>CM077082.1:178207504-179522355 GCA_039513925.1 Platanthera zijinensis
TTATTAATAGACCATAAGTTTATTTAGTTAGTCCCAGTTCTGGTCATCAGGTAGTCTACAAAACCGGTAATTCACCTATGTAAGCAATTCCCTTTCTTTTAATCCATCACCTCAACCTGACTCTTAATTTCCGACTCTCTATCATCATCCGACATTCAAAAAAAGTATAAACCTACATGAAGCTTCCACTTCTTTATTTTAGATTGTAATTTTAGATCCCAATCTATAGGAGGGACCGACTTTTTGGTTCCAACACTTTTAGCCCGACATTTCCGAATTTGGCTAAGCACTCAGCACTCTATCTTCGGGTGTGTGGCGGGTCCTCCGCGCCGGGCCCTTGGTTCAGTCCCCTGTTCTTTTTCCTTGTTGTTTTTCTTACATGAGAAAATAGGTGCTCGATCACCCCTTCCCCAGGGTGAACTCCATCGAGACCGAATTCTCGCTTTCAACATTTTGGTGTGGTGAGCATGGAGCGTGGTCAGCACAGAAAATCTTCAGCAAGCTCAATGATAGGTGAAGGGCAATGATCGGACAAGGGTGACTCACCACACCATCCCCCTCTCACCATGATGGGATGTTCGAGGAATTCAGGCAGGAAGTACTCGGCTTGGTAAAGATCCGCAACTCGGTGCGGACCAAGTGCTCACACTAGCGGCCCCGTTCTCGTGATCCAGCTGTCGGCAGGACCTCCCGACAGGAGAAGCTGGGAAAGGAGGTTACTGAGGAGGGGCGAGCGGTGGCGAGCTCTCTGGTGGGTGCTCTTCCCCGGCTCGGCAAGCGGCGACAGGTTCGACCGAGATTGGGGTGCGAGACACCCAGCTCGCTTGTAGGGGGGGAGGCAGCCCCTTTAGTGAGCTGGTTTCTTCTACTCTGGTTCCAGAGGGGTTCAGGGAGCCCGAGATGTCTTACTATGCCGGGAAGGGAGAACCCGGTCTAGCACGTCAAATGGTTTGTGGATGTGGTCTCGATCTCACAGATGTTGGATGGATTGAAGTGCAAGCTCTTCGCCATTACCCTCAAGGAGAAGGCGAGAGAGTGGTTCCACCAATTGTCGACAAATTCCATCTACTGCTTCGAGGACCTTTGTCAAGGGTTCATGTTGAGGTTCACCACCTCCAAGAGGAGGAAGGATTCCCTATTCCACATCAAGCAGAGAGTGAACGAGACCCTTGGGAGCTACATGGATCGGTTCCAAGAGGAGGTGACCCTGGTCCAGGAGATGCTAGGGAAAACCCTGATGATGGTCTTCACTTTGGGGATACATGAGGGTTTCTTCTGAATGAAGCTGAAGAGGGTGTCACCCCTCTCCTACGAGGAGCTAATGGAGAGGGAGGCAAGAGAAGTCGATGGGGAGGCGTCGAACCCGGAGTTTGCCAAGAAGTAAGCCAGGTCGGCTACGGAGGAGGAAAGGCTCAGAGGGGGCAGAGGTCAGGAGGAGAGGAGAGCTGAACCCCGACAGAGGGAGCAATAACAGTAGCAGCAGCCCCAGTGGGGAGTCAGGAGCCGAACCATCAGCTAGGATGGAGGCCGAAGTGGCAAGATCATGGGCCGAGGAGAGGTCATCATAGGGGGATAACCGCCAAGGAGGCCAGGGCCAGTTTTATCCCCCAGGAGGGAGGCAAGGCCAGAGACCACCTCTTCCCTATCAGGACCAAGCTATGGCTATAGCCATGGGGGAGAGGAGGAGAGCAAAGCGGAGGTGATGAAGGGAGGTTAGGGTGGAGCTGCCTTACTGTGAATTCCATCAGGAGGAAGGGCACGCCATGGCCACGTGCCCGAAGTTCCTCGAAGGGATCAGAGAGATCCATGGGGGGTGGGGGTTGGGGGTTGAGCTTCTCGTAAGGCCATTCTACACACCATGTACCGCAGGAATGTTGGCTCCACATCCCATACCCTACCCCAGAGGAGAAGATCACCTTCTCAATCAAGGATTTGCCAGGTCATAAGGACCCCTTTTGCGACATGCTGGTCATTCAGACAACAATCGAGAACTTGACACACTCATGGATCCTCATTGACAATAGAAGCTCGGTCAATGTCATCTTCAAGAAAGCATTTGACGCGATGAAGGTTAAGGCCAAGAGGGTGCTGGCCTCGACGGACCTCTATTTTGCTTCTCGAGGGGAGAGGAAAGAGGTCGAAGGAGAAGTGGGACTCCATGTCTCTCTGGGGCGGCAGTCCCGCACCAGCAGGTTCGTCATCGTGGATGCCCCCAGCAGCTACAACGCAATCTTCGGGAGGCCCCTCATCAGCGCCTTCTGCTGCGTCCCTTCGTCCTTCCATCAGTGCATAAAGTTCAATGCCGAGGGGGTCCAGATACGGGTCCGGGGAGACGCCAAGGTAGCAAGGGAATGCTACTTCACAGCAGTAAACTCCATCTCTTGGCAGGAGGGGGCCAAGGAGATGGAGCGGAGGATGGAGGAGATGGAGCAGGAGGTAGTGGAGATGGAGGTGGAGAGCCACACCCAGGTGCAGGTGGATGAGGAAGTTCAGGGGTCGGCCGAAGTCGTAGCTATAGAGGAGGCTGAGGAAGAAGTTCTTTCCCAAGGTGGGGAAGATGCGGGAGAATGGGGAGAGCAGTCTCGTCTGGAGGCTGCGGAAGAGTTAGTGGAGATGGAGGTTCTCACCCTCGGAGGTAGGGTGGAGAAGGTCCATGTCAGCGGGGGTTGACCCCATCCGACCAGGAGAGGATGCTGGAGTGTATCCAAAAGAACATGGACATCTTCTTCTGGAGTGTCGTGGAGATTACATGGATCGATGCTAACGTGGCCTGCCATCTTTTCAACCTAAGCCCAGGAGCACACCCTATCTAATAGAAGAAGAGGTCCACCACGAATTACGAGGATCAGGGAGGAGGATGGCCAAGCTCTGAAATGCTGGCTTCGAAATATCCGAAATACAATTTATCGGCTGTAATATGGAATGGTTATAAGAATATGTGGTTGATTTTTCTCTACTTAGTAAATCATGTCCCAAGGATTGTTACCCCTTGCCTCGGATCAATGCGCTGGTTGACTCAGCCATCGATTTTCCTGTAATGAGATTTCTGGATGCATTTTCAGGTTATCACCAGATCAAGATGCACACCCCCCCCCCCGACTTCAAAGATGTCTCCTTCATTACGGGGGATGGGTGCTACTGCTACAAAATGATGCCCTTTCGGCTAAAGAATGTAGGAGCGACCTACCAGAAGATGATGGACAGGGTCTTCTAAGAGCAGAGGGAGGAACCTGTAGGTGTATATAGATGAACTCATGATCAAGATCCGGGACATAGACTCCCACCTCCGGGACCTAGAGGAGACCTTTGTAACCCTGCGCGAGTACAAGATGAGGCTGAAACCCCTGAAGTGTGTCTTCGGGTCCAGCAGGGGAAGTTCCTGGGCCACCTTCTCACCCCGCGCCAAATCCTTATAAGGTCCGAGAAATCATGGAGCTGGGATCACCTCGGAATGATAAAAAGGTGCAGCGGTTGACAGGGAAGCTGGCAGGGTTGAGCAGGTTCCTTTCTCCGACCGGTGAGAAGTGCTGCCCCTTCTTCAAAACTTTGAAGGGAGGCCAGAAGTTTGAGTGGACCAAGGAGTGCGAGAAGGCATTCCAAGCCCTGAAGAAGCAATTGACTCAGGCTCCGCTACTCCAAGGGCCGAAGGAGGTGGAGGATATATACTTGTATCTCAGGGTTAGAGCAGAGGCCTTGAGCTCCGTCCTGGTTCGAGAAGAGGGGAAGAAGCAACTCCCCATATACTATGTAAGCCGGGTATTGAGTAAGTCCGAGCTCCGTTATCCCATCTTGAAAAACTGGCCTTCACTCTAGTCATCTCAGCACGGAGGCTCCGGCCTTACTTCAAGGCACACTCGATCCGGGTGGTGAGTGACCACCCCCTCCGGAACATTTCCGAGGGGGTGGAGCATTCATGCAGATTGGCTAAGTGGTCAGTGGAGCTGAGCGAGTTCGACATCACCTTCGTCCCCCGTCTCTCGATCAAGGCCCAAGCGATGGCCGACTTTCTAGCTGACTATGTGGTCGAGGTAGCGAAGGAAGAACTCACTCACCCAGTTCTATGGAGGTGATGGTAGATGGCACTTCGGGAAGGCAATCCCGTGGAGTGGGGGTGATCTTGGAAAGTCCCTAAGGAACGAGAATTGAACAAACGGCGGTGGTGCACTTTCCCATCACCAATAACCAGGCCGAGTATGAGGCAGTGATTGCAGGGCTCCGCTTGGCCAAGGAGCTAGGAGTGCATGAAATGGAGGTCCTCACTTACTCCATGGTGGTGGCCTCCCAGATCAACGGAGAATTTGAGGTAAGGGAGCCTACCCTTCAGCTATACTTGGCAAAAGTGAAGGGGGTCATCGGGATGTTCCACACTTTCTCCATCCGACACGTGCCCAGGGAAGAGAACAAGCAGGTAGACCCAACTGACAAAGCATTGTCCCCGGTAGGAGTACCATCACCGATCTGTTTCTCCCTTCCATTGAAGAAGGAGAACTGATGGAGGTGGATCAATAACCCTCATGGATGGACCCATTCATGACCTTCCTCTCCACAGGGGAATATCCCGAAGGGATGGACAAGAAGAAGCTCAAGTATAAGTCGACGTACTATCTCATGCGCGATGGGCAGCTGTACCGAAAGGCCCTCTCTGGGATGTTGGCACGTTGCGTGGCCGAGAGAGAGGTTCAGAGGATCTTGGAGGAGGTCCAATCTGGGCAGTGTGGAAATCACTCTGGGAGTCGGACCCTTGAAGGGACGATTTTCAGGCAAGGGTATTTCTTGCCTACCGTGGGGTTTGTGATGCGGCCGAATTCACAAAAAGGTGTCATAAGTGTCAGTTGTATGCCCCCGCCTCCAGTTGCAACCAGCCAAGCACCTCAAGTAAGTATAACGGCCCCCTGGCCTTTCGCCATTTGAGGAATTGACTTGGTGGTACCTTTCCCCCAAGATAGCAGGCAGAGGAGATTCTTACTCGTCATGATAGATTATTTTTCTAAGTGGGTGGAGGTTACGGCGTTGGCCAAGGTAACCTCCCAGGTTATCAAAAATTTTGTTTGGGGGGAGATCATCTGCCGGCACGGGTTGCCGCATGCCATTTTCACGGACAACGGACCTCAGTTTGCCAGCGCTGAGTTCATCAGCTTCTGCGAATAGCTTTGGATTGATCTAAGATTTGCCTCAGTCCATCACCCATGGAGCAACGGGCAGGTGGAGGCAGCAAACAAAATCGTAGTGAACCTCCTGAAGAAAAAAGTTGAGAACTTGAAGGAAAACTGGGTAGAGTAGCTCCACTCGTTTTCTAGGCCCTCAGAACCACCCCTAACACCACCATAGGAGAGACCCCTTCAAGCTTTCCCATGGGTATGAGGTCGTACTTCTAATCGAGTTCGAGGTCCTAACACCTCGGGTTGTCGAGGCAGGAGCAGGCAGGGAAGGATGCCAAGTGGAAAATAAAGAGGAGTTGCGGCTCTCCCTCCACATGGTAGAGGAGTTATGCGACCTATCTTCCATCCGCAAGGAGGAAGTGAAAAGAAGAATGGCTAAGTACTTCGACAAGCACGTCAGGGTCAAATAGTTCGTAGAAGGGGACTTGGTCCTGAAGAAGGTGGATGCCGCAGGAAGGTCAGCCGCCGTGAGAAATCTCAACCCCAACTAGGAGGGTTCGTACATTGTAAAAGAGATATTAAGGTAACGAGGATATCGCCTCCAGAATGTGGAGGGCGAGACCCTAAGTCTCACTTGGATCGGTGATGACCTGAAATGTTTCTTTCCTTAAAGCCATGTAAGTAGTGTTCCTTTTTCTAATGAAATTTGAAGTGTCAATGCTCTCATTGCTATGTATATGAAGAGTTGAAGTGTTCGTTTATTAGACCCCGAGCAAATCCCATTGTCAGACTCTCACCTAGCTGGCAGGGCTAGATGTCACTCGAGGGAGTCTGCCCCAGACCCCGAGAAGATCCGGATGTCAGGCTCTCACCTAGCTGGTAGGGTTGGATGTCACTCGAGGGAGTCAGCCCCATACCCTAAGCAGATCCAGCTGTCAGACTCTCACCTAGCTGGCAGGGCTAGAGGTCACTCGAGGGAGTATGCCCCAGACCCCAAGCAAATCCCGCTGTCAAGCTCTCACCTAGCTGGCAGGGCTTGAAGTCACTCGAGGGAGTCTACCCCAGACCCCGAGCAGATGCCGCAGTCAGGCTCTTACCTAGTTGGCAGGGCTAGATGTCACTCGAGGGAGTCTGCCCAAGACCCCGAGCAGATCCTACTGTCAGACTCTCACCTAGCTGGCAGGGCTGGATATCACTCGAGGGAGTCTTCCCTAGAACCTAAGAAGATCCTGCTGTCAGGCTCTCACCTAGATGTCAGGGCTTGATGTCACTCGAGGGATTCTACTCCAAACCCCGAGCAGATCCCGCAGTCAGGCTCTCACCTAGCTGGTACGGCTAGATGTAACTCAAGGGAGTCTTCCCCAGACCTCGAGTAGATCCCGCTGTCAGGCTCTCACCTAGCTGGCAGGGATGGATGTCACTCGAGGGAGTCTGCCCCAGACCCCGAGAAGATCCCGCTGTCAGGCTCTCATCTAGCTGGCAGGTCTAGAAGTCACTATTTGGAGTTTACCCCAGACCCCTAGCAGATCCTGCAGTCAGGCTCTCACCTAGCTGGTAGGGTTGGATGTCACTTGATGGAGTCTGCCCCAGAACCTTAGCAGATCCCGCTATCAGGCTCTCTCCTAGCTGGAAGGGTTGGATATCACTCGAGGGAGTCAGCAATAGACCCCGAGCAGATCCCGCTGTCAAGCTGTCACCTAGCTGGCAGGGTTGGATGTCAATCAAGGGAGTCTGCCCTAGACCCCGAGCAGATCCCATTGTCACCCTCTCACCTAGCTGACAAGGCTGGATCTCACTCGAGGGAGTCTTACCCAGACCCCGAGCAGATCCCGCTATCAGGCTCTCACCTAGCTGGCAGGGTTGGATGTCACTTGAGAGAGTCTGCCCCAGACCCCGAGCAGACCCCGCGGTCAGGCTATTACATAGCTGGTAGGGATAGATGTCACTCGAGCAAGTCTGCCCCAGACCCCGAGCAGAACCCGCTGTCAGGCTCTCACCTAGCTGACAGGGCTGGATGTCACTCGAGGGAGTATGCCCCAGGCCCCAATCAGATCCTGCTGAAAGGATCTCACCTCGCTGGTAGGACTGGATGTCACTCGAGGGAGTCCCACCCTCTCCGGGAGTTATTTAGGAAGATCGCTTTCTTAAGGGTGTAAAGGTGAATGTCCTTATTGGCGAATCCGGGCTCGCGGGCCCAGATCAGCAAAAAGAAGGCGAGCCGTCCTAAGCCTCCTATTGAGGAAGGCGAGCTTTAACAAGGCATTCCACCCCCTTCAGTTTTACTTGTGAAATATATTAACAATTTTGGCTCGACATTGGCAAGAGAAGAGACAGCTCGCGCACGAGCTAGGAGGTGGTGAACCCAGCTCGGCGTGTGGTCCATTCCTGGTTAACCGGGGGGGGGAGCTCTTGGAATCCGCTCGCGGATACGAATCCTAAATAGGCACTCTAGCGGCGAGTTCCATCCTAGCGAGGTCCAACAAAGAGGAGCGCTTGTAGGAGAGTGCATCACAGAAAGGAAGTTCAAGGAAAATAAGATAAAAAAGTTTACTTTTCATTTAGTATATAATTGATTACAAAAGGAGAACTCGCCTAGGCAAGGTTACAAAAGAGGGAGAGAATTACAAGAAAGAAAAAGGGGTGAGTCAGTTCTCGCCTCCTCCCCCAGATTGGCGATCTTCGCCCACCCCGCCAGAGGGATTGTCCTTGAAATCCTTCCCGAAGAATAGGTTGAGGCTATCTTCCTTCTTGCTTGGCGGCGTGGGCGGGAACAGACTCTGCATGAGGTCTCAAACCATGACCTCCTCACAGCCCTCCACCAGCACCTGCATATCCTTCATGATTTGCAGGGTGCATTCGGTAGATTCGATTGAGTTGACCCGCAGCCTTTCCATGACCTCAGCCTCAACAAAGATCCTCAGGCTCATGTATGGGAAGGGGGCTTGCTACCGCCTTGAGGGAGTAAGGCTTCCATCTGATGGGTGATCTCGCCATGAAGTCCCTTATTTTCCTCGCTTAGCTTCGTGTTCTTCCCTTCCAGCTCAGCGGTGTAAGCCTCCAGCTCAGCGGCGCGAGCTTATAGATCGGCGGAGTGAGCATGGACCTGGTTATTCTCTTCCTCCAACCCGGTGGCGCGAATCCGCTGCTCCTTAGCGGCCTCGGCATCCTGAGACAAGAGCACGTAAGTAAATCTAAAGCTAAAAAAATCCTAAGTAAAGAGGGAAAAGGATAATCAGTGCTCACCAGTCCGCCAGCACCCGTAGCGAGCAAGTCCTCGGCAATGTCGAGCCTCCTCTCCAGGTCGATGACCTTGTCCTGGGCCAGGTCGCGCTTTTGCTCAGCCTTCTACAGGAGGCGGCAGAGGTTGAAACTGCGACGAACCACCATGTGGTAGAGCTCCAGTGCCCGCATGTGGGCCTACAGGCCCTCATGGCCGAGTTGGCGCAGGGTCATGCTCTTGTAGGCCGTGGCATCCTCCTGCCCGTAGAGTCCAAAGCCAAGCACGTAGGCATGACCGGAGGAGAGATGGTGGTCGTTCTAGGAGGGTTTGAGGGTGGAGACGGAGATCCGGTGGGCGGACTCATCCCACTGAACCACGGGATCGCCGACCGAGTCCTTCCACCTACCCCAAGGCCGAAGAGGGGGGGACTCTTTTGCGGACCCAGCTCGTGGGCCGGGGTCTTCTTAACTGCAGAAGGAGCAGAGGGCTCGCCTCCCTCCTGCTCTTTTTCAGTTGTCTCCTTCAGCGGGCTCTCCAGCGACCCATCCGGGGAGGGCTCGGGCGAGCTCATGTACTTGGATTTTTGATGTTAATGTTGTTGCTTCGCCCGAGAAACCCCCACCGCTTTTAGCTTCTTCTGCGGTGGATGATGGCGAGGCGATCTGGACCCCGCGCGGTCAGCCCACTTCTTGCTAGAAGGCTTGGACGATGCCGACACATCTCGGCAGGCGGCCGCAGCCCCTTTCACGCGGGCAAGAGGGTTGAGGAGTAGTCCCGTATCCGCAAAAGGCAGGTTCCCGGGAATTAGTTGCTCCCCTACATATATAACTTAGTTAAAACTCCGATGGATTTGGCGAGATCTGGAAGGGAGGAAAGTTGAAAGATATACCTTCGCCGGGAAGGACGGGGAGGAGCGAGTCGAGGCCCCTACGGAGTAAGGCGACCTCAAAGTCTTTGTGGAGAAAAAACTTGTGGAGCTCGACATCATTGCCGGAAACGATGGGGGTCGATACACCTCCTCGCCCTTTTTCTGGGCGAGTAGGGGACGTTACCGAGACCGCCCTTGATGAAGACGATCTTGGTCATCCAGTTGTGATATTTGTTCGCGATCTCGCGAACCTTGATAAAAGAGCCCCCGAAGAAGGCGACGTCGTCGGGGGTCGTCTTATAAGTGAAGAGTTTCCTGAACACAGTCAAGTTAAACTCTATTCACTCCCTACGGAGGAAGCATGCGAACGACACCATCATGGCGATGGAGTTCGAGTTAAGCTACGCGGGCACCGCACCGAAGTATTTCAGGATCTGGCAGATTTTCGGCCAGAGGGGAAGGCGCAACCCTTTCTCGAAATAGGAGATGAGGAAGGCGAGATCCTCGGGGTAGAAAGTGTTAATGGCCTCGCCCTCCCTGGGATGGCGTGCCTCAAATCCAGGGGGAATGAAGTCAGCCTTTAATGCGGCGAACTCCTCCTCCCTCGTGTTCCCCTCGAAGAAACTGTAGTCAGTGAAGTGCTGGGTGCACTTGGAGCGATTGTCGGAATCAGGATTGGTCTTACCCATGCTCGCGGAAGGTGTTGGGAGCGAGTACAGGTTGGAAGAAGGCGAGCAGGGGAGGAAGGTTCGGAAGCAATAAAAGCAGTAAGTCAGACTAGGTTAGGGGGGCCTATTTATAGGAAAGAGAAAAAGGATCGAGTCGATCAATCGGTCCAACTCGCCTAACCCAGCTCGCCGACTTCAAAAACCTGTCCCATTACGTGCCGAACTGGAGAATATTATATTTGAACAACAAGCAATAAAATCTAAAAATATCCCAAGTTATTACAGACCCACGAAGGATATTGTTCAAAGAAATCAAATGCGAATAAACCAAGAAGCAGTAAGTTCGGTACATGCGCAAGCTGAGGGGGCAGGAGGCGAGTTCCAATAGGCCCGACAGTGGGGTCGTTCTCTACCTACCCCGGCCTCGTATCTCCTTCCCCGCTGGTCAGCGCGAATCGCGGAGCTCGAGGATCCGTCTCAAGCATCCCCGGGCGGTCAGGAGGTTCTCATCTAGCTCCCCTAGAAGAAGTGAAAGGGACATCGCCACTCCCGCCAGGTCCTCCTTCGCCTCGCCAACTAGCCACGCGCACTCACGCTACAAAACCTCGCTATCCTCCCGCAACCGGTGGAGATCGCGTACCATCTTTTTGAGGACCTCAATTCCTCGATTTATTAGCTCGGGGCCCCACATCTCGGCGTCCAGGAAGGACTCCAAGGTCTTCAGGAAAGGAAGGGGCGAGTAGCAAGCTCGCTCCATGGATTCGTCAACCTCCGATAAAATGAAGAAGGCTGTAAGAATAGTTGAACAATAATGTGAATGGGGAGAACACCAGGGCAACTACGGATGAGAACCAATAAAGTATAACTTGCCTGAAGAGCTCAGTGCCTCGAAGGAGAGGTGAGGTGGAGGCATCTTCAGATTTTTACCCCGGCCTAAAGGATGTATTCTGGGAGGAGGAAGGCTAGAGCCCGGCACTGGGATAGTTCCAGCACCCTCCCTCGAGTCTCAGCGAGCTGAGAAAAAGGAACGTGGGCTAGCGAGCCTGTTCTTTGCGAGCTCAACCCTAGAGTCCCGAAGGGCGGGTATGGGTCGCGTTGACGAACCCCCGGAGTCTTAAACCACGGGTTGGCAGGAAGTATAATTTCTCGCGGAGAGGTGACCTCGCCGCCCCCATCTCGGCAGTCCGAGTCGGCACAGAGATCAATAAAATTCCCCTCCTTCCCAGGGGCAGGCAGGGTAGAGGAGCCGGTCTCAGGCTCAAGGGTCATTTTCAAATCTTGTAAGACACGCTCGGATGCTTCTGTATCTGGCTTCGCCCTCTTGGCAAAATTAGACTCGGCTGGGACGCTCCATGGGATGTTAAGGGAATTGAGTTCAGGCTGATGATACGGGTAGAGGAGACCTCGCGAGCCTTCGCAAGCCTCTCTTTGAGCTCCTTGGGGAAAGACATCTCAGAAAATTCAGAGCAAAGGGAGTGACAAAGGTCACCCAGGTACGCAGGTACATATTTATAGCTTCTAGTGGACCCCGCCGAAAGATCTCTAGCTCTTGCCAAACTTGCCAAACCCTATGGGGTTGGATGTTTCTTTCCGAGCTTGTGCCAATGGTTTAAGTGGGGTGCATGTGTCCAAATTCTACCATATCTCTCCCTAGGCTTTTCACCACCCTAGGATCACATGGATTAAACACCAAGTCCATACAAGGGCATATCACCCCATGACCTTCACAAATCCCCAAAGTCAAACCTTAGGGTTTGAACTTGGGTCCCAAGGAAAATCTACCCCAATCCACCCTAAATTCCATGTGAGGGTGTCTAGTATCATAACAAACCAGTGGCCCAAGTTTCAGCCTTTGTTGAGGTGATTTGACCACTTAAACCCACAAGGAACACTTTGACCTAAATACCCCCCTTCTGGCCAAGGCTTGGGTTTACAAAAATCCAACCCAAATCATCTCCAAATGAGATGAAATTTTATACAGAGCCTTATGATGACCCCATGGACCACTCACCAAAATTTGGAGGGCTTGGAGGTTCTTAGGTCCCCTAATTAAATTACACTATAATTATTAAATAATTTCAAGAACTATAGAAAACATATCTCCAAAAATTCCCATTTTTATACATGACCTAGGTATAGGTAAGACTGACTCCCTGTTCAAATTTTATATCATTTGGACATGTTGTGAAGTGGGAGCACATATTTAAGTCTCTGACTAGCCCTAGGTATAGACCCCACCAAAGTGAGTGCTGAGGTCTAACCACTAAGCCAAAATGGTTGAAACAAATTTTAAATTAAAGTTAACCTCAAGGGCTACAACTTTGGTGTTTACCACTTTCCTTAGAAGAATCTAGTTATTTTTAAATAAATTCCTAAGGTGACTGATAAAAGGAGGCAGAAAAATCCATTGAATAAATAAATAAAACTTGATCTTGCACAGATCTTAAAGCATCATCCAACGGCTCCCGGGTTTCTTCTTCCTCGAGCCGACGACCCCGATCTCACCCTCTTGGAGCAGGTTCCAGCCCGTTTTCTCGGCCACCCGGCCACCTCCCTGGCCGACCACTACCACCACAACCTCCGTCGAGGTGGTGATAGTCGTTGTTAGGCGGCACAGCCGCCAGAGGGGCCTATTCTGCGGAACCCGACAAGTCAAAATTCACAAAAAAAACCAGGAATTTCCTTCACCCGATCGGGCTCAATTGAGCCCGATGCTTATCCCTATTGTTTCCTATGATCTACCCACGGAAGAACGAGCAAGGGAGGACCTGAGTTGCGGCCTGAGAGCGGGTGATGTGCCTCCTTGCCATTTTCGACCACCAAGATTTGGCTCCTCTGCAACTTCTACACCAACAGCAAGGGATTTGAGATGTAATCGGGGGAAATGCCTTCTCTGATCCTGGTGAAGGTTCTTAAAGAAGGAATTGGGGAGAGGAGGATTGTAACTCCCTAATTCATCAAAGCACCATTAATGTGTAACATCCCATGTTACTTCTAGGCCCCTTAACTTAGATTTGGTTAGGCATGGGGTGGGTTATAGGGGTATTTAGCTAGGTTGACCATAGTAGGTGAGTGAAACCATGTGGGGCCCACCATAGGGCCCAAGTCAACCTAAGTCAAATTAGCCTAAATAGGGACCCTAGCCACACCATAACCCCACCACATTGCCCTAACCCTAAAAACAATCTAAGTGGACCCTAAGGCATGTCACTAGGTTAACCCCTTTGGCCCTAGTTGACCCAAGTGAACCCTAGCCCTATTTGGGTCAAACTCATACCTATATGCCCAATTAGCCTAAGTTGGGCACACCCTGTACCCAATCCAAGTTGGGAGGTTCCACTAGGCTCATGACCATTAAGTGGGGTCAGTCCACTCATCATGTTGACCAAGTCAACTCAAAAAGTCAACTTGGTTAACATGAGGCCTAAAGGAGGGAGAAATGAACCCAAGCCTCAGCCCTTGGGCTAAGCCCACCAAGCATGGCCCATTATCAGCCCAAGGAGTCAAAGACCAGCCATACCCCTCTAAATTAGGAGAGTGGGTACATGCATGGGGGTAAAAGGAGAATTTAGGAGAGAGAAGAGGAGTGAGAAGAGGAAAATAAGGAAGGGTGGCCACTTGGACTCTTTCCCTCAGCCCAAGACTTGCTGGCCAGCCTCCCAAAGACTTTCTAGAGGATTTTAGAGCATGGTATCCACTTGGCACCTTTGGTGACACAACCAAAGTTTCAAACCGAGCTCACCTCGGTTTAACTCCCCCTATACCCACTCCCGGCCAAATCTAACCTCACCATCAGCTTCAGAAGGGGAAAACGAGGGGAGATCGATAGCTGGGGCAGAGAAATTGGTGGAGAAATCAAGAATCGGGAAGTAGATCGCCGAGCAGCTCGGCCATGGAAAACCGCCGCCGCAACCGCCGCCAAGGCCTAGAACAGGTTCGTTTCGCCGCCCCTCTACTAGTGTTAGCTTCTTAGATCCATTATGAGAGATATCGGGCTCAATTAAGCCCAATGCTAGGTGATAAAAGGTGAATATTTCCATGCTTTTCATCCATCTCGGGATCGCCGGAGGAGCCACTTCCGGCAGCCTCACCGCCGGGAAATGCTAGCCCCCACCTCAGTGAAGGTGGTGGCGACATCCGCCGGCAGTGGTGGTGGCCCAGCTGGCTGGAAAATAGTAGACAAAATGGCCCAGCGCAAATCAATTTTGGTCGTTGGCTGATCGGGGACGACGACCCGATGCCGTCCATATCATCAGGAATTTAATTATTAGTATTACTAGGAATCATTTAAATACTGTCACACTTATACAGTGGTTTTGCATGCTTATTCTAGGCCCTTTAGAGGCATTTCTAGGCCTTATGGTTACTATAAAACATGTAGCCCTTCTTCTTACCTTTAATATGCCACCCTAAACTTGTAATTTGGCCCAGTAGATTTTCCTATAGGGCTGTTTTCCTAGGACTGGTCCTAGGCTAGGCCAGAAAGTAAAATGGATGCCCCTGCCAAACCAGAAGTCCACATGGGCTGAAATTTTGGGCATGTGACTTATGTGGGCATATATAGCTTTTTCACAAAAATGAGAATTTTTGCGGAATTATTTTCTATAGTTTTAGTCAATATATGATAAATGAAATAAATGTGATTTTTGGCGTATTTAAACTCCAATGAGCCCCAAATTTTGGTGGCATGTCCCAAGGGACATTGTAAGAGTATGTGTAACATTTCATCCAAGTTGGACTACTACATTTTGGGTAAACCCACTTGCATGTGTTGGCTAGTTATAGGCTTGGTGTGCATTTAGCCTCAAAGGAAATAATGTGTATTAAACCTAGTTGGTAAATCCAAAAATCATGATATTGATTTCAGAGGCTCAATAGGGTGAATCATGCCCCTCACTACAATAATGAGATTTTTGGAAGCAAAAATCTATTATTTGGAATTTTTGAAATAATTGAACCTTAGGAATATAAATTTGAAAATAGGTATATTGTTGAGCTAAAATTTCCAAACTCTGCCAAGGTCATCATATTGTCATAATCAATTCCTAAAAAAAATTTTTAGGGCACTGTTTCATGAACTTTGATAGATGTTATGTAGGATTTACTATTTTTCCATTAACATATTTAATTGGAAATTGATAGAAATATGTGATAGAAAAATTGTGGAAAATTTATAGACTTGTATTAATGTAAAAAGAACCTTGCATAATTATCTCAATACTTTTGGAGGTCTTAGTAATACTCAAAACCCCATAATGACATTTTGGTAAATTACTTATAAATTGAATTGGTAGGCCATTGTACATTATAAGTTCATAAAATTATGTATTTAGCCTTAGCTTATCAATATATGTACTTTGTATTTTTCCTAGAATTTTGTTCAATGAATTCCTTATACTTCATTTGGAAAATGTCAATAATGTGAATTTTGTTTTAATTAAGGAATAATTGGAAATACTTAAAGGAAAATTATGATTCTTGGAAAACAGTGATATTTCACCAGATTATAGGTCAGGGAAATTTATTACATCAGTAGGATTATAATTTATTATACTTCATGTGTAAAATGACCTGAAGAATTAATTGAAGGAATTAACTAATGGTGTAATTAATTTGGAAAAATTATGGAAATCATCATGGTCATCATATAGGTCCATACCACTCTAGGATAAATAATTTGAGGCATATGGCTAAAGTAATTAGAGGGGCACATTTGTGGGTGGTATTGGGGACCTGGGTAAGGGTCTAGCACCAATGTTCGTATTAGTAGGGCCACCAGGGGAGGAATCTGAATAACTAGTAAAGTGAGGATCTTAGTGGAGGAATTAACCCTGATTGGTCTCCTAGATGATTCCTTATCCAAGTGTGGAAGAGTGCAAGTCCCGTGACAACAACAATAACGGGGACCGGCGGAAGACCGCCGCGCTCCTAATAACACCTTAAATCTTTAGGCTCGTTCTAAAGTAACAATGAGAGTTAGGTGATAATCCTGGGTAGAAACTAATAAGAATAATTATCCTTGCGAAAGGGAACTTTGGGCTTGTCATCCCATCTTTGTTCCTATTGCCTTCGAGACCCCTTCATTGGGCATACCTTGGGCAGTCCTGGGATTAACCCTAAACTTTTAAGTTTAATAATCGGTAGACAAGAGTAGTATACTAGGCTAAGGGAAATGGTACACATGCTCACCCGTGATGGGTTGGAGGGAAGTGAACTTGATGTGTATTCTCACCCGTGATGGGTTGGAGGGAATTGGACTTGATATTATATTCTCACCTGTGATGGGTGGGAGGTATTCAAGACAGGTTAGTCCTGCGAGCTGGAGGCTAGAGAGATTTATGCTAGGACAGGTTGGTTCTATGAGCTGGGGGCTCGAGTTAAATAATTGTATGTGAGTAAACAAATTGTGGTGGGTCATGCGGTACTGGTCAATCATCACACCGATGGCAGTATAGTGACTCAGGTGAGGTGTACGGGTGGAAGGGCCAGTATGTTGTTTATTACTGTGGTCAGAAAGACAATCCCCGAAGACGTATACCCGGCCTAAAATTCTAGCAGGCAGCTAGCAATTAGTACGTAGAGACTCTAGAGTGCACTTGGTACGTGTACAGAGGCATACAAGAGAGGTCTTGGCTTGGTGGTGTGAACACCCGCATAGAAAGCGGAAGCGCCCGTTCCGCTGCTGCCGGAGCAACGACGGCGGTACCTGAGAGTGATGCTAGCTCTCAAAAAGTGGGAACTAAAGGTCTTGGATCTCAGAGTCGCATGCGTGTGTTGCACTTGCATGTTGCATAACCATAGCATAATCATTCATACTCATTAGCTCATACGCTACATGGATCCTTATCATATAAACTAGTATGGGCTCTTTTATATGATAAGTTTATTTGGAAACTCTAACTTATAAGTTTGTATGGACATTCATATAAGTTAGGGTACTTCTGTGATGGTAGAATAGTGGTAGTATAGTTTTCTTACTATTCATACTTCAGCTGCTGTACTTACTTCTTACTGTTCTTTTCTACTACACTTACTTCATGTATAGGACTGTTAGAATAGAATCATTTATACTCTTTACATACTGCTAGTTAGTGCCACTGTCACCTGTTTTTTTTACATTGATACCCCTTATTGTCCTCTGCTTCATCCTCCCGCACGGTACCTAGGAGTTGCGGGGCGAGGTGCGGAGGAAATGACTTAGTCTTTTTGACTAATGGTCGGTGACCATATCATTTTAGGAGCTCAAGGAGATGGAGCACCTGCACGGCGAGGTGGCCAGACTTGAGGAGCCGATACCGTTACCACCAGCTACTACTAATACTACTACGCGTCCTCAGGTAGGACGAGACCAGATGATTATATAGATAGCTTCCGCTTATGTTTTTGAGAGAGTGAGATATTGAGATATTCATGTATCGGGCATAAGCCCTTACTTCTCTATTATTGTACTCATTGTGGACTATGTTTTTGTACCTTCATTTTATATATGATATATACTATGTGGCTGTGGACTATAGTTGTTTCTCTTATTGCTATACATTACTTTTATTTCTCAATTGACCAAAAGGTTTATTATCATTCTAGCCGACAGGATCGGGTCCCTGCGGTGTCGACTAACCCGTGAGTTAGTGTCACCGCAAGACGGCGGTACTCGGCATAAGATCCGGGTTAACTCCTCGGAAGGGGGAGATGGACATTACAAACTGGTATCACTTGAACAAACAATCATATGAGAAAGAAGCCCACAATACTGGAACACCTCGCTCGAGCATTAGTTTGCGGACAAACTATGCAGCGAGAGCATTGGTGTGCCCATGTGCAAAAGTCACTTAAAACAGTCTATTAAGTAATGAGTAAGGCCAATTTTTGACATTTACATTACCTTTATGCAGCCTCCGCAGAATGTGGTTCCTCCCCCTCCGGCTGCCACTCCTTTCATGTAGACAGAGATAGGGCAAACTCTGACGGCTATCCTAGATGCCTTCAGATCCCAGCAAACCATGACACAGCTGCCAAACCCAGGGTCGAGCTGGTTGAATGCCTTTAAGAGTCTGTCTCCGCCAGTGTACCGCGAGACAGAAGATGCTGTGAAGACGGAGGAGTGGCTGGAGACTATTCAGGAGCTATTAGCTGGCATCAGCTGCCCAATCAGACAGGCAGTCCCTCTTGCCACCTCGGTACTGGAGGCTCATGTCTGGAGGTGGAAGTCTGTGCGAGACTTTTGATGCGCGTAAAATACGGCAAGCGTACCGGTCGCTCAAGTAATAAAGTTGGGAATGAATCCCCGGATGTCGGTCTCTTGAGGAATGCAATTGGCGTCGAACGATTTAGACTCTGAAACTATCGTTATGAGAGTTAAATGAAATAAACAGAAAAAGAAAGGGGCTTTGGTTGGTGGTCTTACGACCGATTACACTAACGAGAGCTTTGCGGGTCGCAATCACCGCTTCGCAAGGCGAGATGGATGTAGCGGCCGCGATGCCGTACTTCGGTGGGCGAGTGGGCGGTAAGCTAGTGAGTGAAGTGTGTGATGTGAAGTGAAATGAAGTGAAGCAAAGGTGTGGAGTGAACGAAAGAGAGCGAAGCGCATTAACAACAAATCTCACAAGCAAGATGAAAGCATAAACATTTCATTACAAAAGAGATTAATCCGTTCATACATGCATACATAAACCATACAACAAGAAAGGTTGGAGAAAGCTAAACCACAAGAGTGAAGATCCTTCGCGGGTGTTGGCCGGAGGTGCGGGTTGTCAAACCGCTTCCAAGCGCAGTCCGTGGAGGGCTTCCGGTACCGCCGAGCTGTCACTTCGGTGGCCTTTAAGTCCGTTCTTGAGGCAAGCTTCGTCGTCTTCCTCGGTGAAGAACTTGGAGAAGAGCTTTAATGGCCGGAGGATCGCCGGAGGATGAGGGATGCTTCGGAATCACGGGAGAAAGTCCTCCCGTTGGTAGGAATGGAGGTGGAGGTGAATGGGACTGCTGGAGGGCGAAAACGGCGGAATGGCGAAGGTTCCGTAACGATTGTCTCGCCCTAATTCGCGGAACAGCGTATTTATAGCTTGCAGAATAAATAGCGCGCACGACCACTGGCGCACGACCAGTGGTCGTGCGCGACCAAGGTCAGCGCCCGTGCGTGAGCAACCTGCAGACCTGCATCAGAAAATCAGTAGTCGCGCACGATCAGCAGCGCACGATCAGTGATCGTGCGAGGCAAGGCTGATGATCGTGCGGAAATAGCCAGACAGACTTTTGCAAAATGGATATGACTGCGCACGATCGGCGGCGCACGAGCAGTGGTCGTGCGCGGTATGGCAGTGATCGTGCGGAAGGTTCAAGACAGAGTTTCACAAATGAGACCGGGCTGCGCACGATCAGTGATCGTGCGCCAGGAGGTCGATGGTCGTGCGTGGGCAAAAACTCACGACCACTGACTCCTTTGCCAAAAATAGTGAAACGCCTATCCCGAATGCCCTCACGATCCCCAAACCTGCAGGAAAACTGCACGGGGCATCGATCGCGGCAGCCACAACGAACAGTGATAAACATAGCAAGAAAGTAAATGCACACAAGCACGGAAATGGGCAAAAAAAGTGCACAGGGCGTGGAAAACCGTAGCGAACCAAAAGGAGTGCAAATGGCGCTAAGCGGTGTGCAAAGACATGGAAATAGGCCTAGATGAGTCCAAAATATAGTATAAAATAGGGACTCATCACACCCCCAAACTTAACCATTTGCACGTCCCGGGCAAATAATCACGTTGTGGGCTCTAAAACGGCTAGCTGACGTAGTAATTACAACCTACAGTAGGACGAGAAATCGAGAAGCTCACATGCGTAAAAAAATATAATAGAAAGAGTTTCTAATCATGCAAGGCAATTTATAATTTTCGAAAAACGTAAATAGATACTGTCACTACTCAAAGAATGAATTCCGGAGAATCGCACGGTCATGGGAAGGCAGAAAGTAGGCAAGTCGGATGGCGAGGTATTGCCAAAGACCGGGGCTCATGATCACCTCCAAAGGAATCCACCAATGTCGGGGGCCATATGCTTGCCCGTTCGCACTTTCTCCACGATGCGGGTTTGACTCGAGCGTGAATCCGTAGGACTTGAGGTGAAGAGTGGGGCTTGGGTGTAGATGTAGGTATGGATGGACAAGATAAAGACGAAGGCTACGCACAACCCAACGGAGCTCGCACACATCAGAATTCTCGCTAACAACATGAATGCGAGTGCACCACACCCCCAAACTTAGCTTTTACAACATGAGTGGGTGCACCGCCTACCATAAAACAAATTTCTCAATTTCAGATTTTTTCATTTATACTTTTTCTTTTCTCTTTTCTTTTCTTGGTCACATTTTTCTTTTCTCTTTTCATTTCTCAATAATTCAGCATTTATAAACTTTGCGGCATATCCACACGTTCACAAAATCCGCCCATCACAACAACCCAACGAGAAATTAACGAAACAAGAGCTCAACGCGGGTGTGCGACTAGGAGTGGCTTGAGGCTTTGGTGACTTGCATGTGGAGCTGATCAAAAGGGAAGGTAGGCTCAACGGGGCTAGCGAAGGCTATGTTAGGACGGGTGCAAGGATCAACCGGGCCAAAATGATGGCCTACGTCACGCTCACGCTCGACTAACCGGGCACCAATGCTTCGAAAGTCGCTTGGGGCAAGTTCTTAGCCACCGAGAAAAGTGATCCGTCCTCCCGACTCGAGCAAAACAAAGCCAGCGACGCTTACACACATGCCTACACTACCGCGAGATCACTCCGGATTCAGAAGTTGAGTAGGACAGACAGTATTTACGAATATAGAAAAAAATATAAAATGCAAGCATGAGAAGAAACTAGCTCTATACAATTCCTACACAACGTGAGCACTCGATTAGGAGCACTGCACGAGTTTCGAACTACTGTACGACAAAATCCTACGTCAGCACCACAATCTTAAAACTTACACAACATAAGTACTCAACCCGAGCCGCGCGCGTGGTAAGAGTGCGCGCTCACGTGGGTGCAAATGTGTGCGCACAGCAGGAGTCTACAAACATGAAGCATAAATAAATCTACCGGTGTGCGAATGAAATGTGCTCGTGAGTGCATAGGCGGCTCTTCCCCCCAAACTTGAATGAAAACAAGATCAACATGCAAAATAGCACTAGAATAAAGTCTACAGGGAAGAGTGTACCTATGCTCCGCAGAGGGAGCATACCGGAAGATGGCGTTATGAGTTGATGGAGTTGCTGCGCCGCACCAAAGAGAAGCTGAACCTGCGATTTGGGCCAAAGACAAGAAAATACAAAAATAGAAAATTAGAAAAAGAAAGGGGACCGAATGGTCCGAGCATGGGTTGTCTCCCGGATAGCCCTTTTGTTTACCGTCCTTAAGGTGGACCAAATACCTGTTTTAGCAGTTTACAAATAATGTTCGTGCAGAAAAAGAAAATAAAAGTGCAAGAACATAAAACACAGAATAATGTCTAAGCAGAGCGACGAAAAAGCAATCAACTCGGCGCCGATTTGGGGCGAGTCTCTCCGGTGGAGTGCGAGGGGGGAGCAGAATTTTTCATGGAATCATGAGGGAGGGATTTCCCCTTGCTCAGCTTATACGCTTCCTCGCGCCGGAAGGTGGAATAACGCTTATCGCGTAGGCGCTTAGCCTCCTTCATCTTCTCCACCGTGGGAGACTTCCACGCAGATGTTTCCACAGTTTTCGCAGATTTTGAAATCAATGGCATCATGTCCGGCACCGCGACGGCGACCGGATCGGCCCAAGCAACATTACGCCTAACACAGTCATTAGAATTATTACAAACTGAATTGTTCAGGGATTTCTCCCGAATAAAACTACTAATGTCATTGTCTTCAGTCGCTTTTGGGGGACATGGAACAATCGCCGTGTCTTCCACTGACTCGATCTCCTTCACGGTCACTACCACTTGCTCTACATCGGTCTTCTCGGGAGGTGCTTCCTTGATCATTTCGTCCAAACGGGCGGCGTTCAAAACTTGAAGTCCCAAATTTTCCTTGGATCCTGCATTTCTTAGCAAAACAATTTTTTGAATGTTGGAGGGGTGTGCGGAAATATCATCGATGGCGGACGCATCGGTCGGCCAGATGACACATCCTTTGGAAAAATCCAAGGATGCGCCACTGGCCGTCAGGAATGGGACCCCAAGTATTGGAATGGAGTCGTTTTCTTTAGGTCCCATAACCTGAAAATCAGTAGTAAAATGTTTTCCATTCACCTCGATCTCAACTTTCCTCACACCGCCTTCGGTAGCAACTACATCTCCATTAGCTAAAATGAGTGACTTCCGGTCATCGGTGTTAATTTGTAATTGCATCTTCTCAACATCCTGCAGAGTGAGGATGTTGCTCGATGCTCCGGAATCACAAAGTGCGGTCGTTTTCACATCATTGATCATACAATTAATCACGAGTTCGTTGTTGTTCCCTAGCCTTTCCTCTCCCAAGCTTTTCCCTTGTTCATGGGGATTTCTTTCTGTGTTGCTTGGGAGGGTACCAAGCGTGCGCTCGGAGACCATTTGAGCCAATTGGCCCAACTGCGCCTCAAGCTTACGCATAGAAGCGGCTTGGTTAGTCATATTAGTATGGGACACTTCAACAAATTTCTCAAACATTTCAGCCAAAGAGTGGGTTTTCACAGCGGGAGGGCCTTGGGTGTAATTCGGGTGTGGCGGCCGCGGTTGGCTTCCGGAGGCGGCGGCATCATTTTGATGCTGCCCCGGTTGCCATCGTTGGCCTGGCGCGTTTTGATTCCACGAAAAGTTCGGGTGATTTCTCGCACCCGGATTATACACATTTCCATACGGCGCACCCCTGTTTTGATTAGTAATAAAATTAACTGTTTCATTAGATAAGGCGGGATCATATGTTACCTCCGGTCCAGGGCACTCGAAGCTGTGATGATCGGATCCTCCGCATCCTTGACATGAGATGGCCAACACCGGAGCAGCAGCAGCGGGCCTTGATGCTTCCACAGCAAAGATTCCACTTGTCCCACGGGGGGTATTCCTTCCTGCGGTCCAGAAGGCGCTGTGCGTGGCGGTGTCCTGCAGAACTCTCAAAGCATCCTCAGGAGCAAGGTTCATAATTGTTCCACCAGAGGCGGCATCAATCATGGCGCGGTGCTGAGGCTCGATGGAGAAGTAGAAGCTCTCCACGAGATTCCACGTTTGGAAACCGTGATTTGGACACTTCCGCAGCAATTCATTAAAGCGCTCCCACACCTCCGATAAGCTTTCTTGGTCGTTTTGCCTGAAATTGGCGATGGCACGTCGCATGCTCACAATACGGTCGACTGGATGAAATTTGGCTAAGAACTTCGTGGTGAGAGCATCCCATGTTGTGGCGGTTCCAGGAGGAAGGGAATGAAGCCATGACTTGGCTTTGTCACGTAGAGAGAAGGGAAACAGACGGAGCTTGACCGTGTCATCGGCGATCCCAGCATAGCGGAACGTGGCGCAGATTTCCGAAAAATCCGCCAAATGAAGATGGGCATCCTCAGTGGCCATTCCGGAAAACTGCGCATTGTTCCGGATGATGTTTAGAATTGCCGGCTTGATCTCGAACTGCTGGTTTGTGATCGCCGGTCCGAACCCAGGATAAATGCTCCCCACAGTGGGAGTGGTGTAGTCTCTCATGGTTCGGACATGCGGCGGTTGCACCTCATTCTCATCCCCGTTACGGTTATCAGGGAGGTTCCCTCCAACACGGACTCCGTTGTCATGGTTCAACTGGTCTCCCATTGTGATTGGATCAATTGCAGCGGCACGCCTTTGCGCACGAAGAGTTCGCTCGATTTCGGGATCGTAAGCAACGAGATCTCCTGCAGCACGTCCCTGCATCCACTGAAGCAACAAAACAAAGAAGCGAAAATAAAAAAAAAAAAAACTAACTCTTATACCAATAATTCCAGAAATCGTGATCGTTCAACAGTTGCATTCCCCGACAACGGCGCCAAAAACTTGATGCGCGTAAAATACGGCAAGCGTACCGGTCGCTCAAGTAATAAAGTTGGGAATGAATCCCCGGATGTCGGTCTCTTGAGGAATGCAATTGGCGTCGAACGATTTAGACTCTGAAACTATCGTTATGAGAGTTAAATGAAATAAACAGAAAAAGAAAGGGGCTTTGGTTGGTGGTCTTACGACCGATTACACTAACGAGAGCTTTGCGGGTCGCAATCACCGCTTCGCAAGGCGAGATGGATGTAGCGGCCGCGATGCCGTACTTCGGTGGGCGAGTGGGCGGTAAGCTAGTGAGTGAAGTGTGTGATGTGAAGTGAAATGAAGTGAAGCAAAGGTGTGGAGTGAACGAAAGAGAGCGAAGCGCATTAACAACGAATCTCACAAGCAAGATGAAAGCATAAACATTTCATTACAAAAGAGATTAATCCGTTCATACATGCATACATAAACCATACAACAAGAAAGGTTGGAGAAAGCTAAACCACAAGAGTGAAGATCCTTCGCGGGTGTTGGCCGGAGGTGCGGGTTGTCAAACCGCTTCCAAGCGCAGTCCGTGGAGGGCTTCCGGTACCGCCGAGCTGTCACTTCGGTGGCCTTTAAGTCCGTTCTTGAGGCAAGCTTCGTCGTCTTCCTCGGTGAAGAACTTGGAGAAGAGCTTTAATGGCCGGAGGATCGCCGGAGGATGAGGGATGCTTCGGAATCACGGGAGAAAGTCCTCCCGTTGGTAGGAATGGAGGTGGAGGTGAATGGGACTGCTGGAGGGCGAAAACGGCGGAATGGCGAAGGTTCCGTAACGATTGTCTCGCCCTAATTCGCGGAACAGCGTATTTATAGCTTGCAGAATAAATAGCGCGCACGACCACTGGCGCACGACCAGTGGTCGTGCGCGACCAAGGTCAGCGCCCGTGCGTGAGCAACCTGCAGACCTGCATCAGAAAATCAGTAGTCGCGCACGATCAGCAGCGCACGATCAGTGATCGTGCGAGGCAAGGCTGATGATCGTGCGGAAATAGCCAGACAGACTTTTGCAAAATGGATATGACTGCGCACGATCGGCGGCGCACGAGCAGTGGTCGTGCGCGGTATGGCAGTGATCGTGCGGAAGGTTCAAGACAGAGTTTCACAAATGAGACCGGGCTGCGCACGATCAGTGATCGTGCGCCAGGAGGTCGATGGTCGTGCGTGGGCAAAAACGCACGACCACTGACTCCTTTGCCAAAAATAGTGAAACGCCTATCCCGAATGCCCTCACGATCCCCAAACCTGCAGGAAAACTGCACGGGGCATCGATCGCGGCAGCCACAGCGAACAGTGATAAACATAGCAAGAAAGTAAATGCACACAAGCACGGAAATGGGCAAAAAAAGTGCACAGGGCGTGGAAAACCGTAGCGAACCAAAAGGAGTGCAAATGGCGCTAAGCGGTGTGCAAAGACATGGAAATAGGCCTAGATGAGTCCAAAATATAGTATAAAATAGGGACTCATCAACTTTACATATGCTGATAGGGAGCTGATGGATATTTCTTGGTAGAAATTCAGTGATGCGTTCTTAGAGCACTATGTTTCCTCCACAGACAGATATGCCTTGGAAGCGAGATTTCTGAACCTCCAGCAGGGGAGCAGATCCGTGATCGAATATCAAAGAGAGTTCTCCCACTTGGCTAGATTTGCGGGATTCCATGACTGGGATGACCGGAAGTATGCAAAAAGATTCTACCATGGGCTCCGAGACTCCTTAAGGCATCCCTTATTGTTCATATCTCATGGCACCACTACACAGATTATTGAGATGGAGAAGAAGCTAGAGGCTGACAAGCTAATGGTGCAAGGCAGAGGAAAGAGACCACTAGAGGGGTCATCATCCGGAGAAAGTAGCAGGGCATCTCAGAGAGGCAAAGTTATTGGATACAGTAGGGGTGGGGGACGTCATCATCCAAACTTTATACAGGAGCGGAGGCCTCCTACAGTGCTAGCTCCCCCACCTCTACAGACTCACAGTCCGATGAGACAGGAGGATTGTGGCCAGATAAAAATCACATGCTGTGGATGCGGCCAAGCTGGGCATATCAGGTCGTAATGCCCACATCAGATCCACCCCCTTCCTCCTCCTCCACCTCTAGTGTCCCCTCCAGCACACCAGGGCCGAGGACGAGGACGAGGTCGAGGCCAAGGCCTAGGATATTATGACCGAGGCCGAGACCGGGAGCAGGTGTATGCGCTAGACATTGCCGAGCCGAGGAATCCCGAGGAGGTTATCACAGGTAATTAAGATTATTGTTAATTTATTTTAAAAAAATCTTCAATTACATAATACCCTGACGCCATAGAATGACAACTTGTTTTAAAACTCAAATAAAACCCAGGCATAGTTATGATCAGCGACAAGCCCGCTCATACCCTCTTCGACACGGGTGCTTCACACTCTTTTGTGTTGGAAACTTTTATTGAAGTACTAGAGGGCGTGGAAAGGTTCCCTGGCATAGAAAGGAGGGTGCGTCTTCCTTACGGCTCGGAGCTATGGACCACGGTTAGCTGCAACATGGAGACCTAGATCGGAGGCAAGGCATTCGAAGTTCCGGCGGAGGTCTTGAAATTACCGGACTTTGATTTGATTTTGGGCATGACATGGCTTCATTGGAACCATGCTCAGATCGACTGCCCCTCAAAAAGGATCACGCCCAGACATGGAGACTCTTACATCACTATTGAAGGTATCCGACTTATTCCCCATCTTTTATTATCTTCTGTACAGGCTGTCAAGGCCTATGAGCAAGGGGAGCAGGTGTACCTCATCTGCTTTTAGATGGCAGTAGCAGAGAACTCTATAGCTGATATTCTGATAGTTCGGGATTTCTCCGATGTATTCCTGGAGAAATTGCCCGGGATACCACTAGTTCGGGACTTGGATTTCAGGATTCAGTTAGTACTAGGGGCGAGGCCAGTGTCCCAGGCACCTTACAGGATGGATCTTAGAGAGTTGGCAGAGTTCCGCACTCAGCTTCAGGAACTTGTGGAATCAGGGTTTGTGCGTCCGAGCTCATCGTCATGGGGTGCCCCAGTACTTTTTGTAAAGAAGAAGGATGGATCATTGCGACTATGCATAGATTACTGGGATCTGAACCGGTTAATGCTCCGTAATACCTACTCACTGCCTCGGATAGACAAATTATTCGATCAGTTGAAGGGAGCCTTCTTATTCTCTAAACTAGATTTACGATCTATTTACTACCAGCTCCGCATTCGAGAAGACGACATACCAAAGACGGCATTCAGTTCATGTTATGGGCTATACGAGTTTATGGTGATGCCTTTTGGGCTCACAAATGCCCCCTCAGCATTCATGACTCTAATGAACCGTGTATTCGAACCCTACTTAGACCGCTTCATCATTGTGTTCATCGATGATATTCTGATCTATTCCCGGACTTAAGAGGAGCACACTGAACACTTGATATAGGTTTTGCAGAGACTGAGAGAATTCCAGATGTATGCAAAGTTTTCGAAGTGCCAGTTCTGGCTACAGGAGGTGGCCTTCCTGGGGCACACTATCAGTGGGGCTGGATTGGCAGTGGATCCAGCAAAGATAGAGGCAGTACAGAATTGGCCACGACCGAAGGCAGCATCAGACATACACAGTTTCTTGTGGTTAGCAGTTTATTATTGCAAGTTCGTGGAGGGATTCTCGAGGTTAGCCCTCCCCCTCACATCCTTGATGAAGAAGGATGCAGATTTTGTTTGGTCAGAGCAGTGCGAGGCAGCTTTTCAGGAGCTGAAGGACCGACTCACCTCATCCCCTATTCTTGCGCTCCCATCCGGGAGTGAAGGATTTCAGATCTACACAGATGCCTCTTACCAGGGGATGGGTGCTATCTTGATGCAGCATGGACATGTTATTGCTTATGCTTCGAGACAGTTGAAGAAGTATGGGCATAACTATCCAGTACATGACTTTGAGCTCGGGGCTGTGGTATTCGCCCTAAAGATATGACGGCATTATCTGTACAGGATTCATTGTGATATTTTTTCTAATCACAAGAATCTCAAATATATCGATATGCAGAAGGACCTGAACCTGCGATAGAGGAGATGGCTAGAGTTCCTCTGTGACTATGATTACAAGATCCATTACCACCCGGGGAAGGCAAATACTGTAGCGGATGCCTTGAGCAGGAGAGCCGACACTTCTGGACCGGAGCCCCGGGTGATGGCTATAGAGTTGATCCGGATGATGGAAGAGATGCACATTACCATGGTGTCCGATTCGGAGCCAGATCTATACAGGAAGTACTTGGGCTCCTTAGTCATGGAGTGCGACATTCAGGACTGCATTCGGACACAGTAGAGATCAGATACAGCATTGGAGCCAGTATTCAAAGCTCTAGAAGCGGGCAAGATGGAGGATTATTCACTGCTTGATGGACTTATTCACTTCCGTGGTCGCATCTACATTCCCGCAGGTGGTGGTATTCGGGAGGATATTCTCAGGGAGGCACACTGTTCTCGTTATTAACTGCACCCCAGTATCACTAAGATGACAGCTGATTTTCGGAAGGGTATGTACTGGTTGGCGATGAAGAGGGAGATCATCCATTTTGTGACACATTACGAGACGTGCCAGCGGGTGAAGGCAGAGTGCAAGATCCCGGGTGGTCTATTACAGCCATTGCTTGTACTAGAGTGGAAGTTCGAGAAAATTGCTATGGACTTTGTACATGGACTGCCTCGCTCCCACTTTGGGCATGATTCCATTTGGGTCATAGTCGACAGACTGACCAAGGTAGTGCGATTTATTCCAGTCAGGAAGGACAACCCAATTGCTGTGTTGGTGAGGTTGTTTGTGGAGCAGTTCGTTAGGTACCACGGTGTCCCTAGGACGATTATCTCGGATCGTGACGGTCGGTTCACTTCCAGGGAGTGGAGGGCAGTGCATGCGTATTTGGGATCTCAACTTTCTTTTAGCACTGCCTTCCATCCAAAGACCGACGGCCAGACAGAGCGGACCAACAGGACCATGGAGGATCTGCTGCGGCTATGCATACTTGACACGGGAAAGCCTTGGGAGCGACTGTTACCACTGATTGAGTTCTCTTACAACAACAGTCACCAGGCTAGCACCGGGATGGCTCCATATGAGGCACTTTACGGGAGGAAGTGTCGGACACCGCTGTCTTGGGTTTAGGACGTGGACACCAAGGCTCTTAGCTCTGATTATGTGGAGTACACGGAGGCTAAGGTTCGTTTGATCATGGATTGGATGCTGGAGGCCCAGAGTAGGCAGGCCAAATATTATGATGCTCGGCACCGAAAGGTGGAGTTCTAGGTGGGAGACCGAGTATTTTTGAAGATACGTCCGGTGCACGGTGTCTCTCGGGTTCGGAGGCACAAGAAGCTCAGTCCTCGATATATGGGGCCGTACTTGATCCTGGAGCGGATCGGTCCCTTGGCTTTTAGACTGCAGCTGCCACCAGAGTTGAGTACACTGCATGATGTCTTTCATGTATCTTCACTATGGAGATCACTACTTTGGCCGAAGCAGTACATTACTACTACGGCTGGTCCGATAGCACCTGACTGGTCCGTTCAATTGGAGCCGATCCGGATTGATGATATAGATGTCCGAGTGTTGCGGAAGATGGAGGTCCCTCTTGTGAAGGTGTTGTGGTCCAATCATGGACAGGAGGAACACACCTGGGATCCAAGGGATCTAATGTTGGAGCGACACCCGGAGCTGTTTGCTTCAGGTATGCTATAAATTATGTTTTAAAATTACTTAAATTATTGCGAGTAGAACCCCGTGGACCCGAACTTAAATTTCGGGGATGAAATTATTATTTTTTGTTTATTTAAATTGTAACATCCCATGTTACCTCTAGGCCACTTAACTTAGATTGGGTTATGCATGGGGTGGGTGATAGGGGTATTTAGCTAGGTTGACCCTAGTAGGTGAGTGAAACCATGTGGGGCCTACCATAGGGCCCAAGTCAACCTAAGTCAAATTAGCCTAAATAGGTACCCTAGCCATACCATGACCCCACCACATTGCCCTAACCCTAAAAACAATCAAAGTGGACCCTAAGGCATGTCACTAGGTCAACCCCTTTGGCCCTAGTTGACCCAAGTCAACCCTAGCCCTATTTGGGTCAAACTCATACCTATATGCCCAATTAGCCTAAGTGGGGCACACCCTTGACCCAACCCAAGTTTGGAGGTGCCACTAGGTTCATTACCATTAAGTGGGGTCAGCCCACTCATCATGTTGACCAAGTCAACTCAAAAAGTCAACTTGGTCAACATGAGGCCTAAAGGAGGGAGAAATGAACCCAAGCCTCATCCCTTGGGCTAAGCCCACCAAGCATGGCCCATTATCAGCCCAAGGAGTCAAAGACTAGCCCTACCCCTTTGAATTAGGAGAGTGGGTACATGCATGGGGGTAAAAGGAGATTTTAGGAGAGAGAAGAGGAGTGAGAAGAGGAAAATAATGAAGGGAGGCCACTTGGACTCTTTCCCTCAGCCCAAGACTTGCTGGCCAGCCTCCCAAAGACTTTCCATAGGATTTTAGAGCATGGTGGCCACTTGGCACCTTTGGTGAAACAACCAAAGTTTCAAACCGAGCTCACCTCGGGTTTAACTCCCCCTATACCCACTCTCGACCATAACTAACCTCACCATCAGCTTCAGAAGGGGAAAACGAGTGGAGATCGATAGCTAGGGTAGAGAAATCGGTGGAGAAACCAAGAATCGGGAAGTAGATCGCCGGAGAAGCTCAGCCATGGCCAACCGCGGTTGCAACCGCCGTCAAGGCCTGGAACAGGTTCGTTTTGCCGCCCCTCTACTCATGCTAGCTTCTTCGATCCATTAGGAGAGATATCGGGCTCAATTGAGCCCGATGCCATGTGTGAAAAGGTGAATTTTTCCAAGCTTTTCATCCTGCTCGGGATCTCCGGAGGAGCCACTTCCGGCAGCCTCACCGCCGGGAAACGCTAGCCCCCACCTCAGTGAAGGTGATGGCGACATCCGCCGGCGGTGGTGGTGGCCCAGCTGGACGGAAAATAGTAGACAAAATGGCCCAGTGCAAATCAATATGGGTCGTTGGCTGATCGAGGACGACGACCTGATGCCGTCCATATAATCAGGAATTTAATTATTAGTATTACTAGGAATCATTTAAATACTGTCACACTTATACAGTGGTTGTGTATGCTTATTCTAGGCCCCTTATATGAATTTCTAGGCCTGATTGTTATGATAAAACTTTTATCCCTTCCTCTTACCTTTAATATGCCACCCTAAACTTGTAATTTGGCCTAGTAGATTTTCCTGTAGGGCTGTTTTCCTAGGACCGGTCCTAGGCTAGGGCAGAAAGTAAAATGGATGCCCCTGCCAAACCAGAAGTTCACATGGGCTTAAATTTTGGGCATGTTACTTATTTTGGCATGTCTAGCCCCTCCCCAAAAATGAGAATTTTTCGGGAATAATTTTCTATAGTTTTAGTCAATATATGATAAATGAAATAAATGTGATTTTTGGAGTATTTCAACTCCAATGAGCCCCAAATTTTGGTGGCATATCCTAAGGGACATTATAAAAGTATGTGTAAAATTTCATCCAAGTTGGACTACCGCATGTTGGGTAAACCCACTTGCATGTGTTGGCTAGTTATAGGCTTGGTGTGCATTTAGCCTAAAAGGAAATAATGTGTATTAAGCCTAGTTGGTACATCCAGAAATCATGATATTGATTTCAAAGGCTCAATAGGGTGAATCATGCCCCTCACTGCAATAATGGGATTTTTGGAAGTAAAAATCTATTATTTGGAATTTTTGGAAATAATTGAACCTTAGGAATATAAATTTGAAATATGGTATATTGTTGAGATAAAATTTCCAAACTCTTCCAAGGTCATCATATTGTCATAATCAATTACTAAAAAAAAATTTTAGGACACTGTTTCATGAACTTTGATAGATGTTATGTAGGATTTACTATTTTTCCCTTATCATATTTAATTGGAAATTGAAAGAAATATGTGATAGAAAAATTGTGGAAAATTTCTAGAGTTGTATTACTGTATAAAGAACCTTGTATAATTATCTCAATACTTTTGGAGATCTTAGTAATGCTCAAAACTCTAAAATGGCATTTTGGTAAATTACTTATAAATGGAATTGGTGGGCCATTGTACATTAGAAGTTCATAAAATTCTGTATTTAGCCTTATCTTATCAATACATGTACTCTGTAATTTTCCTAGAATTTTGGTCAATGAATTCCTTATACTTCATTTGGAAAATATCAATAATGTGAATTTTGTATTAATCAAGGAATAAATGGAAATACTTAAAGGAAAATTATGATTCTTGGAAAACAGTGATATTTCACCATATTATAGGTTAGGGAATATTATTACATCAGTAGGATAATAATTTATTATACTTCATGTGTAAAATGACCTGAAGAATTAATTGAAGGAATTAATTAATGGTGTAATTAATTTGGAAAAATTATGGAAACCATCATGGTCATCATATAGGTCAATACCACTCTAGTATAAATAATTTGAGGCATATGGCTAAAGGAATTAGAGGGTCACATTTGTGGGTGGTATTGGGGACATAGGTATGGGTCTAGCACCGATGTTCGTACTAGTAGGGCCACCAGGGGAGGAATCTGAATAACTAGTAAAGTGAGGATCTTAGTGGAGGAATTAAACCTAGTTGGTCTCTTAAATGATTCCTTAACCATGTGTGGAAGAGTGCAAGTCCCGTGACAGCAACAATAATGGGGACCGGCGGAAGACCGCCACGCTCCTAATAACACCTTAAGTCTTTAGGCTCGTTCAAAAGTTATAATGAGAGTTGGGTGATAATCCTGGGTAGACACTAATAAGAATAATTATCCTTGCGAAAGGGAACTTTGGGCTTGTCATCCCATCTTGGTTGCTAGTGCCTTCGAGACCCCTTCATTGGGTGTACCTTGGGTAGTCCTGAGATTAACCCTAAAGTATTAAGTTTAATAATCGGTAGACAAGAGTAGTATACTAGGCTAAGGGAAATGGTACACATGCTCACCCGTGATGGGTTGGAGGGAACTGACCTTGATGTGTATTCTCACCCGTGATGGGTTGGAGGGAATTGGACTTGATATTATATTCTCACCCGTGATTGGTTGGAGGGATTCAGGACAGGTTAGTCCTGCGAGCTTGAGGCTCAGGAGATTTATGCAAGGACAGGTTGGTCCTGCTAGCCGGGGGCTCGGGTTAAATCATTGCATGTGAGTAAACAAATTGTGGTGGGTCATGCGGTACTGGCCAATCGTCACACCGATGGCAGTACGGTGACTCGGGTGAGGTGTACGGGTGGAAGGGTCAGTATGTTGTTTATTACTGCGGTCAGGAAGACAATCCCCGAAGACGTATACCCGACCTAAAAGTCTAGCAGGCAGCTAGCAATTAGTACGCAGAGACTCTAGAGTGCACTTGGTACGTGTACAGAGGCATACAAGAGAGGTCTTGGCTTGGTGGTGTGAACACCCGCCTAAAAAGCGGAAGCGCCTGTTCCGTTGCTGCCGGAGCCACGACGGCAGTACCTGAGAGTGATGTTAGCTCTCGAAAAGTTGGAACTAATGGTCTGGGATCTCAGAGTCACGTGCATGTGTTGCACTTGTATGTTGCATAACCATAACATAATCATTCATACTCATTAGGTCATACGCTACATGCATCCTTATTATATAAACTAGTATGGGCTCTTTTTTATGATAAGTTAATTTGGAAACTCTAACTTATAAGTTTGTTTGGACATTCATATAAGTTAGGATACTTTTGTGATGGTAGAATAGTGGTAGTATAGTTTTCTTACTATTAATACTTCAGATGCTGTACTTACTTCTTACTGTTCTTTTCTACTGCACTTACTTCATGTATAAGACTGCTAGAATAGAATCATTTATACTCTTTACATACTGCTAGTTAGTGCCACTGTCACATGTTTTTACATTGATACCCCTTGTTGTCCTCCGCTTCGTCCTCCCGCACGGTACCTAGGTGTTGCGGGGCGAGGTACGGAGGAAACGAGTTAGTCTTTTTGACTAATGGTCGGTGACCATATCATTTTAGGAGCTCGAGGAGGAGCACCAGCACGACAAGGTGGCAGGACTTGAGGAGCAGATACCGTTACCATCGGCTACTACTACTACTACGTCGCGTCCTCAGGTAGGACGAGACCAGATGATGATATAGATAGCTTCCGCTTATGTTTTTGAGAGAGTTAGATATTGAGATATTCATGTATCGGGCATAAGCCCTTACTTCTCTATTATTATACTCATTGTGGACTATGTTTCTGTACATTCATTTTATATATGATATGTACTCTGTGGCTATGGACTATAGTTATTTCTCTTACTGCTATACATTACTTCTATTTCTCGATTGGCCAAAAGGTTTATGATCATTCTAGCCGGCAGGATCGGCACCCTGTGGTGTCGACTAACCCGTGAGTTAGTGTCACCACAAGATGGCGGTTCTGGGCATAAGATCTGGGTTAACTCCTCGGAAGGGGGAGATGGATCTTACATAATGTACATTAAACCTAATTTTCGGTTTCAGCCAAATTGAGGGAGCTGAGCCACCCCACTGGCCGGCCACCTCCTGAAAACTTTTCCCCTGCCTCCAAGGAGTAAAAGCCTCATCAAAGTGAGGGGTTATGAAACCTCCATAGCCATGATGGCCATTAAGCCCCCATTTTCTATCTCCTCCAAAGTGGGGGTAACCTCCTCCCTCTCTCTCCTAGTCATCACTCTCTAAAGTTGGTGGGCCCAAAATGTGTCTCTCAACTCCTTATACTAAAGGGCAACCACTCGGGCTTAGCCCACTTGAATTGAGCTAGGCAAACCTAAGTTGACCACTTTGACCTATGAGTTGACTTTGGTAAACATGGCCATTTAGGTTGAACCCAAGGGGTCCTTGGTGACCCCATGGATTCCCCTAAGGTCTAGGAAGGGTTATGTAGGGTTGACTTGGCACCTTAGGGGCACATTGCCCTTAGTTATGACACCTTGCCCAATTTAGGCCTAGGATTATCCTAGGTAAACTTTGGCCACCCTGGGTTGACTCCAATGGACTCTTTGGACTCTAATGGACCTTCCAATAGGTGGGTGGGGTTGTGGTGGTGTCTTGGAGTCAAGGTGAAGCCCCATGATCATATGAAGCTAGTGTTTAGAAATATAATATTTGCAGACCATAGTGATCTCACCTAAATTCCTAGGTTCACTTGTTCTTCTTGGGCTTCCTCAGGTTTTGTCATGACCTAGTCATGACAAAACCACTCATAAGGGTCTAGTTGTTTGAGGGATGTTACAAATCCCAATACATAAACAAAAAAAATTTCGTCCTCAAAATTCAAGTTAGGCCTACGGGGTTTCAAGTATGAGAAATAAAATGTAACATCCTGAGTGGTTGTAAGGAATACCTGATTGAAAAGCTCCGGGTTCTTTTGTTGTATCAAATCCTATGGCTCCCATGTGTGCTCCTCTTGCCCATGATTATTCAACAAGACCTTGACCAACAAGACCTTCTTGCGTCGCAAGACCCGCATCCCAGTATCGTCTATCCGGATCGGCTCCAGGTGCACCGATCGATCAGAAGCTATAGGCCCATCTGTAGTCATAATCTGCTGCTCCGGCCGAAGTAGAGCTATCCTTAGAGAGGAGATGTGAAAGACGTCATGCAAACCCGCTAGCTCTGGCATCATCTCCAGTCTATAAGCCAAGGGGTCGATCCGTTCCAGGATCCTGTAAGGACCCATGTATCTCGGACTGAGCTTCTTCCGACCACGCACCCACGAGAATCCATGCATCGGTCGGATCTTCAAGAATACCCAGTATCCTACCTGAAACTCTACCTGACGATGCCACGCATCGTAATACTTAGCCTGCCTGCTCTAGGCCTCCAAAATCCTGTCTCGTATCAATCGTACCTGAGCATTCTTATCCTTGACAAACTCCGAGCCCAATGCCTTCGGATCCTCATCCTGGATCCAAGACAAAGGAGTCCTGCCTCTCCGCCCGTAAAAAGCCTCATAAGGGGCCATGTCGATGCTGGACTGGTGGCTGTTGTTGTATGAGAACTCGATCAATGGTAGCTACCTCTCCCATGGCACCCCACGGTCCAGTATGCAAAGACGCAACAAATACTCCAGCGTCAGATTTGTGTGCTCTGTCTGTCAATCCGTCTGAGGGTGGAAAGCAGTACTGAATGTCAACCGGGTCCCCAAATATGCCTGGACCAACCTCCACTCCTTAGACGTAAATCATCCATCACGATCGGACACTATCGTCCTCAACACTCCACGGTATCGAACGAACTACTCTACAAACCTCCACACCAATCACCTACTGAAGCGTCCTTACTGATTGGTAGAAATTTGGCCACCTTCGTCAATCGGTCGACAATCACCCATATAGAGTCATTCCCCGTATGTGACCGAGGAAGACTATGTATGAAGTCCATGACGATGTCATCGAAATTCCACTCTGGCACCGGAAGTGGTTGTAATAATATGGCCGGGTTCCTACACTCCGTCTTCATCAACTGACAAGCCTAGCAGTGGATCATGAAGTAGGTGATATCCCTCTTCATGCCCAGCCAGTACATTGTCCTCTTCAGGTCGGCCGTCATCTTGGTGATTCCTGGGTGCACCGAGTACCTGCTATAGTGAGCCTCAGTCATGATGTCATCCCGAACTCTGCCCCTAGCCGGTATGTACACTCTGCCTCTGAAGCATAGCAGCCCGTCTCTCTCTATATATTCCCAAGCCATGCCTGCCTCCAAGGACCTAAATACCAGCTCAACCTTGTCATCCCTTCTCTACTCAATTCTGATACGATCCCGAATGTCATTGGTGGCAACTATCGACGAAAGGTACTCCCGGTATAGCTCTGGGTGATCCTCGGACACCAGAGGTATCTGCATCTTCTCTAACATCCGCACCAACTCTATGGCCATCAGCTGAGGTCCTGCTCTTGAGGTAGTAGCCTTCCGGCTCAGCGCGTCCGCCACCATGTTCGCCTTCCCTCGGTGATAGTGTATCGTGTACTCATAATCAAATAGGAACTCCACCCATCGTCTCTGGCGAACGTTCAACTCCTTCTGCGGCGCAATGATGACCATGTGGAGCGTCGCCATAATATTTGCCCTCAGCGCAAACCAATTTATTAATAATTATTATTAATTTATTAATAATTATTAATAATTATTAAATCATTTTTATGTTTTATTTGAAATGTTTATTTAATTTTCATGTAATGCTTAAAACCATGATTATGTTTTATTTTTTCTATTTGGGCTGCATGTAGCCAACTATCATGATGTAAGCCTATATATAGGCATGTATTGTTTGAAAACGAAGTAGAGATGAAAAGAAATTAAAAACCCTAAATTCAAAAGTGATTTTCCCCTCCTCTTCCTCCTATCTTCCCTCTCCAAAATTTCGGCCACCTTAGGTCACTTCCCCCCTCTTGGCCGCCGGCCAACCTTCTCCCTCCCTCCTCTAGTTCGGCCCTCCCCCCTCTCTCCCTCTTCCTCCTTTGCTATTCTTGGCCTCCTCTCCTCCTCCTCCTTCCTTGAGTGAAACACCATCTCTAGCCGCCTCCTCCCTCCAACCCTACAAAATCGACCTCCTCCAACCTCACAAAACAAAACCGATCCCCTTTTATCCCTTCATGAAAACCGACCCCCTCCATTGAAGAAATTCGGTCAAGCACCAAAGATCCCTCTTTGTGTATTTTCCAAATCCGGCGTCAAGAGACGAAGGCGAACAAGTTACTTTCCATCTAACGTTACTCTTGCAGAGCCGTTGAAGAACGATCCAAGTAGAGAAATCGGAATCATCCATTCAGAATGGGAAATGAAATATTTCTACTCTATGTGTGTTTCCCTCTAGTTTAATTCTTGTGGTGGAATTCTTGTCGTTAAGTTTTGATAGCATTGAATTTTCATGGATTTCTTTTGATTGAATTTTGTGGTTCATCTAATTTTCGTTTAAGTTCGAGAGGGTTTTGGCGAGCCCCATTTTTCTTTTGTTGGGAGGGATCTACCGTTACAGAATCGTTATTTTGGGTAGATCTCTTTTGCCACAACCTTCGCTCGATCGGACCGGGTTGGTCCTTTTAGCCGGAAAGAACATTGGCCTATAGCTTTTGTTCGATCCTAATTGATTTGGCTACCCGTACGCTAGCATATAATTGATAGAATTAATTAACGTGGTGATGCGTAGAACGATTGTGCGAGTATATGATTGGTTCATTGAGAGGTATACGTGCTAGTCCGTAGATATTTTCGATGCCAACGTGTGAGCCTTCATAATTTTGGTATCAGAGGGAGGTTCACGTCAATTTCCTAATTTGCTCCCACCCCCTTTTGCTTTGAGAACCGACACGCATTTGCACGTTTCATTGCACAACATATAAATAATTTTTTAAATTTTTGGTCTGCAAATAGCGGCCTAAAATTTTCAGTTTTTCTCAAAATTCAAAAAAATAAAATTTTGGAAATTCTCCATCATTTTATTAGTAATAAATCAAAAAAATATTTTATTTTTATAAACCATTATTTTTATTAAATCATTATAAAATTTTAATTTTGATCTGCAAATAACGGTCTATATTTTTATAATTTCAGCAAAAAAAAATTAATAATCATCTTCATATTATTTACAGCAAGAAAATAAAAAATATATATTTATTAACTTAAGTAATTAGAGGGAACAATTATATCTTTGAAAATTAAATAGAGCCAGGTTATTTATTCATTGCATGTGCACCAGTTCCGGGTGAGATATTCTCTCTGGTTCTCACTAAAATGGCCTATGGCATCAACATTTCCCGAGTAAAATCTTTTGATTCCTTGACGAACATTAGGAAACCAGTACGGTTCCCTGTAGTGGATGAGATTAAGGTTTTGATTGCACAACTAAAGTCTAGCTAAGTAGCACCACCACCCCTAGGCCACACCACATTTATCCTACTTATGACGGTTTAGGATGTCCACAAATTTTTAGAGATTGGCTTAAGGGATTAGAAAATTATTTTAATTGTCACTTATGGGATGACAAAAAAGGTTAACATTGCCCGATAGTGATTAGTAGGTCAAGCCCAGTTGTTTTGGTTAAATGAAGAGCGTCGTGTTGGTAGCTATCATTATGCTTGGCCGCACATGCGTAGCTTACTAACGGATCAATTTGATCCCGACTACCTACGTACTAATAGCACCACACCTGTTAGTAAGAATAGTTACAGCACTATACCCGTATCTGCTTATAGGAGTGACCCTCTTCCTCAGGATAGATCCTATCCCCAGAGAGGTAGTAATACCCAAAGTATGCCTATCCCCACCACAAGGGAACATAAGCCAATTAGACCCAAATATTTGAATGCGAAAGAGGTTACTACTAGGGTGTCTGCTCCTTTAGTATCGATGAATAAGCTCATTGAGATAGTGACTGATACCACTGAGGATTCTGATGATTCTGCAATTGAAGGTATACCTAGTGATCTAGAAGACGATGTTTGGGATGATGATGATACTCCAATCAGTGAGAGTATCTTTTTGCCTATAACGTGCCCTACTAGCGTTGTGTCTATTCACCCTAGTATTGAGTGCCATCTCTAGGATACGATTCCCATCACATTAGAGACTATGATTACACCAAGTGAGACTTTATCTGACTTTCCTGAAGAGCCTATGAGTGATGATTTCCCTATTGTCATTTATGTTCATGACTTAATGGATGTCTCGACTGATTGGGAAGACTCACTGTAAGACCCCCCCCCCTCCCCCTTTTTTTTAAACCCGGGGTCTTAGGCCAAGAATCGCCGCTTTGCGGTGACACCTTCACGTCCTGAAGGGTCATCACCACAAGGCACCGATTCTGCCGGCCAATTTGATCACAGAAAGGTAGCATAAAATGAAGTAAGTAAAAGCAAGTCCACTGAAATAAATCACATATATAGAAATGCAACTCCACGAAGGGAGTGTCCACAGAATAGTATATCATAGTACAAAAAATACGGGCTTAAGCCCGGTACAACATGTCCTCTCTACAAATCACTCATGCGGAAGCAAAAACAGAAATTTCTCAAGGTCGAGACTCACGGTCCCGGCTGTATGAACTCCGGAGCTAGACTGCCCCATCTCCAAACGCACCGGTCTCTGGGGCTTCTCCTCCATGCTGGGCTCCACGATCCCCTAAATGACGTGGTTCGAAAACCGTTAGTCATAAAGACTAAGCCCTATCATCCCCTACCCCTTCCCCCATGGGTCCTAGGAACCGAGCAGAGAGTAAGAAAGGGAGGGACATGAAGGTGGAGAATGAATCAAAAGAAAACAGATGGCAACGGAACTAATCTAGCAATTCTATAATAAATATGACAGAAAAAGAAAGTAGGAAATGTAACCTTAACTTATGTGCGGAAGCGCATAAGCCAAGGGATCTTCTGCAAGGCTCCCATCGTATAAAGTGTCCACTACCACTTATATGTTGGGGTGTCAGTTATCAAACAGTAGCATATATATATATATTGAATTAAACCTTAATTTATAAACTTGCCCACACATGCTTATAGACCAAGGGGTCGTTTTGTAGGTCCTAATGTATAAGCGTCCCATTCCACTTATTCGTTAGGTGTCAGGGGTTAAATGAATCGATTATGCTATGACATGCAAGTGGGTATGATGGAACATGCATGTGCAACTCACACACCCGACTCTGTGCACACAAACCTTTAGTTCCCCCTTTCGGAGCCGTTGCCTCCCAGGATACCTTCGTAGTGGCAAACGGAAGCGGTGGGTTGGGCCTCGCCCACCTCTAAACCAGTAAAGCACTACCGGTCAGGCCTATCGTACGCCTCAACGCTTGGTGCACTAAGCGGATGCCTGCGTACTCTTGTCGGCTGGCGCACCGGACTTAGATTTGGCGAAGTGTAAAAACCACACTTGCCGAGTCAACGTATTGGCATCGGTGCATCGACCCTCTAATACCGAAGACCCACCACCTTAATTTTCATTCCTTTTATGCACATGCAAATTTAATCGTAATCACACAAAAACTGAGTCGAAGCTCGCCGGACCAAAACGTCCGTCTCTTAACCAACCGAGCCGAAGCTCCCATCAATCTTCCTGTGCTAACAGTGTTTGTGAAAGGTGTAACCCTAATTACTATATTACTCTTGTCAGCTTATTATTACAGTTTACGTTAACCCAGGACTGCCCCCGGTATTCCCCGTGAAGGGCTCTCAAAGGGCACTAGGAACTATGATGGTAGCTGAAGCCCATCGTTCCCTTTCGCAAGGCACTTATTGTTATTGGTTGAATTCCCTTACCCATTCCCTTCTCATGTTACGATAGACTAACCTAGGGTGATTTTTGACCTTCCTCTCTTCGGGGAAGACGATCTTTCGTCGAATCCGAGCACCTCTTAACTCTAGTTAACTCCACTTCTCTTTATTCTTCATTTCATTCTATTGTGATATCATCCACATCTATCCAACTAGACAAAATGGCTAACTCCAACACTATCCTAGATCATGTCCTATTGCAATTTAATAATTTGTTATATGTAGACCAACTTAGACTAAATGTCGGACCGGTTAGGCAATGATCAAATATTCATCCAAATTCCCTAAGTTATTTACTGGAGACTTATCATGATATAATTAGCCTAAATCCAGAATGTGGTAATTTTCCTAATTTATCTGGCATTTAATTTATTTCCTCAAAAATTCCAAGGGCTATCGGTTTGAACATGAACTACCCTAAGTTCTCATGCAAGATGTCCAACAAAATTATAATAAATAGTATGTTATCTCAATATGGTAAATCCAAAGTATCATAATTTTTCTATCATCAAAAGGGCACTAAAACTATTTTCGTCATAGCTTCTATATTTCGTTATTTGTGAATCAAGTACAGAGAATATTCTTCCAAAATTTATAAATAAATTATACTATGCAGATAAAGCCTTAAAAATAGCATTGGGCCACTTTCATAATTTTTCAGTAATAATATCATCCATAATTAATTTCCAAAGCATAGAACCCCTTTTTAACATTTGTGAAGGAAGTACTGGATTTACTAAACTATAAATTATACAAAAATTCAAGGGAAACCATTCTGTCCTAAAACATTTACTTCCAAGATTTCATGAGAGTTTAATGAACAGAAAGATACAAATAATTGAAAAATCAATTAGGGCTATAATCAACTTTACAAATGAAGTGCTGGAAATAAACATCATAAAATTCTAGTAAAATTTCTATAGATTCTACCCACTCAAAAACTGACTCTACCCAAGTTTCACAGTCTTTAGATAATGTTTAGTGACGGATTGTGCTTAATTAGTATTTTACCCTAAAGCTAAGATTAGGGTTTTGAGGTATCTACCTATCTCCAAATCCTCCAAGATTCCATATAGATGATTTATATTATGTTAATGTCGACTCTACCTAATCTCAAGACAACATAAGAACATTTGCCCCCATGACCTTCACAACCCTCAAAACCCTCCATTTAGGGTTTGAGCTTGGATCCTAGGGTAAACCAACCCTAAATCACACCATTTTCTCTAAGTGGGTTATAATAACCCCTCCAAGTCAGTGGACGAAATATCAGCCTCAATTGAGGTGATTTGACCGTTCCAACTTCTAGTGCACTTTTTACTCAAAAATGCCTCACTATTGCCTAGTTAAGAATAGGTTACTCCCAATCCAAAACTCATCTCAATGAGTTGAAACTTTATGAAGAGCTAAGTTTTATATCCAGGGACCACTAACTAAAATTTGGGAGGGTTTGGAGGTCATTTGACAACTTAAATAAATTCCTCTAAGTTTATTAAATTAAAACAAAAACTTTTGGCAAAGTATCTCCAAAAATTCCCATTTTTGGACAGCCTCTAGATATGGCTAATGGTAACCCCCTGCCCAATTTCAAGTCATTTGGACAAAGGAAGAAGAGTGGGCATCCATTTTAGTTTCTGCCCAACTCTAGGTACAGCCCCATTAAAACGGGTGCTGCGGTCAAACCGCTTACCCAAACGAGTTGAAATCAATTTTAAATTAACATAGACTCGAAGGGCTACAACTTTTGCGACTGACTATTTTTCCTAAAAACGGCCTCTAAATGCTTCGATTACAGCATCAAAATAAGCCTATTTTATGTACATTTACCTTATATATTATGTACTTAATTTTCATATTATAATAATGTTTTACTGTTCATCTCCCCTATCAAACAGAACCCTAAACAGAAACTCAGAAAAACCATATTTCTTGTAACCCTTCTGTGATCCGTCACCGGCTATCCGGTCACTTCCCTGGCCAGCCACCACCACCACCACCTCTGTCGAGCCGATGGCTATCAGACGACGGTGGTTTGGCCGCCGGAGGTGGCGGTTTCCGGCGTACCCGAAAAATATATTTTTCATGATTTTCCATGAAAAACTCGAGATAGGTTCGGCTTCGTTGAGCACGAACTTCATTGCTAAGATCCTAAGATCTACCCACAAAAGAAGAAATAGAGAAGAACCTTGTTCGTAGTTTGAAGACGAGATGAACGTCGGATTGTCATGGCGCGGTGGTGGCATTCCCGAACTTCTCCTACAGCAAGAGCAGAAATCTGAATTCGTTTGGTCTAGAGTGTAACCTTCTCCTCTTGCTCTAAGGGGGCTTTTATAGGTCTCCAAGTGGGGAGGGGAAAGGATGAAACATTCATGGCCATGAATGCCCTCTCTCTCTCTCTTAATATTATTTCGGTTATGGTGCAGGGAAGGAAATGGTGGAAGATGAGAAGACTGATCCAGGTGGCGATTTCCTATTGGGTCAACTCTTCCTCATTTTATTAAGTATTCAGAGAAAGAAACGGCTCATAAATACTCATGCTGTAAATTCCCATAATCAGAATATATTATGACTTCGGTTACAGAAATTTCCAGCCTGGCTGACGTTTCGGCCCTTGTCACGGGCGTGTCACGTAGGTCACGGGCATGACAGGCCCTTATGGAAAGTTCTTAGTTCGACGATCGTCTAACTGAGTTCGACGATCGTCGAAGGGGGGTCACGCCCTAGGTCACGGGCGTGACACATAGGTCACGGGCGTGACAGGGCCATGATGCAAATTCTACGCTCGTCGATCGTCTCGCTGAGATCGACGATCGTCGAAGGGGGTCAAGCCCTAGGTCACGGGCATGACACCTAAGTCACGGGCGTGACGGGGCCTTGATGCAAATTCTGCCCTCGACGATCGTCTCGCGGAGATCAACGATCGTCGAAGGGGGTCACGCCCTAGGTAACGGGCGTGACACGTAAGTCACGGGCGTGACAGGCCTGGGTTGCAAAAATATAAGCTCGACGATCATCTTCATGAGATCGACGATCGTCGAAGGGGTCACGTGCTAGTCACGGGCGTGACGGGTCGGTCACGGGCGTGACCAACCCGTGACTCTAAGTCTAGGTTGATGGACCTCAATTTTTGGGCTCCCTAAGGTTCTGTCATGACATACCAACTCTTAGGGGTCTAGCCGGAAATGGGATGTTACAAATCCCAATAAACAAAACAAAAATTTCGTCCCCGAAATTGAGGTTAAGCCTACAGGGATTTCTACCGGAATAAAATAAGCTTGTAACATCCCATATGGTTCTTCCTATTCGGTCGAAGCGACTACTTGTTTGATAAACAAAGGGCAATCCCCCAATAAACAAAAGATTAGCCCCTACTTTCCTGCGCATGCCTTGGTTCTCGATTTCCCTTTCCTAGTCCTACCGGTTCAATACAAGAAGTTAATTTATAGTATACTGAGAGGTGGTGATGTATACCTGACTGAAAAACTCCGGGTATTTTTGTAACATCCCATTTCCGGCTAGACCCCTAGGAGTCGGTTGGTCTTGACAGAATCCTAGGAAGCCCAAAAACTGAAATAAATCGACCAAGATTTCGGGTCACGGGTTGGTCACGCCCGTGACCAACCCGTCACGCCCGTGACCTATGTGTCACGCCCGTGACATTGACCGAAACGACGGTTCAGGCCCGAAATTATTCTAACACGCGTGGTAATAAGTGCTGGTGTGGGAAGTTACACCAGGAGTAATTACGGGCCATTTTTCCTTCTGTAATTATATAATAAAGGAGGAAGTGCTGGTCCAATAGGAATCGCCACCTGGCAAACACCTATTCATCTTCCACCGTTTCTTATCCCTTCACTGTAACCGAAAGGTTATTAATAGGAGCCTTCATGACCATTAAGGCTTTACCCTTTCACCTCCCCATTTGCTGACTTATAAAAGCCCACTTGGAGCAAGAGGAGAAGTTTACACGCTCAATCAAACAAATTCAGACATTTGCTCTTGTTGTAGGAGAAGTTCAGCAATGCCACCACTGCGCCATGGCACCCCGTCGTTCATCTCGCCTCCAAACCGCGAACAAGGTCCTCCTCTGCTTCTTCTTTCATGGGTAGATCTTAGGATTCTTAGAAAGGAAGTTCGTGCTCAACGGAGCCGGACCTATCTCTCGTTTTCATGGAAAAACCATGAAAAATGTATTTTCGAGTTCGCCGGAAACCGCCACCTCCGGCGGCCAAACCACCGCCGACCGATAGCCATCGCCTCAACGGAGGTGGTGGTGGTGGTGGCTGGCCAGGGAAGTGACCGGGCGGCCGGCGATGGATCACAGAAATGTTACAGGAAAAATGGTTTTCTGTGTTCTGGTTTTCGGGTTCTGTAGAAGATGAACAGTAAAAGCTGTTTATAATATATAAATTATGTAAATAATTTATAAGGAAAATATACTTAGATGAGCACATTTTGATGCTGCAAAACGAGGCACATAGAAGCCGTTTTAGGAAAAATGACCAGTCACGAAAGTTGTAGCCCTTTGAGTCTAGTTTAATTTAAAATTGATTTCAACTCGTTTGGGTAAGCGGTTTGACCGCAGAACCTGTTTTAGTGGGGGCTGTACCTAGAGTTGGGCAGAAATTAAAATGGATGCCCACTCTTCGTCCCTTGTCCAAATGTCCTGAAATTTGGGCATGGGGTTAAACATAGCTATACCTAAAGGCAGACCAAAAATGGGAATTTTTGGATATACTTTGCCTAAAGTTTTTGTTTCTATTTTATTAAGTTAGAGAAATTTATTTAAGTGGTCAAATGACCTCCAAACCCTCCCAAATTTTGGTGAGTGGTCCCTGGCTATAAAACCTAGATCTATACAAAATTCCAACTAGATTGGAGGAGTTTTGGGTAGGAAATCTTCTACCCTTAACTAGGCATTAGCGAGACATCTTTTAGTAAAAAGTGCACTAAGAGTTTGGAAAGGTCAAATCACCTCAACAGTGGCTGATTTTCTGACCTCTGACTTAGAAGGGTGTTATAACCTGCTTGGAGAAAAATGGTGAAGTTAGGGTTGATTTACCCTAGTTTCCAAGCTCAAACCCTAAATGAAGGGTTTTGAGGGTTGTGAAGGACATGGGGGCAATTGCTCTTGTATTGCCTTGAAACTCTTTAGAGTTGACAAAAGCTTGATAAGAATCGTCTGGTTGGAATCTTGGAGAATTTGGAGACAAGTAGATACCTTAAAACCCTAACCTTAGTTTTAGGGTAAAATATCAAATAAGTAAAACCAGTCACTAAACCTTACTTAAAAACTATGAAATTCGGGTAGAGTGAGTTTTGGATCAGGTAGAACTTATAACAATTTTCTGGAATTTTATGTTGATTATTGCTAGCACTTCATTTGTAAAGCTTGCTATGGCCTTAAAAGATGTTTTAATTGTTTAGTAATTTCTGTTCATCGAAACCTCATGAAATCTTCGAGGTAAATGTTTTAGGTTAGAATAGTTGCCCCTGAATTTTTGTATGATTTTTAGTTGAGTAATTCTAGTACTTCATTCACAGATGTTAGAAAAGGGTTTTATGGTTTAAAAATTAATTATGGATGATATACTTGTTGCAAAATTATGAAACCTGACCAATGTTATTTTGAATGTCTTATCTGCTTAGTATAATTAATTTACAATTTTTGGATGGATATTTTCTGTACTTGATTCATAAATAACAAAAGATAGAGATTATTTCTAAAATAGTTTTGGTGCCTTTTTGATGATAGAAAAATTATGATACTTTGGATTTAACCTATTGAGATAACCTACTATTTATCATAAATTTTCTGGACATCTTGCATGAGAACTTATGGTAGTTGTTGTTCAAACCAGTAGCCCTTGGGATTTTCGAGGAAATTAATTAAATGCCAAATAAATTAGGAAAATTACCATTTTCTGGATTTAGGTCATTTATATCATGATAAGTCTCCAGTAAATAATTTAGGGCATTTGGATGAGTTTGGGATCGTTGCCTAACCGATTCGACATATGTCTAGGTTGGACTGCACATAGCAAATTTGTGAATTGCAATAGGACATGATCCGAAAAAGTCATTGGAGTTAATCATTTTGTCTGGGTGGACAATTGTGAATGATATCACAGTAGGATGATATGAAGAGTAGTGAGAAGTGGTGATAGCTAGAGTTAAGAGGTGCTCGGGTTCGACGAAAGATCATCTTCCCCGAAGAGTGGAAGGTTTAAAATCACCCTAGGATAGTCTATCGTAATGTGAGAAGGGAATGGGTAAAGGGGATCAACCAATAACAATAAGTGCCTTGCGAAAGGGAACTTCGGGCCGTAATGTCGCCGTCTTGGTTCCTAGTGCCCCTTGAGAGCCCTACACGGGGAATACCGGGGGCAGTCCTGGGCTAACGTAAACTGTAATAACAAACCGACAAGAGTAACTTAGTAACTAGGGCTGCACCATTCACAAACACTGTTGGCACAGGAAGATTGATGAGAGCTTCAGCTCGGTTGGTTAAGAGACTGACGGGATGGTCCGGGGAGCTTCGGCTCGGTTGGTTTAGAGACGGACGTTTTGGTCCGGGGAGCTTCGGCTCGGCTTTTGTGTGTTTACGATTAAACTTGCATGTGCATAAAAAGGAATGGAAATTAAGGTGGTGGGTCTTCGGTATTGGAGGGTCGATGCACCGATGCCAATACGCTGACTCGGCAAGTGTGGTTAGCACTTTGCCAACAGAAGTCCGGTGCGCCAGCCGGCAAGAGTACGCAGGCGTCCTCTTAGTGCACCAAGCGTTGAGGCGTACGATAGGTCTGACCGGTAGTGCTTTACTGGTTTAGAGGTGGGCGAGGCCCAACCCACCGCTTCCGTCTGCCACTACAGAGGTATCCTGGGAGGGAACGGCTCCGAAATGGGGAACTAAAGGTCTGTGTGCACAGAGTCGGGTGTGTGAGTTGCACTTGCATGTTTCATCATACCCACTAGCATGTCATAGCATAATCGATTCATTTAACCCTGACACCTAAAGTATAAGTTATATGGAACGCTTATACGTTAGGACCTGCAAAACGACCGCTTGGTCTTTAAGCTTGTGTGGGCAAGTTTATAAATCAAAGGTTAATTTCAATATATATACATGATGTTGTTTGATAATCGACACCCCAACGTATAAGTGGTAGGACACTCTATACGATGGGAGCCTTGCAAAAGATCCCTTGGCTTATGCGCTTACGCACATAAGTTAAGGTTACCTTTCTTACTTTCTGTTTCTGTCATATTATTATAGAATTGCTAGATTAGTTCCGCTGTCATTTGTTTCTTGATTAAATCTCCACCTTCATGTCCTTCCCTTTCTTCCTCTCCGCTTGGTACTTAGGAGCCATAGGGGAAGGGGTAGGGGATGATAGGGCTTAGTCTTTATGACTAACGGTTTTCGAACCGCATCATTTAGGGGATCGTGGAGCCCAGCATGGAGGAGCGGCCCCAGAGTCCGGTGCGCTTGGAGAAGGGGCAGTCTAGCTCCAGAGTTCATACAGCCGGGACCGTGAGTCTCGACCCTGAGTAGTTTCTGTTTTAGCTTCCGCATGAGAGATTGTAGTGAGGACATGATGTATCGGGCATAAGTCCGCATTTATAGTACTCTGATTATTGTTATTCTGTGGACACTCCCTTCGTGGAGATTTTATTTTATATATGTGATTTACTTTCTGTGGACTTGCTCTTACTTCAATTATTGTGCTACCTTTCTGTGATTGAATTGGCCGGCAGAATCGGCGCCTTGTGGTGATGACCCTTCAGGACGTGAAGGTGTCACCGCAAAGCGGCGATTCTGGGCCTAAGACCCCGGGTTTTAAAAAGAAAAAAAGGGGGGGGCTTACAATTTTTGCCTTATCAGGACCTGCGGTTCCCAGGTGTGTTCCTCCTGACCATGATTCCTCCACAGAACCTTAACTAATGGAACCTTCTTTCGACGCAGGACCTGTACTCCTCTGTCATCAATTCGAACCGGCTCCAAGTGAACAGACCGATCTGAAGCTACCGGCCCATCTGTGGTCAAGATCTGCTGCTCCTGGCATTGTAGAGCCCTCCTCAGTGAAGAAATGTGGAAGACGTCGTGCAGAGCTGCCAGCTCCGGTTGCAATTCCAGCCTGTAGGCTAGGGGCCCGATCCGCTCCAGGATCCTGTAAGGGCCCATATACCTAGGGCTGAGCTTCTTTCACCGACCGCGCGCCCGTGAAACTCCATGCATGGGCCGGATCTTCAAAAACACTCGGTCCCCCACCTGAAATTCCACCTGACGATGCCAGGCGTCATAATACTTAGCTTGTCTGCTCTGCGCCTCTAACATCCTATCTCTGATCAGTCTCACCTGAGCCTCGGTGTCTTCAACAAAGTCCGATCCAAATGCCTTCGGATCCTCGTCCTGAACCCAAGAAAGCGGGGTCCTGCATTTCCGTTCATACAAGGCTTCATAAGGCGCCATCCTGATGCTGGACTGGTAGCTGTTATTATAGGAGAACTCGACCAACGACAACATCTTCTCCCACGGCTCCCCTCGGTCCAGTATATACAGTCGTAGTAGATCCTCCAACATCTTGTTGGTGCGCTCTGTCTGCCCGTCCGTCTGAGGGTGGAAGGTTGTACTGAAGGTCAATCGGGTGCCCAGATATGCTTGCACTGACCGCCACTCCCTGGATGTAAACCGTCCATCGCGGTCCGACACTATCGTCCTGGGCGCGCCATGATATCGGATATACTGCTCCACGAACTTCCGTACCAGCACTCCCACCGAGTCATCCTTCCTAATTGGTATAAAGCGGTCCACCTTCGTCAACCGATCGACGATGACCCAAATCGAGTCGTTTCCCGTCCGTGATCGGGGGAGTCCATGAATAAAATCCATCGCGATGTCCTCAAATTTCCACTCCGGCACTGGGAGTGGTTGTAGCAATCCAGCGGGTTTCCTGCACTCCGCCTTCACCAACTGGCATGCCTCGCAATGAGTCACGAAGTATGTAATGTCCTTCTTCATCCCTAGCCAAAACATCGCCTTCTTCAAGTCTGTCGTCATCTAAATTTTACATGATAATAGTTAATCCTCGAAATTACTGCGTCTTATTACCATGTCATTGTCTTGGTAATGCTACAGGTCAACATTCCAATCATGTTTTTAAAAAATCTTACCTTCGCCCGAATAACGTCGAATTATATAGACTTCAACCTCACTATGTTTGTTACGGCGCATTCTCTAAATTAGGTCTATGGAAACCCAAGTCAATCCTATTTTGCCCAATAAACAAAAGACAAGCCCACAATAAACAAAAGATAAGCCCTATCTTCCTTGGGCTAAGTATCTTTGATATTACCATGTTATATCCATCCTAGCTGGGTGCACAATTCCCAGGGCATCACACTTCGACTTGGGATTCCACTCTGAAACTCGTCGATATACCCCATACTTTAAACTCTTTGAGTCACATTCACGACAACCTTATCCGGGTCAAAATGTTCCCAATCCCAAATGTGTATCTTCTGAACTTGAATTCATATCCGACCCTCGGTGTTTGTCTTTGTGATTGTCTACGAGAAATCTTGTTACCTGTACGAGGGTTAAGACTACTTATCTTCTACCATTCTGCTAATGGATTATTGATCTCAATTCTCCTTAAAGCAGTCTACTGATTTGAGTCATCCTTGATAGGGGTCGTAGGGTCACCTGAGTTTATCTATTAGGTTATCATTCTCATGCTAAACTCCTCCTTTTATTCTGTTTGGGTATCTTCTTACCTTAAACAGGTTCTTACCCAGGGTCTATTTCGAACTAGGGCACGCTTTAAGTCATCATGGTTAGTCATGTGTCCTAATGGGTTGAGTCTAACTCATTGACTAAAGAATTATAAGATGAGGTCTTTACAGCCGAAGGTGCCCCCTACTGGGGCAGGGTTTGCCTCAAGCTACAATGAATAATTCCATTTGTTGAAGAAGTGGACTTTTACATGTGATTTCCCTTATGGGCACACCACTGCTTCCGCTGCTTAGTTTGTCCCCAAACTAAACTCGCGCGGCGGTGACCTAGGGTTTGTAGACTGCTATCTTTTTCAGATCGATGTTTCCTCTGATACCACTTGTAAAACCCCCCCCCCTTTTTTTAACCCGGGGTCTTAGGCCCAAAATCGCTGCTTTGCGGTGACACCTTCACGTCCTGAAGGGTCATCACCACAAGGCGCCGATTCTGCCGGCCAGTTTGATCACAGAAAGGTAGCATAAAATGAAGTAAGTAAAAGCAAGTCGACTGAAATAAATCACATATATAGATATAAAACTCCACGAAGGGAGTGTCTACAGAATAGTATATCAGAGTACTAAAAATACGGGCTTAAACCCGGTATAACATGTCCTCACTACAAATCACTCATGCAGAAGCAAAAATAGAAACTACTCAAGGTCGAGACTCACGGTCCCGGCTATATGAACTCCAGAACTAGACTATCCCATCTCCAAGCGCACCGGTCTCTAGGGCTGCTCCTCCATGTTGGGCTCCACGATCCCCTAAACGATGCGGTTCGAAAACCGTTAGTCATAAAGACTAAGCCCTATCATCCCCTACCCCTTCCCCCATGGTTCCTAGGTACTGAGCGGAGAGGAAGAAAAGGAAGGACATGAAGGTGGAGAATGAATCAAAAGAAAACAGGTGGCAACGGAACTAATCTAGCAATTCTATAATAAATATGACAGAAATAGAAAGTAGGAAAAGTAACCTTAACTTATGTGCGGAAGCGCATAAGCCAAGGGATATTCTGTAAGGCTCCCATCGTATAAAGTGTCCCATACCACTTATACGTTGGGGTGTCGGTTATCAAATAGCAGCATATATATATTTAATTTAACCTTAATTTATAAACTTGCCGACACAAGCTTATAGACCAAGGGGTCATTTTGCAGGTCCTAATGTATAAGCGTCCCATTCCACTTATACTTCAGGTGTCAGGGGTTAAATGAATCGATTATGCTATGACATACAAGTGGGTATGATGGAACATGCAAGTGCAACTCACACACTCGACTCTGTGCACACAGACCTTTAGTTCCCCCTTTCGGAGCCGTTACCTCCCAGGATACCTCCATAGTGGCAGACGGAAGCGGTGGGTTGGGCCTTGCCCACATCTAAACCAGTAAAGCACTATCGGTCAGACTTATCGTATGCCTCAACGCTTGGTGCACTAAGCGCACGCCTGCGTACTCTTGCCGGCTGACGCACCGGACTTAGCTTTGGCGAAGTGTAAAAACCACACTTACCGAGTCAACGTATTGGCGTCGGTGCATCGACCCTCCAATACCGAAGACCCACCACCTTAATTTTCATTCCTTTTATGCACATGCAAATTTAATCGTAATCACACAAAAACCGAGCTGAAGCTCCCCAGACCAAAACGTCCGTCTCTTAGCCAACCGAGCCGAAGCTCCCATCAATCTTCCTGTGCTAATAATGTTTGTGAAAGGTGCAACCCTAATTACTATGTTTCTCTTGTCAGCTTATTATTACAGTTTACGTTAACCCAGGACTGCCCCTGGTATTCCCCGTGAAGGGCTCTCAAAGGGCACTAGGAACTATGATGGTAGCTGAAGCCCATCGTTCCCTTTCGCAAGGAACTTATTGTTATTGGTTGAATTCCCTTACCCATTCCCTTCTCATGTTACGATAGGCTAAACTAGGGTGATTTTTGAACTTCCTCTCTTCGGGGAAGACGATCTTTTCTCGAACCCGAGCACCTCTTAACTCTAGTTAACACCACTTCTCTTTATTCTTCATTTCATTCTATTGCGATATCATCCACATCTATCCAACTAGACAAAATGGCTAACTCCAACACTATCCTAGATCATGTCCTATTGCAATTTAATAATTTGTTATATGTAGACCAACTTAGACTAAATGTCGGACCGGTTAGGCAATGATCCAATATTCATCCAAATTCCCTAAGTTATTTACTGGAGACTTATCATGATATAATTAGCCTAAATCCAGAATGTGGTAATTTTCCTATTTTATCTGGTATTTAATTTATTTCCTCAAAAATTCCAAGGGCTACTAGTTTGAACATTAACTACCCTAAGTTCTCATGCAAGATGTCCAACAAAATTATAATAAATAGTATGTTATCTCAATATGGTAAATCCAAAGTATCATAATTTTTCTATCATCAAAGGGGCACTAAACAAATTTTAGCCATAGCTTCTATATTTCGTTACTTGTGAATCAATTACAGAGAATATTCTTCAAAAAATTATAAATAAATTATACTATTCAGATAAAGCCTTAAAAATAGCATTGGGCCACTTTCATAATTTTTCAGTAATAATATCATCCATAATTAATTTCCAAAGCATAGAACCCCTTTTTAACATTTGTAAAGGAAGTACTAGATTTACTCAACTAAAAATAATACAAAAATTCAAGGGTAACCATTCTGTCCTAAAACATTTACTTCCAAAATTTCATGAGATTTTAATGATCAGAAAGATACAATTAATTGAAACATCAATTAGGGCTATAATCAACTTTACAAATGAAGTGCTGGAAATAAACATCATAAAATTCCAGTAAAATTTCTATAGATTCTACCCACTCCAAAACTCACTCTACCCAAGTTTCACAGCCTTTAAATAATGTTTAGTGATGGATTGTGCTTAATTAGTATTTTACCCTAAAGCAAAGATTAGGGTTTTGAGGTATCTACCTATCTCCAAATCCTCTAAGATTCCATCCAGATGATTTATATTATGTTAATGTTGACTCTACTGAATCTCAAGACAATATGAGAGCATTTGCCTCCATGCCGTTCACAACCCTCAAAACCCTCCATTTAGGGTTTGAGCTTGGATCCTAGCGTAAACCAACCCTAAATCACACCATTTTCTCTAAGTGGGTTATAATAACCCCTCCAAGTCAGTGGACGAAATATCAGCCTCAATTGAGGTGATTTGACTGTTCCAACTTCTAGTGCACTTTTTACTCAAAAATGCCTCACTATTGCCTTGTTAAGAATAGGTGACTCCCTATCCAAAACTCATCTCAATGAGTTGAATTTTTTTTGCAGAGCTAAGTTTTATAGCCAGGGACCACTCACCAAAATTTGGGAGGGTTTGGAGGTCATTTGACCACTTAAATAAATTCCTCTAAGCTTATTAAATTAAAATAAAAACTTTAGGCAAAGTATCGCCAAAAATTCCCATTTTTGGACAGCCTCTAGATATGGCTAAGGGTAACCCCCTGCCCAAATTTCAAGTCATTTGGACAAAGGAAGAAGAGTGGGCATCCATTTTAGTTTATGCCCAACTCTAGGTACAGCCCCATTAAAGCGGGTGCTGCGGTCAAACCACTTACCCAAACGAGTTGAAATTAATTTTAAATTAATCTAGACTCGAAGGGCTACAACTTTTGTGAATGGCCATTTTTCCTAAAACGGCATCTAAATTCTTTGATTGCAGCATCAAAATAAGCCTATTTTATGTACATTTACCTTATATATTATGTACTTAATTTTCATATTATAATAATGTTTTACTGTTCATCTCCCCTACCAAACACAACCCGAAATAGAAACTAAGAAAAACCATATTTCCTATAACCCTTCTGTGATCCGTCACCGGGTGTCCGGTTACTTCCCTGGCCAGCCACCACCACCACCACCTCTATCGAGACGATGACTATCGGTCGGCGGTGGTTTGGCCGCCGGAGGTGGCGGTTTCCGGCGTACCCGAAAAATATATTTTTCATGGTTTCCCATGAAAAATCGAGATAGGTTCGGCTCCGTTGAGCGCGAACTTCATTGCTAAGATCCTAAGACTTACCCAAAAAAGAAGAAGTAGAGGAGGACCTTGTTCGCGGTTTGAAGACGAGATGAACGTCAGATTGTCATGGCGCGGTGGTGGCGTTCTCGAACTTCTCCTACAGCAAGAGCAGAAATCTGAATTCATTTGGTCTAGAGTGTAACCTTCTCCTCCTGCTCTAAGAGGGCTTTTATAGGTCTCCAAGTGGGGAGGCGAAAGGATGAAACATTCATGGCCATGAATGCCCTCTCTCTCTCTTAATATTATTTCGGTTATGGTGCAGGGAAGGAAACGGTGGAAGATGAGAAGACTGATCCAGGTGGCGATTTCCTATTGGGTCAACTCTTCCTCATTTTATTAAGTATTAAGAGAATGAAACAGCTCATAAATACTCCAGCTGTAAATTCCCATAATCAGAATTGATTATGACTTCGGTTACAGAAATTTCCAGCCTGGCTTACGTTTCGGCGCTTGTCACGGGCGTGTCACGTAGGTCACGGGCGTGATACGCCCTTATGGAAAGTTCTGAGTTCGACGATCGTCAAACTGAGTTCGACGATCGTCGAAGGGGGGTCACGCCCTAGGTCACGGGCGTGACACATAGGTCACGGGCGTGACAGGGCCATGATGCATATTCTGCGCTCGTCGATCGTCTCACTGAGATCGATGATCTTCGAAGGGGGTCACGCCCTAGGATACGGGCGTTACACCTAAGTCACGGGCGTAACGGGGCCTTGATGCAAATTTTGCCCTCGACGATCGTCTCGCAAAGATCAACGATCGTCGAAGGGGGTCACGCCCTAGGTCATGGGCGTGACACGTAGGTCACGGGCGTGATAGGCCCGGGTTGCAAAAATCTGCGCTCGACGATCGTCTTCATGAGATCGATGATCGTCGAAGGGGTCACGCCCTAGTCACGGGCGTGACGGGTCGGTCACGGGCGTTACTAACCCGTGACTCCAAGTCTAGGTTGATGGACCTCAATTTTTGGGCTCCCTAAGGTTCTGTCACGACAGACCGACTCTTAGGGGTCTAGCCAGAAATGGGATGTTACACTCACCTTATGTGAGAAGGTTATGTTTAGATTATTTTAGCGCTGCGAACCCGAATGATAGTTATTTTATGTTACCACCATTATCTGAAGTTCGATCTGAATTACAATTTTCGTCGGGTTCGAATTTGCCCGTTTTTGAGACCGTTACTGATTCTGAATTGAATGGCATGTATAGTGTGTTTGAATAAATATCAAGCGAGGAAGTGGTATTTTTGGATGATTCATTGGTTTTACCCCCGGCTGAGAGTTCATTGAAGTTATCACCGATAGGTGAAATTAATTCTGATTTAGATTTTATCCCAGGTTTGATTTTACCGACCATTCCTCCTATTTTTGTGCCCCCATTAGTTAGCATTTTAGGACGTGAAATCAGTAGTCCTAGACTGAGTTGTTGTGACGCGCCCACACTATTAGTTCCTACATTGGCGTTGTCTCAGCACTTAGATCTTAGTAGGTTAAGTGCGTTAGTTTTTTGTCTGTTCACCGCACTGCGTAGATCTGACTACGCATCATATTTGCTATTCATTTCTTTGCGTGTTCGGCTACGGTTTTATCCTCGTCTATTTCTGCTTCTTTGGTTATTGCGCCTCTGGATTTGGTGTCTCCTTCACATAGTTATATACAACACCCGGTCGCACGCATTTATCCACCGCCTTTTAATGACTCTCATTCCCACTTGTTAGTGACCAAGGTTAGGCCCCATGAGTTGTATCGCTCACACATCTTTTCACACCCAGGAGCGTCCAACTCTATTATTTATGATGAGCGGTTCCCCTTGGCATATCTTGATGCAAAGCATGAAAATGTTAAATATAAATTTAGAACTGTGAATTTGGAGCCAATGAAAGTCATCTTTGATTAAAAGGCTATCATGCCCCCTGACTTAACCCCTTTATCCTCCGTATTCGGGTTGAGTCATGAAGCACATGGGTTCACACCTCACGGTAGTAATATACTTAGGCACACTAAAAAAATTACTCAATCAAGTCGCTTCTTATTATTATTCGCATGTTAGTTGCTCGCCGAATTAGATCGTGCACGGATATAAAGCACATGTGCCTTTTGACATGATTTCGTTACCACTATCTTATAAGATAAGTCAACTCACACAAGTTTATGCCTCTCATGTTCATAAATTATATAAGCACATTAGTGAAGCGCTAACCATACAAATGACATTTTATCAATTTCATGCTAGCTTACATAAAAGAGTGTCTCACTATATTGTTGGCGATTTACTTTTGGTACATCTCATCCCTGAACGGATGCCTTCGGGCACTATAAAAAGTTGGCGAGTTGGGGAGCAAGACCTTTTTCAGATATTAAAGAAATTAGGATAATACGCTTATCATTTGAAGTTTTCCACTGATTGGGGTATTACCCCTATTTTTAATGTTTCTGATTTAACGCCATATGTTTCTCCACAACTTGAATTATCTGCCAATTCGTTTGGGTCCACTATGTTTTATTATGGTTTGGGTAGTGAGCTTGTTCCTAGATCGCTCTCTTCATCGGTCTTCACTGGAAGTACGTTGGTTGTTGATGTAGAAACATGTTTTCCTTGATTGCCTTATGCTTTTCCAAGGTTCCCCAAGACCACGTTTTTGCATGACAGGATACTCCTGGTTGAAGTGCTCTTCTCTACACGTGGTGATGTTTTCCACACTTAATTCGATGGCATGATCTACCGGCCTCCGATGACTCTTTGTTTCTTGTATCGGAGGTGGCTCTTTTGGATGTTGCTCTCCCGCGCTGGTGCATTCAGACCAACTCATCGGTGATGAGTACTTTTGAGCGGGGGAGGATTGATGGAGATGACGGCCCTCAACATGTAGAAGACGGTGATGACGTGCTTATGGAAGAACTTTCTCCGCCTCCAAATAAAGACTTGTGGCGCCGTGATGACCATTTGGAGCGTCGCCATAATATCCGCCCCCGGCGCAAACCAATTTATTAATAATTATTAATAATTTATTAATAATTATTAATTATTATTAAATCATTTTTATGTTTTATTTGCAATGTTTATTTAATTTTCATATAATGCTTAAAACCATGGTTATGTTTTATTTTTTTATATTTGGGCTGCATATAGCCAACTATCATGATGTAAGCCTATATATAGGCATGTATTGTTTCATAATGAAGTAGAGATGAAAAGAAATTAAAAACCCTAAATTCAAGAGTGAATTTTCCCTCCTCCTCCTATCTTCCCTCTCCAAAATTTCGGCCACCTTAGGTCACTTCCCCCCTCTTGGCCGTCGGCCAACCTTCTACCTCCCTCCTCTAGTTCAGCCCTCCCCCTCTCTCCCTCTTCCTCCTTTGCTATTCTCGGCCTCCTCTCCTCCTCCTCCTTCCTCGAGTGCACAACCATCTCTAGCCGCCTCCTCCCTCCAACCCTACAAAACCTACCTCCTCCAACCTCACAAAACAAAACCAACCCCCTCCATTAAAGAAATTCGGCCAAGCACCAAAGATCCCTCTTTGTGTATTTTCAAAATCCGGCGTGAAGAGACGAAGGCGAATAAGTTACTTTCCATCCAGCGTTACACTGGCGGAGCCGTTGTAGAATGATCCAAGTAGAGAAATCAGAATTATCTATTCAGATTGGGTAAAGAAAAATTTCTACTCTATGTGTGTTTCCCTCTAGTTTAATTCTTGTGATGGAATTCTTGTTGTTAAGTTTTGATAGCATTGAATTTTTGTGGATTTCTTTCGATTGAATTTTGTTGTTCATCTAATTTTCAATTACGTTCGAGAGGGTTTTGGCGAGCCCCATTTTTCTTTTGTTGGGAGAGATCTACCGTTACCGAATCATTATTTTGGGTAGATCTCTTATGGTACAACCTTCGCTCGATCAGACCAGGTTGGTCCTTTTAGCTGGAAAGAACATTACCTATAGCTTTTGTTCGATCCTAATTGGTTTGGCTACCCGTACGCTAGCATATAATTGATAAAATTAATTAACGCGGTGCTCTGTAGAACGATTGTGCGAGTATATGATTGGTTCATTGAGAGGTATACGTGCTAGTTCGTAGATATTTTCGGTGTCAACATGTGAGCCTACATAATTTTTGTATCAGATGGAGGTTCACGTCAATTTCCTAATTTGCCCCCACCCCCTTTTGCTTTGAGAACCGACACGCATTTGCACGTTTCATTGCACAACATATAAATAAATTTATAAATTTTTTGTCTGCAAATAGTGGCATAAAATTTTCAGTTTTTCTCTAAATTCTAAAAAAATAAAATTCTCGAAATTCTCCATCATTTTATTAGTAAGAAATCAAAAAAATATTTTATTTTTATTTAGCCATTATTTTTATTAAATCATCATAAAATTTTAATTTTGGTCTGCAAATAGCGGTCTATTTTTTTATAATTTTAGCAAAAAAAAATAATCATCTTCATATTATTTACAGCAAGAAAATTAAAAATATATATCCATTACCTTAAGTAATTAGCGAGAACAATTACATCTTTGAAAATTAAATAGGGCCAAGTTATTTATTCATTGCAAGTGCACCAGTTCCGGGTGAGATATTCTCTCCAGTTCTCACTAAAATGGCCTATGGCGTTAACATTTCCGGAGTAAAATCTTATGGTTCCATGGCAAACGTTAGGAAACCAGTACGGTTCCTTGTAGTGGATGAGATTAAGGTTTTGATTGCACAACTAAAGTCTAGCCAAGTAGCACCACCACCCCCTAGGCCACACCACATTTATCCTACTTATGACGGTTTAGGATATCCACAAATTTATAGAGATTGGCTTTAAGGGATTAGAAAATTATTTTAATTGTCACTTATGGGATGACCACAAAAAGGTTAACATTTCCCGAGAGCGATTAGTAGGTCAAGCCAAGTTGTTTTGGATAAATGAAGAGCATCGTGTTGGTAGCTTTCGTTATGCTTGGCCGCACATTTGTAGCCTACTCACGGATCAATTTGATCCCGACTACCTACATACTAATAGAACCACACCCGTTAGTAAGAATAGTTACGGCACTAGACCCGTATCTGCTTATAGGAGTGACCCTACGCCTCAGGATAGATCCTTTCCCCAAAGAGGTAGTAATACCCAAAGTATGTCTATCCAACCCTCAAGGGAACATAAGCCAATTAGACCCCAAAATTTGAATGCGAAAGAGCTTACTACTAGGCTGTCTGCTCCTTTAGCATCGCCGAATAAGCCCATTGAGATAGTGACTGATGCCACTGAGGATTCTGATGATTCTGCAATTGAAGGCATACATAGTGATCTAGAAGATGATGTTTGGGATGATGATGATAGTCCAATCTGTGAGAGTATCTTTTTGCCTATTACGTGCCCTACTAGCATTGTGTCTATTCACTCTAGTATTAAGTTCCCTCTCCAGGATACGATTCCCATCACGTTAGAGCCTATGATTACACCCACTGAGACTTTTTCTGACTTTCCTGAGGAGCCTATGAGTGATGATTTCCCTATTATCATTTATGACCCTGACTTAATGGATGTCCCGACTAATTCGGAATACTCACCTTATGTGAGAAGGTTATGTTTGGAGATATTTAGCGCTGGGAACCCGAATGATAGTTATTTGATGTTACCACCATTGTCTGATGCTCGATTTGAATTACAATTTTCGTCGTGTTCGAATTTGCCCGTTTCTGAGACCGTTACTGATTCTGAATTGAATGAATTGTGCAGTTTGTTGGAAGAAATTGCTAGCGAGGAAGTGGTATTTTTGGATGATTCATTGGTTTTCCCCCGGCTGAGAGTTCATTAAAGTTATCACTGATAGGTGAAATTAATTCTGATTTAAATTTTATCCCGTGTTTGATTTTACAGACACTTCCTCCTATTTTTGTGCCCCCATTAGTTAGCATTTTAGGACGTGAAATCGGTAGTCCAAGACTGAGTTGTTGTGATGCGCCCACTCTATTAGTTCATACATTGGTGTTGTCTCAGTGCTTAGATCTTAGTAAGTTGAGCTCACTAGTTTTTGGTCTGTTCACCGCACCGCGTAGATCTTACTACGCGTAACATTTGCTATTCATTTCTCTGCATGTCCGACTACGGTTCTATCCTCGTCTGTTTCTGCTTCTTTTCCTATTGTGCCTCTGGATGTGGTGTCTCCTTCACATAGTTATATACCACACCCGGTCGCACGTATTTATAAACCGTCTTTTAATGACTCTCATTCCCACATGTTAGTGACCATGGTTAGGACCCATGAGTTGTATCGCTCACACATCTTTTTACACCCGGGAGCGTCCAACTCTATTATTTATGATGAGCGGTTCCCCATGGAATATCTTGATACAAAGCGTAAAAATGTTAAATATAAATTTAGAACTGCAAATTTGGAGCCAATGAAACTCATCTTTGATTATAAGGCTCCCATGGCCCCTGACTTAACCCCTTTATCCTCCGTATTTTGGTTGAGTCACGTAGAACATGTGTTCACACCTCACGGTAGTAATATACTTAGATGAACTATAAAAAAATTACTCAATCAAGTCGCGTCTTATTATTATTCACATGCTAGTTGCTTGCCGAATGAGATCGTGCACGAATATAAAGCACATGTGCCTTTTGACTTGATTTCCCTACCACTGTCTTATAAGACAAGTCAACTCACACAAGTTTATGCCTCTCATGTTCATAAATTATATAAGAACATTAGTAAAGCATGTTGGTACTGATGAGTCCATATTTTATACCTATTTGCGGACTCATCTGGGCTCATTTTCTTGTCTTTGCACACCGTTTAGCGTCATTTGCACTCCTTTTGGTTTGCTACGGTTTTCCACGCCCTGTGCACCTTTGTTGCCCATTTTCTGTGCTTGTGTGCATTTACTTTCTTGCTATGTTCATTACTGGTTGCTGTGGCTGCCGCGATCGATGCCCCGTGCAGTTTTCCTGCAGGTTTGGGGATCGTGAGGGCATTCGGGATAGGCGTTTCACTATTTTTGGCAAAGGAGTCAGTGGTCGTGCGTTTTTACCCACGCACGACCATCGACCTCCTGGCGCACGATCACTGACCATGCGCAGCCCGGTCTCATTTGTGAAAACTCTGTCTTGAACATTCCGCACGATCACTTGCCATACCGCGCACGACCACTGCTCGTGCGCCGCCGATCGTGCGCAGTCATACCCATTTTGCAAAAGTCTGTCTGGCTATTTCCGCACGATCATCAGCATTGCCTCGCACGATCACTGATCGTGCGCGACTACTAATTTTCTGATGCAGGTCTGCAGGTTGCTCACGCACGGGCGCTGACCTTGGTCGCGCACGACCACTGGTCGTGCGCCAGTGGTCGTGCGCGCTATTTATTCTGCAAGCTATAAATACGCTGTTCCGCGAATTAGGGCGGGGAGAATCGTATCGGAGCCTTCGCCAGTCCGCCGTTTCGCCCTCCAGCAAGTCCCATTCACCTCCACCTTCATCCATACCAACGGGAGGACCTTCTCCGGTGATTCCGAAGCATTCCGCATCCTCCGGTGATCCTCCCGGCCATTGAAGCATCCTTCTCTGAGCTTTCCACCAAGGAAGAAGACGAAGCACCCCTAGAGAACGGAGTTACAGGCCCTCGAGGTGACAGCTCGGTGGTACCGGAAGCCCTCCTCGGACTGCGCTTGGAAGCGGATTGACAACCCGCACCTCCGACCAACAACCGCGGTGGATCTTCAATCTCATGGTTGTGCATTTTCTCTCTTTTTCTTGTTGTATGAAATGCTTGTGCTTGTAATGGACATCAACTTCTAGCATTATTGTTATTAGTTGTATTTCATCTTGCTCTAGAGATTTATTCCTTGATGCGCCTCGCTCCATCTCGCTCCACTCCACACGTTCGTTTCACTCAAGCTTGCTCCGCACTAATCACCTCACTCGCTAGATTTCCGTCCACTCGCCAATCGAAGTACGGCATCGCGACCGCTACATCCATCTCGCCTTGAGAAGCGGTGATTGCGACCCGCATAGTTTACATTAGTGTAATCGGTCGTAAGACCACCAACCAAAGCCCCTTTCTTTTCTGTTTATTTCAATTAACTCTCATAACGATAGTTTTAGAGTCTAGATCGTTCGACGCCAATTGCATTCCTCAAGAGACCGACATCCGGGGATTCATTCCCAACTTTATTACTTGAGCGATCGGTACGCTTGCCGTATTTTACGCGCATCAAGTTTTTGGCGCCGTTGCCGGGGAATGCGACTGTTGAACGATCATGATTTCTGGAAGTATTTGTATAAGAGTTAGTGCTTTTTTATTTTTGTTCCTCTGTTTTGTTGTTTCAATGAATACAGGGTCAATATTCTATCAATGCCTTCTATTCAGCAGCTAATTTATCAAGCCCGTCTCACCAATCGAGTGGAAACGGGAAATGACAGTTTCGAGATTTCCTTTGATTTGATCGAATACATTATCGAAAATTGTCAATTCAACGGAGATGGAAGTGCTGATGCCTTGTGCCATGTGCGCAGGTTTTTAGAAATTTATGACACATGCTCTTCGAACACTCCCAACGGTGAGCAGCAGAAGATTCGACTCTTCTCCTTTTCCTTGAAAGGCAGCGCAAAACGATGGTATAATGATACCAGGAAGGAGATGTTTCATTCGTGGAAGCAACTCGAAGGAAATTTCTTGGCCAAATTCCGGCAGCAAATGCTCACAACGGACGATTATAAGGAGCTCATCACCTTCTCCCAAAGAGATGAAGAATCCTTGTTCGCAGCCTGGGAGCATTTTCAGTATTTGCGGAGGGAATGCTGCAGAGAGGGAGTGTCAGATATTTTGCTGCTCCAAACCTTCTATTTTGGGATCCTAGACAGATTCCGGCCAGCACTTGATATTACAGCTGGAGGAACTCTGCTTAACAAAACTTGTCGGGATGCTTGGGAAATAATTGACAACATTGCCCAAACCAGCAGGCATTGGAATTCCCCACCTTTCCCCAACCTTTCCGTGGAGGCAAAGTTGGTGGTCACTAATGAAGCCGCCGATCTTCCCGCGTCTGTGATGGAGCGTTCTTTCGCGTACTTCTGCAAAATAATGGATGTGTTAAACGATCAAGCCGCCACCATTCAGCGCCTACAAACGGCCATTGGGATTCTTACGGAAACGTTGCTTAGCTCCACCAGTCAGAAATGGGAAACAGTGCATTCAATGAGGCTGAGAAGTGGAAAAAGTCTCGAGAGAGTCTTGCCGCCCGATCCTCCTACACAATCTTTGTGTGTACCCACTTCTGACTCGACAATTGAACCTCCGTCTGCACCGATCGCGCAAGAACCCGTGTCAGTACCGCCACTCGTGAGGATCACCTCGAGGCCGCCGTTTCCCCATCGGCTAAATAATGAAAAGACTGAAAGGCATTTTCAGAAGTTCCTGGAAATCATGAAATGAGTTCAAGTTAGCATACCTTTAACAGAAGCTATCACGCAGATTCTAGGATATTCCAAGTTCCTCAAGACCCTCATCTCGAGGCGTCAATCCTTGGAAGGTCTGAATATGATTAACCTCACCAAAGAGTGTTCCTCTCTCCTCACCAACTTTTCTCCTACCAAACGCAGAGATCCTAGCAGCTTCACCATCCCTTGCCGAATTGGTCTCCACAGGTTTGGCCACGCACTTTGTGATTTGGGAGCGTCGATTAACCTGATGCCCCTCTCCATCTTCCAGGAGCTGGGAGTTGGGATTCTCCGGCCCACCCATCTGAGGTTACAGCTAGCCGATCGATCGATAAAAACGCCAGCTGGGATGGTTGAAGACCTCATTGTCATGGTTAATGACCTTGCTTTCCCGGCCGATTTTGTCATCCTTGACATGAAGGCTGATCCCAAGGTCCCAATAATTATGGGAAGGCCCTTCCTTGCCACTGCCCGGGCTATTATCAACGTCGATCGGGGAGAATTGACCCTAAGCCTGGGAGAAGAATCAATTTCCTTCAATGTCCATGAACCTCCACAACAACTCAGAATCACTAATTGTGACAGCGCTGACTTGTTTGACGAACCGGGAACGAGCAGCGAATTGATTCTTGACCATGATGAGCCAGAATGGGAAATTGAGGACACACCACCCGCTACCTCGTCTGGGACTCCGCATCTGATCAAAGAACCCACCATCACTTCTTCTATCACTGCCACTACCGTAACCTTGAAGCCGCTGCCCGAATCCCTGAAATATGCTTTCTTGGAGGAAGGCACAGCATGTCCGGTGATCATCTCCGCTACTCTCTCCGCCGACAACGAACGTGCATTGGTCGACGTGTTAAAAAAATATAAGAATGTTTTTGGACGATCTTTGGCTGACATTAAAGGCATTAGCCCGGACGTTCTGCATGCACAAGATCCTCCTTGAAGATCAATACAAACCTTCGGCACAACCGCAAAGAAGACTGAATCCCAAGATGCATGCGGTAGTTCAGGCAGAAGTCATAAAATTGCTTGACGCAGGTATAATTTACCCCATCAGTGACAGCAAATGGGTAAGCCCGGTCCAAGCTGTGCCCAAAAAGGGCGGAATTACTGTGGTGGCCACTGACGAGAATGAACTACTGCCTACCCGTGTGGTCACTAGGTGGAGAGTTTGCATCGATTACAGGAAGCTGAATGAAGCTACACGCAAAGATCATTACCCGCTCCCTTTCATCGATCAAATGCTGGAAAAATTGGCTGGTCAGGAATACTACTGCTTTCTGGATGGATATTCGGGATACAACCAAATCGCAGTCGATCCTGAAGATCAAGACAAGACGACATTCACCTGCCCATCTGGCACCTTCGCGTTTAGGAAGAATGCCGTTTGGATTGTGCAATGCCCCGGCAACCTTCCAACGTTGCGTCATCGCCATTTTTGGCGACATGATCGGTGATTTTCTCGAAGTCTTCATGGACGATTTCTCTCTTTTCGGGAACACCTTTAACTCCTGCCTCGCTAATTTAGCCAAGGCCCTGCAGCGTTGTGATGATACCAACCTTGTCCTGAATTGGGAGAAATGCCACTTCATGGTTCGTGAGGGCGTCGTTTTAGGCCATAAGGTCTCTCGTCGGGGGCTCGAAGTCGATCAAGCAAAAATCGGTGTCATCAAGAATCTTCCTCCTCCATCTTCTGTCAAGGGAATCCGCAGTTTTTTGGGACATGCCGGCTTTTACCGGAGATTCATTAGCAATTTTTCATCAATATCCAAACCTCTCACAAATCTGTTGACTAAGGACGCCTTGTTCGTCTTCGATGAAAATTGCATGCAAGCCTTCACAACTCTCAAGGACCGGCTCATCTCCGCTCCCATTTTGGTGGCGCCGGATTGGACTTTGCCCTTCGAAGTCATGTGCGATGCCAGCGATTTTACAGTTGGTGCGGTGCTCGGTCAAAGGAGAGACAAAGTATTTCACACCATCTCTTACGCGAGCCGAACCCTCAACGATGCCAAGCTCAATTACACTACCACAGAAAAGGAGCTTCTGGCCGTGATTTTTGCTTTCGAGAAATTCCATTCGTACTTGGTGTTATCCAAAGTCATTGTCTACACCGACCACGCAGCTCTAAGGTATTTATTCAAAAAAAAAGATGCCAAGCCTCGGCTAATCCGATGGATTCTCCTGCTGCAAGAATACTCCATTGAGATCCGAGATAAGAAAGGAGTGGAAAATGTCATCGCCGATCACTTATCTAGATTGGAGAATGATAGTGGTGGATCTGTTTTAGAGGATGAGCGCAATGCGATTGCTGAATGCTTCCCGGATGAGCGATTATTCTCCATCTCTTCCCTCCCCTCGATGACCCCGTGGTACGCAGACATGGCCAACTATCTTGCATGCAAATCTGTCTCCCCAAGCCTATCATCGCAGCAAAAGCGGAAACTTCTATCTGATGCTAAACATTATTTCTGGGAAGACCCGCTACTTTTTCGCACGTGCAATGATGGAGTTATCAGGCGCTGCATACCCGAGAGTGAATTCCAATCTGTTTTAAACCACTGTCATGATCGGGAGGCCGGCGGACATTTCGGCGCCACAAGAACGGCACGCAAGGTTCTGCAATGTGGCCTATTTTGGCCAACCCTTTTCAGAGACGCCCACAGTTATGTTACTAAATGCAATGAATGCCAAAGGACCGGTAATATCTCTAAGAGGGACGAAATGCCCCTCAATAACATGCTCGTTTGTGAGCCATTCGATGTTTGGGGGATAGATTTCATGGGACCCTTTCCCATGTCGCACGGCAAACTCTATATCATTGTTGCGGTTGACTATGTTTCCAAGTGGGTCGAAGCCGAAGCTGTTGCTGCAAATGATGCTCGCACTGTTCTAACTTTCTTACACAGAAATATTTTTTCTAGATTTGGCGCTCCGCGCACAATCATCAGTGACGGCGGGAGTCATTTTTGCAACAAGTCATTCTTACAACTCATGAAGAAGTTTGGAGTTCATCACAAAGTCTCTCTCGCCTACCATCCTCAGACTTGTGGGCAAGTTGAAGTCTCCAACAGGGAGCTAAAAAGAATAATTGAAAAATCCATAAATTCCAACCGAAAAGAGTGGGCTAAGAAGGTCGACGACGCCTTATGGGCATACCGAACCGCCTTCAAAACTCCTATCGGTATGACCCCCTTCCAACTTGTCTATGGAAAGGCTTGCCATTTGCCGGTCGAATTAGAACACAAGGCGCTATGGGCAACCAGATTTTTGAACATGGACATTGAGACTGCAGCAGGCGAACGCCGCTCCCAACTGAATGAACTGGAAGAACTACGACATTTCGCTTACGAAAACGCGCGGATCTACAAAGAAAAAACAAAAAAATGGCACGACCGTCAAATCTTCCCAAAAGAATTCCAACCGGGAGATCAAGTCCTAATGTACAAGTCCCGCCTCTGTTTATTCCCCGGAAAGTTAAAATCGTGGTGGAGCGGCCCCTTTACAGTGATCGGAGTCTCCCCTTTTGGAGCTATTGAAATATCCGGGAAGAGCGGCGACAAATTCAAGGTCAACGGGCATCGGCTAAAGTTGTACGATGGAGGTGCTATCATCGGCGAACCTCAAAGCATACAGCTCGAAGACCCACTACATGGTGACGGGGCGGCGCCTTGATCCCAATTTCCGCTGCGGATCTCCTATTTTGTGTTGGAACATTTTGAGCTTTATTTTATTTTGCTGCAAAAATATTATTTACAACTGCTAATACAGGTATTTGGTCCACCTTAAGGACGGTAAACAAAAGGGCTATTCGGGAGACAACCCAAGCTTGGACCTTTTGGTCCCCTTGTTTATGTTTTATTTTATTTTATGTTTTCTATCTTTTTTGTATTTTCTGTTGTTCGGCCTAATTCACAGGTTCAGCTTATCTTTTGTGCGAAGCAGCAACTCCCGCGAATCATCACGCAATCTTCTGGCATGCTCCCCTCTTTGGAGCATTGGTACTCTCTCTCGCTTCAGATTTCATTCCATGGTCGAATGTCTATTTTTCTTGCTTATGTTTTCATTCCAGTCTGGGGGGAAGAGCCGCTTGTGCACTCCACGAGCACATTTAATTTCGCATGCCAGTAGTTTTCCTTTTCGCTTCATTATGTTAGATTCCTGTTGCACACCACTTCACCCACTTGAGCGCGAGTTTAGCGGTTTGCGTGTCACGAGTTGAACCTGTATCTTTGTTCGATTTGGAAAATTTCTGTGCTAGTTGAGGATTGTGCGACGGAGTAAAATGTTGGCCTTGCTGTGTTTCTCGTCAACTGCTCTCGTTTTGTGTAGAAATTTGAGTAGATTTAATTTTTCTGTATGCTTATAGTTTATATTTTTCTATCTGCGTAAATTCTTTTATTCTACTCAAAAGTTGGTGAATCCGGTGTGATTCAAACGGTAGCGTAGGAATGTGTGTAGCCGCCACTAGACTCGTATTGCTTGAGTCGGGAGGAAGGATTATCTTTCTCAGTTGCTAAGAACTTGCCCCAAGCTATTCTTGAAGCATTGGTACACGGTTAGTCTAGCGTGAGAGTGATGTAGGCCACCTTTTGGCCCGGTTGAGCTTTGTACCCATTCCTAACTTCGCCCTAGCTAGCCCCGTTGTGCCTACCCTTCTTTTGATTCAGCTCCACTAGTATTTCACCAAAGCCTTATACCCTATCCTAGTCGCACACCCAATTCGAGCTTTAGTAGTTTACATTTTATGTTGGGTTGTGATGTGGTGATTCGTATTTGTGATATGTGGTTGTGCCCAAAAGAAAAAAATGTGCTGATTTTGTAAAAAGAAAAAGAAAATATTTAAAAGAGAAAAAGAGAAAAGAAAAAGAAAAAAAAAGAGTTTGATTGAAAATATTTATTTGAGAAGATTTGGATTTGGAGTAGGCGGTGCACACACCCATGTTGTACAAATCAAGTCTGGGGGTGTGGTGCACCTGGTTATATTGTGGTTTGCCTAGGGATTCTTTTAGGCTAGCTCATTTGGGTTAGGTGCATAGCCTTTCTTTTTATCATTGTTTATCTCACCGTAACCCAAGCCCCATTATTACCCGAAGTCCTACGGACTTGCGCTTGAGTTGACTAGTGCCGTGGAGAGAGTGCGAACGGGCAAGCTTATGGTTTCCGACATTGGTGGATTCCTTTGGGGGTAATCTTGAGCCCCGGTCTTCGGCAATGCTCACCTTAGTGGCCTGTCTACTTTCTCCCTGCGTAAGACCGGATGATTCACCGTGATTCTACTTTGGAGTAATAATAAATTTTTGTTACGCATTGTGAAAAATATAAAATATTTTGTATACTTAAGAATTTCCTCTACTTTATTTTTATGCACGCGAGCATGCGACTTCGCATGGTACTCCGTTCTGCAATTTCTTTCTTAGCTAGTTCATTTTCCCCGTCTACTTAGGTTTTGTTTGCTCGGGGCGCGCAAACAGTTAAGTCTGGGGGTGTGATGAGTCCATATTTTATACCTATTTGCGGACTCATCTGGGCTCATTTTCTTGTCTTTGCACACCGTTTAGCGTCATTTGCACTCCTTTTGGTTCGCTACGGTTTTCCACGCCCTGTGCACCTTTGTTGCCCATTTTCTGTGCTTGTGTGCATTTACTTTCTTGCTATGTTCATTACTGGTTGCTGTGGCTGCCGCGATCGATGCCCCGTGCAGTTTTCCTGCAGGTTTGGGGATCGTGAGGGCATTCGGGATAGGCGTTTCACTATTTTTGGCAAAGGAGTCAGTGGTCATGCGTTTTTACCCACGCACGACCATCGACCTCCTGGCGCACGATCACTGACCGTGCGCAGCCCGGTCTCATTTGTGAAAACTCTGTCTTGAACATTCCGCACGATCACTTGCCATACCGCGCACGACCACTGCTCGTGCGCCGCCGATCGTGCGCAGTCATACCCATTTTGCAAAAGTCTGTCTGGCTATTTCCGCACGATCATCAGCATTGCCTCGCACGATCACTGATCGTGCGCTGATGATCGTGCGCGACTATTGATTTTCTGATGCAGGTCTATAGGTTGCTCACGCACGGGCGCTGACCTTGGTCGCGCACGACCACTGGTCGTGCGCCAGTGGTCGTGCGCGCTATTTATTCTGCAAGCTATAAATACGCTGTTCCGCGAATTAGGGCGGGGAGAATCGTATCGGAGCCTTCGCAAGTCCGCCGTTTCGCCCTCCAGCAAGTCCCATTCACCTCCACCTTCATCCATACCAACGGGAGGACCTTCTCCGGTGATTCCGAAGCATTCCGCATCCTCCGGTGATCCTCCCGGCCATTGAAGCATTCTTCTCCGAGCTTTCCACCAAGGAAGAAGACGAAGCACCCCTAGAGAACGGAGTTACAGGCCCTCGAGGTGACAGCTCGGTGGTACCGGAAGCCCTCCTCGGACTGCGCTTGGAAGCGGATTGACAACCCGCACCTCCGGCCAACAACCGCGGTGGATCTTCAATCTCATGGTTGTGCATTTTCTCTCTTTTTCTTGTTGTATGAAATGCTTGTGCTTGTAATGGACATCAACTTCTAGCATTATTGTTATTAGTTGTATTTCATCTTGCTCTAGAGATTTATTCTTTGATGCGCCTCGCTCCATCTCGCTCCACTCCACACGTTTGTTTCACTCAAGCTTGCTCCGCACTAATCACCTCACTCGCTAGATTTCCGTCCACTCGCCAATCGAAGTACGGCATCGCGGCCGCTACATCCATCTCGCCTTGAGAAGCGGTGATTGCGACCCGCATAGTTTAAATTAGTGTAATCGGTTGTAAGACCACCAACCAAAGCCCCTTTCTTTTCTGTTTATTTCAATTAACTCTCATAACGATAGTTTTAGAGTCTAGATCGTTTGACGCCAATTGCATTCCTCAAGAGACCGACATCCGGGGATTCATTCCCAACTTTATTACTTGAGCGACCGGTACGCTTGCCGTATTTTACGCGCATCAGGTACCCTAGTTTGGATTTGTGTTAAGTCCTCTCAATTAGTTTCTTGACCCAAGATTTATCTATGGTCAAAGGTTAGTTGTTAGGTTAGATTCCCTCAGTTGTAGAGTTGTTGCTTCTCCAGATGAAAATATGGCTAAGTTGTTTTTGGTTCGACTATGGTAGAACGCCGCTCGACTTTCGTCTATCAACCGATCGACTATCATCTATAAGTTGGTCGACTATCGTCAGTCAACAGATCGTCTATCTGTTGTGATAGTTCGAATATCTGTCTTGATAGCTAAACTATCTTATAGCTCGACTATCTATTGTGATAGTTCGACTATCTGTCTTGATAGCTCAACTATCTTATAGCTCGACTATCTGTTGTGATAGTTCGACTATCTATCTTGATAGCTCAACTATCTTATAGTTCGACTATTTGTCTTGATAGCTCATCTAACTTATAGCTCGACTATCTGTTCTGATAGGTCGACTATCTGCTCTTTAGTTAGGTCGATGATCTCTGTAGTTAGGTCGACGATCTCTGTATTTAGGTCGACGATCTCTATAGTGAGGTCGACGATCTCTGTGGTTCGGTCGACGATCTCCGAGGATCGTTCGACGTTCGTTTGTTTGCTTTTAGTTATATTATATTCCTTTTCTTTTGTGATCTATATCTTATTTATCTGGCATATTTTATTAAAGATTGTTTCATTGATTTTATGCTTACATCTCAAGGCAATCTTTGCCCCATTCTTTTTGCATAAGTCAAGATCTACTCTGACAAAGTCTTTTGTCTTATTAGTTGACATATCTTTATGCTTTATCTGTCATGCTGTCCTTTATAGCTGTTAGACACAAAAGTCTTCTCTGGTCGTAAAGAGTTTGGTCTGATGTGACTTTCTCTAGTATTCTTTTATCAGATTGGATATGCAGCTTCTCAGAAAGCTTTATCCCTTTATAGGATGTCTTTCTGCAGGATATATTTTATATTGTGCTATTTGCAGCCCAGATTGCAGATCTCAGAAGAAGACAAAGAATTAGAGCCGTTACAAAGGCTAATATATAAAGAGTTCTTTTGAAAGAAGTTTTAACATATATAGAGATATATAGAGAGAGATACAGACATTCACAGATATTCATATACAGATTCAAAAGAAGAAGATACAACTCTCAGATCATTTCACATTCAATTGAGAAGAACTACTTTCTTCAGCATTCTTCTTCAAATCCTGAGTTCACCCTGCTTCCAGGAACATTCACACTCAGTGCCTCAAGAAGAAGAAAAAGAAGAAAGAAAAGCTGATTGAAGAAGAACAAACATTCTACATCAAGAGTCTTCTTCAAGTTGCTCCTTCAAAGAACTTCAAGAAAACAGATTATATCTGTCAAGAGTTCAGAAGAGATCCTGCACCCTGAAGCAAGACTTCTTCCTGGATATTCTCTAAGCTAGGTGGAGCCTTGATTACTTAGAGCTTTCTAGCTCTGTGCAATCCACTAGCTTCTCTAATCTTGTTTTACAATAGAGAAGACATTCTAACTCTCTCACCCTCCTGTACAAAGGGTTATTACTCCCTTCAAAAGTGAACCTTGGTGGCAGGGCACCTTAGCAAAAACCTGTGTTGGATTTTGAGCTCCTGATCAAAAGCTCAAAGGGACTACTTGATCTACCTGAACATGATCAGTTGGTGGCAGGGCACCTGAACAAAAACCTGTAGTGGATTCCTACCAGGGTGGTAGAAGAGTGGATGTACCTATTTAGAGGGAACCACTATAAACCTCTTGTATTATCTGTGTTGCTTACTTTAATTATTACACTGTGGCTGTGAGTAGAACTAACTAGGATTGCTAGTTGTTGTGTTAGGACTAAAGCTGAAACTGTAATTAAAGTTAGCTTTCTCTTGTGCACCACACTTTGTGTTAGGCTCTAGGGTTTCAAATATCTATAAACTCATTCCGCAAACTAACTCTAAGGGAGTTGAGTAGATTGTCATAATTTTGGAATACTCTATTCACCCCCCCCCCCTCTAGAGTTGTATATATCCTCACTTTCAATTGGTATTAGAGGGAGGTTGATTGACTGTACAGGCTAACACCTGAGTCACAAGATCTAGATAGATACCAAGTTTATAGACATTCACTTCATGGCCAGTACAAGGATTATTCTAGCACCAGACCTCCAGTTTGAAACTTAGCTAAGTTCAGCATCTGGAAGGCAAGAATCAAGTTATATATGAATTTTATTGTTGAAGATATTTTTCTTCTATTTTGATAGGACCTCCAACACCACCTACTGCAGCAACTGCTACAATATCTACAAATCTCAGTGAAGTGTCACCTCAAGACTACAATGATGCATACAAGAAAGCAAAAGTAGCTGATGCAAAAGCCATGAATATTCTGGCTCAGACCATGTCTGATGAAACCTTTCAGAAAGTGGCTGATTGCACTTCTTCAAAAGCCATGTGGGACTCACTGAACCAGATTGTAGCTGGTTTAGCTGATGAGAGGAAGGACATAAGGTCCAACCTTATATCTCAATATGAAAACTTCAAGAAGACTGAAGCTGAATCAGTTGAAGCTATGTACACTAGGCTCAGCTCCATCGTCAATGAGCTGAGAACCTTTGATAAGGAGATAACATTGACAGAGGTCAATGATAAGATACTGATGTGCTTCCCCAGCACATGGGATCTTAGGATCTGGCCAATCAAGGAGGCCAGGAGTACTACTGAGATCTCAACTGAAGCCCTCCTTGGAAAGCTCAAATCTTTTGAGCAAGCTCTAAAGTCCAGGGAAGCTGAAGCTGAAGCTAAGACTCCCACTCTAACAAGGAAAGAACAAACTCTTGCTCTCAAAGTGGCTGATTCTTCTGAAGGAAGCCAATCCAATGAGGAGTTGATGGCACTCTTTGCCAATAGGTTTCTCAAGATGGGCAGAAAGGACTTCAGAAAGAAGTCTTCAAGATATGAAGACAAGACAAGTTATGATAGATCACCTGCTAAAGAAATTATTTGTTATGGCTGCAGGAAACCTGGACACATTCTACCAGAGTGTCCAGAGGAAAAGAACAAGGATAAGAGAAAAGAAAAAGAACATCAGAAGAAGCACTCCAAGTCCTCATCCTACAAAAATAAGAAGGAGAAAGGATTTGTTGCTGAAACCTAGAGTGATTCAGATGAGGAATCTTCCTCCTTAAGCTCCAGTAAAGATGAGGAAGAGAAGAAGGCAAAGGAAATTTGCCTAATGGCAATTGATGCCTGCAACAATCATTCAGCTACAGAGAGTTCTGATGAAGAAGAAATGCCTACAGAAGATTAGGTATTGTCTTCTTATGATTTTACCTCTGCTGAATTTAGATCTGAATTTAAATCTCTATGTTTAGATTTAATTAGCTCAGAAAAAGAAATTAAGGAGCATAAAAATAAGATAGCAGAATCAGAAACAATCTCTAATTAAAATGCTAGGCTAGAAGCTGAACTCACTAAATATAGTGAAGAAATAAAATTTCTCAAAACTGAACTAGCCAAATCCAAAAGATTAGAAGAATCTTTAAATGGTAGAAGTCTTAAGCTACTAGAAATTACTAGCATGTCAAACACTAGGATAGGTAATAAAAAACTAGGCTTGGGAGCTTCACCAAGTGAACCCCCCTTGGTTTTTAAAAACAATCTTTCAACTCCAGTAAACATTATTTCAGCTGATGGAATAAAGAATACCGAGCAAGTAATTCAAGATAACAAAGCTTTAAATAAGGATAAGAGAGAAAAGAGAAAACAAAAATTTAAAGAACTACAAAAGTCGTCGAACTATGCTCGACGATCGAAGGCTCAATGGTCGAACGATGCTCGACGATCTGAGCATCGATCGTCGAACGATGATCGACGATCTCAACATGATTTTCAAAATAATCACCTAAACCTTAGAAATCCTAATGTAAATAGAAACTCTAGGTTTATTGACCCATCAACTACATAGAGTATTCCACCTAGGAGATCCTATCCCTTAGGATATAAACACCAGCCTGCTTATTCTTTTATTTCAAGCTTTCATTATGTGAAGAATAATGGACCCAAGGTTGTCTGGGTCCACAATGTCTAACTGTTTAATTTGCAGGTGAATACCTATCCAATTACTAAAGACAAATGGTATTTGGATAGTGGGTGTTCCAAACACATGACAGGAAACAAAAAAAATCTGTCAAGATACAAGGACAAGCTTGGACCAAAGGTGATCTTTGGGGATTCCAGCTGTGGTCAAACAGAAGGATATGGTAGGTTTACCATTGGAGCAGTAACATTCAAAAGGGTTGCATATGTAAATGGACTGAAGTACAACCTAATCTTAGTAAGTCAGTTATGTGATGCAGGTTATCAGGTATCTTTCACTAACACTCTTTGCAATATTACTTTAAATAGTAATGTAGTGTTAGTAGACATTAGACAGGGTAATATTTATTTAATAGATTTTAACTCAACTCAATCTGAAATCTGCTTGTTTAATGAAGTAACAAATAATAACACCTTATGGCATAGGAGGCTTAGCCATGTTAACCTCAAGAATATATCTAAGTTATCTAAATACAACCTTGATATAGGTTTACCTTCTTGCCCCTACAAGAAGGAAAGCTTATGCAAGGCTTGTCAATTAGGCAAGCAAACAAAAAATTCCTTTAAATCTATAAATAAAAGTTATTCACCTAGAATCATGTATTTATTACATTTGGACCTTTTTGGCCCAATAAATGTACAGAGTCTAGGAGGGAAGTTTTACACTTTAGTGATTGTAGATGACTTCTTTAGGTTCACTTGGGTGTTCTTTTTGAGAACTAAGGTTGATAACTTCAAAGTTCTTATAGACTTTCTGCTATGTGTGCAGACTGAGTATTCTACTCATGTGGCCTTGATCAGAAGTGATCATGGTACTGAGTTTGAGTCTTTTCTCATACAAGAGTTCTGTGAGAAAGAAGGTATCAAACATAGCTTCTCTGCTCCTAGAACTCCCCAACAAAATGGAGTAGTGGAAAGGAAGAATAGAACCCTAATTGAAGTTGCAGGAACATTGTTGGCAGATGCTAACATACCTCTCTCTTATTGGGCAGAAGCTGTTAGTATGGCTAATTATGTTTTGAACAGATGTCTTATACACAAGCTTAAGAGTAAAACTCCTAATGAGTTGCTTAAAGGAAAGAAACCTAAAATTAATTATTTTAGAGTCTTTGGTTGTGTAGTGTATATTCACAATAACAACAAAGAATACCTTAGAAAGTTTGAAGCAAAAGCTTCAATGGGAATTTTTCTTGGATATTCCCAAGTAAGCAAAGCTTATAGGGTGTTTAACAAATCAACTCTAAAAATAGAGGAGTCTGTGCATGTTTCCTTTGATGAGTCAAAGATGTTTTACAAAGAGAAGGAAACTTCTCCTTCCTCAAGCTCATTGTAGGTACCTGAGTCATGCAAAGATGTCACTCAAGAGATTCTCCCTCTTTCAACTCTTCATATCACTGATTCAGATAGTGATGGAGACACTGTGGAAGCAGTTGCTGTACCACCAACATTTGATCTAATTCCTCAAGAGGAATTAATTCAAACTGTTGTTGAATATCACATCCCATCTGCTGATATTGTCACACTTAGAGATCATCCTACATCTCAAGTGATTGGTGACATATCAGCTGGTGTGCAAACAAGACATCAATTAAGACAGGATGTGATGCATGCTTGTTTCCTTTCACAGATTAAGCCCCTCACCATAAAAGATGTTGAGCTAGATCCCCACTGGATCATTGCTATGCAAGAGGAGCTTAATCAATTTGAAAGATGTAAAGTATGGATTTTGGTTCCAAGACCTAAAGGCAAATTGATCATAGGCACCAAGTGGGTGTTTAGAAACAAGTTGGATGCCCAAGGAATTATTGTAAGGAACAAAGCTAGTCTTGTAGCTCAGGGCTACATGTAGGAGGAAGGTATAGACTATGACCAAACCTTTGCCCCTGTTGCAAGGCTAGAAGCAATAAGGATCTTTCTAGCCTATGCAGCCTATATGAAGTTTAAGGTTTTTCAGATGGATGTCAAGAGTGCATTCCTAAATGGTGAGCTAAAGGAAGAGGTGTTTGTTGAACAACCTCCACGGTTTGTCTCTTCAACTCAACCCTCATTTGTTTACAAGTTGCAAAAAGATCTTTATGGACTTAAGCAAGCACCCAGAGCCTGGTATGAGACTCTAGGTAGTTTCCTGTTATAGCACAACTTTGTTAGGGGAGTAGTTGATAGAACCCTGTTTGTCAAGCATCACAAGGACACCATCCTGTTAGTTCAAGTTTATGTGGATGATATTATTTTTGGCTCCACTAATCCCAAACTTTGCAAAAAGTTCTCGGACCTGATGCATTCTAAGTTTGAGATGAGTAGTATGGGTGAGCTGTCTTACTTTCTTGGTCTCCAAGTAAAGCAAGATGCTGATGGCATCTTCATCTCCCAATCCAAATATGCCAAGGAATTGGTAAAGAAGTTTGGGATGGCTGATGCTTCAGTAATGCATACACCTATGACTACTAATGTAGTTATAGATTCTGATGATCAGGGTAAGCCAGTTGATCAGAAAAACTATAGGGTCATTGTTGGTTCCCTATTGTATTTAACTGCAAGTAGACAAGATATAATGTTTGCCACATGCCTATGTGCTAGATTCCAAGTCAATCCCAAGGAATCTCATTTAATTCTTCTCAAGAGAATTTTGAGATACCTGAAGGGATGTCAAAATTTAGTACTATGGTACCCAGCTGAATAAGAATTTTAGTTAATTGGATACTCTGATTTTGACTATGCTAGTTGTAGAGTTGACAGGAAAAGTACCTCAGGAACATGTCAGTTTCTGAGAGAGAGATTAGTCTCTTGGTTCTGTAAGAAACAGGCTTCTGTCTCAACTTCAACTGCAGAGGCTGAATATATAGCAGCTGCTAGTTGTTGTTCACAGATCCTGTGGATTCAAAACCAGCTTTTAGATTATGGGTACACACACAAAACACAAAAATCATGTGTGATAGTACCAGTGCTATTTCCATAACACAAAATCCTGTGCACCACTCTAGGACCAAGCACATTGAGATAAGGCACTATTTTCTAAGAGATTGTGTGGAAAAGAACAAGATCAGCCTTGAGTTCATATCAACTGACCTTCACAGAGGTGATATTTTCACCAAGCCCTTAGATGAATAGAAGCATCTGTTCTTTTTGGTTCAACTAGGCATGATAAATGGAAAAGACTAAGTGTGACTTCTCCCCTTGTTGAAATCTGTTTGAAGATCGTCGAACGACGTTCGACGATAGTCGAATAGGTTGAGCCTATCGTCGACCTATGGTTGACGCCGACTCATTTGCTTGTGAAGACAGAAATAGTCGAATGATTGCTCGACTACTCTGCTTTAGGAAATGATCATCGAACGACCGTTCGACTATCGCTTCTACTATCTGTTAAAATAGGTCAATTAATATAAAACTGATGGTCGACCTAGGTTAATAGATCGTTCTTTTTATAGTCGACGGAGCTCGTCTTTTCGTATTCTTCATTCCTGCTTGTAAGGTTTGACTTGAGCTCCGCCCCGCGCTTTTTGCTCTTCGTTTCTCTCGTCTTCTCCGACCAAATTGATGGCGATTGCTCCAGCTCTTCTGACGGTGATGAAGTTTGACGTCGGGTTAACCGTGGACTTTGATTCGTTCAGCGCCTGCGATGCTGAGATTCTAGAGATACTCCAGCTGTGCAAGGATCAAGGACTAGAGAAGCTGATGTCCACAAGGATTAAGATTAATATTCTAGAGATTAAAGAATGGGTCTACACTTCGTCGTCTAGTGACGAATCGATGACCGGGACTATCGGCGGCGAGGAGGTAACTTTGACTCCTGCCGTCTTGACTGAGATTTTTGATTTGATTAATGGTCAAGAGGAGTATGACCAAGATCCTCAAGAGTATGGAAGGATGCTTGTCGAGCTAGGTCATGCCGAAGGCATTCCTTCTAAGTTACTGAATGTAAAGTTTCCGATGAGGATTAAGTTCTTAGCAGAACTGGTTGGAAAAGTGTTATTGGGTAAGCACTCTGCTCATGACAATATTACCAGACAGCAATTTGCCTTGATGTGTGCCCTTGTCAACAAGAAAGAAATAAATTGGGCAGGAATAGTTTTTGATTTGATCAGGAAGAAGAATTCTAAGAAAGAGGTAACCCTTGGAAGGGTAATTGGAATATTTCTAAAAGAGAAGTATCCCAAACTGTTGGGAACGGTTTCTACTTCTATAAATGCAACCAAGAAGATGGATCCCACTTTGTTCATAAAGTGGAGAAGGAATATTAAGAAGCCCTCACCTGTTGGGGTTGCTCCTGTTACATTTGAGAGCACCAGGACTGTATCAGTCACTCCCAACCTACCTGAAGAAGGCTCTTCCATTCCCCCCATTCCACCTTCATCTGCATTGCCATCTACTTTTACTGCATTACCATCCACTTCTACTGAAGTGTCATCTTCATCCACTACCTCTCTTCCATTAGATTCTTCAACTATTCTCCATGCATCACCACCAGCATCTCCACCCCCTTCTCATCTTGCTGGGATTTCATATCCTAGTTTTGATCTGTTGGCTTCTGAGACTCTTCCAACTCCACCTCAGTCACCAATTTCACATCAAGATCATATTGATCTTCATATATCTGCATCTCCATCACCAGCTCATGCATCTGCATCTCATCAGGAGAACATCATCCCTGATGATCTTCCATCTGTTGTGATTCCCCATCCACCACTTTTGAAATCACACCAGCATTCATAGCCAGCATCTTGGAGCTAATTACTCCATCAATCAAATCCATGATTGATGCAGCAATTCCCCTACTTGTCTCTTCCCTTACATCATCCATCAATGCCCTCTCCAACTCTACTAAGCCCTCTTCTCTTAGGGGCCTGAGTTCAGTACCCACTGAAATCAGGCAGGGGGAGATGTTCCAGGAAGATGTCTAAGGACTTCCCCTAGTCTCTCCTCCAACAGTTGTTCAAGTAGCCCAAGTCTTAGGAAAGAGGCCAGCTGATGTTATCATGGAAGCAGAATTTGCTTGTAATGCCTGTCTTGAAGAATCCTCCACTCACATTGTTGCCCTATACCTTGAAGGAGTCATCACCTCCTTTTTAGATGACTTATGGGAGTTAGGAAATCCTGCAGATAATTCTTTATCTCAATTTACTGACCTGTTAACTGACATGTTAACCTGTGAGTATCTTGAAGGAATGTTTCTTGCCCATTTAGAACATTTTTGTCTCCCTTTGGCTACAGATCCTGCTCAAGAACTTGTTCAAGAACCAGCTCCAGAATCTGCTCAAGAACCTGCTACAATAGAAGAACCTGAAGTTGAGCAAGCTCCAGAAGAACTGGACCTCAAGACAGTTACAGTTGAGCAAGAGAAAGCTACAGATGAACAAGAAGAAAGATCTACAATCTGGAATGACACCCCAGGACTAGACCTTGACACTCTTCTGGCACAGGATGCCTTAGAAGAAGAAAGAGAGAAAGCTGCCCTAAAAGCAAAAGAAATGGATAATAAAGATGCCTTAGACCCTTATGACCAACCTCAGTCATCTCACTCTGATGATGAGGATGATTCTGATGATTCAGAAGGTTCAAAGAAGAAGAAAATTGCTGAAAGGAAGAGGAAGGCTGTTGCTCCTCCTCCACCAAATCTAGATCATGATATCCCATACTACATATTGAAAGGGATTGATCCCAAATCAAAATAATACCAACATAGGATGGGACTTTCCAGGAACCAACATAAGAAGAGAAAGAAAAGCAAAAGATATGACTCTCCAGGTCCAAAGTGGAATCCTTGAGGTCCTCCTCCTCCTCCTCCTAGTGCAGGAGCCTCAGGAAATTTTTCTGCCAATCCCTCAGCTCCTTCTACAAGATTCACTCCCTCTCAAGTTCATCAGAGAATAAGTAATCAAGGTTTCAAAGGCAAATCCCAGTCAGGCCAACAAGGACAAGAGGCTGAATCAAAAAAATAAGTGAAGGAAATGGTTCATCAAAGACCAACCTTTTCTCCTCCTCCTTCACCCAAGAGAAAAGCTTCACCTCCCAAGGAAAAGAAAAGTATACCATTCAGAAAACCAATTCAGAAAAAGCAAACAGATTAAAAAGGAAAAAGGATAATCTACTCTGAAAAATCCAGTAAGAAATATACAGAATTTGCTCCTCCATCTTCTCTTGTTATTCAAGAAAACAAAGAGCCAGTTGCAAGCTTGTTAAATCTCTCTACTCAATTCAAGACCATAAAACCTCTTGATCCAGCTGATGATAATGAATATGAAAGCCAAGAGCTTAATCCTGATTTCAGGATGGCCACATTTCTCGAATAAGTTGGATCAGCCATGATCAGACAAGCCAGAGCTGAAGGCAAAGATGCAACAGGCTTAACTACAATGTCAAAGTTCAGGAACAAGGAACTAGACAGATTCCAGGTCAGACCTGAGGTTTTTGATGCTTCAAAGTATATGGAAAAGCATCCAGAAGCTGTTGTGCCAAGAGCAGGGGAATCCAGGATCATTGGAGAACAAGACTTGAAGACATCAAAGAAAGGTGCTCCAGATCCCTTCAGGAAAATTTCTTTTCTTCCTGGTTCTTCTGTGTCTAAATCAGATTCTGATGCTGTTTGAGTTGTTTTTTTTATTGACTGAATGTTTGTTTATTTGTTTGATACAATTGATGCTTATTTATTATATGATACACCTTTGATCCTTACAGGTAAATGTTGTTTTTATATCTATTTTATAGCATTTGTTGTTGTTTGTTATTTTGAGAGACCTGACCCAAATAGGGGGAGATTGTTGGTACCCTAGTTTGGATTGTGTTAAGTCCTCTCAATTAGTTTCTTGACCCAAGATTTATCTATGGTCAAAGGTTAGTTGTTAGGTTAGATTCCCTAAGTTATAGAGTTGTTGCTTATCCAGATGAAAATCTTACTAAGTTGTTTTTGGTTCGACTATGGTCGAACGCCGCTCGACTTTCGTCTATCAACCGATCGACTATCGTCTATCAGTTGGTCGACTATCGTCAGTCAACAGATCATCTATCTGTTGTGTTAGTTCGACTATCTGTCTTGATAGCTCAACTATCTTATAGCTCGACTATCTGTTGTGATAGTTTGACTATCTGTCTTGATAGCTCAACTATCTTATAGTTCGACTATCTGTTGTAATAGTTCGACTATCTGTCTTGATAGCTCAACTATCTTATAGTTCGACTATCTGTCTTGATAGCTCATCTATCTTATAGCTCGACTATCTGTTCTGATAGGTCGACTATCTGCTCTTTAGTTAGGTCGACGATCTCTGTAGTTAGGTCGACGATCTCTGTAGTTAGGTCAACGATCTCTGTAGTTAGGTCGACAATCTCTGTAGTTAGTTCGACGATCTCTGTGATTCGGTCGACAATATCTGAGGATCGTTCGACGTTTGTTTGTCTGCTTTTAGTAATATTATATTCCTTTTCTTCTGTGATCTATTTCTTATTTATCTGGCATATTTTATTAAAGATTGTTTCATTGATTTTATGCTTACATCTCAAGGCAATCTTTGCCCCATTCTTTTTGCATAAGTCAAGCTCTACTCTGACAAAGTATTTTGTCTTATTAGTTGACATATCTTTATGCTTTATCTACCATGCTGTCCTTTATAGTCGTTAGACACAAAAGTCTTCTCTGGTCGTAAAGAGTTTGGTCTGATGTGACTTTCTCTAGTATTCTTTTATCAGATTGGATATGCAGCTTCTCAGAAAGCTTTAGCCCATTATAGGATTTCTTTCTGCAGGATATATTTTGTATTGTGCTATTTGCAGCCCAGATTGCAGATCTCAGAAGAAGACAAAGAATTAGAGCCGTTAAAAAGGCAAATATATAAAGAGTTCTTTTGAAAGAAGTTTTAACATATATAGAGATATATAGAGAGAGATACAAACATTCACAAATATTTATATATAGATTCAAAAGAAGAAGATACAACTCTCAGATCATTTCACATTCAACTGAGAAGAACTACTTTCTTCAGCATTCTTCTTCAAATCCTGAGTTCATCCTGCTTCCAGGAACATTCACACTCAGTGCCTCAAGAAGAAGAAAAAGAAGAAAAAAAAAGCTGATTGAAGAAGAACAAACATTCTACATCAAGAGTCTTCTTCAAGCTGCTCCTTCAAAGAACTTCAAGACAACAGATTATATCTGTCAAGAGTTCAGAAGAGATCCTGCACCCTGAAGCAAGACTTCTTCCTGGATATTCTCTAAGCCAGGGTGAGCCTTGATTCCTTAGAGCTTTCTAGCTCTGTGCAATCCACTAGCTTCTCTAATCTTGTTTTACAATAGAGAAGACATTCTAACTCTCTCACCCTCCTGTACAAAGGGTTATTACTCCCTTCAAAAGTGAACCTTGGTGGCAGAACACCTTAGAAAAAACCTGTGTTGGATTTTGAGCTCCTGATCAAAAGCTCAAAGGGTCTACTTGATCTACCTGAACCAGATCAGTTGGTGGCAGGTCACCTGAACAAAAACCTGTAGTGGATTCCTACCAGGGTGGTAGAAGAGTGGATGTACCTATTTAGAGGGAACCACTATAAACCTCTTGTGTTGTCTGTGTTGCTTACTTTAATTATTGTACTGTGGCTGTGAGTAGAACTAACTAGGATTGCTAGTTACTGTGTTAGGACTAAAGCTAAAACTATAATTACAGTTAGCTTTCTCTTGTGCACCACACTTTGTGTTAGGCTCTAGGGTTTAAAATATCTATAAACTCATTCTGCAAACTAACTCTAAGGGAGTTGAGTAGATTGTCATAATTTTTGAATACTCAATTCACCCCCCTCTAGAGTTGCATCTATCCTCACTTTCAAAGCGCTAACCATACAAATGACATTTTTTCAATTTCATGCTAGCTTACATAAAAGCGCGTCTCACTATATTGTTGGCGATTTAGTTTTAGTACATCTCGTCCCTGAACGGATGCCTTCGGGCACTATAGAAAGTTGGCGAGTTGGCGAGCTTGACCTTTTTGATATATTAAAGAAATTAGGAGAATATGCATATCATATGAAGTTTTCCACTGATTGGGGTATTACCCCTATTTTTAATGTTTCTGATTTAACGCCATATGTTTCTCCACCACTTGAATTATCTGCCTGTTCGTTTGGGTCCACTATATTTTCTTATGGTTTGGGTAGTGAGCTTGTGTCTGGATCGCTCTCTTCATCGGTCTTCACTGGAGGTACGTTGGTTGTTGATGTAGAAACTTGTTTTCCTTTATTTCCTAATGCTTTTCCAAGGTTCCCCAAGACCACATTTTTGTATGACAGGATACTCCAAGTTGAAGTGCTCTCCTCTATATGTGGTGATGTTTGCCACTATTTAATTCAATGGCATGATCAACCGACCTCTGATGACTCTTGGTTTCTTGGATCGGAGGTGGCTCTTTTGGATGTTGCTCTCCCGCGCTGGTGCATTCAGACAAACTCATTGGCGATGAGTACTTTTGAGCGGGGGAGGATTGATGGAGATGACGGCCCTCAAAATGTAGAAGACGGTGACGACGTGCTTATGGAAGAACTTTCTCCGCCTTCAAATAAAGACTTGCGGCGCCGTGATGACCATGTGGAGCGTCGCTATAATATCCGCCCCCGGCGCAAACCAATTTATTAATAATTATTAATAATTATTAATAATTATTAAATCTTTTTTATGTTTTATTTGCAATGATTATTTAATTTTCATGTAATGCTTAAAACCATGGTTATGTTTTTTTTTTCTATTTGGGTTGCATGTAGCCAACTATCATGATGTAAGCCTATATATAGGCATTTATTGTTTCATAATGAAGTAGAGGTGAAAAGAAATTAAAAACCCTAAATTCAAGACTGAATTTTCCCTCCTCCTCCTCCTCTCTTCCCTCTCCCAAATTTCGGCCACCTTAGGTCTCTTCTCCCCTATTGGCCGCTGGCCAACCTTATCCCTCCCTCCTCTAGTTCAGCCCTCCCCCCTCTCTCCCCCTTCATCCTTTGCTATTCTCGGCCTCCTCTCCTCCTCCTCCTCCTTCCTCGAGTGCACCACCATCTCTAGCCTCCTCCTCCCTCCAACCCTACAAAACCGACCTCCTAACATCACAAAAAAAAACCGACCCCCTCTTATCCCTTCATGAATACCAACCCCCTCAATTTAAGAAATTCGGCCAAGCACCAAAGATCCCTCTTTGTCTATTTTCCAAATCCAGCGTGAAGTGACGAAGGCGAACAAGTTACTTTCCATCCGACATTACTCCGGCGGAGCCGTTGAACAACGATCCAAGTGGAGAAATCTGAATTATCCATTCCTATTGGGTAATTAAATATTTCTACTCTATGTGTGTTCCCCTCTAGTTTAATTCTTGTGGTGGAATTATTGTCGTTAAGTTTTGATAGCATTGAATTTTCGTGGATTTCATGCTAGCTTACATAAAAGAGCGTCTCACTATATTGTTGGCGATTTAGTTTTTGTACATCTCGTCCCTAAACGGATGCCTTCGGGCACTATAGAAAGTTGGCGAGTTGGCGAGCTTGACCTTTTTGATATATTAAAGAAATTAGGAGAATATGCATATCATATGAAGTTTTCCACTGATTGGGGTATTACCCCTATTTTTAATGTTTCTGATTTAACGCCATATGTTTCTCCACCACTTGAATTATCTGCATGTTCGTTTGGGTCCACAATATTTTCTTATGGTTTGGGTAGTGAGGTTGTGTCTGGATCGCTCTCTTCATCGGTCTTCACTGGAGGTACGTTGGTTGTTGATGTAGAAACTTGTTTCCTTTATTGCCTAATGCTTTTCCAAGGTTCCCCAAGATCACGCTTTTGTATGACAGGATACTCCAGGTTGAACTGCTCTCCTCTACATGTTGTGATGTTTTCCACTATTTAATTCGATGGCATGATCGACCGACCTCCGATGACTCTTGGTTTCTTGGATCGGAGGTGGCTCTTTTGGATGTTGCTCTCCCGCGCTGGTGCATTAAGACCAACTCATCAGTGATGAGTACTTTTGAGCGGGGGAGGATTGATGGAGATGACGGCCCTCAAAATGTAGAAGACGGTGACGACGTGCTTATGGAAGAACTTTCTCCGCCTTCAAATAAAGACTTGCGGCGCCGTGATTACCATGTGGAGCGTCGCTATAATATCAGCCCCCGGCGCAAACCAATTTTTTAATAATTATTAATAATTATTAATAATTATTAAATCTTTTTTATGTTTTATTTGCAAAGATTATTTAATTTTCATGTAATGCTTAAAACCATGGTTATGTTTTATTTTTTTCTATTTGGGCTGCATGTTGCCAACTATCATGATGTAAGCCTATATATAGGCATTTATTGTTTCATAATTAAGTAGAGGTGAAAAGAAATTAAAAACCCTAAATTCAAGAGTGAATTTTCCCTCCTTCTCCTCCTATCTTCCCTCTCCCAAATTTCGGCCACCTTCGGTCTCTTCTCCCCTATTGGCCGCTGGCCAACCTTATCCCTCCCTCCTCTAGTTCAGCCCTCCCCCTCTCTCCCTCTTCATCCTTTGCTATTCTCGTCCTCCTCTCCTCCTCCTCCTCCTTCCTCGAGTGCACCACCATCTCTAGCCGCCTCCTCCCTCCAACCCTACAAAATCGACCTCCTCTAACTCACAAAACAAAACCGACCCCCTCTTATCCCTTCATGAATACCGACCCCCTCCATTAAAGAAATTCGGTCAAGCACCAAAGATCCCTCTTTGTCTATTTTCCAAATCCGGCGTGAAGCGACGAAGGCGAACAAGTTACTCTCCATCCGACATTACTCCGGCGGAGCCGTTGAACAACGATCCAAGTAGAGAAATCTGAATTATCCATTCCTATTGGGTAACAAAATATTTCTACTCTATGTGTGTTCCCCTCTAGTTTAATTCTTGTGGTGGAATTCTTGTCGTTAAGTTTTGATAGCATTTAATTTTCGTGGATTTCTTTCGATTGACTTTTGTGGTTCATCTAATTTTCATTTAAGTTCGAGAGGGTTTTGGTGAGCCCCATTTTTCTTTTGTTGGGAGAGATCTACCATTACCGAATCATTATTTTGGGTAGATCACTTTTGGTACAACCTTCGCTCGATCAGACCAGGTTGGTCCTTTTAGCCGGAAAGAACATTAACCTATAGCTTTTGTTCAAACCTTATCGATTTGGCTACCCGTACGCTAGCATATAATTGATAGAATTAATTAACGTGGTGCTGCGTAGAATGATTGTGCGAGTATAGGATTGGTTCATTGAGAGGTATACTTGCTAGTCCGTAGATATTTTCGGTGTCAATGTGTGAGCCTGCAACACTTAGACAAAAATGGCGAGGAAGAAGATGAAGTTCGGTCGCCCATTTTCGTTTTCAGAAAACCTAGACAAGGAATCAATTGTTTGCTCTGGCCGATTTGCTTCCTTCTATACTCTGAATGCCAATTGAGCAGTGGGTCTTACCACCAGGATTGATGGCTGAGATTAAGCCATCCAACACATTCTTTCCATTTAATCTTGAATTAACGACTCCTTGTTGTGTGTGGGCCCTAGCACTTTATGATGGAAATATTCCTTGGAAAGTGCAGAAAATGATGACATCTGGCCGCCAACGCCTCTTGCAGCAATTCCACACCATTTGAATTTTTGTTGACTATTTGACTTTGCTGACGTCAGCATGACTCAATATCTCTCTGGACTTAGAAAAAATTCAATCATCAGAATCAAAGGCATTGAGTGAGTAGGTATCACTCAACGCCACAAAACTTAGACAAAATTCTAAGTATTGAGCCCAACGAAAGTTGAGCTCTGTTCGACGAATGTCGAGCTCTGTTCGATGAACGTCGAGCTCAGCTCGATGAAAGTATAAGTTCAGTTCGACAAACTGTGGACTTAGTTTGACGAAAGGCTGAACTAAGTTCAACAAACTCTAGGATAAACTGATTAATTTGGTTCAGTTCGACGAATGTTGAGGTCAGTTCGACAAAGCTGAGCTCGACAAAAGTCTAGCAGTCCACGCTTTTGGACTTAGCCAAATTTCGACTACAAGGCGTTGAGAGCGTTGAGAGTGTTGAGAGCGTTGAGTGAGCTTGCCTCACTCAACACTATTTACCATAGCAAATATTTCTGCGTCTTGGCGTTGAGAGAGTAAGCTCCACTCAATGCCAAACTAATTAATAGAATTTTTTTGTTATCTGGCATTGAGTGAGTAAGCTACACTCAACGCTTGTGGACTTAGTGAAAATTTTGCCTAAATTTTTTGTGGAGTTGACTGGCACAACAACACTCAACCCTAAAGATGTATGGCATTGAGTGAGTAGACCACACTCAACACCTGTTGACTTGGCCACATTTTTTGCTATCTTCCAGTTAGGCTGAGACAAACTCAATGCTATATGTTATATGGCATTGATTGAGTAGACTACACTCAATACTTTTTTACTTAGCCAAATTTTTGGCTATTTGCCAGTTAGACTGAGATAGACTCAACGTTATATGTTATATGATGTTTAGTGAGCTGTCCTCACTCAACGCCTGTGGACTTAGGCAAATTTCTACAAAGCAAAATAGAATCCATACCTTTGGCATTGAGTGAGCTTGCTCCACTCAATGCCTGTGGACTTAGTTGATTTTTGATATATCTTGCAACCACTTATTGTGTGCACATGTCAAATCACTATGATATGGGCTACCTGCACTCAAGACCTCAAATGCACATCAAATAAAGTTGATGTGTGTGTCATTGACCTGTTTGATTTCTCACAAATCAGAGACATTGGGAACAATGGACCCAACACCCACAAGCCTAGTTTGAGAAGTTCAGCGAAGTTATCTCTGCTATTGGTTTTACTCGAAGTACTGCAGATCACTCTCTATTCATACACAAGACTTCTACAGGGCTAGTCATTCTTGCTATTTATTTGGATGACATTCTTCTACATGGGATGATAAGAAAAAAATTTACCTAACTAATAAGCATTGTTGTGTCCATTGATCACAAAGTCTGAGATTTGAAGAAGGCCCATAGGACAATGGTATACACATGATTGTATATGATGCATGTTGTGAGTTCAATGTATGAAGGTTATTTTCTATTATATTGATTTGATTGGTAGTCTGAGCCATAATTACAGATGGACTCAAGGCAGGATGCTAACAAAGCAGAAATCTGGCTAAGTCCAAAAGCGTTGAGTGAAGACAGTTCACTCAACGCCAAGAGGCTAGAAGTGCTGACAAAACTACAAGCAGTCAAAGCCTCAGTGTTGCAAACAAGAAATCTGGCAGGGTCTAGAGGCATTGAGTGAAGGCAGTTCACTCAATGCCAAGAGACTATAAGCGTTGGTAGAAGCTCAAGCAATCAAAGACTCAGTGTTGTTGTCTTGAAATCTGTCCAAGGATAGAAGCGTTGCGTGAAGGCAGTTCACTCAACGACAACTCATCTGGAAATCAGCTTAAGTATAGAAGCATTTAGTGAAGACATGCACTCAACGCCTCATTGAGAAGATAGTTAGAAGCCTGAAGTGTTGAGCGAAGAAGCTACACTCGACGCCTTCATGCAGTGAAATTTCAACCAAGTCTAGAAGTGTTAAGTGATAAAGGATCACTCGATGCCTTAATAGTTGGACTGTAAATGTTAGAAGCACTCAGTGATGAACGTTCACTCAACATCTCAAGTTTCATAATTTTGCTAAGTGTTTCTGCATTGAGTGACAAGGCTTCACTCAACACCTGTGCAGATTGTCTGAAATTTGCTAAGTTTACAGGAGCTGAGTCATGCTAACGTTAGCAAAAATTCAAATATCGTGGATTTTGCTTGCTAGAAGACAAAAGGCGCCTCTTGCCTTTAGTACTGCAGTTAATGCAAAAGATGAGCTGCAGTTGCTCATTCCAGTGGTCCACACTATGCATAGAGTCGTTGGTTGGCGGGATAAAAAAGCAGAGTCCCGAGAAAGAAGAAAATATTTTTTGGATAGAGAGTTTTTCCGGTCATCTTCTTCCTCTCGACAAAGTTGAAGCTTACCAAGAACTTGCATTAAAGTTATTCTCTGAATCATAGACAGAGTTTGTTGCTGAAGAAATATTTCACTGAAGATTAAATCAAATTTCAACAATAAGGTCAGATAGATTTCTTTCTGAGTAAGAAGAAAAAAACACTCTGCAGTTGCTTCTCAGCACTAGCAGAACTACCTTGAAGATCCATTCCTGCTGCTGTGAAGAAGAAAGAGCTGAGTTTAATCAGTTCAGCAAGCAGGCTCAGAGAACACTTTCTCTGCAGCAAATCATCAACAACAAACTCAATCTCTCTATAAGATCTTTCTAGATCTGAGTTGTAAGCCTGAAATATAATGGTTGAGTTGTAGGATCCTTTTGTAGATCTGAGGTAGGGCCTGTGTGCATGAGGTAGGGGATTTATTCTCTAAGCTAGGATTCAGTTGTGAATCTGAGTGCATGGCTATCCTCCTAGCTTGAGTTATAGGACTTTGATTAAGTCTAAGGTAGGTGTCCTATGGTTCACTGAGTTGTAGGAGTATCATTTACTCTAAGTGGTAGGGCCTTGGACCTGAGGTAGAACTTGGAGAAAGTCTGAGTGATCCTGAGGGATCTGTGTTATAAGCTCTTTGAGCTGAGATTGGAGAAGTTGTCCTTGTCTAACACACTGTTAGAAAGGTGGGAGGGATAGTGGATATACCCATACCTTAGGGAACCACTATAAATACCTGTGTGTTATGTCTTTTTCTTAATAGTTAACTAAACTAACTAAACACACAACATAGCAATTCAAAAACATAATCAAAAGACTAAGAAAACTATTCACCTCCTCTTTAGGTGTAAAGCTACTCATGAAACAAAGACTTTCAAGTAATATCAGAGGGAGGCTGTTCAAAAAAAGGACTTAACAGTCTGAACAAATCTCTAAGAGTAGATTAAGATTATCCTTATGGGTTCAGGAGAGAACCATAAGGAGTTGAGCTCCATGAAGCTCCCTATCTGCATAAAAGTAATTTTGGGATTTGAAAAGAGAGGGTCAGGCTGTTCATGGAAGCTTATGGCCCTAGGATCTTCATTACAGTTTCGGAAGGACCCTTCATTCCCATGAAGATCTCAGTTCTAGATGCCAGTGTCCAAATCCCAAAGAAATACTCTAAGATGACCAAGGATGAGGTCATCCTTGCAACCTTGGACAAGAGGGAACAAAATATCATTGTTAGTGTCATAGATGATTCCACCTTCAAGAACCTTGTCCACTGCAAGAAAACAAAGGAAATATGAGACTCTCTCATTGTCTACATGGAGGGGATAGAGGAGGTGAGGGATGACAGAAAATCCTTCCTAAACCAACAATATAAAGCATTCAAGCAAGGGAAGAAGGACTCCATAGCAGAATGCTTTGAAAAGTTCTTCATGATTGTGAATAATTTGATCAATTATGGTAGACAGTTCACTAATTATGAGCTAAATGACAAGTTCTTGAGATCCCTAAACATGGAATGGAAAATCAAGATCTGTGCCAAAAGAGAAGTTGGCAACCTAGACAACACTCTGCTTCATAACTTGTTTGGGAAGCTGCTATCCCATAAGATGTAGCTGAACTCCAGGAATGCTTAAAAGGATGCAGCCAAAACTCTCAACAAAGAGAAGACAATAGCCTTTATAGCTGAAGACAAAATGAGAAGCAGGGAAAAGACTCATTCTGCACCAAAGAGAGTTACTTAGTTAGAGAGCTCAGATCCCAGCTCATTTGGAAATGAACTGTCAGATGGAGAACTAACACTATTCCCAAAACAGTTTAAGAAAATTCTAAGCGGGAGAAGATAATGGAAGAATAAGGGTTCTTCAAGCTCTTCCTCAAGAAAGCCCTACTCCAACAAAGGCAAATCTAGAAATGACCCCTCTAGGGAAAGATATGACTCCAAACCCACAAATATATTAAGTCTAATGTGGTTTGCTATGGTAGCAACAGGAATGGACATGCCATTGCTAACTTCCCAGTGAAAAGGAAGGAACTCTTGAAGTCAGATGGAAAGAACCATCACAAGGTCAAGAAGGCCGAAAGGAGCTTCTTTGCCAAGAGGAAAGACTGTCTATCTGATAGTGATTCTAAATCTTCAGAATCAAATGAAGAGGAGGCCTACATTGGCCTCATATGCCTTGAAGAAGAGACTGAAGCTCCAGCTGCACCATCAGGAATCAGGGCTCTACTATCCTCAGTTGATAGTGACTGCGATGAGGATGAGGAATTCAGTCTCGTGGCTTTATCAAAAGAAAATTAGGATAATGCCATTCCTGATGAGGTACATTCTATCCCAAGATCTCCTTCTATCTATGAGTTTGGCTCAGATTCTGATGCATCCACTTCCTCCAGTGGGGAAGAGGGATCAGATTTTGAAGATGATGTCAATCAATTGATTGACAAGTATGGTGCAATTCTGGATGCTTTGAAAAAGAGTAAAAGGTTTTCCAAGAGACAAGATGATGAGATTATCTTCCTACAATAAGCTTCTTACCTATAGTCTGAGTAAGCCCCCCTTGGTAGCTCAGATGATGAGGGAAATTAGACAGCTGAAGACAATATCAATTGTCCAAATTGGCACTATAAGCCAGAAGAACAAGATCTTCTTGGATCTTGAAGAGAAGCTCCTTAAGAGAAAAAGATTGTGGCTAAATCCTCAAAGCCTAAGATAGTGCTGCCACTGATAAACTCCTTCACCTCTAAAAAGGATAAGAGAGGTTTGGGGTTCAAGTGGAATTCTAGAGCTTCCCATCCTAAAGGGAAAGACAAAGCTCCTGCAGTTCCTCAGACAACCTTTGACAAGATAATACTCCCATCAAACAAGTATGACCAAGATAACATTTATGGTCACTAGAAAAATGGGAACTCTGCTTGTAAGAATACAAGGGTATCTTACAATGGAGGGAGAAAGGATATGGGTGTGAGTGAACTGAAGGCTCCCTATGAGGAAATCCAGATGGCCCATTATGGACCATTTGTATTTGGTGCTCTAGCCCCCGCACTCAAGGATAAAGGAGTAGACTATTCTTAGGATCTTCCAGCAAAAACCCAGACCAAGGGTTGTTAGTCAATATGCCTGACTTGGCTATCTCTGAGGCCATTAAAAGCATGTCAACTACAAAGAAGACTATTATTAGTGGAACTCATAGTAAGCCAAGTACATCTACTTACAGACTCACTTTCAGTCAGATTGTTGCCGAAAGAAATAAGAAAAAGGCTGCTTCTCTCTCTTCTGAATAGATAGATGTTGACTCCTTACACTCCACAAGGGCTGTTCGGAAGAGGAGATACTACATTCATAAATGTTTGTGCTGTGGTAAAGTGGGACACTTTGCCATAGATTGTTAGCACAACCCTAGTGTGCTAAGGGCAAGGGTGATTCTTCCTGTTAGGAGTGATGCAGGTAGAAATGTTCAGTTTCAAGCAAACAAAGACAAGGGACCCAATCCCTTTTGGGGTCCTAAGGTAAACTAAACTTTGGTTGCAGGATAGTCCAAGTACCCATGCACCAATATGGTACTTGGACAGTGGATGTCCCAGACATATAACTAGAACAAAGGGCCACCAGAAGGACTATACTCCTATGAAGAATGAACCTAAGGTGATCTTTGGATGTTGAGATAGAGGAGTTACCTAGGGCTATTGTATGATCACCAATGGCATAGTCTCAATCTCAAAAGTAGCTTATGTGGAAGGATTGGAACATAATTCGATTAGCATAAGCCAACTATGTGATATGGGCTATATCATTATCTTCCACAAGGATGAGTGTCTGATCAAAAGGTCAAGTGACCAAGAGGTCATGTTGACATGCACTGGGAGTGGAAATATTTTCTATTTAAAATTCTTATGTTTAAGTTCTGACTCACTAGTATGTCTGGTAGAAAATGAGAAGGTCTCTAACTATTTTTAGTGACACAAGAAGCTTGCTTACTTGAACTACAATACAATTAGCAAGCTCTTCAGTGAATGGATAGTTAGAAAAGGACCCAATATAAGATGCACCAAGGAGGGCATTTGCTCTGCATGTCAAAATGGCAAGCAGACAAAAGCATCTTTTAAGAGCATTGGGGCCAAGGATTCTGAGAGGTGTTAAACTGTGGTTATTGACTTGCAACCCGAAGAGCTGTGTAGGTGGTTTTTCCACTCATGTCGTAGTCCGAAAGGTAGCCTGCAGTTGCGTTCTGGTGGCTACCTGCAGTTGCGATCTAATGGATACCCATAATTGCAGTCTAGTGTCAACTCGCGGTTGTGGTCTGGTGGCTTCCCATAGTTGCAGACTGGTGGCAACCCAGATTTGGTGCAAGGTAGTTTCCAGCAAGATGTTAGATAAAGTCATGTAGTTGCGCAGTAGATAGTTTATTCCACTGTATAGCATTACAGTTTGACCTATTAAAACCGCATAGTCCGCACGGCTTGTATTTAGTCGCACATTGTCTATTGTAATCTTCTCTCTCCCCCATCTTCGATAAATAAGGGGGCATACCTTTGTATTATTCACCTTTTTGGAGAAATAAATATTATGTTATTTAACTCTTTTCTCACAAGGAGAAAGAAATTATATTTTATTGCCTACTAAAGGAATTACAAGGAACGATTTATGATTAGAAGCTAAGGAAATTGCAAACTAAGTAAATCCAGAAGAATAGAGAAGTACAAGAATACTTAAAACAGTAAAACAATACAAGAAAAGTCAAATTGGACTCCAAAATTCGATTCTTTGGCTGCTGGAGAAGTTGGCTTTTTATAACTTAAAAGTACAGGTTACATGCCCTTCATTATGCCCATGAATTGGGGGCATGTATGCGGTGTGAATCTGAAAGTTGAGCAAGCATGATATGGCTTTAATTCGAGCATTACAGCTGAGTCATGCCCCTTGATCATGCCCGTTGAAGGGGGCATGACCTCTAGAAATTGGCTTATGATAGGAAAATCTGGCATACTTGCGTGTAACAGTCGATCCGTGGGAAGTATACAGGCATGACTCTTAATGGCCATAGACATGTTTGGGGCATGATCATTGGAGCCGTTACACAGGTATAACATGGAAGTCACTCCACCTGGCCACGAGAGTTACTACTGGTCGTGTAATTTTAATTGACTTGACAGCTTGTAACACCTCCCCTGTAAAGACCATATAATATGGGTCCGGCCGGGGCCCCATAACATACGGACGCCACAGCTTTAGTATTAAAAGATGATATGAATACTACCCAATCTCAAAACTCCAGACAAACACAGCGGAAATAGAACAAACCGACAGAAGTTATCCACTAACGATAGAGTATCAAATGGCCTTAAGGCCTTACACAATAATAGTCCAAAAAATATAAATGTATCAAGCACTCCTAGGCTACCTCGGCATGCAAGCCGGACATAAACATAACAAGAGTAGCAAACACAAAAGGAGAAACCAAGCACAGCAACACTTCATGAGGCTTAGGGCTTTTCGCCCGGCGCGCTAGCTCCTGCATGCGATCCTTGCCCTGTAAGGATTTGAAGTAACGTGGGTCAGCAAAGGCTGACCTCTACTGTGTAACAAACACATCTCCTCCTGGCCGTCCCTAACGGACCCCGGGGTACCACTCCACTTGCAAGTTAGCACTTCGTATACCAAAAGAGCATATATATATTAAAGAGGTAAAACAGGCTTGGATGTCTCATACAGCATACATGTTCTCTATGTTTTGTACAAAGTGAAAGGGGCCTACTATGCAACATGAATGCAACCCGGGTTTCACCCAAGGCACCCTAGCTCGTATGCATCTAGCACAACATCAAACACTAGGTACTTCCGTTTCCCCATTGTCTTAAAGCCGCAAACAAAAAGGGAACAACCATGTCCCTAACGGCACACACGCCGTCACACGGAACCTTGCAAAGGCCACCCGCACAAGGGTCATAACCCCAGGGCTTGCCCGCACAATCTGACTTCGCTCGTCAGGGTTCCGTCTCAAACTGACCGATTCTAAGAAGCCTTGCTGGACCCCACCCGCTCATGGCTACAATGCCCGGGCTTGCCCTCCGCTCGGCATTCTCGTCAGTCTCACACAAGGGACTAGTCTCGCCGGGACACTTTCCCCACATGACTTGCGCGTCACGGGATAGCCAGCCGACCACGGAGACATAGCCGCGCCTTTGCACAACACAAACAAAGGTTTCCCCACCCCAATCACCATTCGCACTGTGTCTTTCCCGTGCTCCAAGGAAATCATCTACCGCACAATACGAAGCTAACCTTGTCCGGTTCTGACCACGAGTACTCACTCAAATATAAGGGGGAAAACACATACATACAACGACGTATTGCCGCAACGGATTTCTACTGAATCCCCGAAGCTCGCTATGCAACATCACCGGGTCGGACTAACGGCCGCGACCACGGCTTCACCCACAATGCCTAATCCGCTAACGGAGCGGATCTCTAATGCAAAGCATACCGGGATGAACATACTCAACCCGGAGGTTCCTCTTGAACCTAGGCTACACGAATCCCTCTCATTTGAGAGATTCGGCGCTCAAAATACGAAAGGAAGGGGATGCTATTCATGCATCCTAAATCCTAAAAACCGAGAGGAGAAGTGTCGTTACCTTCCGTCCCCTCTTCCTAGCCATGGAGAAGATTTGCTCGGTTGAAAACCACCGCAACGCTCCCACCTTCGCGGATCTGAACTCCGCTCGCGAAACGGACCTCCAAAGCTTCGCCGGAGGCCGGATCTTGGCCTTCTTCCTCCTCCTTGCTCTCCCTTCTCTCTAGAATCAAGAGAGATAAAGATAGGAGAAAAGTGAGGGTTTCAAACCCTATTACCGAGTTTAATCCCTCAGATCTAGCCCCCAGCCATTGGATCTCATACCAAAGAAACGGACGGCCACGATTCGGCCTAAAATCACAAAAACTGGGCCGAACACGGGTTGCAACACGGCCGTGTGCCAGGCCGTGTTACCCACTCGCCGTCTCGATCGAGTCGGAAAAACCAGCACACGGCCTTTGACACGGCCTCCGACACGCCCGTGTCACCTGCGACACGCCCGTGTCGGGACCCGTGTCACGCCCCCCGTGTGCAATCGACCAACATTTCGCAGTCAGCGAGGTACACGGCCTTGTGACACGGCATCAGACACGCCCGTGTCAAATTTGACATGCCCGTGTTTGTGCCCGTGTCACGGCCCGTGTACCACACTTGCAGAATCCCTGGAGTGACACGGCCTGGGACACGCCCGTGTCCTAGGCCGTGTTCTACAACTCGACTAGCGTCGACCGCCAAAGCATCGACCGCATGACCCGAGGCCGAACACGCCTGTGTCACGCCCGTGACACGCCCGTGACACGCCCGTGACATGCCCGTGACACGCCCGTGACACGCCCGTGACACGCCCGTGACACGCCCGTGACACGCCCGTGACACGCCCGTGACACCTGCTCCAAAACCAAACTGGGCTGAAAACATCACCCGTCCCTCTTTTGAGTTTCGGGGTGTTACAACTCTCTCCCCCTTAAAAGAATTTCGTCCCGAAATTTAAAACATGGAAGGTAAACAAAACTAAACAGTACCTGAGGAGAAAAGCTCGGGGTACTCCTCCAGCATGGCCTGCTCTCGCTCCCATGAGAGCTCCTCGCAATCACAGTTGTCCCAACGGACCTTTACGAGTCTGACCTCCTTGTTCCGCAATTGCCGAACCTCTGAGTCTTCTATCCCGATTGGACGAACTCGCGTCCTCAAGTCTTCCTCTACCGGCACCGCCGTCGGCTCAATCACCACGCTGGCTTCTAACAACGCTTTCCTCAGGACGGAGACGTGAAAAACGTCATGCAATCCACTTAGCTCTGTGAACAACGCCAACCGGTACGCTGCCTCTCCCACTCGCTCGATGACCTTGAATGGTCCCAAAAATCTCGGACTCAGCTTCTTGAGTTGGCGAATTCGCGAAACGCCTTTGAACGGCTTGATCTTAAGATAGACCCAGTCGCCCACAGCGAATTCCACATGCCTGTGGCGAGCATTGAAATACTTCGACTGCCGATCTTGAGCTACCTTCATGCGCTCTTGGATGGTCCGCACTAGCTCACTAGCGTCGACTACCACTTCTTTCCCCAAAAGCTTGGTGTCTCCCGCCTCTGTCCAAGACATCGGTGTTCGACACCGCCTCCCATACAGAGCTTCGTATGGCGCCATCTTGATACTAGCTTGGTAACTATTGTTATACGCAAACTCCACCATGAAGAGGTGATCCTCCCACTTCTTGCTGAAGTCGAGAGTACACATCCTTAGCATATCTTCCAAAGTACGGTTCGTTCTCTCAGTTTGCCCATCGGTTTGAGGATGAAAGGCCTTACTGAACTTGAGTTTTGTGCCCAAGCTCTTCTGCACCAACCGCCAATCCTTAGACGTGAAACGTCCATCCCGGTCGCTGACTATACTCTTCGGAATCCCATGAAGTCGTACAATATTGCGGACGTACAACTCCACCAACTTTTCCACACCGTCCTCCTTCCGATTTGGGATGAAATGTGCCACTTTGGTCAGGCGGTCCACAATCACCCAAATGGCATCATTACCCTGCTGCGATCTAGGCAACTCATGCACAAAGTCCATGGAGATGTCATCAAATTTCCATTCGGGGATTGGAAGAGGCTTCAAGAACCCGCCCGACTTCTGACACTCGGCCTTCCCCAAGGCACAAGTTTGGCACCGACTCACACACAAAGCTACGTCCCGCTTCATCCCCGGCCACCAATAGGTCTTCTTCAGATCCATGTACATCTTTGTACTGCCCGGGTGAATGGAGTACTTAGTGAAGTGGGCCTCAAACATCAACTCCTCGCGGAGCTTGCCAAACTGCGGTACACAAATCCTTCCGCCCTTCCTCAGAATCCCATCAACCATCTCCCAGGCGCTACCCTCGGCCTTTAGAGCTTCCTCCACGAAAGGTTGGAACTCCGCATCTACACGGGTCGCTTCCCGAATACGATCGCATAAGTCACTCTGCATCTCAATCCAATTTAGTCGAGCCACGCAAGACTCGCCTCTTGCCACACATTCCAAATGAAGGGACTCCCAGTCCCGCCTTAACCGCTCATCGTGAGCTTCAATCCAATTTCCTTGCCCCGAGTATTTCCTACTCAAAGCATCTGCCACCACATTGGCTTTCCCTGGCGTGTACTGAATCGCCACCTTGTAGTCCCCAAGGAACTCGACCCACCTACGCTGCCGCATATTTAGGTCCTTCTGATCTAGGAGATACTTCAGACTCTTGTGGTCCGTGAAGATCTCCACCTTTGCACCATAAACGTAGTGCCTCCACAACTTCAAAGCAAAAATTACCGCCGCCAACTCCAAATCATGGACGGGGTAATTTCTCTCATGAGGCTTCAGGTGCCTCGACCCAAAAGCTATCACACTACCATGCTGCACCAACACGCACCCTAAACCGCATCCGGATGCGTCGCTGAAAATCTGGAACCCTTCGGTCCCCTTTGGTAGACTTAGGATCGGCGCCGTCATTAGCCTTTCCTTCAAGGTCTCAAACGCCTGTTTGTACTCTTGAGTCCATACAAACTTCTGATCCTTGCGAGTTAGTGAAGTGAGGGGTAGAGCTATCCGCGAAAAGTTTTCCACAAACCTTCGGTAGTACCCGGCTAGTCCAAGAAAACTTCGGACTTCCGCCACGGTCCTCAAAACTGGCCACTCTCTGATGGCTTCTACTTTCGTTGGATCTACCGCCACCCCATCCCCACTAATCACATGGCCTAGAAATGCCACTTTCTCCAACCAGAACTCGCACTTGGAGAACTTCGCATAAAGCTGGTTCTCTCTCAATACTTACAACACTGTCCGCAAGTGCGACTCGTGCTCCGCTTCCGACTTGGAATACACCAATATGTCATCGATAAAGACGACTACGAACCAGTCCAAATATTCGCGAAACACTCGGTTCATCAAGTCCATGAACACGGACGGCGCGTTCGTTAGCCCGAACGGCATCACCGAGAACTCAAAATGACCATACCTCGAACCAAACGCGGTCTTGGGTATGTCTTCGTCACGAATCTGCAACTGATAATACCCGGACTTCAGGTCCAACTTGGAGTACACCACTAACCCCACCAACTGGTCGAAAAGATCGTCTATCCGAGGGATCAGATACTTATTCTTGACAGTCAATTTGTTCAACTCTCGGTAGTCTATGCACAGACGCATACTACCGTCCTTCTTCTTTACAAATAACACCGGCGCACTCCATGGTGAAGAGCTGGGCCTGATATACCCTTGCTCCAAAAGCTCCTGCAACTGAACCTTGAGCTCGGCCAACTCCTTTGGTGCCATCCTGAACGGTGGATGCGACACTGGTCTAGCCTCAGGCACCAACTCGATGGAGAAATCAATCTCCTGCCGAGGAGGTGCTCCCGGTAACTCCTCGGGAAATACATCTCCAAACTCCGCCACCACGGGCACTTCTCCAAGAGACAGCCTGGATAGGCTAACCTCCAACAACGCTACTAGAGCTACACCTCCCTGGTTAACAGCTCGCACTAACTGAAGTGCCGAAACTAGGGAACAGGCCACTCCCTGTAGGCCTTCAAACTTGACTTCCGCTTGCCCCACGCCCCTCAGGGTTACCACCTTGGACAAATAGTCGATACTGGCACGCTACTCCGCTAGCCAATCCATCGCCAAAATCACATCTAACTCGGACAACAGCAAGATTGCCGCTAGCAATAAGAAGTCGACTCCCTCAAGACTCCAACAAATCCGCCCTTTAGTCCTAGTTGTCATAGACGACCCATTGGGCATGCGCACTTTCAACTCTGAGTCCGTTGCAAAGGACTCAACTCCAATCCTCCGGGTGAAACTTTCCGCAAGGAAGGAGTGCGACGCTCCCGTATCAAAAAGTACTCTAGCGGGGTACCCAGATACCACTACAAAGCCTACACACATGCAACAAACATAAAGGTTTGAAAGACAGGAATCTAAGGTGCAGGTTGAACTCTCGTACCTGTCACCACATCAGGTTGACGGATTGCTTCTTGTTGCCCAAGGTTGTAGGCCCTTGGATGCACTGGTTGAAACCGAGAAGCACTCGACTCCGCCATTTTCCCCTTCTCTGCTGCACTGGGTCCGGAGCGTACGGTTTGCTCCTGCCTTGGCTCTTGCTCAGCGCCCCCTTGGGTACAAAATCTTGCTATATGGCCTGGCTTGCCACAACTGTAACATGTCTGCGGTCCCTTAGAGCGTGACCCTCCGGACGTCCAATTACTTTTCTCGCCCGACTTATATGGGGAAGGCTTCTTCTTCCATCGGCTCCCTTCCGTCTTTCCATGGGACTGAGCAGACTTCTTCTCCTCCCCTGCTAGGGTGTGAAACCCTTGCGATGCTGGGATCGCTCCATGTCACTCTCCAAAATTCGAGCCGCCTCCACCAATTCGTTGAAACCTGCACGTTTCATCGATATGAGGGGTTGTCTGAGATTCTCCCTCAGTCCATGATAGAAGAGATTGTCCCTCTCTTCATCGTCTGTCATGGTCGTCCCTGCATAACGACCCAAGCGAGTGAATTCCTGAACATACTCATTCACTGACTTGTCTCGCTGCACCAGATGTAGGAACTGCCTCTGGACGGCTAACCTCGTTGAGGCGGGAATGTACTTCTTCAGGAAGGCATTCCCAAATTCCTCGATGGACGATGTGCGTCTTAGAAATTGCCGGCCACTGTGGCTCACCCACCATAACTTGGCATCTCCCTCCAACATAAAGGCTGCGAACTCTGCCTTTTTCTCTTCGGGCGCCTCTGCCGCCCTCAAAAGCTCCGGAATTCTAGCCCACCAATCCTCTGCATCTGCGGGCGTGCCGATTCCCTTGAAGGTTGGAGGGTGGAAGCTCAGAAAGTACTTCATTTGCCGGCCCCCATGCCTGACAACCACTCTCTTGGCCTGCGGCTCTGCCCGCCTGACTTCCTCAACCGGCACGGTCGCTGCCGTGTCCGGGGTAGTAGGAGTTGCTACTTGAGCAACGGGAGCTGCTACCTGTGCTGTCGCTGCAGCTTGGGCCGCCACCATCGCTTCTGCAAGCATACTACAGAAGTCGGCCGGTGTGACCCCCATCCCTAGCGGACCTAGCGCAGTCGCACTACTTGCCGAGAGCTCTTCTCTTGGCCTCGAGGTCCTAGCCTCGTTGCTTGCACTCTAAACACAAGCAAGAAAACGCAAATCAGTCTCTAAATGCAAGACTCGAACACAAGGACACTCATGGTCCCGCGATAATCCTACGTGGATAACTTCTTATACGTGACTCGACTTATACTTTCGACCATGAATCTTCTCATTGGAACGCTAACCTGCCTCTGATACCAAATTGTAACACCGCCCCTGTAAAGACCATATAATATGGGTCCGGCCGGGGCCCCACAACATACGGACGCCACAGCTTTAGTATTAAAACATGATATGAAAACTACCCAATCTCAAAACTCCAGACAAACACAGTGGAAACAGAACAAACCGACAGAAGTTATCCACTAACGATAGAGTATCAAATGGCCTTACGGCCTTACACAATAATAGTCCAAAAAATATAAATGTGCCAAGCACTCCTAGGCTACCTCGGCATGCAAGCCGGACATAAACATAACAAGAGTAGCAAACACAAAAGGAGAAACCAAGCACAGCAACACTTCATGAGGCTTAGGGCTTTTCGCCCGGCGCGCTAGCTCCTGCATGCGATCCTTGCCCTGTAAGGATTTGAAGTAACGTGGGTCAGCAAAGGCTGACCTCTACTGTGTAACAAACACATCTCCTCCCGGCCGTCCCTAACGGACCCCGGGGTACCACTCCACCTGCAAGTTAGCACTTCGTATACCAAAAGAGCATATATATATTAAAGCGGTAAAACAGGCTTGGATGTCTCAGCATACATGTTCTCTATGTTTTGTACAAAGTGAAAGGGGCCTACTATGCAACATGAATGCAACCCGGGTTTCACCCAAGGCACCCTAGCTCGTATGCATCTAGCACAACATCAAACACTGGGTACTTCCGTTTCCCCATTGGCTTAAAGCCGCAAACAAAAAGGGAACCACCATGTTCCTAACGGCACACACGCCGTCACACGGAACCTTGCAAAGGCCACCCGCACAAGGCTCATAACTCCAGGGCTTGCCCGCAGAATCTAACTTCGCTCGTCAGGGTTCCGTCTCAAACTGACCGATTCTAAGAAGCCTTGCTGGACCCCACCCGCTCATGGCTACAATGCCCGGGCTTGCCCTCCGCTCGACATTCTCGTCAGTCTCACACAAGGTACTAGTCTCGCCGGGACACTTTCCCCATATGACGTGCGCATCACGGGATAGCCAGCCGACCACGGAGACATAGCCGCGCCTTTGCACAGCACAAACAAAGGTTTCCCCACCCCAATCACCATTCGCACCGTGTCTTTCCCGTGCTCCAAGGAAATCATCTACCGCACAATACGGAGCTAACCTTGTCTGGTTCCGACCATGAGTACTCACTCAAATATAAGGGGGAAAACACATACATACAACGACATATTGCCGCAACGGATTTCTACCGAATCCCCGAAGCTCGCTATGCAACATCACCGGGTCGGACTAACGGTCGCGACCACGGCTTCACCCACAATGCCTAATCCGCTAACGGAGCGGATCTCTAATGCAAAGCATGCCGGGATGAACATACTCAACCCGGAGGTTCCTCTTGAACCTAGGCTACACGAATCCCTCTCATTTGAGAGATTCGGCGCTCAAAATACGAAAGGAAGGGGATGCTATTCATGCATCCTAAATCCTAAAAACCGGGAGGAGAAGTGTCATTACCTTCCGTCCCCTCTTCCTAGCCATGGAGAAGATTTGCTCGGTTGGAAACCACCGCAACGCTCCCACCTTCGCGGATCTGAACTCCGCTCGCGAAACAGACCTCCGAAGCTTCACCGGCGGCCGGATCTTGGCCTTCTTCCTCCTCCTTGCTCTCCCTTCTCTTTAGAATCAAGAGAGATAAAGATAGGAGAAAAGTGAGGGTTTCAAACCCTATTCCTGAGTTTAATCCCTCAGATCTAGCCCCCAGCCGTTGGATCTCATACCAAAGAAACGGACGGCCACGATTCGGCCTAAAATCACAAAAACTGGGCCGAACATGGGTTGCAACACGGCCGTGTGCCAGGCTGTATTACCTACTTGCCATCTCGATCGAGTCGAAAAACAAGCACATGGCCTTTGACACGGCCTCCGACACACCCGTATCACCTGCGACACGCCCGTGTCGGGACCCGTGTCACGCCCCCCGTGTGCAATCGACCAACATTTCACAGTCAGAGAGGTACACGGCCTTGTGACACCGCATCAGACACGCCCGTGTCAAATTTGGCACGCCCGTGTTTGTGCCTGTGTCACGGCCCGTGTACCACACTTGCAGAATCCCTGGAGTGATACGGCCTGGGACACGCTAGTGTCCGAGGCCGTGTTCTACAACTCGGCTAGCGTCGACCGCACGACCCGAGGCCGAACACGCCTGTGTCACGCCCGTGACACGCCCGTGACAAGCCCGTGACACGCCCGTGACAAGCCCGTGACACGCCCGTGACACGCCCGTGACACCTGCTCCAAAACCAAACTGGGCTTAAAACATTACCCGTCCCTCTTTTGAGTTTCGGGGTGTTACACAACTAACTTCTGGGTTGTGGCACGAGCTCCGGGCATGACCCTTGCCACACCCAAGGTACACACCTGTGAAACGGGTTTGTACTTTACAAATTTTTTCCTATTTACTCCAAATTTCCTCCTTATCCCGCTGGTTCTTTCCAAAGTGTTATATGCAACCAAGTTTGACCTAAAAACATGAAATAAGGCATTTTAGCAAGAAAATAATATAAAACCTAATTAAAATGAGAAATTATTTAATATTAAAATTGATAAAATATAGATAAGCAAGTTCTTATCATACTCCATCCTTAGGAGATCAATGCTAAGAGCACTCCGCATTGACGCACTAGCTTTAGGCATCATGGTATACCTCAACCCGCAAGACGCCCCCCACAAAGGACCTGGGCAATGAATGTTTGAGCAGAATTCAGGCTAGTGTTATTTACTGCTTTCCCTACTTCCTTCTCAAATAATAATCCACGAGAATAAATATATGAGACCCTGTATCTTCTTTTAGGCAATAAAGCCTATGTTTTTTAAAAAGTATCTAGTTGTCTACCTAAATCACCTAGAGGGGGGGGGGGGTTAATAGGTGAGTTCTACGACTTTTGCGGAAGAAAAAATGATAATAAAAACACACAGAAGCATAACAAAAACATAAGGATTTATAGTGGTTCTCCAAAATGGGTACGTCCACTGTCCCGCCTGGCCTATCTAGCACTTCCGGCTGATAACTTCACCAAAACTCTGATTAGCACAATCTTACACCTCAGAGAATACTCCAACAACTCAGAGAGAACTCTCCTATAACTCATAGAACAACCGCTCCTACAACTTGGAGACAACTATCCTATAACTCGGAGGACAACCTCTCCCACAACTCTGAGAACAACCTCTCCTACAAATCCATCCAATAAAGAAGGATCTACAAACTCAGAACTAGAAACTTCATATAATAATAAATGTTTTTCTATAACTTTCTAGATTGCAAACAATTTTCTTCTTCGGATCTAAATGGATTCAATCTTCTTCCTTCTTTGAGAGTAGATCATGAAATAAAGTTGAAGAAAAAGACTTGAAGAACATGAAAATCTTCATCTAAAAACATTGGGATCCGACTAGATCAAGGACACCTTTGAAGAAACTTAAAGCAATGATCTTGTCGAATCTAACTTTGAGAAGAATCGATGATTGCGAACTCTAGGTCGTTGGAAAGAGCATTTCCTGGAATGGTAGATCGGAAGAGAATTTAAGCCATTCATGATTTTGAAAATTAGGTCTTATGATTCTTGTGATTCTTATAATACTTAATGTTAGAAATGAAATCCTTGATATCTATAAGATTCATTCTCAATGGCTAGAAATATTCTTCCAAAAATGGTCTTCACGTGCACTGTACATGGCCGTCATTTTGAAATAGAACCCCTCGAAAAAATCGTACCAGAAAAATCGTTAAGTCCTTTCATCGAAATGACTCATGTCATACTTAGAACACTCGACGAATTGGTTAACCATTCGACAAATTCGACGAGTCCATTCAACTAATTATACGGAAGAACTCGACGAATTACTTGAGATCATTCGACGAATTTTGCTTAGTTAAAAATGAGACCAGAAGAAAATTTTCTTTCAACAGTCACTGGACTTCTCGAGAATACTCAACGAATACCACGAGTGTTCACGTGACATCTCGATGAATTGCACGAGACTTCACGTGAATACTCGACGAATTTGACTTGGCTATTTTTTAAGAATATTTAAGAAACCACCAGAAATATCCCGAGTAAACTCGATGAATTCCTTGAGTGTTCACGTGACATCTCGATGAATGACACGAGACTTCACGTGTATACTCGACGAAATTTGACTTAGGAAATTTTCTTGTTTTCCCTGAACTCAGCAACCATTCTTTTTATTGATTCCTATGCACTTGAAAATAAAGTACACCCCAATAGAGAGACTACACATGAGTCAACACCATGTCATACACAATGAGAGATTGCATTGCATAGTCTTGTGTTACATGACTCATTGTAATATGATATTGGCATGTACTTGGCAATTAAGTCTTTCAAGCACATAACTTAAGGAATCATCAAATACAACTCAATTCATCTTAGTTCAAGGGGGGACTTCTTCAAATCAGGGTTATTGTGAAAATAATACCCAACAATATCCCCCTATTTGAAGAAGTCAGAACCCAATATACTAAGGTGAATTTCATATAAAATAATCTTAAAAAAACATATAAGGAAATGTAATGACATAATCAGAGATCTCAAAATCATCAAAACAATAATGTTACATAAACAGTTCTAAGTGGCATTCCAGAATTAACAAATTCATAATTAGAGTATGAATACTAAGCATTTTTCCCTTTGAATTTCTCATTTTGCCTGTCAAAATTAGCCTTTGACTTTGGGAAATACTTTGGAGGAGGATGAGGAGCATCTAGACCATCTATCCTATACTTCCTAAAGTGTATCCTCCTCTTTGCATTAGCCCCTTAAAATTCTTAAAACAGTAAGTGTTGACACCTTGAAACTATTGTTGCATAACAACTTCTAGTGCATTCGCCTTCCTATTAAGTTGATCCTCCCCCATTCTAGCTTCTGAAGTGAGGGAATTTATAATTGTATCTTTATTGTAGACCATTTGGTCATCAAAATGGCGCATCTCGCAGTTTTGTGAATCAATAATAGACTTTGCTGTTTCATGTACATGCCTTGTATCAGCAAGGTTGCTGCTAAGTCCTTTCATGGTATGCAGAATTGCTTTATCACCTTGAATTACCCAATTATCTAAGTTGGATTTCAGCTTCTCAAAGTTGACTTTGACTTTAGTGAGTCCATTGTTCATGTCTTTTTCCACCTCTTCTACTTTATCAAGTACTATCACGAGGTAATAGAGGTGAAGGATATGTTACTCGAAAGACATGAGCCTTAAGAAAAAGAATGGGATCTATATTCTCTAGGACTGGAGGAACTACCTCTATTTCTCTTTCCTCATCAGAAAGTTCAATGAGATACTCCCCCTCAACTGGAGCACCCAAATCCTTCAAGGTCGTGTCTCGAGGGCCACCTATGATGTTGGCAATCCTTTCCTCCAGGTAAAGTATAAACTTATCAATTTGGTCTTGGAGAAGATTAGATGGCAAATTAAACTCCGCCTCAGCGATAGCTGAAAGATCTTTTGGGAAACAGACTTCCAAATCAGCAGTAGTAACAACTTCACCATCATCATCATCAACAACCTTAGCATCAACATCAATAACATCCTCAACAATATCCTCATCAGCAATAAGAACAACTATATCTGAAACCAATGTCTTTGTTATCACTGTCTCTCTAATATCTATGAATGTGTGTGAAAACAAAATTTCCCTATGTCCTATTTAAATATTTTTAAAGTTTTGAAGTGAGAGAGGCGCATAGCTGGTTGGAAAAGACTCTTTAGATTCAATAAGTGTGACTTAGAAACAAAAATTCAGATCTTCAGTAGATTCGTCGAAATGACTCGAGAAATCTTGATAAATTCATTTAAATGACTCGTGAATTCTAGGGTAGCTCGTCAAAATTACTAGTGAAGAAGTTCTAATTTCACGAAAAGTATCGATAAATTTGTCAAAATTACACGAGTATACTCGACGAATTTTCCTTAGATTTCTTGAGATGAAGAATTCTTGCACGTTGACTGGTTTCTAGACTGTCATGACTCCTTGTTAAGCATAAATAGTTCCATTTTGAAGAAGGAAAACTTGGCCTCGTATAGCGACTTCGTGAATATATCAGCAACTTGCTTATCCATTGTTACATAACTGAGATTGGTCTCATCGTTCTCCACATTCTCTCGAATGAAATGATACCTTATCTCGATGTGCTTTGTCTGGTTGTGAGAGACTGGATTGTGAGAAATTGCGATGGCACTGTATGAGTCGCAAAACATAGAAATCTCCTTCATCTTTAGGTTATAGTCTTCAAGTAGATTCCTTATCCATAGAAGTTGTGTGCAATAACTATCGGTAGAGATATATTCTGACTCAGCGGTTGAGATTGCAACATAATTTTGCTTCTTAGTGCTCCATGAGATAAGCCTCATTCGTAGGAACTGAGACGTCCCAGAAGTTCTTTTCCTTTCATATCTGCATCCGGCAAAGTCAGTATATGAAAAACTAATTAGTTTATAGTCATTACTTCTTTAGTACCATAAGCCAAGATTTGTTGTACCTTTGTAAAGTATCTGAAAATCCTCTTTGCAGTTGCATAATGAGATTCCTTAAAGTTATCCTGGAATCTAGAACATACACTTATGGAAAACATTTCGTTAGTTCTAGTAGCAGTAAGGTAGAGAAAGGATCCAATTATGCTTCTGTACTTGGCTTCATCAAAAGGTTTCCCTTTCTCATCCTTGTCTAGAGTCATAATTTAACCCATTAAAGTCCTCGTTGAGGTTGCGTTCTCCATTTTGAATTTCTTAATTAACTCCTTGGTGTACTTCGTTTGAGAGATGAAAATTCTATCTTCAAAATACTTTATCTGAAGTCCTAATAAATACTTCAGCTCTCTCATACTGCTCATTTCATACTTCCCTTGCATAAAGTTAAAAAACTTTTTGCAAAGGTTGTCATCCATAGATCCATAAATAATGTCGTCAACATAAATTTGCACTAGCAAAATCTTGCATTTTACTTCCCTAAAAAATAATGTCTTATCTATCTTTCCCCTTGTGAACTTGTTCTCAGGAAGAAAGCTAGATAGTGTCTCATATCAAGCTCAAGGAGCTTGTATAAGACCATTTAAAGCTTTATTAAGGAAATAAACATAATCAGGGAATGAAGAATCTACAAAACTTGGGGGTTGTTCCATGTATACTTCTTCCTTTAAATTACCATTAAGGAAGGCTGACTTCACATCCATCTGATAAACTTTGAACCCTTTTTGAGCAGCATATGTGAGGAACAACCTTATCACATCGAGTCCGGCCACTAGAGCAAAGGTTTGATCGAAGTCAATCCCTTCTTCTTGTCCATATCCTTGAGCTACAAGTCTGGCTTTATTCTTTATAATTACACCATATTCATCCAGCTTGTTTCTTAAGACCCATTTTGTCTCGATCACATAGTGTTATTTGGGTCTTGGTACTAGCTCCCAAACTTTGCATCTCTTAAATTGATTGAGCTCTTCTTCCATTGTAATCATCCATAAAGCATCACTATTTGCTTCCTAAAATTTCTTTGGCTCAATCTGCGAAAGAAAACTTAAGTGCAAAATTTCGTTAGTTGTACCTCTTCTTATTCTTACTCCATCATGAGGATCTCTAATGATCTGATCAACTGGATGATCTCTTGAGTGTCTGATCATAAGATTCCTTACATCCTCTATGCCACCAGGTGGTTCTGATACTTCTGGTGCATCTTATTCAATTTGATGGAGCTCTTCATCTTTAAGTTCTTCTTCCACCAAGCTTGGAGTGTTGACTTCGATTGTTCTTGGAGCATCTTCTTTTCCTTTTCTTCTAAATTTAGTTCTTTTAACTTTGTACCTGCATCTTCAATAATACACAAGGGGAGATGCTATGTATCATGCACATCTCATCAAATACAGCTTTGAAAGTTTCATATATTAAAAGGATTTTCTTATTGAAAATTTTATAGGCTCTACTATGGCTACTATAGCCTACAAAAATACCTTCAAAACATTTGTCACTAAACTTAGTTTTGTAATATTTCCTATTATTAAGCACAAAGTATTTGCTACCAAAGATTCTAAAAAAGGACACAGTTAGTTTTTTTTCCCTTCAATAGTTCATACGGTGTCTTACGGTAGTTCTTGTTTATGAGCGCTCTGTTTTGCACATGGCAAGCAGTGCTGATAGTCTCCGCCCAGAAATACTCTTGTAATGAAGAATCATTCAACATGGTTTTACATGCCTCTATGAAAGTTCTATTCTCTCTCTCTCAGCGACTCCATTTTGCTATGGAGTGCGAGAAGAGGAAAACTCATGAAAGATACCTAGACTTTCATAGAATTTTGTCATGACACCAGATTCAAATTCTCTACCATGGTCACTTTTGATTTTGACTACAAGGCAGTTCAATTCATTCTGAATTTGCCTAACAAAATTAATGAAGGAGTCATATGTATCTTAAGTGTGTTTCAGAATGAACACCCATACAAATCATGAGTAATCATCAATAATAACCAACGTGTAAGCTTTACATCCTAAACTATTAATCTGCAAGGGACCAAATAAGTCCATATGGAGTAGATATAAGCATCTAGTAGAATCTTTGTCAATAGTACTCTTAAATGGTAGCCATTGTCTGTTTGCCCATTTGGCATGAGTGACAAGGTCTCTCTTTAACACACTTAATAGTGGGGGGCATTACGCACTAAATTGTGAGAAAATAATAAATTAATAGTTTTGAAATTAATATGTGCTAATCTCTTGTGTTATTGGTCACTGAGGGACACACTATCTTTTGCTAAAAAACACACTGGTATAGAAGAGTCTAAGCAAAGAAAATTCAAACAGAAAATATTTCTACTTCGAGTACCTGTTAAAATAGTTTTTGAGCTATCAAAAAACTTTATCAGGCAGTTATCCATGTAGAACTACCATATAGCCTTTGTCACATAATTGAATTATGCTAATGAGATTATGTTATAATCCCTTAACATGCACCACATCTGTTAATGAGACTATACTATTAGTAATCATACTTTAGCCTTTAGTAATCCCCCACCTGAACCGCCAAAAATAACTTTTGGACCATCCTCAATTGGGGTATTGTTCTGAAGTAGGCTTCTTGTCCTGGTCATATGTCGAGAGCATCCACTTCCAAATACCAAATATACATTTTATTGGCCTTTGGAAATACCTGCATTTATAAACTAATTTTCCTTAGGAACGCAAATAGATTTTGGTCCTTGGATCTAGGTTAGCTTGACACCACTGGGATATTAACTTTGTGATTGGTCGTTCTTGTAGTGTTAACTCGTGGAGTCTTTCAATTCATGGGGTTAAACCAGCAATCGATGGCAAAGTGACTAACCTTGTCACACCACCAATAGTCTAACCTGTTATTTCTTATCTTATTCTCCTGCTTTACCTTTTGAATGGGTGGTCTAGCAGGAGCAACTGACTTAGAGGTATAAGCCTCACAGTTACAACGCACATAAGACTTCTTTATTTCAAGTTGCTTGAAAATAGTATGCTTTACCTTAGGTGACTTCTTTGCACTCGATAAATGAATGAATGGACCATGATCCTTAAGGATAATTTCTTTATGAGGTTATTTTAGAGTACTAGTTCCAAAATTTCTAGGGCAAACAATCTTCTTCAATAATCTTTCCTTCAACATGGACAAAAGCAATCTCATCTTTATTTAGATCCAACATCTTCTTAGGAACCATCAGACTTGGGTTGATGGTTTAAGTAATCACGGGCACATGTAGACCTTCTTCAACAATCTGAAAGATTCTTAGATCGGTAGCTTCCATGAAAAACTTGACTCTTTCCTTCAACATGGGGAAGTTTTTCTTAGAACACACTTGTAGCTTCAAGGGGGACATATCCTTACTTCTATCCATATCAGAAAATCCTGTGCTTAACTTGACAACTAGACTAAGATCTTGTTCAAGGTGTTAGCCTTTTAACGAACAACCTCCTCTTATACCAATCAAATGTATCTAGTTGTCTACCTAAAGCACCTAGAGGGGGGGTGGTGAATAGGTGAGTTTTGCGTCTTTTTGCAGAATAAAAAATGATAATAAATAAACACACAAATGCATATCACAGACACAAGGATTTATAGTGGTTACCCAAGATGGATACGTCCACTTTTCTGCCTTGCCTATCTAGCACTTCGAGCTAGACTCGACTACTTCACCAAAGCTCATATTATAACAATCTTACACCTTAGAGCCTCAGTTCCCACAACTAGGAGACAACTCTCCTATAACTCGAAGAACAACCTCTCCTACAACTCGGAGAGAACTCTCCTATAACTCAGAGAACAACCTCTCCTACAACTCGGAGAATAACCTCTCCTACAACTCGATCCAATAAACAAGGATCTATAAACTCGGAAGTATAAACTTCCTGTAATAATAAAATAGTTTTGTAAAACTTTGTAAATTACAAACAATCTTCTTCATAAGATCTGAATGGATTAAATCTTCTACCTTCTTTGAGAGTAGATCTTTAATTAAATTTTAAGGAGAAGATGTTCGGTATTGCATCCACAATAACCCAGATTTACTTGAAGTCACTCTTAAACTAAGATGAATTAAGTTGTATTTGATATCCTTGTTTAGTTGTGAGTTATCAGATTACCATTGTTATGTATAGACCAATGTAAGTCTACAGTGGGTCATGAACACAGGACCATACAGTGTAATCCCTCACTGTGTGATCTAAGGTATTGACTCATGTGTAGCCTCTCCATTGGGATACATTTCATATTATAACCTTGGATCATGGAATGAAGATTGGACTCTTGAAGAGAAGAGAAAGATTTTTTCTAAAGTTCAAAAAATTCTCTAAGTCCACTTCTCGAGAAGTGCCTCTTAGTTCTCGAGAAGTCCTTAGAATTCTCGAGAAGCTTTGCTTCAAAGTTCTCGAGAAGTGCTTAGAGTTCTCGAGAAGCTTAGCTTTAAAGTTCTCGAGAAGTCCCAGCTTTTGGTTCTCGAGAAGTCCAGACAGCTTCAAGAATTTTTACAAGTCTGAATTCTCGAGAAGTCCAGTGTAGTTCTCGAGAAGTCCTTATATTTCTTGAGAAGCAGAAGTGTAGTTCTCGAGAAGTCATATAGTTCTCGAGAAGCTTAACTTCATAGTTCTCGAGAAGTCCTATAGTTCTCGAGAATCTTAACTTCATAGTTCTCGAGAAGTCAGCTTATGGTTCTCGAGAAGTCAAGTTTGTTCTCGAGAAGTATTAGCTCTGAAGTCTCGAAAACTAACTTAAGTTCCAGACAGTATAGCTCTCGAGAAATCAAATCTAGTTCTCGACAGCTAATGTCACTTCTCGGGAACTGCAGGTCATTTTTTTCAGAATTTCTCTTAAGTCCAGATCGGCCGAATTTTCAAATGACTTGACGTGATTGGTCCACGTGTCGTCATTAATGTCTTTTATAACCGTTAGGAGTAATCCTATATAAAGTCTTTTCATTAAGACCAAACCCTAAGAAGAAAAAAATAATTACAGAAGCGGATTTCTTCTCTCTGAAATTTTTCTGGATCGACCGACTGTTTCTAAAAGACATTTCTCTGAAGCCGCCGCCGCCGCTCACGAATAGATCGACTTTTCTGTTTTCGATCAAGGAAGACTTGTTGTTCAAGGGATCCTCATCCTCTCCTTGATCAAGTAGGTCAATGTTTTCTTAGGTTAGATCTACCAGTCTTCTTCGACCTTTTCTGAAAGAGCCATAAAGTTCAAGAAGAAGACTCAAGGACTTTTTTTCCAGATCTGAGAAATTTCTGTATTTGTATTTTTTTTCAAATCTCTTTGTTATTATTGTAGGAGATTTTCTCCGAGTGTAGGAGCATTGCTCTCCGAGTTGTAGTAAGTTTTGTTTTTCTTCCGAGTGTAGATCAATTTGGATCGAGTTTGTAGGAACTTGGTTCCGAGGCATAAGATTGTTTTCAATCCGAGATAGTGGAGTAGCCGAGTCTAGTGATTTGCTAGATCGGTGAGGTAAAGTGGATGTACCCAAGATTGGGGAACCACTATAAATCTTCTTGTCTTCTGTGATTGCTTGATCTCTTGTGCTAGATCGTTAAAGCTTTTATTCCGCAAATAGTCGCACGATTCACCTATTCACCCCCCCCCCCTCTAGGTTATTTAGGTTGACAACTTTACACTTTCAATTGGTATTAGAGGGAGGTTGGTCATTAAAAGGTTAACACATTAATCAATTTCCTCTCGAAAGTTGTCATTTTGTTATTCAAGCAATGGACAAGGCCAAAGATTTTGCCAAGCTTCCCTTGTGCACAAAGAATAACTTTCCCATGTGGAAAGAGAGAATCAAATTTTTCATGGAAGCTGTGGACCCCCGGATCTTCATGATTATTGAAGAAGGTCCTTACGTCCCCATGACTACCTCCATTATAGATCCAACCAAGATGGTTCCTAAGAAATTGATGGATCTAGATAAGGACGAGATTGCACTTGTCTCTTTGGATAATAAAGCTAAAAGTATTATAGCAAGTGCAGTTGATGACTCGATGGTGCGGAATCTTATTCACTGCCAATAGGCTAAGGAGATGTGGCAGTCTCTAGTAACTCTGATGGAAGGTAATGAAGAAGTGAGGGATGATAGAATATCCCTACTGAACCAGAAATATGAAGCCTTCAGGCAAGGGTCAAAGGAGACCATTGCAGATACTTTTGAGAATTTCTTCAAGATAGTAAATGGCCTAAGAGTGTATGGCCGAGTGTTCACCAATGGGGAGCTGAATGATAAGTTTCTAAGGTCTCTCACAAAGGAATGGGACAACAAATTCTGTGCCATCCGGAAGTTTGGCAGACTAGCTGAAACAGACCCACAGAATCTATTTGGCAAGCTGACGTCCTATGAACTGCAAATCAATTCCAGAAAAGCTAAAGAAGAGAAAAGTCGCTTCTCCTAAAAAGAGAAGTCGGTTGCATTAAAGGCTGACAGTTTAAGGAAGGGCAAAGCTGCCTCACCAGCACCTGCTCAAGAAGTGAGTGAAGAAGAAAACTCTGAGCCAAGCAGCTCAGGCTTAGAATTATCTGAAGGAGAGTTCTCATTGCTCTCTCTGCAGTTCAAGAAATTCTTGAACAAGAAGAAGCAGTCGAGAGGCAAGGATGCCTCATATAAAAGATCTCAACAAGATGGTGATCAGCGAAAGAATTGTTAGAGTAGCCATGACAGGTATACCTCTAAACAGAACAAACAGATTTCAACTGACATTGTCTGCTACTGCTATAACAAACCAGGTCACGTGATAGCTGACTGCCCCCACAAGAAGAAGGAGGGTGGAAGAAGAGAGGAAAATAAGTCCTCATACCACAAAAAGAGGACAGATAAGAGCCTGTTTGCCAAGAAGGGCAAGACTCTCAGCGACTCTGACTCATCTGAGTCGAGTGAAGAAGAGGAAGCCTACTTTGGGCTCATGGCTCAATCAGATGACGAACAAGAGCCCCAGTTTACTGGGGAGGTAAAATCTCACACTCCTCTCTCTGAATCTGAAAGTTCTGAGCATGAACATAAGGACAGCTCTTCTGACGATGAGTTGAAACTTATGGCCCAGTACAAGTAGTTGATCATGACTTACGACAAATGTCGACGAGTCATGAAAACTCAGGCTAAAGAGATTAAGTCTCTAAAGGCTATTGAGAGCAGCTTGAGAGAAGAAGTCGCCAAGACTGACTCTCTTCAAGAGAACTTCAATCTTACTATTGAAGAATACAATCAAGCTCTTAAGCACCTCGACCTTAAAGAGGAAATCATCAAAGAGTTAAAAGAACAACTGGAGGACGAGAAGAAACTCGTTGAAAGTTTCTCTAAGCCTAAGATAGTTCTTCCACTCGTTTCTGAATTCTCAGCTGAGGCCCAAGGAGCTGGACTAGGCCATGTTGATGCTCCTAGTAAATCTTCTAGGAGAAACAAAGCTCAACGGAAGAATAAGGCTGCCAAGAAGACCTTGGCCAAAGAAAAGGCGAGAGCCCCTCTAGATCAGACTCTCTTTAAGAAAGTTATCTTTCCAACAAATAAGTTTGATCTAGACTCGTCCTATGGTCACTTGACCAGGCCTACTTATGTAGAGCCAAAGTCTCGGTACCAAGGATGGACTCTCCCTCAAAGCTTTGGTGAGAGCATCTTTAAGGCACCTTATGAATAAGTGATTCTTTAGGGCTATGGTCCTTATAATCATGCCACAAATTCAAGAAAGCACCTAAAGTAAAGCCCATTGGGGAAAGGCCTCGAAGGAGAAGAAATCATGTGACTGCCATCACCATGAAGCTTCCTCCTCCAAGGATGCTACCCCTGCTAGACCACCATCTCAAAAGGTCAAGCAGGAGTACGTAAGACAAAGATACAATAGGTTTGACTGTTAGTGTTGTGGAAAAATTGGTCATTTTGTCATCGATTGTTGGTTTAATACCAGGAAGGTCACTACTCCTCAAGTTAGCAACATGAGATTGACCACTCAGAATGCTAATCTTCATAGGGGGAGTGTTTTAACCCGAGACAAAGGACCCAAACATGTTTGGGTTCTTAAGGAAAAGTGATTATGAATGCAGGTATGTCCCAAGGCCACCAAAATGCCAATCTGGTACTTGGACAGTGGATGCTCTCGGCACATGACCGGGACAAGAAGCCTACTGCAGAATTTCACTTCAGTCTGCAACCGACCAAAGGTCATCTTTGGAGGTTCATACCGAGGGATAACTAAAGGCTACGGTATGATCATTAATGGTAGTTTATCCTTTTCGGATGTAGCTTATGTGGATGGGTGGGAACACAATCTCATAAACATAAGTCAACTATACGACAAAGGATACATAGTTGAGTTCCACGCTGACAAGTGATTGATAAAGTCTAATGACAATATGGAAACAATTCTATCAGGCACTCGAAGCAGGAACATATTTTTCTTAAATTTCACTTGTATAGACTCTTCTACACCAGTGTGTCTTTTGGTAAAAGATAGTGCGTCTCTTGGTAACCAATGGAACAAGAGGCTAATACATATTAATTTTAAAACTATTAATAAATTACTCTCCCAAAACTTAGTACGTGATGCCCCAAATATCAAGCACGTCAAAGAGAGGACCTTGTCATGCATGCGTAAAAGGCAAGCAAACAAGGGCTGCCTTTAAAAGCATCATAGGCAAAAACTCTAATAGGTGTTTACACCTACTTCATATGGACTGATGTAGGGATGTCCGGAATCGGAGACCTCTACGGAAATAATTCACTCCTCGCCCAATATCGTCTTAGAACTATCGCACCTACACAGCACCTATCGCCCACAATATTTCCTCGTCACAAACGCAGCGCATAAAAATAACAAGGAGGATTGGTCGACTCGAAAATAGCGATCGAAATTTGAGTCGGATCGTTCTCCAAATTAACATAAAGATTGCCAACCTTTTTGGGAGCAAAACCAAGGCTATAGGCCAAGATCCGCTCCGGCAAATAGGATCCACCCGATCCGGAAATAAAAAGCCTAGCAACGGCGATTTCGAAATGAAAAGTGCAGCGATTGATTTAACAAAGCAGATAAAACGATTTGCGATCCACCACAACTAATTAGAAGAAATCACACAAGGAGGGATGAGATATTTTACCCAACCGGAGAACGTTCACACAAGATAACTGTGGGAGAATCACTCTCTCCACGGATCCACCGGCGTCACACCGAAGGGCTTGCAACCTTCTTCCACGGAGTCGCACCGAAGGAAGCCGCGCCGGAGTCGCACCGAACGGATGGAGGGAGCAAGGGAGGCCGGCGGCTTCACACCACAAGCAAAGGGGGGGAAAGGGGCGGCGGCTAGGAGGTTTCCTCCTCTTGGCCGAAATTCCAAAAGGGGATTTTAGGGTTCAATTCTTCTCTAATTATCTCATAACAAGGCCTCCTTATATAGGAGTTACAAACAAGCTTTAACCATTCATGATGGAGATGTAATCTCATCCATCCAAATGGTTAAATGCACACCAAATAAAAATATTGTCCAAATGCAAAAATAAAAAGTGCAATATTGAATATAAAATTATCACTTCAAACTTGGATAATTTTATATTCCTAAAATAGAAATAATAAAGCATGAAAAGGGAAATGTTTTAATGCGGCGCGGCGAATGTTGCGCGCCGCGGGCGGAGGTTGTAACGTAGCCTTCCACTAGCATCATCGTGACGCCTCACATCCTTTAGTTGAATCACCTCAGCAACCGGATCAACCTCATCATCGTCAGCATCATTTCCAAGTAGAGGTGGAGGGGGCGCGCCATCAATCCTCCCCCGCTCAAAATCACGCATCTCTGTTGCGTGGTCCAAGAGGTAGCGGCGAAGAAGATCGGCATCCAAACTTTGCAGCTCCAACTCGAGCACCCAAGAGTCATCCGAAGGGGGGCGGTCACGCCAACGAATGAGGAAGCGGCGGGTGTCGCCATCAGCAGTGGTAACATGCTCAGCATCAAGTATCATCTCTGGAGTGGAAAATGTCTGTGGGAACCTGGGGAACATATTAGCAGTAGGCAAGAAAGAAGGCAACGTACCATCCGATGATATACTTGTGGGGACCGTAAGAGAGAGATCATCTGTTCTACCACTCCCCAACCCATGAGAATTTAAAGTGGGAGAAGAAGACGAAAAAGAAATCAACTCTTGTGGTGGCGACACAAATATCGTTAAATTCGAAACGTTAAAAATGGGGGAGATACCCCAATCAGCAGGCAACTCCAAAACGAAAGCGTTGTCACCTAACTTCTTAATAATCCGAAAAGGGCCGGCGCGCTTTGGTGCTAACTTTTTTACGGTGCCAGTTGGCAAGCGTTCGGGAACTAAACGGACTAAAACCAGATCGCCAATTTTAAAGTTTGATACTCTCCTATGTAAATTAGTGTGCGCCTGATAAGAGTCGTATTGTGATGTCAAAGTGGCCCGTATACGTGCATGTAGATCATGGATGTGTTGGGCAAAGGATTGTGCAAATTGACTTGCTTTGTACGTTGGAGGCAACGGCACCAAGTCACGCGGTACAGGAGCTTTATAACCATGGACAATCTCATTCGGAGACATACCCGTAGACCTATTTTTGGAATTATTGTAGGCTAATTGGGCGTGGTGTAAGAGAAGATCCCAAGTGCCCAAATGATCGCTCACGAGGCATCTTAACAAATTCCCTAAACTCCGATTAACTACTTCCGTCTGCCCATCCGTTTGGGGATGATAGGCGGAGGAAAACAATAACTTTGTTCCCATTAATATCCATAACGTTTTCCAAAAATAACTAGTGAATTTTACGTCTGTATCCGAAACTATGGTCTTTGGCACTCCGCGGTGACTAACGACTTCTTTAAAATATAGTTTAGCGACATGAGACGCATCGTTTGTTCTACTGCACGGGATGAAATAAGCCATCTTGGAAAACCTATCCACAACTACAAAAACGGAATCATGACGGCATTGGGTAGGGGGAAGGCCTAATACAAAGTCCATACTAACATCTACCCAAGGCATGGAGGGAATTGGCAAGGGTGTATATAATCCTACATTGGTTTTACCACCCTTAGAAACCTGACACGTTCGGCAGCTACTCACTCCTCCTCCTACCATAGCCTTAAGTTTTGGCCAATAAAACTTCTCTTCGACTAATGTAATCGTCTTATCTCTACCAAAGTGACCACTCAACCCTCCACTATGTAATTCCCAAATGATATGTAATCGTAGTGATGACTGTGGAATACATAGCTTCCCGCTCCTAAACAGGTATCCGTCCTTAATGACGTATGCAGATATCGACGTGGGGGAACTATCCTGGGCTGATAAATAGACATCTTGGAAGTCAGGACACGTAGCATACTCATCCTTAACCCGCTCAAATCCTATAACATGTACCTCCATAGAGGTGAGTAAAAGCGTAAGACGACTAAGGGCGTCAGCGACTCGGTTATCAGCTCCTTTAAGATGTTTGAGGTTAAATGTATAACCTTGTAGGAATGCTACCCACCTAGCGTGTCTTGGGCTGATTTTATGCTGTCCGTTAATGAAACGCAAGGCCTCATGATCGAAGAGGATCACGAACTCCTTGGAGAGGAGATAGTGCCTCCAATGGTGTAGACATCGGACTACAGCATAGAACCCCCTATCGTAATTGGAATAATTCAACTTGGGGCCCGACAACTTCTCGCTAAAGTAGCTAACGGGATGGCCTTCTTGGCTCAAGACACCTCCAATCCCAACCCCTGAAGCATCACATGTGAGCTCAAAGACTTTAGAAAAGTCGGGTAGACGTAAGACAGGTGCCTCAGTCATGAGCTTCTTTATTCGTTCCAAAGCATAGGTGGCGGACTTCGTCCACGTAAACTCTCCCTTCTTCATACAGTCCGTGATAGGCGCCATAATACTACTGAAGTCCCGTATGAAACGGCGGTAGAATGTGGCTAACCCATAAAAACTACGCACCTCACGTAGGTTGGTTGGTACGGGCCAGTCTTTAATGATCTGAACCTTACCCGGGTCAACTCGGATACCCTCAGAACCGACTATATAGCCTAAGAACTCTACCTCCGAGGCATAGAAAGTGCATTTCTTAAGATTGAGAAATAAAGTCTCTTTCCGCAGGGTGGAAAGGATCACTCTCATGTGGGAGATGTGCTCGGTGGTAGAAGTGCTATAGATCAGAATATCGTCAAAGTAGACGACAACAAACTTCCCCATGAATGGCTGGAAGACATGGGTCATCATCCGGGAGAAGGTACTCGGGGCGTTGGATAACCCAAAAGGCATCACAAGCCACTCGTACAGACCATCCTTCGACTTAAACGCGGTCTTCCACTCGTCGCCCTCTCGTATCCTAATCTGGTGATAGCCACTCCGAAGATCTAACTTGGAGAATATGGTGGCTCCAGACAAGACATCCAACAAATCATCCAGGCGGGGAATAGGGAACCTATATTTGATGGTGATTTTGTTGATAGCTCGGCTATCAACGCACATCCTCCATGTACCATCCTTCTTGGGGGCAAGGAGGGCTGGTACCGCACATGGGCTCATACTAGTCCTAATGAAACCTTTCTCTAGCAAGCCCTCTATCTGGGACTGCAACTCCAGGTGAGCTGCGGGGTGGAGTCGATAATGGGGCTGATTTGGCAAGGAAGACCCCGGGATGAGGTCTATCGCATGCTGAATATTTCTAAGCGGGGGAAACGTGGACGGTAGCTCATCCGGGTACACGTCCCTATATTCTTCCAATAGTACCCGTAACTCACTAGGTAACTCATCCAAAATGCTAGAATCGGGCTTCGCACTTAGGAGGACTAGCGCATACATAATTCTATCAAGGAACGGATCACTCTCAAACTCTTTCTTACCAACTAGATTCAATGCTTTCCGTTCTACCGGGATAGTGGTGTCCTTAGCCAAGACTACGGGCTCCTTTGGGATGGTCGGTCTCAAGGTGACGGTTTTGCCATTGAATTTGAATTCATATGTGTTGGCTCTACCAAAATGAGTAACATCACGGTCATATAGCCAAGGGCGGCCTAACAACACATGACAAGCGTCCATCGAAAGGACATCACACCACACCTCATCAACGTAGGATTTGAATGAGAGTGGGACCAGGCATCGCTTGGTAACGGGTACGGAGATCTTATTGATCCAAGCGACCTTATATGGGGTCGGGTGTGGTTCCGTGGTCAAGGACATACGTGCTATGGCGTTCTCAGATACAACGTTCACACAGCTACCACTATCAACAATCAGCTTGCAGAGTTTCTCGCCACTCTTAAAGATCAGGGAAAATATGCTCTTCCTTTTCCATTCATCTAATGGTCGAGGGGTGGCCAAGATACAATGCATCACCATAAGGGGGTGATCGTCCTCTAAGTCACTTGGGACCCCTTCCGGGTCGCTCTCCTCGGCAGCCTCATAAACATAATCCGCAAGATCGGTCGTCGACTCTAATAGGGCTATGGCTTTAGTCTTCGTTGGGCATTCGAAGGCATAATGACCTTGAATGCCGCAAGAATAGCATGTGGCGTTAGTCTTGCTAACCTTTCCGATTGGAATGCGTTCACTCGCGGGGTTCTCGGTGTTCCTAGCCGTGATCACGACAGACTTGGACTCGGCCGACCGGTACTTCCCCTTATCTTGATAGGTGGAGGAAGATGCTCCGGTAGAGGATTTTCCTTTCGCATGAGAATAACGGGAGTGAGCCTTAGAGGCTAAGTGTTTTTCAATGTCGAGGGCGGCATTGAATGTGGTGTTCAAATCAGTATGGCCATAACGCAAGAGCTTCCGCTGAATATCGCGTTGAAGCCCCTTACGAAACCTAGAAAGGGTGACTTCGGGGATCTCCCTCAGGTTACAACGCACCAACCGGTCCTTTAATTCTCCCATATACTCTGATACAGAATTGGAGCCTTGCCGCAGGGAGGCGAGCTCGTCAAACATTTGTGTCCGATGGTACGCGGGGACGTACTGATCGGTCAGCAAATTCTTCATGACGGTCCATCCAATAATTGGGTCTCCGTCCCTAGTCCCTAGTCTACGCTCTTCATTCAGCCAATAAGTTTTGGCGCGACCGGTTAGCTTCATCCTGGCAACTTGGACCTTTTGGGGGTCCGTAAGATGGTGCCAATCATAATAGCATTCCATGTCCACTATCCATGTGAGGAAATTCTGTGGATCTCCCATACCATCGAAAGTGGGGGCATCAATTTTGATGGCCCTTGTAATATCAAACTCTCGCCCGTGGCGATTGCCTCGAGGGGGCACTCGTGGGGAGTCGCCATCCGAATCCGAATCGGAAATATGTTGGCGCCGGTGGGGCAACTCAACATTAGCGGGAGGTGGGGGTGGCCTAGCTTGATTTTGTAAAATCTGTGCTAAGGTGGCCCTAAGTTCCGTCATATCGTTACGAAGACCTGCTATCGCTTCAGCGTTACGAATTTCGTGCTCGTTCTCAGCCATCCTAGACGTAGACGGTGCCGAATACTCCGTGCCTAGCCTAGTGCGCATGCAAGACCCAGAAAATTATGAAAGATAATTTTTCCTAGGGCTGTAGCTTGAATGAAAATAATTTTTTTTGACAAGCGTGATGTGAGAAACACGTAGATCGTTAAAAATTTTTTTTTTGAAATTTTGCTGAAAAATGAAAATTTCAGCCCGCTATTTGCAGACCAACTAGACAGAATTACGATGTTCTAATTTTCAGGCAGACTTAACGTGGTCGAATCGAAAAATTTTCTGTTTTAATGTTGCTGGAAATAAGGTTAGGAAGCTACAAAAATTTTTTCAGATTTTTTTGACAAGTTTTAAAATTCCGAAGGATTTACTAAATGCAGACCAAACCGAAAATTTCAGATTTTTGAAAGTTCATATCAACCAACGAAGAACGCAGAGAGGATGTTTGCAACTTGGGAGTTGAAACGACCGCCTCTGATACCAAATTGATGTAGGGATGTCCGGAATCGGAGACCTCTACGGAAATAATTCACTCCTCGCCCAATATCGTCTTAGAACTATCGCACCTACACAGCACCTATCGCCCACAATATTTCCTCGTCACAAACGCAGCGCATAAAAATAACAAGGAGGATTGGTCGACTCGAAAATAGCGATCGAAATTTGAGTCGGATCGTTCCCCAAATTAACATAAAGATTGCCAACCTTTTTGGGAGCAAAACCAAGGCTATAGGCCAAGATCCGCTCCGGCAAATAGGATCCACCCGATCCGTAAATAAAAAGCCTAGCAACGGCGATTTCGAAATGAAAAGTGCAGCGATTGATTTAACAAAGCGGATAAAACGATTTGCGATCCACCACAACTAATTAGAAGAAATCACACAAGGAGAGATGAGATATTTTACCCAACCGGAGAACGTTCACACAAGATAACTGTGGGAGAATCACTCTCTCCACGGATCCACCGGCGTCACACTGAAGGGCTTGTAACCTTCTTCCACGGAGTCGCACCGAAGGAAGCCGCGCCGGAGTCGCACCGAACGGATGGAGGGAGCAAGGGAGGCCGGCGGCTTCACACCACAAGCAAAGGGGGGGAAAGGGGCGGCGGCTAGGAGGTTTCCTCCTCTTGGCCGAAATTCCACAAGGGGATTTTAGGGTTCAATTCTTCTCTAATTATCTCATAACAAGGCCTCCTTATATAGGAGTTACAAACAAGCTTTAACCATTCATGATGGAGATGTAATCTCATCCATCCCAATGGTTAAATGCATACCAAATAAAAATATTGTCCAAATGCAAAAATAAAAAGTGCAATATTGAATATAAAATTATCACTTCAAACTTGGATAATTTTATATTCCTAAAATAGAAATAATAAAGCATGAAAAGGGAAATGTTTTAATGCGGTGCGGCGAATGTTGCGCGCCGCGGGCGGAGGTTGTAACGTAACCTTCCGCTAGCATCATCGTGACGCCTCACGTCCTTTAGTTGAATCGCCTCAGCAACCGGATCAACCTCATCATCGTCAGCATCGTTTCCAAGTAGAGGTGGAGGGGGCGCGCCATCATGGACTTGTTCGGTCCACTGCAAATTAGAAGCTTAGCAGTTAAGGATTATACGTTGGTAATTGTTGATGACTACTCGCGCTTTGCGTGGGTGTTCTTTCTAAAACACAAGTCCAGATACCTTCGATATCTTTACAAACTTTGTTAGGCAGATCCAGAATGAATACAACAGCTCCATAGTTAAAATCAGAAGTTACAATGGAACTGAATTCAAATCTTGGGTCATGAAAGAATTTTGTGAAAGCCTAGGTATCTTTCATGAGTTTTCTTCTCCTCGTACTCCACAGCAAAATTGAGTAGTTGAGAGAAGGAATAGAACACTCATAGAGGCCTGCAGAACTATGTTGAGTGATGCTTCACTACCGGAGTACTTCTGGGCTGAAGCCATCAACACTGTATGCCACGTGCAAAATCGAGCCCTCATAAACAAGAATTATGATAAGACACCTTATGAACTTCTAAAAGGCAGGAAACCAACAGTTTCTTATTTTAAAATTTTTGGCTGTAAATGCTTCGTGCTTAACAATGGTAAGTATCATACTACCAAGTTTAGTGAGAAAAGTTTTGAAGGTATTTTTGTAGGATATAGTAGTCATAGTAAGGCATACAGGATTTTCAATAAAAAAACCCTGGTTGTAGAGGAATCCATACATGTTGTATTTGATGAGACGAGCTTGCTGCAAAGCAAATCGTCTAGTGTGCTTGTTGAAGATGCAGGTACATGGATTAAAGAGATTAGCTTGGATGAATCGACCGAAGGTAAAGATGAAAGTTCATCACGATCACCTCTCCAACCCCAATTGGAGAGGTAGAGGATCAAGATGAAAATATTGTCCAAGTTGATGAAGTCACTCCAGTGGCTGAAGAAGTACCAGATGCGAGGAATCCAAAGCTCAGACATCTGAAGGATCACCCAATGGACCAGATCATAGGAGATCCCCGGGATGGTGTCAGAAATCGTCGAGGTACAACTAACGAGAATTTATATTTAATTTTTCTCTCACAGGTTGAACCAAATAAGTTTAAGGAAGAAAACTCAGACGCATCATGAATCTTGTCCATGGAAGAAGAATTGAATCAGTTCAAGCACTACAAAATTTGGACGCTTATTCCAAGACCCAAAGGTAAGAATGTCATCAGAACGAAATTGGTGTACAGGAACAAGTTGGACGAGAATGGGATAATCATCAAGAACAAAGCCAGACTCGTCGCCAAAGGATGTCGTCAAGAAGAAGGGATCGACTTTGACCAAACATACGCTCCAGTGGCAAGACTGGATGCCATCAGACTGTTCCTAGCTTATGCTGCACTGAAGGGGTTCACTGTCTATCAAATGGACGTGAAGTCCGCCTTCCTAAATGGTGACATAAAGGAAGAGGTGTACGTGGAATATCCCCCAGGTTTCGTTGATCCTAATTTTCCTGAGTATGTTTATTTATTATCAAAAGCGCTGTACGGTTTTAAACAAGCTCCTCGAGCTTGGTACGAAACGTTATCTACCTTTCTCCTCGAGAACAAGTTCACAAGGGGAAAGATAGATAAGATATTATTTCTTAGGAAAATTAAAGGCAAGATTTTTCTAGTGCAAATCTATGCCGACGACATTATTTTTGGCTCTACAGACGACAACCTCTTCAAAAAGTTCTCTAAACTTATGCAAGGGAATTTTGAAATGAGTAGTATGGGAGAGCTGAAGTATTTCTTAGGACTTAAGGTGAAATAATTTGAAGATGGAATTTTCATCTTACAGACGAAGTTCACCAAAGAGTTGATTAAGAAATTTGGAATGGAGAGTGCAACCTCTACGAGGACTCCAATGGCCTCAGCTATGTCTCTGGACAAGGATGAGAAATGGAAACCTTTTGATGAAACCAAATACAAAAGCATAGTTGGATCCTTGCTCTACCTTACTGCCACTAGACAAGACATAATGTTCTCTACATGTGTCTGTGCTAGATCCCATGTGAACTAGAAGGAATCTCACTATGCTGCTGCAAAGAGAATCTTGAGATTCCTTAAAGGTACACCGAATCTTGGCTTATGGTACCCAAGAAGTAATGACAACGAACTAATTAGTTTTTCAGATGAAAACTTTGCAGGTAGTAAAGATGACAGGAAAAGCACTTCCGGGACATGTCAGTTCCTTGGAAGAAGGATTATCTCATGGAGCAGCAAAAAGTAAAATTGTGTCACAATCTCAATGGCCGAGTCAGAATACATTTCTACCAATAGTTGTTGTGCACAGTTACTTTTGCTCAAGAATCAGCTAGAAGATTACAATATGAAGGTCAAAGACATTCCATTATTTTGCGACTCATCCAGCGCGATCGTAATCACAAACAACCCAGTCTCGCACAGCCGAACAAAGCACATCGAGCTCAGATATCATTTCATCCAAAAGCATATGGAGCAAAGGGATGTGGATCTGCAGTACGTGCCAACAGATCGGCAAGTTGCTGATATTTTCACAAAGCTGCTGGACGAGACCAAGTTCAATTTCTTCAAAACTAAACTTGGGATGCTAAACAAAGAAGGATAAGTCACAGGAAATCAGTTCAAAGCTTAAGAATCGAGGATACCTCAAACAGGTCAGAAATTTCTCAAGAGTAAAGTACTAGTTCTCGAAAACTCAGTCTACTTCTCGAAAAGTAAAGTACTAATTCTCGAAATCTCAAGCTACTTCTCGAGAACTATGATCTGTCTCTCGAGAAGTCTCTGCAGTTCTCGAGAAGTCTCTTCAGTTCTCGAGAAGTCTCTTCAGTTCTCGAGAACTAATATCATACATCTCGAGAAGTCCTCTGACAGTTCTCGAGAACTAACCCTACCTCTCGAGAAATGCCCGTCCTTTTTCGACTTCTGATTAATTTCTTCTATTTCGAAAACCCGCTTGATTTCAGTCCTAACCCTAGATTAATTAGACACTTAATTGACATTACTAGGATTATATATATAATATTTTAGAAATCCCAAATCAACCGCCACTTAAAACAATCTTCTCGAAAACTCTTCGTCTTCTGCCGACAGAAAGCTTCGTCGCAGCCGTCGTATTGTACTCCGTCCATCACCGCCATAAGCGTCCATGGAGCAGAGTTCAAAATAGGAGTCGGTAGTGAACTCATCGTCGCAGGGATTGCAGACATTTCTGAAGACTTCAAGAACTTGCTCCTTCTCCTGGAAACAACCGGTCTGATGTTCTTTCTCTCAGAACCCTGTAAGATTTCATTTAAAGATGTAGAGGAATTCTTCAGGAATGCCAAGGTGAGGAGAAATGTTAAAGTTTTGAAAACTAAAGTCAGGGGATCAAAATCAAGTTAAACAAAACCAGAGTTTCAAAGCTCCTAAAGCTGCCCGTTGTTGATGAAGAGGATGACCTAACACTTGAAGATTATGACAGAACTTACTCTTTCTGTGGAGTTTCTGTGGATTTCATCTCTTTAAGGAGAAATCTCTTTAATGATGTAGGAAAGCTTCTGGTAGATTTAATTTGAAAGATCTTGTGGTGCAGAACAGGGTCTATTAGTTTCATAACCAATGACATATTTGGTGTAACAACAGCTATTATCTGCAAAAAGAAATTTCAATATGCAATAATGGTATTTGAATTGATCAGGGATAGTATTCAGGCTCCCAAGTTTGCAAGGATAATTTCCCTATTGCTGAGTGAGATTGACCCAGTCACCTTCAAAACCTCTAAAGGCACTCAGATCCATCACCTAAAAAAGATTTCATTGGCCTCCATCCAAAGATGGGAACTCCAGATGAAGAATTCTAGGCAGTTAGCTAAAGAACTTGCAGCTTCTGACTCTTAGGTCAGGACCCCATCTCCCTCCTCTCATCATGTTGCTGAACCATCTTGTGAAGCAACTGAGGGGGAGCCTGCAGCCTTTGTTCCTGTTGTAAGACCTACTCCTTCCTCTCCAGCCAGATCAGCAAGCAGATCACCCATCAGAAGTCTTGTCAAGAATCCCAGTAAGCTCTCCAACCAGGTCCCTAGTGGAAATTGCTCTAGATGATACTCTCTCAGATATTCAAGTACAGGAAACCCTCCAGAACACATCTGAAGCCATTGAAAGAATGGTTGAAGAACTCACTTCAAATGAACCACTTCCTCCTCTTTTCAAGGACACTGTTGAAGAACCCTCAAAGGATCCCTCATTAGTTCCATCCTCACCCCAAGCTAGTCAGAATCCTTCTTCCTCTCCAAGGAAAGATTCAACTCCAACTGAACACCCTTCAGCACCAGAGACCATCCTTCTCTCTATAGAGGATGAGCAAGAACCTGAAGAAGTGGAAGCCCCTCTCAAGAACCTTGACTTCTCCCTCCCCATAATTATTGATGAGGAGGCTGATATAGTCTTTCACACTTTAAGAGCTAAGAGATCTGTGTTTGTGGCAGAGATACCTCCCTGGGTAGCTCCTCATCCACCCACAAATAACTCTGCTGGTGATGTTACTCCTGTTGCTGCTGCTGATGCCTCTCTCTCTTCTGACATTTTGAGTAAGATCTGAACTTTGTTGACTGAACAAAGTAAACATTTTGATGACTCTCTGAAAATAGTGCAAGACAAAGTGATTGCTCTGGAAACAGAAATGAGCCGAGGATTTGTTGAAATACAACATAACACTGACTCTCTCCAAAGACAGTTTCAGATTGGTGGCAAAGCTATAGATCACACCATTACTAGTGTTGGTCAGGTAATGGAATAGTCTGTCACTCTTGATAATAACTAGATTCAGTGAGAAAAGAAAGCTCAAGAACATGTGATGAAGATTTGTGAGGAAGTTGGTACTTTCAAAGAAGATGTCATAGAAAAGCTCTGTGTAGAATTCAGAAAGGGGGAGAATCTAGTGAAAGAACATGTAGTCAAACTTGTGGATTAGTTTACTGAAGATGCAAACACTCTCTGGTCTGAGAAAATTTCTGAAATTAATAAGAATGTTTTAGATCAAATCCAGTCAGTGAAGTTTTATACTTTTGACACCATAGTTTGGATGCACAACCAAATATTCCCTGACATTCAGGCTGATACTAATATTATTCCTCATCACCTGAACCCACTTGCTGAATGACAGCCAAGTCAGATGCCAGCTCAGATGTAACAACCTCAGATTCCCTGCTTTTCTCCAAGGCCAGAAGATCAGGATCCTCCTCCTGCTTCCTATAACCAGGTTTGGGATGATATTATTCATTAGGATTTACCAGAAATCAACACCTCTAAAAAGAGAAAGTATGGGGAAGGCCCCTCTGCCAGCAGAAGCATCCCTAAGGCAGGATCAGAGAAAAGGAAATCGAAAGAGTTTGAAGAAGTCTGGAGCCCTACTTCTAAAAGCTTAATTCTTGATACTCTAAAATTAGTGATGGACTTTAATGAGAACAGGAATCTCCACTACAGCTCCTCTGAGTGGGAATTATATGAGAATTCCATGACCAAGAGAAGAATATATGATAGAGAGTTTGGCAGGAATAATCCCAAAGCTCCTCAAAAGCCTCCTAGGTTATCCTAAGCCTTTCAGCTATCAGAGGAGACAGTAGGAAAAGCAGGATAGACAACATCAAAGCAAAGAATGAACTCTTGTTGATATGTTTTTGAGAATTTGGATGAAATGGTTGTTGATTAGAAATCTAAAACATTATATATATACAATTCCTAATTTTGCCTAATTGTGTGTTCAATTGATCTCTTATTTCATTTAGATTAAGTTATTCATTTCCAGTTCTTTATTAATCGTCATAATTCACCTTAGTGAAGAGGGTTCTGACTTCTACAAATAGGGGGAGATTGTTGGGTATTGCATTCATAATAACCCAGATTTGCTTGAAGTCACCATTGAACTAAGATGAATTAAGTTGTATTTGATATCCTTGTTTATCTGTGTGTTTGCAGATTACCATTACAAAGTGTAGACCAATGTCAGTCTACAGTGGGTCATGAACACATGACCATACAGTGTAATCCCTCACTATGTGATCCAAGGTGTTGACTCATGTGTAGCCTCTCCATTGGGATACACTTCATATTCAAACCTTGGATCATGGAATGAAGATTGGACTCTTGAAGAGAAGAGAAAGATTTTTTCTAAAGTTCAGAAAATTCTCTAAGTCCACTTCTCGAGAAGTGCCTCTTAGTTCTCGAGAAGTCCTTAGAATTCTCGAGAAGCTTTGCTTCAAAGTTCTCGAGAAGTGCTTAGAGTTCTCGAGAAGCTTAGCTTTAAAGTTCTCGAGAAGTCCCAGCTTTTGGTTCTCAAGAAGTCTAGACAGCTTCAAGAATTTTTCCAAGTCTGAATTCTCGAGAAATCCAGTGTAGTTCTCGAGAAGTCCTTATATTTCTCGAGAAGCAGAAGTGTATTTCTCTAGAAGTCCTATAGTTCTCGAGAAGCTTAACTTCATAGTTCTCGAGAAGTCCTGTAGTTCTCGAGAAGCTTAACTTCATAGTTCTCGAGAAGTAAGCTTATGGTTCTCGAGAAGTCAAGTTTGTTCTCGAGAAGTATTAACCCTGAAGTCTCAAAAACTAACTTAAGTTCCAGACAGTATAGCTCTCGAGAAATCAAATCTAGTTCTCGAGAACTAATGTCACTTCTCGAGAACTGTATGTCATTTTTTTTTCAGAATTTCTCTTAAGTCCAGATCGGCCCGATTTTCAAATGACTTGACGTGATTGGTCCACGTGTCATCATTAATGTCTTTTCTAACCGTTAAGAGTAATCCTATATAAAGTCTTTTCATTAAGACCAAACCCTAAGAAGAAAAAAACAATTACTGAAGCGGATTTCATCTCTCTGAGATTTTTCTGGATCGGCCAACTATTTCTAAAAGACATTTCTCTGAAGCTGCCGCCACCGCCGCTCACGAATAGTTCGACTTTTCTGTTTTCGATCAAGGAAGACTTGTTGTTCAAGGGATCCTCATCCTCTCCTTTATCAAGTAGGTCAAAGTTTTCTCAGGTCAGATCTACCAGTCTTCTTCGACCTTTTCTGAAAGAGCCGCAAAGTTCAAGAAGAAGATTCAAAGACTTATTTTTCCAGATCTGAGAAATTTCTGTATTCGTATTTTTTTCAAATCTCTTTGTTATTATTGTAGGAAATTTTCTCCGAGTGTAGGAGCGTTGCTCTCCGAGTTGTAGGAAGTTTTGTTTATCTTCCGAGTGTAGATCCATTTGGATCGAGTTTGTAGGAACTTTGTTCCAAGGCATAGGATTGTTTTCAGTCAGAGATAGTGGAGTAGCTGAGTCTAGTGATTTGCTAGATCGATGAGGTAAAGTGGACGTACCCAAGATTGGGGAACCACTATAAATCTTCTTGTCTTATGTGATTGTTTGATCTCTTGTGCTAGATCATTAAAATTTTTATTCCGCAAATAGTCACACGATTCACCTATTCACCCCCTCTAGGTGATTTAGGTTGACAACTTTACACTTTCAGAAGACTTGAAGAACTTGAAAATCTTGATATGAAAACCTTGGGATCCAATTAGATAAAGAACACCTTTGATGAATCTAAAAGCAATGATCTTGTCGAATCTATCTTTGAGAAGAATCACTGATCGTGAACTCTAGCTCATCGAGAAGAGCATTTTTGAGAACGGTAGATCGCAAGAGAAGTTCGGCAGTTAACAATTTTGAAAATTAGGTCTTGCGATTCTTGTAATACTTAATATTAGAAAGGTAATCCTTTGTATTTATAAGATTCATTCCCAACGGGAAATATCCCTCCAAAACGAGCTTCACATACACTGTACATAGCCGTCATTTTAAAACAGAATCTGTTGGAAAAATCGAACCAGAAAAATCGTTAAGTGCATTCAACAAAAGGACTCATGTCATATTTAGAACACTCGATGAATTTAGCTCCATCCATATCAGTAATAATAACTTTAGGAGCTTTATCAAACATACATTTTAACCACTAATTTAACAGCCAATAAAAAGTTTGTTCTATTTCATCTGCTAATAAAGCATAACCAAATAAAATTGACTGTCTATGATGATTTACACATGTGAAAGGTGCAAATGACATCATAAATATATTGGTTTTATAAGGAACATCAAACACAACAACATTCCCTAATATTAAAAAATCATTTCTTGACCTTGAATCATCCCAGAAAAAAGAATGAAGGAGTAAATTAGAATCCAACTCTATGTCGAAGTAGAAATTTGGATATAACTCTGAGGCTAACACTGAGGCACCTTCATTCCCTATATTATTTTTTCGGTGTTCACGCAAATGAATTGAAACTTGTTTTGTAGATATTGAGCTACTATTATTTGTTTCATTTGAAATCCTTGCAATCTTAGCAGGACCCATTCCAGTACTAAAAAGTTGATCCATCAGGTTTTTAACTTCCTTAACTTTGAAAAGTACATTTTGTGAATGATGTCTCTTAGCTTTACTTGGAGTGTCTAATGTTGGGTTTCTCTAAGAGGTTGGCACAACACTTGTGCACGCAGCGGAAGTAATAAAATCTAGAACAACCCAAAGAGATTGGATCGGGCCATGCATGTTGAATCAAGAAGTTAATACAATAAGGCAAAAATTACCTCTTGGGTGTTGAGTCACAACTCAACAAAGATGCTCCAAATGTGATTCCTTGTCGGTGGCGAGCTCCACGTAGAATAATATCTACGTCTCTGTAGAAATCCACACGAGCGGGAGAACTCCAAACTTCCGTCACACGGATGGTCGGAAAGAAGATCGGGCGCACCTATACACTTCCCACGGACTGCTAGGTCCGCGTCAGGGAAAGCAAGACCAGCGACGGTCGCCGGAGAGGAGGTGGTCGGCGGAGCGAATAGCCGGCGGCGGAACGTTTCCGTCCGGCGGGATTCGGGAATCGGCGGAGCGAACGAAGAACGGCGGAACACTTCCGTCGGATTTGTCTCGGTCAAAGGGCCAACGATCGCTTCGATTCGATCAGAGATTATTCCCGAAAACCCTAAGTATCTATTTATACCAAAGGCATAAACAGACTTAGGAATATCGCTATCCGCAGACCACCCAGAAAATTAGGGTTCCAGAATTAGGCGAGAATCACCTAGCAGATTCGGTGAGAATCAATCGACGAGAATCACATAGGATCGGCGAGAATCAGTCGATGAGTATCAGTCGGCGAGAATCAGAGTACAATACTCGACGATTCACGTCGAACGTGGGTTGATGATAATCATCGACCTGCGGTCGACGATACTCGTCGACCCGCGTTCGACGATCGTCAACCTTCGGTCGACAATCGTCGACCCTCGGTCGACTAGCGTCGACCCTCGGTCGACTATTCTTACCAAACCTTTTCAAGGCAACATTTTGCCCAACCCGACGATCGTCTAAGGCAACACTTTGCCCATAACCCCATTCAAGGTCGGTGATTGGTAACCTTTACCAACACAGTCAATCATCCAACTTCTCCACATCTCTTATGTGCGACCCTGCAGGCTCATATCACATTGGCAGTGAGATTACATGTTTGACCACTTCTAGATGACCATAGTAACTCCAACAGTCTCCCACTTGATCTTGAAAGTATCAAACCAAGAACTTCACAAACAATGAGTGGCATCTAGCAATGCATCATTGCTCGCCAAGCAATAAGAGTTCATAATGAAGGATCAAGCGCATACCCAACTGCACCAAAAGCCCGGACTGTTGGAGAGGGTGCTACTTAATTTTTTATATAAGTAGCAGAGCGCCACGGGTCAAGTGAAGGAACGCCGGACCCAACAATCCCCCCCCGGTGTCCAGCACAACCCGTCGGCTCAGAGGTGGGGTTACCACATGGCCCACACGGCTCAGAGGTGGGGTTACCACATGTCCACGGTTGCCTGACCCACCGGACCCACACAGGTAGAAGGGAAAAATCAGGATTTAATAGCGCCCCCCCTGTCTTGAACCCATGACCTCCTCTGATACCAATTGAAGGATCAAGCGCATACCCAACTGCACCAAAAGCCCTGACTGTTGGAGAGGGTGCTACTTAATTTTTTATATAAGTAGCAGAGCGCCACGGGTCAAGTGAAGGAACGCCGGACCCAACACATAACTTATAAGCCTTCATGACCAATGTATCAGCGTTGTCTTTGTCCCTTTGTCCCTTACATCCGGAAAGAACTAGAGGCATGGACCGTGTCACCCTCGTAATAGCTCAATCCAATTTTCTTGATTCAGGACGGACTTCCAGAGAATGGTGAGTCCAATATCACATATTGACTCAACCAAGCATGGCCACGCATTTCTCAGTCCAGTTCCATCAAGGGGCCCATGGATGCAACTCCTGTCATATAGGAGGACAAATTCCATATCTGCTCACACACAAACACACAAATGATTCGTAACATGCCCAACAACCACCCTTATCATCAACCTTTCTCAAGGAAGACTTTAGATGGCATCAATGCACGCTCTTCCTCACTTGATGAATGCTGTGACTTCAGGTCAAAGGACCACAACACCATTGTCAATTGAGACCTACTCGTGACACGATTGAATGACAATCCACAGAGTAGTCTCAGGTTGGGTCTGTCCAGTACAACTTGTTCATTAACAAGTACCCACGTGATGACTTGATATCACAATATCATGACCTATGAGAACTGGTCATTAGTCAACACACGTGCTAGTCTTAAGATATCATCATCACCCTTAGTTTCTATGATGATATAATGATCAGGGACCTTTTAAGAATGAAGCTTCAAATAAATCATAGGCTCTCACATTCAAGTCACGTACTTGATGTCCTATGGAAGCGAACACTCTAAGGGTATTTATTATGTTACAATTTAACTATCACATAGAAAAATCATAATAAAAGAACTTGCCATTAATTGTAAAAAGAAACATTTAGGTACAAAATAGATCAAATGAATAAACAATAAATAGCCAACAGAATATTTGTTTACATGCAACCCACAAGACTCTCACTAGAGTTGATCATTCAGGTATCGTATACCCATTGATCTAGTATGACCATCATGCTTTCTCTGTGCGAGAGGCTTTGTCAGTGGATCCGCAATATTCTCCTCAGTCGGCACTCTACAAATGTTCACATCTCCTCGTTCGACAATCTCACGAATAAGATGGAACCGCCGAAGTATGAGCTTGGAGCACTGATGGGATCTAGGTTCCTTAGATTGTGCAATTGCACCATTGTAATCACAGTAGAGAACTACGGGACCAACAATGCTAGGAACTACATCAAGCTCGCCGATGAATTTCCTAATCCATACAGCCTCCTTCGCTGCATTAGCCACAGCGATATACTCGGCCTCTGTTGTAGAATCAGCAACTGTCTCTTGCTTGGAACTCTTCGAGCTCACAGCTCCTCCATTAAGGCAAAACACAAAACCTGACTGAGACTTTGAGTCGTCCCTATCAGTTTGGAAGCTAGCATCCATGTAACCGCTTACAACGAGCTCTTCCTCTCCACCATACACCAAGAACACATCCTTTGTCCTTCTCAAGTACTTCAGGATATTCTTTACTGCAATCCAGTGACACTCACTGGGGTCTGACTGATACCTGCTAGTCATGCTCAAAGCAAAGGAGACATCGGGTCGAGTACACAACATCGCGTACATGATTGATCCAATTGCCGAAGCATATGGAATCAACTTCATGCGGTTCTTATCTTTACAAGATTTTGGACACTGGTCCTTAGAGAGATTCACACCATGAGACATGGGCAAAAATCCTTTCTTGGACTCAAGCATGTTGAACCGCTTCAACACCTTTTCGATGTACGTACTCTGGGTCAAACCCAGCAAATTCTTCGATCTATCTCTATAGATCTTAATACCGAGTATATAAGTCGCTTCACCAAAATCCTTCATAGAAAAGCAGTTCCCTAGGTTGTTCTTAACAACTTTCAGGGTAGGAATGTCATTCCCAATCAAAAGTATGTCATCTACATACAATATCAGGAAGACAACAATGCTCCCACTGATTCGCTAGTAAACACAAGGCTCATATTCATTCTTGATGAAACCAAACTCTTTGATTTTCTCATCAAAACGAAGATTCCAACTTCGAGAGGCCTGTTTCAGTCCATAGATGGACCTATTCAACTTGCATATTTTAGTGGCTTCATTTGGGGATACAAAACCTTCGGGTTGTGTCATGTACACTTCCTCAAGGAGGTTTCCATTAAGGAAAGCCGTTTTGACATCCATCTGCTAGATCTCGTAGTCATAATACGCAGCAATAGCAAGCAATATCCTTATGGACTTAACCATGACAACAGGGGAAAAGGTCTCATCATAGTCAATACCATGAATTTGCTTGAAAACCTTAGCCACCAGTCGCCCTTTGAATGTCTGTACATTCCCATCCATGTCGGTCTTCTTCTTGAAGACCCACTTGCACCCTATGGGTCGTACCCCTTCAGGTGGTTCTACCATGTTCCAAACTTGGTTTGCATACATGGAGTCCATTTCGGATTTCATAGCCTCAAGCAATTTGTCGGAGTCCGATCCATTTATAGCCTCTTGGTAGGTTGCTGGCTCATCATCATGATCCATAAGCAACACATTACCTATTTGAGACACGAGAAATCCATATCTCTCAGGCTCAAATCTTGGTCTACTAGATCTACGTAGGACTTGTGCTTCTTGAGTAGGTTCTCTAGCTACAACATCTTGTAGTCCTATCTCAGAATCCAATTCCAGTTCATTCACTACCTGTGGTTCTTGAACTTCTTCAAGTTCTACCTTTTCAGTCTTTCTTGATAAGAACTCTTTCTCCAAGAAGACGCCAGTCCTTGCGACAAACACTTTGCCCTCGGACGGTAGGTAAAAGTAATACCCTTTCGTTTCCTTAGGATATCCCACCAGATAACATTTATCCGATTTGGGTTCCAGCTTGTCAGGCATTTGACGCCGCACGTATGCCTCACAGCCCCAAATTTTAATGAACGACATACTAGGACGCTTCCCAGTTCATATCTCATATGGTGTCTTCAGAACCGTTTTCGTTGGAGCGCGATTCAGTGTCATTGCAGCAGTCTCTAAAGCAAAACCCCAAAAGGAAACAGGCAAATCTGCATGACTCATCATCGAACGTACCATGTCTAACAGAGTACGATTTCTCCTCTCAGATACACCATTATGTTGTGGTGTTCTAGGTGGAGTGAGCTGTGATACAATACCACACTCTTTCAGATGATCACGGAACTCATGACTCAGGTATTCGCCACCTCGATCAGATCGGAGTGCTTTAACCCTTTTACCCAACTGGTTTTCTACCTCATTCTTGAACTCTTTGAACTTTTCAAAGGTCTCGAATTTGCACTTCATAAGATACACATATCCGTATCTACTGAAATCATCAGTAAATGTAACGAAGTAGAAAAACCCACCTCTAGCCATGGAACTCATGGGTCCGCATACATCACTATGTACAACACCCAAGAGATCCTCCGCCCTCTCAGTATAACCAGTGAAGGGGGTTTGGCCATCTTGCCTAACAAACAAGATTCGCATAGCTCAAATGATTCATAATCAAAAGAGTCCAAAAGTCCATCTTTATGGAGCTTGGATATGCGCTTCTCGTGTATATGGCCCAAACGACAATACCAGAGATATGTATGGTTTGAGTCATTTGTTCTTAGTCTTTTATTATTTTCTACATTATAGATCTGATGGTCCAAGTTCAAAACATAAAGACCATTAAACAAATGGGCTATAGCATAACAAACATCATTCTTAAATATCGAACAACAGTTGTTCTTAATTATAAAAGAAAAACCAATCATGTCCAAAGATGAAATGGATATAATGTTTCTAGTTATGGCCGGAACAAAATAACAATTATCAAGTTCTATTACAAGCCCACTGGGCAAAGAAAGACGATAAACCCCTACGGCTACAACAACAACTCTTGCTCCATTGCTGACACGAAGGTCCACCTCCTCTTTAATCAGCAATCTTCTCCTTCCCAGTTCCTGCATATTTGTACAAATGTGAGAACCACATCCGGTATCCAATACCCAAGATGAAGGAGCAGAAAGGTTTATCTCTATAACGTAAATACTTGAAGCAGAGGTCATACCTCCCTTCATTTTCTACAGACCCTCAATGTACGAAGGACAATTCCTCCTCCAATGACCAGCCTTGCCATAGTGGTGGCATTTCCCCTCCTTCACCGTGCTCTTCTTCTTCATCAGTGCAGAAGACTTGGGCTCAAGATGTGACTTAGGTCCCACCTTCGTCTTCTTGAAGACCTTAGCCTTGCCCTTACCCTAATGCACCATCAGTATGGGGCTGGCAGGCTTGCCCTTCTTCATATTGATCTCGGTCGTTCTCAACATGCCTAGGAGCTCGGGAAGTGTCTTGTCTATCTCATTCATGTTGTAGTTCAAGACAAACTGCTCGTAACTGTCCGGCAACGATTGCAGGATCAGATCTGTGGCCAACTCTAGACCCAGAGGAAAACCCAGCCTTTCAAGGTTCTCTATATACCCAATCATCTTGAGTACGTGAGTCCCTACTGAGTCTCGAGCTCCCATCTTGCACTGAAATAACGCTTTTGTGACATCAAACCTCTCTTGACGAGCTTGCCCTTGAAACATTTTCTTGAGATGCTCATCAATCTCCTTGCACCCCATGTTCTCATGTTGCTTCTGAAGCTCAGAGTTCATGGTGGCAAGCATAAGGCATTCGACGTCTAAGGCGTCATCAGTATACTTCTTGTAAGCATCCTTATCAGCACGGGAAGAATTCCCGGTCGGCACCTCGGGGGCTTCTTCTTCCAAGACGTAGAGCTTTCGCTCTTGCCTGAGAACAATTCTCAGGTTCCTGTACCAGTCCATATAATTAGTTCCACTGAGCTTATCCTTCTCAAGGATGGCTCTCAAAGACAGAGTGGAGTGCGAACCACTTGCCATGGAATTCTACAAGAATTCATGCAGAATAAATCAGTACCAAAATTTCAAAATACAATTATTTTTCTTAATTTGCACTTCAACTAAAACTTCCACTATTTTATTCGAAATAATAGCCCTCACTATAAATTCGGAGAGTTCATGCGAGCTACTCTCTTAGTTGACAAGATCCGTATTTCACCAACACAATGAGTCAGCTTTGGCTTTCCTCTCACGATGTGGTTATTTAGGTAGGCAACGCTTGCCAATTGCATCCTCATGCAATTCTTGTATGGTTGGTGAATAACTCCTTATTCGCATCCATCACATGGTGCATGCCAACCCCATGCCTCTAGGCACTCAACCTTTGAGGTCACCTAGTTAAGCTTGACCCGATGTCGACAGTGGGATATCACAATTATCCGCTCGCACCCTTACCAAGATAGATTAATGCACCTTGCTTTGGCAAACCCACACTTCATCGATTGAGGCAGGAAGAGTGTCATCCATCGGAAGGCATCCGAACACCTAATATTTGATGAAGGGATTTTTGATAATAGGTTAACAATTAACCATGACCAACATTTGATCAATGTGCACATCCAAAGAAAAACACTTCACTAAAATCCCCATGCATCCCTTATGTGCACAACAGAACACTATCAAAATTTGATAGAGGAAAAAGGATAAATCTGAACATCTGGACACTTCCAAATCTTCAGGTTTACATGCATTGGACAAGGGACAAAGGCAACTCAACTTCAAGCAGTAGACAAGCTCATCTCTCCTTGTTGGATTCAAAATCCAAAACAGAATCGAGGGATGGTTACTACTATGGAGACAGAAATTCCTCACGATTAGAAATTACTACAAGATTCCAGACGTTCCCGGCGGGGTGCCAAGATTAAATCTAGACATTTAGAACACTTCTAAATCCCTAGGTTTACACGTACTAGAATAACCTAACTTCCAATACAATAAACATGGCTGAAACCTCCCTCTGATACCACTGTTGGGTTTCTCTAAGAGGTTGGCACAACACTTGTGCACGCAGCGGAAGTAATAAAATCTAGAACGACCCAAAGAGATTGGATCGGGCCATGCATGTTGAATCAAGAAGTTAATACAATAAGGCAAAAATTACCTCTTGGGTGTTGAGTCACAACTCAACAAAGATGCTCCAAATGTGATTCCTTGTCAGTGGCGAGTTCCGCGTAGAATAATATCTATGTCTCTGCAGAAATCCACACGAGCGGGAGAACTCCAAACTTCCGTCACACGGATGGTCGGAAAGAAGATCGGCCGCACCTATGCACTTCCCACGGACTACTAGGTCCGCGTCAGGGAAAGCAAGACCAGCGACGGTCGCCGGAGAGGAGGTGGTCGGCAAAGCGAACAGCCGGCGACGGAACGTTTCTGTCCGGCGGGATTCGGGAATCGGTGGAGCGAACGAAGAATGGCGGAACACTTCCGTCGGATTCGTCTCTGTCAAAGGGCCAACGATCGCTTCGATTCGATCAGAGATTATTCACGAAATTCCTAAGTATCTATTTATACTAAAGGCATAAACAGACTTAGGAATATCGCTATCCGCAGACCACCTAGAAAATTAGGGTTCCAGAATCGGCGAGAATCACCTAGCAGATTCGGTGAGAATCAATCGGCGAGAATCACATAGGATCGGCGAGAATCAGTCGGCGAGTATCAGTCGGCGAGAATCAGAGTACAATACTCGACGATTCACGTCGAACGTGGGTTGACGATAATCATCAACCTGCGGTCGACGATCGTCGACGTACCATCAGAAAAACTTCCCTGACCAATAGGGTAGATCAAGAAAACAACTGTAGCAGCCGCGATAGGAGCTGAATATGCAACAGCAATCCAAGGACGCATACCCAGACGGAAACTAAGTTCCCACTCACGACCCATGTAACAAGCTACACCAAGTAAAAAGTGTAGAACAATCAGTTCATAAGGACCACCATTGTATAACCACTCATCAACAGATGCCGCTTCCCATATAGGGTAAAAATGCAAACCTATAGCTGCGGAAGTAGGAATAATGGCACCAGAGATAATATTGTTTCCATAAAGTAGAGACCCAGAAACAGGTTCACGAATACCATCAATATCAACTGGAGGGGCAGCAATGAAGGCAATGATAAATACAGAAGTTGCGGTCAATAAAGTAGGGATCATCAAAACACCAAACCATCCAATGTAAAGACGGTTTTCAGTACTGGTAATCCAGTTGCAGAAGCGACCCCATAGGCTTGTACTTTCGCGTCTCTCTAAAATTGCAGTCATGGTAAGATCTAGGTTTATTCTATTTTCAAGGACTCCCAAGCACACGCATTAACTATAACTAAAGATGAGTAGATAGTTAATGAAAGGCTTGTTATTTCACAGTATAACATGTCTTATATGCTAATGTCAACCAATAAAATATATATATATATATATTTTATTTCACTTTGGTATGGATTGATGGGTTGCCCGGGACTCGAACCCGGAACTAGTCGGATGGAGTAGAAAATTTTTCCTTGTTGCAATAGAAAAAAAGTCCCTCCCCAAACCGTTCTTGCAGTTTTCATTGCACACGACTTTCCCTATGTATATATCAAAAAAAAAATTTAAATTGATAATTTTGACTGCTCGATGAACTTCACCACGAATATGATGATATATACAATATAGAATGATATATGAGCATTTCAAAATACAAATTTATTAATATTTTTTCATGAACAATCATTAATGATCCACCAGATCATTCATACAGATAATGTCCAAATACCAAATGCGCTCTCTACGTAAACCGCGCAAAGGAAAAGGTCTTTTTTGGAGGAAAATTAAAGAAAGAGCTTGTTCTTCTTCCATAAAAAATTCTTCTAAGAATCCCGAACCTAATCTTCGTATAAAAGTGCGTACTGTACTTTTATGTTTACGAGCCATAGTTATAGCACACGAAAGTCGAAGTATATACTTTATACGATACAAAACCTGTTTTTTTGAGGATCCACTGTGATAACGACAAATATTTCTACATATCCGACAAAATCGATAAAGAATATCAGAATCCGATAAATCGGTCCAGATTGGTTTACTAATGGGATGGCCCAATACAGTACAAAATTGGGCTTTTGACAATGCTCCAATAAGAGAAATAACTAGGGCTATGGTATCTAATTTATTAGTCAGAGTATTTATTAAAAATGAATTCTCCAGCATTTGATTTCTTATTACCAAAGTCTTTTTTAGTACACTTAAAAAATACCCCAGAAAAGATAAGGAATAGTTGGGTAATTCCTTTATATGGATCCTATAAGGTTGAGACCAAAAATGAAAATAAAATTGCCAAAAATGAACAAGATGAAATTTCCATTTCTTCATCAGAATTAGAGTTCCCTTTGAAGCCAGAATTGCTTTTCCTTGATATCGAACATAATGTATGAAAGGTTCTTTGAAGAACCATAGAATCCTCTGAAAAGAATTACAATACATTACTCTAAAATATTCTATTTTTCCATAGAAATGTGTTCGTTCAAGAAAGACTTCAAAAGATGTTGATCGTAAATAAGAAGACTGTTTACGAAGAAACAGGCGACCCGTGGTCGACGTTACTCATCAACCTGCGTTCGACGATCGTCGACCTCCTTCGGTCGACTATCGTCGACCCTCGGTCCACTATTCTGACCAAACCTTTTCAAGGCAACATTTTGCCCAACCCGACGATCGTCTAAGGCAACACTTTGCCCATAACCCCATTCAAGGTCGGTGATTGGTAACCTTTACCAACACAGTCAATCATCCAACTTCTCCACATCTCTTATGTGCGACCCTGCAGGCTCATATCGCATTGGCAGTGAGATTACATGTTTGACCACTTCTAGATCACCATGGTAACTCCAACATCTAAATCATTATTTTTCTCATTTATAAATCCAGTGAAAATCAATTTATCATCCTTATTCTTACGGATATCTAATTTTACCTTGCAATTTACTCTTGTCCATCAATGTGCTCTCCTTGAAGATCCTTCTCTCTCTTTAGAAGGTAAAATCCATACTTATTACATTCAAACCTTCTGCCAATAATGTCTCCTGAAGCAAAATATTTAGAAGTTGAACCTTTCTTAATTCCAATTCCTGAATTAAGATCATAATTATTATAAAACCAATATGCTTCATCAACAGTTTCAAACACCAAACTAACATATGGTTCTCTTATGCTAGGCTCATTAGAATTTGTATTCGTTTCATCTTCAACATCATCCATACGTTCAGAAATTGATGAATCAGATGTCATTGAAAATAATCTAAAGTTATAAAAAAAATTAAGCAACACTATAAAATATCTAAAAAACAATCTCATCAACTGAAATGAACCCAATTCAATAATTCGATGGAGAAAAAAGTGCTTTGTCACGGCCTACTTGAAGACACATTACAATATAAATGTGCAAGTGTCATATTCTAACCCCAAAAAAAAATTGCAAACTCACATATAAATATTATAAGCATGCTGGAAGACAAAAAACATCTAATTGATTAATCATATGATTAGTAAAATTAAATAATTTAAAGCATAATTCATAGTTAATAGTTAAGCATGTGTCGTTATGAACATAGAAGAACTTCCCTCACAAATCTAAATGATTAATCATTCCTGGCTGTGCTTTCTGATTCTCTATGAAGTAAATTTATAAGATTACATAACATTTGGAGTCAAGGGCTAGTTTAAACCAGGAAGAAAAAAGGTCACTCGCCTCTGCTTTAATTTGTTTAGAAAAAAGGTATTCCCTGTGAACTCCATGGAGAACATGAGTTCCACAAATCACAAGAGGAGAGAGAGGCTGAGACTTTATTCTTTCTATCCAATGGCATCAAATAGGGAACGACATCTAAAGGAATGACAACCCAAGGTAATAAGAAGGTAAAAACCAAGAAAACATCTTGAATACATGTGTCAGATGCAGCGGCGGCGGTGTCGTTGACGTGGTAGAAGAAGATGAGATCTGCGAAGGAGCAAGAAGAGGAATTCATCGAGAATTGCGACCTAGTACTGCATGTTGGATCTAGTGGCCAACCTTAGAGGGGGAGGGGGTGAATAAGGTTTTACGCATCAATTAAAAATTCAAATGTTTTTGTCAAGGGAAACTAGTTCTGGAAGCTATCACTGGGCGCTAGCTTCCTAGCGCACTGTGGTAGGTCACAAACCTCGTTTTCTTGAGCTAATTTTTCCTTGGAGATGCACACACCCTTCAAAGAACTACCGACAAACAATCACAATGACACACACAGAATGAAGAGCAATAAATAATTTTATTCAAACAGAAATAATGATGGTCTAAAAATTACAAGCACTAGATCTCCATGATGTCGAAGATCAGAGGCAGTGAGAGTTTAATTCCTTTATCGTTTTCTATTCCGATCTACTAGTCGGACTGATTGGCTCTATCCCTTTCCCTCCAAGAATGGTCTTCAAGCCGGCTCTTCACCTTCACACAAGGAAGTGTCTTAGATACCATTATATCCCCTGATCTAGATGTCCCTTCCCTAGGACAATTTCTCACAGTATCCTTCCCAAATTTCGACGACCTTCACCGGTCGATTTTCCTTACCACAAAAAACAAAAAAGAGAAAAGTAAAAAAATGTAAAGAAGATTTAAGATTAATTCTCCCTTAAGTCGATTCCTCCATTGAGCGATGCGTGACCGGTGCTCACAATCTTCGTTTGGTTACAACTGATCAATTCCTCTGGTTCATTGTAATCCATTGCTTGCCGGAGATCTTTATGCGTGAACGGGAGGGAGGCAACTTTCTCTTCCTTTGACGGAGACGGTGGAACGGTGCTTAGAGGCGGCTCCTGAAACCAAGAATGAAGTTATGTCTCTCTTATTTCATACAATGAATGAAAAAACGAAATACTTTTATAAGTTTTGGAAAAAATAGGCTACCGCTGGTGGTAAGACTATCGCCAGGCGGTAGCTTATTATGCATCGAGGTGATAGCTGTCCCGCGAATTTAGAAAAATATTTGGAAAAGATATTTTTTCGCTTTTTCGTGCTAGCGCGCCGCGATACCCAGCTATCGTCTTGCAGTAGCCAAAGCTTCTCGACAAATCCATCTCGACGCTCGTTGAGAGATCTAGCACTACGCAGTAGGAAGCTAGCGCTACACGGTAGGTCACCAAACACATGGCTATAATAAATCCTTGATCTAGCGTTGGCGTTATCTTTAGCACGCGGCGGTAGGTCCCCAAGCACCCATTCAATTAAATCGAGGCTAGTGCTCGGCTGTAGTGCTAATGTGCCGCGAAAGCCTACAGATTTGAGTTCTTCCCTTATTTTGAACCTGTAAACCAGCACACTACACCAAACACAAGTATGATCAAATGCAACATGGGAATTGATATTGTCAAACTGAAGATATGGGAACCGTAGGCTCCAACAAACTCCCTCTTTTTATAATATCAAATCCCATTCAAGAGATATAATAGTTAAGATGCATGATACAGTGCAAATAAGAAATAATTTAAAAAAGTCAAGTTTTAGGTTACTTATGACTCCTCATACAAACACACGCCCCCTATATACGTGCACTACGTGATCGCTTTATCTATGTGCACATAGTTCAACAAGCTCCCCCTATATGTGATCTTCCCATTCTCATGACTCATGAACATACTATTCTACCCCTTTTGTATTACCGAAATGGGTGGGCAAGATCGAAAAAAGGCTATACCTATGTATGGGAAAAGAAATGCAGTCGAAATAAGCGGGAGAAAAAGCTAACAATGCATGTTATAAAGTGAATCATGAAGCAAATACAATAGGGGTTACCAAACAAAAATCGAAGAATCTAATGCGTACAGGTCAAACAGACGAGCAGAGTACAAAAAAGCAAATCATATGAGTTTGCAGAATAAAAAAATTGACAACAAAGGTGAAATTAAATACACAATGATTTGGAGTACAATGCTACGTGATTTTAGAGTTTATACAATGTAACATTATAAGAGTCAAGAATAGAAATCGTTTACTAGTACCTATGTGTTATATACATGTAATATAGTTTCAGTCCAATTCTTATACATTGAAGCATTAGATAGAACAATGATATGTGTATGTGTAACATCAAAAGAAAAACATCAAGTAAAAATATCCTTTAGTACATGTTTTATCTCAATAATGCAATATGCTATCACAAGAGAAATAGAGTGAAAAAATCACATCATATTCCTATCTACTTCGTTCCAAGACTAGAACTAGGGGCACTAAACATAAGTTTTAGTCTTTGCACAAGATTGAAACGATTCTTTTGACCAAGGTGCTCATCCTCACAATGCACATGAAGGCTTATCTGAAGGAGTAAGTCGTTATTGGGGGTAACCTTGACACAAGATTTGATAGCAAACATAGTTTATTTCTTTTCACATTTATTTTCGCACAATCATTAGTATATAAGTCATTTCAAGGTCTCCGAATCAATAGAAATCTACCCACATAGATAGATGCATTTTAACCTGTATACAAATGACTTATGCACAAGAATTATGGCCCAAAGTTCTAAGGTCTATATAAAAAGTGAACATCGTGATATTGATTATTCAAGTTATTCCTAATGTGGTCGACACAATATCACGAGTTATAACATATAAGCATAGAATTTCTATAAGAGCACATTGTCTAGGGATGTGTGAACAGTGTAAATTCATTGTGCTACCTAAATCCTCACACATATCACTTAAAGGGGGGGTGAATAGGTTTCTTGAGCTTTTTAGTTACTTTTAACCTTTATCATATTATGATGTGTATTATGATATGATTGCTGATGTTTTCAAGATTATCAGACAGACGACACAATAGCTTTATAGTGGTTCCCAAGTATATGGGTACATCCACCGTCCCTCCGCCTTTCTAACAGAATGTTGGACACAACACTTCTCCAACAACTTAGCTCCTCAGATATTACAACACGATCCCGCAGGATCACTTAGTATCGACTGATACTTACACCACAGGCACACAGCCCACCACTCAGTAATTACCTGATCACCTACCTAAGGCACAAATGCCCTATAACACAGGCTGAGAAAATAGCCCTATCACACACAAATCAAAGACTGGATTCTACCACTCAGATCTATACCAGATCCTACACTCAGCCTTTATAACTTAGACTTACAATATAGATATCACCAGGTCCAACACTCAGCCTTTATAAACTAGGCTTACAATATGAATCTTGAAAAGATCCTACAAAGATTGATTTGATAGTGATATAGATTAGACTCCATAAACTGATTCTTTGAGTCTACAGCTTCTTGAACTGAGAGAATCTCAACCCAATTTTATTCTCAGCAACAAGGATGAAGATCTTCTAGAATTTGATGCCTATGCTGGAATCGACTAAAAAAAGAATTCTGATCGTGTTAATGAAGAGGAAAGATCAAGAAATATAGTCTTTAATTAGCTAACCTATTTTGGACGAAATTTAACTGCTCTGCCACTCCTTCTATCCTGAGAAAACCCTGAATTGATTTCTTCTTCACTGATCCTAAAACTGATCTTCAGATTAGGCTCTGCTTGGTTCGAGAAGCCACTATAGCTTGGATTGGCCTTGGTTGTTTCTTCTTCCTTAAAGAGATCCTCTGATCTTGCTGTAGTAGATGTTGATTGCCACATCTAACTCAGAAACCCTTCAGACTTTTTTAATTGAAGCTCTTATCTCTGCAACAATAGCGGGGGAAGAAGACGAAGTCCTGCACAACTTTTTTGAAATGAATTGATCCCTCTGAAAAACTTTTTTTGATCCATATCTCATCTTCTATTTATAATCTCGTCATCCAGCAAGATGATTGACACATGTCATTGCTTTAATGCCTGATTATATCTTTAGTTATATAGAATGAGACTGACAGCAACGTTAGTAATGAGTTGTAGCTCTTTCATGACCATTTTATAATTTTGTTGACTTTTGTTGACTTTGTTGACGTCAGCCATTCTGGACTTAGAAAATTTCAAACAACTACCCAGGCGTTGAGTGCATTGAGTAAACAAGATTTACTCAACAAATTTGGACTTAGAAAATTTCCTGCTCTGCTAGGCATTGAGAGCATTGAGTGAACTGGCTTCACTTAACGATTCTGGAATTAGAATAATTTTCAGCTCTTTCCGCAACTATGACATTGAGAGCGTTGAGTGAACTAGCTTCACTCAACGATTCTGGACTTAGAATAATCTTGTTCTGTATGAAGGCATTGAGTGTGTTGACTACACTCAACGCTTTCTCCTTCAGCCTCAACATTTGACTAGGCGTTGAGTGTGTTGGCTTTACTCAATGCTATTGTACTTAGCCAAATCTCCTTCTGTCTGAAGGCATTGAGTGAGCTGGCTCACTCAATGCTTTCTTCCTTTGCTTTTGAAATTTCACATTGAGTGCGTTGAGTGAACTTACTTCATTCAACGATTCTGGACTTAGCCAATTTCTCTATTTCCTTTTAGGCTGACTGTATTAGCTTGACTCAAAGCCTTTTGATCTTGGCGTTGAGTAAACTGGCTTCACTCAACGCTTCTGGACATAGTTAATTTTCTGTCTCCTTTTTCTTTGGCTTTGACAGAAATTACAAGGCATTGAGTGAACAAGCTTCATTCAATGCCTCAGGACTTAACCAATTTTCTATCTCTTTCTTTTATGTCTTTGACAGAAACAGCATGACTCAATGATTTTGGCTATATGGCATTGAGTGAGTTGAATTCACTGAATGCCTATGGACTTAGACATATTTCTGCCTTACCAACACTTAAAGCTATGACTACCTGCCCTCTCTCAATGTTGTTAGCTGTATGGCATTGAGTGAACTGGCTTCACTCAACGCCTGTAGGATTTAGTCATTTTTCTGCGCTATAACTTGCTTGGCTTTGTCTATCCTGACTTCACTTAGCGCTATTAGCTATATGGTATTGAGTGAACTGGCTTCACTCAATGCCTGTAGACTTAGTCATTTTTCTTCACTGTCTCCAGCTTCTTGTTCATCTGGCATTGAGCGATCTTGCTTCACTCAAATCCTGTGGACTTAGGCAATTTCCTACCTTTCAAGTTAGCTTCTTTGATTCCACCTGTAAGTGTCACTTGGACCACCTGTCCAATCAATATGACATAGATTAACCTGCATGCATAAACTTAAACATACATCAAATACAACTATGTGTATACCATTTACTTGTTTGACTTCTTACAGATCTGGGACATTAGGATCAATTGACTCATTAATCTCCCCCTATTTGAAGAAGTCAAAACACCACTTGACCTTTGTCAATGATATACACTAACATATGCAGCAACATTATAGACCAACTTAAAACACACGATAGTTAAGAGTTACAACTCTCCCATTTTTATACTATTGTAGTGAGCATCACTTATTCCCCCTGCTTTGCTGCAAGGTTCACCTTTTCCCCTTATTTGAGAACACCACCTGCTCCCCCTATTTTATTGCATTGACACCAAGTCACCATAGTCACCTTCTCCCCCTTTTTGACTTCTTCAGACAGAGGGTGAAGCTTGCCATCTGTGATTATCTTCTCCCTTTTCTTATTACAGATAATCAACTGGTGCTGAACTTTCTCCCCCTTAACAAGAGCACCTTCTACAAAGACCTTGGACATTCCAGCCTTGATAATAATTTCTGGTCTTCACAACCTGTAAGATAATGTAATTCCTGCAACAAAACAACATGAAGAGCAACTGAAGATACACCAAGTTCAACATACCCAACTCAAACTTGAAGGTATTGAACTTTACTTCATCTAGTGGCTTGGTGAAGATTCAGCCACTTGCTTGTTTGTTGTGTCAAACTAAAGACTAATATCCTCATATTCCACATGCTCTCTTATAAATTGATATCTAATCTTTATGTGCTTAGTCCTGCTACGTGAGACAGGATTCCTAGCTATAGAGATTGCACTAGTAGAGTCACATAATAAAGAACTTCTACTTAACTAAATGTTATAATCCTAAAGTTGATGTTGTATCCGCAGCAACTGTGCACAGCAGCTCTCCGCAGCTATATATTCTGATTCTGTAGTAGAGATAGAAACACTTGTTTGCTTTTTGTGTCTCTATGACACTGGTATTTTTCCTCGAAACTGATAGGAGCCTGATGTACTTTTCCTATCTTCTCTAAAACCTACAAAGTTTGTATCTGAAAAGCATACTAGTTCAAAATCCCTATTCTTATGGTACCAAAGGCCAAGATCTGGTGTGCACTTCATATATCTCAAAATAACCTTAGCATTAGAGTAATGAGATTCTTTAGGGCATGCCTGATATCTAACATAGACACATGTAGCATATATAATGTCTTGCCTACTAGCATTTAGGTATAGAAGGGAGCCAATTATCCCTCTTTACAATGTTTGATAACCAGATTTCCTAACCTCATCTTTGTCTAATGACATAGTTGACCCCATGGGAGTTTTCATGGTGGAGGCATTCTCAATCCAAAATTTCTTAATCAATTCCCTGGTAAACTTAGACTGAGATATGCATAATCCATTGTCAGTCTGTCTTACTTGTAAACCCAGGCAGAACTTAAGTTTACCCATACTGCTCATTTCAAACTTCCCTTGCATATGTTTTGAAAACTTTTTACAAAGGTTATCATCAGTAGATCCAAAGAAAAAGTCATCAATATATATCTGGACTAGGATGATCTTTCCCTTAGATTCCCTTAGAAATAAGGTCTTGTTTATCTTCGTCTTGAGAATTTGTTCTCAATGAAGAAGTTTGTCAAAGTCTCATACCATACATTAGGAGCTTGTTTCAACCCATATAAAGCTTTTCTAAGTCCATAAACAAAATTAGAATAGTTAGGAATAACAAAACCTAGAGGTTGTTCAACATAGACTTCTTCCTTCAAGTATCTATTCAGGAAAGATGACTTCACATCCATCTGGTAGACTCTGAATCCTTGGTATGCAGCATATGCAATGAACAGTCTGATGGCTTCTAATCTTGCTATAGGGGCAAAGGTTTGATCAAAGTTAATACCTTCTTCCTGTTTGTACCCCTGAGCTACCAGTCTAGTTTGTTCTTAGTTATAATGTCATTTTCATCAAGTTTATTCCTATAGATCCACTTGGTTCCAATGAAATTATGTCCTTGTGGTCTGGGAACCAGCTTCCAGACCTTAAACCTCTTAAACTGGTTCAGTTCTTCTTGCATTGCTATAATCAAAAAATGATCCATGTTTGTCTCTTCAAACTTTTTGGGCTCTACTTGTGATAAGAAACTGGAGTACATTGTTGTGTTGAGACATCTTCTTCTTGTCACTACACCTTGACTTGCATCACCAATGATCTAGTGGCCTGGATGATCCTTCAAATGCCTGATTGCTGGAGGTAATCTTCCTTCAGCATTCTGTGCTCCAAAGACTCCATCATGTTGAACATCATCCACTTCCCGTGTGCCTTGTGCTTCCTCTGGAATCCACACACTTTCATCTTTGTCTTAGACTATAGGTTCAACTTCCTTAACAGTCAGCTTATCCATGATCACTTTTTTGCCTGCATGACAAGAAAAGGAGCTTGATAGCTCATTGTTAATCATGTTTGATTCATCAAACACTACATTAACTTACTCCTCTACCACTTGACTTGTCAAGTGATAGATCTTATAGGCCTTACTATGATTGATGTTCCTAACAAATATCCCTTCATAGGACATGATAACAAATTTAGTTATATAGGATTTCCCATTTTTAAGCATATAGCTTTTGCTCCCAAAAATTTTTAGATATGCAAGGTTTGGTTTTCTGCCCTTCAATATCTCATAAGGAGTCTTTTTATGGCTCTTAGTGATAGAAACCCTGTTGAGGACATGACAAGTAGTGTTTACTTCCTTAGCCCATATATTCTGGGAGAGATGTGTCATTCAGTAAAGTCCTTTTAGCTTCTATTAGAGACCTATTCTTCCTCTCAGCAATCCCATTTTGCTGGGGTATTCTTGGAGAGGAAAACTCTTGCTGAATCCCAAGTTCTTCACAAAACTTTGTCTTGCATTCAGATTAAAACTCAGTTTCATGATCACTTCTGATTCTGACCACAGAACTGCTCAATTTATTATATATTTTTTTGACCAATGTCTCGAAGACATCAGGAGTTTCAACCTTTTTCCTTAAAAATAAAACACAAGTAAATTTGGAATACTCATCCACAACCATAAAGGTGTAGACTTTCCAACCTAGACTATGAACTGGCATAGGACCAAATAAGTCCATATGCAGGAGGTATAAACAACTCACAGAGTCTTTTGTTTCAATACTTTTGAAAGAAGCTTTAGTCTGCTTGCCTTTTTGGCTTGCAGAGCAAATTCTCTCCTTAGTACATTTTATGTTAGGACCAATCCTAACTAGCACTTTACTGAAGAGCTTGCCTATGGTCTTATAGTTCAAATGAGCTAGCCTCTTGTGTCATTTAACATAGTATGAGGCTTTCTCATTTGCAACTAGGCATATGGGAGAGTCTGAATTTATACAAAGAATATTTAAACAGTACACATTCCTACTCCTAGTGCTTTTCAAGATGACCTCTTGGTCACTTGGCTTCTTTATGTGGCACTCATTCTTGTGGAATTAAATGTCCTAGCCAAGATCACAAAGTTGGCTTATACTTATAAGGTTGTGTTGCAACCACTCTACATAAGCTACTTTTGTGAATGTGACAAAGCCATTTGAGATCTTACCATAACCTCTGGTAATCCCTTTTTCTTATCCACCAAAGATCACATTTGGTCCATCCTTAACTGGAATGAACTCCCTCAAATTGCTCTTTGTTCCAATCATGTGCTTGGAACAACCACTGTCCAAATACCATATAGGGATATGGACACTTGGACAAACCTGCAAAACATAATTACTTTACCTTAGGACCACAATATTTATTGGGTACTTGGTGCATATTATTCTCAAAATGAACATGTCTACCAGCAGTTTTTCTGATAGGTAGACTTACTTTAGCTCTTGGCACACTAGAATTATGCCAACAATCAATGGCAAAATGCCCTATCTTGCCACATCACCAGCACTCATTAAGGTTATACCTTCTTTTCTGAGCTGGTCTAGTGACTGTGTTAACAACATCAACCTTTCTAGAAGTAACAGTAGTGATCTTCTTCAGATTTCTTTTAGCAATTATCTGGGTGAAGAAAAGTCTTTCAGTAGCCTTATTTAGCTTTTTGAGTTCCATCATCAGCAGTTTTCTTTGGAGAACTCATGCTCCTGATATCATCAGAAGCACCCAGATCAGGCTTGCTATAAGACTGACCTTTAGTCCTAATCATTACTGATTGAGTCTGATGTTTGGTCATTGCCCCCTTCTTAAGAGTAGGGGCTGGAACACAAAAGACAAATGGTCCAGGAAGGGCCTTTTGTATTTCCTCATGAGCAGGCTTGAAGGCACTCATCCCATTCCTCTTCTCCTAACATTGGAGGATATATTAGTATCCTTCCAGGAAGAATTCTCATTCTTCCAGTGACCATACATGGAGTCCTGGTCATACCTGTTAGTAAGGAGTATTATCCTTTTAAAAGGAATGGGTGGCTTAGCTGGAGCTTTTCCCATTTTTTTGAAAGAGGCAGCTCTGGTGTTTCCCTTGAATCCAACTCCTCTCTTGTTCCTCTGAGAGGTGAAGGAATCAATTATGGGCAACACTGAATTGGGCTTAGAAAAACTTGCCACAATTCTCTTCTCCCTTCGGAGCTTTTTTTCTAGATCCTTAATATGGTCATTCTTGTATTTTATGGTGCCTAACTGTATAAAAGTAATATTCTTCAACTGACTGACTTCCCTTATTTTATGTTCCAGCATGATTGCTGTCTCGGAGTGCTGGGATACAATAAGCTTTAGAGATGTAATCTCTAGAGTCTGTTGTTTAGTCAATTGCTTACTTCTTTTGAATGCTTCCAGAGGTTCACCATACATATCAATCACTTGATTGATATCATCCTTAGATTCAGAATCACCTTCATCCTTAGATGAAAATGCTTCTTAACCTGGACCAGTCTTATAACTTGACTTAGATGAAGAGCTGAATGGGGAGAGTACCTTAGATGGATCAGGCTGATCCTGACAAAATTTCTTATCTAATCTAGCCAACAGCCCAATGTAGGCTTCATCTTTATCATCTGAATCTGAGGAGGATGAGTCAATCCAGCTTTTCTCCTTCTTAGCAATGAAGGTTTTTTCCTTCTTGCCCTTCTTATGGTGATGATTATTCTCATCAACCGCCTTCTTCTTCACATGACATTCAACCACAACATGCCCTGGCTTGCTGTAATAAAAATAGATAATCTTATTAGAAGCATGTTTACTATGTTTTGAGTCATACCTACCTTGATGGGAAGGTTTCTACTTGGTTCTGTAGTACTCCTCCTTATTTTATAAGGAAGAAGAGCATCTGCTCCTACACCCCTTCTTATTCTTCAGCTTCATGAAATGCCAGGAGAAAGCAGCAAATTCCTCATCAGACATATTGCATTCTGATGTATTTTGATCTGAATCTTCAAACTCAGCTGGCCTTCTTTGGATAGAATGATTCTTCTCTTTGCTCCTCTTGGAACTATCTGCCTTGAAGGCCATAGTTGATTCTTTGGCCTAAGCTTTGCTAGTCTTCTCTTCCTCCTTCCTCGCAGTCAGCTGCATTTCATATGGCAGCAGCTTCCCAAACAATATGGATGGAGGAGTCTCTACCAGCTTGATAGTGCATTTTGTAGTCTAAACTATTAGGAATTTTTAGTTCTTTTTATAATTAAATCATGTTTTTAAAACTTTATTTTGACTTCCTTTTGTATATATATTAATGCCACTAATGTTTTCTTTTCTTTGAAGGTTAGCAGTTTTTTAGCCGGGGTTCATCGAGCTCAGAAATCATCGATCAAGCATTCGTCGAACGCCTCTTCTGCGTTCGACGAACTCTTCCAAATTCGTTGAACTCTGCCTTCATCCCCTGTTCGTCGAACGCCTCTTCTTCATTCTACGAACTCATCCAAATTCGTCGAACTCCGCCTTCATTCCCAATTCATTGAACTCTGCCTTCATTCTCCATTCGACGAACTCTTCCAAATTCATTGAACTTCGCCTTCATTCTCCGTTCGACGAACTCCTCCTTCATTCTCCATTCGACGAACTCCTCCTTCATTCTCCGTTCGACGAACTCTTCCCAGTTCGTCGAACTCACCCTTCTTCGTCAAACTCCACCTTCATTCTTCGTTCGATGAACTCTTCCAAATTCGTCGAAATCCGCCTTCATTCTCCGTTCGACGAACTCTACTCCATTCGTCGAACTCCGCCTTCATTTTCCGTTCGACGAACTCTTCAAAATTCGTCGAACTCCGCATTCATTCTCCGTTCAACGAACACTTCCAAATTCGTCGAACTCCGCCTTCATTCTCCATTCGACGAACTCTTCTAAATTCATCGAACTCCGCCTTCATTCTCCGTTCGACGAACTCTTCCAAGTTCGTCAAACTCCGCCTTCATTCTCCGCCTGACGAACTCTTCCAAATTCGTTGAACATCGCCTTCTATCAACCATTCGTCGAACTCCGCCTTCTCTTCCCAATTTGTCGAACGCCACCCTTCTCCGTTTGACGAATTCTTCCCAATTCATCAAGCTCCATTCTCCGTTCGATGAATTCTTCCCAATTCATCGAACGCCTCTTCTGGATTCGACAAATGGCTCCTTCACCCTTCTTTGTCTAACGCCTCCTTCTCCTTCTCTATGCCGTTCGACAAACTCTTCGTCGTTCGTCGAGCCCTCCCTATATTAAGCCTGCTGCCAGAGAACAAGTCCCGCTCTTCCACATAGCCTATTGTCGCCATTAATGCACATTGCCTGTACTGAGGCAATTATCATTTCCCGCCAGATTTTGTACCGAGGTCAAGCTCCGTGCATGATAGGAGGCATGGGAATGTCTTGCTCTTTGAAACTTCTATAAATTGAGCTCCACCCCTTGTGTTTTCAAGAGAGAAATTTTTGAGAGGGGAAGTGCTGTCATTTTCAGTTCTTTCTTTAGTGTTCTTCCTCTCTCCCTTTCTCATTTTTATCCTTGCTTAATTCTGTTTTAGTTCTACTCTTTTGTAATAGTTTTTGTAATTTCTTTAGTAGTTTACTGTTAATGCTAGCCTAGTTTTCAGTCCATGCAAGTGTAATAGTCTTTTATTTCAAGTTGTAAGTTCTCTATGAATTAATATAAAGTGTGTTTATTTTTAATTGTCTCCAATTTGTCTCCATGCACTCCTACTCATCTCTCTTCCTTCTCTTCACCATGAGTTACTAATCCTCCTAGTGCTCGATCTTGATGATCCGAGGCTCGAGATTATTAAGTTATGACGCTTTAGTGTACTTTTTCTTTTTAGGGTTTAGGCCTTAGATTTACTCTTGAATAATCATGTGTGGAGATATATCATCGATATATATTTTCCTTTTTTTCCACTCTTAACTAACTGAGTGGCTCGTAGTTTAGAGTGAACAATTAAGAGTAAAGAGAGTTTCATGCACCCCTCGAGAGAGGTAGACGTTAAATCTCCCGGATTGGAGTGAAATCCAATAGTGGGGTTCACAACGGGAAATGCGAGCTTTAAGTCTCCGATTTGGATGAGAGTTCGGTCGGACCTTCCTAAACTCAATTGGGCACGACTTTGAGAGAAGCATGTTCAAGCTTTAGGAACCTCCACGGTCAAGGACCTTTACCCTATTAAGCTTAGGTTTATTATTGCGTCTTTAATCAACTTTTGCCGAGGTGATTCTCGATCGAGTGCTTCTCTTTATCATCGTTACAACCCCTTGTTGTAATCAATTCTAGTAGCTCTTTACTTAATCGCAAGTAGTTTTCTTCTGCTAGTCGTTTATTTAAATATCCCTAAAAAAGTTCTTTTGGTAAGATAATAGTTTTCATGTGAGTAAGATTACTCAACAATTCCCGAATTTTAATACGACACTTGTGTCCCCTAGCTACAATTCGATAGGTATACTTTCCTAGTTGGAATGCTAGTTTGGTTTTATTCTCTTCACAATTAGTAGACACGAAGTTTTTGGCGCCGTTACCGGGGAGCAACTTTTGTTGATAATTTGAAATCACAAACATATTACTCTTATCATTTCACTTTCTCTCCCTCTTTCTTAAAAATTTAAAAATAAAAAAACATATTAACGCTTTTAATAGAAACCCGCATCGCAAAATTCCTACACCACCTAACACTCTCGAAAAGGGCAATGTGGCTTAAATACCACTATCTTGTCTAGTACCTTGTGAATCTTTTATCGGGTAGCCCTTGGGAAGTTTAGGAGTTAAAATATCTATTTCAAAAAAAAATTGTAACTCTTTTTCTAGTTTATTTTTCTCTTTCTTCATCTTCTCTTCTTCTATTGCATGACCCGCAGAAATCCGTCGAATATTTTGGAGTTGGACCACGAAATTGAGCGTACTCTTCAGAGAAGATTGCGATTTCAAGTTCCTACTATCCAACTACCGATTGAGGATTCCGAGTCTATTTCTACTACAAGAATGGAAGAGCCCATCGTAGAGGAAGCCCTGCATGGGCCTATGTCCTATTATGCACGGCCGAATCTAGAGGGTATAAAATCCAGCATAGTTCGCCCTGCTATAGCTAATAATAATTTTGAACTAAAGCCTAGCATAATTCAAATGGTACAGCAGTATATGCAATATGGCGGACTTCAAGATGAAGATCCGAACGCACATATAGCTAGCTTTCTTGAGATTTGTGACACCTTCAAGATTTATTGTGTCACAAATGATATTTTTAGGCTAAGACTCTTTCCTTTCTCCCTAAGAACGAAGGCTAAGCAATGGTTGAACACTCTACTAAAAAACAACATCACCACCTGAATCAACCAATTGAAAAATTTCTTGCGAAGTATTTTCCGCCAACTAAAACTATAAAACTTAGGAACGATATTTTTGCCTTTGGACAAATAGATTCTGAAACAATGTATGAAACCTGGGAAATATTTAAAGAACTCTTAAGATTATGCCCCAATTACGCACCGTCTGTTTGGTTGCAAGTGCAGACGTTTTATAATGGGCTAAATCAAAGCACAAAGCAAATGATAGACGCAACTTTCGGTGGTACCTTAAACAACAAAAACCCGGAAGCAGCTCTTGAGCTTTTTGAGGACATGGCCATGAACACATATTAGTGGAATGTGCCTAGGTCCCGCCCAAACAAACCTTCAGGTTTATTTGAACTAGACAATGTCTCTCAGCTAGCTCTGCAAGTGGAAATTTTGAGCAAGAAGATAACGATGATGACTGCAGGCTCTGCCCCTCAGGTATGGGAATCTACAACTGCTGCCCCCGAACAATTAGATTATGTTAATAATATGCCGAAAAATGCTTTTCATAATTTTTCTGCTCCTAGTTTTCCCACGCTGGGCTTTGCTTTTCCGAATAATTATAATCCCTCCTTACGAAACCACCCTAATGTTTCATGGAGTAACCCTTCGAACGCGATGCGCCCTCTGCAACAAAATGATTTTTATGCACTCCCTCCACATCTTCAAAATTATCCAAAACCTCCAAGCTTGGAGGAGTTACTTTCTAAATATATAAACACAAATTACGCTACTATAAGAACCCTAGCCAGAAGCGTTAAAATTCTAGAGAATCAAGTAGGACAACTCGCGAAAATTATATCAGAGCGACCCGCCGGGTCTCTTCCTGCCAATACCGAGCCTTACCCGAGAGAGCAAGCGAAAGATATAAATCTGCGGAGTGGGAAGCAAGTTTCTGGAATGGTTAGCGAAGAGCCCGAGGCAAGCTCCACCACCATTTTAAAAATTCCACCCTCTGTTGAAAAAGAAGTTATCACCCCTCTCTCTAGTGTAGAGAAAGATCTCACTCTACCACCAATCTTTAAAAATGATCCAACTCCATCATACCCTTCCAAATTTAACAAGAAAGGTAAGGATGATTAATACTCCCGCTTCCTAGAAATATTTAAGCAAATCCACATAAATCTACACTTCCATGAAGTAATCTCCCAGATTCCAAAGTACGCAAAGTACTTAAAGGACCTCCTGACTAATAAAAAGAAGTTAGAAAACTTATCGCATGTCTCTCTAAATGTCAAGTGCTCTACGGTTTTGACAAATGGTTTGCCAAATAAGATCAGTGATCCGGGTAGTTTTTCTATTCCGTGTGTCTTTGGTTATCTTTTTTTCAAGCATGCATTACCCGACTTAGGTGCAAGTATCAACCTAATGCCCCTCTCGTTATTCAAGAATTTAGGAATTGGTAGCATCAACTGTAATGCCCCAAAACTTGGAAGAGGAACCGATGGCATTGATTTTGGCCAAGTTGGGTTCTGGGTAGGCTGACACGGCCTGTGACACGGGCGTGTCACAGGGCGTGTCTTGCTCGGGCTTGACATTTTGTCGAGAGGTTGATGATTTTTCGGTCGATGAGTATTGAGTGATAACACGACCTATGACACGTGTCATCTGAGACATGGGCGTGTCCTAGGGCGTGTCGAGCACTCAACGATTTTGCGGCGTTGAGTTAGCACACGGTCTGGGACACAGGAGTGTCCCAGGGCATATCGAGCACTCAATGATTTTTTGTGGCATTGAATGAGGGCACACGGCCAAAGACACGGGCGTTTCAATGGCCGTGTGCCTCTCAGGACATTTTGGTCCTGTGTCGTTTGGGGGGACACGGGCCGTGACACGGGCCTTGACACGGGCGTGTCACCTGAGACACGGGCGTGTCCAAAGGCGTGTCAAAGGCCGTGTCCTGCTCGGGATTTCTGGTTTGACGACAAGTAAGAGAACACGGCCTTGGACACAGGCGTGTCATAACCCGTGTTTGGCCCAGGAAGTTTATTTTCAGGGCGAATCTTGGCCGTTCGTTTCTTTCTTTTGGGATCCAAGGGTTGTGGTTGGTCTTTGCTAGGTTTAAGGTCGGGAATAGGGTTTTCAAACCCTTATTTCTAATCTTCTTCCTCTTTCTAAAACTTTATAGAGAGGGGAGACCTAGGAGGAAAGAGGAGATCAACTCCGGCCGCCGGTGAAGCTTCAGAGCCCCGTTTCGCAAGCGGAGTTCAGATCCGCGAAGCCAAGATCGTTGCGGTGGTGTTCATCCAACCAAGCTTTCTCAATGGCTAGGAAGAGGGGTCGTAAGATAACGACATTTCTCCTCTTGGTTTTAGGATGCATGCTTAGAATCTTTTCTTTTCATATTTGGGCTCCGGATCTCTCAAATGAGAGGGGTTCGGGTTGCCATGGTTCAAGAGGAACCTCCGGGTCGATTGAGTCCGTCCCCGACATATTTTTGCATTAGAGATCTGCTCCGTTAGTGGATTAGGCATTGTGGGTGAAGCCGTATTCGCGACCGTTAGTCCGACTCGGTGATGTTTTATAGCGAGCCTAGGATTCAGTAAAAATCCGTCGCGGTAAGATGCCATTGTGATGTTTGCGTTTTCCCCCTTTTCTTGAGTGAGTACTCGTAGCCGGAACCAGATAAGGTTAGCTCCGCATTGGGGTTAGATATTTTCCTTGGTGCACGGGGACGTTACAGTATAAATGGTGGATTAGGGTGGAAAAATATTTGGTTGTTCTATGCTAAGGCGTGGCTATGTCTCTGTGGTCGGCTGGCTATCCCGTGACATGCAAGTCATGTGGGGAGTGTGTCCCGGCGAGACTAGTCCCCTTCTGTGAGACTGACGAGAATGTCGAGCGTAGGGAAAGCCCGAGCAATGAGGCCATGAGCGGGTGGGGTCCAGCAAGGGTTCTTAGAATCCGTATGTGTGGGATACCGAATCCTGATGTGTGAAGTCAGAATGTGTGGGCAAGCCCGGGGCTTAAGACCCATGTGCGGGTAGGGCCTTTGCAAGATTTTCGTGTAACGGCGCTTGGGATGTTAGGGACATGGTAGTTCCCTTATATAGTGTGGCTTTATGCCAATGGGGAAACGGAAGTACCCGAATTGTTTGATGATGTGTTAGATGGATACGAGTTAGGGTGCCTTGGGCGAAGCCCGGGTTTGCATACATACTGCATTGTAGGCCCCTTTTTAACTGTTCTCAACATAGAAACGTGTTTGTTGCTTGAGACATCCAAAACTGTTTTTAAGCTTAATTTATTTATACATATGGTATACGAAGTGCTGACTTGCAGGTTGGAGGGGTACCCTAGTGTCCATTAGGGATGGCCGGGAGGAGATGTGTTGGTTACACAGTAGAGGTCAACCTTTGCTGACCCACGTTACTTAAAATCTTTACAGGGCAAGGATCGCAAGCGGGAGCTAGTGCGCTGGGCGAAAAGCCCTAAGCCTCATGAAGCGTTGTTGTACTTTAGTTTGTTCCCTTTTCTTTTCTTGTTTGATCTATGATTTGGATAATGTCAAGCTTGCACACCGAGGTAGCCTAGGAGTGCTTTTCCACGTTCATATATTGACTTTGTGGTTTATTATTTGATGGACATTGTTTTGTAAGGCCTTAAGGCCTTTGGTTACTCCTTATTGTAGTTGATAACTTCTAGTGGTTTTGCTTTGTTTTCGATGTGTTTAGTTCTGAGTTTTGAGTTTTGGTATTAATATCATCTTATAATGCTGAAGCTGTAGCGATTTTATCTCGTGGGGCCCCGGCCGGACCCATATCATACAGTCATTACAGTGGAGGTGTTACATCAACCCCACGCATTTGAGTATCCAACTCACTGATAGATCAGTCAAATACCCGTTAGGAATAATGGAGGATGTTCTAGTCAAAGTCAACATATTCATCTTCCCGATGGATTTCGTCATATTGGAAATCAAAGAAGCCATCGAGGTTCCCCTGATCCTTATCCGACACTTCCTTCCCACCTCCCGAGCTATCATTGACGTAAGCAATGACAAGCTCTTCCTTCGAGTGGGTGACGATAAAGTAACTTTCTCTATCACCCCTTCGATGATGAACACCCTAGGAATTGACGACTCCTGTTTTTCTTAGATGCCTTAGGTGAAGAATCTTCCAACTACCTTTTCTAAAGTTAAAGTGAGATTTCTGATTTTTGTTTTTCTTCAACTCATCCAAATGAATTTTTGCAAGAAACGTCCATGGTCGCGGACTCCACCCTTTTGAATTTACCATATAAAGTTAAAGTCTACGAAGAGATTATTTTTGAAAAGGAAAGAACTTCCAAATCATCGTATAAAGAACCCCCTACCCTAGAATTAAAAGAACCGCCAGAACATTTTATGTATGCCTTCTTAGAAAAAATTCTAAACTACCAGTAATAGTTTCGGCCTACCTAACTGAAGTGTAAACTAATAAACTCCTTCTAGTTTTACGTAAACATCACCGAGCTATTGCTTGGCAGATTTCCGATATCATGGGAATAAGCCCATCTTTTTGTACCCAAAAAATCCTAATGGAAGATAATTCGTGTAATTCCATCCAACCTTAGCGCCGCATAAATCCCAAAATGAAAGAATTAGTTAAGGGTGAGGTTATGAAGTTGATAGACACAGGAATTATCTATCCTATTTCTAATAGTAAGTTGGTCAGCCCAGTTCAGGTAGTGCTAAAAAGGCAAGGATAATTGTAGTTAGTCATGAGAATAATGACTTAATCCCGACATGGACGGTTACGGGGTGGCGAATGTGTATTGACTATCGTAAGTTAAACAACGCCACCCGCAAGGACGATTTTCCCTTATCGTTCATCGATCAAATATTAGAGCGACTATCCAGCCATAGCTTTTACTATTTTCTCGATGGCCTCTCGTGGTATTTTCAAATCCTTATCTCTCTCAAGGATCGGGAGAAAACTACATTTACTTGTCCCTTCGGCACCTTCACTTATCGAAGAATATTTTTTGGGTTGTGCAATGCGCCAACTATATTCCAGCGATGTAAGCTCGCTATCATTGACAAGTACGTAGAAAGCATAATGGAGGTGTTTATTGATGATTTCTCTGTGTTCGGCGATGCTTTTTATTGTTGTTTGGAAAACTAAGAAAAAGTCTTAGAAAGATGAGAAGAAACTAACCTCGCCCTAAATTGGGAAAAATGTCATTTTTTGGTGAGGGAGGGGTTAGTTTTGGGTCATAAGATTTCTGCCCGAGGAATTGAAGTAGATATAGCTAAGATATAAGTTATCGAGAAACTCCCGCCGCCTACGAATGTAAAAGCTATAAGAAGTTTCCTAGGTCACACTGGCTTCTACCACCATTTCATTAAAGACTTCTCCAAAATCACAAAACCCCGTACTCATCTTCTGGAAAAAGATGCCCCATTTACTTTTGACAAACCTTGCCTATCTGCCTTTGAATTAATAAAAGATAAATTAATTAATACACCAATTATGATAGCTCAAGTGTGGGACCTTCCCTTTGAGATTATGTGCGATGGGAGTAGTTTTGCATTGGGAGCCGTATTAGGTCAAAGCATATCTAAGAACTTCCACGCCATCTATTAAGCAAGTAAAACACTCACATATGCACAAGAGAATTACACCATGACTGAGAAGGAGCTCTTAACTGTTGTCTTCGCCTTCGATAAATTCCGACCATATATCACGCTTTCAAAAATTATCATTTTCACGGACCACTCATCCCTCAAGTATCTTCGTGCTAAGATGGATGACAAGCCGCGCCTGATTCACTGGGTCTTACTCCTCCAGGAGTTTGACTTAGAAATCCGTGATAAGCGAGGTGCCGAGAATTTGTCCACCGACCATCTCTCACGATTAGATAATCCGTATATAGAAAATTTAGATGAAAAATCTTTTAATGATTATTTTCCTGATGAGAAGCTACTTTCAATTAACACATCCCCTTCCCCATGGTTTACACACATAGATAACTATTTAGTGGCTCGTGTCCTTCCGAAAGAGTTCTCCTCTCATCAAAAGAAGAAATTCTTTTCTGAGTTGAAAAATAATTTTTGGGAGGACCCGCATCTTTTTGAGTTTATGCGGACCAGGTGATAAGAAGATGTGTTGCTTTTGAAGAAGGATTAGATATTTTAAAATATTTGCATAAAGGACCGACTGGTGGGCACTATCAAGTTGTTCGCACCGCTCACAATGTGCTTTGCGCGGGTTTTTACTATCCTAGCCTATTTAAAGATGGGCAAACTTTTGTGAGTAGGTGTGATAGTTGCCAACGGTCGGGAAACATTTCCAATAAAAATGAAATGCCGCAAAATTATTTTCATGAGTGCTAAGTTTTCGACCTCTATGGAGTTGATTTTGTTGGCCCTCTTACTTCTAGCTTCGGGAATAAATACATCTTAGTTGTTGTAGATTATGTTTCACAATGGGCTGAGGCCCAAGATCTCCCTACTAACGACTCCTGAGTCATAATTACTTTCTTAAAAAAAATTATTTTCTCGATTTGGTGCGCCACGAGCCATCGTTAGCGATATGAGTTCATATTTTTATAATGCGTAGTTTTCTAAAACACTTATAAAATACGGTGTTACACATAAGCTTTCAACTGCCTACCACCCCCAAACTAACGGACAAGTTGAAGTAGTGAATAGAGAGATTAAAAGAATTTTAGAAAAGACGGTTTCCACCTCTAGAAAAGACTGGTCAACCAAATTAGATGATGTTATATTGGCCTACCGGACAGCGTACAAAACTGCCATCAGATGTACGCCGTATCTGTTGGTTTATGAAAAATCGTGTCATTTACCCGTAGAATTAGAACACCGTGCTTGATGGGCCTTAATGTTTTTAAATTTCGATCCCCACTCTGTCAACGATTTTTAAAAATTTCAACTTAACGAACTCGACGAGTGGACCTCTTACGCGTATAAAAATAACAAATTTTATAAAGAACGGACGAAACGTTTTCGTGAAATATAGTTAAGGCATCCAAAAACCTTTAAGTCGGGCGATCAAGTTATTTTATATAATTTGCATTTAGGTTTATTTCTTGACAAGTTAAAGTCACGATGGTTTGGGTCGTTTTTTGTTAAAGAATTTTTTCTATATGGCACTGTGTTAATTTCACACCCTAATAAGAGTGATTTCAAAGTGAATGGGCAGCGTCTTAAACTCTATTTATCTTGTGATGGTGATGTAAGTCCGAACAATATTAAGTTTCTTCTACACGAAATATAAGTAACATAAGACTTTTTATTTTTCGTTAAAACTTTAATTATTATTTTGGACAAATAATTTTTGGAGAATATATTTTTTTGTAGCGTCGAGCTCAAACAATGTTGTTAACAAAGGGCGCTCTTGGGAGGCAACCCAAGTTATTTTTTGTTTTCTTTATTTTAAACTTTTTGCCCCAGACAGCTCCGACAAGCTGAAGCTTCTGCGATCGCCTGCTCCAATGATGCTAAATCCATAACGAAGTCCAATGATAACATTTCAAGAAGTTCCAAAGTGCAATCATGGGGGGAGCGGCATCACTCAACTTTCACGACACATAAATCCGGGGAAGTTCCTGTTTTTAATTCTGTACTTTCATTTCTATTTTAATTTCTCTCTCTCCTTCCCCTCCTTTCTCCATTGAGGACAATGTCTATTTTAAGCTTGGGGGAGAATTTCCTTCTTCTCCTATCTTTATTTTGTTTCCTTTAAAAAATCAAAATCAAAAAATTCTTTTATATATCTCAAAAATCCAAAAAAGGTAATATCTTTAAAAATCCAAATAAGAGAATATTTCAAAATAAAAACAAATTTATGTTATTTGTTTTTACTTTAATAGGTTAAACTAATTTTTGTATTTCAATAGTACCCTTTATTTTTGTTTTGTTTTTCTCAAAATTCCATATAACTACTTAGCTAATTATAATCTCTCTAATCGATCTTTTTAATTATGTTTCACAAGTAAAATATTAGACATGTTTTGTTCCTAATTCACGGTAGCATATTAATGTGAAACATGTTTTATAAAATTTGCATTTTTATTATGGTTTTTCGTTCTTTATTTTTTTTACTTTCTAAAAATCTTTCATCCACTCTTTTCCTTTTCATTTTTGGATAATTTGTGTAATGTCAACTTTTGACTAGTGCAATAGATGTGAATAATCCAATGCTCTTATTATTTCTATTTTCAAGATAATTCATTAGTCTTCTTTTATTATCTAGGACTTGCATTTTAAAATTTTCAAAACTAATGCTTTAGAAAAATTATAAAGCATGAAAATTATTTAGGCCATTTTTGTTTTCGTTTGAGCCTTCTCGCCAACCTAAAAATTATTCCCATAGTTATCCACTTTTGACCCTTTTTCCGATTTCATTTGATAGCTCCACTAATTATTCCATTTTCATCAAAGCCAAATTTTCCAACCAATCTAATCACACTAACCTTTTGAGATTCATTAAAAAATTTCATGATTATGATAGGGTGGTTTTGTGGAGAACTTTTTGAAAAAATATGCTCAAAAGAAGTGTTTACTTTTGTTTGCCCGATTTCAAAATGAAAAGAAAAAATCATTTATGGCCTTTATTTTGAAAAGAAAAGAAAATGGAAAGAAAAGAAAATGGAAAAGAAAAAGAAAGAAAAATATTTTATTTATGATGAATTTTTTGAAACTCTTTATTTTGGTTTAGTGTGATTTTTAAGCCTCTTTGTTTATCTTTGAATTCCACTCCTAATCATTTACCTAAACCAAAAGTTTTGATCCTAATAAGTCCTTTTGATTCATGCTTTTGAATTTTATTTTTAGCTAAGTAAAGAAGGAAAGTAAATTTGCTAAGTTTAGATTTGAATTTAGATTTTTGTTATTTAATTGATATAGTTATATTGTGTCCCTTGGATATAGTAACAACCCAATGCGCTTTTTCATTTTGTTGCCTTGCTTAAATTTATTTAAAATTTTTTGTTAAAATCTTGGATGATTTATTTTTTATTAGTAAAGTTTATAAAAATTGAAACCATGTTTATGTAATTGTTTTAGATTTACATTTCACCTTCTCCCAACTTAGAATTTCGCATAGTACTTGTGTTAGCATAATTATTACTTTTTGATTAGTCACTTTTATGTTAGCTAGTTTTTATTTCTTTGCTTGGGGACAAGCAAAGCTAAAGTTTGGGGGAATTTGATAGTGCATTTTGTAGTCTAAACTATTAGGAATTTTTAGTTCATTTTGTAATTAAATCATGTTTTTAAAGCTTTATTTGACCTACTTTGGTATATATATATTAATGCCACTATTGTTTTCTCTTTTCTTTGCAGGTTTGCAGTTTTTCATCCAGGATTCGTCTAGCTCAGAATTCGTCGATTAGGCATTTGTCGAACGCCACTTCTGCGTTCGACGAACTCTTCTAAATTCGTCGAACTCCTCCTTCATCCCCCGTTCGTCGAACACCTCTTCTGCGTTTGATGAACAATTCCAAATTCATCAAACTCCGCCTTAATTCCCCATTCGTCGAACTCCGCCTTCATTCTCCGTTCTACGAACTCTTCTAAATTCGTCGAACTCCGCCTTCATTCTCCGTTCGACAAACTCTTCCATATTCGTCGAACTCCGCCTTCATTCCAAATTCATCGAACTCCGCCTTCATTCTCCGTTCGATGAACACTTCCCAGTTCGTCGAACTCACCCTTCTTCGTCGAAGTCCGCCTTCATTATCCGTTCGACGAACTCTTCAAAATTCGTCAAACTCCGCATTCATTCTCCGTTCGACGAACTCTTCAAAATTCATCGAACTCCGCATTCACTCTCCATTCGACGAACTCTCTGACATTCGTCAAACTCCGCCTTCATTCTCTGTTCAACGAACTTTTAAAAATTTGTCGAACTCTGCCTTCATTCTCTGTTCGACGAACTCTTGCAAATTCGTCGAACTCTGCCTTCATTCTCCATTCGACGAACTCTTCCAAATTCATCAAACTCTGCCTTCTCTTCCCAATTCATCGAACGCCACCCTTCTCCGTTCGACGAATTCTTTCCAATTCGTCGAGCACCCTTCTCCGTTCGACGAATTCTTCCCAATTCGTCGAACGCCTCTTTTGCATTCGACGAACGGCTCCTTCACCCTTCTTCATCGAACTCCTCCTTCTCCTTCTCTTTGCCGTTCGACGAACTCTTTGCCATTCGTCGAACCCTCCCTACATAAAGCCTGCTGCCAGAGAACAAGTCCCTCTCTTCCACAAAGCCTGCTGCCGCCTTTAATGCACGTTACTAATACCGAGGCAATCATCATTTCCCGCTAGATTTCGTACCGAGGTCAACCATCATGCATGACAGGAGGTGTGGGCATGTCCTTCTCTTTGAAACTTCAATAAATTGAGCCCCACCCCATGTATTTTCAAGAGAGAAATTTTAGAGAGGGGAAGTGCTGCCATTTTTAGTTCTTTCTTTAGTGTTCTTCCTCTCTCCCTTTCTCATTTTATCCTTTCTTAATTTTGTTTTAGTTCTACTCTTTTTAATAGTTTTTGTAATTTCTTTAGTAGTTTACTGTTAATGCTAGCCTAGTTTTCAGTCCATACAAGTGTAATATTCTTTTATTTCAAGTTGTAAGCTCTCTTTGAATTAATATAAAGTATGTTTATTTTTTTCTTGTCTCCATACACTCCTACTCATCTCTCTTCCTCCACTTCACCTTGAGTAACTAATCCTCCTAGTACTCGATCTTGATGATCTGAGGCTCAAGTTGATTAAGTTATGATGCTTTAGTTTACTTTTTCTTTTTAGGGTTTAGGCCTTAGATTTACTCTTGAATAATCATGTTTGGAGATATATAATTGATATATATTTTCCATTTTTGTTTCCTCTCTTAGATAGCTGAGAGGTTCGTAGTTTGGAGTGAACACTCAAGAGTAAAGAGAGTTGCACACACCCCTCGAGAGAGACATACGTTAAATCTCCTAGATTGGAGTGAAATCCAATAGTGGGGTTCACTGCGTAAAGCGAGCTTTAGGTCTCCGATTTGGACGAGAGTTCGGTCAGACCTTCCTAAACTTAGTTGGGAACGACTTCGAGAGAAGTGTGTTCAAGCTTTAGGAACCTTCGCGGTCAAGGACCTTTACCCTATTAAGCTTAGGTTTATAATCATGTCTTTAATCAACTTTTGCCGAGGTGATTCTCGATCGAGTGCTTCTCTTTATCATCGTTTCAACCCCTCGTTGTAATCACTTCTAGTAGCTCTTTACTTAATCGCAAGTAGTTTTCTTCTACTAGTCTTTTAGTTAAACATCCCTAAAAAAGTTCTTTCGATAAGATAATAGTCTTCATGTGAGTAAGATTACTCAACAGTTCCTGGATTTTAATACGACACTTGTGTCCCCTATCTATAGTTCGATAGGTATACTTGCCTTGTTGGATTGCTAGTTCAATTTTATTCTCTTCACGATTAGTAGATAACCCAACTTTACCACTTCTCTAATGACACATATCTTAGTGTCCAAATCTCTAGTAAGAGACCTAAGAAACTTATCATTTAGCTCATAGTTACTAAAGACCCGGCCATAGGTACTTAGCTCATTTATAGTTCTGACAAACCTTTCATTGCAGCTAGCCATGGTCTCCTCCTTGATATGCCTGAAAGCCTCATACTCTTGATTTAGCATAAACTTACTATCATCTCTAACTTCCTCAGTACCCTCCATATATATCACCAGAGTGTCCCACATTTCCTTTGAGGTTTTGCAGTGCACCAAGTTTTGAAAAGTAGAGTCATATATGACACTAACTATAATGTTTTGTGCCCTCTTTTCCATTGCAGCCAAGATGATTTCATCTTTAGTCATTTCTGCATAACTCTTAGGAGTCTTGACATTTGCTTCAAGAACAGACACATTAAATAAAATGAATGGTCCTTCTTGTACTGTAACATAAATTCTAGGATCAGATGCCTCCACGAACAATCTAAACATTTATTTCAATATTCCAAAATTCTCCTTCCTATAGAGAGGAAGCTTCTTAGAACCTAGTTCCTTGTGATTCTCTCCTGAACCCATTAGTGTCTTATTTTTGCTACCCTTGGAGATCTACTCAGACTTTTAAGCCTTTCTTGAACAACCTCCATTTGATACTACTTGAAAGTCATTGAACACAAGGGTTGCTAGTCACCTAGAGGGGGGGGGGTGAATAGGTTTCTTGAGCTTTTTAGTTACTTTTAACTTTTATCAGATTATGTTGTGTGTTATGATATGATTGCTGATGATTTCAAGATTATCACCCAAATGACATAGTAGCTTTATATTTGTTCCCCATTATATGGGTACATACACTGTCCCTCCCGCCTTTCTAATAGAATGTTAGACAAGGCACTTCTCCAACAACTTGGCTCCTCAGAGATTACAACACGAACCCACAGGATCACTAAGTCTCCACTGAGACTTACATCATAGGCACACAACCCAACCAATCATTAATCACCTGATCACCAACCTCAGGCACAATTTCCCTACAACACAGGCTGAGAAAACAACCCTATCACACACAGATCAAAGACTGGATCCTACCACTCAGATCTATACTAGATCCTACACTCGGCCTTTATAACTTAGGCTTACAATACAGATCTCACCATATCCAACACTTAGCCTTTATAAACTAGGCTTATAACACGAATCTTGAAAAGATCCTACAGAGATGGATTTGATATTGATATAGATTAGATTCTAGAGACTGATTCTCTGAGTCTACAGCTTCTTGAACTGAGAGAATCTCAGCCCAATTTTCTTCTCAGCAACAAGGATGAAGATCTTCCAGAATCTGATACTTGTGCTGGAATCGACTCAAAAATGAATTCTGATCGTGCTGAAGAAGAGGGAAGATCATGAAAGATAGTGTTCAATCAGCTAACCTATTTTGGCAAAAATTGAATTGCTCTTCCTCTCCTTCTGTCCCGAGAAAACCCTAAACAGATTTCTTCTTCATCGATCCTGAAATTGATCTTCAGATTAGGCTCTTCTTGGATCGAGAAATCACTACAGCTAGGGCTGGCCTTGGTCATTTCTTATTCCTCAAATAAATCCTCTGATCTTGTTGTAGCAGATGTTGATTACTATAGCTAACTCAGAAACTCTTCAAATATTTTTAATTGAAGCTCTTGTCTCTTCAATAATGGCGTGGGAAGAAGATGAAGTCCTGCACAATTTTTTAGAAATGAATTGATCCCTCAGAAAAACTTTTTTTGATCCAGATCTCATCTTCTATTTATAATATCGTCATCCAGCAAGATGATTGACACATGTCACTTCTTTAACGGCTGATTATATCATTAGTTTTACAGAACGTGACTGACGGCGACGTTAGTAATGAGTTGTTGCTCTTTCATGATCATTTTAGAATTTTGTTGACTTTGCTGACGTCAGCCATTCTGGACTTAAAAAATTCAGACAACTACCTAGGCGTTGAGTGTGTTAAGTGAACAAGCTTTACTCAATGTATCTGGTCTTAGAAAATTTCTTGCTCTGCTAGGCGTTGAGAGCGTTGAGTGAACTAGCTTCACTCAATGATTCTAGACTTAGAATAATTTTCAGCTTTTCTATAACAAAGGCGTTGAGAGCGTTGAGTGAACTGGCTTCACTCAACGATTCTTGACTTAGAATAATCTTGTTCTGCATGAAGTCATTGAGTGTGTTGACTACACTCAATGATTTTTTCCTTCAGCCTCAACATTTTACTAGGCATTGAGTATGTTGGCTTCACTCAATGCTATTGTACTTAGCGAAATATCCTTTTGTCTGAAGGCATTGAGTGAGTTGGCCTCACTCAACGCTTTCTTCCTTTGCTTTTGAAATTTGGCATTGAGTGCGTTGAGTGAACTGGCTTCACTCAATGCTTTTGGACTTAGCCGATTTCTCTATTTCCTTTTAGGCTGACTATATTGGCTTGACTCAAAGCCATTTGATCTTGGCGTTGAGTGAACTAGCTTCACTCAATGCTTCTGGACTTAGTCGATTTTTTGTCTCCTTTTTCTTAGGCTTTGACAGAAACTGCATGGCGTTGAGTGAAGAAGCTTCACTCAATGCTTTTGGACTTAGCTGATTTCTCTGTTTAATTTTAGGCTGACTGCATTAGCTTGACTCAAAGCCTTTTGATCTTGGCGTTGAGTGAACTAGCTTTACTCAACGCTTCTGGACTTAGTCGATTTTTTGTCTCCTTTTTCTTTGGCTTTAACAGAAACTGTATGGAGTTGAGTGAAGAAGCTTCACTCAATGCTTCTGGACTTAACCAGTTTTCTGTCTCTTTCATCTATGACTTTCACAGAAATAGCATGGCTCAACTCTTTTGGCTATATGGCATTGAGTGAGTTGACTTCACTCAATGTCTGTGGACTTAGCTACCTTTCTGCCTTGCTAACACTTAAAGCTTTGAATGCCTGCCCTCTCTCAGCACTCTTAGCTGTATGGCATTGAGTTAACTAGCTTCACTAAACGCCTGTGGATATAGTCATTTTTCTACGTTGTAACTTGTTGGGCTTTTACTCTCCTGACTTCACTCCGCGCTATTAGCTGTATGGCATTGAGTGAACTGGCTTCACTCAACGCTTATAGACTTAGTCATTTTTCTTCACTATCACTGGCTTCTTGTTCATCTGGAATTGAGCGAGCTTGCATCACTCAATGCTTGTGGACTTTGACAATTTCCTGCCTTTCCAGTCAGCTTCTTTGAGTCCACCTGTCAATATGACTTGGACCACCTATCCAATCAATATGACATATACTAATCAACATGCATGAACTTAAACATACATCAAATATAACTATGTGTATACCATTGACTTGTTTGACTTCTTGCAAATCTAGGACATTGGGATCAATGGACCCAATAGTATTTTAATATACATTATCCTGTCTAGTTGCACTCATTATCAAAGCACCTATAGATTCGACACTTCATGACACAAATAGACAATATGCACAAGGATTAACAATCCTAAAACAAAAATTGCATGTAATCGTTATGCACTAGGTTCTAGTCATGCATGTCCTAAGAAATAATGATCAACAGTTTTTTGGTTTTGGGGTTTTATATTTTTTTGATTTAAAAAAATGATTACACAAATCAAACAAAGCAAACTGAGAAACTTGACATATTTTTGGATTTTTTATGAGATTTTTCATCATTTTTTTGATTTTTTTGTAAGATAAGAGAAAGAGAAAAACAAAACCAAAAACAAAGACACCCAAAATAGTTCAAATCAAATGTAGTAAATGATGCAGCATGATCAAACAGTCAGATGCAAAACACCCAATTCTAATCAAAGTAAAGAAAAACGAGCATCAGGGAGGGGTTTTGTGAAGATATCAGCTAGTTGATCGTCAGTTTCAATGAAGCTCACTCTCATATTCTCTTTCTTAATGTGGTCCAGGATGAAATGAAGACGAACGTCAATATGTTTGGAACGAGAGTGATGTACTGGATTATTCATCAAGTCTATGACACTCTTGTTGTCACACATAAGGTTAACGTTCTTAAATTTTAAGCTGAAATTCTCCAACATTTGTGACATCCAAAGTACTTGTGCGCAACAACTTCCTAAGGAAATATACTCGGCTTCAGCAGTGGAGAGGGCAACGGAGTTTTGTTTCCTACTGGACCATGAAACTAGTGTTAGACCTAGGAAGTGACAAGTACCGCTTGTGCTCTTGCGATCGAGTGAACATCTAGCATAATCATAGTCGGAATAACTGTGGAGCGTGAATTCAGTGGTGTGAGGGCACCAAAGACCAAGATTTTTGGTGCCTATGAGATACCTAAAGATGTGTTTAATAGCTTTGAAATGATATTCTTTAGGATTGGCTTGATATCTAGCACAAAGACACACCGCGAATGTAATATCGGGTCTATAAGCACTTAAATAAAGAAGTGATCAACATTCATCTAAATGAAGTTTGGTCCACCGAAATGCCACTTTCATCCTCTCCTAATTTTAGAGATGCGCTTATTGGAGTTTTTACTAGTTTCAGATTTTCAAAGCCGAATCGCACAAGCATATCTTTTATGTATTTTGATTGATTTATAAAAATTCCATCATTTTGTTGAAAAATCTGAAATCCTAGGAAATATGTTAACTCTCCATCTAAGCTCATATAAAATTCAGATTGCCTTAAGGTGATAATTTCATTACATAGATTTTTATTCGTGGCACCAAATATGATATCATCAACATAAATTTGTAATAGAATTAGATCGAGATTCTCGTGCTTCACAAACAATATAGTGTCCACACTACCCATCCTATAACTATACTCTATGAAAAAAAGCCACGAGCCTATCATACCAAATACATGGTGCTTGTTTCAGTCCGCATAAGGCTTTCACTAATTTGTATACATGACTTGGGTAGTAAGCATTCTTGAAGTCGGGTGGTTGCTCGACATACACCTCTTCCTTGATATATCCATTTAAGAATGCACTCTTAACATCCATTTAGTATAACTTAATTTGTTTATAACTCGCAAACGACAAAAATATACGAATGGATTCAAGACGTGGAACTGCTGCAAATGATTCCTCAAAGTCCACACCCTCTATTTATTAGTATCCTTGTGCCACCAACCGAGCCTTATTCCTAGTTATCCTAGATTCACCATCAAGTTTATTTTTTTATACTCAATTCAAACCTATAACTGGATGGCTATCTGAACACTCCACTAATATCCAGACATTACTTCTCTCCAAATTATTTAGTTCTTCATTCATATCCAAGAACCATGATTCATCCATTAAAGCTTCTGAGATATTCTTGAGTTCAATTTCAGATATAAATCATTAGTTTGAGAAAGATTCATGCAGGGCCGACTGAGTTATAACTCCATATGAGGGATCTCCCATCACTTATTCTCATGGATGTTGTTTAGAAAAATTTAGAGTGCTTGGAGGCCTATATCCTTCTACGTTAGTTGGAACATCAACCACCACTTCTCTCTCCTCACTCTTATCTCCTAACTATACATCGTCATCAACTCCCTCTACATTCAGCCTAGATTCTTTAGTTGGTGTATTTTCATTAAAGTGTATGTGAGCCGATTCTTCAATAACCAAGGTTCTTTTATTATAGACCCTATAAGCATGACTCATACAAGAGTATCCTAAGAGGATGCCAAGGTCTCATTTTTCATCGAATTTCCTAAGTGATCCTTAGTGTTTAGAATGAAACACAGGCAACCAAAGACTCTAAAATATGACACAGAGGGCTTCCTACCAAAGTATACATCATACGGAGTTCACTAAAGAATGAGGGGAAGCATGATCTGGTTCATCACATAGCTTGCTGTGTTAACTGCTTCAGCCCAAAAATATCAAGGCAAGCAAAATTCGGCAAGCATTGTGTGTGCTAGTTCTTGAAGTGTACGATTCTTTCTTTCTACTACCTCGTTCTTTTGTGGAGTGCGTGGGGGTAGAAATTCGTGCTTAATTCCTAGATTATTACAGAAGTTCATGAAGTTTTCATTCTCAAACTCTCCCCATGATCTAACTTTATGCATTTTATTTTTAGTTCCTTCTCATTTTGAAGTCTGGTGCATAGATTTGTGAATTCAACGAATATGTCAAATTTATTTGTAAGAAAGATTGTCCAGCAGAAATGAGAGTAGTCATCTATAATAAAAAATGTGCATCGTTTTCCACCTCGACTACATGTAATAAGGACCAAATATATCCATGTGTATGATTTCAAGTGGTGCATAAATGCCACTTTTGCTTTTGAGTGGGGTTTCGATAAATTTTCCTTTTTGACACAGAGCGCATAAAGAGTTCAAACTATCGCTTAATTTTGGAAGTCCATGAACAAGTTTATGTTTTGATAGTTTGACAATTAGTTTAATTCCTGAATGTCCTAGTCTCTATGCTAAAGATCTAATTCCTCATTGTTGGTAACTGTGAGAAGCAGCGAACAAACGACTAAAGTAGCGAACAAATGACTAGAAAATAAGCCGGACCTTTGAATAATTGAAAATTTTATTATCCAAAAAGATATCATTTACAAAGGTATGATCTCCTTTTTATAGAATGGAGGAGAGAGAAGAGAGTACAAACTAACAATGTGGGACTAAAGCTATACAACAAATTTGGGCGGCTAGAACAACAGACCGAAACAGGCCGCGCGGTTAGACAATGTTCTAACCGCTCGGCAATACTAGAAGCAAGAGAGAGATGCGGTAGGAGACCGCTAGACTGCCCGGTTTCCAAGCTGCCGAAGATAAACCGCAAGACCGCCGGACTACACACATCAATAGCCTGGATATCAAACCGCTGGAGAGTAACCTCCAGACCGCGCGGTCTACAACCTGCCAGGCTCAAACCGCCAGACTGCCCGGTCTCACACTCAAACACTCCCCCTCAAGATGGAGCATAGATATCAATCATGCCCAGGTTGTCACAAATTTGGAAGAAGGAAGTAGAAACCGGCTTGGTGAAGATATCTTGCCAACTCTTTGTCAGAGGTGTCGAATAGAGTGCAAATCTGTCTCTTCAAGACCTCTTCTCGGATGAAATGGCAGTCGACTTCTATATGTTTTGTTCTCTCATGAAAGACCGGATTTTTGGATATGTATATAGCGGCCTTATTGTCACAGAACATAGGCAGAGGATATTCGTAGACCTCTCCTAGGTCAAGCATGAGAGCCCTCAACCATTTTAACTCACACATGGTTGATGTCATACTCCGGTATTCGGCTTCTGCACTGGACCTTGAGACAATAGACTGCTTCTTGCTCTTCCAGCTCACAAGATTACCTCCAACAAATGTGCAAAAAACTGATGTAGATTTACGGTCACCTTTATCATCCGCATAGCTTGAGTATGAGTAGGCTTCAACTCTCAGATGACCATGCTTCTGAAAGAGTATCCCTTTTCCTTGTGCTTCTTTGATATACTCTAGTATCTTCAAGGTAGACTGAAGATGACATTCCCTGGGAGCTTGCAAGAACTGACTGACCTTGCTTACATCATAGGCGATGTCGGGTCTGGTCACCGTGAGATAAATGAGTTTGCCCACCAGACGTCTATACCTCGTGGTATCAGATATAATAGGTGAGTCATATGTCCATGTTTTGTCCTCTCCAGTGGTCATGGGATACCTGGCCGGTTTTGCACCGGTCAATCCTGCCTCTTATAGAAGATCAAGAGCATACTTCCATTAGGAGAGAACCAACGAGTCGGGCTTCCGAAAGATTTCTATCCCCAAAAAATATTTCGGGGAGACCATATCCTTCGTGACTAGGTGTTGACGGAGGTGTTTCTTTGTCAAGTCCACCCCAGCCTGTTCATCGCCGGTAGAAAGAATATCATCCACATACACTGCCAAAACCACAAGGCCCGATGCGGTTTTGCGAATAAACAATGAGTGATCGGCCGAACTTCTCGTAAAGCCAATGACAGACACAATGCCACTAAACTTGTCAAACCATGCCCGAGGGCTCTGTTTTAGGCCGTAGATGGCCTTCTTCAACTGGCATACTCATGTCTCCCCCTGAGCAACATACCCAGGAGGTTGCTCCATGTAGACGTCCTCCTGAAGATCCCCATAGAGAAAAGCATTCTTGACATCAAGCTGGGAAATAGCCCACTCCCTATTGACAGCCACAGAAAGAAGAACTCGGATGGTGCTGAGGCGAGCAACCGGGGAGAAAGTATCAAAATAGTCAACTCCATAAGTCTGACTAAAGCCTTTGGCCACCAGCCGGGCTTTATAACGATCCACAGTGCCATCTGGCCGAAACTTCACAACGAACACCCACCGATAGCCAACCACATCAGTACCTACCGGTAGAGGAACAAGGGTCCAGGTACCCCTTTCAATAAGAGTGGCGATTTTCTCATCCATGGAAGATTTCCAATGAGGAATAACAAGAGCCTCTTGGTAAGTGCGGGGAGTGCTAATAGTCGAGATAGCCAAAGCAAAGCACCTGCGAGAAGGAGTAAGCCGATCATAGGAAACAACACCCGCAAGCGGGTGTTGGGTACACGCCCGCACCCTTTTGCGAAGAGCAATGGGAAGATCCAGGTCGTCTTGTGCCTCAGGGACCGGAGCGTCCGTGGAGGAGAAAGCTGGCCCGGGACTAGAGAGAGACGGCTGCGGAGAAGAAGGAGGGGGTATAATAGAGAGAGGAGAAGACGGAGAAGGAAATGATATAGGAGGGGAGACGTCGATATGCGTGGAAGGAACACAGAGAGATGATGGAGAGTCAGAGATAGCAGTAGGAAGCGGGGATTGAGAAGAAAAGTAGGATGCATTTTTGAAGAAGGTGACGTCCGCGGAAACAAACTGTTTGCGCAAAATGGGTTCAAAGCAACAATAGCCTTTTTGAGTGGTCGAGTATCCCAAAAAGACACATTTTGTGGAACGGGGGGAAAGCTTGTCACGGGTAGCAGACGGAGCATGCACAAAAGCCGTACACCCAAGGATACGGAGAGGAAGAGGAAAGGGTTCCTTGCCCGGGTAGAGAATGTAGAAGGGGGTTTTGCCGTAGAGAACCGAAGAGGGAATGCGATTGATGAGATAGCAGGCAAGAAGAACAGCATAACCCCTGTAGGAGCGAGGCACCTGCATCTGCGTCATTGGAGTGCGAGCGATATCGAGGAGATGACGGTTTTTACGCTCCACCACCCCATTTTGCTGGGAGGTGTAAACACAGCTAGTCTGATGAATAAGACCATGTTGCATATAAAAAGACGAAAACTCATGACTTAGATATTCTTTAGCATTATCAGAGCGTAGTACTTTAATAGAAATAGCAAACTGAGTTTTTATCATATTATAAAAGGATTTCCATACAGATAAGTGTTCAGAGTGATCTTTTAAAAGATACACCTAGGTACATCTAGAGAAATCATCAATAAAAGTTACAAAGTAAGAACTACCCCGACCAACGGTGAGAGTAGGATCAGGACCCCAGACATCAGAATGAATGAGATCAAAGTGGCGGGAGGAACCACAGCCTTGCTTCGGCGGGAAGGAGGAGCGGTGATGTTTGCCAAGCTGACACGCATCACAGTTGAGCGGAGGACTGGTCTGAGGTAAGTGGGGAAGAAGCTGACGAAGAATTCGAGGAGGAGGATGTCCAAGGCGAAGATGCCATTGAAGCAAATCGGTAGACGAGGAAGAGAAGGCGGACAGAGTGGAAACATTGTCGAGTAAGTAGAGGCCGCCGCTCTCAGTCCCAGTAGCAATCGTCCGTTGGGTCCTCGGGTCCTGAAAGCAACAAGAAGTAGGAGTAAATAATACAGAGCACTGAAGTTGCTTGCATAAAGTAGTAACTGATAGCAAATTGCAAGGGAACTTCGGGACATAGAGAGTTTCCGTTAAGCGAAGCGACAGGGTGACTTTTGTAAGATCCTGTCTCCTCATCCCGAGGCTAACCCGGATCTTATGCCCAGAACCGCCGCCTTACGGTGACACTAACGTACGGGTTAGTCATCACCGCAAGACGCCGATTCTGCCGGCTAGTACGATCATAACCTGTCGCCAATATGAGAATAAAATCATAATATCAGAGTAAACGCAGAAAAAGTCCACAACCACAGCACATATATATATCAAAAGAGAATGAAATAACAGTCCGCAATGAGTACAACAAATATAAGTAAATAGGGCTTATGCCCAGTACATCATGATCACTCTCACTCTCACATACAGCAGCGGAAAAACTAAAACTCTCTCACATCACACCTGTAGACGTGCTCTGGTAGTAGTAGCTGGTATCTGCTCCTCAAGCCTTGCCTGCTCGACGTGTTGATCCACCTCCTCGAGCTCCTAAAATAGTAAGGTCACCGACCATTAGTCAAAAAGACTAAGTCGTATCCTCAACACCTCCTCCTGCAACTCCTAGGCACCGTGCGGGAGGACGAAGTGGAGGACAAACAAGGGGTGACAAAAGCGGAGCAGGTGACAGGAAACTAAGCAGAATATGTAATCAAGTAAATAATGAAATGTAACCTACACTTATGCGGGTACGCATAAGTAAGGGGTCTTCTGCAGGGCTCCCATTGTATAAAATGTCCCATACCATTTATACAATGGGGTGTCAGGTGTCACAAGCATATATATATAAAAGAAAGTAACGTAACCTCAACCTATAAACATGCCCACTCAAGTTATAGGCTAAGGGATCGTATAGCAGGTCCTAATGTATAAGCGTCCCATACCACTTATACATTAGGTGTCTTGAGTTGTTATGAAGGTTAATGTTATGCAACTATGAGAGGTCTAAGTTGTTAGCCTAAATCACCTAGAGGGGGGTGAATAGGTGAAATGCGTGTCAAATGCGGAATTAAAAACTAACACAGCAAATATCAAGCAATCACAGAAGACAAGAGATTTATAGTGGTTCCCCAATCTTGGGTACGTCCACTTTCCTCACCGATCTAGCAAATTACTAGACTCGGCTACTCCACTATCTCGGATTGAAAACAATCCTACACCTCGGAACCACGTTCCTACAAATCTCGATCCCAAAACGGATCTACAAAAACTCGGAAGACAAAACTTCCTACAAGTCTCGGAGAAGAATCTCCTATAATGAAATTTGGTTTGAAAATAAAAATCAAAACAACAATCTCAGATCTGGATCTGTCTTCTTCTTTAGGAACTTCGGCTTGATCAGAAAATGTAGAAGACGACTAGAGAAATATCCACGAATCTGAGATCTAGAACCACCTCGATCGAGAAAGTAGATCTGGAATCTTCAAGGCTTGGCAAGATCGAGTGATTCTCTTTCTTCTGGATCGCTGGAGAAAAGATCGATGAAAACGAAGGTCGCGATCCAAACTTTTCTTCTTCTTCCGTGAACGGCAATGGCGGCGGCGTGAAATTAGGGTTCACGGAATTCCTCTTTCTTAAAAAGAATATTTCTGTAATAACGCTTGAAAAGTCATTTCTGAAAAGACCTATTTATAGGTGGGTTCCAATGGTCATAACATTGATTAATGATGACACGTGGACCAATCAGAATTGACAGATTCAAAGTACTTATGATGAAAATGGACTTAGAATAATTCTGGAGAAGTTGACTGCGATACTCGAGTAATGGAGGATATACACGAGTATGGAGAGATGGATTACTCGAGTAGCAAGAGGCAGTATACTCGAGTATAGAAAGAGAGAATTACAGGAGAGAAGAAAGAATTACTCGAGTATCAAAAATGGTATACTCGAGTATCAGAAGTGTATACTCGAGTAATAGAAAGGTATACTCGAGTATCAAGACGATATACTCGAGTATCAAGACGATATACTCGAGTATCAGAAAATATACCTGAGAAACGTTTATATCAGAGTCAATTACTCGAGTATGGAAGAATTTACTCGAGTATCAAAAATCAATTACTCGAGTATGAACATACTTACTCGAGTATCAGAAGATATACTCGAGTATCAGAATATATACTCGAGTATCAGAAAACACTTACTCGAGTATAAACATACTTACTCGAGTATCAGAATATATACTCGAGTATCAGAATATATACTCGAGTATCAGAAAGCACTTACTCGAGTATAAACATACTTACTCGAGTATCAGAATATATACTCGAGTATCAGAAAGCACTTACTCGAGTATAAACATACTTACTCGTGTATTACAAGGAAATACTCGAGTATAAAGGACTTAGGAAAATTCTAAGAGGAAATTTGCTCCAATGCTTCTGTCCATCAATCCAAGTGCATGAAGGAAGTGTATCCCAATAGAGAGGCTATGCATGGGCCAACACTTTGGATCACACAATGAGGGATTACATTGTATGGTCCTGTGTTTGGTGACCCATTATAGACTGACATTGGTCTACACTTGGCAATTAGAACCTGCACACATACAACTTAAACACAGCATCAAATACACCTTAATTCATCTTAGTTTAAGGTCTGACCTCCTACAAATCTGAGGTATTGTGGAGACAAATCCCAACAATCTCCCCCTATTTGTAGATGTCAGCACTCTCTATACTAAGGTGAATTACTTAAGAGTAAAAGAACAGCAAGCATATAACAGGAGAATAAGCTTAACTAAAGCAGAGTAAACAAAATATGGCCATAATCAGAATTAAATATATATATATGAGGAAATGTTTTTAAAGCACATAAACAAGATAGTCCAATTCCACTTTCTCAGATCCACTCATGATGAAGCATCCTTGTGCATCCTTTCCCTTTTGAGCTGTTGCCTCTCCAGGTAGCTGTAAGGCTTTGGGAAATAGGTCCTGGGCCTGGGAGGAGCAGCAGGGTTGTTGTGTCCCCAGTTTCTGTCATGGAGTCTGATTTTAATCTGAGAAGCTTCATATGCTTTCCACTCTGAGTAGCTGTAATGATTGTCTCTGTTTTCACCAAGATCTGTCACTAATTTCAGGGTATCAAGAATAAGGGATTTGGAGGTTGGACTCCAAACCTCTGAGTGAACAATTGCTGGATCTCTTCTGGGTTCAGAACGACTTGCAGAAGCACCTTCACCATACTTTCTTTTCCTTTTAGATGGACCTTGAGAACTGGAAACAAAATCATCTTGCCACATGTCAGAGTAGTTAAGAGGAGGCTCAGTCAGATCACCCTCAGGTCTAGGAGAGAAGACTGGCACACCACTTTCTGGAATGGTAGCTTGGACAGGGGCATCTGCAGAGGGTTGCTCTTCAAGAGGATTTAGGTGCTGAGGAATGATGGCTGGGTTGAGCTGAGCATTGGGGAAGTTCATGTTATGCAGCCACACAGCAGTATCATAGGTATAAAACTTTACAGATTGAAGTTGAGAGAGAATGTCTGCTTTCATTTCCTTTACAATTCCATCCACTGTAGTTTGAGCCTGTTTAGAGAGAGTTTCAACTTGTTCCTTTACAGCTATTTGAGCTTACTCATGTAGTTTGTCCACTTGTTCTTTTACAACTTTCTCCCCCTTGCTGATATCTATGTTTAGCTTTGCAATGGCTTCATCTTTGAAGGTGCCCACTTCATTACACACTTTCACAACATTCATTTCAGCTCTCTCATCTAGCTTGAGCTGGTTGTGAGCTATTGTCTCAGCCTGATTTCTTAGCTCACCAATGCTTGTAATGGTGTGGTCTATGGCTTTGCCTCCAATTTGGAACAACCTTTTTAACTCATCAGTATTTGCTTGAATCTCAGCAAAGCCTCTGCTCATCTCTGTTTCAAGAGCAGAGACCTTGGATGTTACTGATTGCAGAGAGGCATCAAAGTATTCTCTCTGTTCTTTGAGCATAAGCTCAATCTTGCTTATTATATCTGAAGAGGAGGGAGCTGAGGTTGGTTCAGGAGCTGAAGCAGCAGGGGCAAGAGCAGAAGCAGTCCAAGGAGGGATTTCTGAGATCACCACTGAGCTGACTGCTCTCTTGAATGGAACTGTGGCAACATCTTCTTCTGAGGGTAGGAGAGAGGGCATGGAGAAATCCAAATTCTTCAGAGGTGCCTCCACAGGATCTGGAGACATCTCATCATCAGACAGGAGAATATGAGCTGATTGACTAGGCTCACTCTCAGGAGATTGGACTGGAGATTTAGCAGGAGAAGGAGCTGGGGTTCTAGCAGGAGACTGAACTGGAGTATGGACCTCAGACTGAACTGGAGACTTAGCAGCTGAGTCATTCTGGAAGAGAGGGGCATCTGAGCTGAGCTCATCAATGAATTTGTTGATATCCTCAGCTGTAGATAGAAGGGCTGCTGAGTCTGGAAGCTCTGAGTTTGGGCTTGCTGATTGAATATCTGCTGGAGGAGGAGAGATTGGAGGAGTAGGAATTCTTACTTCTTCTTGTACTGGAATTACTGATTGTGAAGAAGCAGGCTCCCCCTCAACTATTGCACTAGTGGTAGCAGCAGTTTGATGTAGAGAAGGAGATGGAATCCTGTCTTCAGGGATACTGTTGTCTTGGTGTTGCTCTGAGGTGGCATCAGCCTTGGAGACTTGGGCAGGGTTCATGATCTTGAGGTCATACCTCTGAATGGATGATATTGAGACTTTCTTCATGTGGTGAAGAGGAGTCCCTTTAGAGAAGTCAAACACTGTTGGATTAATCTCATGGAGGAGGAGGGAGATAATCCTGGCAAAGCTGGGATGTTTGACGCTTTCTTTGATCTTATCTAGTATCATCATTCCAAACTGAAACTTCTTCCTGCAGACAATAGCTTGCATAACATCAAAAAGATTTTGTGATACATCTCGAATGGAGTAAGTCTTGCACCAGAGGATTTTGGCAATGATGTCAACTAGAAACTTCCCTTCTGGATTGAACAGAGAGCGGTTCAGGGTTTCACCTCCACCTTCTGGATCTCGACCACAGAATAAGGATGTGCGGTCGGCATCTGCCTTGTCTAAATCATCTTCTTCGTCGACCACGGGCATCCGAAGCAGAGTGGCGACAGAGGTTTTATCTAACCGAACATCAACTCCCCTTACCTTTGATTTCAGAACTGTACCATTGTGTCTAATCTTCAAGTTTTTGTAGAACTCTTCAACATCAGGAAGCAAAAGGCGGCAAGGTTCTTGAAGAACGAAGGTCAATCCGTCCGTGTCCAGGAGAATCAGAAGGTTCTTGAAATCATCGGAGATATCTTCAATGCCATCAGTCACTAATTCCGAGCCGATTCCAAACTTGGAGGAGGGAGGAGCCATCAGCGATTCTGCAATGAGGAAGACGGAAATCTGCGGCGACGGAAGACGAAGAACAGGGTTTCGGGAATACGAACAGCCGGCGGCTACTCGAGTGAATGAGAAGTGGAAAGGACTTTGTCGTTTTGAATATATATATATAAATAATTCTAATTAGGTTTAAAAATGAATTAAGTATAGAGACATACCTGAAGAGGCGGCAAATTAGTTGTGCGAATAGAGAGTTTGAAAAATTCCAGAGAAATCCGATTACACGAGAGGAGTGTACGGCATACACGAGTATTGGATTTAGTATACTCGATTAGGTCATTCTATACACGAGTAATCCTTAACATATACTCGAGTATGTACTGAGTATACACGAGTATTAAGCCTTCACGGATTTTTCCATACTTGAGTATAAGAAATTCATACTCGAGTATCAATCTGATTACTCGAGTATATGAAGTTCAATACACGAGTATTAAATTTTGAAGACTTTTCATACTCGAGTATAAGGAGTGCATACACGAGTATTGATTTGATTACTCGAGTATATTTGACTTGTTACTCGAGTATTCACTATTTCACTCGTGTAAATGTAACTATTCTCGAGTCTCAAATTTCTTGAAGGAATTTCCACTAAAAAATGTACCTTAGAGTATCCAACATTTCTGACCTCTTCTAAATTTCTGAGTCCATCATTGGTCTTCTTTGTTAAGCAGTCCAAGCTCAGTTTTGAAGAATGAAAACTTGGACTCATCCAGCGGCTTGGTGAAGATATCTGCAACTTGCCTGTCTGTGGAGACATACTGTAGATCTATATCTCCATTTTCCACATGCTCCCGGATGAAATGGTAGCGAAGCTCTATGTGCTTGGTCCTGCTGTGGGAGACTGGGTTGTTGGCTATTGCAATTGCGCTGGAAGAATCACAGAATAGTGGAATGTTCTGGAACTTCATGTTATAATCTTCAAACTGATTCTTGATCCACAAAAGCTGTGCACAACAGCTCCCTGCAGAGATGTACTCTGATTCAGCCGTTGAGATGGCTACACAGTTTTGCTTCTTACTGCTCCAGGAAATGAGTCTCCTTCCGAGGAATTGGCAAGTCCCGGAGGTGCTTTTCCTGTCGTCTTTGCTTCCTGCAAAATCTGCATCTGAAAATCCAATTAGTTCACTATCATTACTTCTTGGGTACCATAAGCCAAGATTTGGTGTTCCTTTGAGGTATCTCAAGATTCGCTTTGCAGCGATGTAGTGAGATTCCTTAGAGTTCACCTGAAATCTAGCACATACACATGTCGAGAACATTATATCTGGCCTACTTGCAGTAAGGTAGAGCAAGGACCCAATTATGCTTCTGTACTTGGTTTCATCAAAAGGTTTCCCTTTCTCGTCCTTGTCCAGAGACATAGCTGAGGCCATTGGAGTCCTCATAGAGGTTGCATTCTCCATTCCGAATTTCTTAAGCAGCTCTTTGGTGAACTTGGTCTGAGAGATGAAAATTCCATCCTCAGATTGTTTCACTTGTAGCCCTAAGAAATACTTCAGCTCTCCCATACTGCTCATTTCAAACTTCCCTTGCATAAGTTTAGAAAACTTCTTGCAGAGGTTATTATCTGTAGAGCCAAAAATGATGTCGTCGACATAGATTTACACTAGCAAAATCTTGCCTTTTATTTCCCTAAGAAATAATGTCTTGTCTATCTTTCCTCTTGTGAACTTGTTCTCAAGAAGAAAGGTAGACAGCGTCTCATACCAAGCCCGAGGGGCTTGCTTGAGACCATATAGTGCTTTTTGTAATAAATACACATAGTTAGGAAGGGTTGGATCAACAAAACCTGGGGGTTGCTCTACGTACACTTCTTCCTTAATGTTACCATTTAGGAAGGCGGACTTCACGTCCATTTGATAGACGGTAAAGCCCTTAAGTGCAGCGTAGTCAAGAAATAACCTGATTGCCTCCAGTCTTGCTACTGGAGCATAAGTTTGGTCGAAGTCGATCCCTTCCTCTTGACGATATCCCTTGGAGACAAGTCTGGCTTTATTCTTTATAATTGTTCCGTCTTCATCCATCTTGTTCCGGTAGACCCACTTTGTCCCGATGACGTTCTTATGCTTGGGTCTAGGAACAAGTGTCCAGACTTTGCATCTTTTGAACTGATTTAATTCTTCTTCCATGGCTAGAATCCAGGATGCGTCGGAGTTGGCTTCCTCAAATTTCTTTGGTTCAACCTGTGAGAGAAAGCTTAAGTGTAAATTCTCGTTAGTTGTACCTCGACGAGTTCTGACACCATCCCGAGGATCTCCTATGATTTGGTCAGCAGGATGATCCTTCAAGTGTCTGAACTCTAAAGTCCTTGCATCTGGGATCTCTTCAGCCACTGGAGTTATATCTTCAGCTGGGATGTCTTCTTCATCTTGATCATCTCCCTCTCCAAAGGTGGTTGTAGAGGGGATCTTGATGAACGTCTCATCTTTATCTTTAATAGGTTCATCCAAGCTGAGTTCTTTCAACTTTGTACCTGCATCTACAATAGGCACACTAGACGAGTTGCTTTGCAACAGACTCGTCTCATCAAATACAAGATGTATCGACTCTTCCACAACCAGAGTTTTTCTATTGAAAACTCTATAGGCCTTACTATGGCTACTATAACCTACAAAAATACCTTCAAAGCTTTTCTCGCTAAACTTTGTAGTGTGATACTTGCCATTGTTAAGTACGAAGCACTTACAACCAAAGATTCTAAAGTATGAAATGGTTGGTTGCCTGCCTTTTAGAAGTTCGTAAGGAGTCTTATCATGGTCTTTGTTGATGAGTGCTCGATTTTGCACGTGACAAGCGGTGTTGACGGCTTCAGCCCAGAAATACTCCGGAAGTGAGGCATCACTCAACATGGTCCGACAAGCCTCTATGAGTGTTCTGTTCCTTCTCTCAGCCACTCCATTTTGTTGTGGTGTGCGGGGAGAGGAAAACTCATGAAAGATACCTTGACTTTCACAAAATTCTGTCATGGCTCCAGACTTGAATTCCGTTCCATTGTCACTTCTGATTTTGACTACGGAACAGTTGTATTCATTCTGGATCTGCCTCACAAAATTAGTGAAAATACCGAAGGTATCTGACTTGTGTTTCAGAAAGAACACCCACGCAAAGCGCGAGTAATCATCCACAATAACCAACGTATATTCCTTACCTCCCAAACTTCTAACCTGCAGTGGACCAAACAAGTCCATATGAAGAAGCTGTAAACTTCTATTGGAATCCTTGCCTAATATGCTTTTAAACGAACTTCTTGTTTGCTTGCCTTTGATACAAGCGTGACAAGGACTGTCCGTAACACACTTGACCTTGGGTGCATCACGCACTAAGTTTTGAGAGAATAATTTATTAATAGTTTTGAAATTAATATGTGTTAGTCTCTTGTGCCATTGGTCAGCAAGAGATGCACTACTTTTTGCCAAAAGACACACTGGTGTCGAAGAGTCTATACAAATAAAATTCAAACAGAAAATATTTCTGCTTCGAGTGCCTGATAAAATAGTTTCCATATTGTTAACCGATTTTATCAAACACTTGTCAGCATGAAATTCAACTACGTATCCTTTGTCGCATAGTTGGCTTATGCTGATGAGATTGTGCTCCAATCCTTCAACATAGGCTACATTCGAGAAGGATACGCTACCGTTAGAAATCATACCATAGCCTTTAGTGATTCCTCGATCTGAACCTCCAAAGATGACCTTTGATCCGTTGCAGACTGGGATGAAGTTCTAAAGTAGGCTTCTTGTCCCGGTCATATGCCGAGAACATCCACTGTCCAAGTACCAAATTGGCATTTTGGTGGCCTTTGGACATACCTGCAATTACAATCATTTAGCCTTAGGAACCCAAACGAGTTTGGGTCCTTGGTCTCGAGTTAGAATACTCCCCCTACGAGTATTAGCCTCATGAGTGGTCATTCTCACGTTGCTAACTTTAGGGGTAGCAGCATTATTAGGATTGAACCAACAATCACTGGCAAAATGACCAATTTTGCCACAACACCAACAGTTGAACCTGTTGTATCTTTGCCTTGGGTAGTCCTGCCTGACTTTCTGGAATGAAGGTCTAGCAGGAGCCTTACTTTTGGAGGAAGAGGCTTCATGATGATTGCAGTTGCATGAAGTCTTCTCTTTCATAGGCTTTTCTACAACGGGTTTTACTTTTGGTGTCTTCTTAAAGTTATGACCATGAGCATAAGGTCCATAGCTTTGAAGCTGAATCTCCTCATAAGGTGCCTTGAAGACACTCTCGCCAAAGTTACGAGGACGAGTCCAACCTTGGTATCTTGACTTAGGCTTCTCAGGGATTGGCCTAGAAAAGTGTCCGTAGGTGGACTCATAATCGAGTTCGTTCATGGGAAAGATAACTTTCTTGAACACAACAGGTTCCAAGGGAGCTTTCCCTTTTTCTTCAGCTAGAGTCTTTCGGGCAGCCTTATTCTTTCTCCTGGCCTTGTTTCTTCTAGAGGATTTACTAGAAGACCCAATGTGGCCTAAACCAGCACCCTTGGCCTTAGCAGAGAATTCAGCAACGATTAGAAGAACTGTCTTAGGCTTAGAGAAGCTCTCAACAAGCTTCTTTTCAGCCTCGAGCTGTTTTTCCAGTTCTTTGATGATTTCCTCTTTAAGGTCGAGGTGCTTGAGAGCTTTATTGTATTCCTCCATAGCTTCATTTAGGTTCTCTTGAAGAGAGTTAGTCCTACTGACTTCTTCTCTCAAGTTGCTCTCACTAGCCTGTAGAGAATTGATCTCTTTGGCTTGACTTTTCACCATTCTACGACATTTCTCGTAAGCGGTGAGTAATTCCTTATACTGTCCCATGAGTTCAGATTCATCTTCAGAGGAATATCCCTTTTGCTCATTGTCATTTTCAGAATCAGAGAGAGGAGTGTGAGATTTTACCTCCCCAGTAAACTGGGGGACTTGTTCATCATCCGAATGAGCCATGAGCCCAAAGTAAGCTTCCTCTTCTTCACTCGACTCAGATGAGTCAGAGTCGCTGAGAGTTTTGCTCTTCTTGGCTACTAGGCTTCTCTCTGTCCTCTTCTTGGGGTGTGAGGATTTCTTTTCCTCTCTTCTTCCACCCTCTTTCTTTTTGTGAGGGCAATCGGCGATGACGTGACCTGGCTTATTGCAACAGTAACAAATGATGTCAGTAGAAATCTGTTTGTTCGGTTTAGGATTATACCTGTCATGGCTACTTGAGCCTTTCTTCCGATAATCACTGTCATGTCGTGATTTTCTATATGAGGCATCCTTGCCTCTCCATTGCTTCTTCTTGTTCAAGAATTTCTTGAACTGCCTTGAGAGTAGGGAGAACTCTCCATCAGATAGTTCTGAGCCAGATGAGCTAGGCTCAGATGATTCTTCTTCATCAGCTTCAGGAACTGGGGCAGGAGAGCTAGCCTTTATCTTCCTTGAGCTATCTGCCTTTAGAGCGACAGATTTCTCCTTGGATGCAGACCTGCTCGTCTCTTCTTCAGCTTTTCTTGAGTTGATTTGCAGCTCGTAAGACATAAGCTTTCCGAACAGATTCTGCGGGTCTGTCTCAGCTAACCTTCCAAACTCCCGAATGGCACATACCTTATTATCCCATTCCTTGGTTAGGGATCTTAAGAATTTGTCATTGAGTTCCCCGTTGGTGAAGACACGGCCATACACTCTTAGGCCATTTACTATCTTGAAGAAGTTCTCAAAAGTGTCAGCTATGGCTTCCTTATGACCCTGCCTGAAGGCTTCATATTTTTGGTTCAGTAGGGATCTACGATCATCCCTTACTTCTTCTGTACCTTCCATTAGAGTCACAAGGGATTGCCACATCTCCTTGGCAGACTGGCAATGAATTAGATTCTGCAGCATTGAGTCGTCGACTGCACTTGCTATAATATTTTTAGCCTTCTTGTCCAGAGAGACAAGTGCAATCTCATCCTTGTCTAGATCCATCAGCTTCTTGGGAACTTGCTTGGTGGGATCTATTGTGGATGTAGTCATAGGAATGTGGGGACCTTCTTCAACAATCATGAAGATCCGGGGATCTACTGCTTCCATGAAGAACTTTACTCTTTCCTTCCACATAGGAAAGTTGTTCTTGGTGCAGATAGGGAGTTTAGCAAAATCCTTGGTCTTACTCATGCTTGATACTTTTCAAGAAACAACTTAGAAGGATAAGATCAAGGTGTTAACCTTTTAACGATCAACCTCCCTCTGATACCAATTGAGAGGTCTAAGTTGTTAGCCTAAATCACCTAGAGGGGGGTGAATAGGTGAAATGCGTGTCAAATGCGGAATTAAAAACTAACACAGCAAATATCAAGCAATCACAGAAGACAAGAGATTTATAGTGGTTCCCCAATCTTGGGTACGTCCACTTTCCTCACCGATCTAGCAAATTACTAGACTCGGCTACTCCACTATCTCGGATTGAAAACAATCCTACACCTCGGAACCACGTTCCTACAAATCTCGATCCCAAAACGGATCTACAAAAACTCGGAAGACAAAACTTCCTACAAGTCTCGGAGAAGAATCTCCTACAATGAAATTTGGTTTGAAAATAAAAATCAAAACAACAATCTCAGATCTGGATCTGTCTTCTTCTTTAGGAACTTCGGCTTGATCAGAAAATGTAGAAGACGACTAGAGAAATATCCACGAATCTGAGATCTAGAACCACCTCGATCGAGAAAGTAGATCTGGAATCTTCAAGGCTTGGCAAGATCGAGTGATTCTCTTTCTTCTGGATCGCTGGAGAAAAGATCGATGAAAACGAAGGTCACGATCCAAACTTTTCTTCTTCTTCCGTGAACGGCAATGGCGGCGGCGTGAAATTAGGGTTCACGGAATTCCTCTTTCTTAAAAAGAATATTTCTGTAATAACGCTTGAAAAGTCATTTCTGAAAAGACCTATTTATAGGTGGGTTCCAACGGTCATAACATTGATTAATGATGACACGTGGACCAATCAGAATTGACAGATTCAAAGTACTTATGATGAAAATGGACTTAGAATAATTCTGGAGAAGTTGACTGCGATACTCGAGTAATGGAGGATATACACGAGTATGGAGAGATGGATTACTCGAGTAGCAAGAGGCAGTATACTCGAGTATAGAAAGAGAGAATTACAGGAGAGAAGAAAGAATTACTCGAGTATCAAAAATGGTATACTCGAGTATCAGAAGTGTATACTCGAGTAATAGAAAGGTATACTCGAGTATCAAGACGATATACTCGAGTATCAAGACGATATACTCGAGTATCAGAAAATATACCTGAGAAACGTTTATATCAGAGTCAATTACTCGAGTATGGAAGAATTTACTCGAGTATCAAAAATCAATTACTCGAGTATGAACATACTTACTCGAGTATCAGAAGATATACTCGAGTATCAGAATATATACTCGAGTATCAGAAAACACTTACTCGAGTATAAACATACTTACTCGAGTATCAGAATATATACTCGAGTATCAGAATATATACTCGAGTATCAGAAAGCACTTACTCGAGTATAAACATACTTACTCGAGTATCAGAATATATACTCGAGTATCAGAAAGCACTTACTCGAGTATAAACATACTTACTCGTGTATTACAAGGAAATACTCGAGTATAAAGGACTTAGGAAAATTCTAAGAGGAAATTTGCTCCAATGCTTCTGTCCATCAATCCAAGTGCATGAAGGAAGTGTATCCCAATAGAGAGGCTATGCATGGGCCAACACTTTGGGTCACACAATGAGGGATTACATTGTATGGTCCTGTGTTTGGTGACCCATTATAGACTGACATTGGTCTACACTTGGCAATTAGAACCTGCACACATACAACTTAAACACAGCATCAAATACACCTTAATTCATCTTAGTTCAAGGTCTGACCTCCTACAAATCTGAGGTATTGTGGAGACAAATCCCAACAAACTATATGGTGGGTATGATATGAACATGCAGTGCAACACACACACTCGACTCCGTGATCACAGACCTTTAGTTCCCACTTTTCGAGAGCTAGCATCACTCTCAGGTACTACCGTTGTGGCTACGGCAGCAGCGGAGCGGGCGTCTCCGCCTTCTAGGTGGGTATACACACTACCAGGCCTAGACCTCTCTTGTACGCCTCTGTACACCGCCAGTGCACTCTAGAGTCTCTGCGTACCACTTTGCTGACGACCCGTCAGTCTTGTTGGGTCGGGTGCGCGTTATTAGGAAAAGTCCTCCAGACTCCAGTATAAACATCCTACTGGTCCTTCTAACCCTCGCACCCGCCTGGTCCACCGTACTGCCGTCGGTGTGATGACCGGCCAGTACCGCATGGCCCGCCACTAGTATATGCACATGCAAGTATAGTATATTGAGCCTCCAGCTCGATGGACTATCCAGTCCCCAAATCTCTCCAACCCGTCACGGGTGAGTATATATATAAACCAATCCCTTTCTCCAACTCTGCACGGGTGAGCAAGTAGTCAAAAGACTCCAAGTCCCTCCAACCCGGCACGAGTGAGCACATGTCCAGTTCACTTAACCTATTAGACTACTCTTGTCTACAGATTATCATACTTAGAGTCTTAAGGTTAATCCCAGGACTGCCCAAGGTTTTCCCGGTGAAGGGCTCTCAGGGGCACTAGGAGCTACGATGGGCTGAAACCCAAAGCTCCCTTTCTCAAGGATATTTACTTTAATTGTTGCCTACCCCGAATCCCTTATTCTCTCTCCTGTTACATAGAGTGACCTAGTGACTTAAGGTATGGATTAAGGAGTGACGGTCTTCCGTCAACTCTTCCTAGGCAAGTCTAATATTGCACTGTTACTCTCGCCTCTAGAATGCAACTGCCATCCAGGGTTATACTTCCGAACTTAGACTCTAACGCAGTTGTTGATTCATCCCCTGGCGGCCTATAGTCCAGCCTACTTTCACTAAGCGCACCCCATGACCTAACACCACCCTGAAATCGAACTTCTAAATTCTTGATCCAACTGACCCCAAATATTTATTCTAGGGTGGTATGGACTAATGAAATGAGTGTGTTGATTTTCATAATTTTCCTAGGTCATTAAGGCCTTTAGTTAAATCTTTTAAATTATTCCCTAGGTCATTTTACACAAGAAGTATTATCAATTAAAATCTTCTGACCTAAGGGAATTTTCCTGAGTTGCATATGAATAAAATATTACTGTCTACAACATTTCATAATTTCCCTTTTTATATTTCTATTTTTCCCATAATTAATACAAATTCTACCTATTTATCACTTTCCAAATGAAGTACAAGAAATATATACAAAAAAAATTCCAGGAAAATTACTGAGCATTTATATTACTATTTTATGACTAATGGCAGAGTTTCATTAATTTCTATAGTGTAATGGTCTATCAAAATCCATTCTTAATTATTTACCAAAAATGTCATTATGCTAATTAATAATTAACAGTGTACCCAAAAATTCTGATATAAATCTACAAGACTAATATAACAATTATGCAACTCTAGGATTATTTTCACAATTTTCCAACAAGTATTTATACCAATTCATAAACAATTACAAAAAGGGTAAAATGGTCATTTCCATGAATTTTGCTCTAACAATTGTCAAACAGAGATATGAAATTTTCTTAAGTCAATTAAAAGCCTCATTTTTGCTCTGACTCATTTTGGGGATCTTTCATTGATCAAAACCTATTCCTACAATTTATTTTCCAAAAGGGCTTTTATTTTGGAAATACCAAATAATAGGATTTTTAATCCCAAAAATTCCATAATAAATTCTAGGGGTGAACTTTACTCTAATTAATCCCTGGGATAAATTCCACAATTTTTGGATGCCTCAGCTAGGCTAAATACACAAAATATCCTTTCTTGCTAAATGCACCCCCAAGGTTATAATTAGCCAACACATGCACATGGGTTAACCCATCATGCAGGGGTACAATTGCTCTGAAATTTCTACCAGGCACTAATAATGTCCCTAAGGGTATGCCACCAAAATTTGGGGCCATTTGGGTGCATATAATTACAATTATACCCTTAATTTACTTTTTGATATAATGATAAAAACTATAGGAAAATGTTTTCCAAAAATTCCAAATTTTTGGCAGGGCCTAGATATGCCCTAAATACACTCATGACCAAAATTCCAGGTCATGATGATACTTGGTTTGGCTTGGGCATCAATTTTAATTTCTGCCCTAGTTTAGGAGCAGTCCCAGCAAAACAGCCCTACAGCACAATATACTGGACCAAAACTTGAATTTAGGGTGGCAAATTAAAGTTAACACCTTTAGCTACAATTTTCATTCAGGTCTCAACCTAGGTAGAGGTCTCTAGGTACCCTAAAATTAACATGCAAAGTGACTGTTATAGTGTGACAGAATACATCATTATTCTACATATATTAATAACAGGATTTAATAATAAGGCTAATCAAGCCGCACGAATCTTAAAGCCTATCGGACGGCCCTGGCTCATCTTCCCCATGCATGCATGGATGGCCAACCCGTGCAGGCGGTTTTTGCGGGGCCGTTTCCGGCCATCGCCGGCGGCGGGACCTCCGGCCAAGTCATTCCCCGGCCTCACGGTGGTCGGGGCTTGAGCTGGACGGCGGCTGGGCGGCGGAGAGCGGTGGACGGCGGCGGCGCAACCAAGCCGAAAAGTCCAGAAATAAGCCATTTTTACAGAATTTTCAAGCTTTTGAATCCCTATTGTCGAGCTCGTTTGAGCTCGACCCCTAGCCTAGAGGATCTAGGATACTAGCACAGTAAGAGGAGAAGGGATACGGACTTGTGGTGGCGGCTGAGGCTGAGGGTGGCGGCGGTTTCCCATGGCATGCAAGCTCCGGCGATTTCCTCCTCTGTTGGCCATGGCAGCAGCTGGCTTTTGTTTCTCTCTCTCTCTGAGGGGTGGAATGAGTGGGAATGAGGGGGATAGGCGGTTTGGGGGCTGAGTTAAGAGGGAAGGGCGACTTCACCAAGGTGAGGGGGCGATTTCACCAAGGGAAGCTCGGGTTGGGGGGTTGAGCTGGCTGGCTGCTTGGGAGATGGGCCCCACTGGTCCTGCTGGGTGAATTGACCCCTATTGGGTCGGGTTCCATGATTGGGGCCAAGGTGGGTGGTGGAGAGAAGGGGGTTGGCTCTTTTGAATGAAATGGGCTAGGTTGGGTCGGGTTTGGGCTTGGGATTGACCCAAGGTTGCATGGTGGGTCCCCTCTCCTCCTAATACCCCTACATGGTCAGCCAACCCATTGTGGGTTGGTGGGATGAGCCCAAGTGGCCCAAAATAACTCCTTAACATTTTCTCTCTCCTATTCCTCCTCTTTTCTCTCTCCTAGGTAATTTCCCAAAATTACTATTGCATGCCCCTATTTTTCTCTTCCCTAGGGGGTATAGGGTCACTTTAGACCCACCTAATGAGTTTGGGTTGATTTGGGTGGACCCAACCCAGAGAATTGGGCTAGGGCACCATTTTCACTATTTAGGTCAAAGGTGTTGACTTGACTCATCATGGGTCAACTAGTTGACCCCATGGCCTACCTTAGGGTCCACTTAGATTGTATTTAGGGTTAGGGCATCATGGTGGGGTCATGGTGTGGCTAGGGTTCCTGTTTAGGCTAGTTTGACCTAATTTGACTTTGGCTCCATGGTGGGCCCCACATGGCTATAACCCACTATCTAGGGTCAAACCTAGCTTATTACCCCAACACCCACCCCATGCCTAACCCAATCTAAGTTAAGGGGTCTGGAAGTAACATTGGGATGTTACAAATCCTATAAACAAAAGAAATAATTTCGTCCCCGAAATTTAAGTTCGGGTCTACGGGTTCCAATTGCTGAACTTTTAAGGAACTTTTAAAAGATAACATAAAGAGTACCTGACGTAAATAGTTCCGGATGGCGCTCCAGCATCAGATCCCTAGGTTCCCAGGTGTGCTCCTCCTTTCCATGGTTGGACCACAACACCTTTATGAGCGGAACCTTCTTTTTCCTCAACACTCGGACGGCTGAATCGTCGATCCGGATCGGCTCCAATCTAACTGAACGGTCAGGCTCTACCGGTCCAGCTGTAGTAGTGATATGCTGCTCAGGTCGAAGGAGAGCTCTTCGCAAGGAAGAGACATGGAAAACATCATGTAGGCTGCTCAGCTCCGGAGGTAGCTGCAGCCGGTAAGCCAAGGGGCCCACACGCTCCAAAATCAAGTAGGGTCCCATGTACCGGGGGCTGAGCTTCTTGTGTCTCCGTATACGAGAAACACCGTGTACCGGTCGAATTTTCAGAAAAACTCTGTCCCCAACCTGGAACTCCACCTTCCGGTGTCGTGCATCATAATATTTTGCCTGTCTGCTCTGAGCCTCCAAAAGCCGATCCCTGATCAAGCGAATTTGGGCCTCCGTATCTTCCACAAAATCTGACCCGAGGGCTCGAGTATCCACATCCTGAACCCAAGACAACGGAGTCCGGCATTTCCTCCCATAAAGTGCCTCGTAAGGAGCCATCCCAATGCTGGCCTGGTGGCTGTTGTTGTAAGAGAATTCGATCAGTGGCAGTAGCCTCTCCTAGGGCTTCCCTGTGTCCAGAATACATAACCTGAGCAGGTCCTCCATAGTCTGTATCGTCCGCTCTGTCTGACCGTCGGTCTGCGGGTGGAAGGCAGTGCTAAGAGAAAGCCTGGACCCCAAGTAAGCATGCACTGCCCTCCATTCCCTGGAGGTGAAGCGACCGTCTCTATCTGAAACAATAGACCTGGGTACTCCGTGATACCGGATGAACTGCTCTACAAACAACCTCATCAACACAGCAACTGGGGCATCTTTTCTGACCGGGATAAACCGTGCTACCTTGGTCAACCTGTCCACAATGACCCAGACAGAATCGTGCCCAGAATGGGAGCGAGGGAGTCCGTGTACAAAATCCATTGAAATATCCTCGAACTTCCATTTTGGGACTGGCAGTGGCTGTAATACACCGCCTGGGCTCTTGCATTCGGCCTTCACTCGCTGGCAAGTCTCGCAGTGTGTCACAAGATATATGATCTCCCTCTTCATTCCTGGCCAGTACATGGTCCGTCTTAAGTCAGCCCACATCTTGGTGATGCCGGGATGCACTGAATATCTGGAGTAGTGTGCCTCTCTGAGGATGTCATCCCGGATCCCACCTCCTGCTGGAATGTACACCCGACCACGAAATCGAAGAAGATCGTCCTCCAGCGTGTAGTCCTCATACTTGCCTCCTTCCAAAGCGCCAAAAATAGGCTCTAGATCAGTATCCAATCTCTGATGTGTAAGAATGCGCTTCTGTATATCATCATCGCTTACCAAAGAGTTCAGGTACTCTCGATAGATCACTGGCTCGGCTTCCGAAACCATGGTAATTTGCATATCCTCCATCATGCATAGCAGCTCCATAGACATCACCCGGGGCTCCGGTCCAGAAGTGCCGGCTCTCCTGCTCAAAGCATCTGCTACAGTATTCGCCTTCCCCGGGTGATAGTGCATCCTATAGTCGTAATCGCAGAGGAACTCAAGCCACCTCCTCTGTCGCAGGTTCAGAACCTTCTGCGTGTCGATGTACTTGAGATTCTTATGGTCGGAGTATATATCGCAATGAATCCCGTAGAGGTAATGTCTCCATGTCTTGAGGGCAAAGACTACGGCCCCGAGCTCGAGATCATGTACTGGATAGTTATGCTCATGCTTCTTCAGCTGTCGCGAAGCATAAGCGATAACATGTCCATGTTGCATCAGGACTACACCCATCCCCTGATAGGAGGCATCTGTATATATCTGGAATCCTTCGCTCCCAGAGGGAAGTGCAAGGATGGGGGATGAAGTGAGCCGGTCCTTGAGCTCTTGAAATGCTGACTCACACTGCTCTGTCCAGTCAAACGCGGCATCCTTTTTCGTCAAGGACGTGAGGGGGAGGGCTATCCTCGAGAACCCCTCCACGAACTTGCGATAATAACCTGCTAGGCCCAAGAAGCTACGGATGTCCGACGCTGTCTTTGGCTGTGGCCAATCCCGCACCGCCTCTATCTTAGCCGGATCCACTGCTAATCCAGCTCCACTGATCGTGTGTCCTAGGAAAGCCACTTCCTGAAGCCAGAACTGGCACTTAGAGAACTTCGCATACATCTGGAATTCTCTTAACTTCTGCAATACCAGCACTAGGTGCTCTGCATGCTCCTCTCGAGACCGCGAGTAAATCAAAATATCATCAATAAAAACTATGACAAACTGATCTAGGTAAGGCTCGAATACACGGTTCATGAGCGTCATGAACGTCGAGGGGGCATTCGTGAGCCCAAACGGCATCACTGTGAATTCATATAACCCGTAGCGTGAGCTGAAAGCCGCCTTCGGTATATCTTCTTCCCTGATGCGGAGCTGATAATAACCCGAGCGCAAATCCAATTTTGAAAACCAGCAAGCTCCTTGAAGCTGATCGAAGAGCTCATCTATCCGTGGCAGTGGATATGTATTCCGAACCGTCAATCGGTTCAGTTCTCTATAATCTATACATAGTCTCAGTGAACCGTCCTTCTTCTTCACAAATAAAACGGGTGCTCCCCAAGGCGAAGAACTCGATCGTACAAAACCTGATTCCACCAGTTCATGTAACTGTGTCCTGAATTCTGCCAATTCTCTAGGTGCCATCCTGTAGGGAGCCCGGGACACTGGTCTCGCCCCTGGCACCAACTGAATCCTGAAGTCCAAGTCTCGTGATGGTGGTAGTCCAGGTAACTTCTCCGGAAAGACATCAGCATAATCTCGTGCCACTGGAATATCGGCTAGGGAACTCTCTACTACTGCCATCTCGAAGCAAATGAGGTATACCTCTTCCCCCTGTTCATAGGCCTTGATGGCCTGTACTGAAGATAATAAAAGGCGGGGGATGGAACGGATACTTTCAATGGTGACGTAGGAGTCTCCGTGTCTGAGTGTGATCCTCTTCGAGGGGCAATCTATCTGCGCGTAGTTCCAATGAAGCCAGTTCATGCCTAGGATCAGATCAAAATCCGGTAGCCTCAAAACTGTTGCCGGAGCTTTGAACGCCTTGCCTCCTATCTCGACATCCATATTGCAGCAGTCTGTGGTTCGAAGTTCCGTACCATCAGGGAGTCGCACTCTCTTTTCCAAACCGGAAAACTTCTCCACTCCTTCTAATCCTTCAATAAACGAGTCCGACACGAAGGAGTGTGACGCACCCGTGTCGAAGAGGGTATGAGCGGGCTTGCCGCTAATCATCACTATGCCTGGGTTCGTTTGAGTTCAAAGAATAGTATTACTTTTAATGTCCAAGGTACTCTTAAAATTTACAATTTATAAATCCTACAAAATTTTAAGTACCTGTAATCACCTCCTCTGGGTCCCTCTGCTCCGTGAGGTCCAGCGCGTATACCTGCTCCCGGTCTCGGCCTCGGCCGTGATATCCTCGGCCTCGGCCTCGGCCTCGTCCTCAGCCTTGGTGAACTGGAGGGGCCACTGGAGGTGGAGGAGGAGGAAGAGGGTGGACCTGAAGCGGGCACTGTGTCCTGATGTGCCCAGGTTGGCCGCAACCAAAGCAGGTGATCTGCCTCTGACCTCGATCATCCTGTCTCATCGGTCCGAGAATCTGTATAGGTGGGGGAGCCAATGGTGGAGGGGGCCCCTGATCCTGCCTGTAGTTGGGACGACGACGTCCCCCACCTCTCCTGTATCCAATAGTCTTGCCTCTCTGAGATGATCTACTGCTTTCCCCAAAAGACTGCCCATCCAGCGATCTCTTCCCTCTGCCTTGCACCATCAGCTGGTCAGCCTCCAGCTTCTTTGCCATCTCGATGATCTGCGCCATGGTACCGTGAGCAATGAACAGCAAGGGCTGCCTCAAAGAATCGCGGAGTCCGTGATAGAATCTCTTCGCATACTTCTGGTCGTCCCAGTCATGGAAGCCTGCAAACCTAGCCAGGTGGGAGAACTCTCTCTGATACTCGATGACTGATCGGCTCCCCTGCTGGAGGTTCAAAAACCTCGCCTCCAAAGCATCTCGGTCTGTGGAGGATACAAAGTGCTCCAAGAATACGTCACTGAACTCCTCCCAAGATATGTCCATCAGTTCCCTGTCGGCGAATGTAGAGTCTCGCACCGACTTCCACCACCTCTTTGCATGAGCATCTAGTGCCGAGGTGGCAAGAGGAACTGCCTGTCTGACGGGGCAGCTGATGCCAGCTAGCAGCTCCTGGATGGTCTCCAACCACTCCTCTGTCTTCACAGCATCTTCTGTCCCGCGATACAATGGCGGAGACAGACTCTTAAACGCACTCAGCCAGTTCGACCCTGGGTTGGGTAGCTGTACCGGGGCTTGCTGATCTCTGAATGCGTCCAGGATTGCCGTCAGCGTTTGCCCCATCTCTGTCTGCATGAACGGAATGGCAGCCGGAGGGGGAGGAACCGCATCCTGTGGAGGCTGCATAAAGGTAAGAAAATGTCAAAATTGGCCTAACTCATTGTTTAATGGACTGTTTTATGTGGCTTTTACACATGGGCACACCATTGCTTCCGCTGCATAGTTTGTCCGCAAACTAATGCTCGCGCGGGGTGTTCCAGTGTGGTGGACTGTATTCTCATATGATCGTGTGTTCAAGTGATACCAGTTTGTAAGATCCTGTCTCCTCATCCCGAGGCTAACCCGGATCTTATGCCCAGAACCGCCGCCTTACGGTGACACTAACGTACGGGTTAGTCATCACCGCAAGACGCCGATTCTGCCGGCTAGTACGATCATAACCTGTCGCCAATATGAGAATAAAATCATAATATCAGAGTAAACGCAGAAAAAGTCCACAGCCACAGCACATATATATATCAAAAGAGAATGAAATAACAGTCCGCAATGAGTACAACAAATATAAGTAAATAGGGCTTATGCCCAGTACATCATGATCACTCTCACTCTCACATACAGCAGCGGAAAAACTAAAACTCTCTCACATCACACCTGTAGACGTGCTCCGGTAGTAGTAGCTGGTATCTGCTCCTCAAGTCTTGCCTGCTCGACATGCTGGTCCACCTCCTCGAGCTCCTAAAATAGTAAGGTCACCGACCATTAGTCAAAAAAACTAAGTCGTATCCTCAACACCTCCTCCTGCAACTCCTAGGCACCGTGCGGGAGGACGAAGTGGAGGACAAACAAGGGGTGACAAAAGCGGAGCAGGTAACAGGAAACTAAGCAGAATATGTAATCAAGTAAATAATGAAATGTAACCTACACTTATGCGGGTACGCATAAGTAAGGGGTCTTCTGCAGGGCTCCCATTGTATAAAATGTCCCATACCATTTATACAATGGGGTGTCAGGTGTCACAAGCATATATATATAAAAGAAAGTAACGTAACCTCAATCTATAAACATGCCCACTCAAGTTATAGGCTAAGGGATCGTATAGCAGGTCCTAATGTATAAGCGTCCCATACCACTTATACATTAGGTGTCTTGAGTTGTTATGAAGGTTAATGTTATGCAACTATATGGTGGGTATGATATGAACATGCAGTGCAACACACACACTCGACTCCGTGATCACAGACCTTTAGTTCCCACTTTTCGAGAGCTAGCATCACTCTCAGGTACTACCGTTGTGGCTACGGCAGCAGCGGAGCGGGCGTCTCCGCCTTCTAGGCGGGTATACACACTACCAGGCCTAGACCTCTCTTGTACGCCTCTGTACACCGCCAGTGCACTCTAGAGTCTCTGCGTACCACTTTGCTGACGACCCGTCAGTCTTGTTGGGTCGGGTGCGCGTTATTAGGAAAAGTCCTCCAGACTCCAGTATAAACATCCTACTGGTCCTTCTAACCCTCGCACCCTCCTGGTCCACCGTACTGCCGTCGGTGTGACGACCGGCCAGTACCGCATGGCCCGCCACTAGTATATGCACATGCAAGTATAGTATATTGAGCCTCCAGCTCGATGGACTATCCAGTCCCCAAATCTCCCCAACCCGTCACGGGTGAGTATGTATATAAACCAATCCCTTTCTCCAACTCTGCACGGGTGAGCAAGTAGTCAAAAGACTCCAAGTCCCTCCAACCCGGCACGAGTGAGCACATGTCCAGTTCACTTAACCTATTAGACTACTCTTGTTTACAGATTATCATACTTAGAGTCTTAAGGTTAATCTCAGGACTGCCCAAGGTTTTCCCAGTGAAGGGCTCTCAGGGGCACTAGGAGCTACGATGGGCTGAAACCCAAAGCTCCCTTTCTCAAGGATATTTACTTTAGTTGTTGCCTACCCTGAATCCCTTATTCTCTCTCCTGTTACATAGAGTGACCTAGTGACTTAAGGTATGGATTAAGGAGTGACGGTCTTCCGTCAACTCTTCCTAGGCAAGTCTAATATTGCACTGTTACTCTCGCCTCTAGAATGCAACTGCCATCCAGGGTTATACTTCCGAACTTAGACTGTAACGCAGTTGTTGATTCATCCCCTGGCGGCCTATAGTCCAGCCTACTTTCACTAAGCGCACCCCATGACCTAACACCACCCTGAAATCGAACTTCTAAATTCTTGGTCCAACTGACCCCAAATATTTATCCTAGGGTGGTATGGACTAATGAAATGAGTGTGTTGATTTTCATAATTTTTCTAGGTCATTAAGGCCTTTAGTTAAATCTTTTAAATTATTCCCTAGATCATTTTACACAAGAAGTATTATCAATTAAAATCTTCTGACCTAAGGGAATTTTCCTGAGTTGCATATGAATAAAATATTACTGTCTACAACATTTCATAATTTCCCTTTTTATATTTCTATTTTTCCCATAATTAATACAAATTCTACCTATTTATCACTTTCCAAATGAAGTACAAGAAATATATACAAAAAAAATTCCAGGAAAATTACTGAGCATTTATATTACTATTTTATGACTAATGGCAGAGTTTCATTAATTTCTACAGTGTAATGGTCTATCAAAATCCATTCTTAATTATTTACCAAAAATGCCATTATGCTAATTAATAATTAACAGTGTACCCAAAAATTCTGATATAAATCTACAAGACTAATATAACAATTATGCAACTCTAGGATTATTTTCACAATTTTCCAACAAGTATTTATACCAATTCATAAACAATTACAAAAAGGGTAAAATGGTCATTTCCATGAATTTTGCTCTAACAATTGTCAAACAGAGATATTAAATTTTCTTAAGTCAATTAAAAGCCTCATTTTTGCTCTGACTGATTTTGGGGATCTTTCATTGATCAAAACCTATTCCTACAATTTATTTTCCAAAAGGGCTTTTATTTTGGAAATACCAAATAATAGGATTTTTAATCCCAAAAATTCCATAATAAATTCTAGGGGTGAACTTTACTCTAATTAATCCCTGGGATAAATTCCACAATTTTTGGATGCCTCAGCTAGGCTAAATACACAAAATATCCTTTCTTGCTAAATGCACCCCAAGGTTATAATTAGCCAACACATGCACATGGGTTAACCCATCATGCAGGGGTCCAATTGCTCTGAAATTTCTACCAGACACTAATAATGTCCCTAAGGGTATGCCACCAAAATTTGGGGCCATTTGGGTGCATATAATTACAATTATACCCTTAATTTACTTTTTGATATAATGATAAAAACTATAGGAAAATGTTTTCCAAAAATTCCAAATTTTTGGCAGGGCCTAGATATGCCCTAAATACACTCATGACCAAAATTCCAGGTCATGATGATACTTGGTTTGGCTTGGGCATCAATTTTAATTTCTGCCATAGTTTAGGAGCAGTCCCAGCAAAACAGCCCTACAACACAATATACTAGACTAAAACTTGACTTTAGGGTGGCAAATTAAAGTTAACACCTTTAGCTACAATTTTCATTCAGGGCTCAACCTAGGTAGATGTCTCTAGGTACCCTAAAATTAACATGCAAAGTGACTGGTATAGTGTGACAGAATACATCATTATTCTACATATATTAATAACAGGATTTAATAATAAGGCTAATCAAGCCGCACGAATCTTAAAGCCTATCGGACGGCCCTGGCTCATCTTCCCCATGCATGCATGGATGGCCAACCCGTGCAGGCGGTTTTTGCGGGGCCATTTCCGGCCATCGCCGGCGGCGGGACCTCCGGCCAAGTCATTCCCCGGCCTCACGGTGGTCGGGGCTTGAGCTGGACGGCGGCTGGGCGGCGGAGAGCGGCGGACGGCAGCGGCGCAACCAAGCCGAAAAGTCCAGAAATAAGCCATTTTTACAGAATTTTCAAGCTTTTGAATCCCTATTGTCGAGCTCGTTTGAGCTCGACCCCTAGCCTAGAGGATCTAGGATACTAGCACAGTAAGAGGAGAAGGGATACGGACTTGTGGTGGCGGCTGAGGCTGAGGGTGGCGGCGATTTCCCATGGCATGCAAGCTCCGGCGATTTCCTCCTCTGTTGGCCATGGCAGCAGCTGGCTTTTGTTTTCTCTCTCTCTCTGAGGGGTGGAATGAGTGGGAATGAGGGGGATAGGCGGTTTGGGGGCTGAGTTAAGAGGGAAGGGCGACTTCACCAAGGTGAGGGGGCGATTTCACCAAGAGAAGCTCGGGTTGGGGGGTTGAGCTGGCTGGCTGCTTGGGAGATGGGCCCCACTGGTCCTGCTGGGTGAGTTGACCCTTATTGGGTCGGGTTCCATGATTGGGGCCAAGGTGGGTGGTGGAGAGAAGGGGGTTGGCTCTTTTGAATGAAATGGGCTAGGTTGGGTCGGGTTTGGGCTTGGGATTGACCCAAGGTTGCATGGTGGGTCCCCTCTCCTCCTAATACCCCTACATGGTCAGCCAACCCATTGTGGGTTGGTGGGATGAGCCCAAGTGGCCCAAAATAACTCCTTAACATTTTCTCTCTCCTATTCCTCCTCTTTTCTCTCTCCTAGGTAATTTCCCAAAATTACTATTGCATGCCCCTATTTTTCTCTTCCCTAGGGGGTATAGGGTCACTTTAGACCCACCTAATGAGTTTGGGTTGATTTGGGTGGACCCAACCCAGAGAATTGGGCTAGGGCACCATTTTCACTATTTAGGTCAAAGGTGTTGACTTGACTCATCATGGGTCAACTGGTTGACCCCATGGCCTACCTTAGGGTCCACTTAGATTGTATTTAGGGTTAGGGCATCATGGTGGGGTCATGGTGTGGCTAGGGTTCCTGTTTAGGCTAGTTTTACCTAATTTGACTTTGGCTCCATGGTGGGCCCCACATGGCTACAACCCACTATCTAGGGTCAAACCTAGCTTATTACCCCAACACCCACCCCATGCCTAACCCAATCTAAGTTAAGGGGTCTGGAAGTAACATTGGGATGTTACAACTTGAACCATGCCTGTCCCATGAACCGGGGAAGGCGAACCATCCGCAACAAGAATCGGGGGTAACCGATCATGCGTTTCTAGGAGAGAGAGAAGCAATGAGGGTTTCCGGTCATGTGATTTGTAGCACCAGATTCAATCAGCCATTTACCTTGGGTAACGACGTGTGCACTACCTGAGGTCGTGGCCACAGAAGCAGATGGCCGAGAGGAGGCGTACGTTGAGGAAGAAGTATCACCGGAGGGACGAAGATGAGGATGTTTCTGCAAGCAGCAGTCAACAGAGTGGCCGGTATGACCACAGTGAGAGCAGAGGAACCTTGACGGACCGCGCGTGCCAGACTGGCTGCGGCCACTATTGCCACCCCACTGAACTTGGTGAGAATAGGAGTCCTGTGGAGGAGGGGAGGACAACAGAGGACGCTGGAGCAGCGAAGTAACAGAGGCGATGCGAGCCGCGGTGGCATCCAAGGTGGGAGACTCTACTTCTCCCAAGATCTGCTGGCGGATCATATCAAAAGACTCAGGGAGCCGTAGAAGATAACAAACAACCAGGAGTTCCTGGAAGTGTTTGTGCTGCTCGGCCAAGTCCGCGGAGAAGGGGCGATTCTGGAGGATTTTTGCGCCAAGAGCCTGAACTTGCTGATAAGCCGCAGTAGGAGACATGGAAGGGCGAACGAAGAGATCCGCATAGAGAGTATAAATGCGGGATGTCTGGGCTCCCTTCGAGTAGAGAGCAGCAAGGTGAAGCCATGCGGTCTTGACCGTCTCATCATGGCGTATGACAGGAAGGCATTCATCGGAGAGGCTGTTAGCCAACCAAGTGCGGACAAGCGCATCACTGGCATCCCAGTCATCAAATTGATCAGATTCTGGAGGAGGAGGGTCATCGATGAGGTGATGATGTTTGTGCTGAGAGCGAAGGAGAAAGGTGAAAGAAACGCTCAAATCTAGATAGTTGGAGCCAAAACGTTTAGAAACCGTGCCAAGGTTTCCAGAGGGAGTAGGAGGCGGAGCCGAAGTGGCGATAGGAGTGGTGGTAGTTGAGGTTCCAGAAAGGGCAATAGGAGAAAACAACGAGAAGCCGCGCGGTTAGAATACAAGCCGCGCGGATAGGAAGAAGAAGAGCTGCAGTGGTCACAATGTCAGACACCAGCGGCCAGAGAAGCCACGACCAAGCCGCAGATCCAAGCATGGAAAGAAGTCGAACGACTAGAAGATATCTCGCGCGAATAGAAGAGGAACAAACAAGGCGAATAAGGCAGCAGGTCGCGGCGAACAAAGTAACAGGTCACAGCGACTGAAAGGAAGGTAAAAAGAGGCCGCGCGGACAGAGCACAAGCAGGCAGAAGAGACAAGCTGCGAGAACAGATCACGAGAGGAAGAGGCAAACCGCGCGGATAGGGTGCAAGCAGGCGGAAGAGACAAGCCACGAGAAAAGTTCGTGAGAAGAAGAGGCAAGCCGCGCGGATAGGGCACACATAATCAGGAGGAGAAGATCGAGTCCTCTGATACCATGTGAGAAGCAGCGAACAAACGACTAAAGTAGCGAACAAACGACTAGAAAACAAGCCGGAACTTTGAATAATTGAAAATTTTATTATCCAAAAAGATATCATTTACAGAGGTATGACCTCCCTTTTATAGAATGGAGGAAAGAGAATAGAGTACAAACTAACAATGTGGGACTAAAGCTATACAACAAATCTTGGTGGCTAGAACAACAGTGCGGAATAGGCCGTGCGGTTAGACAATGTTCTAACCGCTCGGCAATACTAGAAGCAAGAGAGAGATGCGGTAGGAGACCGCTAGACCGCCCGGTTTCCAAGCCGCTGGAGATAAATCGCAAGACCGCTGGACTACACACAGCAACAGCCTGGATATCAAACCGCTGGAGAGTAACCGCCAGACCGCGCGGTCTACAACCTGCCAGGCTCAAACTGCCAGACCGCCCAGTCTCACACTCCAACAGTAACTAAGCATTTCAAATCAGAAGTTGATGTATCTTCAAAACTAATAGTGTAAACATTATGAGTCCTATAAGCAGTAAGCAAACAATTATTCATTTTATCCTCTATAACGTTGTAGGTTTTTGTAGAGGATTCAAATAGTATATTCAAGCCTTTATCACAAAGTTGACTAATTGAAATTCAGTTATGCTTAAGTCTATCTACAAACAATACATTTGAAATTGAAAAAGCTTTGTTACCTATAGTGCCGATTCCAAGAATGCATCCTTTGTTGTTGTCCCCAAATGTCACCATGCCCCCTTCTTCTTCTCCAGGCTACGGAACTTGTCTTTATCTCCTATCATGTGCTTAGAACACGCAGAGTCAAAATACCACGCGTTCTTCTTGTCCTTTGCCCGCCAACACACATAAAAGGAAGATGAGAGTAAAGATCATGTTACCCAAGTTGTCTAGCCCAGACGATTTGTAGAAGACTTTGGTATCCAGACTTGCATAGTTTTTTGACACCTTTCCTCAGACACGAGCCAGATGTGTGACCAAACTTTTGACAGTTTGCACATAGGGTATAAGCAATGGATGCTGCCTTTTTTGTGTTTCTAGAGCTCATGTTGGAGGATGGGGATAGCCTTTCAGAATTATCAATTTTATTTTGTGACTTTTTTATATAAAGTCTTAGACTTAGCATGAAATCGATTTCCACTCGGTGGTAGCGTTGGACTTACGTACCCTAGTCAAAACTTTTCAGATCTGTGATACTGTGCTCCCAACATCATATTCAGAGATTTTTGTCCTATTCCAAATTTCTGGACAACATAGTTAAGATCATGGATCCTCACCTTTAGGGCGGTGTTTTCTTTGACTTGCATTACACACCGATTTGTGAATTGCTTTTTTACCTTTTTCTATTTTAGCAAGAGATATTTGAAGAATTTTCTCCAAGGCATTCTTTTCACTATTTAGATTCCTCACTTTCAAAGATGCCTTGGAGAGACTTACTTTTAGCTCTTCGATTATTGCCACTGAGTGAGGGCACTCTTGACACTCGATCTTCTCTTTGCCGCATTTAATTAATTCATTTTTTATATTTTCTAAGTCCTTTTAAATTTTCTTGTTTTTAGTTCTAATTGACTTTTTCTCAAGAATTACATTGTCTAGCTTATCACAAAGATGTTTGTAAATTTCAAGAAGTTCATTATAAGAGAGTGGGGTTACCTCAGTATCGCTCTGGACACTGGACTCATCGTCTAACTCATCCTGATTCTTACCTATGAGGCATAGATTTGTGTCATCTTCACTACTTGAGCCGGAAGTGCTTGACTCGTCAAATCCATCTTCGTCCCATGTTAATGCCTTCAACACTTTCTTCTTTCCCTTGTGCTAGCTTTATTACTCCTTTTCCTCCTTCTAGAGCCTTGGACACTTCCTCTTGATGTGCCTAGGCTTGTGGTAGTGGTATCACTCTTGTAGAGACTTCTTATCATCGCTCTCCGTCTCCTTTGATGATTTGTTCTACCTCTTTATTTCTTCAGCACCTCTCTTCAGAAACTTCTTAAACTTACCTTGACTCTAGGGATTCTTCATGAACCTTTTGAATTCTCGATCATAGAGGATTTCTTCATCTTCGTCTTCAGACTCTTCAACAGCCTTCCTCTCCATTACAGCCTTCAGTCCCATCCCCTTCTTTTTTATCTCCCTAGGATATTTCTCAGCTTGTATCTTTAGTTCGAGCTTATGGGTATTTAGGTTTCCAATGTGGCTCTCTATCTCCATGGTGCTTATATCATGTGATTCAACAATCGCCGTCACCTTCGGGTTGAATCATGGTGGCAAATATCGCAGGATCTTCCTGACAAGGTCTCCATTTGAGTATCTCTTCCCGAGATATCTAAAATCGTTGACAATATTTGTGAAGCGATTGTACATGCTGTCCACCTCCTCGTCAATCTTCATCTAAAACTATTCGTATTTAGATTCAAGCTGGAACAACTTCGACTCCTTCACCTGCGAGGTACCTTTGTGAGTAAGTTCAAGTAAACGCTAGATATCATATGTAGTTTCACAATTACAAATTCTATTGAATTAAGTTTTATCCAATGAACAAAATAAAGAGTTCATGGCTTTTGCATTATTAATGCATTTCAGCTTGTCAGCGTCATCCCATTTTTCTTATGGTTTTTTTAGAACTTTATCACCTACAGTGATAGTGGGTATAGTCTATTTCGTTTATATCATGACCCACACAACCATGTTTTGGGTCATTTAAAAGATTTCCATCCGTGTTCTCCAATGACTGTAGTCACAACACATAAATAGTGGAGGTCTACTCACACCTTGTCCCTCAGGGAAAGTGTGAACCACGTTGGCCATCTTACTTAAAGATTTTAATTCCTTTTTGAAGCAACCTCCCTCTGATACCACTTGTTTGATCTAGTGGCCAACCTTAGAGGGGGGATAGGGTTTTACGAGTTAATTAAAAATTCAATTATTTTTGTCAAGGGAAACTAGTTTTGGAAGCTATCGCGGGGCGCTAGCTTACTAGTATGTGGCGGTAGGTTAGAGACCTTGTTTTCCTGAGCGAATTTCTCTTTGGAGATGCACACACCCTTCAGAGAACTACCAGTAAACAATCGCAACGTTACACACAGAATGAAGAGCAAAAAATAATTTTAATAAAACAGAAACAAAGATGGTTTTACAATTACAAGCACTAGATCTCCATGATGTCGGAGATCGGAGGTGGTGAGAGTCAAATTCCTTTTTCATTTTTTATACTGACCCACTACCCAGAACGATTGGCTCTCTCCCTTTCCCTCCAAGAAAGATCTTCGAGTCGGCTAATCACCTTCACATAAGGAAGTGTCTTAGATCCCACTAGATCCACAATTCAAGATGTCCCTTCCCTGGGATGATTTCTCACATAATACTTCTCGGATTCCGGTGACCTTCACCGGTCGATTTTCCTTACCACAAACAAACAAAAATGATGAAAGTACAAAAAATATAAAGAAGATTTAAGATTAATTCTCCCTCAAGTCGATTCCTTCATTGAGCGATGCGTGATCGGTGCTCACGATCTTCGTTTGGTTACAACTGATAAACTCCTCTTGGTCGTTGTAGTCCTTTGCTCGTCAAAGATCTTCGTCCACGAACGGGAGGGAGGTGGATTTCTCTTCCTTTGACGGAGATGGTGGAATGGTTCTCAGAGGCGGCTCCCAAAACCTAGAATGAAGTTCTTCCTCTCTTGTTTCGTACAAGGAACAAAAAACCAAAGCCTTTTATACGTCTTTGAAAAATAGGCTACCGCCGGCGGTAAGACTAGAGCCCGGCGGTAGCTCGTTACGCGTCGAGGCGACAACTGTCCCACAAATTTGGAAAAACATTCAAAAAAGATATTTTTTCATCTTTTTCGTGCTAGCGCACCGCGGTACCCAGCTATCTCGTGTCAACAACCATCTATCATCTGACGGTATCCAAGCTTCTAAACGAATCCATCTCGAGTCTCATTGAGAGATCTAGCACTGCGTGGTAGGAAGCAAACACTGAGCGGTGGGTCGCTGAATGGATGGCCCGAATAAATCTTGGAGCTAGCACTGGCGGTATCTCTAGCGCACGACAGTAGTTCCCCGAGCACCCATTCTCTTAAATCGAGGCTAGCGCTCGGAGGTAGCTTATAGATTTGAGTTCTTTGCATCTTTTGAATCTGTAAAACTGCGCACTACACCAAACACAAATGTGATCAAATACAACATGGGAATTGATATTGTCAAACTGAAGATATGTGAACCGTCGGCTCCAACACTACGATGAGGAGGAAGTCCCTGGGAATTACGACTTCCTCGCTGCGATGGGGAGGAAGTCGCCGGGATGCACGAGTTGGAGCTGTGATGGGGAAGAAATCGTCGGGATTTGTGACTAGGAGCTGCGATAGGGAGGTAATCGTCGGGGCGAAATGAAACTAGGGCGCGACTTTGCTGGGGCAGAAGTATTACCGGGTGGGGGGGAATGAAATCAAGGGCGCATTTTTTTATTTGGGCGGAATAATAGGCTGGGCGGCGATTTCGTGTCGTGCGCGACGATAATGAAGTTGCAATACACTCAAGTTTTTTTTACGTTAAAAAAGCTCGAGTGTATTATATATATCGTATGTATATATATATACACACACACACAAGTGACAGGCACGGGCCTTCAGCCCTCGTGCCCCGCGCGATAGTACCCGACAGCAGCAGCGGCCTTCGCCCCCCCCCCCCCCCCCCCCCCCCCCCCCCCCCCCCCCCGGGCACGATTCGCCTGCCCCCCACTGACGTATCTTAATATTAATGTTTTCTTTACATTATGAAGGGTTGTCATTAAAATAATATAATGGGACTTTGGTTGTTTAAAAAAAGATGGAAGTGAACTACTAAAAACACTCGATATATATTAGAGCATGCATTGAGCTTAATATGTAAATTCATGTAATTATTATTAGAAAGGGTAGTTAAAATAATTACGCATAATACCAAATTGAGCACGATTCATTGAGTGCAATTAAATGTTTTAGAAAGCAGTAGAAATGGGCAACATTTTGGCAATTTCTCAATTTCGCTCGCTGCAGGCGAAGTTAAATTTTTAGGACTTGAATTCTTACCGAAAGTTTGTATCAAAAGCTATATAGTATAATTCATTAATATCAAAAGTTCTAGCTTCAAGAAATGAAAAAACCTTGAGATAGGAGAGAACATTTGGCATAAGTTATCCCTATATCTGAAATCAAAATAAAGTTGTGCAGAAATTTATAACCCAAATTTTGAAATAAGAGAATGAGATTGAAATAAAATCATATTCAAGGAGACAAATTAGGGTAATCAATAGGAGGGGATCTGCCTACTTACCAGTTGAATAAGGTGGCCAGAAAGATTAGATATTTTCAGCGCCTAATGGAGAGGAAGATAACTGGAGGGGGATGCAAAATATCAAGATCTTCTCCTGGTGCGGAGGTTTCGGGTGGTCAAAACAAGTGTGAAAAGAGGAGTAAATAGGTGGAAATAAGAGGTGGAAGCTTATTTGTAGGATGCTCCAGGTCATTGTCGACACTGGTGGAGTCGATGCTATTTGTCGGCGAATGAATGGAAGAGGATGTTGCTCGGGTCCTAGATTTCTTCTGTGGATGGCGGAAGCCAGACGCCTTCAGCTTGGCCGGCGCCGGACACCTCTAGCTTCATCGATGTCGGATGCCTCAAACTTCTCTAGTCACTACCACTTGTGAGGATTGCCTTAAGAGGGATTTAGGAATCAAAAGTTTTTATAAGAGGTCGACAAGCATTTTTTTGACCGAAACAGGCGTCGGGATCTTCTTGGGATGAAAAGAGGAGGTTTTTGAAGGTTTTTTTATTTGCAGTCCACAATTATACAATTTATGGATACTGGCAGACCTTCTATTTATTTTTAATATAGTATATATATATATAGGTCCCCTAAAAATTTGTCACGTGCTATTCCTTCCAGTCGTTGGATTTAATCCAACAACTGGGATTAAGCACAAATCAGTAAAAATGAACAGCGATCCCAGGCACGGGATCGCACCCTAGTCCAAACAGGGTCTCACGCGGGCTCGAGACAATATGCCCGCTCAGACAGCTTTCAAGCGGTGCGGAACTTTAGTCCCACACCGCAAGTAACAAAGGGGGATTGGTGTTTATATAGCAATCCGCCAAACACTAACAAATCGTGGGCGCGAGCAAGCTTTCTCGCACGCACGTGCGATCCCGGGTGATCCCTCCCTGCTCATGCTCGCCAATCCTTTTTACCAATCCGCGCTTAATCCCAGTTGTTGGATCTAATTCAACAGATCAAACGACTGGTATGAAAAAGTAAAGAAATATGTTATATCCGAGTTGCACGGAGATACATATTTTCGTGCACACACACACACGAGTGCCTAACATGGTGTTTGACCCCAACGATAGAGCGTGATAGTATCCTGCCGCCCCCGGCGAGCTCTGACCCTATGGCGAAGCGCGATAGTATCCCACCGCCCCCAGCGGGCTTAGCCCCTATGGCCAAGCGCGATAGTACACCGTCGCCCCCGACATAAAAACTTAATCATAGAAACCAAAAAATTGAATTAAACTTTATTAAAGAAACAATAATTTTAAATGAATTAAAGAAGCAGTAATTTAAAGTTATTAAAGAAACGATAATGAACATTTAAAATCTACTTCTATACTATAACGTCAAAGTGTGCATGGCATAACGTAGAAGGCGTGTGAATGTGTTATGTAAAGGTGGTGGTCGGCGGTTCGAGTCTCACCCGGCGCCAAGGTTTTAAGAATCAGACCAAAGAACGAAACAGTGAGATCAAAGATTCAAGATCCGACCGGTTGAACCGGTCGAACCGGGGTTGAACCGTGATGCTAGATAATAACATATCACATATGAAGAATCATAAATTCATATCATATTATAGATGATTAAAACATCAAATTGAACTCAAATTGAAATGTAACTAAATATAATAAATATTTTATTAGAAAAAATAATTTTTAAATAATCGAATAGTTATATATATTAAGATATGCGTGTTTATAATTTAAATATCTATTTCAAATATATATATATATTACAAATATTTCACTATTTCTTAAATTTTTAATTTTGTATAAATAATTAAATATTTTTTTAAAGATATATTATATATTGAGTTCTAAGTGGGAGAGATAGTTTGTAAGGTGTAAAAAATAAATTTAAAATTTTGTAAAGATATATAAAATTATTATTTATTAAGTTATATTTAAATATTAAACTGTATGATAAAATTTAAGCAATATATAATTAATATTTTAATTTATATAAATAATTAAATATTTATTTCGGAATATAAATTATACAGATAGTAAATATATATACTTTAGTTCGAACCAAAACAACAAATGTCAAATGCTTGAGTGGTCAACATCTTTGTTATATTAGATAGAGTCTGGGTTTGTTCCCCATCGCCTCTCTATTTCTACCTTTTGATTAGGCCCGCCCGGTTTCCTAATAAACTAGCCCGGTTCCCGGTTAACCGGTCTAACCGTCTGGTTAACCGGTTCGCATCCGGTTTACGATCGATGCAGTTTTAAGGACCCAACCAGACCGGCCGGTGAATCGGTTTGCAGTCCGACCGGTTTAACCGGTCGATCTGGTCTGATTTTTAAAACATTGCTCGGCGCACCTATTTGTTTTTTTTATTTTTTTAATTAAACTTGCACAACTTTAGTCTCATGTAATAAATTGAAGCTATTTCTTTGGGTTTATATTAAAGAAAATCAATATTTGAAATTTGACAAACCGTGCGGGCTACAATACGGGCAAGGCTTCACCGGGCGAGCTGTATGCATGCGGGGCTTGACCTGGCTATACGAAAGTTCTTCAAGATTGTTAACGATCTAAGAAATTATGGTCGTGTGTTTTCCAACGGTGAACTTAATGACAAATTCTTGAGATCCCTAACCAAAATATCAGATATTAAGGTTTGTGATATAAGGGAGTTTGGTAATCTAGCTATGAAAGAGCCACAGAACTTGTTCAGGATGAGCTGTAACGTAACACTAGAAAGCCAGAAGAAGAGTGAAGCAGGACTTCAGTAAGAGATAAGTCTGTAGCACTGAACGACGAAGGGTCAATAAAAAGCAGAGCTGTGTCACCAATAAAGACACAGGCCTTAATTGAACATAAAGATTCAGAGCCAAACACCTCTAGTTCTAAAATGTCAGATAGAGAGTTTTCTTTAATCTCCAGATAGTTTAAGTGGATGCTCAGGAAAAGGAGGAAAATGAAAAATCAGCCCTCCTCGTCTGATTATAGAAAATCTCATTGTGATCGTGAACATTACAAGAAGATCTCCAACAACAACGATATATATAAATCGAAATAAAACAAACATGTTTCTTCTGACATACTTTGCTGCTGTTGTAAAAAGAACCGCACATGATCGCCGACTGCCCACATAAGAAGAGGGATGGATCCAAGAAAGATGGAAAGAGATCCTTCAAAGCGAAGAAGAAAGAAGAAATGAGCTTTATCGCCAAGAAATCGAAGACTTTAAGCGATATAGACTCAAGTTAGTCAAGCTCGAAAGAAGAAGCCTACTTTGGCCTTATGACACATACTGACAAGTAAGAATGCAACCCCAATACAATGGGAAGGTAAACTCACATACTCTCCTGTCTAAAACAAATACCACCTCCAATGGTCATGAAGACTACTCATTTGAATAGTATTCAGACTTAATTGTACAATATCAAGTATTATTGAAGGAATTTGACAAATGTTGTAAGGTGGTCAAATCCCAAGATAAAAAGATTCTCTCTCAAGTACTTGGAGCCTTAGCTGAGGGAGGAAATTGAGAAATTAACTCCTTTCAGAGACAAAATTTAATACTTGAAAGAGGAACTGGAATGCTCTACTAAGTGACTAAGTCTGAAAGAGACGACCATAAGTGAGTTGGAAGAAAAGTTATTGACAGAAAGGAAGCTTGTAGAAAGTTTCTTGAAGCCAAAGACTATTCTTACTCTCATTGATGAATTTTTCGCCTCTAAGGAGAGTGACATGAGATATAATATTGTTATGGATAAAGTTAAGGCTCCTCAAGGTCAACCTTCCTTCAAGAAGGTTATTTTTCCGACAAATAAGTACGACCTTGACTTATCCTACGATCATTTTGCTAGACCAATGTATGTTGCCTCTAACAAAAATAGCTAAGGATGGATCCGTCATAGAAATCTTGGAATGAGTGATCTCAAGGCATCTCTTGAAGAGATCATCCTTCAGCATTATGGTTCACTCATTCATGGATTGAGTGCTAAGAAAGCATCAATGGTCAAGCATACTGCTAAAAAGCCACCTGAGACAAAGAAGCAAAATGTATGTTATTCTCATAATACTTCCACCTCTAGATCAGTAGCTCCTGCCAGACCTCTCGTTCAAAAGGTAAAGCAGGTGAAGAAAAGAAGGTACAGCAGATTTGACTATTAGTGTTGTGGCAAGATTGGTCATTTTACTATAGATTGCTGGTTCAATCCGAATAATCATAATACTCCATGAGTTTACAATGCAAGAATGATCCCTCGCAAAGTTAACATTCCTAGTGGAAGTTATCTAACAAGGAACCAAGAACCAAAATCTATTTGGGTTCATAAGGGTAATTAATCTGTGAATGCTTGTATGTCCAAAGGCCAACAAAAATCCTATCTAGTAATTGGATAGTGGATATTCTAGGCATATTACTGGAACAAGTAGCCTACTTTAGACTTTCATCTCTTCAAAGATGACCCAAAAGTTATATTTGGAGGAACTGATAAAGAAATCACAAAGGCTATAGTATGATTACCAACGGTATTGTCTCTTTCACTAACGTGGATTATATTGAGGGATTGCAACATAATCTCATAAGCATAAGACAATTATGTGATAAAGGGTATATGGTTGAGTTCTATAATGACATGCGTTTGATAAAGTTGTCAGTTAACTCAGAAAATATTTTTTCAGACACTCGGAGTAGAAATATTTTTGTTTAAATTTTCTTTGCTTAGAGTCTTCTACACCAGTGTGCTTTTCGGCTAAAAATAGTGCACCTCTTTGTGATTAATGACACAAGAGATTAACACATATTAATTTCAAAACTATAAGTATGTTATTTTCTTACAACTTAGTGCATGATGCACCCAATATTAAGTGTGTTATAGATAGATTGTATTATGCATGGCCGATAGGCAAGCAGACAAGGGGCACTTTTAAAAGCATTATTGCCAAAGATTCCCCCAGATGCTTATATCTGCTTCATATGGACTTATTTGGTTCTATGTCTGCCCGTATTTTAGGAGGTAAAGCTTACACAATGGTTATTATGGATGACTACTCACATATTATATGGGTATTCTTTCTGAAACATAAGTCAGATACCTTTGATTCTTTCACTAGCTTTGTTAGACAGACACATAAAAAATTGAACTGCTTTGTGGCCAAAATCATAAGTGACTATAAAATAGAATTCGAGTCTAGTGTCAGGATAAATTTTTGTGCAAGCCTAGGTATCTTTCATGTTTTTTCCTCTCCTTGTTCTCCACAATAAAATTGAGTTACTGATAGAAAGAACAGAACACTCATTGAGGCAAGTACAACTATGTTCAAAGACTCTTCATTACCAGAGTAATTCTGGGCTGAAGTAGTCGATATAGCTTGTCACATGCAAAACAGATCCTTAATCCAAAAGAATCATCGTAAGACACCTTATGAACTTCTAAAAGGCAAAAAACCGACTGTATCCTATTTTAGTATTTTTAGAAGTAAATGCTTTGTACTCAATAATGGGAAGTATCATCGAACTAAGTTTAGTGAAAAATATTATGAAGGGAGTTTCGTAGGCTATAGTAGTCATAGTCATTCATAAAGGATTTTTAATAAGAAAACCTTAGTTGTAGAAGAGTCTATCAATGTTATATTTGATGAGAAGAATATGCTTCATAAAAACTCTTTGTGTTTTTATTGAAGATGTTTGGTCAAAGCAAAAGAGCTAAGCTTGGAAGAAGCGGTCAAAGAAGATATTTCGAGCTCCATCAAAGTCAATACTTCAAGCTTGGTTAAAGATAAAGAGCCTTAAGTCGAAGAACGTGCACTATAAGAAGCAGAACCCCCAAATGGCACTGCAAGGAATCTAGTGATCAGACATTCAAGAGATCGCCTAGTTGATCTGATCATTTAAGATCCTAGTGAAAGGGTTAGAATAAGAAGAGGTACAACTAATGAAGCTTTGCATTTGAATTTTCTTTCTAAAATTTAGACGAAGAAGTTTGAAGAAGCAAATAAGGATACTTCATGGGTAGTTTCTATGCAAGAAGAGCATAATTAGTTTGAAAGGTGCAAGGTGTGGGAGCTTGTACCAAGGCCCAAAGGTCAAAATATAATAAGGACGAAATAGGTCTTCAAAAACAAGCTGGATGAGAATGGATTTAACATAAAAAACAAAGCCAGACTTATAGCTCAAGGTTACTGATAAGAAGAGATTGACTTCGATCAGAATTTTGCTCCGGTGGATAGACTCGAAACGATCAGACTGTTCCCAGCATATACTGCACATAAAGGTTTCAAAGTCTATCAAATGATTGTGAAGTTTGCCTCCTCAATGGTAATTTAAAGGAAGAAGTATACGTGGAATGACCCCCAGGTTTTGTTGATTCATCTCTACCTAATTATGTTTATTTTCTACATAATGCATTATACGGTTTAAAACAAGCTTCTCGAGCTTGGAATGAGACGCTATCTAGCTTTCTTCTTGAAAATAAGTTCACAAAAGGAAAGATAGATAAGACATTATTTCTTGGGGAAGTAAAAGGCAAGATATTGCTAGTACAAATATGCAACACCATTATCCGTCATGTAGAATATAACAAAAGGTTAAGTCCGGGCTCCACACCATATTCCACAGACAGTCAATGGAGTTACGTATTGAAACCAAACAAAACATGCATCCTAACTCAGAGTGCATTCTAGCGGATGTATTAAAGTATGAAGAGTATTAATAATTAAACCATAGGAATGTCCAATAAGCAAAAGTAGGAATGATAACCAAAATACAAAAAAGTGTCTGGCCTTAAGGCATTACAAATGTTTCCAATAATTTAGAGTGTTTTGCATACATCGGCATGCAGGCCGGCAACACATGAAATTAGTAAAGAAGCATCGCTTGGCCTTCGAGATCTGACTTATCCCAAAGGGCTTCTGCTCGCTACTTTCCGCTTGGCTCCCAAACACTTACATAGGGAAAATCCACATAAATATGCCAAACAAGACAATGGTTGGCATTAGCTGACCAAATTATAACGACCCTGCCCCACACCTGAGGCGGGTTGTTCCTTCCCTATAAGTAAACAACATGTACATAATATGACAATAGAATGTGAAATTTAAGCATCATTCACCATAGACGTTGGCACGGCCAACCACATGCCCTGTGCACTCAAGGCACATTATCAGTGTACGAGATTACCCATGGTCCGATCTCTGTACTCGGTGATGGTCAACATTATTTTGAGCGTTATTAGTCTTTTTGGCCCAAAGCCTAAGACTCTCTCCTATGGATACGACAAAGTCAAAGGAGATCACCAAGATCAAGCTCAATGACTCACTCCAAGTTGAATGACATAAGGTTGGGTACAGTTCAGTCACATCCCGTTGCTTAAATCGTAGAGCGCAACTTGCCACGATGCGGGTTAGCCTCCCCTTTCCCATTTACAATAATACATAACCATGTTATGTTCCAATGCTGGCTATTATGACCACCAAAGCGGATCAATCTAAGCTCATAGCTCAACATACATGCCCCCTAGTCTCCAAGAGATAGGCCTCACAAAAACTCACAGGGAGTTACTGCCAATGGTAGTGCTACCGCCATACTGTTGGGGACAGTAGATGATCTCTTCCCCAGAACTTTGGGTATTTTTCCTGGAGACCATCTCCAGTACTCTTTTTGTAGCAACCTACATGCCTCGCAACTCTGAAACTATATGTTTATCCACAGAGTCTTCTCCAACATGAAAATAAACAAGATAACCATCACAAATCAAGACCAACCTGTCCGGATGGGATCCATACAACATGCTTATTACATACTTCAATTCTAGATTCTAAATGCAAGAATCTCACCAGGGATACCATAGATCAACCCATTAGAAATCCCTTCACTCTTCATCAATTGGTGGGGGATTTCATGCAACATTCCTATTGAAACTTAAGGATACTGGGCGGTCCGTTATCTAGTCACAGTGGGCTACTAGTTTCTGAGTTTTGGAGGTTTGGCTTAGCGGTCAGAGGTTGTGATCTGTTTGTTAGCAGTCTTGCGATTTGACAGACCTGCAGTTTAGTTATAGTAGTTTGGAAAACCGTCGTTGTCGACCTGTGTCTTGCCGAGCGGTCTGGAAGTTATCACAAGTAGCGGTCTGGAGGTTATTCGCAATAACAGTCTGGTGGTTATCCGCTGCAGCGGTCTGGAGATTATCTGCAATTGCGGTATGAAGCCAACCCACAGTAGCAGTCTCGGGACTATCCTCATTTGAAGATCAGCGGCTTCCCATACTGTGTATTCTCTATTATACAGTCTTATGGTTTGACAAAGTCAAACCGTATAGCCCGTGTAGCTTGTATGTAGTCCCATAATGCTTGTTGTAATCTCTTATCTCCTCTATTTTCTATAAATAAGGGGGCATACCTTTGTATTATTTATCTTTTTGGAGCAATAAAATTTGCCTTTTATTTAGCTCTTTTTACTTGGTATCAGAGCTAACAAGTCCTTTGCTCCTCTTTGATCACAGTTTGCTTGCAATTTCTTTTTCTAACCGCTTGCGGTCTATCTCCCTCTCTGCCCTCCCATTCTAGTCCCTCTTCTTTATGACCTGTTCTGTTCTCACGACTTATTTTCTCTATTTTGTTCGCACCGGTTTTTCTCTCTACCCGTGTGGTTTCCTATTGATTTCTATGGACACTCCTACTCTATCTTCTTTTTCTACTCGATTTGCTCATCCTTTTCTTTCTACTTCTTCTATTTCTGCTTCTAGTAATTTGGATAATTCTTCGAAGCTTAGTGGCCACAATTACACTGATTAGAGTGTGTCCTTTGTTTTCCTATTATACTCTCAGCGCAAGTGCCACCATTTCACTGATGACCCCCTGCTTATGGCTCTACTATTTTTGGTGTTTGGGATGCTAGTGATGCCTTGGTGAGAACATGTTTACCCAACAATTTATCTGATGAGTGCCTTCCTGTCATTCGACATGATACGATAGTTAAGGCTGTCAGGAATTATCCTACTACCTTGTATTCTAAGGGAGAGCAGACTTATACATACTTTATATGCGGATCTTTTTGCCCGACCTGTCATGACTCCAGCTGCGGCCTATCAAGAAGTTCAAACTCTTGGTGCTAAATTCCTTCAGTATTGAACATTTTCTACAGATCTCGCTGAGCAAGATAAACACTTTCAAGAACTGCTTGCTCTTTGCTACTTGCTTCGTCTGCCGGAATCTTATGATATGATTCAACAACAAATTCTTGAAGAGGGTGACACTCCAACTTTGGATGCTTCTGTCGTTCACATCTCTGCTATTACTACTCTTCTTCAATGTCCTTTACTTCCCTCTCCTGATACTATCTCTCATCTGGCTCGTCTTGATACCTTTGGTGCCAAGGGGGACATACTGGTGGCTGTTGTTACTCTAAGTATCTATTCCTTCATTATGGTAAGGTTGGTCACCTGGTTGAGCACTGCTGGACCAAAAATACTCATCTTTTCCCTGCTTCGGTTGATCCCCCTCTAAGAAGTTTGCTTCTTCTCTTGCAACCTCTTCGGGTATTGCTCAGTTGGACACTACTGGTAGGTGGATTATTGATTCTGGTGCAATTAGTCATATGATAGTGAATTCTCAGTTCTTTTCTCGCCTAGACAAACATAACAGGTTCCCTCCAGTTCTTATTATGGATGGTTCACCGTCTCCTATTTGTGGGTTTGTCAATTTGCATGTCACTCCTTCTCATCAGCTTGAGGACACTCTTTATGTCCCAAATTTTCCTTGCAATCTTCTTTCTGTTACTTCTCTTTGCAAAAAGTTGAATTGTGTGGATTTTCTTACTACATCTACTTATTCTTTTCAGAATCCTCACTCCAAGGAGACAATTTCTACTGGGACTGAAAGAGGCAGCTTGTTTTACCCTGATAACATTTCGGCCTTTTTTGCCTCTTCTTCTCTTTTTTAGTGGCATCTTTGCCTTAGGCATTCTCCTCCTCAAATTCTTTATCGGCTTCTTCCAGATCTACCTCAGGGGGACTCTTCTATTAATTGTGAGGCCTGTCAATTTGGCAAACATCACAGTTCTACGTTTCCAGCAAAGCACAGCTGTAGTTCTTCTCAACCTTTTGAACTTGTTCATTTGGATATTTGGGGTCTTGCTCCTATCCAAACTATTGGTAGGGGTAGTTTCTATTTTGTTACTTTTATTGATGACTTTTCAAGATATACATGGTTGTATTTGTTACAAGAACATTCTAAACTTTTTTTAAATTTTTACTGTATTCTATAATGAGATCCGTACATAGTTTGATGTCCCTATTAAGATACTTTGCACCGATAATGCTAAAGAGTAACTAAGTCATCAGTTTATATTATTTTGCATGCATCATGACATTGTAAATTAAACTTAGTTGTACTTACACCTCTCAGCAGAATGACGTTGTTGAACGCAAGAACCAACATCTTTTGGATGTGGCTCGTAGCCTTCTCACTCATATGCATGTTCCTCGGTCCTATTTGGCACATGCTGTTCTTCTTTCCAATTTTCTCATCAACCGAGTTTTGTCTTCGGTTCTCATTGACAAAACACCATTCTTTGTTTTGTATCCTAATGTGAATCCATTTCCTTTAACTCCACGTGTCGTTGGATGCACCGCTTTTGTACACTCTCCTTCTTCTGGTCGTGACAAACTCTCTCCTTGTTCTACCAAGTGCATCTTTTTAGGCTATTGTCCAACATAAGAAGTCTATAGGTGTTATGATCCTGTTCTCTGAATAGTATGTATATGAGAACATCACTTTCTTTGAGGATGCTTCGTTCTTTTCTCCTACCTTTGTTCTTTCACTAGCTGATGATTCTTCTTCTTTTCCTATTATTTCGGCACCTCTTCCTGAGCCTGTCCTTCCTTCTTCTCCGCCTGTCTTTGATTATTTGGGTGAGTCACTGTCGCCAGCTCCTTGGCCAGCAATCTTTTCTTTGGATGGGTCTGATACAGTAGATAGGTCCAATCTTGATCTTCGCATTGTCCTTCGGAAAGGTGTTCGAACTTGCACTCAACATCCTATTCGGGATGTTGTTTCTTATTCGCAGCTCTCTCCTTCTTGCAAAAGTTTTTATCCCACACTATCCGTCAATGTCATTCCAACTATCTATCAAGAAGCTCTTGTTATTATTCATTGGAAAGCCACATTGGATGAGGAGATGGAAACTCTCATGTAACGGGGCACTAGCACTCTAGTTCTTAACCCTCAAGGAGCTGATGTGGTTGGCTGTCACAGGGTCTTTGTAATCAAGTTTTTTCCTGATGGTACTATTGACTGTTATAAGGCTCAGATTGTTTCCAAGAGATTTTACACAGACATATGGTGTGGATTTCTTTGATATGTTCTCTCTTGCTGCTCAAATTACTACGATCTGTATTCTCTTTTCTATGGCCGTCAATAGAGACTAGGAGATGTCTCAGTTGGATGTGAAGAATTCCATTCATTTTGGTGATTTGCAGGAGACAGTCTATATGGAGCAACCGTGTAACACCCCAAATCCCCAAATGGAGTTCAGGCTGGGAAACATGGTCTGGGACACGGGCGTGTCCCAAGCCGTGTCCTGCTCTATATGGGGAACACAACCAATGACATGGGCATGTCAGAGTCCGTGTCCTTCTCTCGAGCCCCACACGACCAATGACCAGGCATGTTAGAGGTCGCATCCTTCACTAAAGCTCCAAACAGCCATATACACGGGCGTGTCAGAGGCCGTTTCCTTCTCTAGATTTGCCAGAGATGTGAGGCTTGGTGAACACGGGCAAGACACGGGCATGTTTGAAGCCGTATCAGGGACACGGCCTGTGACACGAGCGTGTCACATGGCCGTGTCCTGTTCGGGTTGAGTCGGTTCGTGTGTCGCTTACAGTACACGGCATGTACCACGGGCTTGTCACAAGCCGTGTCATCCCAAAAATAGAATTTTTAGGGCGATCTGTGGTCGTTCATTTCCTTCATCTGAGATCCAATGGCCCAGGCTCCTCCCTGCTAGGATAAGTTCAGGAAGTGAGAGATATCTCATTCAAAGCTTGGCTATTCTCTTTCTAAATGAATAGAGAGAAGGGAGAGCAAGGAGGAGGAGAAGAAGAGGATCCAGCCGCCGGTCGAGTTTCAGAGTTCCAAATTTAGGTCCGAGGCTAGATTTGTGGATGTAAGGCCGCTGCGGTGCTTTCCAACTAGCTAGATTTCTATGTCTCCAAAGAGATCGTGAAGGGTAACGGTCTTCCTTCTTGGACATGTGAAGTCCTTCTTTTGGCATATGCATGGATTTCCCCCACCAAATGGTGGATGGTTGAGGGATTTCCCTTGGGTTGATTCTTGGAATCCCCATCGCGTCATGCATATAGATCTTGAAATGTGTAGTACGGACTAGGCATGCAGTGTGAAACCCATCTGGACAGGTTGGTCTAGATTGGTGATGTTGCATTTTGCGTACTGGAGAAGACTCTCAGTTTAAACGTGTAGTTTGTGGAGTCGATGGGTTGTGCCAAATGACCCGAACAGGACACAGGTATTTGACACGCTAGTGTCAAATCTGACACGCCAGTGTCGGACCCGAACACGCCTGGGCTCAGACCGTGCATCTGCACTCAATAATCATTGAGTGAAAGGCATTGAGTGGGCTACACGCCCTGGGACATGCCCGTGTCCCAGGCCATGTTCTTCGCCCCGACGACCGTTGACTGCAATTTTGTCGATCACGCGACCATCGCCGAACCCGAGCATGACACGACCATAGGACACGCCCGTGTCCCAGGCCGTGTCACCTCTACCAAATCCAAGACTTAGCTCAAAACGCCACCCGTCACTCTTTTGAGTTTCAGGGCATTACAACTCTCTCCCTCTTAAAAGAATTTCATTCACGAAATTACCAAAGGAAAAAAAATAGAAAACCAAGAGCGGTACCTGAGTGAAATAACTCTGGGTACTCCTCAATCATGGTCTACTCTCGTTCCCAAGAGCGCTCCTCACGACCGTAATTGTCCCAATGGACCTTGACCATTCTGATCTACTTGTTACGAAGTTTCTTGACTTCAGAATCCTCAATACGAACGGTCCTGACCCTTATCATCAACCCTTCATCCACCGATACTTGATCAACTGCGATCACCTGTGAAGGCTCTTGCACCGCCTTCCGCAACACTGATATGTGGAATACATCGTGTAGACCACTCAACTCCACCGATATCTTTAGAAGACAAGCCGCTTCGCCGATCCGCTCCAAAATCTCAAATGGTCCAAGGTATCTCGGGCTCAGCTTCTTCAAGCGTGTACCCGTGAAACACCCTTGAACGGTATTATTTTCAAATACACCCAATCGCCAACTCCACGTTCCGGTGCTTGGCATTGTAGTATTTAGCTTGTCTATCCTGAGCGATCAGCAAATGCTCCCGAATGGTTCGCACCAATGAAGTAGCGTTTTCCACCTCTTGCTTTTTGTATAACCTTGCCTCACCCGTTTCTAACAAAGAAAATAGAGTGCGACACTTTCTACCATATAAGGCCTCAAAGGATGCCATTTGTATGCTAGCTTGGTAGATATTATTGTACGCAAACTCCACCAAATACAGATGGTCTTCCTACTGCTTTACGAAGTTCAGAACGCACATGCGAAGCATGTCCTCCATCGCCCTGTTGACCCTCTCGGTCTGCCAATCCGCTGCAGATGAAAGGCTGTGCTGAACTTCAACTTAGTCCCCAACATTTGCTGCACCATCCTCCAGTCATTGGACGTAAAATACCCATCTCTATCACTCACGATGCTGCGGGGTACACTGTGCAGTCTAACAATGTTATCCACGTACAGCTTTGCCAGTTTCTCCACTAAATCATCCTTCCTATGCGGAATGAAGTGCGACACTTTTATTAACCGATTTACAATCACCCAGATGGCTTCGTTTCCCTTCTGCGACCTTGGCAATCCATGCACAAAGTCCATCGAAATGTCGTCAAACTTCCACTCCGGAATAGACAAAGATTTCAAGAAACCCCCTAGCTTTTGGCACTCTGCCTTCACTGAGGCGCAATTCTGACATTTAGTCACAAATAGGGCCACATCCTTCTTGAGTCCTGGCCACCAGAACAACTTCTTCAGATCTCGATACATTTTCGTGCTCCCTGGGTGAATTGAGTAATTCGTATGATGAGCCTCGTACGTAAACTCCACTCGCAAATTACCCACGTTTGGGATGCACAAACGATTGTCCTTCCTTAACAGTCCATCTTCAACTGTAAATTAGGAATTTGACCCATCCGAAGCTGCATCCATGACTTCCTTCATGCTGCTATCCAAATCCATAGCCTTCCGAATCCGAGCAGCCAGATCATACTGAACTTCCGTCCAGTTCAATAACGCTTCGACGCTAGTTTGCTTGTAAACACAACAGATCTCTAATGCCTCCAACTCCCGAATCAACCGCTCATCATGAATCGACAACCAGTTGGCTTGGGCGGGAGCCCTGCGACTCAACGCATCCGTAACTGCATTGCCTTTCCCGGACACATAATGAATTTTGAACGTATAGTCCCCTAGGAACTCCATCCACCTCCGCTGCCTCATGTTCAAATCCTTCTTATCCAACAGGTATTTCAGGCTCTTGTGGTCGGTATAAATATCGACCTTTATGCCGTACAAATAGTGCCTCCACATCTTTAGCTCAAAAAATCACGGCCGCTAACTCCAAGTCGTGGACTGGATAATTCCTTTCGTGCACTTTCAACTGACGCGAGCCACGCCCAATAACACTACCATGCTACAGCAGCACGCAGCCCAAACCACTGCCTGAGGCATCACTGTATATCTCAAAACCTTCGGTCCCACTCGGCGAACTTAGCACTGGTGTCGTGGTCAACCGACTCTTAAACTCTTCGAACGCTTGCGCGCACTCCTGCGTCCACACAAACTTCTGATCTTTCCTTGTCAACATCGTGAGAGTTAATGCTATCCGCGAGAAGTTCTCCATGAAGCACCTGTATTAGCTGGCAAGCCCCAGAAAACTCCAGACTTCCACTACCGAAGACAACACAGGCCACTCTCGTATCGCAACAATCTTCGCCAGATCCCGCAATCCCTTCACCACTGACTATGTGACCAAGGAACGCCACTGAGGACAACCATAACTCGCATTTTGAGAACTTTGCGTATAGTTCGTTCCTCCTCAGCGCCTCGAAAAATAAATTCAAATGCTTGAAGTGATCTTCTTCGCACTGCGAGTACACCAATATGTCGTCAATAAAGACGATCACAAAATTGTCTAAGTACTCCCTGAACGTCCTGTTCATCAGATCAATGAATACTGATGGCGCATTAGTCAGTCCGAATGGCATGACCGTAAACTCAAAATGCCCATACCTTATGTTGAACGCTGTCTTTGGGATATCACTCTCCCTGATCCTCAGTTGATAGTAACTGGACTTCAGATCCAATTTTGAATATACCGACGAACCGACTAACTGATCGAAAAGATCATCAATCCTTGGGATCGGGTATTTGTTCTTTTCCGTTAACTTGTTCAATTCTCTGTAGTCGATACACAGCCACAAACTTCTGTCCTTCTTCTTGACAAAGTGGACCGATGCGCTCCAAGGCGACGAACTTGGACGCACATAACCTTGCTCCATCAAATCTTCCAGTTAAACCTTTAGCTCTGCCATCTCCTTAGGCTCCAACCTATAAGGAGAGTGTGACACAGGTTTGGCACCTGGCACTAGCTCGATGGTGAAATCGATCTCTCGCTGCGGTGGGGCTCCAGGAAGATTGTCTAGGAACACATCGGGGTACTCACAAACCACAGGGATACTACCCAAAGTTATTTTATGATTTACAGCCTCCACTAGCGTGAAGAACAGCTCTGCGCCAGCACAAACTGCCTTGACCACCTGAAGAGTAGACATCAACGTCTTGCTCGACCTCTTCAATCCCGCAAATGTTGTCTCCCGCCCAGCACCCAGCTTGACCTCTTTACAGTTGAAATCTATATAAGCCTTATGCTCCGAAAGCCAGTCCATACCGAAGATAACGTCGAACTCTACAAGCGGCAGCAACGACGCTAGCAAGTGGAACTCCTGACTTCCAATATGAACACTTATGACACATACTGTGTCCACGCGCATAGAACACCCATTCAGCAACAACACGTCCAATTTGTCCTTCACCATCGAAGAAGGGACTCTGATGCGCGATATAAAACTTTTAGACAAAAAGGAGTGTGAAGCTCCCGTATCGAATAGTGCTCTTGCCAGACTATCGCAAATCAAGACAAAGCCTATACAAATAGTAATAAGCTAACAAGCACTAGGTAACAGTACTTTAAATCTAACTCGCTATAAATTTAAACCATACCTGTCACCACGTCTGCCTGTTTGATGGCCTCTTGCTGGCCCAGATTATAGACTCTTGGTTGAGTCGGAGCTTAATGGGATGCGGTTAACTCCACCGCCTTGCCCTTTGATGCGTGGATTACGGCAAGCGCACCGGTCGCACAAGTAATAAAGTTTGGGAATAAATCCCCGAGTGTCGGTCTCTTGAGGAACACAGTAAGGGATGAGTTAATGTCGAGGAGGACTTGAGATTGAAGTCCTCGGGTCGGAGGTAACGATGGGGGTTTTGATGGTTGTGGAAAATAAAGTAAAAATCTAACAACTACTCCTATGCAACGCCGCTATGCGATGCTTCGCCAGGCGGGATGGAAACTACACGGGCCGCTATGCACCGAATCGCTAGGCGGATGGGCGAGTAGGCTAGCGGATGAGGTGGAGAGAACGGCGGAAATCCTACTATGCAGGCCGCTATGCACTGCTTCGCCAGGCGGGATGGAAACTACACGGGCCGCTATGCACCGAATCGCTAGGCGGATGGAAGAGTAGGCTAGCGGATGAGGTGGTGAGAATGGCGGAATGAGGGTCGTGAGCACCTCTTCGCAACGCACGCCACTAGCAATTGCTAGTGCGGCAAGGGCGGATGGATGGTGGAATAATAAGGCGCACCTCAAACAATAAATAACGAAAATACAAATCACAAAGACATGATTTAGCACAAGCGTTAATTACAATAAACATTCTTCATCAATACAAAGAGAATAACTAAGCTAACAACAACAAGAGGAAGAGGTGTGCGAATCGACCGAATCCGAAGCCTTGTTGAGGGTTCACGGTTGGAATCCCGGGTTGTCAATCCGAGTCCAAGCTCGGTCCTCAACTGCGTCCGGGGTAGAGGAGGCTGTCACTCACTCCCAATGGACCCGTCTTCTTCGTTGAAATGATCCGTAGATTGCGGCTCCGGCCCTTCCTTGCTTGATGGAGAAAGCTCGGTCAAAACTCCGCTTGAAGCTTGAGGATGAAGGAGGAGGCCGAGAGGATGCTCCGGCGTTGATTTGGCGTTGTAAGCTTGCCCGGAGACCCTCCCTAAGGTGGGAGATGGAGGAAGACGGCGGAAACCCTCGTTCGGGACGAGAAACGGCGGAAAAATCGCGTGATCCCCGATTCGATCAAAATTAGGGCGGACCTGCGCTATTTATAGAAAACAGATTTAAACAGCGCGCACGATCACAGGCGCACGACCAGTGGTCGTGCGCGGTATGGCCTGTGATCGTGCGATATGGAGGCAGAAAAGTGGGAAAAGAAAGTGTGACTGCGCACGACCGGCAACGCACGAGCAGTGATCGTGCGCGGTATGGCTGGTGATCGTGCGATATGCCGGGACAGAACTTTCACAGGAGAGGTCATGGCTGCGCACGACCGATGATCGTGCGCCAAAGAGGTCGACGGTCGTGCGTGGGTAAATCCTACCCCGGACGCCCACACGATCCCAGAACCTGCAGGAAAACTGGACGGGATGTCGATATGGCAGTCACAGACATAAATATAATGCATAGCAAAAGGGAAATACACACACGCACAGAAATAGGCTAATAAAGTGCACAAGACGTGGAATAACCGTAGCGAACCAAAAGGAGTGCAAATGACGCTAAACGGTGTGCAAAGACAAGAAAATAAGCCTAGATGAGTCCGAAAATAGGTATATAAAGAGGACTCATCACACCCCCAGACTTAACCATTTGCGCGTCCCGAGCAAACAAAACCTAAGCAGACAGGGAAAATGAACTAGCTAACAAAGAAATTGCAAAACGGAGTACCATGCGAAGTCGCATGCTCGCGTGCATAAAAAATAAAGTAGAGGAAATTTTTAAGTATACAAAATATTTTATATTTTTCACAATGCGTATTAAAAATTTATTATTACTCAAAAGTGGAATCACGGTGAATCATCCGGTCCTACGCAGGGAGAAAGTAGGCAGGCCACTGAGGTGAGCATTGCCGAAGACCGGGGCTCAAGATTACCCCCAAAGGAATCCACCAATGTCGGAAACCATAAGCTTGCCCGTTCGCACTCTCTCCACGGCACTAGTCAACTCAAGCGCAAGTCCGTAGGACTTTAGGATAATAACGGGGCTTGGGATTAGGTGAGGAAAGCAAAGATAAACATGACGGCTATGCACCTAACCCAAAAGAGCTAACGTACAAAACTAGTACCCGCTGCCCACAAAATAAATACGGGTGCACCACACCCCCAGACTTAACTTTTACTAAATGGGTGTGTGCACCGCCTACTCCAAATCCAAATCATCTCCAATAAAGATTTTCAATCAAACTTTTTCTTTCTCTTTTTTCTTTTCTCTTTTTCTCTTTTTCAAATATTTTTCTTTTCTTTTTTCATCTTTTTATTTTCACAATTTCAGCAGATATAACTTGGAAGCACTTCCACATTTTCACAAATAATAACACCACATCACAACCCAACATGAAAATATAAAACATTAAGCTCGACTTGGGTGCGCGACTAGGATAGGCTATAAGGCTTTGGTGAAATATAGGTGGAGCTGAATCAAAAGAAAGGGTAGGCACAAAGGGGCGTAGCGAGGATATGACGTTAGGAACGGTACAAAGCTCAATCGGGCCAAAAGATGGCCTACATCACTCTCACGCTAGACTAACCGTGTACCAATGCTTCAAGAATAGCTTGGGGCAAGTTCTTAGCAACCGAGAAAGATAATCCTTCCTCCCGACTCAAGCAATACGAGTCTAGTGGCGGCTACACACATTCCTACGCTACCGTTTGATTCACACCGGATTCACCAACTTTTGAGTAGAATAAAAAAGAATTTACGCAGATAGAAAAATATAAAGCTATAAGCATACAGAAAAATTAAATCTACTCAAATTTCTATACAAAACGAGAGCAGTTGACTAGAAACACAGCAAGGCCAACATTTTACTCCGTCGCGCAATCCTGAACTAGCACAGAAATTTTCCAAATCGAACAAAGATACAGGTTCAACTCGTGACACGCAAACCGCTAAGCTCGCGCTCATGTGGGTGCAGTGGTGTGCGATGCAATGAACATAAACAAAATAAAATACAAAAAGCTTCTAACATACAAAAGAAATGTGTACGTGCAAAAAGGTAAACTGATTCTCCCCCAGACTTAAACTAAACAACACATCAAATGATAGAGAAATTTAAATCAAAAAGAGCTAAGGGAAGAGGTTACCCAATGCTCAGCTAGTGAGCATACCAGAAGACGCGTGAAAACTAGGAGCAGGCCCGCCATACGAAGAATCACAACCCCGCCAATGCGTAGTATCCATGAATACCTGCAGGGGTGAGCTCCGCAAAAACAAAAGAAAAATATACAAAAAGAAATACTAAACTAAGCTAGACATAAAAAAAGAAAAATGCAGAAAATGAAAGATAAGCACTGGGGTTATTGTCATCCCAGCACGACTTATTCAGCAAAAGAAAAGTTCTAGCTAATGGGCCTATGAAAAGAAAAGTGCACAGGCAACTGTCCTAATATCCGTGTCGGTAACGGGTACCGATACGGTGATAGCACAGTTACCCCTCTACCTAGATAATAATACCTGTGACGCACAGGTAGAGGAAATAGGAAGTAAGATGAGGAGGAGCACTGGTCCTCACTCATCTCACCACAAAACAAATCCTTGCCTAGCAAGGTATCGTCCACCACAAGCTCGTTGGGGGCGAAGGTGTAGGCAGAGGCTTCAACTGCAAAAGGAGTAGGAAACTCCTCATGCACGCTGAGGCACTCACCGACAACCTGAGCACAAGGCTCAATGTCAACCCAACTCACCTGCAGGGAGTCAACCCGCATAGCCGCAGAGGGAGAAGGGGGGTCAAGGAATAAAGGAGACGAAGAACATAAGGAACTAATCGGGGGAGTGGTCCCGGTCTCACTCCCAGCAGGCTCCAAACAATGATCATCGTCGGTGTCATGTGAGTCATGGCGAGGGGAAGCTGAGACCATGAGGTCCTCGGTGGTGATTCGGACCTCCTCAACCAACAAGGAAGTAGAAACCTCCTCGCCAGCAAGGATTTCCTCATCACACCTCGGTACGTCACGGTGTTCCAAGACATAGTACTCACCATTGATGAGAATAATGTCCTCGTCACACCACGGCGCATCCTCATATTCCCAATTCCCGCAGGGCACAACATCATCAACCAACTCACTAGAAAGGGGAGTAGGTAATTCATGCAAAGAAAGCGGAGGAGCAACATCATCAGAGATAATATGCGCAGGTTCCTCCGGGGGTGAATCAAAAATAGGGGAAGAAGGCACAGGGAGAGAAGGCGCCGCAATGTCGTCGCACTGACCAGTAGAAAGTCTGATGGGTGTATCCACAGCAGTCCCCCATAGACAAGGTGGTACTGCGGATGCATCATCAGAATCAGAAGGAGCGGCCATTTGAGAGGTGGATGAGACAATCCGGATATCCGGTTCATCATCCGCCTCCAACTGGCGCTGAAATTCTGCGCAATCTTTCAACACATGGTCGGTGCTATGACAACACAAACACCGTTTTCCATTACCCCTCGGTCCAGAAGGGACCGGGGAGGAATATGAAAAAGGTGAAGGCGGAGAAGAGTAGTGACCATAAGACTGGGGTGCGGTGTATGAAGTACCATAAGACAACGGTGCTCCATACACTGAACCACGAGAATTATGCTCCCATTCTTCAGTGGGGCACTCATCACTGTTATGCCTATAATCCCCGCACCAACAGCAACGAATATTCGCATAAGAATACATGGTGCAGCAAGAAAGAATTCACCACAAGAATTTTCTAAGCAAAAATTAACTACACACAAGCAGATAAATAAAAAGGAATACCTGCTACTGGAATATAAAAAATTAGAAGAGGAATAAAGAAAAATAAGCAACAAATTATAAAAACTAAAGTAAAGAAAAATAAAACATGGAATGAACAGATGGAAAAGGGCTTCTATCTCAAATCTACCTCTTCAAAAACTCAAACGACTGTGTTCCCCGGCAACGGCGCCAAAAACTTGATGCGTGGATTACGGCAAGCGCACCGGTCGCACAAGTAATAAAGTTTGGGAATAAATCCCCGAGTGTCGGTCTCTTGAGGAACACAGTAAGGGATGAGTTAATGTCGAGGAGGACTTGAGATTGAAGTCCTCGGGTCGGAGGTAACGATGGGGGTTTTGATGGTTGTGGAAAATAAAGTAAAAATCTATCAACTACTCCTATGCAACGCCGCTATGCGATGCTTCGCCAGGCGGGATGGAAACTACACGGGCCGCTATGCACCGAATCGCTAGGCGGATGGGCGAGTAGGCTAGCGGATGAGGTGGAGAGAACGGCGGAAATCCTACTATGCAGGCCGCTATGCACTGCTTCGCCAGGCGGGATGGAAACTACACGGGCCGCTATGCACCGAATCGCTAGGCGGATGGAAGAGTAGGCTAGCGGATGAGGTGGTGAGAATGGCGGAATGAGGGTCGTGAGCACCTCTTCGCAACGCACGCCACTAGCAATTTCTAGTGCGGCAAGGGCGGATGGATGGTGGAATAATAAGGCGCACCTCAAACAATAAATAACGAAAATACAAATCACAAAGACATGATTTAGCACAAGCGTTAATTACAATAAACATTCTTCATCAATACAAAGAGAATAACTAAGCTAACAACAACAAGAGGAAGAGGTGTGCGAATCGACCGAATCCGAAGCCTTGTTGAGGGTTCACGGTTGGAATCCCGGGTTGTCAATCCGAGTCCAAGCTCGGTCCTCAACTGCGTCCGGGGTAGAGGAGGCTGTCACTCACTCCCAATGGACCCGTCTTCTTCGTTGAAATGATCCGTAGATTGCGGCTCCGGCCCTTCCTTGCTTGATGGAGAAAGCTCGGTCAAAACTCCGCTTGAAGCTTGAGGATGAAGGAGGAGGCCGAGAGGATGCTCCGGCGTTGATTTGGCGTTGTAAGCTTGCCCGGAGACCCTCCCTAAGGTGGGAGATGGAGGAAGACGGCGGAAACCCTCGTTCGGGACGAGAAACGGCGGAAAAATCGCGTGATCCCCGATTCGATCAAAATTAGGGCGGACCTGCGCTATTTATAGAAAACAGATTTAAACAGCGCGCACGATCACAGGCGCACGACCAGTGGTCGTGCGCGGTATGGCCTGTGATCGTGCGATATGGAGGCAGAAAAGTGGGAAAAGAAAGTGTGACTGCGCACGACCGGCAACGCACGAGCAGTGATCGTGCGCGGTATGGCTGGTGATCGTGCGATATGCCGGGACAGAACTTTCACAGGAGAGGTCATGGCTGCGCACGACCGATGATCGTGCGCCAAAGAGGTCGACGGTCGTGCGTGGGTAAATCCTACCCCGGACGCCCACACGATCCCAGAACCTGCAGGAAAACTGGACGGGATGTCGATATGGCAGTCACAGACATAAATATAATGCATAGCAAAAGGGAAATACACACACGCACAGAAATAGGCTAATAAAGTGCACAAGACGTGGAATAACCGTAGCGAACCAAAAGGAGTGCAAATGACGCTAAACGGTGTGCAAAGACAAGAAAATAAGCCTAGATGAGTCCAAAAATAGGTATATAAAGAGGACTCATCACCCTTTTCTTCATAGGTTGCTCCCTGCTTCCTCTTGGACTTTGCACGTCTGCTCCGACAAGCTTGGGCATAGTGCCCCAACTTTCCACAAGTATAACAAGCGCCCGGGGTTCGGTTGGTAGTTGCCCCAGAGGCACCTGAAGAAGGGGTTGGACCCGACGTCCTAGCTTTTTTATTCCATTTACGGAACACTGATTTTGAGGAGTTTGGCCTTTTGAACTTCAACCCCTTCTCATTAGAGTCCTTCTTAGCCTGAGTGTTCTTCATGTCTTTTTCCAAAGACCGGGCCGTGTTGACCAAGGTCAGGAAACCCAACGCCATAGGCGCCGATAGTAGCAGTCTCAAGTCATCCCTTGGACCTTCGTAGAATCGGCTTATCTTGCGCTCCTCATCAGTGAAGGTAGCGCTTACATACCGACCTAAACGAGTAAACTCGTGGAGATACTCATCCATGGTACTCTCTCCTTGAACCAACTTCTGGAACTCATTTTACAAAGAAATCCTCTTAGTTGAGGGGAGGTATCGAGCCAAGAACAGTCTCGAAAACTCCTCCATCGAGACGTCAGTCAATTGCCTACCCCTCAGATGGAGTAGCTCCAAGCCTTCCCACCATAGTCTTGCGTCACCATCCAACAAGAACGTGGCAATTGTGGTCTTCTGCCACTCTTCCGTATTAGTAGCAATCAACACTCTCTTAACCCTGGAGAGCCAATACTCTGCTTGGGTTGGGGTTCTCGTCCCTGAGAACACTAGAGGATTGAAACCCATCACGTGCTTAAGCTGCTTCTCCGCTGCTCTCCTAGGCAACACTAGCTCCACTACCACCTGCTCCACTCTCCTTGGCTCCACCGCTTGGAGCGGTACTTACTCCACAGCAGGGGCAGGCTGCTGCACCTGCCTCAGAGGCTGTGCGTTGATCATCACAAACACAGCCTCCGCTACCAACCATATGGTCTAAGCCGAAGGATGTGTTGTCGGCGCATCATTTGGTGCGCTACTCGCCTCAGAAACTGGATGTTCTGATGGCCCCGCACCACTCCTAGTCATCTATAGTCGTGCAAAACCCCAATAAGCGACCAAACAACATTGCAAAAAGCAATTATAAGAATACGCAGGTTCCTCAAACATATGTATTTTCATTTCTAAGTGGACATTCATGGGTTCTTTTCATGTTATAACGATGACGCACACACATGTGCTCATCACCCCTTAAAGTGAATTCGTCCACGAATTCATTTAAGTCTGACCGAAACCGATTGTCTGATACCAAATTATAACACCCCTACCCATCACATAGCATATAACATTAGGTCCAGCCAGGGCCTGACGCCATATACCACGGACAGACTAGTGGGTTACTCAATGAAATCATTCTTCCAAGCACAACGTCCTACACAACATCTAGCGGAAGCAATTTTTTGTTGCAAGAGAAAGAACCCAGCATATGAATGTCCACTAACAAAACATAGTAGGAATGAACTACATAATACACAAAAGTACTGGCCTTATGGCCTTACAACAGTTCACTTCAATAAATAGTGTTTTATAAACTTCGGCGCGCAGGCCGGCCACACATGATTTAAATAAGAAAACAAACAAGGCCTTTGTGGGCCGGCTCAGCAACTTGGGCTTTGGCCCGCTATTTGTCGCTCGGCTCCGCAGCACCTACAAGCACAAATCACCGCAACGGTGGCAAATAATAATAACGGTAAGCTAAAGCTGACCAAATTATAACGATTTCGCCCCCAACCTCGGGTCGGCAAAGCTTCTTCTATGCACTTGTATTAGTAAAAACAAACAGGATTGCGAAAGTACAATTTAAGAACACTTCACCAAAGGTGTAAGCACACACGGCTGCACACCCCGTGCTCTCAGGGCACTTACACGGTGGACTCGGTCCACCACCGTCCCGGGACGGCAATCTTGTGAGCAATAAAGTATTCATGGCTTAAGCCGATGACCCTCCCTCTATGCCATCGGCAGGCCACTAAACCGAACCACATAGAGCAGGTACGATTTCACTCAACTCACTGCTCATACTGCCACGACAATAAAAGTCATCAACACGAGCTAAGTTTCCCCAAGCCTGTACATCGATCGACCAAAGTACATAGCCCAGTTATGTACAAAGATGGCTCCTGAGCTACCAAAGATTACAGAAACACGCTTCTTCCCTGATTTCCCGGTGCGCCTTGGGATTAATCCCCAAGGATCCCTGCTGCAATTTGTTGGGTATTGTATCCACAATTACCTTGATTTGAAGAAGACTCCAGTCAAGCTAAGATGGATTCACAGTGTATTTGATGATTTTCTATCAAGTTGTGCTTGCAGCTATTCCATGCTAAGTACACACCAATGTCAGGGTGCAGTGGGTCAATATTCACGGGTCTGCGCAACATAATCCCTCGTTGAGCAGATCAGTGTGTTGACTCACGTGTGCTCTCTCTAATGGAGTGTACTTACTTTCAAGTACAGGGTCGAGATAGATCAAGAGCAGAAGAGGAGAAAAGATGGGTCAAAGAGCAAGTTCATAGGAAGGAAAATATAAAGCGTCTAAGTCAAAATCGAACGGAATCACTAAGTGATTCTCGCCGATTCGACGAGAATCATTAGTGATTCTCGCCGAATCATCGAGAATCAGTCAGTGATTCCCGCCGACTTCATCCGGCTGACTGTCCTTCTATAAGAATTCTGCTAAGGCAGAATCGACGGGAATCACCAAGTGATTCTCGCCGATTTGACGAGAATCACCTTGCATTCCCGCCGATTCCCTCCGGATGACCAGATTTCAAACTGGAATTCTGCCAAGGCAAATTCGACGGGAATGTTGAGTGATTCACGCCGACTTTGACGGGAATCACCAGCGATTCTCGCCGATTTTGCCTTGGGCAAAATTCCCATTCGCTGGACCGAACCAAGTTCGTTGTGCGCCGTTTTGACTGGGACTAGGACTTCTCCTTGTGGGACCCACAACGGTCATTTAGGGTTGGCTTCCAGTATATATACTCGCATGTTTGAACATACTTCCTGATCGAATAACGGAAAATAAAACCGAGGAAGAGCGTGCCCTAGCCGATCGCGGAACTTCACCGATCGCCGTCGTCGCTCGCAAGCTAGTCGCCGCCGCTAATCTCAGAGATTCTTCGATCTTTAGACGACAGTACCGAGGCAAGCCTAGCGTCTCACGCTTCTCTCTCGAGATCTCTTGTCTCTCGATTTGTTGAACGAAGATAGTTCTTCATTCCGAATCGATTGAGACGACTGATCTGATTGAGATTGTTGGTAGACCTTGCATGCTTCGTTAAGAAGTTTTGATCTACAAAGCATCGCCGCCACATTCACTTGCCACCGCCGATCATGTCAAGATCCTCTCTAAGAGAGAACACCGGTCGTGGATTCTTCGTCTCTTTCAAGAAAGCGTCAACGAACGAAGAAGGACATCGGGATCTCGAAAAGTTTGTTTGTATTATCTTTACATTCAAGTTTATTTTATTGTAAAGGAATTTTGATTCCTAGTTGTAAGGGTTGGGTGCAACCCGTGGCGGTGGAGTTGTGACTCCTTTGGTTGGAAGGGTTTCTTCCATAGTGTGAGGATTGGATTTCAATCCGGTAGGAGAAGTGACCGAGTCGTCCCTTGGTGGGAGATAGGTCGAAGGGGGAGAGTGGACGTACCCAAATCGGGGAACCACTATAATTGCTTGTGTGCTTTTCTGTGATGTGTTTGTTTATTTGTGCAGGTAATTTAAATTCCGCAAAAGACTGCACGAAACCTATTCCCCCCCCCTCATAGGTGGATTTAGTTGACACTAGAGACTTTAAGGTGGTATCAGAGGGAGGTTACTAAACAATAAGGTTAACACCTTGAGTAAGATCCCATCTCTAGTGTCAAGAAGAAAATAAGACTCAAGCATGGAGCTGTACACTAATGTCTCTCCCCTGAGACTGCCTGCATGCACAAAATAATATTTTCCCATCTGGAAAATGAGAGTTAAGTTTCATCTGGAAGCCGTTGACTCTCGTGCTTTATTCATTGTGGAAGAGGGTCCTTTCATTCCCATGAAGGCTTCTGAATATGGAGATCTCCAAATTCCTAAGAGCACCGCAGAGATGACTGAAACTGAGCTCTCACTATTCAACTTGGACTAGCTGTTACGACAGATCATCTCTGATATTTGGTCAGGATCCTAACTTAATAGATTTGACAAGTGTAAGACTGCAAAATCCATGTGGGAAATAATCTCTGACCTCATGGAGGGAAAGAAGACTGTCGGGACTGAATGCCAGCAAGAGGATGAAGCATATGTTGGGATTCTCGTCTCTGATGATGAAAGTCCAGAACCACTTCTCAATATCAGGGCCTTAGTGTCTTTATCTGAGACTGAAGAAGAGATTGAGGAATGCAGTTGTGATGAAGCTGAAACCTCAGTCTCTGCAGACCATAACTCCAATCCTGATAAGCACAATCAGGATCAGGTATCTTCCTCTTCTTGCTCCCTTCCTCTTGTATCTCCTGAAGACATGAGAATTTCAGATATTTGTCCATCTTTTGATGATAGGGAAATAGACAGTTTCAATCAAAAGATTGAAACTCTTGATTCCCTTCATAGTGCCCTTTAGAAGAGTAACTTGCTTGTGGAGAAACAAGCTATGGAAATTGCTCAGTTGAGGACCATGATGGATCTCCAATTGGAATCCATCAAGGTGAAGGACTCAAAGATCTCGGATCTAGAGTTTTCTCTAGAGACTGAGAAGAGAATAGTATCTAACTTTTCCAAAGTAGATGCTATTAAGAGAAAGGGAGAAAACGGGTGGATCTCACGAATTATAAAATCGTTGAGAAATGGGGAAACTGTTTTCAGACCCCCACACCGAGTAGGAAGGGCACACATCATGCCTTCAGGTATGACCATAAGAACAACTATGGTCATTGCAAGAATGATCAACCCTCATGTGGAAATACCCATAGTGCAAGTGCTATTATGGCTACCCATGGGAAAATACACTTGGATCATCATGAACCATTTGTATTCACTGCCTCAGCATCAACACTTCATGAGAGTGCAGGAACCATCTCTCACAGTACCTCTCACCACCCTAGGACGTAGGAAAAGTGGGTTGGAAAACATGTAGCAAGTATCTATGGGGCCCCCGGATGTATGTTGACTGAAAAGAAGGCACCACCTCCCAGGCCTCATGACACTTACCACATGTTCTCCATCCACCCTCCCTCGTGTCCCGGTGGAAAGGGTAAATCTGAGAGCAGAACCTGCTTTGCCTCCTTAAAACCTAGGGTCATGACTAACTCTGTTAATAGATGTGGTCAGAATTGGAGATACAATATTCATGAGTGTTGGTGCTGTGGCAGAGTGGGTCACTTTGCTATAGATTGTTGGCACAATCTTTCTGTGCAAGGGCAAGGGTATGTCCACATCCCTTGGCTAGAGATAGCCTTCCTGACAGAAATCCTGTAGGAAGGAATCCGGTATTTTATGATGACAAGAACCTAGGACCCAATACATATTGGGTTCCTAATGTAAGGTAATTCGTTTTTGTAGGATAGTCTAGGTACCCTTAAACATGATGGGACCTAGACAAGAGATGTTCTAGGGATGCTATGGAACAAGTATATGGGATAAGAGATAATGCTAACTACATTGTCCTACTTGAACTGGATACCTATTGTACTTTAAATAGTGGATCCGAGTGATCAACCTAATGATCCCAGGTACGCGCATTCAGTTTCGAAAATTGAATCGCATTACATAGATGTATATATATATATCCAAACACATGTGTAGATTCCATTTCAATTTAGAGGAAAAAGAAAATCTAGGTGAAATAAACAGGATTCCCGTCGGTTAGAATAATCGGGCGGAAGGAGAATCCATTGAAATCTTTGTTGTGACGAGATTTTATCCCATCATATTTAGACAATCTTATTTCTTTGGACATAAAGAGACAAAGAAGCCATTACAATTGCCAAAAAGACTAGGGCCACTAAAGGAACAAAAATAGAGGGAAAGTTCAAATTTATCATAGAATGAGTACCTCGATTTCATTTTTGTACCTAGCAAAATTATAAAGATATCTTATAATAAGTCTATCTATTAGATAAAATATGAAGTACTTAATAAGAAATAAGTGCAAGGAATTAGGAATGTAGAAACCTCCACAATCAGCGAAAATATCGGAAACAGTGGCCAAATTCGGAAATAAATAGCGGAACTCCTCCCGACCCTTCGCATTCCCGTTGACTCTACAAAAACAGCTTCCCCACGGAATGTAACACCCCAAATTGTTATAGGAGCGACGGGGATCGATTTTGGCCAAGACAAGATTTTGGTGCAGGTGACACGGGCCCCGACACGGGCGTGTCGGAGGCCGTGTCGGGCATGTCGAGCTCGGGCCATCGAGCTGGCCGTGTAGTCGACCAGTTCAGGTCGACGATGGTCGTGTGGTGGAACACGGCCTAGGACACGGGCGTGTCCCAGGCCGTGTCACACCTGGGCTGTGCGGTTGGGTACACGGGTAATGATACGGGCACGAACACGGGCGTGTCTAGTTTGACACGGGCGTATCTGATGCCGTGTCACCAAGCCGTGTACCTTTCTGACTGTGAAGTGTTGATAAATTGCACACGGGGGGAGTGACACGAGTCCCAACACGGGCGTGTCGCAGGCGACACGGGCGTGTCAGAGGCCGTGTCACATGCCGTGTTGCTGGTTTTCAATTTTGGTCGAGACGGCGAATGAGCTACACGGCCAGGCACACGGCCGTGTGTGAACCCGTGTTCGGCCCAGTTTTTGGGATTTCAGATCTAATCCTGGCCGTTCGTTTCCTTGGCTTTGGATCCGACAGTGGAAGGCTGCTCCTGGGTGGTTTTAGCCGGGAATAGGGTTTTGAAACCCTTATTTCTCTTGGGTACTCTCTCTCTAAAATCTAGAGAGAAGGGAGAGCTTAGAGGAGGAAGAAGGAGGTCAACTCCGGCGGCCGGTGGAGATTCGGAGCTCCAAATCGCGAGCCGTCTTTGGATCCGCGGAGGCAAGGAGATTGCGGTGCTTTTCATCCGCATAGATTTTCATGGAGCCGCGGAAGAGCGCAAGGGTAACGATTTCTCATCCTTGGGCATGTGAAGCCCTCTTTTCCTTTGAATAGGAAGCCCTCTCTCGCGAGTGAGCGAAGAGTTGGAGCGTTCCTTGGGGTAGATATGTGAAGTCCCCCTTGTGTAGAGTCCGTATACGAAAACGGACGTAGGCATTGTGTGTGAAGCCTATTCGGACATGTTGGTCCGGATCGGTGATGTTGCATTGCATTTGAACCGGGCAAGAATCCGGATGTTTGGGTGTTTTCGGGTTTTCTACGTGGTAGATTGCATCAGGGAGCCTTGGAGATTAACTCCAAGGTGCACCCAGAAAACTGGGCAAAAGCGGGTTTTGCCAACACAGTGGCCGGGGGCCAACGTTAACATAATCGGGTTATGTGATTATTGTGGTGGAAACGGGACTCGGTGAGTCTTGGCCTGCGCATATGGCTTAAATTGTCGTTGCGGTATGAGCACGAGTCAGGCGGAACCGTACCCGGTCTATGTCGTTCGGTAGGACCGTTGGCATGGATGAGGGTCTTCGGCGGTCTATGGCTTAAATTGCCGTGACCAAGGCCAATAAGACAAAATGCTCATATAGATGACCGTCCAAGAGGCGGTGGTGGATTGGGAACGTCTATGGCTTGAATTGACGTGACGTTGGCCGGTTCGCCGAGAATGTGCCCTGAGTGCACGGGGTGTGTGGCCGTGCGAGCCTACGCCTGTAGTGAAGTACAAATACTTTATATAATTGTCTATGCTAATAAAGTGCAGGGAAAGAGCATTGCCTCCCCGATTGTGGGGGGCGGGATCGTTATAATTTGGTCAACATTGCTGACCGTTGCTATTGTTTGCCACCGGGCAGTGGTTTGTGGCTTGCATGTGCTGCGGAGCAGAGCGGGAAATAGCGGGCTAAAGCCCTTGTTGCTGTGCCGGCCTTCGAAGGCCTAATTGCTTATGTTTCTTTCCCGTTTTTCATGTATGGCCGGCCTGCGAGCCGAAGTATGAAAACACTTCTTTTGTTAAGTGAACAGTGTAAGGCCTTAAGGCCATTTCTCTTTTGTGATATGTATACATTCCTGAGTTTGTAGTGGACATTCATGCTGTTGTGGCTGGGTTCTTATTTCTTTTGCAACCTAATAAATTGCTTCCGCTAGGTGTTGTGTAGGACGTCATGATTGGTTGAATGGTTTCAACGCGTAACCAACCGGTCTGTCCGTAGTATATGGCGTCGGGCCCCAGCCGGACCTACTGCTATATGCTATGCGACGGATAGGGGTGTTACAAATTGGTATCAGACTTCTGGTTTCGGTCAAGCTTAAATGAATTCGTGGGCGAATTCACTTTAAGGGGTGGTGAGCACATCTGTGTGCGTCATCGTTATAACAAGAAAAGAACCCATGAATGTCCACTTAGGAATGAAAATACACATGTTTGAGGAACCTGCGTGTTCTTATTATTGCTGTTTGCAGTAATTTTTAGTCGCTTATCGGTGTTTTGCACGATTATAGGTGACCAGGAGTGGTGCTGGGCCGTCTGAACGGCCAGGTTCTGAGGCGAGCAGTGCGCCAAGCGATGCGCCTGCAACACCTCCGTCTGCGGAGACCATTAGATTGGTGGCAGAAGCTGTCTTTGCTATGATCAATGAGCAGCCTGCAAGGCAGGTGCAGCAGCCTGCTCCTGCTGTGGAGCAAGTACCGCTTCAGATGGCAGAGCAAAGGAGGGTTGAGCAAGTAGTTTTGGATCCAGAGTTGCCTAGGAGAGCAACTGAAAGACAGCTGAAGCACGTGATGGGTTTTCATCCACCGGTATTCACAGGGGCAGAAAACCCGACCCAAGCAGAGGATTGGCTCTCAAGGGTCAACAGGGTGATGACTGCGACGGAAACGGAAGAGTGGCAGAAGACCACTATAGCGACTTTCCTTTTGGATGGGGACGCAAGACTATGGTGGGAAGGACTAGAGCTACATTAGTTGCAGGGAAGGCCGTTGGCTGAAGTTTCGATGGAGGAGTTTGCGAGACTATTCATGGCTCGATACCTCCCCTCAGCGCAGAGAATTGCGCTAGAAAGCGAATTTCAGAAGTTGGTGCAAGGTGATTGCACTGTTGATGAGTACCTCCACGAGTTTACTCAGTTGGGGAGATATGCCGGCGCTACCTTCGCAGACGAGGAGCGCAAGACGAGCCACTTCTATGAAGGGCTAAGAGACGATTTAAGGTTACTACTGTCGGGGCCCAAGGCGCAGGGTTTCATGACCCTGGTCAGTTCGGCCCGGTCCTTGGAGAAGGACATGAAGAATATCCAAGCGAAGAAGGAATCCGTTAGTAAGAAAGCGGAGTTCAAAGCGCCGACTACGTCGAAGTCGGGCTATCGAAAATTCTTCAAGAAGGCTAGGACGTCAGGTCCAGCTTCTTCTACGGTGCCTCGGGGGCAACTACCAATCGAACCCCGGGCGCTTGTTTCACATGTGGAAAGACAGGGCACTTTTCCCGTGATTGCTGGAGTGGACGCTCAAAGTCCGAAAGGAAACAAGGAGCTACCTACGAGGAGAAGGGCAAAGCGGTGGAGTCGACCGCGTCCCACTATGCTCCGACTCAGCCTAGAGTCTATAACTTGGGCCAGCAGGAGGCCATCAAGCAAGCGGATGTGGTGACAGGTATGAGTTAATTTATAGCAAGTTAGCTTTAATACCGTTATCTATTGCTTGTTAGCCTAATATTGTTTGTGTAGGCTTTGTTGTGATTAGTGATAGTCCGGCACGGGCACTGTTCGATACGGGAGCTTCACACTCCTTCTTGTCCGAAAGCTTTATATCGCGCATCGGAGTCCCTTCTTCGATGGCGAAGGACAAGTTGGATGTGCTGCTACCGAATGGGTGCTCGATGCGTGCGGACAGAGTGTGCGCAGTGAAGGTTCGCATTGGGAGCCAAGAGTTCGACTTGCTAGCGTCATTGCTGCCGCTAGTAGAGTTCGACGTGATCTTTGGAATGGATTGGCTTTCGGAGCAGAAAGCTTGGATTGACTGTGACCGAAAGGAGGTCAAGCTGGGTGTAGGGCGGGAGACTACATTCGAGGGGCTGAAGGGGTCGAGCAAGACACTGATGTCTGCTCTTCAGGTGGTGAAGGCAGTTCGTGCTGGTGCAGAGCTGTTCTTCGCAATAGTGGGGGCTGTAGAGCCAAAGTCCACTTTGGTTGAGATTCCCGTGTTTTGCGAATACCCCGATGTGTTCCCAGATAGTCTTCCCGGAGCCCCACCGCAGCGGGAGATTGATTTCACCATCGAGCTCGTGCCGGGGGCCAAACCGGTGTCACGTGCTCCGTATAGGTTGGGGCCTAAGGAGATGGTAGAGTTGAAAGTTCAGCTAGAGGAGCTGATGGAGCAAGGTTATGTGCGTCCAAGTTCGTCGCCTTGGAGCGCACCGGTCCTCTTCGTTAAGATGAAGGACGGAAGTTTGCGGCTGTGTATCGATTATAGAGAATTGAACAAGCTGACGGAGAAGAATAAGTACCCGATCCCGAGGATTGATGATCTCTTTGATCAGTTAGTCGGATCGTCGGTATACTCCAAGTTGGACTTGAAGTTGGGGTACTATCAGCTGAGATCAGGGAGTGTGATATCCCGAAGACAGCGTTCAGCACAAGATATGGGCATTTCGAGTTCACGGTCATGCCGTTTGGACTGACGAATGCGCCATCAGTGTTTATGGACTTGATGAACAGGATGTTCCGAGACTTCCTGGATCGCTTTGTGATCGTCTTTATTGACGATATATTGGTGTACTCGCAGTGCGAAGAAGATCACTTCAAGCACTTGCACCTGGTGTTGGAGACTCTGAGAAGGAATGAGCTTTACGTAAAGTTCTCCAAGTGCGAGTTCTGGCTACCCTCGGTAGAGTTCCTTGGTCATATAGTGAGTGGGGAAGGTATAGCGGTGGATCCGGCGAAGATTGTTGCGATACGGGAGTGGCCTGCGTTGTCTTCTGTCGCGGAAGTCCGTAGTTTTCTCGGGCTTGCCGGATATTACAGGCGCTTCGTAGAGAACTTCTCGCGGATAGCTTTACCTCTCACGAAGTTGACAAGTAAGGATCAGAAATTCTTGTGGACGCAAGAGTGCGTGCGAGCTTTTGAGGAGCTGAAGAGGCGGTTGACCACGGCGCCAGTACTTAGTTCGCCGAGTGGGACCGAGGGCTTCGAGGTGTATAGCGACGCTTCGGGTAGTGGCTTGGGCTGCGTGTTGTTGCAGCATGAGAGCGTGATAGCGTATGGATCGCGTCAGTTGAAGGTGCATGAAAGAAATTATCTGGTGCACGACTTGGAGTTAGCGGCCGTGATATTTGCACTCAAGTTGTGGAGGCACTACCTTTACGGCATAAGGGTCGATATATACACCGATCACAAGAGCCTAAAATACTTGTTGGATCAGAAGGACCTTAATATGAGGCAGAGGAGGTGGATGGAGTTCCTAGGGGACTACACCTTCAAAATACATTATGTACCCGGGAAGGGCAACGCGGTTGCGGATGCGCTGAGCCGCAGGGCTCCGGCCCAAGCCAACTGGTTGTCGGTGCATGATGAGCAGCTAGTACGGGAGTTGGAGGAACTTGAGATCTGTTGCGTTGACAAGCAGACGAGCGCCAAGGCAATGTTAAACTGGACAGAGGTGCAGTATGACCTGGCTGACCGGGTTCGGCAGGCATTGGAGTTAGATGACTCCATGAAGGAGCTTTTGGAGGCCGCTCTGGATGGGTCAAATTCCCAGTTCTCGGTGGAAGATGGTTTATTAAGGAAGGATCATCGGTTGTGCGTCCCGAGTGGGGGTAACCTCCGGGCGGAGTTGATGTACGAGGCTCGTCATACCAAGTACTCAATCCACCCAGGGAGCACGAAGATGTATCGTGTTCTCAAAAAGTTGTTTTGTTGGCCGGGGCTCAAGAAAGATGTGGCGTTGTACGTGGCTAAATGCCAAACGTGTGCCTTGGTGAAGGCGGAATGCCAAAAGCCGGGAGGATTTCTGAAGTCCTTGCCTATACCGGAGTGGAAATTCGACGACATATCTATGGACTTTGCGCACGGGTTGCCAAGGTCGCAGAAGGGGAACGACGCCATCTGGGTGATCGTAGATCGGCTAACTAAGGTGTCGCATTTCATTCCGCATAGGAAGGATGACTCGGTGGAGAAGTTGGCGAAGCTATACGTGGACAATATTGTTAGGCTGCATGGTGTGCCCCGTAGCATTGGGAGTGATCGCGATGGGCGGTTCACGTCAAATGATTGGAGGTTGGTGCAGCAGATGCTGGGAACAAAGTTAAAGTTCAGCACAGCTTTCCATCCGCAGACGGATGGGCAGACCGAGAGGGTCAATAGGACGATGGAGGACATGCTACGCATGTGTGTTCTGGATTTCGGTAAGCTTTGGGAAGACCACCTGTATTTGGTGGAGTTCGCGTACAACAACAGCTACCAAGCAAGTATACAAATGGCGCCCTTCGAGGCCCTGTATGGTAGGAAGTGTCGCACGCCGTTATCGTGGCTTGAAACGGGTGAGGCAAGGTTGTACAAGAAGTAGGAGGTGGAGAGTTCTACCTCGTTAGTGCGGATCATTCGGGAGCGCTTGTTGATCGCTCAGGACCGGCAGGCAAATTATTACAATGCCAAGCACCGGAACGTGGAGTTCGCGGTAGGCGATTGGGTATATCTGAAAGTGAAGCCGTTCAAGGGGGTTTCGCGGGTGAGACGCTTGAAGAAGCTGAGCCCAAGATACCTTGGACCTTTTGAGGTTCTGGAGCGAGTCGGCGAAGTGGCATACCGTCTGAGGCTATCAGAGGAATTAAGTGGATTACATGATGTGTTCCACATTTCTGTGTTGCTGAAGGCGGTGCAAGAGCCTTCGCAGGTGATCGCGGCTGATCAAGTGTCGGTGGACGAAGGGTTGACGACTAGGGTCAATCCCATTCGTATTGAAGATGTTGAGGTCAAGAGGCTTCGTAACAAGGAGATCTGGATGGTTAAGGTCCGGTGGGATAATTGCGGGTGTGAGGAGCTCTTTTGGGAACGGGAGCAGACTATGCTCGAGGAGTACCCGGAATTGTTCCGCTCAGGTACTGTTTTACGTTAAGTCCTGTTTTTCCTTTATTAATTTCGTGGACGAAATTCTTTAAGGGGGGGTAGAATTGTAACACCCCAAATTGTTGTAGGAGTGACGGGGATCGATTTTGGCCAAGACAAGATTTTGGTGCAGGTGACACGGGCCCCAACATGGGCGTGTCGGAGGCCGTGTCGGGCGTGTCGAGCTCGGGCCGTCGAGCTGGCCGTGTAGTCGACCAGTTCAGGTCGACGATGGTCGTGTGGTGGAACACGGCCTAGGACACGGGCATGTCCCAGGCCGTGTCACACCTGGGCTGTGCGGTTGGGTACACGGGTAATGACACGGGCACGAACACGGGCGTGTCTAGTTTGACACGGGCGTGTCTGATGCCGTGTCACCAAGCCGTGTACCTTTCTGACTGCGAAGTGTTGATAAATTGCACACGGGGGGCGTGACACGGGTCCCGACACGGGCGTATCGCAGGCGAAACGGGCGTGTCGGAGGCCGTGACACATGCCGTGTTGCTGGTTTTCAATTTTGGTCGAGACGGCGAATGAGCTACACGGCCGTGTGTGAACCCGTGTTCGGCCCAGTTTTTTGGGATTTCAGATCTAATCCTGGCCGTTTGTTTCCTTGGCTTTGGATCCGACGGTGGGGGGCTGCTCCTTGGTGGTTTTAGCCAGGAATAGGGTTTTGAAACCCTTATTTCTCTTGGGTACTCTCTCTCTAAAACCTAGAGAGAAGGGAGAGCTTGGAGGAGGAAGAAGGAGGTCAACTCCGGCGGCCGGTGGAGATTCGGAGCTCTAAATCGCGAGCCATCTTCGGATCCGCGGAGGCAAGGAGATTGCGGTGCTTTTCATCCGCATAGATTTTCATGGCGCCGCGGAAGAGCGCAAGGTAATGATTTCTCATCCTTGGGCATGTGAAGCCCTCTTTTCCTTTGCATAGGAAGCCCTCTCTCGCGAGTGAGCGAAGAGTTGGAGCGTTCCTTGGGGTAGATATGTGAAGTCCCCCTTGTGTAGAGTCCGTATGCAAAAACGGACGTAGGCATTGTGTGTGAAGCCTATTCGGACATGTTGGTCCGGATCGGTGATGTTGCATTGCATTTGAACCGGGCAAGAATCCGGATGTTTGGGTGTTTTCGGGTTTTCTACGTGGTAGATTGCATCAGGGAGCCTTGGAGATTAACTCCAAGGTGCACCCGGAAAACTGGGCAAAAGCGGGTTTTGCCAACACAGTGGCCGGGGGCCAACGTGAACATAATCGGGTTATGTGATTATTGTGGTGGAAACGGGACTCGGCGAGTCTTGGCCTGCGCATATGGCTTAAATTGTCGTTGCGGTATGAGCACAGGTCAGGCGGAATCGTACCCGGTCTATGTCGTTCGGTAGGACCGTTGGCATGGATGAGGGTCTTCGGCGGTCTATGGCTTAAATTGCCGTGACCAAGGCCAATAAGACAAAATGCTCAAATGGATGACCGTCCAAGAGGCGGTGGTGGATTGGGAACGTCTATGGCTTGAATTGACGTGACGTTGGCCGGTTCGCCGAGAATGTGACCTGAGTGCACGGGGTGTGTGGCCGTGCGAGCCTACGCCTGTGGTGAAGTGCAAATACTTTATATAATTGCCTATGCTAATAAAGTGCAGGGAAAGAGCATTGCCGCCCCGATTGTGGGGGGCGGGATCGTTATAATTTGGTCAGCATTGCTGACTGTTGCTATTGTTTGCCACCGGGCGGTGGTTTGTGGCTTGCAGGTGCTGCGGAGCAGAGCGAGAAATAGCGGGCTAAAGCCCTTGTTGCTGTGCCGGCCCTCGAAGGCCTAATTGCTTATGTTTCTTTCCCGTTTTTCATGTATGGCCGGCCTGCGAGCCGAAGTATGAAAACACTTCTTTTGTTAAGTGAACAGTGTAAGGCCTTAAGGCCATTTCTCTTTTGTGATATGTATACATTCCTGAGTTTGTAGTGGACATTCATGTTGTTGTGGCTGGGTTCTTATTTCTTTTGCAACCTAATAAATTGCTTCCGCTAGGTGTTGTGTAGGACGTCATGATTGGTTGAATGGTTTCAACGCGTAACCAACCGGTCTGTCCGTAGTATATGGCGTCGGGCCCCGGCCGGACCTACTGCTATATGTTATGCGACGGATAGGGGTGTTACACGGAACTTGCGAAATCGTGTCTGCCCAGAGTCGACATTCGTCGCTCCCGTCGCTCCCGTCGAGTGTTGTCCGCCCGCTGTCCTCTGCTTGTCGGCTCGGTGTTCTCGTCTCCGGCATCTGCTCGACGCTCGTGTCTCAACGATCCACTGCCAGCATTCTGTCCCGATGCATGACGCTCCTTGTACTAGGGCTTCTCTCCTCTCACTGGACTAGGGCTTCTCTCCGCTCACCGCCTAACGAGAATCACTTTGCTTTCCCCCTCCGAGTACAAGGTAACGACCGTTCCTCCTTGTATCATTAGCTAGGTTGTAACTTGTCTATTTCCTACTAGTTCAGTTCCTACAATCTATAGATTTAGATAGAGTTGAGTTACTTGGATGTTACTTGTTTAGGTTTATAATGGCTCCTCGAACCACGGTCGGGCTCCTCACTAGGAATGAGTTGGTTAGGACTGGCTTCGCCCATGCTTCTGATGAATTCAGGAACATCATCTTGATGCTTGAGCAAGCCGGGTTCTCCTTTATTCTCGAGCAACCGTGTAAGGTCCTAGATAAGGAAGTTCTTGAGTTCTACGCAACCGCCAAGCTACATCACGAGGACACCATAATAAAGAGTAAGATAGCTGGACTACGGATCAAGATGACTACTGCAAAATTATCACATCATCTGCAGCTCAACAGCTCTGTACAAGAGGACTACCTGGATGAAAATGATCGTGCAAGGACACTACTGTTCTGTGGACTAGCTCGAGGGACCAAGGCCATCAAACGCAAGGACATGAATGTGGAAGGAAAGCTCCTCTCAGATATCATAAGAAAAGTTCTGATCTGCAAACCCGGCTCCCATGATCATATTTCAGGGGATATGTTTAAGATCCTAATGGCTATGGTGTGCAGAAAGAGATTCAACTGTGGGGCCATGTTGTTTGAGAAGATTAAAGATACCCTACGAACTCCTAACTTGGGAGAATCATCAGCCTATACCTGAATCAGATGGACAGAGACAGGTTTGATATTAGCAAGGGAGCTCCTCTTCACTACTTAAAGAAGATGGACTCCAGCATTTTTGATAGATGGGAGAGGAGAATTGGCTAAGGAGGTGCGGCTGAAGCACATGGTGATGAAGAAGACAGAGCTCCGGAGTTCAGAAATCCTTTGGATGAGCCTAGTGAAGTTCCTGATCTGCTGCATGTAGGAACTGAGGGGGAGTCTTTACCCATTCTTTATGATGCCCTCAGGATGGATGTCTCAGTTTCAGATCAAGCAGACGCCGTTACTAATATTACCCTAATCATGAAGGATATAGTGGATACCCTCGCTACCGATAAGACTGACGAGGAGGAAGTGGAGGATGACATGGAGGATGATGCTGCTGATGAGGATGATGTGGAGAATGCGGCCGCTGATGATGTGAACAATGAGCAAGCTGGAAATGAGATGGACATGAGGGAAATTTATGTTGACCTCCCCTCTGTGGAACAGGTTTAGGTAGCAGTTCCTGATGTATCTGGTGCAACAATTGAGGGGGAGACCTCCCGGTAGGGGATGATGAGTATATATGAAAAAATGACAGAGGCTTCCCCAATTCCCCCTCAAGAGACTGTGAATCTATCTAGCTCCACCAGTGTATCTGCAGAAGAGAATCCTGACTCCCAGAGTCCTATCCCCCCTGAGCACGACCAGGCCATGGATCATGATCATCCATTAGGACCGAGCCTGGCAAATCACACAGTCAATATCATTAAAGGTATAATGGATGAACTGAAGGCCTCCTTTGAACGATCTCACAACAAGGTACTTAAACGAATTAAGCAATCCGAGGCTCTGATGCTCAAGAATGTTGTGGAAATAAATCAAAAGCTGGATATGATGGAATAAAGATTTGACGCTAAGTACGTTGAGGCCAGCACTATCGTCAATCTTTTGATGCAAGGGCTATAGAAAAACACAGCTGATCTGGCTATGGTGAATCAAAAATACACATGTTGTGGCCAACAACATCAGATTGTTCGATGCCAACATGGTCACACTCAACGCAAATCAGAAATCCCTGCTAGACGATTTTGCTCGGAATGTCAAGCATATAGATGAGTCACTGCATTCCTATGCAAACTCCATTGCTCAAGAAGCCAAAAAGGGGGAGGAGGAATATATAGCTAAGATGACAGGATTACAACAAATCATAGTCGACAACTTCAAGCAGTCAAACGATTATGTTTTTAAAAGCTGTCACTGGCTTGTTCGGCAAGCATCTGGTATATAAATTCCGGTTGCTCCTACTGATGAGGTTGCTACTGCTGCTGCTGATGAGGTTGAAAGTGCTGAGGAGGTTCTCTTGAGTGAAGCTGATGCCAGAAAGGCTGTTAGGGCCACTGCCAGAGCTGCTCTCATGGCTATGTTTTATCAAGAGGCCATTGCAAAAGGGAAAAGAAAACTTCAAGAAGGAACTTCCAAAGAAACTCCAGCTGAGAGGAAATCGAGATTGAAGGAAAGTGAAGTTAAGAATGAATGATGGAGTCCCACGTCTAGGAGCATCATACTGGACACATTCATGCTACATCAGTGGGGAGAGGTTGATAAAAATAAAGTACATAGTCAGTATGAGTGGGAGATGCACAAAGAGTATGAGGCTAAAAGAAACATATTCTTCAGGACTAACACTGTGGAACATAAAGCTCCTCCACCCCGGTATTACCCGAAGCCGAAGGAATTCTATGAGAGGCAAAGTAAGAAGTACATGGCTGAACAACAAAGAGATGCTCAGGCTAAGGAGAGATAGACTTAGAATCTAGATCTGTTTTTATTCTCTATATGCGTGTATATCTTTTCTTGCATTTAAACGAACAACCTTTGGATATATATATATATATATATATATATATATATATTTATATTTGATCACATGTTGATTCAATTGTTGTTCTGAATGCGTTTATTATTCTGATTTCTTGTCTCGCATATTATTTATGTATATCCTTCGGGTTGGTGTAATTCATCTTAGCTAGTAGGATTTTGGCTTCTTCAAATAGGGGAAGATTGTTGGGTATTGTATCCACAATTACCTAGATTTGAAGAAGACTCCAGTCAAGCTAAGATGGATTCACAGTGTATTTGATGATTTTCTATCAAGTTGTGCTTGCAACTATTCCATGCTAAGTACACACCAATGTCAGGGTGCAGTGAATCAATATTCACGGGTATGCGCAACGTAATCCCTCGTTGAGCAGATCAGTGTGTTGACTCACGTGTGCTCTCTCTATTGGAGTGTACTTACTTTCAAGTACAGGGTCGAGATAGATAAAGAGCAGAAGAGGAGCAAAGATGGGTCAAAGACCAAGTTCATAGGAAGGAAGAAAAAAAGCATCTAAGTCAAAATCGACAGGAATCACTAAGTGATTCTCGCCGATTCGACGGGAATCATTAGTGATTCTCGCCGATTCGTCGAGAATCACTCAGTGATTCCCGCCGACTTCATCCGGCTGACTGTCCTTCTACAAGAATTCTGCTAAGGCAGAATCTACGGGAATCACCAAGTGATTCCCGCTGATTCGACGAGAATCACCTTGCATTCCCGCCGATTCCCTCCGGATGACCAGATTTCATACTGGAATTCTTCCAAAGCAAATTCGACGAGAATGCTGAGGGATTACCGTCGACTTCGACGGGAATCACCAATGATTCTCGCCGATTTTGCCTTAGGCAAAATTCCTGTTCGCTGGACCGAACCAAATTCGTTGTGCGTCGTTTTGACCGGGACTAGGGCTTCTCCTTGTGGGCCCCACAATGGTCATTTAGGGTTGGCTTCCAGTATATATACTCGCATGTTTGAACATACTTCCAGATCGAACAACGGAAAATAAAACTGAGGCCGAGCGTGCCCTAGCTGATCGCGGAACTTCACCGATCGCCGTCGTCGCTCGCAAGCTAGTCGTCGCCGCTGATCTCAGAGATTCTTTGATCTTCCGACGACAGTACCGAGGCAAGCCTAGCATCTCACGCTTCTCTCTCGAGATCTCTTATCTCTCTATTTGTTGAACGAATATAGTTCTTCATTCCGAATCGATTGAGATGACTGATCCGATTGAGATAGTTGCTAGACCTTGCTTACTTCGTTAAGAATTTTGGATCTACAAAGCATCGTCGCCGCATTAACTTGCCGCCGCCAATCTTGTCAAGATCCTCTCCAAGAGAGAACACTGATCGTGGATTCTTCGTCTCTTTCAAGAAAGCGTCAACGAACGAAGAAGGACATCGGGATCTCATAAAGTTTGTTTGTATTTTCTTTACATTCAAGTTTAGTTTATTGTAAAGGAATTTTGATTCCTAGTTATAAGGGTTGGGTGCATCCCGTGGTGGTGGAGTTGTGACTCCTTTGGTTGGAAGGATTCCTTCCATAGTGTAAGGATTGGATTTCAATCCGGTTGGAGAAGTGACCAAGTCGTCCCTTGGTGGGAGATAGGTCGAAGGGGGAGAGTTGACGTACCCAATTCGGCGAACCACTATAATTGCTTGTGTGCTTTTCTGTGCTGTGTTTGTTTATTTGTCCAGGTAATTTAAATTCCGCAAAAGACTGCATGACACCTATTCCCCCTGCCCATAGGTGGATTTAGTTGACACTAGAGTCTTTCACAATCTACCACGTAGAAACCCGAAAACAACCAAAGGCACAGAGTCTTCTCCGGCTAACAATGCATAGCAAATCATCACCGATCTAGACCAACATGTCCGAGTAGGCTTCACACACCATGCCTATGCCTGTACTTCGATTCCCGAATCCAAACAAGGGGGACCTTACATATCTACCCTAAGGAATACCGCAAACTCGCCGCACACTCGCGGGAGAGTGTTTTCCTATGCAAAAGAAGAAGAGCTTCACATGCTCAAGATGAGAATCGTTACCCTAGCGTTTCTCCTTGGTCCCATGGAAAACTTTGTAGATGAAAAGCACCGCGTTGATCTTGCCTCCGTAGATCTGGGCTTGGATTGCGATTTGGCGCTTCGAATCTCCTTGGACGAACGGATCTTCCCTCCTTCTTCCTCCTTGCTCTCCCCTCTCTCTAACAGTTAGAAAGAGATAGCCAAAGGAAAAGTGAGGATTTCTCACCCAAAAACCGGCATTAACCCTAAGGTGGAAAAATCCTGAACCATCGGATCCCAAAATAAGGAAACGAACGGCCACGATGCGCTCTGAAAATAAACTTCCTGGGCCGAACACGGCTTGCGACACACCCGTGTCCAAGGCCGTGTCACTCATTCGCCGTCGAAACTGGCGCGTCCTTAAAAGAACATGGGCACTCGACACGCCCGTGTCAGGCTTGACACGCCCGTGTCATCCAGTACATGCCCGTGTAACTGGGCGTGTTCCTCCATCGATACAGTTCCAAAACGTCCAGAGCACAACACGGCCATGTGACCCACCCGTGTCACATGCCGTGTGCTAGACACACCCTAGGACACGCTCGTGTCCCAGGCCGTGTAGCTTCCTTAGCATAACCCGCCAAATGGCCCGAGCAGGACACAGGTATTTGGCACGCCCATGTCAAATCTGACACACCCATGTCATACCCGAACATACCTGGGCTCAGGCCGTGCATCCGCACTCAATGATCATTCAGTGAAAGGCGTTAAGTGGCTGACACGCCCTGGGACATGCATGTGTCTAAGGCCGTGTTCTCAGCCCCGACGACCGTTGACTGCAATTTCATCGACCACGCAACCATCGCCAAACCCGAGCACAACATGTCCCTTGGACATACCCATGTACAAGGCCGTGTCACTTCTACCAAATCCCATACTAGGCTCAAAATGCCACCCGTCACTCTTTTGAGTTTTGGGGCGTTACAGACAGCGTGGCTATTGTGAAGCCAGCCCTATGTGGACAGTGTGGCTAATGTGAAACCAGTCCTTGGTGGATAGTGTGGCTATTGTGAGCTGTGTTCTCTTAAAAAGGCTTAGTGCCGAACAGGAAAGGTGAGATTGACCCGCGCCTATGGATCTTCCATGAGTACGTTGGTATTCGGTGATGGCAAGGCGACTTGGGAAATGGGATTGGTTTAACTGTACCTACGTTATGTCTGACTGACGGGAAGTCATAAGTTATTGGTATCGTTAGAGCACATAATGAGAGTATTAGGCTTACACTCCAGTAAGACTGAATGCTCAACATTTACCGTTAGGTTTCGGACCTTGAACGGTGGTGGGACCTGGGTATTTCCGGTACACCAAGAATGTGCTCTGAGTGTACGGAGCGTCGAGCCGCGTGGCCGGCATTTGTGATATATTTTTTGTGCATGAGAGCACAATGAGTGGTATAATTTTATTGAATTGATATGCCTGCAGGGAAGGAATACTATTGCCCCGGAAAAGGGGTAGGGTCGTTATAAATTAGTCAGCAGAATGCTGACCGTTGCTTTGTTTGCCACCATTTTGGTGGGCTATCCCTGTGTAGGTGCTAGAGAACCGAGCTGGAAATAAAGGGTTGAAGTCCCTACTGCTGCTACTGCTAGCCCTTGAAGGCTAAGCAAAATGTTTTGTATTGTGTTCATGTGTGGCTGGCCTGCGCAACGATGTTTGGAATCCACACTTGTAAAAAGGAATTGTAAGGACTTAAGGCCAAATTATTATGTATTTGTTGTACATTCCTATATAAATGTGATTGTTTATATAAAGTGGACATTCCTAGTTTGAATTCAATAATATTGTTAAAATCTTCCGCTAATATGCTCTGAGTTAGGATGCGATTGTGTTTTGGTATTAATCTGTGACCTCGCCGTCTGTTTGTGGCATATAGTGTGGGGCACCAGCCAGACCTTCTATTATATGTTATTTAACGGGTGGAGTCGTTACAAACCGCCTAGGTATGTTACTCAGGGGGTGTCTCAGGTATATAAACTGTGGAAGGCTATCTATGGTCTTAAGCAAAGTTCGAGGGCCTGGTTTGAAAAGTTCAACTAAGTTATTTCTATTATTGGGTTTTCTCATAGTGCTACAGATCAGTCTTTCTTCATTCAGAAAACCTCTACTGGTCCTATTTTTCTTGCAGTTTATGTGGATGAAATTATTCTTACAGGGGGTGATAGAAAGGGTGTTGACATGATAAAGAAACATCTTCTTCAGTATTTTGTTACCAAAGATATGGGATCTCCCAAATAGTTTTTGGGGATTGAGATATCCAGGACGCCCAGTTCCATAGTTCTTTTATAGTGGAAGTATGCATTGGATCTCTTAAAATATATAGGTCTTCTTAGAGCTAAACCTGCTCGATCTCCAATGACTGTTAGAGATGACAAGTGCAAGGGTGAGAATTCTTCTCTTCTTGAAGATGTCACCAAATACAAACGAGTTGTGGGGAAACTCATTTATCTGATAGTCACAAGACAAGATATTTGTTATGCAGAAGGAGGAGTGGGCCAGTTTATGAAAGCTACTAAGGAATGTCATCTATAATCATTTATAAAGATCCTAGATTATGTGAAAGGTGTTCCGGGAAAAGGACTTTTATTTTATAAAAGGGTTATTTGAAAATTGAGGCCTATTCTGATGCTAGCTATGCAGATAATAAGGAAGATAGGAAGTCTTCGTATGGTTTTTGTACCTTTATTGGAGGGATTCTGGTCAGTTGGAAGAGCAAGAAACATGTTATAGTTTTCAGGTCAAGTGCGTAAGTTGAATATAGAAGCATGTCTCTAACTACTTGTGAGTTGAAGTGGTTACATACACTTATGCTTGATTTTGGAGAGGTTTATGGTCACCACTACCAATGCTTTGTGATAATAAGGCAGCCATGTATATTTTGAGGAATCCAGTATTTCTTCAGATGACAAATCATATTGAAGTGGATTGCCACTTTATCAGGGAGGAGATATTGAAAAATCAAATTTGCACACCATTTGTTACCACTGATAGAGAGCTTGCTGATTTCTTCACCAAACTAGTTACCCCTTTAGGGTTCCCTAGTTCAGCCACATCTCATTGCTCAAATCGTCGAGCGCAACAAGCCATGATGTGGGTTAGCCTCCCCTTTCCAATTCACAAATGTTCCAAGGTTGTCTCTTATGGCAACCAACACGGAGCAATCTAAGATCACAATCAACATACAGGCCTCCTGGTCTCCAAGAGACACGCCTCACAAAAACTCACTTAGAGTTACCACCGACAGTACCGCTATCACTGCACGGTAGGTCACAAAACACAATCTCTTCCCCAGAACTTTGGTATTTTTCCTAGAGACCATCTCCAGTACTCTTTTTATAGTAACCAGCATACCCCGCGACTCCAAAACTGCACGTTTATCCACAGAGTCTTCTCCATCACGCAAATTGACAAGATAACCATCACCAATTCAGACCATCCATTCTGAATGGGATTCACACAACATGCTTATTCCGTACTTTTATTTTGAATTCTAAATGCAAGTATCTCAATGGGTATACCATAGATCGACCCATTGGAAATCCCTTATCTCTCCACCAATTAGTTGGGGATTTCATGCAATATGCCAAAATGAGGACTTCACATTTCCAAGGAGTAAGATCGTTACCTTTGAAGTCCTCTTTAGAGACAAAGATCAAATTCCAAATGGATGTGAAGAACCGCACTGGGCTGCCCTTCGTAGATCTAGACTTGGCTCGCAATTTAGAGCTTCAAAGCTCCCGATAATAGCAAGATTCCCCTTCTTATTCCTCTTCCTTGCTCTCCTCTCTCTCTACCTCTTAGAAAATGAATGGCCTAGTTAGAATGAGGGATAACTCCCATCCCAAATACTTAAACCAGCAAAAAACATAGCTCACCGTCGGATCGTGACGAACGACCATGATTCAAAATAGTTCTCTTTACAGAACACTACCTTCGCACGATAATAATATATCGCCGTGCAGTAACCCAATTGGTGGCTTCTATAGGTAGCCCACTATTCAAACTCCCCAATCAAATGCCTACACGTTGTATTGTTGTAACTGTCGCGCTACTGCCCCGCGGTACCACACTACTGCTGAGCAGTAGGTGATGTGTCATGTCATTATGACGCTTATGACGAAAGGTCTTTACCACCACGCTGTATCTCTACCGTCGGGCGTTATCTTACAGAGAGCCACGCAAATTAAATCATTTACGGTACTGCCATCTCTAGTACTGTCATCGAGCGATAGATCTCAGAGAGCTATACCTGGTAAAATCTAGGGTGTTACAAAATATATATTGATGATATTATATTTGGATCTACAAACTACAACCTTTGCAAAAATTTTCTAAATTGATGCAAGGGAAGTTTGAAATGAGTAGTATGGGTGAGCTGAAGTATTTCTTAGGGCTTCAGGTGAATTAATATGAAGTGAGAATTTTAATCTCTCAGACGAAGTTTACCAAGGAGTTACTTAAGAAATTCGGAATGGAGAATGCAAGCTTTATGAGGAATCCAATGGGTTCAACTATGTCTCTGGACAAGGATGAGAAAGAGAAATGATGACTAGTTTTAGTCATCGTTTTTGGGGTAATTTAGTAGCCTAAATTCCTAAGTTTATTTATAATTTTGTTTATTTTATGTTTGTTTTGTTTTATTTCTCGTTTAATGTCTTTTATGTTATGATATTATAATTTCTAACTTTTGTGTTTTCTTTTGTCATGTTATGTTCAGTTTAGTTTTAATGTTTGTTTTTTATTTTTATGTTTTGTTAGTGTTTTATTATTTTTATGTTATATTACATTATGTGGTGTTTAGTTTTATTTATTATAATTATTATGTTCAATGTTAATGAATAATATTAAGTGTCTAATGTTTTGTTTGTTATATTTTTTAGGTTCAAGCCCATGGTGCAGCCCCTACCCGAGCTCAAGCCCAACATGCATGCAACCCTCATAATCAAGCCAAGTTGGAGCACCCCGACCTCCATTACAAGCCACCCGAGCACATCATTCAAGCCCAACACAAGTGCAGCCCGAGCTCTTCAACATGGAGCAGCCCTCTACCAGTGCCCTCATCCATTTGGTGCAGCCCACAAAGCCTACAAGAAGCCCACTCCTACCCGAGCTCACTAACCATACATACATTTCCAATGCATGTGGTCGTCCCCTCTCTTTTCCTCTTTCTACACACTTCCATTCATTCCCCCCCTCTCTCTCTCCTCATTATTGCATGCATGCACCTTGCCACCCTCATGGTCGGCCACCCTCCTCTACATTCATCCACTTTCTATTAAATATCTCCTATTTTCATTCCATTTAATGTCATACAATGCATCCATCATACCCTCTCTCTCCCTTCATTTAATTCATGCATGAACTTTCCCCATGTACTTGGCCGGCCACCCTTCATGTCCCCTTCATTTCCTAACATCTAGAAGCTTCTCCATCTCCTATAAAATCCACCCCATCCCTCAAGCAAAAGTGTTAATTTTTTGGGAAGTGAAGTTTTAAGTTAAATTTGAGTGTTGAGTTGGAGAGTGGAGAGTGCTTGTGAGTTGTTATTTTAGTTTCATTATTGTTATATCTTTTTCATTATTGCAAGTTTTCTTCATAATATAGTCTTGTCTTTTCAATATTTTGTATACTCTTCCCTTTTTGCAAGTAATGAAAATGTTCCTCTCTTATCTTATTTTGTCTTTTCTTTCAATTATGAGTAGCTAATTTCTCTTAGCCTTCGATCGTGAGGATCCATAAAATGAGATGAGGGTTTCTTTTATTTCATAGTTTTATTTTTGCATAATTTTACTCGATTCTTCTTTGATCTTTATTTTGTCGACTCCGTATTTCCGGTATACGGTAGTAGGCTTTGGATCTCATATTTAAGTAGCCGAGAGGCTCGTGAATGTGAAAGATCACTCAAAGAAGGAAGGAGTTGAATGCAACCCTAGAGATAGGATGACGTAAATCTTCCAGATTGGAGTCAAATCCAATAGTGCGGGTCACCTCGATAATGCGGCTTTAGTCCTTTTTGACTTTAAAGAGATTTCGGTCAAAACGTCTATAAGTCAGGGGATTTAATGCTCTAGTGAGATTATTTCCTAATATCGGATCCGTCACGGTCAAGTATGATTTGCAACTATGCCTTTTCATCCCTCTTATTTCGTTTTATGATGAATCTTCGATCGAATGCTATCTTTTTATTATAAGTTTTCTTTCGTCTAAAAATTATCTTTTATTTGACTTTTAAAAATTTCTCAAATCCCAACAGTTTTTCTGTAGGATAATAGTTCAAGCATGAGTAGCAGTACTTGACAAGCCCGAGTTTAAGTACGACCTTGATACTACGATTCGATAGGTACACTTGCCTGTTCGGGTTTTAGCCCATCAAGTTTTTTGCGCCGTTGTCGGGGACAGTTTTTTGTCAATATTTCGAAAACGCTTTCGCTATTACTTCTGCAAAAATCGAAAAAAAACTTCTCATATTCAAGTTTTTATTTCCTTTCTTTTCTTCTCTCAATTATCATTTTTTTAGTGCATGACCTGTACGAATCCGTCACTACTTGTTAATTTGGACCCAGAAATCGAACGCTCCTTTCGGAGACAACTGCGATTCGGGGCTTCCACTTCTCAAACCACGGTTTAGGATTCCTACGGTGATTGTAATTTTAATTCTGAAATGGGAGATCCCAACTCAGGAATGGCTCAGCAAAGGACCATGTTCGATTATGCTCGACCCAACCTGGAGGGAAAAGAAACAAGTATTGTTCGACCTGCGATTGCGAACAATAACTTCGAGCTTAAGACTAGCATCATATAAATGGTGCTGTAATATATACAGTTCGACGGATTACAAGATGAAGATCCTAACTTACATATTGCTAGTTTTCCTGAAATCTGTGACACCTTTAAAATAAATGGTGTCTCAGACGATGCTATAAGGCTAAGAATCTTCCCCATCTTCTTAAGAACCAAAGCCAAACAGTGGTTGAGTTCTCTTCCAAGAGGATCAATCACTACTTGAAACATTTTAGTTGAAAAATTTCTTGCAAGATATTTCCCCCCCCCCCCCCGCCAAAACTGCTAAGCTAAGAAATGATATAACTTCGTACTCTCAAATTGCTTCTGAGACCCTCTATGACACTTGGGAGAGGTTCAAGAAACTTTTGAGATGCTGCCCCCATCATGCTCTGCCTGTATGATTACAGGTCTAGATATTTTACAATGCGCTAAATCAAGAAACTAAGCAAATTATAGATGCCGCTTCCGCTGGTTCTTTAGACCGCAAAACTCCGGAAGCTGCTCTTGAGCATATCGAGGACATGACGATGAACACTTATCAGTGGAATTCGTCTAGGACTCACCCATCTAAACCTGCAGGTATCTATGAAGTGGATTCGGTGTCTCAACTGGCGCTGCAATTAGAAATGCTGAACAAGAAGATTTCGGAGATAACTGCTGCCTCCACTGCTAAGGTATTTGAAAATGTGAATGTTGCTGCTGCTGTAGAGCAGGTGGATTATTTGGGGAACATACCCAGGCCTGCTCAAAATAATTCTGCCAATAATTTTTCTGCTTTTTCTAATTTTTCTGCACCTCCTGGTTTTAATTCTTCTTCGAACTCTTATCACCCTCGATGGCGTAACCATCCTAATTTTTCTTGGAGTAATAATGCTAATGTCGTATGCCCACCGCACGATTTTACACCACCACCACCACCATAACAAAACCAAAACTTTCAAAAACCTTCCCCTTTGGAAGAGATCCTTTCTAAATATATAAGCTCGAACGAAGCTAATATTAGAAGTCTAACCGGGTCCGTGAAAAGTTTAGAAAACCAGGTCGGGCAACTTGCCAAGTCTTTTCCCGAGAGACCACCTAGAACTCTTCCCTCGAATACTGAGCCTAACCCAAGGGAGCACCCAAATGCGATTTCCCTTCGGAGCGGTAAGGTTATTAACGAGCCCACCACAAGGGAAGAGCCAAAGGTGATTGTCCCTCCTGTTTTGGAAACAATTGTCCCCACGGAAAATGATAAATAAACTTTTGGAAATGAAAAATCTACTTTTGATAAAGAAATAGATATTTCTTTTTTTTTTCTGATTTTGGAAAAGAAAATGATGACGTTCAAAATGATGCTTCGGTTGTTATAACGGAATTTCCGCCACCTCCTTATCCGGCTCGACTTAGGAAAGTAAAACTAGACGGTAAGTACCAATGTTTCCTTGAAATGTTCAAACAAATTCATATTAATTTGCCATTTCATGAAGCGATTAGTCAAATGCCTAAGTATGCAAAATATCTTAAGGATTTATTAATGAACATGACGAAATTGGAAAATTGATCGCATGTAACCTTAAATGAAGGATGCTCGGCGGTCGTTAAAAACTCTAATCTTCCTAAAAAGATAAATGATCTGGGTAGTTTTTCCATTCCTTACGTTTTTTGTGATCTGTTTGTTAAACATGCGTTAGCGGATCTAGGAGCGAGCATCAATTTGATGCCCTTTTCTTTATTCAAAAAGCTAGGATTGCGCACTCTTAGCCCTACAAGAATGAGTATCAAATTAGCTGATAGGTCAATTAAGTATCCTTTAGGTATCATTGAGGACGTGCTAGTAAAGGTAGACAAATTCATCTTCCCGGTGGATTTTGTCATTCTCGATATTGAAGAGGACGTCGAGATCCCTCTTATCCTTTGTCGACCCTTCCTAGCCACCTCTCGAGCGGTCATCGATGTTAGTAACGGAAAGTTGTTTTTGCATGTGGGAGATGATGAGGTCACTTTTTCTATCTATCAATCAATGAAAAACTCTTTAAAAAATGATGATACATGCTTCTTTCTTGATGTTTTAAATGAAGATTCTTCACTTTCTCTTCCTAACATCTCTTCAAATGAATTTTCCTCTTCTTTTTCTGAAATTTATTCATATGATTTTGAAAACACGGTTATGTCATTACAAGCAAATTTTGAAAATGATTCTGTCTTTGGTAGAAGAAAGTATGAAAATCTTATTTTTGAAAAAGAAAAGAATTTGAAAAACTCTTATGATGAACAAACCCATCTTGATTTAAAACCACTCCCTGATCATCTAAAATATGCCTTTCTTGAAAAAAATTATAAATTGCCCGTTATAATCTTGGCCTATCTTTTTCAATCCAAAAACGATCAGTTGATCGAAGTTCTACAAAAGCATCGCCGAGCTATAGCGTGGCAAATTTCCGACATTTCTGGCATAAGCCCTTCTTTTTGTACTCAAACTATTTTTTGAAAATAATCTTAAGGGTGTAGTCCAACCACAACGTCGTCTTAATCCGAATATGAAAGAGGTTGTGAAGGGAGAGGTGCTTAAGTTATTAGATGCGAGGATAATTTATCCTATTTTCGATAGTCAGTGGGTAAGTCTGGTCCAGGTTGTTCCTAAGAAGGGTGGGATCACGGTAGTAACGAACGAAAATAACGACTTAATTCCAACTAAGACGGTAACGGGATGGAGGATGTGCATCGATTACCGTAAGCTAAACGATGCCACTCGAAAAGATCACTTCCCCCTCCCCTTTATCGATCAAATTTTAGAACGTTTATCCGGGCACAGTTTTTATTGCTTCCTCGACGGTCTCTCGGGGTATTTTCAAATCCCTATCGCACCCGAGGACCAAGAGAAGACAACATTCACTTTCCCCTTCGGAACTTTTTCTTATCGTAGAATACCTTTCGGGTTATGCAATGCACCCACTACCTTTCAGCTGTGTATGCTTGTTATTTTTGATAAATACGTAGAAAATATTATGGAAGTATTTATGGACGATTTTTCTATTTTTGGCGACTCTTTGACTTATGTTTAGAAAATTTGGAAAAAGTTTTACAATGTTGCGAAGAAACCAACTTAGTATTAATTTGGGAGAAGTGCCACTTTATGGTGTGTGAAGGCTTAGTCCTTGTCCATAAGATTTCCGCTAGGGGAATTGAGGTGGACAAGGCAAAAATTTAAGTAATTGAAAAGTTACCGCCGCCTACAAATATTAAAGCGATTAGAAGTTTTTTAGGGCACGTGGGTTTTTATCGATGATTCATTAAAGACTTTTCAAAAATTACTAAGTCTCTCACCCATCTTCTCGAAAAAGAAACTACTTTCGTTTTTGATGAATCTTGTCTCGCTGCGTTTGAATTAATTAAATCCAAACTTATAAATGCTCCTATTATGATCTCCCTAGTTTGGGATTTACCATTCAAAATAATGTGTGATGCGAGTAGTCATGCGGTAGGTGCAGTTCTAGGACAACGAATTGCTAAGAACTTTCATCCGATTTTCTATGCTAGTAAAACTCTAACTTCTGCTCAAGAAAATTACACCACGACGGAGAAAGAACTCTTAGCTATTATTTTTGCTTTTGATAAATTCTGATCGTACGTTACTCTTGCTAAAGTTATTGTTTTTACGGATCATTCCGCTTTGAAGTACCTCCTTTCTAAACTGGATGCCAAGCGGCGTCTCATTCGCTGGATCCTCTTACTTCAAGAATTCGACTTGGAGATTTGGGATAAGAAAAGAGCGGAAAACCTAGCGGCTGATCATCTCTCTCGTCTTGAAAATCCCAAACTTGATATTTTAAATGAAAATGCTATTAATTACTCTTTTCCGGATGAAAAAATTTTAAACATTTCTTATTCTACCCCCTGGTTTGCCGATCTGGCCAATTATCTTGTGTCCCGGGCCCTTCCAAAATAATACTCTTCTCACCAAAAGAAGAAATTCTTTTCAGAGTTGAAGTATTATTTTTGGGAGGACCCCTTTCTATTTCGCATTTGTGCGGATCAGGTGGTTAGAAGATGTGTTCCCGGGAAGAAGGTCAACAAATTTTAATGCATGTTCATGAAGGTCCGACTGGCGGGCATTTTCAAGCAAACCAACGGACTGGCAAAGCATATTTAAAGATGTGCAACTCTTTATGAGTGGGTGTGATCGGTGCCAACGGACTGGAAACTTATCTAATAAAAATGAAATGGAACAAAATTATTTTCTAGAATGCGAAGTTTTTGATTTATGGGGCATTGACTTTATAGGACCGTTTCCCTCAAGTTTAGGAAATAAATATATTATAGTCGCAGTAGATTATGTTTCAAGGTGGGCGGAGTCCCAAGCTTTACCAAGTAATGATGCTCGCGTCGTAGTTGCCTTTCTTAAAAAATTATTTTCTCATTTTGGTTTTCCTCGAGCAATCGTTAGTGATAGGGGAAGTCATTTTTGTAACGCTCAACTCTCTAAAGCTTTAACTAAATATGGCGTTACGCATAAACTATCAACTACTTATCACCCCCAAACTAACGGTCAGGTCGAGGTAGTCAATCGGGAGCTTAATAGAATTTTGGAAAAGATTGTTTCTACTTCCCATACGGATTGGTCTTTAAAGTTAGACGATGCTCTTTGGGCCTATCAGACAGCGTACAAGACAACTATTGGTTGTACTCCTTTCCGACTAGTCTACAGAAAATCATGTCATCTCCCGGTAGAAGTAGAGCACTATGCGTTTTGGGCGTTAAAGTTTTTTAATTTCAATCCGCACTCGGTCGGTGAGCATAAAAAAACCCAACTAAATGATCTTGATGAGTGGCGAGCATACGCTTATGAAAATAATAGAATTTAAAAAGAACGCATGAAACTTTATCATGATAAGAACTTGCGCCATCCTAAAACATTTAAACCTGGCGATCAAGTTCTTCTTTTCAATTCTCGCCTACGTCTTTTTATTGGAAAACTTAAATCTAGATGGTCTGGACCGTTTACAGTCAAGGAGGGTTTTCCTTATGGAACTGTGTTGCTTTCGCACCCCGATAAGGGTGATTTTAAAGTGAATGGGCATAGACTTAAACTTTATTTTTTAAATGATTCTGTGTCTCCTGCAACGAAGGATCTTGTCTTGGACTCTTAAATATTTATCGTGTTGCGGAACATTTTTATTTTATTTTTGGACTTATTATTATTATTATTATGAAAATTTTAATTTGTATTCGAACATTATATTGTTGTAATAAAGAACAATCTTGGGCACCTGCCCACGGACTCTATTTTTCTGCTTTTATTTTTCTCTTCCTTCCGATGGTAAACCAAGCAAGTTCGTGATCGCCGCTCCAATGTTGCTGATATAAAGATGGATCAACTCAAACCTGCTTGACGATCAAATTCACTAAAAAGCAAGCATGGGGGAGCGACATCCGCCTTCATCTCACAAACCCGGGGAAGTCCTGTTTCTTTTTATTTACTTTACTGCATTTTATTTTTCTATCCTTCTCAGTCTCCTTCTCTTTCTCGTTTTTTGTTTCTTTCATTGAGGACAATGGAGAATCTTAGCATGGCGGAAGGTTTAGTTAGTTTCTTTTTTCTTCCCAAAAAAATGTTTTACAAAAAAATGTTTTAAATTCCCAAAAAAATTAGTATAGTTATTCTTTAGTTTTTTTAATAGTATTGCTTTTTATTTTAACTTCTTCAAAAATTCAAAAAAATTATAAAATACAAAACCCAAAAAAATTAGAAAATCAAAAACCAAAAAAATAAACAAAAATGCTAAAATCTATTTGAAAATCAAAATCAAAAATTATTTTCTATCTTAATTTTTATGTTTCTTCTAGTGATGTGTAGGCCCGTGCGGTTCCTTAGTTCTATTTAGATTTCTTTGAACCAATTTTCTAAATTTATCAGTTTAACATAGCTTAGTTTTACTAGTTTCTTGTTCTTAAATATAGGCATCCGTTTTTCACGTTATAAGTTAGCAATTTGTAGTTATGTCTTTTTATTCGGTTAGTTGCTTACGAATGGTTGCTAGGTAATATTATCTCTTTTTCATTTGTGGGGTAGTCTTTCTTGGTGTCTAGAACTTATCCCTAGCTACTCTCGAAGCATTTGCATCGTTTTTACGTACTTTAGAAATGATTTAGGCCACCCTTTGACTAGTTTGAGCTTTTCTTGCCTACCAACAAATTTACCATTGCAAAACAATTTAGCTCCACCTTTCTTTTCATTATTTCACCAAAGCCAAAAAGCCTTTCCTATTTTTCACACTAAAACTTTGAACTTAAAAATCATTTTTGTGAAGGGGTATTATTTTTGAAATGAGTAGGAAATTTTAAAGCCTATTTTTAGATCTCTCTTTTATGAAAAAAAAATGTTATTATCAAAATATTATCAAATCAAAAAAAAAGAGAAAAAAAAAGGAAAAATGAAGTTTAATTGTGGCCAAATTATTAAAGTAAAAATTTATGGCCTTTTGTTTGTTTAAAGTACTTATCATTTCTCTTCATGTTTTTATATTTTTAAGCTCAACCTTGGTTTAGTGTTTAAGCCCTCATGTTTATCCTTGTTTTCATTTCCTAATCATTTACCTAAGCCAAGTTGTAACGCCTATTAGAATTCTTATTGATCTTTAGAACGTAAATTCGCGTAGTGGATAAAGTTTGAACGGACAAGCCTATGGCCACCATCATTGATGGATTTCTTTGGAGGTTACCTTGAGGTGTTTTAGGGGTAATTTTTATCTAGCAACCTAGTAGTTCGTTAATGCGCCGTTTATTTAGAACCTCTACTTTTTGTTTTCCTAATTTTAATTTATTTTGGATGCCTTGTTTTAGGGATTTAGAAATGTGTAACTCTCTTTTATGTTCTAATGTTAATTTTAGGTCTCCACTTTAGAATTTTCTATTGTACACTTCTCACCCCATTAGTTGTTAGAATAAAAATTAAGATAGTTTAATTTTTTATGTTATGTTTTTCTTAATTATGAAACCTAAATCAACTTTGTTTACTTCCCTAGTTCTTTAATTTTCATTTGCTTGAGGGCAAGCAAATTCTCTAGCATGGGAGAATTTGATGACTAGTTTTAGTCATCGTTTTTGGGGTAATTTAGTAGCCTAAAATCCTAAGTTTATTTATAATTTTGTTTATTTTAAGTCTGTTTTGTTTTATTTCTCGTTTAATGTCTTTTATGTTATGATATTATAATTTCTAACTTTTGTGTTTTCTTTTGTTATGTTATGTTTAGTTTAGTTTTAATGTTTGTTTTTTATTTTTATGTTTTGTTAGTGTTTTATTATTGTTATGTTATATTACATTATGTGGTGTTTAGTTTTATTTATTATAATTATTATGTTCAATGTTAATGAATAATATTAAGTGTCTAATGTTTGTTTGTTATATTTGTAGGTTCAAGCCCATGGTGCAGCCCCTACCCGAGCTCAAGCCCAACATGCATGCAACCCTCATAATCAAGCCAAGTTGGAGCAGCCCGGCCTCCATTACAAGACACCCGAGCACATCATTCAAGCCTAACACAAATGCAGCCTGAGCCCTCCAACATGGAGCAGCCCTCTACCCGAGCCCTCCTCCATTTGGTGCAGCCCACAAAGCCTACAAGCAGCCCACTCCTACCCTAGCCCACTAACTATGCATGCATTTCCAATGCATGTGGCCGGCCCCTCTCTTTTCCCCTTTCTACACACTTCCATTCATTCCCCCTCTCTCTCTCCTCATTATTGCATGCATGCACCTTGCCACCCTCATGGTTGGACACCCTCCTCTACATTCATCCACTTTCTATTAAATATCTCCTATTTTCATTCCATTTAATGTCATACAATGCATCCATCATACCCTCTCTCTCCCTTCATTTAATTCAAGCATGAACTTTCCCCATGTACTTGGCCGGCCACCCTTCATGTCCCCTTCATTTCCTAACATCTAGAAGCTTCTCCATCTCCTATAAAACCCACCTTATCCCTCAAACCAAAATGTTAATTTTTTGGGAAGTTAAGTTTTAAGTTTAATTTGAGTGTTGAGTTGGAGAGTGGAAAGTGCTTGTGAGTTGTTATTTTAGTTTCATTATTGTTATAGCTTTTTCATTATTGCAAGTTTTCTTCATAATATAGTCTTGTCTTTTCAATATTTTGTATACTCTTCCCTTTTTGCAAGTAATGAAATTTTCCTCTCTTATCTTATTTTGTCTTTCCTTTCAATTATGAGTAGCTAATTTCTCTTAGCCTTCGATCGTGAAGATCCATAAAATGAGATGAGGGTTTCTTTTATTTCATAGTTTTATTTTTGCTTAATTTTACTCGATCCTTCTTTGATCTTTATTTTGTCGACTTTGTATTTCTGGTATATGGTAGTAGGCTTTGGATCTTATATTTAAGTAGCCGAGAGGCTCGTGAATGTGAAAGATCACTCAAAGAAGGAAGGAGTTGAACGCAACCCTAGAGATAGGATGACGTAAATCTTCCGGATTGGAGTCAAATCCAATAGTGCGGGTCACCTCGATAATGCGGCATTAGGCCTTTTTTACTTGAAAGAGATTTCAGTCAAAACGTCTATAAGTCAGGGGATTTAATGCACTAGCGAGATTATTTCCTAATATCGGATCCGTCACGGTCGAGTTTGATTTGCAAATTTAAAACTATACCTTTTCATCCCTCTCATTTCGTTTTATGGTGAATCTTCGATCGAATGCTATCTTTTTATTATAAGTTTTCTTTCGTCTAAAAATTATCTTTTTTTTTTACTTTTAAAAAATTCTCAAATACCAATAGTTTTCCGGTAGGATAATAGTTCAAGCTTGAGTAGCAGTACTTGATAACCCCGAGTTTAAATACGACCTTGATACTACGATTTTATAGGTACACTTGCCTGTTCGGGTTTTAGCCCATCAAGAAACCTTTTGATAAAATAAAGTACATAAGCGTAATTTGATCTTTGCTTTACCTCACTTCCAGTAGACCATATATAATGTTTTCAACATGTGTCTGTGCTAGATATTAGGTGAACTCTAAGGAATATCATTGAAAGTCTTTGTTTCAAGAGTAGTAATAAAACTAAGGGGGGGGGGGGGGTGAATAGGTATTTTAGTCTTTTTGAACTTTCTTTAACTTTGGTGAGTTATGTGATTGATTTTATGTTAAATTTCAAGAACAAGAACACACACCAGAATTTATAATGATTCCCCAAGGTATGGGTACCTCCACTTTCCCTACCACCTTTCTAATAGTGTGTTTGAAAAGACAATCTTCTCCAAAACTTGGCTCAAGGAGATTACAATACAGATCCCTCAAGATCTCTCAGGCTTCATCCAAGGCCTACACCTCAGTCCAAATCCTTACACACTAAGAGTAATCTATACTCCTACAGCTCAGTGATCCTACAGATCACCTACCTCTGGCTTAACCAGAAGCCCTACAATTCAGGCTAGAAGTATATCCCTACACTCAGAGATAACAAATCTGATACCTCAGATCTGACTCAGATCCTACCTCAGGCACATAAGCCCTACCTCAGATTCTCAACAGAATCCTACCACTCAGCCATTATATGTTAGGCTTACAACTCAGATCATTAATGATCCTATAGAAAGAGCAGATGTTTGATGATGATTGGCTGCAGAGAGAATGTACTCTGAGCCTTTTTTCTAAATAGAGTAAACTCAGTTCAACTTCTTCATAACACCAAGATAGTAGATCTTCAGGAAGTTTCTGCTTGTGTTGAGAAGACAACTATGGAGAACTACTTCTTCAAGCCTTTGATGTAGTAGTGTTAAGTACAGTGGCCATGAAGATGAAGAGCTACTTGAGCTAGATCTGCTTCTTCTTCTCTCACAGAAAGATGAGTTCTGTGAACTTGTTATTGAAGACTATTTGATTTCAAGTTCTTTTTGTTCTTCAACAAGCCAACCTCTATCCATAACTCCCAGACTTACAGTAGAAATATTACTTCCAGGAAATCTTCTACTTAATCGAGAGTAAGAAGATGACCAAAAATCTCTCCTTGATTTCTCGGAAAGTGCCTTTTTATTACTCACCTTCTAACAACTCTATGTACAGTATAGACCAGTGTGAATAGGTAACTATAACATATCTTTTGCATTAACAGTTGTACTAAAGGCATACGATCCCTTTTGTCATATAGCACAGAATTCCCGCAACATTTGAAATATTGATGACGTCAGCATGATCCATCGCTTGAGGAGTTCTTGATTTTTAGTCAATCTTCATAGGCATTTAGTTCAGTTAAGTGACTCAGTGCCAAAACACTTTGCAGAAATTCAACATCCTTAGGCATTGAGTGAATCTTCAACACTCAATGCATTTCAAATTTGCAATCTAACAATTAAGAAATTGAGTGAGCCTTCATCACTCAACCCATTTAGACTTGGTAGAATTTACCTGCATGAAGGAGTTGAGTGACGTTTCTACGCTCAACGCTTCTGGACTTTGCTAAATTCTTGAAGAGGCGTTGAGTGACCAGTCTTCAATCAATGCTTCCATACTTAACAAGAAATCTTGTTGAGTAGGTGATGAGTGAACTATATTCACTCAATGCTTCTGTCCTTAGAAAGATTTCTAGTCAACAACACTGAGGCTTCGACTGATGGATCTTCTGTCAACTCTTATAGACTCCTAGCTTTGAGTGAAGTGAGTTCACTCAATGCTTCTGGACTTAGCCTTTTTTCTGCTCATATAACATCTTGTTTTGAGTCCCACTATCATTGTGACCTAAACAACATGTCTAATCAATGCAACAGTATACAACCTGCACATAATGAACTTTAAACATATATTAGATACATTCATGTATATATCATTGACCTTTGGGCCTCCTTCAAATCTAGGATATTATGATCAATCGACCCAACAATCTCCCCCTATTTAAAGAAGTTAGAACCCTAGTCAATGATATGCACAACTATATAAAAGAGAAATATTCACAGTAGACAAGAACAATAATTTTCACATAATCAAAACTGTGATTTCCATTTGGATAGATAATTATTAATAAACAGCGTGCTTATGAAAAATCCATATTCTTAAAGAGCTTTTAAGGAATACATAGACATTTCAAGATTAAGATTCCCTGATCACTATGCCCTTGCTGGGTTTCTTTGTAGCCTTTTCATCAGCATCAGTCTTCTTCTACTTTTGTCTTCTAAAATAACTGTAAGACATTGAGAAGTATTTGCTAGGCTCAAGAGCATCTGGTGGCACTAAACCTGTCTTCTTGTCTCTCCTTAACTTCCTCCTAGACGCTTCATCCCTTTCTAACTTAGCCCATTCTAGGGAGCTATACAACTTTCTCATGTCAGTCTTCTGATCTTTGAATAGATCCCAGGCAGACAGTGTACAACCCCGTGTCCGCCGAAGGGGCCCAAGCAGGCAGGCGTACCGGGCCCCAGCTCGCCTCTCCTAGGCGGGTCGGGACCCAGCCGCCTCTCTCAGGCGGGCCAGCCCCCGCTCGCCTCTCCTAGGCGGGCCGGGCCCCAGCCGCCTCTCTCAGGCGGGCCAGCCCCCGCTCGCCTCTCCTAGGCGGGCCGGGCCCCAGCCGTCTCTCTCAGGCGGGCCAGCCCCCGCTCGCCTCTCCTTGGCGGGCCGGGCCCCAGCCGCCTCTCTCAGGCGAGCCAGCTCCCGCTCGCCTCTCCTAGGCGGGCCGGGCCCCAGCCGCCTCTCTCAGGCGGGCCAGCCCCCGCTCGCCTCTCCTAGGCGGGCCGGGCCCCAGCCGCCTCTCTCAGGCTGGCCAGCCCCCGCTTGCCTCTTCCAAGCGAGCCGGCCCCAGCCGCCTCTCCCAGGCGGATCAGCTGCTGCCCACCTCCCCCCAAATGATAGGAGGTGACCCGGCAAGAGGTGCGTATAACCAGCCAGAACAGTGGGGTTTGGCTGTTGGCAGGCCAATCCGAGGGGCTCTTTAGTAAATTCAGACCACCAGAGGCGGGTTATTCGCAGACCATCCGAGATAATCTATAAATAGGACCCAAGGGGTACTTCAGAAGGCACGCTTTCTGGTTCTCAAATCTTATAGCGCTTTCTGAGGTACCTTAGCCAGGCACTTGGTTAAGGAGGGGAAGCGCTCTAAGATCTTCCGGGTGTGTGGCGGGACCTCCGAGTCGGGCCCTTGGTCCTATCTCTTGTTCTTCTCCCCCTTGTTATTTCTCTTGCAGGAGCGAAGTAAGTGCGAGACCACCCCTTCCCCAAGGGTCGAACTCCACAGAGGCCGGTTTCCGGTTTCAACATTTTGGTGCGGTGAGCGTGGAATGTGGTCAGCAAGGAAAACCTTCAGCAGGCTCGATGACTGGAGAAGAAGTACAAGGATCAGGCAGGGGCAGCTCGCCACCCCCTCCCCCACCCCCAGCGGCGAGCGTGCCGGCGGAACTTAGGGAGGAGATCCTCGAGCTCGTCAGGACCGCCCTCGGCATGCGAGCTGAGAGTGCGACACCGGTAGTTCCAGTGGTCGCCGCTCCCGCACTCGGCGACGACGCGCCGCTCAGGCGACCGGGGAAGGAACCCGCCGAGAGAGGCGAGCGCGAGTTCCAGGGGTGAGTTCTGTTCCCCAGCTCGGCCGCAGAATACCATTTCGGCGAGACGGCGGGGAGAGAGTTCCCCCCTCGCCCCGCTGAGGGAGGAAGCCCCTTCAGCGAGTTCGTCTCCTCCGCCCCAGTTCCAGAGGGGTTTTGTGAGCCGGAGATGACCTACTACTCCGGGAAGGGAGACCCCGTCCACCACATCCAGTGGTTTGAGGACATGGTCTCTATTCGACAGATGTCAGACGGCTTCAAGTGCCGACTCTTCGCCATCACCCTCCGAGAGAAGACGAGAGAATGGTTCCACCAGCTCCCGACCGGGTCCATCTACTGCTTCGAGGACCTGCGTCGGGGGTTCATGTTGAGGTTCACCACTTCCAAGAAGAGGAAGAAGGAGGTGGAGTCCTTGTTCCGTGTCAAGCAGAGGGTGGGAGAGACCCTGGGGAGTTACCTGGATAGATTCCAAGAGGAGTTGTCCCAAGTGCAGGAGATGCCAGGGCACACCATGATGGTGGCCTTCACCCTGGGTCTCCAATCCGGGTTCTTTGCAATGGAACTCAAGAGGTCCCCCCCAGTATCTTTTGAGGCGCTCCTGGAGAGGGCAGCTAGGGAGGCCGATATGGAGGCGGCACATCCGGAGTTTGCCAGAAGGTTGGCCAGGTGGGCCGTGGAGGAAGAGAGGCCAAGGGGTGGCCGAGGGCAGGAAGAGAGAAGGGCTGAGCCCCGGCAGAGGGAACAGCCGCCGCCGCAGCAGCATCAGCAGCAGCCCAGGCAGGGGCGACATGAGCCGAAATTTCGGCTGGGGTGGAGACCCGAGTGGTAGGAGCCCGGGGCAAGGAGAGGGTTCCGCGGAGGGGACTACCGTCAAGGAGGACAGGGTCAGTTTTACCCTCCAGGCGGGATGCAGGGCCAGAGGCCGGCCCTTCCCGACCAGGAGCAGGCTATGGCCATAGCACTGGGGGAGAGGAGAAGAGCGATACGGAGAAGGAGAAGGGATGTGAGGGTGGAGTTGCCTTACTGCGACTTCCATCAGGAGGAGGGGCACGCCACAGCCACGTGCCCAGAGTTCCTCGAGATGAGGGGCAACCGGGAGCAGCAACCACAACAACAGCGTCCGGAAGTGCGGATTGAGGAGATCCGGCCTCGGGCGGAGGAGGGTCGGTGCGAAGACCGGGTGGATGTGGGCTCCCGAGGAAGGATCAGAGCGATCCACGGGGGGGCTGGGATCGAGGCTTCCCGCAAGTCGAACCTCCACACTATGTACCGCAGGAGCGTTGGCTCCACGTCCCAGTCCCCGCCCCCGGATGAGAAAATCACTTTTTCCAGGGAGGATATGCCGGGTCACGAGGACCCCTTCTGCGATGCGCTGGTCATCCAGACAGCCATCGAGGACTTCACTGTCCCCCGAATCCTCGTCGACAACGGGAGCTCGGTCAACGTCATCTTCAAGAAGGCGTTCGACGCGATGAAGGTGGAGGCCCGAAGGGTGTTGGCCTCGGACGGACCTCTGTTTGGCTTCTCAGGGGAGAGGAAGGAGGTTGAGGGAGGAGTGGGACTCCATGTCGTTCTGGGGGGGGCAGTCCCGCAACTACAAGTTCGTCATCGTGGACACCCCCTGCAGCTACAGCGCCATCTTCGGGAGGCCTCTCATCAGCGCCTTCCGCTGCGTCCCCTCATCCTTCCACCAGTGCTTAAAATTTAACGTCGATGGGGTCCAGGTCCGGGTCCGCGGAGATCCCAAAGAAGCGAGAGAGTGCTATGTCACGGCGGTGAACTCCATATCTTGGCTGGAGGGAGCCGAGGAGATGGGGCGGAGGCTGAAGGAGGTGGAGCCGGAAGCTGGCGGGGATGAGATGGAGGTGGAGGAGAGCCGCGCCCAGGAGAAGGTCGCGGAAGAGATTTAAGAGCCGGCCGAGGCGATGGCCGTGACAGAAGCTGAGGAGGAGGTCCTCGCCTTCGATGAGGGGGAGGCTGAGGAGTGGGAGGCATGGTCCCGTCTGGAGGCGGCAGAGGAGGTGGCGGTGATGGAGGTTCTAACCACCGGAGGCAGGGTGGAGAAGATCCGCATCAGCGGAGGATTGACCCCGGAGGCTCAAGGCAGGATGCTGGAGAGCGTCTATAAGAATGTGGACATCTTCGCATGGAGTGCCGCGGAGATGCCCGGGATCGACTCCAACATCGCCTGCCACCGCCTCAACCTAGACCCGGAGGCTCCCCCCATCCGACAAAAGAAGAGGCCCGTTGCGGACAAGCTCGCCGAGCCCATCAGGGAGGAGATAGCAAAGCTCCTCAAGGCCGGCTTTGTATCCGAAATCCAATACCCCGGCTGGGTCTCCAATGTTGTAATGGTTAAAAAAGGAGACGGCCGGTGGAGGATGTGTATCAATTTTTCTCTTCTTAATAAATCATGTCCTAAAGATTGTTACCCCTTGCCTCGGATCGACGCGCTGGTTGACTCAGCCGTCGGTTTCCCTTTGATGAGTTTTCTGGATGCCTTTTCAGGTTATCACCAAATCAGGATGCACCCTCCTGACGTCAAAGACGTCTCATTCATCACAGGAGATGGGTGCTATTGTTATAAAATGATGCCCTTCGGGCTGAAAAATGCAGGGGCGACCTACCAGAGAATGATGGACAGGGTCTTTCAAGGGCAAAAGGGAAGGAACCTGGAAGTATATGTAGACGATCTCATGGTCAAGAGTCCGGACCTCGACTCCCACCTCCGGGACCTAGAAGAGACCTTTGCCACTCTCCGCGGGTGCAAGATGAGGCTGAACCCCCTCAAATGCACCTTCGGGTCAGGCAGAGGAAAATTCCTGGGGCATCTCCTCACCCCTGCCAGCGTAGAGCCCAACCCCGACAAGGTGAGGGCAATCCTGGAGTTGGAGTCTCCGCGGAATGCGAAGGAAGTGCAGCGATTGACTGGGAGGCTGGCAGGACTGAGCAGGTTCCTCTCCCGAACCGGGGAGAAGTGCTCTCCGTTCTTTAAAAGCTTGAGAGGAGGCCAGAAATTTGAGTAGACCTCGGAGTGCGAGGAGGCATTCCAGGCCCTAAAGAAGCAGTTGACTCAGGCCCCCCTGCTCCAAGGTCCAAAGGAGGGGGAGGACTTATTCCTGTACTTAGGGGCTGGGGCCGAGGCCCTGAGCTCCGTTTTAGTTCGGGAAGAAGGGAAGAGACAACTCCCGATTTACTATGTAAGTCGGGTCTTGAGGAAGGCCGAGCTTCGGTACCCCATCCTAGAGAAGCTGGCCTTCGCTCTCATCAACTCGGCCCGGAGGCTCCGACCCTATTTCCAGGCACACTCGATCCGAGTGGTGACTGACCACCCTCTCCGCAACATCTTCGAGGGGGTGGAGCATTCCGGCAGGTTGGCCAAGTGGTCGGTGGAGCTGAGCGAGTTCGACATCTCCTTCGTACCTCGCCTCTCGATCAAGGCCCAAGCCATGGCCGATTTCCTGGCTGACTATGTGGTCGAGGTGGCGGTGGAGGAACTCACTCGCCCGGTTCCCTGGAAGGTCATGGTGGATGGTGCGTCGGGGAGACACTCCCTGGGGGCTGGGGTCATCTTGGAAAGCCCCCAGGGGGCGAGGATCGAGCAAACAGTGGTGGTGCATTTTCCCATCACCAACAATCAGACCGAGTATGAAGCCGTGATTGCGGGTCTACGTCTGGCCAGGGAACTAGGGGTGCATGATGTGGAGGTCCTCACTGACTCCCTGGTGGTGGCCTCCCAGATCAACGGGGAATTCGAGGCGAGGGAATTCGAGGCGTTACTTGGCGAAGGTAAAGGGAGTCATCGGCACCTTCCAGGCTTTCTCCATCCGGCACGTGCCTCGAGAGGATAACGAGCAGGTGGATCAGCTGGCAAAGCATGAACCCCGGGCGGGGGGTACCATCACAGACCTCTTTCGCCCATCCATCGAGGAGGGGGAACTGATGGAGGTGGAACAGCACCCCTCCTGGATGGACCCATTCGTCACTTTCCTGACCGTCGGGGAGTATCCCAAGGGGATGGACGGAAAGAAGCTCAAGTACAAATCGGCATACTACCTCATGCGAGATGGCCAGTTATACCAGAAAACTCTCTTAGGGATGCTGGCGCGTTGTGTGGGCGAGAGGGAGGTCCCGAAGATTTTAGAAGAGGTCCACTCCGGGGAGTGTGGGAGTCACTCCGGAAGTCGAACCTTAGAAGGCCGGATCGTCAGGCAGGGATACTTCTGGCCGACTCTGGGTCTCGACGCGGCAAAATTCACAAAAGAATGTCATAAGTGCCAGCTATTCGCTCCCCTCCAGCTATAACCGGCCCAGCGCCTCAGGAGTATCACCACTCCCTGGCCATTTGCCATCTGGGGAATGGACTTGGTTGGGCCCTTTCCCCAAGCCAGCGGCCAGAGGAGGTTCCTGCTCGTGATGATTGATTACTTCTCTAAGTGGCTAGAAGTTAAGGCGCTGGCCAAGGTGACCTCCCAGGTCGTCAGAAAATTTGTGTGGGGGGAGATCATCTGTCGTCATGGGTTGCCCCAGGCCATTGTCACGGACAATGGCCCTCAATTTGCCAGTGCTGAGCTCACCAGCTTCTGCGAGCAGCTCGGGATCGATCTCAGGTTTGCCTCAGTTCATCACCCCCGAAGCAATGGGCAGGTGGAAGCGGCAAACAAGATTATCGTGAACCTCCTCAAGAAAAAGGTGGAGAACTTGAGAGGAAGCTGGGTGGAGAAACTCCCCTCGGTTCTCTGGGCCCTCCGAACCACACCCAACACAGCAACAGGGGAGACACCTTTCAAACTCTCCCACGGGTGCGAGGCAGTACTTCCGGTGGAGTTTGAAGTCCGGACACCTCGGGTAGTCGAGGCCGGAGAGCACAAAGAGGAATGGAGAGCCAATAATGAAGAGGAGCTGCGGCTCTCTCTCGACATGGTCGAGGAACTGCGGGACCTTTCAGCCGTGATGCAGGAGGAGATAAAGAGAAGAATGGCCAAGTATTTCGACAAGCACGTCAGAGTCAAGCTGTTTGCCGAAGGAGACTTGGTCTTGAGGAAGGTGGACGCGGCAGGGAGATCAGCCGCAGTGGGAAAGCTCCACCCCAATTGGGAGGGACCATTCATCGTGTAGGAGGCATTGAAGTCGGGGGGGTATCACCTCCGGAATGTGGAGGGCGAGACCCTAAGTCTCACTTGGAGTGGAGACGACTTGAAGCGTTTTTTTCCCTAAAATCATGTAAACCATGTTCAATCTCTAATGGAATTTCTTGCAATAATCTTGTTTCCCCCCCCCCCCCCCCCCGCGAGGAGAGATGAATGTCATTGCCTCAGACCCCGAGCAGATCCCGCTGCCAGGCTCTCACCAAGCTGGCAGGGCTGGATGTCAATCGGAGGAGTCTGCCTCAGACCCCGAGCAGATCCCGCTGCTAGGCTCTCACCAAGCTGGCAGGGCTGGATGTCACTCGGAGGAGTCTGCCTCAGACCCCGAGCAGATCCCGCTGCCAGGATCTCACCAAGCTGGCAGGGCTGGATGTCACTCGGAGGAGTCTGCCTCAGACCGCGAGCAGATCCCGCTGCCAGGCTCTCACCAAGCTGGCAGGGCTGGATGTCTCTCGGAGGAGTCTGCCTCAGACCCCGAGCAGATCCCGCTGCCAGGCCCTCACCAAGCTGGCAGGGCTGGATGTCACTCGGAGGAGTCTATCCCAGACCCCGAGCAGATCCCGCTGCCAGGCTCTCACCAAGCTGGCAAGGCTGGATGTCACTCGGAGGAGTCTGCCTCAGACCCCGAGCAGATCCCGCTGCCAGGCTCTCACCAAGCTGGCAGGGCTGGATGTCACTCGGAGGAGTCTGCTTCAGACCCCGTGCAGATCCCGCTGCCAGGCTCTCACCAAGCTGGCAGGGTTGTATGTCACTCGGAGGAGTCTACCTCAGACCCCGAGCAGGTCCCACTGCCAGGCTCTCACCAAGCTGGCAGGGCTGGATGTCACTCGGGGGAGTCTGCCCCAGACCCCGAGCAGATCCCGCTGCCAGGCTCTCACCAAGCTGGCAGGGTTGGATGTCACTCGGAGGAGTCTGCCCCAGACCCCGAGCAGATCCCGCTGCCAGGCCCTCACCAAGCTGGCAGGGCTAGATGTCACTGGGAGGAGTCTGCCTCAGACCCCGAGCAGATCCCGCTGCCAGGCCCTCACCAAGCTGGCAGGGCTGGATGTCACTCGGAGGAGTCTGCCTCAGACCCCGAGCAGATCACGCTGCCAGGCTCTCACCAAGCTGGCAGGGCTGGATGTCACTCGGAGGAGTCTGCCCCAGACCCCGAGCAGATCCCGCTGCCAGGCTCTCACCAAGCTGGCAGGGCTGGATGTCACACAGAGGAGTCTGCCCCAGACCCCGAGCAGATCCCGCTGCCAGGCTCTCACCAAGCTGGCAGGGCTGGATGTCACTCGGAGGAGTCTGCCCCAGACCCCGAGCAGATCCCGCTGCCAGGCTCTCACCAAGCTGGCAGGGCTGGATGTCACTCGGAGGAGCCTGCCCCAGACCCCGAGCAGATCCCGCTGCCAGGCCCTCACCAAGCTGGCAGGGCTGGATGTCACTTGGAGGAGTCTGCCTCAGACCCCGAGCAGATCCCGCTGCCAGGCCCTCACCAAGCTGGCAGGGCTGGATGTCACTCGGAGGGGTCTACCCCAAACCCATGTAGGATCGGGCCGGCGACTTCTCGCCGAGCAACCAGGGATTGGATACCATCCCCAAAGAATGCCCGGGCGAGTCGGCGAGCCAAGAAGGTTGGTCCCGGCGCATAAAGGGACGAGCCTTAAGCGCAACGTGCGAGGGAAGGGGTTAGGCTCTCGCGGCACGAGAGATTGAGCGAGCGGACCAGCCAAGATGCCCAGGCAAGATGGCGAGCCAAGAAGGCCGGCCCCGGCGCATAAAGGGGTGAGCCCTAAGCATGGCGTGCGAGTGGAGAGATTAGACTCTCGCGTCGCCAGAGATCAGGTGAGCGGGCCGGTCAGGATGACCCTATGAGGCCGCAACGCCGGCCCCAACCTACAGTTTGGTGGGTCCCAGGGTGAATTAGAGGCAAAGGCTCGGAAGCGCGAAGACCCCACCGAGAGGCTGGCCCGCGCGAAGTCTTTACACGCGGAAGCCGGGCCCGGTCCACTCCAAGATATGGTCAAAATGATGAGCCCGAGCGGAAGGCACGAGTCACCACTCGCGTCGCGGCCAGCTTTTGTGTCTCTCGAACCTAGATCTACGTCCCGAGCCTCAAACGGGCGGGCGGCCTCACTCGCTTGCTCGCAGCAACGAAAATCAGAGTTAATCAACAAACAATACACAGTAGCGATTGCGAGGCGGGAATTTATTGTCAATCAAGAAAGTAAATGCAGTGAGTATATTATCAAATAAAATCTTTTACAAAATTGTAACTGCGGCCTGCGGCGCGATCACACAAAAATAAACACAAAATACATGTCCAAAAAGGGGGGGGGGGAAGAGAGAAGCCTCAAGGCGGCGAGCCCTTCATATGCGGTGATACTCGCCCGACTTAGGTACCGGGAGGAACAGCTCCGGTACCACGTCGGTCACCCGCAAGCCAGAACATTCGTCCTTGAGGAGCCTGGCCCGCTGCAGCGTCCGGAAGAGGTATGTCACCGCGTCGGCCCCGTTCTATTGCATCAGAACCGCCAGATCGTGCTCGCTGTGATGAACGAGTTGGCAGCCGCTCGAAGATGCCGGCGGGACGGCAGCAGCAGCCTCGAGCGCACCCACCCGCGCCTGCAGGGTCTGGTTCTCCAGCTGGAGGGTGGCGATCTCGGTACCAAGTCGGCTGGCGGTCGCCGCATCCTACAAAGGAATTTATTAGGACGAGTCGCGGGATAGAGGCAGATGTAGCTCAGATGGCTTACCGCGCCCCCCTGATATTGCGCGAGAGCGGCGTCAGCTGCTTTGAGCCGCTTTCGCAGGTCGTCCGCCTCCTCCTGGGCGAGCTTGTGGGCCTCCTCCTTCTCGTCGATCAACTTGTTGAGCGAAGGGACATCCCTGTCCAGCCGGAGGCATCGCCGGCCGACCATGTGGGCCAAGGCGAGGCTTTGAAATTGCGCCCGCGCGCTCTCATAGATGAGCACCCGCGTGGCCTCCTCGCCGTAGGTGGAGGCATCCTCCCGCCCGTATACGCCGAAGGAGAGATTGAAGGCGTCCCTGGAGGCGGTGTCCTGCTCCGCCCAACTAGGCAGTAGCGAGGACACCGAGACGCGGTTGGCCTCCTTGTCCCACTGAAGCAACGGGGCACCAGATCTGTCTGTGGGCCCCTCGCCATAGCCAAAGTTGGGATGCCCTCAGGGAACCGGCTTCTCGGCGGGCCGAGTCACCACGAGCGGCCGCGACGACCCTGCCGCCCCGCCGGCGGGATCAGCGGTCGAGGGAACCGCGGGGGCGGGGCCAGAGGATGGTTGATCTGCGGGGGCCTTGCCCTTGTCGCCGGCCGGAGGAGCCTGACCTCCCATTTTATTCGGCTTCTTAGAGAGGGGAGGGCCCTGAGCCGGCTCACCTCCGGATCGCTTCTGGCCGGCGGGAGCCGAGAGCTCGCGGTGAGCTAAGGCTGCCGCTTCAGCACGACCAAGCTCGCTCAAAGCAGACCGCCCGCTCTCGTAAGGCAGGCGGAGAGGGACGTCGCGCTCGCCTGCAGAAACAAGAGTTAGAAAAATCCGAAGTACGATTCAAGCAGAGGTGAGCGAGACGCTTACCTTCACCGGGCGAGACAGGGACAAGGTCATCCAGGTTCCGGCGGAGGAATGCGACCTCGAAGTTCTTCCCGGCAAAGAACTCATATAGTTTCGCCTCATGGCCCCCCAGGCTAGGGGGCCGATAGCTCGCCTCGCCGAGTTGAACCGGCGAGAAAGGAATGTTGCCGAAGTCGCCCTTGACGAAGACAAACTTCTTGAGCCAGTTGTGGCTCTTGTTGACCGTCTCCCGCACCTTTGCATGCATGCTCGCGAAGCATGCGGTCCCGTCCTTGTTCGCGTGGAAGGAGAACACCTTACGGAAGACCGCAAGGCTGAACTCGATCCTCTCCTCGCGAAGATAGCAGGCGAACCCGACGACGACGGCGATAGAGTTCGGGGTCAGCTGCCCCGGGACAACCCCGTAATACTTAAAGACCTGGCGGACTTCCGGCCAGAGGGGTAGCCGGAGCCCCGCCTCAAAGTGGGCCGTCGGGAGAGCCAGCTCATCACCCGAGAGCTCGTTGATCCGTTCTTCCTTCCCGGGTCGCCTCGCCACGAAACCCGGCGGGATGAAGTTGTCGACGGTGTCCAAGAACTCCTTCTCTGAGATAACGGCGGGAGGGAAGCTGTGGTCGGCGAAGACCCAGGCACACTTGCCCCTCCCGTCCGCTTCGCCGCTGCCGCCCATCATCTCGCGGAACTGGTAAGCGAGCCGAGCGAGAGAAAAGAGAAAGGAGAGAGTTCCCGCGAGGTAAAGCTGGAAGGGCCCTTGAATACGGTAGGTGAAATAATAAATAAGGGCCTATTTATAGGGCCGGAAAAAGAGCGGGAAAAATCAGAAAAGGCAGGAAAGCGAACTGACAGCAGGGCCAACCCCGACGCTTCGATTCCCGAGCCCCGCCTGGGTCCGCGTCGAATCACCGGTCGGCCGCGAGAGTCTCCCGGCCGCGAGCCATCCCCCCACCCGCACAGAGCAGATTCTGAGAGGAATGCCCAGTCGGGGGGCGACGAGCGAACCGCCCGCCTCTTCTAGGTGGGCCAGCCCTCACCCGCCTCTCCTAGGCGGGTCGACCCTCGCTCGCCTCTTCTAGGCGGGCCGGCCCTCACCCGCCTCTCCTAGGCGGGTCGACCCTCGCTCGCCTCTTCTAGGCGGGCCGGCCCTCACCCGCCTCTCCTAGGCGGGTCGACCCTCGCTCGCCTCTTCTAGGCGGGCCGGCCCTCACCCGCCTCTCCTAGGCGGGTCGACCCTCGCTCGCCTCTCCTAGGCGGGCTGGCCCTCACCCGCCTCTACTAGGCGGGTCGATCCTCGCTCGCCTCTTCTAGGCGGGCCGACCCTTACCCGCCTCTACTTGGCGGGCTCTCCAAAGTTGAAGCCAGGAGTCTAGCAAATAATAAAAATAATAATAAATGTATAATAATAATAATAATAATAATAATAACAGCATGTGCCCTGGAACGGGCGAGAAGAACCCTGAATTATTATAGCAATTGTTCTTAGATAGTATTCGCCTCCGATAACCTGGGACGGATCGCATCGAGACGATTCAGACCCCGCGAGCAACTGCGGGCACGGGCGGGCGAGGCAGGTGGCTTAGTACTCGATCCATTTCCACCTACCCCGCCTCTGCGAGCCGGTTCGAGGCGGCACGCGAGAGTCATGATACTCTCGAACCGCCGCCAGCTCCCGCTTGGTCTGATCGGCCTGTTTCGAAATGTTTGTCAGCCGCTCCTCTGCTCGCGTAATATGCGCGCCCGGAGATGTCGGCTCATCCTCCTCAGCCGAGCCCCTTGCCCCCTCCAAAGCAGCGAGTCGCTCCTCCGCCCTGACTCTGTCTCTCTCCATCCCCACGAAGGCCTCTTTGAGCAGCAGCGTGTGTTTCTGAAACATTCGCGCCACCTACGCCTTCATCTTCTCGCTATCATGCGGGTCGCCCAAGAAGTCCGTAATGTCTTCCGGCTCCACGGGAGGCGAGTACCCCTCGCTCATCTCGACATCAGAAGAAACGACACGATATCCTGCTGAAGCAAGGTCAGAAATAGACGAGCGGCGAGTGGGTTAGTTTCAGGGGGGTTACCCTGCGTCTGCACGTCTCCCGCGTCGTCAGCTGGCCGAGAAGATTCCGGCCGACCTTGTAATGATTTCCCTCCCGGGGCGACGAGCGGCTTCCCCAGACCCTGGACTCTCAGTGGGGGAGGAGTCACAGGAAGGCTGCACGCTGGGGAAAGGGGACTGACGCCCGGTCGATCATCTCCACAGAGAGATCCGCGAGGTTCCCGGAGCCCCCTTCCAATGCGTATTCAGGGGGCGTCTCCTGCAAAGGGAAAAGTCAGTGGAAAGCACAGGTCGAAGGGCGAAACCACGTACCCAGTTTCAACCTCGGAGCCGCCGGAGCCCTGGTCATCACTCAGCGTGGAACGGCGGACAACCTTTCCCTTTACCGGCTTAAACTGCGGGCCGGATGATCTGGGTGCCAACCACGAGGCAGCCGCGAGGGCCTCCTCCCGACTCTCCTCCCTAGCGGCTGCCAACCGAGCACGTATCTCCTCAGACACAGGCATCTCCTAGCCTCAAACCACGCAGGAAGCAAGAGGAGAGGGCCAGTCACCGAAGGCCCGGTGGCTTATTTATAGCTAAAAGGTGGGTCCCACCAAAAGATTCCCTCCAGCTCAGCAAGCTCGTCGCCGGACACGAGGGTTGGACGTTTCTTTCTGAGCTTCTGCAAAGCACGCAAAGATCGGGGATTGTGTACAACCCCGTGTCCGCCGAAGGGGCCCAAGCAGGCAGGCGGACCGGGCCCCAGCTCGCCTCTCCTAGGCGGGTCGGGCCCCAGCCGCCTCTCTCAGGCGGGCCAGCCCCCGCTCGCCTCTCCTAGGCGGGCCGGGCCCCAGCCGCCTCTCTCAGGCGGGCCAGCCCCCGCTCGCCTCTCCTAGGCGGGCCGGGCCCCAGCCGCCTCTCTCAGGCGGGCCAGCCCCCGCTCGCCTCTCCTAGGCGGGCCGGGCCTCAGCCACCTCTCTCAGGCGGGCCAGCCCCCGCTCGCCTCTCCTAGGCGGGCCGGGCCCCAGCCGCCTCTCTCAGGCGGGCCAGCCCCCGCTCGCCTCTCCTAGGCGGGCCGGGCCCCAGCCGCCTCTCTCAGGCTAGCCAGCCCCCGCTCGCCTCTTCCAAGCGAGCCGGCCCCAGCCACCTCTCCCAGGCGGATCGGCTGCTGCCCACCTCCCCCCAAATGACAGGAGGTGACCCGGCAAGAGGTGCGTATAACCAGCCAGAACAGCGGGGTTTGGCTATTGGCAGGCCAATCTGAGGGGCTCTTTAGTAAATTCAGACCACCAGAGGCGGGTTATTCGCAGACCATCCGAGATAATCTATAAATAGGACCCAAGGGGTACTTCAGAAGGCACGCTTTCTGGTTCTCAAGTCTTATAGCGCTTTCTGAGGTACCTTAGCCCGGCACTTGGTTAAGGAGGGGAAGCGCTCTAAGATCTTCCGGGTGTGTGGCGGGACCTCCGAGCCGGGCCCTTGGTCCTATCTTTTGTTCTTCTCCCCCTTGTTATTTCTCTTGCAGGAGCGAAGTAAGTGCGAGACCACCCCTTCCCCAAGGGTCGAACTCCACAGAGGCCGGTTTCCGGTTTCAACAGACAGAATGATAGTCCTTGATTGAGGACTCCATTTTTCAAAGTCTAGCCTGGTCTCCATCTCTTCTCTGTACCTTTTTTGTTGAGCCTAACCTCTTCATCTTTTACAGCTGACATGCCTTTAGCTTTCAGTATCTGTTCAGCAGTAAGGCTAAAAGTAGGAATTTCAGCAATACTAGAGGGTTCAGCCAATTGAGCACTAACTTGATCATCACCATATTGTTCATCTTGCTGATTATCATACTATACATCACACTGATTTCCATCTATCTATCCTTCTGGAATAGGAAAAGGAATAATGTTATCATATGAATATATTTTTTTGATCCCTAGTTGGATTTGTGCTAGGTTCACTAATTTTAGTCTGAGTCTGATCCACCTTGTATAGTCAAGGTAATGATGTAACACTACCCGTCAAGAAGAATATAATAGAGGGTCCGGCCGGGCCCCCACACCATATTCCACAAACAGGCGGAGACGCTACGAACTAATATCATAACCAACGCATCCTAACACAGAGCATTCTAGCGGAAGTTTCACGGTTGAATCTTTGAACTCAAGATAAAGAACACTGTCCACTATAACATAATAATGTATACAAACATCAAAAGAGTCTGGCCTTAAGGCCTTACAACAATTTCTCTTAACAAGAGTGTGGATTACAGACATCGGCACGCAGGCCGGCCACATATGAATAAAAGAAACAAAACAATGCCTTCAGGGGCAGCAGCGCAACTTGGGCTTCAGCCCGCTAAGTCCCGCTCGGACCAGCACCTCCAGTACCTGTAAGACCAATCCACCAAGCGGTGGCAAACAGGGCAACGGTCAGCATTCAGCTGACCAATTATAACGACCCTGCCCCTAGCACGGGGTAGCGGAATTCCATCCCTGCATAGCAATCGTCTAATATGATATATAACAATTCAAGCAAGACGTGCACGACCGCACAGTCACATATCACAAACGCCGGCACGACGGCCCGACGTCCCGTGCACTCATGGCACTCTCGGGTGCACCGAAAACACCGGATCTCACCATTGAGCATTTAGTCCGGCACGCAGGCCCAAGACTCTCATTATGCCGCTGACGAAAGCCCAATGCCTTGGCGCTTTCATGTCCAGCCTACATAACGCAGGTACAGATCAGCCACCCCCCGTTGCTCAAATCGCCTTGCCCAACCAAGTACATCGTACCTGAGGCCACATTTAAAGGCGCGGGTTGGTTTCATATTGCCTGTTCGGCACAAAGCCTTTTCATACAGTTGCAGCCCAACGCTCAACCGCACACAAAGTGGCAACTCATGGCCACAAGAGTTGCACCCAACTCTCACAATGTCCTGGACTTCCTCCAGTACTTTATCCATCATGCATACAAGCAATAATCACGGACTAGATCCGTACTCCAATTCCGGACTCTAACAAGGGGGACTTCACATATCTACCCCAAGGGACGCTACAACCCACCGCACACTCGCGGGGAAGGGTTTTCCCTATGCAATGCTGGAATTAAGGACTTCACATGTCCAAGAAGGAAATCGTTACCCTAGGAACTCGCTTCGGAGCCATGGAGAGAAATTTGAGACGGATGAAAGCCTTCGTAGCAGCGTTGCCTTCGCAAATCCGAACTCGACTCGCGATTTGGACCACCGTAGCACCACCGGCAGCCAGATTCCACTTCTTCTTCCTCACCTTGCTCTCACCTCTCTCTTAAAGTTAGAAAGAGAGTATGAACTCAAAACTAAGCCTTTCCTCCTCCTTTCCCGGCCTTATCAGACCAGGAATGAGCCCCAGCCACAGGATCCTCTTTAAGGAAAATGAACGGCCAAGATCTGCCTGAAAAAGACTATTTTTGGCCGACACGGCCTGTGACACGCCCGTGTCACAGGCCGTGTACCCTTAAGCGGCACACGCGGCACACGTACCGACTGAAATCTACCAGAACACGGGCATCAACACGCCCGTGTCGAACCTGACATGCCCGTGTCAGTCATGTGACACGCCCGTGTCACCCCTGTTACACGGTACTCAACGAGCTCTAAAATCAACAGAGTAGTACACGGGTAGGCACACGCCCTCGGACACGCCCGTGTCAAATCTGATACGGCCGTGTTCAAGGATTGGTTCCGGGCCGTGTACGTCTCTGACTCAGTCCGGCTATTTCTTGAGTGGCACGCCCTGGGACACGCCTGTGTCCCAGGCTGTTGGTACCCTAGTTTGATTTGAGTTTAGTCCTCTCCTTTATGCTCCTTGACCCAAGAAATATCTATGGTCAATGGTTAGTAGTCTAGCTGTAGAGTCCTCACTTTTCCAGATTGAGAATTTGGTTAAGTAGTTTTTCGTTCGACTATAGTCGAACGCCGCTCGACTATCGTCTATCGGCTGATCGACGATCGTCTATCAGTTGGTCGACGCTCTGTCTACGTTGATAGTTCGACTATCTGTTGATAGGTCGACTATCTGCTTGGCGTGGTAGTTCGACTATCTGTTCTGATAGATCGACTATCTGATAGTTCGACTATCTGTTGATAGGTCGACTATCTGTTCCGCTTTGATAGGTCGACTATCTGTTGATAGGTCGACTATCTGTCGTCTTTGATAGTTCGACTATCTGTCCTGATAGTTCAACTATCTGATAGTTCGACTATCTGTTGATAGATCGGCTATCTGGTCTGCTTTGATAGTTCGACTATCTGCTTGATAGGTCGACTATCTGTTTGTTTCTGATAGTTCGACTATCTGTCGATAGGTCGACTATCTGATAGCTCGACTATCTGTTGAAAGCTTGACTATCTGTTTTGCCCTGATAGTTCGACTATCTGTTGATAGGTCGACTATCTGATAGTTCGACTATCTTCTGGTAGTTCGACTATCTGCTGTGATAGTTCGACTATCTCCTTTGATAGTTCGACTATCTGGATCGTTCGACTATCTGCCCGATAGTTCGACGATCTCCGTGCGTCGGTCGACGATCTCCGAAGGTCGTTCGACGCTTTCTGTCTGCCTTTATATTTTGTATTTATTTATTATATTTAATTAATTAATACATTAATCTGGCATATCTTTTTTGCTGTTTTATGATAATATTTCCAGGCATATCTGCTCTATTCTTTTTGCCCGAGTCAAATCTTTTTAGATAAAGTTGTTTGTCTTATTAGCTGACATTATAAATTACTTTATCTGTTGTCAGCCCTTTATAGCCGTTAGACTGAAAAGTCTTCTTTTTGCTATAAGGAGTTTGTTTCTGATATGACTTTATTTAGTACTTTATTATCAAAATTGTTTCCTGCAGCTTCCTAGAAAAAGGGTTATTCCTTTTATAGAATGTTTCTGCTGCAGAGTTTGTTGTGTCTTCTTGATATTTACAGCTCAAGTCTCAAGCCTCAGAAGAAGACAAATTATTCAAACTGAAGAGAGTTGTTGCTTGCTGATGTTATATAAAGGACCCTTTGAAGAAGGATTCGAGCTAGCATATAGCTAACGAGTGTTACACATATTTTCAAGCATTCAAGCCTTCATCAAGATCAAGCTTTCTGCTCTCAGCAATTTCCATCTAACTGAGAAGTGTTAAGATCTTCTACTCTTCTTCAACCTGAGTTCTCCTGCTTTCAGGAAGTTCAAACTCAGAGTTTCTTTGAAGAAGAAGAAGAAGAAGATAGCTGCTTGAAGATCGTTATTTTTTATTATTTATCTTCTTGTAGTTTTTCCTTCAGAACTTTCTGAAGAGTTTTCTGTACACTGAAGCAAGACTTCACCTGGACATCTTTGAGCCAGGGGGAGCCTTGATTCTTTAGAGCTTTCTAGCTCAGTGCAAGCTTTTGTGCTTCTCTAATCTTTGTAAAATAGAGAAGACATCTTAACCTTCTTCCCCCTCCTGTACAGGGTTATTACTCCCTTCAAAAGTATCCCTTGGTGGCAGGGCACCTGATCAAAAACCTGTGCTTGGTTTTTAGACACCTGATCAAAAGTCTAAAGGGTTTCTGGATCTACCTGAAGCAGATCCTGTTGGTGGCAGGGCACCTGATCAAAAACCTGAATGGATTCCTACCGTGTGGGTAGAAGAGTGGACGTACCCAAGTTATTTGGGGAACCACTATAAATTTCCTTGTGTCGTCTGGATTCACTTGTTTAATTCCTGCATTGTGGCTGTGAATAGATATAACTAGGATTGCTAGTTGCTGATTAGGTTTTCCAAGCCTTAACTGTAATTACAGTTAGCTTGAGTTTGTTCACATCTCTTGTGTTAGGCTTTAAGGTTAAATCAATATCTATAATCTTTTCATTCCGCACCTCACTCCAAGGGAGTTGGGTAGACCATTAAGTTTTTTCTAGTGCAAAATTTGATAACTCTATTCACCCCCCCTCTAGAGTAGTATCTATCCCTTCACTTTCAATTGGTATCAGAGGGAGGTTGACTGACTGAATAGGCTAACACCTAAGTCACAAGATCCTGATAGATACCAAAGCTTATAGATATTCACTATCATGGCCCAGTCCAAGGATTATTCTAGCACCAGACCTCCAGCATGCAACTTAGCTAAGTTTGGCATCTGGAAGGCAAGGATTAAATTATATATGAATTCTATTGATGAAAGCATCTTTGCTTCTATTTTGTCAGGTCCCCCAAGAGCACCTGCTGCTGCTACTGCCTCATCATCAGATATGAGTGCAGTGCCTCCTCCAGATTACAATGATGAATACAAGAAGGCCAAAATAGCAGATGCCAAGGCAATGAACATACTAGCTCAGACAATGTCTGATGAGGTATTCCAGAAGGTTGCTGACTGCTCCTCAGCAAAGGCCATGTGGGATATACTGAACCAGATTGTAGCTGGTTCAGCTGATGAAAGGAAGGACAGAAGGTCCAACCTGATCTCACAGTATGAGAACTTCAAGAAAACTGATGCTGAATCAGTTGAAGCCATGTACACCAGGCTCAGCTCAATCATCAATGAGCTGAGGACCCTGGACAAGGACATATCATTGACAGAGGTCAATGATAAGATTCTTATGTGCTTCCCTAGCACATGGGATCTAAGAATCTGGCCCATCAAGGAAGCCAGAAGTACAAATGAGATCTCCACTGAAGCCCTCCTCGGCAAGCTCAAGTCTTTTGAGCAAGTGCTGAAGACAAGGGAAGCAGAAGCTGAAGCAAAGACCCCCACTCCAATAAGAAAAGAGCAATCTCTAGCTTTTAAGGCTGCTGATGCTTCTGAAGGCAGCCAATCTAATGAGGAACTAATGGCATTGTTTGCCAAGAGGTTTCTCAAGATGGGGAGAAAGGAGTTCAGAAAGAAGTCTTCACGCTTTGAAGACAAACCAAGGTATGATCGCTCTCCTGCTAAAGAAATTATTTGTTATGGTTGCAGGAAGCCTGGACACATCTTGCCAGAGTGTCCAGAGGAGAAGAACAAAGAAAAGAGAAAAGATAAAGAACAACACAGGAAGCACTCCAAGCCATTCTCCTACAAAAACAAGAAGAAGGAGAGAGGTTTCATTGCTGAAACCTGGAGTGATTCTGATGAAGAATCCTCCTCATCAAGCTCCAGTGAGGATGAGGAAGACAAGAAGGCAAAAGAAGTTTGCCTGATGGCAATAGATGCCTGCAGCAACCACTCTGCTGCAGAGAGTTCTGATTCTGATGAAGAGATGCCTACAGAAGATGAGGTACTTTCTTCTTATGATTTTACTTCAGAAGAATTTAAATTAGACTTTAAATTTTTATGCTTAGATTTGATTAGCTCTGAAAAGGAAATAAAAGAACTTAGAAATAGGTTAGCTGACTCAGAATCAATAGCCTCTGAAAATGTTAGGTTAAAGGAAGAACTCACTACTTGTAGTGAAGAAATTAAATTTCTTAAAATAGAGTTAGCTAAGTCTAAGAGATTAGAGGAATCACTTAATGGTAGAAGCCTTAAGCTGTTAGAAATTACCAGCATGACTAACACTAGGTCAGGTAATGATAAACTAGGCTTAGGAGCTTCTCCCAGTGAACCCCCAGTTCTACTTAAAAATAACCTTTCAACTCCAGTAAACTTCATTTCAGCTAGTGGAATGAAGAATACTGAGCAAGTAAATCTAGTTAATAAAACCTTAAATAAAGCTAAGAGAGAAAAGAGAAAGAAATTCTTTAAAGAAATGCAAAGAGCGTCGAACGCCGCTCGACGATCGGAAGCTCAATGGTCGAACGAAGCTCGACGATCTGAGCGCCCATCGTCGAACGTCGATCGACGATTTCAACATGATTTTCAAAATTATAATCAATATCATAGAAACCTAAATGAATATAGAAACCCTAGGTTTGTTGACCCATCATCTGCATGGAGAATCCCACCTAGGAGATCTCACCCACTAGGCTATCACCCTCAGCCTGCATTCTCATATATTTCCAGTTTTTCTTATGTGAAAAACAAGGGACCCAAGGTTACCTGGGTCCACACTGTCTAAATAATTGTCTTGCAGGTGAAGGCCTATCCAATCACTCAAAATAAGTGGTATTTGGATAGTGGATGCTCTAAGCATATGACAGGAAATAAAGATCTTCTGTCAAAGTTCAAAGCTAAGCTCGGCCCAAAGGTTATCTTTGGAGACTCCAGCTGCGGTCAGACAGAAGGCTATAACAAGATCACAATTGGAGCAGTTACTTTCAAGAGAGTTGCTTATGTCAATGGACTGAAGCATAATTTGATTTCAGTCAGCCAGCTATGTGATGCTGGCTACTAGGTTTCATTTTCTAACTTCTCTTGCAATATTACTTTAAATAATAATGTTGTTTTAGTAGGTATTAGAATAGGTAATATCTATTTAGTAGATTTCAATTCATCTCATTCTGAAATTTGCCTGTTTAATGAAGTAACCCTTAATAATAATTCTTTGTGGCATAAGAGGCTCAGTCATGTAAACCTTAAAAATATATCTAGGTTATCTAAACACAACCTTGTTAGAGGTTTACCTTCTTGCCCCTACAAGAAGGAGAGCCTATGCAAGGCTTGTCAGCTAGGCAAGCAAACCAAAAACTCTTTTAAATCTGTAAATAAGAGTGATTCTCCTAGAATCCTGTATTTATTACACTTGGACCTTTTTGGCCCAATAAATGTACAGAGTATAGGAGGGAAGTATTACACATTAGTAATTGTAGATGACTTCTCTAGGTTTAGTTGGGTTCTCTTTTTGAGAACTAAGTCTGATAACTTCAAAGACCTTACAGACTTTCTACTATGTGTGCAGACTGAGTACTCTACTCATGTGGCCTTGATCAGAAGTGATCATGGTACTGAGTTTGACTCTCTTCTCATGCAAGAATTATGTGAGAGAGAAGGTATCAAACATAGCTTCTCAGCTCCTAGAACTCCTCAACAAAATGGGGTAGTTGAAAGGAAGAATAGAACACTCATTGAAGCTGCTAGCACATTGTTGGCAGATGCTAACATGCCTCTCTCCTATTGGGCAGAAGCTGTTAGTACAGCCAATTATGTCTTGAATAGAAGTTTGATACACAAACTTAAGTGTAAAACTCCTTATGAGTTGCTTAAAGGAAAGAAACCTAAAATTAACTATTTTAGAGTTTTTGGCTGTATTGTTTATATTCATAATAATAATAAAGAATATATTAGAAAATTTGAAGCAAAAGCTTCAATGGGAATTATGCTTGGATATTCCCAAGTAAGCAAAGCTTATAGGGTTTATAACAAATCTACCTGTAAGATTGAAGAATCTGTGCATGTATCATTTGATGAGCATCAGATGTTTTACAAGGAGAAAGAAAATTCTCCTTCCTCCAGTTCATTGCAGGTACCTGATGCCCCTCAAGAAATTCTTCAACTATCAACTCTTCAGATCACTGAATCAGACAGTGATGAAGACATTGCTGAAGCAGTTGTTGTTCCACCAACAGTAGATCAAATTCCTCCTGAGGAATTAATCCCAACTATTGCTGAAGATCACATCCCACTGCTGATATTGTCACACTTAGAGATCACACCACATCTCAAGTGATTGGAGACATATCAGCTGGTGTGCAAACAAGACACCAATTAAGACAGGATGTGATGCATGCTTGTTTCCTCTCACAGGTTGAGCCCCTCACCTTTAAAGATGCAGAGCTAGATCCCCACTGGATCATTGCTATGCAAGAGGAACTCAATCAGTTTGAGAGATGTAAAGTTTGGACTTTGGTTCCAAGACCTAAAGGCCAACTGATCATAGGCACCAAGTGGGTGTATAGAAACAAGTTAGATGCAAATGGAATTATAGTAAGGAATAAAGCAAGGCTTGTAGCTCAGGGCTACAGACAGGAGAAAGGTATAGACTATGACCAAACCTTTGCTCCTGTTGCAAGGCTAGAAGCAATAAGGATCTTCTTGGCCTATGCAGCCTACATGAAGTTTAAGGTGTTCCAAATGGATGTCAAAAGTGCATTCCTGAATGGTGAGCTTAAGGAAGAGGTGTTTGTTGAACAACCACCAGGGTTTGTTTCTTCAACTCAGCCCTCACATGTGTTTAAGTTACAGAAAGCTCTTTATGGACTAAAGCAAGCTCCCAGAGCCTGGTATGAGACTCTAGCTAGTTTCCTTTTAGAGCACAACTTTACTAGGGGAGTAGTTGATAGAACCCTTTTCGTCAAGCATCACAAGGACACAATCCTGTTAGTTCAGGTGTATGTAGATGATATTATATTTGGCTCCACTGATCCCAAACTTTGCAAAAGGTTCTCTGACCTGATTTACTCTAAGTTTGAGATGAGTAGCATGGGTGTGCTGTCTTACTTTCTTGGTCTCCAAGTTAAGCAAGATGCTGATGGTATCTTCATCTCCCAATCCAAATATGCCAAGGAATTGGTAAAGAAATTTGGGATGGCTGATGCTTCAGCAATGCCTACACCTATGGCTACTAATGTAGTTATTGATTCTGATGATCACGGCAAGCCAGTTGATCAAAAGAATTATAGGGCCATTGTTGGTTCCCTATTATATCTAACTGCAAGTAGGCCTGATATAATGTTTGCTACATGCCTTTGTGCTAGATTCCAGGTCAACCCCAAGGAATCTCATCTGATTCTTCTAAAGAGAATCCTGAGATACCTGAAGGGATGTCCAGATCTAGGACTTTGGTACCCAGCTGAATCAGAATTTGAATTAATTGGATATTCTGATTCTGATTATGCTGGTTGCAGAGTTGACAGGAAGTGCACCTCAGGAACTTGCCAGTTCCTGGGAGAGAGATTGGTCTCTTGGTTCTGTAAGAAGCAGGCTTCTGTCTCAACTTCAACTGCAGAGGCTGAATATATAGCTGCTGCTAGTTGTTGTTCACAGATCCTGTGGATTCAAAACCAGCTTGTGGATTATGGTTACTCACACAAGAACACCAAAATCATGTGTGATAGTACCAGTGCTATTTCTATTGCACAAAATCCAGTGCACCACTCTAGAACGAAGCACATTGAGATTCGGCACCATTTCCTGAGAGATTGTGTGGAAAAGAACAAGATCTGTCTTGAGTTCATATCCACTGAATTTCAGAGAGGTGATATATTCACCAAGCCTTTAGATGAACAGAAGCATCTGTTCTTTTTAGTTCAATTAGGCATGATTAATGGACGAGACTAAGTGTGACTATATCTGCCTATGTTGAAACTTGTTTGAAGATCGTCGAACGACGTTCGAAGATAGTCGATCGGGTCAAGCCCATAGTCGACCTATGGTTGATGAAAGTTTGTCTGATTGAAGATCGTCGACCGACGTTCGACCATCGTCGAACAGGTCGAGCTCATCGTCGATCTCTGAACGACGACAGCTTGTTGTTTGAGAAGCCAGAAATAGTCGAACAATGGCTCGACTACTCTGCTTCTGAGCCGATCGTCGAACGGCCGTTCGACTATCGGGTCCAGTATCTTTTTAATAGATCGACTATTTCCGGTCTAATATAAAGCCGATAGTCGACCTAGGTTAAAAGATATTGTGTTTTATCGTCGACGGAGCGTGCCTTTTCGCATTCTGCCTTCCCGCTTGCGATTTTCGGGCGTTTCGTCTTCTTCGTCCTCTCCAGCTTTCTCGAGCTTTCTCCAGCGAATCAATGGCGGTCTCTCCAGCAGTTCTAGCAGTTGTGAAGTTTGATGCTGGCTTTAGCGTGGATTTCGACGCGTTCAGTAGCTGCGATGCCGGAATCGTAGAAGTTCTTCAGCTATGCAGGGATCAAGGATTAGAGAGGTTAATGTCTGCAAGGATTAAGATAAACATCCCAGAGATCAAGGAATGGGCCTTCACGTCGTCCTCCACCGACGACTCGATGATTGGTACCATCGGCGGAGAAGAGGTAATCCTAACTCCGGCCGTTTTGACTGAAATTTTTGATTTAATAAATGGTGAAGAGGATTATGAGCAAGATGCTCAGGAATTCGGAAGAATGCTAGTTGAGCTGGGACATGCTGAGGGCATTCCCACGAAGCTGCTCAAAGTAAATTTCCCCTTCAAAATCAAGTTTCTTGCTGAGTTGGTAGGAAAAGTGCTCCTGGGTAAGCACTCTGCTCACGATAATATAACAAGGCAGCAATTCGCACTCATGTGTGCGATTGTTAATCGGAAAAGGATAGATTGGGCAGCAGTGATGTTTGATTTAATAAGGAAAAAGAATGGCAAGAAGGAAGTTACCCTCGGAAGGGTTATTGGAATCTTCCTTAAGGAAAAATACCCCCAGCTGCTGAGTTCAACCGCAACAACAATTAACGCAAGCAAGAAGATGGATCCTAACCTATTCTCCAAATGGAAGAGAACTTTTGTAAAACCCGCTCTCACAGGGGTTGCTCCAGCAACATCTGAGGACACCAGGACTGAATCAGTCACTCCTCACCATGTCGAAGCTGGCTCAGCTCTCCCCTCCTCCTCTTCTGCTTTGCTGTCTGCCTCAGTTGAAGTACCATCAACTTCAGCTGAAGTACGACCTTCTCCCTCTTCTGCTCCAGAAACAACCACGGTTGTTCCTCTTTCCCCTCCAGCTTCTCCTCTTCCTGCACATCAGACTAGGATATCTGCTCCTAGCTTTGATTTGTTAGGATCTGAGAGAATTCCTACTCCTCCTTTGTCTCCCATTCATTCCCCAGTTAATTCTCCAATTAACTCTCCTGCTCCATCTCCTGTTCAATCCCCTGTCCATGCCATTCTTCATCCCAGCACTTCAACCATATCTGCTGTAGCTCCATCCACTTCACATCCATCATCTTTTGAGATTACTCCTGAGCTTATCTCCCGCATTGTGGAGTTGATTACCCCGTCAATCAAAACCATGATTGAAGAGGCAATCGCTCCCCTTGCATCCTCCATTGATATCTTAACTGCCTCCATCAAATCTCTCTCAAAATCTGCTGAGCCATCTTCCTCAAGGGGCCTGGTTTCAGTCTCCACTGAAATCAGGCAGGGGGAGATGTTCCATGAAGATGCCTCAGAACATCCTGCCTCCCTTCCAGCTATAACAGATACTGTGATGACAGCCCTGGAAGAGCCTGCTCCAGCTGAGAAAGAAATAGTTCCAGTGTTATCTGATAAGGAAATAGCAGATGGAATCATGCTATCTGAAATTGCAGTAAAAGTCTGCCTAGAAGATCTCACCACTCCTGTGGTTGCTAGATTTCTAGAAGGAATTATAACTTCATATCTAGATGAATCATGGGAGATGGTCAAGTATGAAGGTAATTCACTTATTCGATTTATTGATGAGTCAATTAATTTGCTTGCTAGTGAATACCTTGAAGGAATGATTATCGCTTATTTAGCAGATCTGTATTCATAATTCTACAGATGTTATTAGAGAAGATTTATCTGCTTAGATAATAGTAATTGTCTCAGAGGCTGCCCCAAGTATTCCTGATATCCAAGTAGATCCAGAGTTGGAATCGTTTTTAGATGATAGAGAAGATGAGCCTGAGAATCAAGATGAAGTCAAAGTTGACACTCCTGCTCTGAGTATGGAAGAAGTACAAGCAAGAGCTGCCTGGGATTTAAGAGTACAGTCTTTAAAAGAGAAGGAAAAAGAGCTGTAAGTTGAAAAGTCAACCATCTGGGATGACTCACCAGGGTTGGACTTAGATTCCCTTCTGGCTCTGGATGCCATGGAAGAGGAAAGAGAGAAATCTGCTCTGAAGCTTAAAGAAAAGGCTGTTTCTGAAGCCTATGATCCGTATGATAATCCCCCATCATCTCACTCTGATGATGAGGATGATTCTGATGTATCTGAAAATTCAAAGAGAAAGAAAGTTGTTCAAAAGAAGAGAAAAGCTGCTCCTCCTCCTCCCAGTAAAGACAATGATATTCCTTATTACATTCTGAAGGGCATTGACCCTAAGTCAAAGAAATTTCAGCATTGGATGTGGTTCTCAAAGAACCAGCAGAAAGAAAGGAAAAGATCTAAAAGATATGACAGTCCTGGTTCAAGATGGACTCCCAGAGGTCCTCCTCCTCCTCCTCCAGGTGCAGGAGCTTCTGGTAATCTTTCTGCCAACCCTTCTGTATCTTCAGGAAAATCTGCTCCATCAGCAAGACCTGCTTCATCTCAGCATCATTCAAGGAAAAGCTCTTATAGCTCTTATGGAAAGTCTCATTCTGACAGTCAAATGCATGAAGCAGAAGTGAAAGAACAAGTTAAGGAGGTTGTGTATCTAAAGCCAACTTTTTCACCTCCTCCTTCTCCTAAGAGAAAGGTTTCAACTGCTGCACCAGTTCAGTCTGAGAAAGTTGTTTTAAAAGGTAAGTAGTTTACTTTGTTTTAAAATTCTAGCAAGAACCTTTTGCTAAGTTTGCTCCAATATCTTATCTAGATAAAGAATCAGATGTTGCTCCTCCTGAGCCTGTTTATGAAAGCCCAGAGCTAGATCCTAACTTTAGGATGGCTCGTTTTTACGAACTAGTTGGAGCAGCTCAAATAAGAAAAGCAAAAGCAGAAGGAAAAGATATTACTGGTTTAACCACCATGTCTGCTTTCAGAAAGAAAGAGTTTGAAAAGTTCCAAGTTAATCCTGATGTATTTGATCCCTCAAAATATATGGAAAAGCATCCTGAAGCAGTAGTCCCAAGAGCTGCAGAATTGAAGATCATTGGTGTGCAGGATTTGAAGCTATCAAAGAAAGAATCTGATGATCTTCTAAGGAAAATCTCCTTTGTTCCTAGTTCCTCTGCCCCTTGCCAGATTCTGGAGATTCTTAATAGTTTGATTGACTGCTGTGTTATATTTGTTTATTATCTATCTGGTTGATAATTTTCTAGTTATTTGCTATCTATGTCCTGTATTGTTTATAGTGTTCTATAGCTAGCTGTATGTTTTAGTTTTTGAGAGACTTAACTCAAATAGGGGGAGATTGTTGGTACCCTAGTTTGATTTGAGTTTAGTCCTCTCCTTTGTGCTCCTTGACCCAAGAAATATCTATGGTCAATGGTTAGTAGTCTAGCTGTAGAGTCCTCACTTTTCCAGATTGAGAATTTGGTTAAGTAGTTTTTCGTTCGACTATAGTCGAACGCCGCTCGACTATCATCTATCGGCTGATCGACGATCGTCTATCAGTTGGTCGACGCTCTGTCTGCGTTGATAGTTCGACTATCTGTTGATAGGTCGACTATCTGCTTGGCGTGGTAGTTCGACTATCTGTTCTGATAGATCGACTATCTGATAGTTCGACTATCTGTTGATAGGTCGACTATCTGTTCCGCTTTGATAGGTCGACTATCTGTTGATAGGTCGACTATCTGTCGTCTTTGATAGTTCGACTATCTGTCCTGATAGTTCAACTATCTGATAGTTCGACTATCTGTTGATAGATCGACTATCTGGTCTGCTTTGATAGTTCGACTATCTGCTTGATAGGTCGACTATCTGTTTGTTTCTGATAGTTCGACTATCTGTCGATAGGTCGAATATCTGATAGCTCGACTATCTGTTGATAGCTCGACTATCTGTTTTGCCCTGATAGTTCGACTATCTGTTGATAGGTCGACTATCTGATAGTTCGACTATCTTCTGGTAGTTCGACTATCTGCTGTGATAGTTCGACTATCTCCTTTGATAGTTCGACTATCTGGATCGTTCGACTATCTGCCCGATAGTTCGACGATCTCCGTGCGTCGGTCGACGATCTCCGAAGGTCGTTCGACGCTTTCTGTCTGCCTTTATATTTTGTATTTATTTATTATATTTAATTAATTAATACATTAATCTGGCATATCTTTTTTGCTGTTTTATGATAATATTTCCAGGCATATCTGCTCTATTCTTTTTGCCTGAGTCAAATCTTTTTAGATAAAGTTGTTTGTCTTATTAGCTGACATTATAAATTACTTTATCTGTTGTCAGCCCTTTATAGCCGTTAGAACTGAAAAGTCTTCTTTTTGCTATAAGGAGTTTGTTTCTGATATGACTTTATTTAGTACTTTATTATCAAAATTGTTTCCTGCAGCTTCCTAGAAAAAGGGTTATTCCTTTTATAGAATGTTTCTGCTGCAGAGTTTGTTGTGTCTTCTTGATATTTACAGCTCAGGTCTCAAGCCTCAGAAGAAGACAAATTATTCAAACTGAAGAGAGCCGTTGCTTGCTGATGTTATATAAAGGACCCTTTGAAGAAGGATTCGAGCTAGCATATAGCTAACGAGTGTTACACATATTTTCAAGCATTCAAGCCTTCATCAAGATCAAGCTTTCTGCTCTCAGCAATTTCCATCTAACTGAGAAGTGTTAAGATCTTCTACTCTTCTTCAACCTGAGTTCTCCTGCTTTCAGGAAGTTCAAACTCAGAGTTTCTTTGAAGAAGAAGAAGAAGAAGATAGCTGCTTGAAGATCATTATTTTTTATTATTTATCTTCTTGTAGTTTTTCCTTCAGAACTTTCTGAAGAGTTTTCTACACTGAAGCAAGACTTCACCTGGACATCTTTGAGCCAGGGGGAGCCTTGATTCTTTAGAGCTTTCTAGCTCAGTGCAAGCTTTTGTGCTTCTCTAATCTTTGTAAAATAGAGAAGACATCTTAACCTTCTTCCCCCTCCTGTACAGGGTTATTACTCCCTTCAAAAGTATCCCTTGGTGGCAGGGCACCTGATCAAAAACCTGTGCTTGGTTTTTAGACACCTGATCAAAAGTCTAAAGGGTTTCTGGATCTACCTGAAGCAGATCCTGTTGGTGGCAGGGCACCTGATCAAAAACCTGAGTGGATTCCTACCGTGTGGGTAGAAGAGTGGACGTACCCAAGTTGTTTGGGGAACCACTATAAAATTCCTTGTGTCGTCTGGATTCACTTGTTTAATTCCTGCATTGTGGCTGTGAATAGATATAACTAGGATTGCTAGTTGCTGATTAGGTTTTCCAAGCCTTAACTGTAATTACAGTTAGCTTGAGTTTGTTCACATCTATTGTGTTAGGCTTTAAGGTTAAATCAATATCTATAATCTTTTTATTCCGCACCTCACTCCAAGGGAGTTGGGTAGACCATTAAGTTTTGTCTAGTGCAAAATTTGATAACTCTATTCACCCCCCCCCTCTAGAGTAGTATCTATCCCTTCACTTTCACAGGCCGTGTATCTCTGACACGCCCTGGGACACGCCCGTGTCCCAGGCCGTGTCAAACAGCCTGTACCTCAAATCCAGTTTTGAGATTTTTGGGGGTGTTACAATCCTCCCCTCCTTAATAAAATTTCGTCCCGAAATTTGAAGACAGTAGGGAGAAAATAACAAAACATTTATATGTTTCTATTACATATACAACGAGCGAACAAGTTACGAAAATAACTCGGGAAACTCGGCTCGCATGGTCTTCTCGCGCTCCCATGTTAGCTCTTCTCGGCCATAATTGTCCCATCGGACTTTGACCATCCCGATCACTTTGTTCCGCAACTGTTTCTCGGCTCGATCCTCGATCCGTATAGGCTTCACCTTTGTCGTTAGCCCATACTCAACTGGCACTCGATCATTGTCAATTACTTGAGCTGGATCCTTAACTGCTTTGCGTAGCACCGAGATGTGAAACACATCATGCAATCCACTCAATTCCGATGAAAGAGCTAGCCGATAGGCAGCTTCCCCAACTCGTTTCACCACCTCAAACGGACCAAGGTACCGCGGACTTAGCTTTTTCAACCGCCGAATCCGAGATACACCTTTGAAGGGCTTAATCTTTAAATAGACCCAGTCACCCACCGCGAACTCCACGTTCTGGTGCTTAGCATTGTAATACTTGGCTTGCCGATCCTGGGCTATTAGGATCCTCTCACGAATAGAGCGTATTGTTGAGGTAGCATCCTCGACTTCCTTTTTGCCTAAAAGTTTGGTCTCGCCAGTTTCTGCCCAAGCTAGCGGTGTACGACACTTACGACCATACAACGCTTCAAATGGGGCCATGCCAATACTCGCTTGATGGCTATTATTATAGGCAAACTCCACCATAACACGATGCTCTTCCCAATTCTTACCGAAGTCTAGGGCGCACATACGGAGCATATCCTCCATCGTTCTGTTGGTTCGTTCAGTTTGGCCATCCGTTTGCGGGTGAAAGGCCGTACTGAATGCTAACTTCGTGCCCAACATCTGATGAACTAATCTCCAATCCTTCGAGGTAAAGCGCCCATCTCGGTCACTTACGATGCTCCGGGGAACACCGTGCAATCGAACAATCTGCTCCACATAGAGCTTTGCCAACTTTTCCACTGAATCATCCCGCTTGTTCGGTAGAAAGTGAGCCACCTTTGTCAACCGGTCTACAATCACCCAGATTGAGTCATGGCCACGCTGAGATCTCGGCAATCCGTGCACGAAATCCATAGAAATATCCTCAAACTTCCATTGCGGAACCGGCAACGACTTCAGGAAACCACTCGGCCGTTGACATTCTGTCTTTACTAAAGCACAAGTACGACATTTAGCCACATACGCGGCTATGTCCTTCTTTAAACCAGGCCACCAGAATAGTTTCTTCATGTCCTTGAACATTTTTGTGCTCCCAGGGTGAATTGAGTACTTTGTAAAGTGTGCTTCATATGGCAAACCTTCTCGCAATTTATCCGCACTAGGGACGCACAATCGGCCATCGTTCCGTAATAAACCATCATTCCAGGAGAATTGATCACCAGACCCCTCCTTTGCATAGCGTTGGAGACTTTCATCCAACTCCGTTGCCCGCCGAACCCTGTCAGCAAGGTCATATTGAACCTCCAACCAGTTCACGCATGCATCAGTTGAAGAATCTCTTTCCACACAAGATATCTCCAAAGCTTCCAACTCCTGGATTAACCGCTCATCATGTATCCGCAACCAATTTGCCCACACCGGAGTCCGACGACTCAAGGCATCAGCAACCACATTTTCCTTTCCGGGAACATAGTGAATGTCGAAGGTATAATCCCCAAGGAATTCCATCCACCTCCTTTGTCGCATATTCAATTCCTTTTGATCGAGCAGATACTTTAAGCTTTTATGATCTGTGTAAATATCCACCTTCACGTCATAAAGATAATGCCACCACAACTTTAGCGAAAAGATCACCGCCGCCAACTCCAAGTCATGGACGGGGTAATTACGCTCATGCACTTTCAATTGACGTGAGCCATAGGCGATCACCTTGCCAAACTGCAGGAGAACGCAGCCTAAGCTGCTTCCTAACGCATCGCTGTATATTTCAAAACCATCTGTACCACATGGCGACGTCAAAACAGGCGCCGTGGTCAAACGACTCTTCAGCTCCTCAAAAATTCGTGTGCACTCCGGTGTCCAAACGAACTTCTGATCCTTTCTCGTCAACGTAGTCAGAGGCAAAGCAATCCGGGAGAAGTTCTCCATGAACTGTCTATAGTAGCCCGCCAGTCCAAGGAAACTCCTGACCTCGGCCACCGAAGACAACATTGGCCAATCACGAATGGCACTTATCTTAGCCGGATCCACCGCTATGCCCTCTCCACTTACCACATGGCCTAGAAAAGCCACCGACGAGAGCCAGAACTCACACTTAGAAAACTTGGCATACAACTTATTCCTTCACAAGGTATGCAATACCAATCGCAAGTGGTTTGCATGATCTTCCTCCGATTGTGAATATACAAGGATATCATCAATAAACACAATCACAAACAGATCCAGGTATTCGCGGAACATTCGATGCATGAGATCCATGAAGACCGAAGGCGCATTACATAAGCCGAACGGCATTACTGTGAACTCATAATGACCATAGCGTGTGCCAAACGCTGTCTTGGGAATGTCACCTTCCCTAATCCGCAACTGATAATACCCGGACTTCAAATCCAACTTCGAATAGACGGTTGACCTGCTAGCTGATCGAACAAGTCATCGATCCGTGGAATTGGATACTTGTTTTTCTCCGTCAGCTTGTTCAGTTCGCGATAATCAATACATAGTCGCAAACCACCGTCTTTCTTTTTCACAAAAAGAACAGGCGCGCTCCAAGGTGACATACTTGGGCGTATGTATCCCTGCTCCAACAATTCTTGCAACTGAACTTTCAGTTCGACCATTTCTTTTGGCGCTACCTGATACGGCGAACGGGCCACAGGTTTCGCACCCGGCACCAGCTCAATAGCGAAGTCGATTTCCCTTTGGGGAGGTAACCCCGGAAGGTCCTTTGGAAACACATCAGCATATTCCGACACAATCGGCACTTCACTCACACTGGCCTTCGGCGCCACCGCCTCTATGAGTGTGAAGAACAACTCCGCACCCTTCCCAACTGCCTTAACAACTTGGAGAGCGAATAACAACATCCCACTCATCCCTTGCATACCAATGAACTTGGTCTCTTGTTCGGTATTTTGCCCAAGTGTGACCTCCTTTGAAGTGCAATCGATACAGGCACGCTGCTCTGAAAGCCAGTCCATACCAAAGATTATATCAAACTCTTTGATCGGCAATACTAATGTTTCCACCTTGAACTCCCGACTTCCTATCTTGACCTCAAGACCGCAAGATCGATCCGCGCACATCAAACATCCGTTAGGCAACAACACCTTTACACTGTCTGTCGTTGTCCGGATAGGCACCCCGACACGAAAGACAAAGTCCTCAGACAGAAACGAATGTGAAGCACCTGTGTCGAATAGTGCTCGCGCCGGATACTCTCGTATAAGGACAAACCCTATAACATTACAATTAAAACAAGCACAGCACAGCAAAAACAAGAACATTAAAACTACGCGCACCTGTGACGACATCCGCCTGCTTAATGGCCTCCTGTTGTCCAAGGTTGAAAACCCTGGGCTGCGCGTGCGAGGCAGAAGACTCCACCACAGCCTTCCCCTTCTCCGTATAAGACGCTCCCGTCTTCTTATCACCCTTTGGAGGACCAGATCGACTTTCACATGCGAAGTGTCCAACCTTCCCGCACGTATAACAAGCACGAGATCCATACCCATATGTATCCGTCACAGTCGCAGAAGGAGCTTATCCAGAAGACTTAGACTTCTTATTCCATCTCTTTCGGTAGCCAAACTTTTCCGGACGCGGCGGCTTTAAACTCTGGCTTTGCAACAGCCAAGTTGCCCATTGCTTGCCCCCGTTTCATGTCCGTCTCCAAAGAACGAGCCGTACAGACTAAGGCTTGGAATCCCTGACTCACAGAACTCGAGAGCAAATACCGCAGCTCATCTCGCAGTCCCGCATAAAACCGACTAGTCTTACGCTCTTCTTCGGCGAAGATCGTGCCCGCATATCTTCCCAAATGGGTGAACTCATGCAGGTAGTCATCCACACTTCGATCTCCTTGTGCTAACCGTTGAAATTCCATTTCCATCGATATCCTTTGCTGTATCGGCAGATGTTGTGCTAAGAACAAACGAGAAAATTCTTCCATTGTAATCTCTGCCAATTGCCTGCCGGCCAAGTGATGCAGTTCAATCTCATCCCACCACAATCACGCCTCTCATTCCAGTAGGAAAGTGGCTAACATGACTTTCTGTTCCTCCTCAACCTTGATAGCTCTCATAATCCTTTTGATCCTTGCAAGCCAATCCTCTACTTGGGCCAGTGTACCCGCCCCATGAAACTGCGGAGGGTTAAAGCTCAAGAATTGCTTCCATTGTTGATCTTCTACCCGCGGATCAACTTCGGCTTCTACCGGTTCTTGCCGTACCCCAGCTTGAGTTGGCACCACTACAGGACGTGCCTACCCAGCCTGCTGAGCATTCATCACAGCAAGTACCGTTTCCGTGATGAGACAGACTGTTTCAGCAGATGGAGGAGTTGTGGGCACCTCGGCTGGTGCCGCACTCTCAACAGAACGTTGTGGTTCAGATTGACCCGCAACACTTCTAGTCACCTATATGTGTAAAATACACAGATTAACGACCAATGAAAACGGCAACCATACAAAAAGAATACACAAGTTCAACAAACAAGTGTATTTGCAATCCTAAGTGGACAATCTTGAGTTCAAGTTAAGTGTTATAACGACAGCACTGACACGTGCTCGCCACCTCTCAAAAGAATTCGTCCGCGAATTCGGAAGAGATCGACCAACCCTTTGATACCAAATTGTAACACCTCTACCCGTTAAGAAGAATATAATAGAGGGTCCGGCCGGGGCCCCACACCATATTCCACAAACAGGCGGAGACGCTACGAACTAATATCATAACCAACGCATCCTAACACAGAGCATTCTAGCGGAAGTTTCACGGTTGAATATTTGAACTCAAGATAAAGAACACTGTCCACTATAACATAATAATGTATACAAACATCAAAAGAGTCTGGCCTTAAGGCCTTAAAACAATTTCTCTTAACAAGAGTGTGGATTACAGACATCGGCACGCAGGCCGGCCACACATGAACAAAAGAAACAAAACAATGCCTTCAGGGGCAGCAGCGCAGCTTGGGCTTCAGCCCGCTAAGTCCCGCTCGGACCAGCACCTCCAGTACCTGTAAGACCAATCCACCAAGCGGTGGCAAACAGGGCAACGGTTAGCATTCAGCTGACCAATTATAATGACCCTGCCCCTGGCACGGGGTAGCGGAATTCCATCCCTGCATAGCAATCGTCCAATATGATATATAGAAATTCAAGCAAGACGTGCACGACCGCACAGTCACATATCACAAACGCCGGCCCGACGGCCCGACGTCCCGTGCACTCATGGCACTCTCGGGTGCACCGGAAACACCGGATCTCACCATTGAGCATTTAGTCTGGCACGCAGGCCCAAGACTCTCATTATGCCGCTGACGAAAGCCCAATGCCTTGGCGCTCTCATGTCCAGCCTACATAACGCAGGTACAGATCAGCCACCCCCGTTGCTCAAATCGCCTTGCCCAACCAAGTACATCGTACCTGAGGCCACATTTAATGGCACGGGTCGGTTTCACCTTGCCTGTTCGGCATGAATCCTTTTCATACAGTTGCAGCCCAACGCTCAACCGCACATAAAGTGGCAACTCACGGCCACAAGAGTTGCACCCAACTCTCACAATTTCTTGGACTTCCTCCAGTACTTTATCCATCATGCATACAAGCAATAATCACAGACTAGATCCATACTCCAATTCCGGACTCTAACAAGGGGGACTTCACATATCTACCACAAGGGACGCCACAACCCACCGCACACTCGCGGGGAAGTGTTTTCCCTATGCAATGCAGGAATTAAGGACTTCACATGTCCAAGAAGGAAATCGTTACCCTAGGAACTCGCTTCGGAGCCATGGAGAGAAATTTGAGATGGATGAAAGCCTTCGCAGCAGCGTTGCCTTCGCAAATCCGAACTCGACTCGCGATTTGGACTACCGTAGCACCACCGGCAGCCAGATTCCACTTCTTCTTCCTCACCTTGCTCTCACCTCTCTCTTAAAGTTAGAAAGAGAGTATGAACTCAAAACTAAGCCTTTCCTCCTCCTTTCCTGGCCTTATCAGACCAGGAATGAGCCCCAGCCACAGGATCCTCTTTTTGGAAAATGAACGGCCAAGATCTGCCTGAAAAAGACTATGTTTGGCCGACACGGCCTGTGACACGCCCATGTCACAGGCCGTGTACCCTTAAGCGGCACACGCGGCACACGTACCGACTGAAATCTACTAGAACACGGGCATTGACATGCCCGTGTCGAACCTGACATGCCCGTGTCAGTCATTTGACACGCCCGTGTCACCCCTGTTACACGGTACTCAACGAGCTCTAAAATCAACAGAGCAGTACACGGGTAGGCACATGCCCTCGGACACGCCCGTGTCAAATCTGACACGACCGTGTTCAAGGCTTGGTTCCGGGCCGTGTACGTCTCTGACTCAGTCCGGCTATTTCTTGAGTGACACGCCCTGGGACACGCCCGTGTCCCAGGCCATGTACCCCCGACACGCCCTGGGACACGCCCGTGTCCTAGGCCGTGTCAAACAGCCTGCACCTCAAATCCAGTTTTGAGATTTTTGGGGGTGTTACAAATGATTAGTAGTCCTAGAGTTTAGGCTAAGTCCTTTTAGTTCTACCTTCTTGGACTAGCCAGCAGAGGACCTCAGAAGACTCAGATTTAGAAGATATTACAAGACAGTTTTATTAGTTCGAAATTCTTCGAACTCATCTCGACGATCGTCGATATCCGATCGACGAACTCAGAGTTAATTCTCTGAGCTGAGCTCTACGATATTCGAGCTCAGGTCGACGTTTAGTTTCTTTAGACAGATTCTCAGGTCGACGAACTGGCATTCTTAGGTCGACAATCTTGGATCTTAGGTCGACGAATTCTGTTCAGAGGTCGACGAATTCTGTCCCTGTTCTAGAATGAGTTTTTCCTCTCCTTCTGATCCTTTACTTCCATATTTATTAGCAGTATTATTCCTGAGTAATTAATGTATATATTCCCCTAAATATAGTCGTTATTTGCTGCATTAATTATGGTATTCATCAGGATATTTACTTGCTTATTTTATTAAGAACAGTTGGGGAAACTCATTAATGCTTTATTCCAGGCGTTTGTAACCTCCAGATCAGTCAACATTTAAGGCAGTAATTCAAATTTCAAAGGCATAATAATTGACAGAGAATATTAAAAAAAAGATCTCTCTCTTTTTCAAATATACAGTACAGAGAACTCACAATCATCTAGAACTCTCTCGTTTTCTCTCAGTGCTATCATCCCTGTCAATACTCAAGATTGAAGAAGAACATTCATCAAATATCAAGATTCTTCTTCATCTTCAGATTTGGGAATCTTCAGAAACGTTCTTTTCAACATCTGTCTACTAGATTCATTAACATTGACAAATCAAAACTGAAGACCTACACCCTGAAGCAAAGCTCCAGTTTTCCTGAACCTTCAACATCTCAGGGGGAGCTTTGGCACCAACAAGGATCCACAAAGTCTTCTCAAGTTGTTTTTGAGAAAAGAGAAGACTAACATCATCTTCTTTCCCACCCCATTGTACAGGGTTTTAACTCCCTTCAAAAGTTAGCCTGGTTCATAAGTCTCCTTCCAAAACACTTGAGATTGGTTTTTGAGCACCTAATCAAAAGCTCAAAGATGGCAGTCACCTGATCAAAACCTGTTAGTGGATTCCTACCAAGGTGGTAGAAGAGTGGATGTAGCCAGGTTGGAGAACCACTATAAAATTTCTTTTGTTGTCTGGTTGCCCTTTTCTCTTTGTTCTTGTTGTGGCTGTGATAGCTTAGATCTGTGTTCTGTGTTAGATTAGTTTTACTTAGGTTGTTTTCTTGCTTACTGATAATCTTGGTATTTACTAGTCTTTCAACTCTAATTAATTTTTAAACAACAAAATGTTTTTTAACTACTTTATTCACCCCCCCCCTCTAGAGTAAATCAGGTCTAACTCTCTCTTTCAGTTGGTATCAGAGGAAGTTTTCTTTGGTTATACAAGATAACCCTTGAACCAAAAGATCTTGTGTTAGATCTGATCTTTTATTTCTCTTATGACCATTTTCACAGCATGGAACAGAATAAGGATTATGCAAGCACCAGACCTCCAGTTTGCTACTTATCTAAGTTTGTCATCTGGAAGGCAAAAATAAAGTTATACATGGACTCTATTTATGAAGACATTTTTAATTCAATTTTGACAGGACCACCAACTCCAGTGGCCTCCACTCCATCAACTTCAATAAATCTGAGTGCAGTCCCACCTCCATATTGGACAGATGCATAGAAGAAAGGAAAAATTGCAGATGCCAAAGCCATGAACATATTGGCTCAAACCATGTCAGATGACATCTTCCAAAAGGTGTCTGAATGCACCTCGGCAAAAGAAATCTGGGATTCTCTAAACCAGATGGTTGCTGGCTCAGCAAATGAGATAAAGGATAGAAGATCAACTCTCATCTCATAGTATGAGAATTTCAAGAAAGATGAAGCTGAATTTGTCAGTGACATGTACAACAGATTAAGCTCCATCATTAGTGAGTTAAAGACCTTTGATAAAGACATCTCTATCACATAGGTGAATGACAATATCCTAATGTGCTTCCCAAGCTCATGGGATGCCAGGATCTGGCCAATCAAAGAGGCCAGAAGCTTGAATGAGATTTCCACAGAATCTCTCCTGGAAAAGCTCAAATCCTATGAGCAGTTGATCAAATCCAGGGAAGCTATAGAACAAAGGACTCCTCCACCAGCAAGAAAGGAGAAAAATATAGCATTCAAAGCTGCTGAAGAGACTGAAGCTTCAACAGTTAATGAAGAATTGATGAGTCTCTTTGCTAAGAGATTCTATAAAATGGCAAGAAAGGACTTCTGGAGAAAGTCATCCAGGAATGATGACAAGCCCAGGTATGATAAAACTCCTAATAAATAAATAGTGTGTTTTGGATGCAGGAATCCTATACACTTCATTTCTCAATGCCCTGAGAATAAGAAGAAGGAGAGGAGAAGAGAAAGAGATTCCAAGAGCAAGCACTACAACAGGCCTTCCTCTAGCAAGCACAAAAAGAAGGAGAAGGGCTTTGTTGTCGAAATCTAGAGTGATACAGAGGAAGAGTCATACTCTTTCAGCTCTAGTGATGATGAAGAAGAAGAGAAGGCAAAAGAGGTTTGCCTAATGGAAATTGATACTTCTAGCAGTCAGTCAGATGATGAGGCCATAGAAGATGAAGAATCACTGTTTACAGAAGACCAGGTAATTGCATCTTATGATTTTAATTCAGAAGAATTTAAAACTTAGTTTAAAAATCTATGCTTAGATCTAATAGGCTCTGAGAAGGAAATCAAACTTCTTAGAGAAAGATTAACTGATTAAGACAAGCACATTGCTGAAAATACTAAACTAACAATTGAACTTAACTCAGCAAATGAACAAATTGTTTTCCTAAAAACTGAACTAAGTAAGGCCAAGAAATTAGAAGAATCTCTCAATGGTAGAAGATTAAAACTGTTAGACATAACTAGTACTATAAATTCTAGGACTAATAACAGTAAACTAGGACTAGGTGCATCATCTAGTGAACCACCTATAATCCAGAAGAATAAGTTTTCTAAACCAGTAAATTTCATTTTAGATAAGGGTAAGAAAAATACTGAACAAGTAGATAAAGTAAATGAAGTATTAAAGAAAATGGAACTAAAACAAAAATCCATGAATAAGAAGAAAAACAACTACAACAATGTTCAACAGTTTTTGTCGAACTCAGATCGACGAAATTTGAACAGTTCATCAACCTCAGAACGATGAACTCTGAACGCAAACCATAACAACAATTATTCTTTGACCTACGATCGAAGAAACAAGTATGCTTCGTTGACCAGAGATCGACGATATTGGTGCCCTGAGAATGAATACCTTCATTTATTGAGCAGAGATCGATGATCTTATCCCAATTTGTCGAGCTCAGGTCAACGAACTTACCAGAGTTCGTCGATCCTAGATCAGTATAACAGATATCTTAATCCTTTTGAAACCTATAATCAACCAAGAACATTTAATAATGAATTTAATCAATGGATCATCCCACCTAGGAAATATCACCCTTTAGGATATAAAAGCCAACCTGAGTATTCATTTATTTCCAATTTTAGTTATATGAATAAAGAAGGACCCAAGGTAACCTGGGTCAGAAATGACTAATCTGTTTCATTACAAATGAAAGACTTTTCTACCACATAACAACAATTGTATTTGGATAGTGGTTATTCTAAGCATATGACTGGAAATAAGGCCTACCTAACACATTACAAGGCAAAGCTAGGACCAAAAGTAATATTTGGTGACTCCAACTATGGCCAGACTAAAGGCTATGGAAAAGTTAAAGTTGGAGTTGTCACCTTCAGGAGAGTGGCATATGTAAGTGGACTGAAGCACAACCTTATCTCCATAAGTCAATTATGTGATGAAAGATTTCAGGTATCATTTACTAAAACCTCCTGCATTATCACTTCTTTGGACAATAATGTAGTATTGACTGGCACTAGAGTAGGAAACATTTACTTAGTCAACTTCCAATCAGCCAAATCTGAAATTTACCTATTTAATTAAACTAGTAATAACAATGACCTTTGGCATAGGAGATTAGGTCATGTTAAATTGAAAAACATTGCTAAATTATCTAGGGACAACCTTGTCAGAGGTTTGCTTTCTTACCCCTACAAGAAGGAAAGCCTATGCAGGGCTTGTCAATTAGGCAAGCAAACTAAAATAGTTTTAAATCATTAAACAAAAGTGACTCGCCTAGGATATTATACTTACTACATATGGACCTTTTTGGCCCTATAGTAGTACAAAGTCTAGGAGAGAAATCTTATACTTTAGTGATTGTAGATGACTTCTCTAGATTCACTTGGGTTTTATTTCTGAGATCTAAGTCTGATAACTTTAAGATTCTTACAGATTTTCTCAAGAACATACAGATTGAGTACTCAACTCCAGTTGCATTGATCAGAAGTGATCATGGTACTGAGTTTGAGTCTCTTCATATGCAAGAGTTCGGTAGGAAGGAAGGTATCAGACATTTCTTCTCAGCTCCTAGAAGACCTCAACAGAATGTGGTTGCTGAAAGGAAGAATAGAATACTAATTGAATCTTCAGGCACATTACTTGCAGATGCTTATTTTCCCCTATCCTTTTGGGCAGAGGCTGTAAGCACAGCAAATTATGTGCTGAATAGAAGTCTTATACACAAACTTAAGAATAAGACTCCTTATGAGCCACTGAATGGAAATAAACCTAAAGTAGACTACTTTAAAATATTTGGATGTTTATGTTATATACATAACAACAATAAGAAACACATTAGAAAGTTTGAAGCCAAGTCTGATATGGGAATTTTTCTTGGATATTCCCAAGTAAGCAAGGCTTATAGGGTATATAACATATCTACCTTAAAAATTGAAGAGTCAATCCATGTTTCTTTTTATGAGACTAACATGTTTTTCAAGGAGAAGACTTCTTCTACCAATGAATCTTTGCAGAAACATAAGTTGTGTGAGAATCTTAATGACCTGACCCTCACCAATGAGGCAGGTATTCATTCTTCTCCACAAGGTGCTGAAGAAAGTGAAGAAGAAGACACTATAATCAGTGATAAACCAATAACAGTTAACTTCATTCCACAAGAGGAATTTATTCCCAAAGCTGTTGAACAACCAACTCCACCCACTAACTTTGTCACACTTAGAGATCACCCCATATCTCAAGTAATTGGAGACATGTAAGCTAGTGTGCAGACAAGGCATCAACTCAACTAAGATTTGATGCATGCCTGCTTCATCTATCAAATCTAGCCCCAATCCATTAAAGATGCAGAGCAAGATCCACACAGGATCATTGCAATGCAAGAGGAGCTCAATCAATTTGAGAGATGCAGAGTTTGGGACTTAGTTCCAAGACCCAAAGACTACCCAGTCATTGGAACTAAGTGGGTATATAGAAACAAGCTGGATGTCCAAGGTGTCATCATAAGGAATAAAGCAAGACTTGTTGCTCAAGGTTATAGGCAAGAGGAAGGGATTGACTATGACCAGACTTTTGCACCTGTTATAAGGCTGGAAGCAATCAGGATCTTCCTTGCATATGCTGCCTGCAAGAAATTCAAAGTTTTTCAAATGGATGTCAAGAGTGCCTTTCTGAATGGAGAACTAAAAGAAGAGGTTTATGTTAAACAACCTCCAGGTTTCATCTCTCCAACTCATCCCTCTTATGTCTTTAGATTGCATAAAGCTCTCTATGGTTTAAAGCAAGCTCCAAGAGCTTGGTATGAGACCTTAGCTAGCTTCCTTTTAGAACATAAATTTTCTAGAGGCATTGTAGATAGTACATTATTCACTAGACACCATAAGGATCAAATTTTATTAGTACAAATTTATGTAGATGATATTTTATTTGGGACGACAGATTCCAAACTATGCAAGGAGTTCTCTGACCACATGCATTAAAAGTTTGAGATGAGTAGCATGGGGGAGCTCTCCTACTTCCTTGGTCTCCAAGTGAAGCAGCTACCTGATGGAATCTTTATATCCCAATCTAAATATGTTAAAGAGCTGATCAAAAAGTTTGGGATGTCAGATACCTAAGCCAAGAAAACACCTATGGCTACAAATGCTATAATTGACTCTGATGAACATGGGAAACCTGTTGATCAGAAGTTATATAGGGCCATTGTTGGATCCCTACTATACCTTACAACAAGCAGACCTGACATAATGTTTTCTACATGTCTTTGTGCTAGGTTCCAAGTGAACCCCAAATAATCTCACCTTACTTTATTAAAAAGGATTTTAAGATATATAAAGAGTTGTCCTAGTCTAGGAATTTGTATCCTACTGAGTCAGAGTTTGAGTTAACTAGATACTCAGATGCTGACTTTGTTGGATGCAGAGTAGACAAAAAAAGTACCTCTGGAACATGAAAATTCCTTGGTACTAGATTAGTCTCCTGGTTTTGCAAGAAACAATTATCTGTGTCTACATCAACTACTGAAGAAGAATATATAGCAGCTGGCAGTTGCTATTCCCAAATGTTGTGGATCCCGAACCAACTTCTGGACTATGGGTTCAACTTAAATAATTCAACTCTATTATGTGATAACACAAGTGCAATTTCCATTGCACAAAATCCAGTCCATCACAGTAAGACTAAGCATATAGATATTAGGCATCATTTCATTAGAGAGTGTGTAGACAAAAATAAAATTAAACTTGTCTATATATACACTGATTTGCAAAGAGTAGATATCTTCACCAAACCTTTGGATGAGAGGAACCATATGTTCTTCATAAATCAGCTTGGTATGATAAATGGAGAAGCCTTAATTTAATTTCAATCTATGGTCAAAGAATTTGCCAAAATATGTCGAACGGAGCTCGACGAACTGAGGAAAGTTCTTGATATTTTTCGTCCACTTGAGATCGACGAACTCTCTGTGTAAGTCATTTTTTCGTCGATCGGAGATCGACGATCTGGCTTCAGAAAATTGTCGTCGACCTGAGTACGACGAAAAGTTTTCCCCTCTTCCGAGTGAGATCGACGAACTCTTTTGTCAATCAAATATTTCGTCGACCCTAGATTGAAAAATATTTTTTGTTTGTTTCGCAGGACGGAGTTTGTCATTTCATATTCTGCAAAACCATATAATTAGGTTTTCTTCGACCTCCATCCCACGCTTTTAGTTCCCTCGCACTTGATCTCTCTGTTTTCCTTGTTGCAGGTGATTATGGCGATTCCGGCAAGTGCTCTCACAGGAATGAAATTTGATATGGATTTCGATATTGACTTCGAATAATTTCATTATTCAGTTCAGGTTTTTCTTGATATTCTACAATTGTTTGAAGATTTGCACTTGAAGAACTTAATGAAAAAAAAGGTGAAGATAACAGCGATTGAGATTGGAGAGTGGGTTTACTCGTTATCATCTTCAGATGCTGATACTTTGGTCGGCACCATAGCGGGTAACGCCGTCCCTCTCTCTCCTGAAATTCTTTCTGAAATTTTCGGCTTAGTGAATCGAGAAGAAGAATTAGAGATTGATTCTTCTGAATTTGATGAAATGTTGAGTATAAAGGGTTATTCTGGAGACAACCCTAATAAGCTGCTGAAGAAACATCTCTCTGCCAAGTACAAGTTTCTCGCAGACATTGTAGGAAAAGTTTTGCTGGGTAAGTATATAGCCCATGATTATATTACTAGACAACAGTTGCTAGTAATGTGTGATGTGGTTAACAAGAAGTCTGTCAACTGGGCTAGAATTCTGTTTGAATTGATAAAGAAGGAAAACACAAAGAAGGAAGTGTGTTTTGGAAGAATACTAGGAATCTTCCTCCAGGCCAAGCCCATTGAATCACTGGTCACCCCGACCATATTCATCAATTCCTCCAAGAGGCTAACCTGCGCCTTATTTAGCAGGTGGGAGAGGAGCATCACCAAGCCATCCAGGGCTTCCTCCTCAAATACTTCTGAGAGTACAAGGGCTATTCCAGCCTCTTCCAACCCTGCTGAGGATATTTCTATTCCTCCTCCTCTTGATCAAATGACTTCAACTACTCTCCAGCACACTTCCCCAACTCCAACACATCACCCTACACCTCCTGCTTCCCCCATCCATCCTTCTTCACCAGTTAAATCACCACTACCTCAAAATTCCCCAATCTGTTCTCCAGTTCAACAATCTCCAGAGCATGATCATTCACCAGCACATGTTACTCCTCCTCAGTCCCCTCTTCCTTCTTATCTTGCTGAAATTCCTCCTCTTCAAAATCTATCATCCCTACCTTCATTCAATCTTCTTTCATCCCCTAGTCATTCTCCATCCCCTCCAGATGAGCAAATGTTAGATTCTCAGCCCTCCTCTTTTACTCTCAATCCATCTGTCTCTACTCAAACCCCACCAGAATTCATGGACATAACTTCACCCTCTATGTCATCCATTCTACAATCCATCACACCACTCCTTAAACAACTCATAGCAGAGGCCATTTCCCCTCTTGCTTCTTCTATTTCTTCTCTTGCTGCCCAACTATCTGCCTTCCCCGTCCCTCCTTCTTCAATCAGGGGCCTGGCTCAAGTGATTACTAAAACCAGGCAAGGGGAGATACTCCATGAAGAAGTAGCTCTAGTAGCTCCAGCAGCAGTAGCAGCAACAGATATACCATAAGCAGAGAAAGATATTGTTGATACAGATATACCAGATGCAAAACTTACTGAATTTTTGGATACTGATATTGAGACAATTGATTCAACTTATTCTTTGGATATTTATTTTGGAGATTGCTTCATCTCTCCAGCAGTTGACCTATTTTCAGTTCTAGATTCTTTTGACCTCTTGTATATAAACATTATTTCATTTGTTTCCAATCAGTTTGAAAGACTCTATTTCAAGAGCCTAAACACCTAGAGGGGGTGAATAGGTTCTAATCTTTTTGTGTCTTTTTAATTCTTTAGGCAAACAGTTTTATGACTTCTTTCAGCACAGGTTAATCAATCTACAGAAAATAAATACATCACAGCAAACACCAAATTTATAGTGGTTCCCCAAGATATGGGTACATCCACTTTCCCCCTTCGCCTATCCAGCAGATAACTAGATTCAGCCTAACCTCCTTCCACTGGCTCGGATCCACAGATCTTACAATCTCACAACCCAAGATGGTTCCTACACCTCAGACTTAACATAAGTCCTACCTCAGATTCTTCTCCAGAATCCTACCTTAGGCCTCAGCCCTACCTCAGCCTTTATAATTAGGCTTACAACTCAGACTTTCCACAAGTCCTACCTCAGGCACACAATCCTACCTCAGCCTTTATAATTTTAGGCTTACAATCTAAGATCTAACAATAGATCCTACAAGAATTTGTGAGTAAGGAATAACTGAAAACTTCACCAGCTAGATTTCTCTGTTGAAGTTATCTTCTTGATCAGTTCTTGTATAAACTGATCCTTCTGATCCAACCTAACTTAGCTTTTCTAAGCTTCTTGATTAGAACAAAATAAGGTGTATCTTCTCTTGATGTTTAAGTTGATCCTCAGTCAGCTTCTTCTATAAATTAAGATTGAACTCTGAATCTTTCTTGCAGACAGCCCTTGATCTGTCAGAATTCTACTTATTGATTCTTCTTATGGTTTTTGTTGTTGTTTCCGATCAGTCTCTTATATAGAGCTTGCTCCATGGTTACCGGCTGATCTAGTTTATAACAGACTTCTGACAGTTCTGACAGTGGTGTCAGACCGGTTAGTTATGACAGCTGTCAAGTAACCAGTCACGTCAACAGGTTCTTCAATGTCTTTTCAACTCAGCACACAACAATCAGCATACTGCTTCACATGTGTCGACACATATAGACTAAGTGTCGACACAAGTCTTCAAGGTGTCGACACAATTACTCTAAGTGTCGACATAGTCATACTTCTGCTTCTTGACACAGCTTTTGTTGTATATGTCGACACAAGTCCTATGTGTCGACACAGCAGCTTCGTTTCTCGACATTTCTGTTGCAGACAGTTGGCATTGAGTGTTTGTCAAATGGAATTGAGTGTGTGTCGACACAAGTCCTATGTGTCGACACAATTACTTCTGAACTCGACACAACCTTTTGAGAGTTCGTGTGTCGACACAAGTCCTGTGTGTCGACACAATTGCTTCAGGTGTCGACATATCTCTCGAGTGTCGACACAGCTTCAGTTTTAAGTGTCGACACAAGTCCTACTTCAGATGTCGACATAATTCTTGATGTCGACACAACTGTATCTTTAGGTGTCGACATAGATTTGAGTGTTGACACAGCTTCTTTATAAGTGTTGACACAAATTCTGGGTGTCGACACAACTTCTTTATAAGTGTCGACACAACTTCTGGGTGTCGACACAAGTTCTTCATAAGTGTCGACACAATTTGCCTGTGTGTCGAACAGCTTGCTTGAGTGTCGACACAGTCTCCCTGAGTGTCGACACAGTTTCTTCACAAGTGTCGACACTTGTAATTAGAAAATTTTTCTTCAAATTCTTAAACCTGCACAATGAAACTCAAACTTCTATCAAATACAAATTGATGCATACCATTGACTAAGTTGTGGCTTCTCCAAATCTTGTACACATTTTCCAATGTACCCAACAATTTCCCCCTATTTGGAGAAGTAATAACCCTTAGTGAAAGATATACATCTCTTAAGATAAAATAAAATTATAATAGATGTAAAAACTTTTCAGAGCAGGTTATCACATTATCATTGTAAACAACAAACAATTAATTCTAAAACAGATTTCATTAATCAGTAAAATTTTGGTTTATAAGAATTTCTTATAGAACAAAATTAACAACTTAGTACATTGTTCTATTACATAAACCTAGAAATCCTATTACTAACTAGGCTCTTTAATAACTATTCCTTTGCCAGACTTGATTTTAGCCTGCACAGAAGATGAAGCATCCTCAGCTGGCTTTTTCCCTTTTAGAGCTTTCTTCTTTAATTCTTCATCCTTGATCTTCTGTCTTTCAAAATAGTGGAAAGGTTTGGGGAAGTACTTGCTTGGCTATTTAGCATTAGCAGGTAGCTTCCCAGCCTTAGATCTTCTTCTATGTTGAAGAATTGCTTCTTGTCCTGCTTGATATTTATTCCACTCTTGCTCTGAATACCAGTTACCCCTATTATGGGTTTTATCCTTTACAGCTTTCCAGCCAGTAAGTATGATGTTTCTAGAAGTTGGGCTCCACTGCTCAAAATCTGGCTTCAACTCAGCCTGCTCTCTGAACCTTTTCTTGGAAAGTTGAGCTTCCTTCTGAGCTTCTAATGTAGCTTTTGACACCTCAACCTTTTCCAGAATTACATTTTGTGCCTCTGGTAGAGGACTATACATTTTCAGCACTTCTTCTTGAACCATCTCAAAATCAGCTGGGGGGTAGATCACTTGAGCAACTTCAGGTTGATCTCCTTCAAAATATGTAGGTTGTATCCCAGATTCTGCTACATTATCATCATCACAAAGAGGAGGATATCCAAGAGTATCTCTTATGCTATTGGAAGTCCATTTAGCATGGTCAGATTATGCTTTGACTAGTAATCTCTCCCCCTTTATGACTTCTCTTGTAACATGATCACTTAAATTTTCTTTCTGGAATCTGACTTGATCAGCTACATATTCAGTTCCCTCTTTAAAATAATCTCTGAATTTTGTCAGGAAAGCTTTAATCTTTTCCTGAGAGTCTTAAAATGTGGCTTTGACAACAGATATACCTTCCTAGATTTGCTTGGAGATTTCAACCTTCAGAGCAGAGCTAGAATCAATGAGCTTTATTAATATGGCATGATGTGACTCCTTAAGGTTTTCATTCATTCTGATCTGATTCTCCAGTACATATCCCTTCTTCACTTCAATTTAATCCACTTTAGTTTGGATATCTTGTTGTTGTTTGGCCAGGAACACCACAGCATTACCTCCGTTATGGAAGCAATCTGTCATCTCCTTCTTATTTTGATTCACTTCAAATCTAATGGATTTGATGTCCTGGGCCAATTGAAACTGTAACTCCTTATGAGTTTCATCCACATATTTCTCTATAGACTGTCTTTGATTATCCAATTTTATTTGCATCTGGACCAGCAAAGAACTGAAGTCCATACTTGATGTAGATGGTGCTGTTCCCATTTGTAAAGCCTTTTTGTATCCAAAACTCTTTTTCTTTAAAACAGTTAGCTTACTTTTCTTAGCCAATGTGGCTTCTTCATCTTCAGATGATTCAGTTATACTTTTAATATTAACAGTATTCTTTTCAGCTGGGGAATCCTCCTCAATATCCTTTGATAACTCCCCCTCGGTCTTTGGAATATCTTTTCCTTTCTCAATATGCTCCCCCTCAGTCCTATCTAGAGGAGGATCAGGAAACAATTCTTCCATTATAAATTTCTATTGTATCTGTACAGAAAGAATAAGATTAGTTTTGTTTAATGACTTTATTTTTACACAAAAGTTTCCCCCTGAACAATTATTGAGAAGAATACCATCATATATCACTAGACTGTGGAGAAGATACTTACTGGCTCATTTTGAGCATTTGTCTTATCAGTTTCTTCAACTGCGGTGTTGATTTCAGATACTACATTCATGATTGTATCTGCAGCTAAGTCACTGTCTAGGACAGCATCATCAATGCCTCCCCCTTGGGCAGGCAGCCAAGTTTCTTGTTCTAAGTTTTCTCCCCCTTGAGTGGAGTCAACTTGTTGCTCCTGGGGCTCACTGTCCTTTACTTGATCATGAGAATCATGTTGTTGCTGGTCTTCATCAAAACTAAAGACCACTTCCTCTTCAGAATCACTGAAGGAGTCAGCCTGTACAACCACTTTCTTTTTCTTCTTGTCTTTCTTAGTTTGCTCCTTGGGAGCAGGGACTTCCTTGGTCAGAACTCTATCCCATCTTGACAGTATCCTCACATCAATTTTCCTCATGTAATTTATCTTAGAGCCATTTGCTTGTTTCAGAACATCTGGAATTACTGATGTTAAGCATAAACTGAGGATCCTTCCAAGGTTAGGTTTCTTAATTCCTTCTTGTATTTTATCAAACACCACTGCTGCCCAGTCATTGTTAATCTTGAATATAACCCTCACCATAAGATTGAACATGTGGGAAGAAATCCTATCATGTCCACCAGTCTTGTAGATAATCACTTTGCCCACAACTTCTGAAAGAAATTTTCCTTGGGAATTCATCCCTTTTCTATTGATAGATGATCCAATTTTAATATTGGGACTCAGTCCACACCAGCTTAAAGCTTCAGTTATCTGGGAAGGAGTTATTTTGTCTGTATCCTTTATCAAATGAAGATGTAGTGCTTTCCTTATAGTTTTCAAAGTGAGCTTCACCCGGGTATCTTGAATAGATGCCATGATTTTCTTTCCTTCAGACTCCATTTTAGCGGTTGAGTAGAACTCCATGACTTCTTTTTTCCAAATTTTTGTTGGTTCAGATACCAAGAATTCTAATCCATTTTCAGAAATTAGGGCAATAACTCCCTTAATTTCATCAGAAGCTGTCATAAAACCTTCACGAACCAATTCATAACCTTCATTAACCTTATCTTCATGGTGTTGCGCCATTAAGTGCTCGAGGAGAAGAGAAGAGAAGGTCTATGTCAACAGAAGGTGTAGAGTCAAAAATTCTGATAGTGTAGTCGACCAGATTTTGGATTTACCTATTTATAGTACTTGTGTACCGGGCAGGGCAAATGACGGGCCTAAGTCGAAAAATCAGTTTTTTTGTCGACAAAAATGACCTAGGTCTTGACATAACTTAAGTTGAGTCGACACAACTATGTGTCAACATACTAATGTCTAAGTTGACAAAACGTATTTTAAGTCGACACATCTATTTATCGACATACTTGAGTCTATGTCGACAAACTTACGTCTGTGTCGACACTGATAACTTTAGTCTTGACAGAGTTGTGTCGACACCAACTTCTGTGTGTCGACACAAAAATCCTCTTGACATATGATCTCGACAAGGTTGTGTCGACACCTATTCTTCTGTCGATACAGATACTGTTTCTGTGTCGACACATCCTTTTTCTATGTCGACACAACACACTGAGTGTGTCGACACAACTTTTTTGTGTCGACACAAACTTTGTACTTAGCCAAATTTCAACAGAAATTTGGTGCTTACATATGCTACTTATGGAAACTTGTGTTAACCTATTCTAGGTTCAACATACCTAATTCAATTTTGAAATTATTGAATTTAGTTTCATCCAGAGGTTTTGTAAAAATATCAGCTATTTGATTATCAGTTTTCACAAATTCAGGGCTAATATTTTCCTTCTCTACATGTTCTCTGATAAAATGAAACTTAATTTCTATATATTTGGTCCTACTGTGTGATACAGGATTCTTAGCAATAGAAATAGCACTTGTAGAATCACAAAATAGTGGAATTTTACTTACCGTGATGTCATAATCTTCTAGTTGATGCTTTATCCACATAAATTGTGCACAGCAGCTACCTGCAGCTATATACTCTGATTCAGCTATTGATATAGCTACACTGGTTTGCTTCTTACTGCTCCATGACACCAGCCTCCCACCAAGGAATTGACAGGTTCCTGTGGTACTTTTTCTATCTTCTTTGCATCCAGCAAAATCTGTATCTGAGAAACTTGTTAATATAAAATCTCTATTCTTAGGGTACCAAAGGCCTAGATTTGGTGTGCCCTTAAGATATCTCAATATTCTCTTAACTGCAGTATAATGAGATTCCTTAGGGCATGTTTTATACCTAGCACAGACACATGTTGCATATATGATGTCAGGTCTACTAGCAGTCAAGTATAGTAGGGAGCCAATTATCCCTCTCAAAGACTCATCTATAGGTTTCCCTGCTTCATCTTTGCATATAGGCATACTTGTTCCCATTGGAGTTTTCATAGTAGAAGTTGAGTCCAAACCATACTTCTTAATCAACTCCTTGGTGAACTTAGACTGGGTTATAGACAACCCACTCTCAGTTTGTCTAACTTGAAGTCCCAAGAAGAACTTTAGCTCACCCATACTGCTCATCTCAAACTTCCCTTGCATAAGTTTGGCAAACTTCCTACAAAGGCTATTTTTAGTAGAACCAAAGATAATGTCATCCACATATATCTTGACTAGTATTATCTTGCCTTTTGATTCCCTATAGAATAGAGTTTTATCTATCTTTCCTCTAGAGAATTTATTCTCAATGAGGAAGGCAGACAAGGGTTTCATACCAAGCCCTTGGAGCTTGTTTCAAACCATATAGTGTTTTCCTAAGCCTATATACATAATAAGGAAAGTGAGAGTCTACAAAACCTGAGGATTGTTCTACATAGACTTCTTCTTTTAAATCACCATTCAAAAATGCTGATTTCACATCCATCTGATATACTTTGAACCCTTGAAAGATAACATAGGACAAGAACATCCATATAGCCTCCAGCCTTGCCACTAGAGCGAAGGTTTGATCAAAATCAATACCTTCCTCTTGCTTGTAGCATTTTACAACCAGTCTAGCCTTATTCTTGACTATAATGCCATTCTCATCAGCTTGTTCCTGTAGATCCACTTAGTTCCTATTATGTTGTGATCCTTAGGTTTTGTCACCAGTTCCCAGACCTTACACCTTTTGAACTGACTGAGCTCTTCTTACATTGTATCAATCGAGTTGGTGTCTTGGATTGCTTTTTCAATCTTCCTGCGTTCTATCTGAGATAGGAAGATAGAACATAGAAAAGTGTTCATGCTCCTGCTCCTTGTTAAAACACCCTGACTTGCATCACCAATGATCTGGTGAGCTGGATGATCCTTCGGGTGTCTCCTTGCTGGAGGAATTCTGTCAATATTATGGCTATCTCCAATTTCCTCATCTTGATGCTCCACATTTTCTTCATCACCCAGTGGGACTTGGTCTCCACCTGGATAGCTGGCATCTTTATCCTCATCTAGTTTAGCAGGTATATCTTCAATGATGGTCAGCTTGTCCAGCTTATCTGTTAGACCTGTAGAACTAACTGAAGAACTAGACAATTCACTGTTAATAAACATTGACTCATCAGATACTACATGCACAGATTCTTCTACAACTTGAGTAGTCAAGTTGTAGATTCTGTATGATCTACTTTGATTGTTGTACCCAACAAATATCTCTTTTAATGATTTGGCAGCAAATTTAGTTTGGTAGTGCTTACCATTGACTAGTACAAAACACTTACTACCAAAGATTCTGAAATAAGATATGTTTGGTTTTTCTGTCTTTCAAAATCTGGTAGGGTGTCATCTTGTGTTTTTGTTGATGGAATCTCTATTGAGCACATGATAAGTAGTATTTACTTCCTCAGCCTAGAAGTATTCAGGGAGAGTAGTGTCATTCAGTAGAGTTCTTCTGGCCTCAATTAGAGTCCTATTCTTTTTTTCAGCAACACCATTTTGCTGAGGAGTTCTAGGTGAAGAGAATTCCTGATTAATCTCAAGTTCTTCAAAGAATTTTTTCATACATTCAGACTTAAAATCAGTTCCATGGTCACTTCTGATTTTGACCACTGAACTATTGTATTAATTCTTGTATTTGTCTGACAAAAGACTGGAAAACAGTTGGAGTTTCAGATTTCTTCTTCAAGAAGAAAACCCATGTAAATCTAGAATATTCATCCACAACAACAAGTGTGTATGCTTTCCTACCAAGACTATGAACAGGCATAGGACCAAACAAATCCATATGCATGAGATACAAACATCTCTTAGAATCTTTGATGTCAAGTGACTGAAAAGAGGACTTAGTCTGCTTGCCTTTTTGGTAGGCTGAACACACACCCTCTTTAATGCACTTAACTTGAGTACCATTCCTCACTAAACCCATGCTGAACAGCAGTCCAATTGACTTATAGTTCAGATGAGCTAGCCTCTTGTGCTATTTGACACATAGAGAAGATTTTTCTCCAGCAACCAAACAAAAAGGTGAGCTGTTAGACTCACAATCTAGGTTAAGGCAATACACATTTCATTTCCTAGTGCCTGTCAAAATGATCTCTTTATCACTTGACCTTTTTACTAGGCACTCCCTTTGAGGAAAGAAATATCATAACCTAGATCACTAAGTTGACTTATGCTAATCAGGTTATGTTTTAGACCCTTTACATAAGCCACTTTAGTGATCTTAATTGAATCACAAGATATGTTACCAAATCCTTTGATGATTCCCTTTTTTGATCCACTAAAGATAACTTTTGGTCCATTCTTTATGGGCACATAGTCCCTCAACATTCTCCTTGTTCCAGTCATGTGTCTGGAATAGACACTATCAAAGTACCATATAGGGGTATGGTCACTTGGATTCACCTGCAATAAATAAAGAATCACTTACCCTTAGAACCCAACTTGCTAGTGGGTCCTAGGTCCTTGTTAGTTTGAAATCCTGTAACTGATCTAACAGGAATCCGACTTTTTGTTTTAACACTTGAGTTAAACCAGCAATCCATGGAAAAGTGGCTCACCTTGCCATAACACCAACACTCAAACCTATTATACCTTTTCTTAGGTACATGTTTTCTTACTTTGTTGTCAGTAGACTTATTAAGTGTTGGTGCTGGAACAGCATTCTTCAATTACTCCTCTTGAATATGATGGGCATGCCTATAGATTGGTTTATTGACATTTGCACCCTTACTCATGAAATTTTCATGCTCACAGTGACCATGTGTAATGTCATGATCATACCTGTTTGTAGGATTCACTACCTTCTTAAAGAAAATAGGGGGATTAACAGCTAGATGTTGAACTATGGCTTTACCTTTTCTATGAGAATTGGTAGCCCTAGTTCTTCCCTTAAAGCCTAGACCAGTCTTCCCTTTTTGTGAAACAAAATTATCTATCAAAGGTAAGACTGATTTTGGCTTGGAGAATTTAGCCACTAGCTCTCTCTCTTGCTGAAGTTTTACCTCCAGTTTCTTGATATGATTCTCTTTGAATGAGATTGTGCCCATCTGAATAACTGTAATGTTCTTCAATTTGGCAACCTCATTCAGTTTTTGATCCAGCAGTTTGGCTAAATCTGCTGCAGCCAGTTTAAGAGACTCAATCTCTTTGGCCTGCTCTTTAAAAAGAAACTTGCTTTTCTTTAGAGTATGCAACAACCCACCATACTCATCAATGAGTTAGTGAACATCCCCCTCAGACTCAGATCCATAAACTTCTTTTGTAGAAGATGCTTCTGATTCTGATCTTGTAAAGTAATCTTAGACTAGGGAAGAATTGTTTACCTTACTTGGTCCAGGCTAATCCTAGCATTATTCTTCTTCAGATTGAGCCATCAGCCCTTTAAAGCAATATTCTTCCACTCCATTTATGGAGTCCAGCATCTGTAGGAATTCTAGTTCCCTAGAATCCTCTTCTGTTGAGAAGAGTCCAACATATGCTTCTGCCTCTTCTTCTCTAGATTCTGAGGATGAAGAGTCTGTCAAACTCTTCTCCTTCTGAGCCGCTAGAGACTTCTCCTACTTGCCTTTGACCAGCTGCTTCTTCTTGTCCTTTGACTCCTTTCTTTTTTCAAGACAGTCAGCTATGACATGCCCAGACCTGTTGCAGCAATAACACACAATCTTAGAATTAGATTGTTTACCAAGTTTAGAAGCATACCTGTCCTCCTTAGGTGTTTTCTTCTTCCTGTAGTATTCATCCTTTGAATAGAATGTTGATGAAGGCCTGGTTCTCCATTTCTTTTTCTTCATGAACCTTTGGAATTGTCTTGTGAAGGCAGCAAAGTCTTCATCAGATGTGTGACTATTTGATGTACTTATTTCAGGAACTCCTTCTTTTGCTTCAGAACTCCTTTTAGGTGGAGAAGGAGATTTTCTCCTACCCTTCCTTGAGCCCTCAGCCTTGAAGGCTACTGACTTTTCTTTATGTTCAGATCTGCTGCCATTCTCTTCGTCTTTCCTAGCAGTAAGCTACATTTCATATGAAAGCGGTTTTCCAAAAAGTGTAGGTGGAGGTGTGTCAGCCAGTTTGGCCACTTCCCTGATGACACATATCTTAGTGTCCCAATCCTTTGTTAGGGACCTAAGAAACTTTTCATTCAGTTCATAAGTACTGAAGACTCGTCCATATGTCATCAGTTCATTCACTATTCTGAAAAACTTTTTATAGCATTCAGCTATGCTGTCAGTTTTAGTCTGCCTAAAGCTCTCATACTCCTGATTCAGCATAGACTTTTTGTCCTCTCTGACTTCTTCTTTTCCTTCCAAATAGACATTCAATGTATCCCACATTTCTTTGGAAGTTTTACAGTGCACATGATTCTGGAATGTTGCATCATCTATGGCACTTACAATTATATTCTGAGCTCTTTTATCTAATGTAGCCAAGATGATTTCATCCTTAGTCATCTCTGAATAACTATTTGGAGTTTGAATGCTTGCATCAAGAACTGATACCTTCATTGGGATGAAGGGGCCTTCTTGTACTGTGATATAAATTCTTGGATCAGATGCTTCCATAAACAGCCTGACCCTTTCTTTCCAAATGCCAAAATATTCTTTCCTGTATATGGGCAATTTCATAGATCCAAATTCCTTTTGATTTTCACTTGAACCCATTCTTGTTATCTGTTATTTGCCTTGGAGAAATCCTCTGACTGTTAGGTCAAATTTTGAGGAACCTCCCGCTGATACCACTTGAAAGACTCTATTTCAAGAGCCTACCCACCTAGAGGGGGGGGGGGGGTGAATAGGTTCTAATCTTTTTGTGTCTTTTTAATTCTTTAGGCAAACAGTTATATGACTTCTTTCATCACAGATTAATCAATCTACAGAAAATAAATACATCACAGTAAAAACCAAATTTATAGTGGTTCCCCAAGATATGGGTACATCCACTTTCCCCCCTTCGCCTATCCAGTAGATAACTGGATTTAGCCTAACTACCTTCCACTGGCTCAGATCTATAGATCTTACAATCTCAGAACCCAAGATGGTTCCTACACCTCAGACTTAACGCAAGTCCTACCTCAGATTCTTCTCCAGAATCCTACCTCAGGACTCAACCCTACCTCAGCCTTTATAATTAGGCTTACAACTCAGACTTTCCACAAGTCCTACCTCAGGCACACAACCCTACCTCAGCCTATATAATTCTAGGCTTACAATCTCACATCTAACAGTAGATCCTATAAGAATTTGTGAGTAAAGAATAACTGAAAACTTCACCAGCTAGATTTCTCTGTTGATGTTATCTTCTTGATCAGTTCTTGTATAGACTGATCCTTCTGATCAACCTTAACTTAGCTTTTCAAAGCTTCTTGATTATAACAAAATAAGGTGGATCTTCTCTTGATGTTGAAGTTGACCCTTAGTCAGCTTCTTCTGTAAATTCAGATTGAACTCTGAATCTTTCTTGTAGACAGCCCTTGATCTGTTAGAATTCTTCTTATTGATTCTTCTTATTGTTTTTTTTGTTGTTTCCGATCTGTCTCTTATATAAGGCTTGCTCCATGGTTACCGGCTTATCTTGTTTATAACAGACTTCTGACAGTTCTTACAGTGGTGTCAGACCGGTTAGTTATGACAATTGTCAAGTAACCAGTCACATCACCAGGTTCTTCAATGTCTTTTCAACTCAGCACACAACACTCAGCAGACTGCTTCACATGTGTCGATACATATAGACTAAGTGTCGACACAAGTATTCAAGGTGTCGACACAATTACTCCAAGTGTCGACATAGTCATACATCTGCTTCTTGACATTGCTTTTGTTGTATGTGTCGACACAAGTCCTATATGTCGACACAGCAGCTTCTTGTCTCGACATTTCTGTTGCAGACAGTTGGCGTTGAGTGTTTGTCAAATGGTGTTGAGTGTGTGTCGACACAAGCCCTGTGTGTCAACACAATTACTTCTTAACTCGACACAGCCTTTTGAGAGTTCGTGTGTCGACATAAGTCCTGTGTGTCGATACAATTGCTTCAGGTGTCGACATATCTCCTGAGTGTCGACACAGCTTTAGTTTTAAGTGTCGACACAAGTCCTACTTTAGATGTCGACACAATTCTTGATGTCGACACAACTGCTTCTTTAGGTGTCGACATAGCTTTGAGTGTCGACACAACTTCTTTATAAGTGTCGACACAAATTATGGGTGTCGACACAACTTCTTTATAAGTGTCGACACAGCTTCTGGGTGTCGACACAAGTTCTTCATAAGTGTCGACACAATTTGCCTGTGTGTCGACACAGCTTGCCTGAGTGTCGACATAGTCTCCCTGAGTGTCGACACAGTTTCTTCATAAGTGTCGACACTTGTACTTAGAAAATTTTTCTTCAAATTCCTAAACCTGCAAAATGAAACTCAAACTTCTATCAAATACAAATTGATGCATACCATTGACTAAGTTATGGCTTCTCCAAATCTGGTACAAATTTTCCAATATACCCAACACAGTTTTTCACAGATATTGTTTGTTATTCAGCTCCTATTAGCTCAGAAATGTTGCAGCTTATTCAGAACAGTTTTTTAGCTCTAGAGCCTGAGCTTGTCCTAGTTTAAGTGGCTGAGACTGTTAAGGTTGTTGAGGATGAGTTCTCTAAGCCCAAGGCTTTTTCTCTTCCCACCTTTGTCTTTTCTACCTCTCCATTACCAGATATGGATGAGAATTTTGCTATAGACATGGCTCGGGAAGCTGAAATGATTTCAGATGTAGTGGTTCCTACTCCAGTTGTTCCTTCTTAAGTAGACAAACAGATCTCAAAGGAAACATTAAAAGCAATAGAAGCTCTTTATGATAATCCTCAAGGTTCCTCTGAAGATGACTCAGAAAATGATTCAGAAGATTCTGATAATTCCAAATCCAAGAAGAAATCTATCAAGAAGAGAAAGGCTGCTCCTAGCCAAATCCAAACAATGATACTCTTTATTACATTTGGCAGAAAATAACTCCTTATCCAGGAATGTCCTAGTGGATGTGGTTGTCCAAAAATGAACAGAAAGAAAGGAAGAAGAAGAAGAGAAGGTACAAGTCACCTCCTAGACAATTCAGGAAAGACCCTCCTCCTCCTCCTCCTCCCTCTTCAGGTACTTTAGGTAATGTCACTCAGAAACCTTCTCCAGTGACTAAGGCTAATTAAAGACAATCAAGGCACAGTAGTCAGAAGACCTCTTCAAATCATCCTCCTCTAGCTACTTCCAAGAAAGCTCCTACAGATGAATCAAAGCAGGGCTTTAGTCTAAAAAGGCCAGAGTCTCCTCCTATTCCTTTTGGGTGATCCAGAGCAGGAGACCTCTGCCAGAATGGATAGATTTAAGGAGTTAGTAGGACTCTCTCAGATTAGGAAAGCTAAAGCTGAAGGCAAGGACCCTTCTCTGTTTTCAACTATGTCATCTTATAGGAAATAAGAAATGACTTGGTATGCAAAAGCTAACAAGTTCTTAAATGTTGATGACAACATGAAACTTCATCCAGAGGCTGTAGTTCCTAGAACATCTTCTCAGACTATTATTGGTGCATCTGACATGTATATGTCAAAGAAAGAAGCAGTAAATCCTAACAGAGAAATCAAGTTCAGACAGCCTGCTGAAAAGAGTGACAAAGGAGATGCTAAACAAAAAAAATTGGGTCTATTATTGTGTTGTTCTTAATTACTTTTGAACTCTATTTCTGCTTATATCATGAAGCATGTGTTGTAAATATCTGCTGAATGTGTTAATTCTGTCAGATATATATTTTCTTGCTTTGTGATTGTTTCTTTTGTTTTGTACTTAGTGACCTCACCCAAATAGGGGAAGATTGTTGGATCCCTAGTTGGATTTGGGCTAGGTTCACTAATTTTAGGTTGAGTCTGATCCACCTTGTATAGCCAGGGTCATGATTAGTAGTCCTAGAGTTTAAGCTAAGTCCTTTTAGTTCTACCTTCTTGGACCAGCCAGCAGAGGACCTTAGAAGACTCAGATTTAGAAGATATCAGAAGACAGTTTGATTAGTTCGAAATTATTCGAACTCAGCTCAACGATCGTCGATCTCCGATCGACGAACTCATAGTTAATTCTCTAAGCTGATCTCTACGATATTCAAGCTTAGGTCGACGTTTTGTTTTCTCCAGATAGATTCTCAGGTCGACGAACTGGCATTCTTAGGTCGACGATCTTGGATCTCAGGTCGACAAATTTTGTTCAGAGGTCGACGATTTCTATCCTGGTTCCTGAATGAGTTTTTCCTCTCCTTCTGACCCTTTACTCTGAATATATTCGTTATTGGCTAGATTAATTATGGTATTCATCAGGATATTTACTTGCTTATTTTATTAAGGACAGTTGGGTAAACTCATTAATGCTTTATTCTAACCATTTGTAATCTCTTGATCAGTCAGCATTTAAGGCAGTAATTCAAATTTCAAAGGCATAATAATTGATAGAGAATATTAAAAAGAGATCTCTCTCTTTTTCAAATATACAGCACAGAGAACTCACAATCATCCAGAACTCTCTCATTTTCTCTCAGTGTTATCTTCCCTATCAATAATCAAGACTGAAGAAGAACATTGATCAAATATCAAGAGTCTTCTTTATCTTCAGATTTGGGAATCTTCAGAAACATTCTTTTCAAATTTGGTCTATTAGATTCCTGAACATTGACAAATCAAAACTTAAGACCTACACCCTGAAGAAAAGCTCCAGTCTTTCTGAACCTTAACATCTCAGGGGGAGCTTTGGCACCAACAAGGATCCACAAAGTCTTCTCAAGTTGTTTTTGAGAAAAGAGAAGACTAACATCATCTTCTTTCCCACCCCATTATACAGGGTTTTAACTCCCTTCAAAAGTTAGCCTGGTTCATAAGTATCCTTCCAAAAGACTTGAGATTGGTTTTTGAGCACCTAATCAAAAGCTCAAAGGTGGCTGTCACCTGATCAAAACCTGTTAGTGGATTCCTACCATGGTGGTAGAAGAGTGGATGTACCAAGGTTGGGGAACCACTATAAAAGTTCTTGTGTTGTCTTGTTGCCCTTTTCACTTTATTCTTGCTGTGGTTGTGATAGCTTTGATCTGTGTTCTGTGTTAGATTAGTTTTACTTAGGTTGTTTTCTTGCTTACTGATAATCTTGGTATTCACTAGTCTTTCTACTCTAATTAATTTTTAAATAGCAAAAAGTTTTTAACTACTCTTTTCACCCCCCCTCCTCTAGAGTAAATCAGGTCTAACTCTCTCTTTCAATTGTTCAAGCCCCAATGAACCTCTAATTATATTAATAACCCAAAGAACATTCTCCGTATTGGCTTTGATCATTTCCTTCTCCCCGTTATGACTTCTTCACCAACAGTTGCAGTCAGGGAGTTTATGGTTATAGAGAGTCTTTCATCCAGAAAATTGACTCATTTGGTAACATGATTTTTAAACTCTAACTTGTGATCATCTAGATACTGAGTGCATGCATCCATTCTTCATTTAAGAATTGTCTTCTGTGCATCCCTCAGTGTCTTCTGCACATTGTGGACCATTTACATATTGCTAGCAATGATGTGCTGATTTTCCATGATATCAATCTTCTTTTTTTAGATTTCCTCATGCTTGTTTTTAGTATGGGTAATGGTTGGGGCAGCTCTCATGAATAATGATACTGTGTTGGCCTTAAGCAGGTTTAATACAAATATTACGGACTTTATCTCTGTAGATAGATCCTTTCATAGCTCTTTGATGGAGTCATCAACAAAATGTTCTAGTTATCTCCTCTGGTCATCTAGCAGACCCTTTAATTGAGCTAAGAATGGGGAGGACATTTGATCAGCTTGATGAGATGTCCCTTGGTCATAGACATCCTCATCCTTTTCCCTTACAACTTCTCTGGAATCTGAGTAAGCCATCCTAAACTCAGAAGAGTGTTCAGTAGCATCAGTCTTTGGTACCTCTACCTCAGGTGCACCATCTTCAGATATGTTTATTATATCTTCAGTTTCCTGAGTAGTGAGCTCTTTTGGAATCTCCCCCTCAACCTATACATTCCCTATAGGAATTTTCTACTCTATATCAACTATAACTGGAGCATCTTCAATCACTGTATCAGGGACTTGCTCCCCCTAAGTTTAAGGACAGAAGAGTATCTCCTCAGGACCATCGAGAGTTTGATCAATCAAGTTCTGCAAATTTTTAATGAATGAATCAAGCTGGTCTTAACTGATTGAACTGTCTCCCCCTCAGCAGGTGCATCAATCTGGGTAGTCTCCCCCCACAATGTTTGCACAGATCTTATACATTATATTTCTAGTCATTCTATCAGCTAATTCTGCTGGAGTCTATTCAGATTGAGACCCAAAAAGTTGAATCATTATTGTAGGTTCAGAGGATATTGAAACCTGAGCACTCATATCTCTTCTTGTTTCCTCACAAGTGTCAGACAGCTGAGGATCATATGGCTCTTATTCACTACTCTCAGAAGATTTGCTTCCAGTTCTTTCTTCTATGATCATAACTGCTTTCTTTTTCTTGTTAGTAGATTGTTGATGTGGGAGCAAGACTCTGTCCCACCTGTCAAACATCTTTGAGTCCATCCTCCTCATGTGATGGATCTTTTTTCCTAGCCTCATATTGAGTATCCCAGGAACAGAATTGTACAAGTACAGAGACAAATTTCTTCCCAGGTTTGGCACTGAGATACATTCTACTATTCTGTCAAATAGTACCTTTCCCCTGTCAGTTCTCTTTGATAGAATTATCCTTATATCTGATGTAGGGTAGGCTGTGTAGTGATGTCCTAAGACGCCCGCTAGTGTCGTGAGGGGTGAACTCACCCTAAGCAATGTCTATATGCCGACACAATATTGATCAAGCAAGCTAATCAAGTTAAGCAACCAAAACGTTAAATTAAACAAGGCATTTATTCATTAGGCGGCAGAGCAATTTCCTTAGGCGTTAGGCAAAAGCACTCCTCCGCACAGAGGCTTAAAATTAGCGCGCGGCGAATTAAGCGACCTGCAAGCTAGAGATCTTCACAAGCAAATGATAACGGACTGTAATTCCAATACGGCACAAATTCCACAGAGCATACAATATTCCAAACCAAATAACACATACAAATCCCAAAGGAAATAACAAAATTCTGAATTAAAAGTTAGGGCTGCAGGAAATCAGTATAGATCTGAAATTTCGGAGGCTTGGAGGGACTTTCAGGTGGTGGGGAGATGAGATCGGGCAAGGGGGAAGGTGGATCCACATGGGGGAATGAAGGGGCTGCTGTTTGGAGGGTGGAGGAGGGCTGTTTGGGGTTGCTGAACTGGTTCAGGCGGGATCCAGCCCGATCTGGACAAATCTGGTCGGATCTGTCCAGATCCGGTGAGGGCTGAGTATGGGGCTGGTGGGGGCTGAATTCGGTGGTCGTGGAGGGGAGGCTAAGGGGCAGTAGTAGGGGGAATGTGTGGTGGTATGCTGGGCGGTGGGGAAGGGCTCAGGCAGCCCAGATCTGGGCGGAAAAGGTTCAGGCGGCTGGCTGGCGTAGGGCGGCTGGCTGGTTCAGGCGGCTGGCTGGCGTAGGGCGGCTGGCTGGTTCAGGCGGCTGGCTGGTTCAGGCGGAGAGGCAGTGGGGCTGGCGAGTTGGATGGGGGAGAGGAGGAGGGAGGGGAAAAGCAAGGGAACTTACCCGAGGCGTCGGCACCAAGGGCTCCACGGCGTCGGCACCGCGGAAGGACCACCGGAAGTAGGGAAGATGAACTCTCCAACTTCAGCAATCCCATTCCTGCAGCCCTAAGATTCCTATTTTTAAGAAAGAAATATTAGGGCAACCGGAATCGACGACTATGATTGGCCGGCGGTTCCGTCCCCAAAACTATTTAAAATAATGTCTGAAATACATAATGATATATATGAAAATGACTCTAAACGACGAGCCGGATGCATCCGTGGCAACGGATCGCCGGTTCAATCAAGCCGTCAGCGCGAATACATGAAGGTGGGGCCCGCCTTGCGCCGAGTTGCGCCCGATGGTCCCCCATCAACTCCCCCCGACTGAAAAGCCTTCATCTCCGATGAATGGAGACGATCGTACTATAGTCGAAGTTTGGGAGCGAGTTGATCAAGCTCAGTAGTAGCAATCCAAGTATCGTCGGAAGAAGAACGTCCAAACCAGCGAACCAAGTAGCGGCACACGAGTCCATCCGTAGAGGGGACGAACTCATGCGCAATGATCTCCGTATCCTTCTCGACCCTCAGCTCTCAGGAAAAGTGGTCCAGCGGTGGTGGTGGTGCACTCGGTGAAGCCAATGGTGGTGAACTCCTGGGGAAGTGGGAAGCAAGGGGAGGCTGGGTGGTGGGGGAAAGGGGTGGTGGTGGAAGCTCGGGAGGGCCGCCAAGGTAGGGATCAGGGTACTCGTGAGGTGGGAAGTAAGGTGTCAGGTCCTCAATATTGAACACAGGGTGGATACCCATGCTCGTAGGAATGTCCAGCTCGTAGGCATTCAACCCGATCCGCCTCAAAACAGTGTAGGGCCCAATTCGCCTGGCGCTTAATTTCTTAGCAGGCCCCTGAGGGAGCCGCTCCGCACGAACTCGCACCATCACCTGCTCACCAACCAGAAAATGTTTTTCCCGCCTATGTCTGTCTGCCTGTTCCTTGTAATGTTCATTGCTCAAATTGATTTTATGCCTGATCGACTCATGCAACTCATGCAAATGACGTGTGAAGGACTCCGCGGACTCACTAGGACGTGACTCAGTCGGGACGGGTATAAGATCAATAGGCTTCCTAGGGTCATAACATGATACTACCTGAAACGGACTCAGACCAGTCGACCTATTGATGGAACTATTGTATGCAAACTCCGCTATAGGCAGCACCGAGTCCCAACTAGATGCGTGCTCTCCAACTAGACATCTCAGCAGGCTACCTAAACTTCTATTCACCACCTCAGTTTGACCGTCCGTCTGAGGGTGGTATGCGGACGAGAACTTAAGAGTAGTTCCTGTTTTCCGCCACAACGTCTTCCAAAAATAACTAACGAACCGTACGTCCCGATCTGACACGATGGACTTTGGGAGACGGTGTAATCTAAAGACCTCACACATAAATAAGGCCGCGACGCGGGGGGCATCGGCGGTTTTGCTACATGCAATAAAGTGCGCCATCTTAGAGAACCGGTCGACCACAACAAAGATAGAATGGTGTTTCCGCAGGGTGCGCAGAAGTCCCAGCACGAAGTCCATACTAATGTCCTCCCAAGGACGGTGGGGAACGGGTAAAGGAGTGTATAAGCCTGTGTTCTGCTTCGTTCCCTTGGCCGTTTGGCATACACGACAATATCGGACAATACGAGCCACATCTTTCTTTAGACTCGGCCAATAGAAACGATCCTCTGCCAGAGCAATCGACTTATCCCGCCCAAAATGTCCGGCGGCACCCCCGGCGTGCAACTCCCAAACTAAATAATCGCAATACGAGGTGTTGGGCACACACAAACGGGAGCCCCGGAATAAATAACCGTCAATGATCTGAAACCCCTCAACAGGATCAGGAGGGTCCCTTGACAATGCAGTGTAGGCCTCAGCGAAATCAGGACAAGCAGGATAGTCTATGATCAACCTCTCGAAACCATCCACCTGGGCCCGCAGTGTGTGAAGTAGAGAGACTCGACGACTGAGTGCGTCGGCGGGCTTGTTCTCAACACCAGCGCGATGCTTGAGAACGTAGTGGAAATCCTGTAAATACTCTACCCACTTCGCGTGGCGGTGACTCAGCTTCTTCTGAGAGTCGAGGTAGCGTAGGGCCTGGTGATCCGAATACAACACAAACTCCCGGGGGAGGAGGTAGTGTCTCCAATATCTCAGTGACTGGACGATAGCATAAAATTCTCGATCGTAGGTCGAGTATTTTTGCTTGGCCTCGTTCAGTTTCTCACTAAAGTAAGAAACTGGGTGTCCCTCTTGACTCAACACTCCTCCTATACCCACACCCGATGCATCGCACGCGACCTCGAAGGCCCTACTAAAATCGGGGAGTCGCAGAATGGGGGCGGACGTCAGCTTGTCCTTAATCTCTTCAAATGCTCGAGTGGCCGCGGCGGTCCACTGGAAATCTCCCTTACGCAGGCAGCTAGTAAATGGGGCCATGATCGAGCTAAAACCCCTAACAAATCTCTTATAAAAGGTAGGCAGTCCATGAAAGCTACGGGCCTCATGAATGGTCGACGGTACGGGCACTCACGGATGGACTGGACCTTCTCAGGGTCAACTGACATGCCTGAGGAGGAGATAATAAATCCCAAGAAGTGTACGGGCTCCGATAGGAAGGAGCACTTATTCAGATTGATAAACAGCTTCTCCTTTCGGAGAATAGCGAATAGGAGCCTCAAGTGCTCAAGGTGATCAGGTTCAGTGTGGCTATAGATCAGAATGTCGTCAAAGTAAACGACTAGGAATTTGCCCATATAGGGCCACAGAACCTGGGTCATGGCTCGCATAAATGTACTTGGGGCGTTCGAAAGCCCAAATGGCATGACCAACCACTCATACAAACCGTCTTTCGTCTTGAACGCCGTCTTCCACTCGTCTCCCTCTCGGACCCTAATCTGGTGGTACCCGCTTCGGAGATCGATCTTCGAGAAGATCTGAGCTCCGGACATCGTGTCTAATAGGTCATCTAGACGAGGGATCAGGAAACGATACTTCACAGTAATCTTGTTGATAGCTCTACTATCAATGCACATGCACCAACTGCCGTCCTTCTTAGGGGTAAGAAGGGCGGGGACGGCACACGGACTCAAGCTCTCGCGGATAAACTGCTTCCGAAGAAGCTCATCAACCTGCCTCTTGAGCTCAGCGTGCTCAACGGGATTCATGCGTTAATGTGGCAGATTGGGGAGCGAGGCCCCCGGGACTAAGTCTATAGCGTGCTGGATGTCCCGCAGAGGGGGTAACTCATCAGGGAGCTCCTCTGGCATAATGTCCGCAAACTCATCTAGTAACGGTCGCACGGTAGGGGAAACCTCAGGTGTAGGGCAATCAGAAGCCATAGTGGCTGCCACTACATACATGATACCAGCATCAGCGCTATCTCTCAGAAACTCACTACGCATCAGGATATACACGGGTCTCGAAGTAATCAATCTAGTGGACGGCTCGACCCGGCCCTTAGGCCTCTCTCTGGGCTGGGTGGGGGATAAAGTGATCTTCCTCCCCTTATCATAGAAGACACACGTGTTCGATCGACCGAAGCACGTGACATCGCGATCAAATAACCAAGGGCGGCCCAGCAGGACGTGGGCGACATCCATAGGGATGACATCGCACCAAACTCGGTCCTCAAAAGATGTTATGGTGATCGGAACGAGACAGCACTGGGTAACCTGGATCGCGGTCTTGTCGACCCAGACGACACGATAGGGGTGGGGGTGAGGCTCCGCCTTCAACTGCATGCGGTCTAGACCCTTCTGGGCCACAATATTCACACAGCTTCCACTATCGATAGCTAATTTGCAGGGACCGCCTGCACTCGGGAAATATGTGTAGAAAATGGTAGTGCGGCGCCAATCCTCATCGGCTCGTGGGGTATGCAGAAAGCGCCTGACCACTCCCACCTCTAACGACCGCTCAGCGTCGCTCTCCCAGCCCTCCTCAACGGTGGCAGTGACCTCCTCAGTAATCTCCACATCTCCCCCTAAATCGGGCTCCTCATCCTCAATCAACAGACTACGTGTGGGGCAGTGAGCCACCACGTGTCCTCTACCCCCGTACCTAAAACATTGTATACCCCCAGGCCTCTGGCCCTCGGTAGCGACAGCCTTCCCCTTCAAGTCAGGAGTGACTCGGGGGGATGAGGTGGCTGCAGCAGTCTGGGCGGGAGAGGGCTTCCTAATTTTGACGAATCTATCCGGGAAGGAAACTGCTTCGTACTAGGGGCATGATGGTACTGCTCATACTCTAGAGCGAGCTGGAATATCTGATCTACAGTATCCAAGCGATGGGTAATCAGCTCTCTCCGGAGATCCGAGCGGAGGACGGCCTTGAATCGAGAGGCGGTGGCAATAGGCTCCTCCGAAATATCGCTCCTAACAACTAGCTCGTCGAATCGAGCCATATACTCAGCTACGGAAAGCGACCCCTGACGTAAGCTCTGCAGCTGATCAAGTAGCTGGTCACAGTAGGAAGCAGGGAGGTATTTATCCCTAAGCCTCTCCTTCATGTCATCCCATCTGGTGATGGGGTAGTAACCGTCACGCTCTAGGGCTCGCTCAACACTAATCCAATACACCTTAGCCTGTCCAACTAATTTCATCTTGGCGAACCGGACACAACGATCATCACTCATATCGTACCAATCAAAATAATGATCCATGTCCAGGAGCCAATCACTAAAGGCCTTTGGATCCAGGCGACCATCGAATGTCGGGGCATCGAGGCGAATCCTATAGGTGATGTCAAAACCGTGATCACCTCTCCGCGGGTCAGGATACTCATCAGGATCGTCGTCCCGGTCATAGTCGTGCCGAGCGGGCGGGGGCCCGCGCTCACGTCGACCCGGCGGGTAATATTCGTCTCGACGATGGTCACGGCGACCGTGTGGAGGGACATGGTCCCTCGGGCCAGGATGACGTGGCATGCGGTAATCTTCCCGCGGGGGCGGGGGTCGGCCACGTGCTGGCTCCGAATTCTGCCATGCAGGCGGGGTGGGGACTCTCACGGGGACCTCACGGTGGTAGCGGTCTGCCGGTGGCGGATCATCTCTGACCCTCTGCCCACGATGGGGAGAGTCTCCCGGGTCTCCCGCGATCTCATCGTCATGAAGGGAGGGACTATCTCTAGCGTGCTCTATCAAATCTAGACGACGAAGTCACCGCGGCGATATCGTGACGCACATTCTCAAACTGGGCACTCATTGCGTAAAAATGTTCTAGAATACGACGTTGGAAGTCTGTGGTAGCGGTGCTCGAATTCGAGCCCGCTGCCCGGTCATTGGTGGCTGGAGGATCTACCATGCTTCTAAATGTCCTACCACTACGGAGCATGCACAATGGCCCAACCTTGGGCTCTGATACCAACTGATGTAGGGTAGGCTGTGTAGTGATGTCCTAAGATGCCCGCTAGTGTCGTGAGGGGTGAACTCACCCTAAGCAATGTCTATATGCCGACACAATATTGATCAAGCAAGCTAATCAAGTTAAGCAACCAAAACGTTAAATTAAACAAGGCATTTATTCATTAGGCGACAAAGCAATTTCCTTAGGCGTTAGGCAAAAGCACTCCTCCGCACAGAGGCTTAAAATTAGCGCGCGGCGAATTAAGCGACCTACAAGCTAGAGATCTTCACAAGCAAATGATAACGGACTGTAATTCCAATACGGCACAAATTTCATAGAGCATACAATATTCCAAACCAAATAACACATACAAATCCCAAAGGAAATAACAAAATTCTGAATTAAAAGTTAGGGCTGCAGGAAATCAGTATAGATCTGAAATTTCAGAGCCTTGGAGGGACTTCTGGGTGGTGGGAGACGAGATCGGGCAAGGGGGAAGGTGGATCCACGTGGGGGAATGAAGGGGCTGGATTTTGGAGGTTGGAGGAGGGTTGTTTGGGGTTGCCGGACTGGTTCTGGCGGGATCCAGCCCGATCTGGACAGATCTGGTCGGATCTATCTAGATCCGGTGAGGGCTGAGTATGGGGCTGGTGGGGGCTGAATTCGGTGGCCGTGGAGGGGAGGCTCAGGGGCAGTAGTAGGGGGAATGTGTGGTGGTATGCTGGGCGGTGGGGAAGGGCACAGGCAGCCCAGATCTAGGCAGAAAAGGTTCAGGCGGCTGGCTGGCGTAGGGCGGCTGGCTGGCGTAGGGCGGCTGGCTGGTTCAGGCGGCTGGATGGTTCAGGCGGAGAGGCAGTGGGACTGGCGGGTTGGATGGGGGAGAGGAGGAGGGAGGGGGAAAAGCAAGGGAACTTACCCGAGGCGTCGACACCAAGGGCTCCACGGCGTCAGCACCGCGGAAGGACCACCGGAAGTAGGGAAGATGAACTCTCCAACTTCAGCAATCCCATTCCAGCAGCCCTAAGATTCCTATTTATAAGAAAGAAATATTAGGGCAACCGAAATCGACGGCTAGGATTGGCCGGCGGTTCCGTACCCAAAACTATATAAAATAATGTCTGAAATACATAATGCTATATATGATAATGACTCTTAACGACGAGCCGGACGCATCCGTGGCAACGGATCGCCGGTTCAATCAAGTCCGTCGGCGCGAATACACGAAGGTGGGGCCCGCCTTGCGCCGAGTTGCGCCCGATGGTCCCCCATCAGTATCTCTTCGCCACGGTTTGGGATTCTCATTAATGGCTCAAGATCATCTTGGATTGATGCAACATGTGGTCTCCAAGAAGGCTGCCCCCTCTCACCATACTTATTCATTCTATGCTCTGACTTTCTGTCCAGATTAATCAACTCGGACCGGCATCCTGGATTAGGCATAAAAATAAGTCCTTCGGCCCCAAAGATCACACATTTACTTTTTGCGGATGATACATTGCTATTTGGCTCGGCAACTACTAGTGCGGCGAATGGATTTGCTCGGATTCTGCCGCATTATTGTGCCTTATCCGGCGAGGCAATCAACTCCCATAAGTCAAACATTGTTTTTGGCCCCAAACTCCCAGTGAGCACAAAGAATAATATCCTCCAGCTTCTCGTCCACGGATGCTCAGGTTCAATCAACTATCTCGGGATCACGCTGCGGTCGGTAATGCTCAAAGTGGCTGACTTTTACGACCTCCTGGACAAAATCTCGTGCAGGATCCGTGCTTGGGGTATTAGGTATCTCTCCTTAGAGGTTAGAGCTGCTATAACCCAAAGTACGTGACTGACACATGTTTTCGTATTTTCGTACTTTCTTTTTCACTTACAAAAAATCAAAAAATAAAAAAATTAAAAACAAAAAAAAAAACTTCAAAAAAAACAAAAAAATATATATATAACACAAAAAAATCAAAAAAAAATTTTAATTAAAAATTTTTGAAGTTTCATTTTTTGAAACTGACTTATTTTTAACTCGGTCCGCGAGATCCGGCTCATCGAGCCATCCACATAACGAGTCATCTCGCGGCTACCTAGTTTGTATTTTTGTAAATATTCTTGTAAATATTTTTGTAAATAATTTTTGTAAATACTTTTTGTAAATATTCTTTCTTTTTCCCCTCTCCCTTTTTCCCTCTCATCCTTGTAAATATTTTTTCTTTTTCCCAAATTTTTGTAAATAGAATGAAAATTTCATTAAAAATACAAAAAAATTCACAAAATTTAAAAATACAAAAAAATTCACAAAACTTAAAAATCCAAAAAAATTTTATTTTCCCATTTTTTCTTTCTTTTTAGTATGTATATATTAAAGATATAAATACAAAAAGAGAAAAAAAGAGCATAACTTCAAAAAACAAAAAAAAAAAATTTTTATGTAAGTTTTTAAACAAATAAATCAAACATTTCATTCTTAAGTTTCTTGTTATCCAAAACTTTCGTTTTGAGTTTATTTATATGCGAATTTGATCAATTCTTTGTTCACTATTCGTTTGTTAATTATAGATTGAAAAATTTAAATAGCCGGGGTTATGTTTTAAAGAATTTATTATACTTTGTTAAAAATATGGGACTAGCTTTAGGCATTACTTCTAATTTTTCATAGATAGGAGCATGTGTACCATGTTAGAAAATAACGACTATAAAATTCAATTATGCTTGCTTTTAGCTTTCTGAAAAATTGGAACGTACAATTTATAAAGGTTGCTCTCAATTATTTTTCAATTAAAAATCTAGTTCTCTTTTCTCCCCTTACTTATCATAACCTCCTTGGTATGATAAAAATATTTCCCCAAAAAGAAAAAGATCTTATGTCAATGGGAATAAGATTTCATTCCGTAAACATAGGCACCCAATAAATTAAAAGATTATACGTTACGGAGTAAGAGGATAAAATTCATTACTCCAACACATATACATTGGGTTATTTATGAAGAAGAAAAAAATTTATGTTAAGGAAATTAAGATTTCGTTTTCCTTTAACATCCAAATCAAAAAAAATGGAGGTTCGAAAAAAATAACCTCGCCTCAAAATCCAAGCATCTTCATAAACCAACATCAACCCCCCTTAGCCAGTTTCATGACTCTAGAATTAATTCAAAAATCTTTTTGAGAGCATAATTCGTAAATTGCATTATTTCCGATAACACTCCTATAAGCTAAAGTTCGTATAACTCCAAACTATTTTCTGTTAATCTAACCAATACAATTATTGCTTTCTATTTAATTACATCAAGAAGTCTTTTGGCCAAAACTTCTGCCCTGTTTAAATCATCTAAATAATTTTAGGACTTAACTCTTATACCCCGTATATTTTTATTTGATCTCTCTTATAATTAATTTAGCGGTAGCAGAACTTAGGGTTTTTTATTATTCCTTATAAGTTCACCTCAAACTTTTGCTCTGGAATAGCAAAAGCTTAAGTATGGGGGTGTTTGATGAGTTGTAAATATACCTATATTTTCGTATTTTATTTAAGTCAATTTTGTTTGCTTTTTGTCTTTTTTTTATCTGTTTTATCCAATAAATTGCTTATTTTTGTAAATATTATTTCTAACTTAGCTTTATTTTTATTGCAGAAAATTTCCAGAAAAATTCCAAAAATAGTCAAAAAGTTGACTGACACGCCCGTGTCACATGACCGACACGCCAGTGTCATGCCCTCGACGATCGCCGACCACAGGTGCCAGCTCGACGATCGGCGATCATCGAGGGCATGACACGGGCGTGTCGGTCATGTGACACGGGCATGTCAGTCAACTTTTTGACTATTTTTGGAATTTTTCTCGAAATTTTCTGCAATAAAAATAAAGCTAAGTTAGAAATAATATTTACAAAAATAAGCAATTTATTGGATAAAACAGATAAAAAAAAGACAAAAAACAAACAAAATTGACTTAAATAAAATACGAAAATATATGTATATTTACAACTCATCAAACACCCTGTAAGACCCCAACCTCGGAGATGATCGCGGGGCGATCAAACAGCACTTTTGGAGGTCTGAACAGGGGCACACGGCCAGGCACACGGCCGTGTGCCTACCCGTGTTCAGTGGTCTTTGGTGGTTTTGTGCAGTCTCGAGTCAGAGAAGGACACGGCCTGAGACACACGGCCGTGTCTCAAGCCGTGTGTGGGGCACACGGCCTCGAACACGGCCGTGTTCGAAGCCGTGTTCATGAAGCCCGACGATCGTTCCTGAAGCTCCAGGTAACACGGCCCGTGGCACACGGCCGTGTCAGGACCCGTGTCGATCGGCGTAACTGATATTTTGGGTTGAATTCGGGCCGTCCGGATCTTTTATGTTGGATCTAACGGCTGTGGGTTAACCAAGGGGGTATTAGGGTTGAGTTTGGGGCTGAATTCCCTCATTTCAACCCAACCCTTTCTCTTTCTAAACTCTTAGAGAGAGGTGAGAACCAAGAGGAGGAGGAGCAAAGTTCCGGCCGCCGGCGGAGCACCGGAGCACCGACTCGCGATCCGAGTCCGGATCCTCGAAGGCAAGGACGAGGCAAAGCTTTCCATCTGTCTACATCTTCATGGCGGGCACGCGGAAATCTACGAGGGTAACGATCCTCTTCATAGGGCATGTGTAGTCGCCCTTCTTTCTATGCATGGGGAAATCCCCCTCTCGCGAGTGAGCGTTGAGGCGCGGAATCCCTTCGGGTAGATATGTAAAGTCCCCGTTGTTAGAGCCCGGAATCGGAGTACGGGCATAGGCATTGTGTGTGAAGCCTATTCGGGTTTAACCCGGATCGGTGATGTTTGCATTGCATGGCCGGAGGAGACTCCGCGCCGATGATTTTTAGTTTTCCGAAATTTCTACGCGGTAGATTGCATACAGGGATCCTTGGGGGTTAACCTCGAGGCGCACCCGGAAAGCTTGGGCGGAATCGCATTGCCGCCATGATGTTGCCTTGGAGGGCAAATCGGTACATAACGGGGTTATGTGCGTGTTTTGATCGATTGGGGGAATGAGGAGAAACTTGGCCCGCACCGATGGCTAAATGGCCGTTGTGAAGTGAGCAACGGGCGGGTGGAACTCTACCCATTCCAAGTGGTCTCGGTAGAAGCGACCTAAAGTACATGGGACTTCCCGGGAAGCTGGAAACGGGCCTAGGCTTCGGCTGAAAGGGCTAAATGCTCACGAGAGTTGCCATCCAAGGGATGGTGGTGGAATCGCGGTGTCAGACTGGGTCCTGACCGGGTTCACCGATTAGTGCCCTGAGAGCACGGAGTGTGCGGCCGTGCGTGCCGACACTTGTGGCGAATAGAATACTTTATAGAATTGTTATGGTAGTTTTATATGCAGGGAAGGAGCACCGCCGTCCCGAGAAACGGGACGGGGTCGTTATAATTTGGTCAGCTTTGCTGACCGTTGCCCTTTTGTATTGCCACCTTTTGGGTGGGTTGCTTTCTACAGGTGCTGCTGCGGAGCCAAGCGGCAAATAGAGGGCTAAAGCCCAAGTTGCAGCGCCAGCCCTCGAAGGCTTAGTTATTAGCTTTTTCATATTCATGTATGGCCGGCCTGCGCGCCGATGTATGAAAGACGCTATCTTGTTAAGCGAACTCTTTTGTAAGGCCTTAAGGCCGTGAACTCTTTTGTGTATTTTCATGTTCGTCATTCCTTTGTGGTATTTATTACTAGTGGACATTCATGCCTTTATGGGTTCTTTGTTTAACTTAAAAATGCTTCCGTTAGAATGCGTTGTGTAGGACGTTGTTGTTAAATTGGTTGGAATGGTTGTCCATATTCGTAACCTTCCGGTCTGTCCGTAGTATATGGCGTCGGGCCCCGACCGGACCTACTGCTATATGCTATGCGACGGATATGGGTGTTACAAATTGGTATCAGACTACTGGTTTCGGTCTAACTTATTGGAATTCGCGGACGAATTCTTTTAAGGGGTGGTGAGCACGGTCACGTGCGTCATCGTTATAACATGAAAAAGAACCCATGAATGTCCACTTAGGAATGAAAATACACTTGTTGAGGAACCTGCGTGTTCCTGTAATTGCTGTTTGCAGTAGTGTTTGGTCGCTTATCGGTGTTTTTGCACGAATATAGGTGACCAGAAGTGGCGCTGGGCCGTCTGAACGGCCAGGTTCTGAGGCGAGAAGTGCGCCAAGCGATACGCCTGCAACACCTTTGTCTACAGAGACCATTAGGTTAGTGGCGGAAGCGGTCATGGCAATGATTAATGCGCAGCCTGCAAGGCAGGTGTAGCAGCCTGCTCCTGCTGTGGAGCAAGTACCGCTTCAAACGGCAGAGCAAAGGAGGGTTGAGCAAGTTGTGTTGGAGCCAGAGTTGCCGCGGAGAGCAACTGAAAGACAACTGAAGCATGTCATGGGCTTTCATCCATCGGTGTTCACGGGGGCAGAAACCCCGACCCAAGCAGAGGATTGGCTCCCAAGGGTCAACAGGGTGATGACTGCGACGGAAACTGAAGAGTGGCAGAAGACCACTATAGCGACGTTCCTTTTGGATGGGGACGCAAGACTGTGGTGGGAGGGCTTAGAGCTGCATCAGTTGAGGGGAAGGCCATTGGCCGAAGTCCCGATGGAGGAGTTTGCGAGACTATTTATGGCTCGATACCTCCCCTCGGCGCAGAGGATCGCGCTAGAGAGCGAATTCCAGAAGTTGGTGCAGGGTGATAGCACCGTTGATGAATACCTCCACGAGTTAACTCGGTTGGGGAGATATGTCGGCGCTACCTTCGCAGACGAGGAGCGCAAGACGAGCCGCTTTTATGAAGGGCTAAGGGATGATTTGAGGTTGCTACTGTCGGGGCCCAAGGCGCAGGGTTTCAAGACCCTGGTCAGTTCGGCCCGGTCCTTTGAGAAGGATATGAGAAACGTGCAAGCGAAGAAGGAGAGGGAATCTGGTGGCAAGAGATCAGAGTTCAAGGTGCCGACTACGTCGAAGTCGGGCTACCGCAGATTCTCCAAGAAGTCTAGGACTTCGGGTCCAGCTCCTTCTGCAGGTGCCTCGGGGGCAACTACCAATCGAACCCCGGGCGCTTGTTTCACGTGTGGGAAGCCGGGGCACTTTGCCCGTGACTGCTGGAGTGGACGCTCAAAGTCCGAAAGGAAACAAGGAGCTATCTACGAGGAAAAGGGCAAAGCGGTGGAGTCGACCGCGTCCCACTATGCTTCGACTCAGCCTAGAGTCTACAACTTGGGCCAGCAGGAGGCCATCAAGCAAGCGTATGTGGTGACAGGTATGAGTTAATTTATGCAAGTTGACTTGAGAATACTATTACCTGTTGCTTGTTAAGCTAATGTCTTTTGCTTAGGCTTTGTGGTGATTAGCGATAGTCCGGCACGGGCACTGTTCGACACTGGTGCTTCGCATTCTTTCTTGTCCGAACAGTTTATATCGCGTATCGGAGTCCCTTCTTCGATGGCGAAGGACAAGTTAGATGTGTTGCTACCGAATGGGTGCTCGATGCGTGCGGACAAAGTGTGCGCCGTGAAGGTTCACATAGGGAGCCAAGAGTTCGACTTGTTAGCGTCATTATTGCCGTTAGTAGAGTTCGATGTTATCTTTATAATGGATTGGCTGTCAGAGCAGAAGGCTTGGATCGATTGCGACCGTAAGGAGGTCAAGCTGGGTGTAGGGCGGGAGACTACTTTCGAGGGGCTTAAGGGGTCGAGCAAGACACTGATGTCTGCTCTTCAGGTGGTGAAGGCGGTTCGTGCTGGTGCAGAGCTGTTCTTCGCATTAGTGGAGGCTGCAAAGCCGAAGTCCACTTTGGATGAGATCCCCGTGGTATGCGAGTACCCAGATGTGTTCCCAGATAGCCTTCCTGGAGCCCCACCGCAGCGAGAGATTGATTTTACGATCGAGCTCGTGCCGGGTGCCAAACCCGTGTCACGTGCTCCTTATAGGTTGGCGCCAAAGGAGATGGCGGAGTTGAAGGTTCAGCTGGAGGAGCTGATGGAGCAAGGTTATGTGCGTCCAAGTTCGTCGCCTTGGAGCGCACCGGTCCTCTTCGTTAAAAAGAAGGACGGTAGTATGCGGCTGTGCATCGACTACAGAGAATTGAACAAGTTGACGGAGAAGAACAAGTACCCGATCCCGAGGATTGATGATCTCTTTGATCAGTTAGTCGGATCGTCTGTATACTCCAAGTTGGACTTGAAGTCGGGATACTATCAGCTGAGGATCAGGGAATGTGATATCCCAAAGACGGCGTTCAGTATGAGGTACGGGCATTTCGAGTTCACGGTCATGCCGTTTAGACTGACGAATGCGCCAACGGTATTTATGGATCTGATGAACCGGACGTTCAGAGATTACCTGGATCGCTTTGTGATTGTCTTCATCGATGACATTCTAGTGTACTCGCAGTGTGAGGAAGATCACTTTAAGCACTTGCACCTGGTGTTGGAGACCCTGAGGAGGAATGAGCTTTATGCGAAGTTTTCCAAGTGCGAGTTCTGGCTACCCTCAGTAGCATTCCTTGGTCATATAGTGAGTGGGGAAGGTATAACTGTGGATCCGGCGAAGATAGTTGCGATACGGGAGTGGCCTGTGTTGTCTTCGGTAGCGGAAGTCCGTAGTTTCCTTGGGCTTGCCGGCTATTACAGGCGCTTCGTAGAGAACTTCTCGCGGATAGCGTTACCTCTCCCAAAGTTGACCAGGAAGGATCAGAGATTCTTATGGACGCAAGAGTGCGTGCAGGCTTTCGAGGAGCTGAAGAGACGGTTGACCACGGTGCCAGTGCTCAGTTCGCCGAGTGGAACCGAGGGCTTTGAGGTGTATAGCGACGCTTCGGGTAGTGGTTTGGGCTGCGTGTTGTTGCAGCATGGTAGCGTGATAGCGTATGGATCGCGTCAGCTAAAGGTGCATGAAAGAAATTATCCGGTGCACGACTTGGAGTTGGCGGCTGTGATATTTGCACTCAAGTTGTGGAGGCACTACCTATACGGAGTAAGGGTCGACATATACACCGATCACAAGAGCCTAAAATACTTGTTGGATCAAAAGGATCTCAATATGAGGCAGAGGAGGTGTATGGAGTTCCTGGGGGACTACACTTTCAAGATACATTATGTACCCGGGAAGGGCAACGCAGTTGCGGATGCGCTGAGCTGCAGGGCTCCCGCCCAAGCCAACTGGTTGTCGGTGCATGATGAGCGGCTAGTACGGGAGTTGGAGAAGCTTGAGATCTGTTGCGTTGACAAGCAGTCGAGCGCCAAGGCAATGTTAAACTGGACAGAGGTGCAGTATGACCTGGCTGATCGGGTTTGGCAGTCATTGGAGTTGGATGACTCCATGAAGGAGCTTTTGGAGGCCGCTCTGGATGGGTCAAATTCCCAGTTCTCGGTAGAAGATGGGTTATTAAGGAAGGATCATCGTTTGTGCGTCCCAAGTGGGGGCAACCTCCGGGCGGAGTTGATGTACGAGGCTCATCATACCAAGTACTCGATCCACCCAGGGAGCACGAAGATGTATCGTGATCTTAAAAAGTTGTTTTGGTGGCCGGGACTTAAGAAATTTGTGGCGTTGTATGTGGCCAAATGTCAAGCGTGCGCCTTGGTGAAGGCGGAGTGCCAAAAGCCGGGCGGATTTCTGAAGTCCTTGCCTATACCGGAGTGGAAATTCGACGACATATCCATGGATTTTGTGCATGGATTGCCAAGATCGCAGAAGGGAAACGACGCCATTTGGGTGATCGTTGACAGATTGACGAAAGTGTCGCATTTCTTACCAATGAGGAAGGATGATCTAGTAGAGAAGTTGGCAAAGCTCTATGTGGATAGCATTGTGCGCTTGCACGGGGTGCCCCGCAGTATTGTGAGTGATCGCGATGGGCGTTTCACGTCCAATGACTAGAGGCTAGTGCATCAAATGTTGGGCTCCAAACTGAAGTTTAGCACGGCGTTTCATCCGCAGACGGATGGCCAGACCGAGAGAGTCAACAGAACCTTGGAAGACATGCTTCGCATGTGTGCGTTGGACTTCGGAAAGAGGTGGGAGGACCACCTATACTTGGTCGAATTTGCTTATAACAATAGTTATCAAGCAAGCATTCAGATGGCGCCGTTCGAAGCTCTTTACGGAAGAAAATGTCGCACGCCGTTGTCGTGGTTAGAAACGGGTGAGTCCAAGCTTTATCAGCGTCAAGACATTGAAGATGCCACTTCCTTAGTGCATACTATACGGGAGCGGTTGCGGATTGCCCAGGATAGGCAAGCCAAGTATTATAATGCCAAGCATAGGAACGTGGAATTCAGTGTTGGCGATTGGGTGTACTTGAAGATCAAGCCGTTCAAGGGTGTCTCACGGATTCGACGCTTGAAAAAGTTGAGTCCGAGATACCTTGGGCCATTTGAGATTCTGGAGCGGATCGGAGAAGCAGCTTATAGGTTGAGGTTATCCGCAGAGTTAAGTGCTTTGCATGATGTATTCCACATCTCGGTTTTGCGGAAGGCAGTGCAAGAGCCTTCGCAGGTGTTAGCGGCCGACCAAGTACCGGTTGAGGAAGGATTGACAACGAAAGTCAAGCCCATATCTATTGAGGATTTCGAAGTCAAGCGGCTTCGGAACAAGGAAATCAGAATGGTGAAGGTCCGTTGGGATAACTGCGGACGCGAGGAACTCTCTTGGGAGCGAGAGCAGGCAATGCGCGAGGAGTACCCCGAGTTGTTTCCCTCAGGTACTCGTTATGTTTATTTTCTGTGTAGTCTCTGTTCTTAATTTCGGGACGAAATTCTCTTAAGGGGGAGGGAGTTGTAAGACCCCAACCTCGGAGATGATCGCGGGGCGATCAAACAGCACTTTTGGAGGTCTGAACAGGGGCACACGGCCAGGCACACGGCCGTGTGCCTACCCGTGTTCAGTGGTCTTTGGTGGTTTTGTGCAGTCTCGAGTCAGAGAAGGACACGGCCTGAGACACACGACCGTGTCTCAAGCCGTGTGTGGGGCACACGGCCTCGAACACGGCCGTGTTCGAAGCCGTGTTCATGAAGCCCGACGATCGTTCCTGAAGCTCCAGGTAACACGGCCCGTGGCACACGGCCGTGTCAGGACCCGTGTCGATCGGCGTAACTGATATTTTGGGTTGAATCCGGGCCGTCCGGATCTTTTATGTTGGATCTAACGGCTGTGGGTTAACCAAGGGGGTATTAGGGTTGAGTTTGGGGCTGAATTCCCTCATTTCAACCCAACCCTTTCTCTTTCTAAACTCTTAGAGAGAGGTGAGAGCCAAGAGGAGGAGGAGCAAAGTTTCGGCCGCCGGCGGAGCACCGACTCGCGATCCGAGTCCGGATCCTCGAAGGCAAGGACGAGGCGAAGCTTTCCATCCGTCTACATCTTCATGGCGGGCACGCGGAAATCTACGAGGGTAACGATCCTCTTCATAGGGCATGTGTAGTCGCCCTTCTTTCTATGCATGGGGAAATCCTCCTCTCGCGAGTGAGCGTTGAGGCGCGGAATCCCTTCGGGTAGATATGTAAAGTCCCCGTTGTTAGAGCCCGGAATCGGAGTACGGGCGTAGGCATTGTGTGTGAAGCCTATTCGGGTTTAACCCGGATCGGTGATGTTTGCATTGCATGGCCGGAGGAGACTCCGCGCCGATGATTTTTAGTTTTCCGAAATTTCTACGCGGTAGATTGCATACAGGGATCCTTGGGGGTTAACCTCGAGGCGCACCCGGAAAGCTTGGGCGGAATCGCATTGCCGCCACGATGTTGCCTTGGAGGGCAAATCGGTACATAACGGGGTTATGTGCGTGTTTTGATCGATTGTGGGAATGAGGCGAAACTTGGCCCGCACCGATGGCTAAATGGTCGTGGTGAAGTGAGCAACGGGCGGGTGGAACTCTACCCATTCTAAGTCGTCTCGGTAGAAGCGACCTAAAGTACATGGGACTTCCCGGGAGGCTAGAAACGGGCCTAGGCTTCGGCTGAAAGGGCTAAATGCTCACGAGAGTTGCCATCCGAGGGATGGTGGTGGAATCGCGGTGTCGGACTGGGTCCGGACCGGGTTCACCGATTAGTGCCCTGAGAGCACGGAGTGTGCGGCCGTGCGTGCCGACACTTGTGGCGAATAGAATACTTTATAGAATTGCTATGGTAGTTTTATATGCAGGGAAGGAGCACCGCCGTCCCGAGAAACGGGACGGGGTCGTTATAATTTGGTCAGCTTTGCTGACCGTTGCCCTTTTGTATTACCACCTTTTGGGTGGGTTGCTTTCTACAGGTGCTGCTGTGGAGCCAAGCGGCAAATAGCGGGCTAAAGCCCAAGTTGCAGCGCCAGCCCTCGAAGGCTTAGTTATTAGCTTTTTCATATTCATGTATGGCCGGCCTGCGCGCCGATGTATGAAAGACGCTATCTTGTTAAGCGAACTCTTTTGTAAGGCCTTAAGGCCGTGAACTCTTTTGTGTATTTTCATGTTCGTCATTCCTTTGTGGTATTTATTACTAGTGGACATTCATGCCTTTATGGGTTCTTTGTTTAACTTAAAAATGCTTCCGTTAGAATGCATTGTGTAGGACGTTGTTGTTAAATTGGTTGGAATGGTTGTCCATATTCGTAACCTTCCGGTCTGTCCGTAGTATATGGCGTCGGGCCCCGGCCGGACCTACTGCTATATGCTATGCGACGGATAGGGGTGTTACACACCCCCATACTTAAGCTTTTGCTATTCCAGAGCAAAAGTTTGAGGTGAACTTATAAGGAATAATAAAAAACCCTAAGTTCTGCTACCGCTAAATTAATTATAAGAGAGATCAAATAAAAATATACGGGGTATAAGAGTTAAGTCCTAAAATTTTTTAGATGATTTAAACAGGGCAAAAGTTTTGGCCAAAAGACTTCTTGATGTAATCAAATAGAAAGCAATAATTGAATTGGTTAGATTAACAGAAAATAGTTTGGAGTTATACGAACTTTAGCTTATAGGAGTGTTATCGGAAATAATGCAATTTACGAATTATGCTCTCAAAAAGATTTTTGAATTAATTCTAGAGTCATGAAACTGGCTAAGGGGGGTTGATGTTGGTTTATGAAGATGCTTGGATTTTGAGGCGAGGTTATTTTTTTCGAACCTCCATTTTTTTTGATTTGGATGTTAAAGGAAAACGAAATCTTATTTTCCTTAACATAAAATTTTTTCTTCTTCATAAATAACCCAATGTATATGTGTTGGAGAAATGAATTTTATCCTCTTACTCCGTAACGTATAATCTTTTAATTTATTGGGTGCCTATGTTTACGGAATGAAATCATATTCCCATTGACATAAGATCTTTTTATTTTTGGGGAAATATTTTTATCATACCAAGTAGGTTATGATAAGTAAGGGGAGAAAAGAGAACTAGATTTTTAATTGAAAAATAATTGAGAGCAACCTTTATAAATTGTACGTTCCAATTTTTCAGAAAGCTAAAAGCAAGCATAATTGAATTTTATAGTCGTTATTTTCTAACATGGTACACATGCTCCTATCTATGAAAAATTAGAAGTAGTGCCTAAATCGAGTCCCCTATTTTTAACAAAGTATAATAAATTCTTTAAAACTTAACCCGGCTATTTAAATTTTTCAATCTATAATTAACAAACGAATAGTGAACAAAGAATTGATCAAATTCGCATATAAATAAACTCAAAACGAAAGTTTTGGATAACAAGAAACTTAAGAATGAAATGTTTGATTTATTTGTTTCAAAACTTACATAAAAAAAAAAATTTTGTTGTTTTTTGAAGTTATGCTCTTTTTTTGTATTTTTGTATTTATATCTTTAATATATACATACTAAAAAGAAAGAAAAATGCGAAAATAAAATTTTTTTGGATTTTTAAGTTTTGTGAATTTTTTTGTATTTTTAAATTTTATGAATTTTTTTGTATTTTTAATGAAATTTTCATTCTATTTACAAAAATTTGGGAAAAAGAAAAAATATTTACAAGGATGAGAGGGAAAAAGGGAGAGGGGAAAGGGAAAGAATATTTACAAATAGTATTTACAAAAATTATTTACAAAAATATTTACAAGAATATTTACAAAAATACAAACTAGGTAGCCGCGGGATGACTCGTTATGTGGATGGCTCGATGAGCCGGATCTCGCGGACCGAGTTAAAAATAAGTCAGTTTCAAAAATGAAACTTCAAAAATTTTTAATTAAAATTTTTTTTTGATTTTTTTGTGTTATATATATATATATATTTATTTTTTTTTGAAGTTTTGTTTTTTTTTTTAAAATTTTTTTAATTTTTTGTTTTTTTGTAAGTGAAAAAGAAAGTACGAAAATACGAAAACAGCCCCCCCCCCCCCCCGGCTGGACCCTCGTGGCAGTGCCTCAATATTTGTGTGCACTCCACTCCCGCGACGCATCTTCGAACCGCTTGGTCCGCGCAGATACGGAAAAGAAATGGGTCATCCCAAAAGAAATTTTTCAAGTCGGAAAAGAATTTCTTCTTTTGATGACTTGAAAAATCTTTTGGAAGTACCCGCGCGACTAAGTAGTTCGCAAAATCTGCGAACCAAGGCGAAGATGACGAAGACGAACGAATGGCGAGAAGGCGTTCCTCGGGGAATCTGTCATTTATTTCAGATTCGACGAGCGCTTCGGCACCCGGATTTTCTAAACGGGAGAGGTGGTTTGCCGCTAGATTCTCCGCGCCCTTCTTATCTAGATCTCCAAGTCAAACTCTTGTAGGAGGAGAATCCATCAAAGAAGGCGGGGCTTCGCGTCGGCTTTAGCTAATAGATATTTAAGGGCGGAGTGATCGGTGAAAACGATAACTTTAGATAGCGTAAGGTACGAGCAAAACTTATCGAAAGCGAAAACGACGGCTAAGAGTTCCTTTTCCGTCGTCGTGTAATTCACTTGTGCAGAAGTGAGCGTCTTGCTAGCGTAATAAATAGGATGAAATTTTTTTTCTACGCGTTGGCCAAGAACGGCGCCTAAGGCAATATCACTAGCATCGCACATGATTTCGAATGGAAGGGACCAATTAGGGGCCACTAGAATCGGAGAATTGATAAGTTTTTGTTTTATAAAATTAAAAGCAGACTCGCAATCGCTACTAAAGACAAAAGGTGATTCCTTTTCCAAGAGGTGAGTAAGCGGCTTTGTTATTTTTGAAAAATCTTGAATGAAGTGCCTATAAAAGCCCGCGTGGCCTAAGAAACTCCTAATGGATTTTATGTTTGTCGGCTGAGGAAGTTTTTCTATGAATTCAACTTTTGCCTTATCGACCTCTATCCCCTTAATCGAAATCTTATGGCCGAGGACCAAACCTCCTCGAACCATAAAGTTACACTTTTCCCAATTTAAAACATGATGCGTGTCCTCGCATCGCTGGAGGACACGATTGAGATTACGAAGACAATCCGGGAATGAGCATCCGAATACAGAAAAGTCATCCATAAATATTTCCATAATATCTTCTACTAGCTCACCAAAAATTGCTAGCATACATCTTTGGAATGTAGCCGGCGCATTGCAGAGGCCAAATGGCATTCTTCGATAGGCGAAGGTGCCAAAGGGGCAAGTAAAAGTTGTTTTCTCTTGGTCTTCGGGGGAAATAGGGATTTGGAAAAACCCCGATAAACCGTCGAGAAAATAATAAAAAGGATGACCGGAAAGATGCTCAAGAATTTGGTCAAGGAACGGTAGTGGAAAATGGTCTTTGCGGGTGGCATCATTAAGTTTGCGGTAATCGATGACCACCCGCCAACCCGTAACAGTACGAGTTGGGACGAGCTCGTTGTGCTCATTCGCCACTACGGTTAGACCGCCCTTCTTGGGCACGACATGAATGGGACTAACCCATGCACTATCAGAAATGGGATAAATAATCCCCGCATCTAATAATTTAATTATCTCAGCTTTCACGACGTCTTTCATGTTTGGGTTAAGACGCCGCTGCGGCTGAATGGTTTTGCGGCAATTATCGTTTAAGAAAATTTTGTGAGTGCAGAAAGAAGGGTTAATTCCCTTTAGGTCAGAAATTTGCCACGCAATTGCGTGGCGATGTTTAAGCAAAACCTCCAATAACTCGGAGGTCTCCGAATCGCTTAAATACGAAGAAATGATTACTGGGAGTGTATCATTTTTCCCTAAAAAGGCGTATTTTAGGGATTCGGGTAATGGTTTGAGTTCTAGGATGGGCGGTTCTTCTAGTGAGGTTTTTGTGCTAATGTCTTTTGAACCAATTGGTTCAAAAGGCATGTTCGTCGACGCGTCCTCATCGCAATAAAAATTTTTGAGCGAAAAAATATTTTCGTTTAAAAACTCGGACTCGAAAACCGGAGAAGAACAATCTCCATAAAAAGAATCTAAAGAGTAACAGAAATCGTCGCTCGGCGACGAGTCTTCCATAGAGGAGTTAATAGAAAAAGTAACTTGGTCGTCTCCTACCCGAAGGAGAAGCTGACCATTACTTACATCAATTAACGCACGTGAGGTCGCGAGGAAAGGGCGACCAAGTATTATTGGTACGTTGGCGTCTTCCTCGATGTCCAAGATGACGAAGTCCACCGGGAAGGTGAACTTGTCTACTCGGACAAGGACATCCTCAACAACCCCGATGGGGAACCTAACCGAGCGATCCGCTAGTTAGATGCGCATATTGGTAGGAGTAGGAGTACCCAAACCTAAACGCAGGAAGAGCGAGAACGACATCAAATTAATGCTCGCGCCTAAGTCTGCCAAGGCGTATTTTACTAATACATTGCCAAAAAGGCACGGGATGGAGAACCTTCCCGGGTCGTTTTGTTTTAAGGGCAATTTACTAGTAAGAGCCGCCGAGCAGACAGCGTTGAGAGATATATGCAAAATATCCTCGAGTTTGCGTTTATTAGAAAGTAGTTCTTTTAAAAATTTCACATATTTAGGCATTTGCGAGATAGCCTCGCAAAAAGGTAAATTAATATGAATTTGTTTAAGTAATAAAATAAATTTTTCATATTGCGCGTTATCTAACTTATGCCGGTAGGGCAACGCCTTGTTTAAAATAGTTTTGTCGTTAAAAATCGGTAAGGGTTGCATAATCGAAGAAGAGGGAAGAGGGGTCGGAGGTGAAATATGTACCTGAGGATCGATCCGTTTTGGATCGACCACCTCCTTACCGCTACGGAGGGTTATAGCGTTGGCGGTTTCCCTTGGATTGGGCTCCGTGTTCCCTGGCAGTGCCCCTAGGGCGCGTTCTGACATAAGTCGCGCCAGCTGTCCAACCTGGAGTTCTAAATTTTTTAGCGATCCGGTGATGTTCCGGATATTGGACTCGTTGGACGCTACATAACGATTAAAATTTTCCTCCACCGGGGATGGCTTCATAGGAGGGGGAGGAGGAAACGTTGGCGCAAAAGGAGGTGGAGGGGGACGCTGCGCGTTGTTCGGGTTACTCCAGGAGAAATTCGGATGGTTCCTCCAACCCGGGTAATAGTGGCTACTATAAGGGTTGTTTTGAAATGAGGGACGCACCGGATTTCTCATGTAGTCCACGAATTCGTCGACTACGCAGACGTTGGAGGGGGGAGAAAACAAGGCAGAGTGGAGGAGGCAACAGACATCTCCGCCACCTGCTTAGTTAGCCTTTCCACTTGGAGGGCTAGCTGAGCAGTGACATCCACTTCAAAAATGCCCGCCTGCTTAGGGCGCGCCCGCGGGACATTCCACTGGTAGGCGTTCACCGCCATTTCCTCGAAAAGGGCCTGGGCGGCCTCGGGGGTCTTATTGTTCAGAGTGCCCCTGGCAGCCGCGTTAATCATTTGACGCGTCTGACTATTCAGTCCATTATAAAAAATTTGTACCTGCAACCACATTGGCATAGCGTGGTGCGGGCACCGGCGGAGAAACTCCTTAAAGCGTTCCCAAGTCTCGTAAAGAGACTCAGAGTCGTTTTGGACGAACGAAGATATGTCCGCCCGCAGTCTTGCAGTTTTCACGGGCGAAAAATACTTCGTAAGGAATTTCTCAGCCAATTCCGCCCAGGATGTGATGGATCCCCACGGGAGGGAGAGTAACCACGCCTTATCCTTGGACTTAAGAGAGAAGGGAAAAAGGCGCAAACGAATGGCGTCATCAGTGACGCCATTAATTTTAAAAGTATCGCAAATTTCAAGAAAATTAGACAAGTGATTATTGGGGTCCTCATCCAGCAGTCCGTCAAACTGCTCGGCATTTTGGATCATTTAAATCACACTTGACTTAATTTCAAAATTATTGTTGGCCACAGCGGGCCGAACAATACTCGAGCCCGTATCATCCAAGTTGGGTTGAGCGTAGTAAGACATAGTACGCTCGGCCGATTGGGCATTATTCGGGTCGGCCATAGAAAAAGAAGAGGGTTCTCCGATAGATTCTGCGGGGTCTAAAAAGGGAATTCGACGGAGAGATCGGATACGCGCAAGAGAGCGGTTGATCTCGGGGTCGAATTCAAGATTTTCAGAACTCGAAGGTTGTCCACGGGTCATACATCCTAAAAAAACGAAAGGGGGAAGGATTTTTTTGTATAAATTTTTTTTTTATTTGAAAATAAAGTAAAATTAATAGAGTCCCGGATTCAATATAACAACCGTGTTCCCCAGCAACGGCGCCAAAAACTTGATGGCCGCAGAACAAAGACCTACTGTGGTTAGTTCGAAATGGTCAGATTTCGCGGGGGTTAGAAGATCGAGTTTTCTAACGAGAGGAGGCAAGTGCACCTATCGCAAGTAGTACTCGGTATTCGGGAAAATACCGAGGTCATATTATTCTCGGGGACGCGTTGATTATATCTACTCTTCCAGGAATACTATTATCTTACTAACAGTAAGGTGGGATTTTTTTGTTTAATTAAAACGGAAAGAAAGAAAGCAGAATTTTGCTAAGTTAGTTCGATGACGGGTTAACGCTCGGCATCGAATCGGATTAAGACTAAAATTATTCTTAACAATTATTGAACTTTGTTTTTAATTTAATAAAAGGCACTTGGCCGTGGAGGTTCCAAGAACATGAGCTCACCTTTGTCTAGGGATATCGCTCACCTGGGCGCTAAGGCTATTCGACCGAACGTTAGTCCGACGAAGGATTCCCCTTAACGCCCGCATTACGCTAAGAACCCCGCTATTGGGTGGGGAACCCAATCCGGCAGAACTACGTTTCTCCTCTTTCGTGGGGGCGTATGCAGTTCTCTTTACCCAAGGGGGATCGGTCCATACGTGCAGCCTCTCGGCGTCGCGTATGGATAACGGTAATAGAGCCCACACATCGATTATGTGGTCCTATGTGTCGTTAACCCGGGGTAAACCTTAAGTCCTTAAATTAAAATAAAAATAAAGTTTTTTAATTATTTCAAATCATTTTTTATGTCCCAATGCTCTTCGATGCCGAAGGCTAAAAGAGATTAGCCACTCATCGGTATGGGGACGGCTTTATGTTTTTAGGTGAAGCGTGAGTGTTAAATTAAGCACTGAACAATTATAAGAGAAAACACGAAAAATAGGACAATTAGATAAATTGAAGGCAAATTGATGCAGGCACTCACGCACACTTCAAAACCATAAAGAAAATTAAATAAAGCAAGCCCTACTCAAATGAGTAGGCGGAAATAAATGCACACACGCACACACTCTTCTTAATTGAAGAAAACGATAAATAAAGCGGTAAAATTATCTCCTACACGCACGCACTCTACATAATTGAGAAAGCGATAAAATTGCAAGTCCCGGTTCAAATGAGTGGGCGGGAGTAAATTTATCTCATACACGCACGCACTCTACTTGAAAGTAAAACACACACACGCACTCTACAGAAATGAAAACACACGCACCCACACAAAGTTTTCCTACTCAAGTGAGTAGGAAGAAAATGAAAGTAGTAAAAACACAAGTCCCACTCAAACGAGTGGGCGGGAAATGAAAGCAGAGCGCTATTTAACTCTTAACGAGTAGGCGGAAATAAATGCATACGCACACACGCACTCTACAGGAGTTGAAATAAAGCAGTAAAACCTAACTCATACACGTACACACACTTGCAAAAATAAGAAAAACAAGGTTGCTGATAGATTAAAACGACTGCATTTCTACCGCTAGAATGCGGTAGAAATGCATAAAAAGTGAAAATAAAAATTAACCAGAGCGAAAAGTTTTGCAAATAAACGCAAAATGAAAGTACTCGAAAAATTAATACAATTGCATTTCTACCGCTAGAATGCGGTAGAAATGCATAAAAAGATGAAATAAAAATTAAAGGGACTAAAAGTTTTACGAATAAAAAGCTAAAATGAAGTGAGCGAAAAATTATAACGACTACATTTTTATTCATAAGTTTTTATAAAACCTCCAAAAAAGTGAGAATAAAACTAAAAAGGAACGAGAAGTTTTACATTCCTAAGAGCCTAAGTTAAAAAAAATAAAAACGAACACTTTTAGGGGGGTTTTTATAAAACCTATATGAATAAAAATGATAAAGAAGAAAAAGCTAAAGCTAAAAAGTGCGGAAAATGAAAACTAGACGGACGGCACAACGGCTAGAAATGCCGATAAATCCTAAATCTAACTAAGTTATGAAAGCTAAAAAGATGAAAACATAAAAGAAACACAAAATGATGAACGAAAAATTGCTTAAGTAGGCGCATTCAAATGGATTTTTTTCATACTAATTAAGAGAGAAAAATTCAAATTTTATTAAAGTAAAAACCCTAATACAAACTAAGAGAGAGAGAGGGGGAGAAATTCTCCTTACATAAGTATGGAATCCAAATGGGCAGCACCTCCCCTAAGCAATGTGGTCAAAAAAGTGGACAAAATAAGCTTCCTGGAAGCTCTTATTTATAGACAAATTTTCGGGTTGGTCACGCCCGTGACTAGGGCGTGACAGGGGGGGCGTGTCGACACTATTCATGAGCTGATCGGGTGACTTGACTGGAAAGTTGACTTCGGCTGAAAACATGGCGGTCACGCCCTAGGTCACGGGCGTGACTGGGGCATGTCGGGGAGGTCGATCTGGGCGCGGTCCGGCCGCAAAGTCGTGCGCGTCACGTCGGGCCAGGTGGCAAGGTCACGCCTGTGTCACACCTTGACACGGGCGTGTCGAATGGCGTGTCGAGCTGGGTTTGATGATCGCCGATCGTTGAGCTGGCACCTGTGGTCGGCGATCGTCGAGGGTATGACACGGGCGTGTCGGTCATGTGACACGGGCGTGTCAGTCAACTTTTTGACTATTTTTGGAATTTTTCTGGAAATTTTCTGCAATAAAAATAAAGGTAAGTTAGAAATAATATTTACAAAAATAAGCAATTTATTGGATAAAACAGATAATAAAAAGACAAAAAACAAACAAAATTGACTTAAATAAAATACGAAAATATAGGTATATTTACAACTCATCAGTACGCTCTCAGCGCTCCCCCTCCATGCCCTCGCTAATGCTCCAATGCCGCTATCGATTGTAAATAAAATAAACACTCTTCTTTCAACATTTTTCTGGTCCGGAACTGAGCAAAAACACTCTATACACTACGCCAAGTGGTCGGAAATTTGTTTGCCAAAAGATAAGGGAGGACTAGGCTTTAAGAACTTGCTACTCTAGAGGCGGGTCCTTATGGGTAATGTGGCGGCGCGGATTTTAAGAGCGGATGACAGCTTATTAGCAAGAGTTTTAGAGTGTAAGTACACTGGAAGGAACAGATTTAGTAATTGCCGCAGCCATTCAAAAATCTGGAAATGCATATGCCTGGGCCGAGAGATTGTGGAGAAGCACACTTTTTTTATGGTTGGCAATGGTACGTCTATTTCAACTCTTGAGGATAACTGGATCGGGATTCTTCCCCTCAGTAAATGGCCGATTTTTCTCAACATCTCTGCCATGCCGGATCATATAGCGGGGCTCCTCGACCCCGAATTTGGATGGTCGGCCCAGCTGGTATCAGCCTTCAGCACAATTTTGATTGATCAAATTTTAAAGTTTCCAAGAGATAATGTGGGGGGGGGACAAGCTTCCATCCGCTCTGAAAAAACGAGGATTAATGTTAATGTTGTCTACGGGTTTGAATGCCTGCAAAGCTCCCTCGTTGGCGGAGACTTTTGGAGAATCAAAGCGCAGCCGCATATTGTGATGACGGTTTGGGGCATGTTACCTACCAACAATTGGCTATTTAAGCACCGAATCAGAACAAATTCTCTATGCCTTTGGGAATGTAATCGAAATGAAAGCATTCATCATTTTTTTGTCAATTGCAAGTTTGCTGCAAAGATAAAGGCGGTCCTGACATGATCTAATATCAAATTATTTGTTAACAACAACCTACTGGAGTCCTTTATTAATGAAATGGTCAATGATACGAGCTCAGAAAAGACAAAACTCTTAACTTCCATCATTTACAGCACGTGGAGAGCAAGGAATCAAATGACCCATGGTGAGCCCTTCCTGCAACCTGTTACTAATGTGTTGAATGCTATTAATGAAGCATCGAGTGGTAACTGGGCGGCCCACTATAACCAAGCCTCATCTTGGTCTCCCCCGCCGCTTTGTTGGTTAAAAGTTAATTTTGATGGTTCTGTTCATGAAAATAATCGGGCGGGTCTTGGATGTATAATTTAAATCATGTGGGCGAGCTCATTGTTGTATCGGGCGTCAAGGCTAGTAGTCGTTCGATCAACATGACAGAGCTCAGAAGTGCCCTCACGGGTCTCATAGCGGTGAAGGGCTTCATGGATCGGGTGACGGGCATCATTCTAGAGGGAGAATCAGCTAGCGCGTGCTTCATGCTCAATCATATTCTTTCAGGGCTCTATTTGTGGGATGTTGAGACAAAGCTTGCAATACTAATGAAGGAATGTCCGAGACTTGTGGTGTCCAAAATTGACAAAAGAGTCAACTTTGCAGCCGAACTATGTGGCAAACCAATCATGTGCTCGGGACATTTTGTGGGCAAGGGGAATTCCCCTTCCCCAAGCTCTCATTTTTATCCTTTCTCATTACTCCTTGCCTATGTAATCTTATTATTGCTTTAATTATACCTATATAGGCTATTCCAACTTCAAACAATTATCCTTGTCATTAGCTCAAATATTTTCCTAGAGATCTTGTCATGGGACCCTATCTTGCAAATCAGAGCTTTGCAAACAACATCTGCATGAAACTTTCCTTTTAAATCCTTCTCCTTTCTCAGAATAGACCCAGTGGTATTCTTTGAAAGACCACGCCACTTGAGGGTGGATTTTACATCATCCTGATAAAGTTCTTCTTTTTCATCAGATGGCCTGAACTTAGGAAGATGTAGGACCTTGCTCAATCTTCTAGGAGTGATCCTTATCTTATGCCCACTGATGGATGATTTGATTTTATTGGAGTATGTGTCGACAGTGAAATTCGAATAGAGTTCAAGAACTTCTCTCTTCTATATCGAGCTTGCCTCTGATAGGACAAAATCTAGGTCAGTGATCTGCAGTAAGTGAAGAACTAGTTGAACTTCCTCTGGAGCATCCTTGAATCTATTTCGCACTAATTCAAAACCCTCGAATAGGAAATCCATTCCTTCCGGCGCCATTCAGTCTTTGAATTTTTGGAGTTTTGCACGAATTTTCGGTTAAGGGAGGCAGAGAGTCAAAAAGGGCAAGGAATAATATTTTTTTATTTTAAGCACACACACTTTTATTTATACTTACCCCTATTTGAGAATGTGGAGAGGTGTGTACCTGTCATGTTTGACACGAGTTGATCAACGACTGAGATTAATCCTAGAAGATAGCAGTTATCTAAACTATCTAAGTGAGATCATTGAGTTGTGTCGACGCACTGGACGCGTAAAGTTATCTCAGTGCACTCGACGCATGGATACTTATACTCAGCGCACTCGATGCCTGTTGTTGTTTCAGCGCACTTGACTCCTGGATACTTAAAGTCAATGCACTTTATTCATGATGTTGCCTCAGCACACTCAACGCCTGGATACTTAAACTCAGTGCATTCAATGCTTGGACACTTAGTCTATATCCTCTTTGATATCCTTCAAAGATCAATACCGTCTGCAACACATAAGCATGAAGAGACAATGAAGCTATATTAAGTTCAACATACCGAACTCAAATTTGAAGGTGTTGAACTTGGCTTCATCCAATGGCTTAGTGAAGATATCAGCCACTTGTCTGTCTGTGGGGACAAACTCAAGACTGATGTCCTCCCTTTGAACATGCTCTCTAAAAAGATGATATCTAATCTCTATATGCTTAGTCCTGCTATGAGATACAGGATTTCTAGTATAAGATATTGTACTGGAAGAATCACAAAATATTGGAGTTCTACTTAGGTTAAGATTTTAGTCTTGGAACTGATGCTGGATCCAAAGTAGCTGTGCACAACAACTTCCAGCTGAGATATACCCTGATTCAGTTGTTAAGATGACAACACTTGTTTGCTTCTTGTTTCTCCAAGATACAAGTCTCCTTCCTAGAAATTGACAGGTTCCTAATATGCTTTTCCTATATTCTCTACATCCTGCAAAGTCTGCATCTGAATACCTAATTAGTTCAAAATCATTATTCCTAGGGTACCATAGACCAAGATCAGGTATGCCCTTGAGATATCTCAAAATTATTTTTGCTGCAGAGTAATGAGAATCTTTAGGGCTTGTTTGGTATCTAGCACAAACACATGTAGCATACATAATGTCTTGCCTACTAGTAGTTAGGTAGAGGAGGGAGCCAATTATACCGCTATACAAGGTTTCATCAACATGTTTCCCAGTCTCATCCTTGTCTATTGACACATTTAACACTATAAGAGTTGTGAAAAAGAGCTAAATAAAGGCTAATTTTATTGCTCCAAAAAAATAATCAATACATAGGTATGCCCAATTATTTATAGAAAATGGGGGAGATGAAAGAATACAACAAGCGAAGAGTAGTAACAGAAAGAAGGTTGCACAGAAAAATTGGGAAATAAAGAGTATCCTGCAGCTAAAGAGAGTGAGTAACATGCATGGTGCCGGAACCACAAACCAGAGATGGAGATCCATCCACAATAAGAACCGGAGATAACCGGTGGCTCTTGTCAAGATAAGAGAAAAAGGCGAGCATTACTTGTCATATGATCAGTAGCACTAGAATCAATGAGCCACCTACCTGTCGTAGCTAACTGAGTAGCACTAAAAATAGCTAGAGAAGAAGTAGATAGTTTGGAGGAATCAGCCGATGTTGGACTAAGATGAGGATGTTTGGTCTAACAACGATCAACAAAGTGACCAAGTTGGACAAAATGAGAACAAAGATGCTTAGAATAACCACGACCACCACCACGGCCACCAGTATGCCCCCCACAGCCACCAGAGGTGTCATGTAAAGCTAGATGAGAAACAAGATCAGGAGAGGGAGATGGAAGCAACGGAAAATGATGAAGAGTACTAACAACAAAAATTGTCGCAGTAGTAGAATCCAATGTTAGAGTATCCGCCTCTCCAAGAATTTGCTGGTGAAACATATAATAAGAATCTAGAAGAAGAAGAAGATTACAAACAACAAGAAGATCTTGAAAATGCTTGTGTTGCTTAGCCAAATCAGCCGAAAAAGGTCTATGCTTAAGAAGTTCAGCACTAAGAGCCTGAACCTCTTTATAGGCAGAAGAGGGAGTAATGACTGGTCGAGCAAAAAAATCAGCATATAGAGTATAAATGCATTAAGTTTGGGCTCCCTTGGAATATAAAGCGGCAAGATGATTCAAGACAGCCTTGACAGTCGGATCATGTCGGATTACAGGAAGACACTCATTAGACAAACTATTGGCCAACCAAGTACGCACCAAGGCATCAGAAGCATCCCAATCATCAAAAGCAACAAAGCTAGAAGGAGGTGGATCATCAGTCAAATGATGACGCTTGCGCTGAGAACGCAATAGAAAAATGAAGGACATACTCCAGTCAGGGTAATTGGGACCTGTAAGCTTCGAAGCAGTACCCAGACTACCAGAAATAGAGAAAGAAGATGTAGAAAGAGACAAAGAGGAAGATATAATAGAAGAAGAAGATAGAGCAGGTGTGTCTATAAGAAATAAGGAGAAACCACACGGGTAGAAAAAATAACCCGCACGAACAGAACAAGTCATAAGGAAAACTGTGCGAATAGAATTATCTGCAAAGCAAACCGCATGATTAGAACAGAAGCTGCGTGAATAAAACCAGCAAGGGAGGGCATGAAGAGAAATTATGCGAATAGAAAAGAAGCTATGCGAATAGGAGCAAAGGACGGATTAGCTCTGATACCTTGTGAAAAAGAGCTAATAAAAACAAATTTTATTTCTCCCAAAAAATAATCTTTATATAGGTATGCCCCCTTCTTTATAGAAAATGGAGGAGATGAGAGAATATAACAAGCGATGTGGGACTAATTACAAGCCGTGTTGGCTGAGCGGTTTGACACAGTCAAACCTCTAGACTATACAGAATACATAAACAAAAACCCCTTAATCCTTGTGGCGGTTAACACCAAGACTGCAACTACGACTACCTCTAGTCCGCTGCGGCTACCTCCAGACTACTGCGGCTAACATCCAGTCCGCTACTGCAACTATCTTCAGACTAGTTGCGGCTAACATCCAGTCCGCTGCTGCTGCTATCTACAGACCAGTTACATCTACCTCTAGAACACTACAGCTAACATCCAGACCGCTGCTATGGCTAATCCCAGACCGCTGATGTGGTTAATGGCCAGACCGCTGATGTGGTTAATCATTAGATTGCTGTTGGGCTAATTGTCAGTCTGTTGTTATGGTTAATCACCAGACTGCTACAACGGCTAATTTCCAGACCGCTATTGAGGTTAATCACTAGGCCGCTACTACGACTCTCCCTCAGCCTGCCACTACTGCTCCTGAACGCTAGCTGAGATCCACCACAAGACCGTTGTGCCAAACCACCAGACTGCTGGGAGAAACAGATTGTTGCGGCTAAATATAAAACCGCCTGGTCTCCTCATGCTCTAACAGGAGTTTTCATTATGGAGGCACTCTCCATTACAAACTTTTTTAATTAGCTTTTTTTTTGAACTTAGACTGAGAGATGGATAGTCTATCCTCTAATTGTCTAACTTGAAGGCCCAAAAAATACTTGAGTTCACTCATGCTGCTCATCGCAAACTGCTCTTGCATAAGTTTAGCAAACTTCCTGCAGAAGCCATCATCAGTAGATAAAAAAATTATGTCATCTACATAAATTTAGACAAGAATGATCTTGCCATTGACTTCCCTGAGGAATAATGTATTATCTATCATTCTCCTTTAGAATTTGTTCTCAATGAGAAAGTTAGACAGAGTTTCATACCATGCCCTAGGGGCTTGTTTTAACCCATGCAACCATTTCTTATCTTGAATACATTGTCAGAAATGTTAAAATTGACAAAACCCGAGGGTTGCTCCACATTGACCTTTTCCTTTAGGTCACCGTTTAGGAAAGCTGACTTAACATCCATTTGGTAGACCTTGAATCCTTTATGTGCAGCATATGCAAGGAACAATCATATAGTGAAAGTGTCTAGTAATCAACCTAAATCACCTAGAGGGGAGGGGGGTGAATAGGTGAGTTCTACGTCTTATAACTGATTTCCAAGAACTCAAAGATTTTTACCTAAGTAAATACGATGATTTTGACGAGTGCTAGTAAGTATACACGATGAATTCGACGAGTATTCATGAGTATACACGATAAATTCGATGAGTATTCACTACTATACTCGGTGAATTTTACTTGGAGAAAAATTTTGTTTTTCTGAATGAAGCAACTTGTCCTTCCTTGACTCTCATAGTGTACTTAAATCAGAAGTATACCCCAATAGAGAGATTACACGCGAATCAACACATTGGCCTACACATAAAGGATTACATTGTATAGTCATGTGTTTCATGACCAACTGTAACCTGACATTAGGTTGTACTTAACAATATAGTCCTGCAAACACATAACTAAATAAACAACATCAAATACAGTCTCAATTCATCTTAGTTCAAGGGACACTTCTTCAAAAAAGGGTCATTGTGTATACAATACCCAACAATCTCTCCCTATTTGAAGAAGTCAAAACCCTACAAACTAAGGTGAATTTTACACACAATAAACTTAAAGCATGATAAGGGAAGGACATATAAAATTAAGAAATAAAAATATTCTCAGTTGAAACATTAAATTATATATATTTGAAAGTTCTATTGGGGCTAATATTATTCATAATCATCAAATAAAAATATCAAGCTTGTTTTCCATAGCTATTCTGAAACAGTCTGTCAAATTAAGCCTTCGGCTTCGATAAATACTTTGGTGGCAGAGGAGGGGCTGCAGGATCATCCCTTCGGAATGTGTCTTGGCAAAAGCATGAACACTACACTCATAAGCATGAAAAGAAGTATACGGGGGCATATTATGTACAATGGGATGCATAATATATGTTTGTATATGGATCCTTATAGGATGCAACATGTGACTATTATGTAGTATGAGATGAGTAACAATCATCACATGGATTCCCATAAGATTTTACTTTTACATTATATGTGATATTATATAGTATGGGATGAATAATATTCCATGTGTATGCCGCTCATAACATGCATTAAGGCCTTTACTAGAATGAATAACAAAATATGCATGACTTAACATAGCATTAACATGGGTGTCAAGTTAAGATCTACATGATGATATACGTACACACATGGTTTTAAAACTAAGGAATAAGAATTCATGCCTTCATATTATATGCACACGAGTTAATAGGAAGATGGTATATCATCCTAAGTTAAAGCATATCATCACTTTTTTAAAATCCCAGAGCATGGTAGCATCAAGAGCAAGTATCTATACATATATGGTCTGAACTAAATTGAGAAGTTCTAGCGTTAAGCTAGGTTTGATGAGTTGTTCGTTGTATTATTAGGAATGTCGCTTTAGTGTATTGCGATAAGGTCGACTCCCAAGTTTAAGGTTGAGTCATCAGGTGCGTAAAGTGAGGCCATGATTGAAGGGCTATGACAGAGCAATGAGGCTTTTTCAATGCAGATGGTTGCGATGCAATCACAGATTAAGGCATTGTTGACTGCCTCCTTATGGCAATACCCTGGGGTGCAAGACCTTATAATGGGTAAGACTGTACCTGTTCCTCGTACTCCTCGAGTTCCTCTAATTCTACTTCCACCAGAGAGTAATTTCATTTCGCACTTTAACCGATTAGGAGCTCCTACCTATGACGGGAGAGCCGATTTCATGGCCTTTGATGATTGGATTATTTCCACTGAAGAGATGTTTTTTTATTTGGGAATTTCTACAGACCAGAAGGTAATGGTTGTAGCTTACCACCTGAAGGGCATTGCTAAGAGCTGGTGGATCTGAGAGAAAGAGAGCCTCGTAGAGGGATGTTTATGGGAATCTTTCAAGGGGATGTTGCTAAAAATGTTTTTGCCATCGGTCGAGCAAAACCGTCTGATGAATAATTTTCTGCATCTGAAATAGAGACAGCTCATTGTTAGTGAGTATGAGATAGAATTCAGTAAGTTGAGCAGGTTTTCTCCAGATTTAGTAGCCTCTGAGGCAGGTAGGGTTAAGCGATTCCTAAGAGAACTTCGTAGCGACATCTAATAGTTAGCTAGTGCGTACCAGTCAGAGACGAATGCTGAGGCAGTAGAAGCTACTCTAAGAGTTGAGGCTATCAATAATCCAAAGAATCAAGGTGCGTAGACGAGGAAGGACAAGAGAAAGTCTGATGATAGTGGAAGCTCTCGGGCATCTTGCCCAGCTTCGAAGAAAGGAAGTAAGGAAGTGTGTATTTTCTGCGGCCGAATAGGCCATACCTTCGAGAAGTGTTTCAAGAGATTGAGAGATCAAAAGCAATAGTAGGTGCTTGCGATTGATAGCACGCCCAAAGGAGATCTGGTCTGTACTTCATGTAAGCGGAAAGGGCATAACATTGCCCATTATTAGACAATGGATAAGGCATGTTTCCAGTATGGGCAGAAAGGGCATTTGAAGTCTAAGTGCTCGCGGTCTATGCTCCCGCTGCAGCCAGTTCCACTTCAAGACTTGCCACCGCCGTCGCAACATTTGGATAAAGGGAAGGGAAAGTTGAATGTGGTGACCATGGAAGAAGCGCAAACTTCCACCCAAGTGATCTCAGGTTAGATTCTAATCTAGTTCTTAGCTTTTAGGTTTAGTTTCGATGTTGTTTGGCTAATTATGTATACAAATTTATAGGGGAGTTTAAGGTAAAGAACCGTTGGGCACACATTCTTTTTGATTCTGGTGATACCCACTCGTTGGTGGCTAGGACTTTCGTAGAACATCATTATCTGACTCTCGATCAAGTAGGCGATCCGTTTAGCATTTAGTTTCCCTATGGTGACTCGGTGGTGTCGGACCAGGGTATCTAGAGTTTCCCAATCCTTTTAGGTTACTTCCTGTCCTTTTCCGATTTGAAGGTGCTAGACCTGGAGGACTTCGATGTGATTTTGGGAACCGTACGGTATGGCCCCTCGTGATCTGGAAGAGTTGTGTACCCAGCTAAATGAATTACTGCAGTGTGGATTTATTAGGCCAAGTTCTTTGCCTTGAGGTGCTCCTATCTTGTTTTTTAAAAGAAGGATAGTTCTATGAGTCTGTGTATTTATTATAGGGATTTGAATAAGTTAACCATCAAGAATAGATATCCCTTACTGTAGGTAAATTATTTGTTCGATCAGTTGTGTGGTAGTACAGTGTTTTCGAAGATTGATCTTCGTTCAAGCTACCATCAGTTAAGGATTCGAGAGTCAGATGTTTCGCGGACTACTTTTTGTTCCTGACATGGACATTTGAGTTCTTGGTGATGTCCTTTGGGCTGACAAATGCACCCTCTGCTTTTATGGATATGATGAATAGAGTGTTTAAGGATTTATTAGATCATTTTGTGGTTATTTTCATTGACGATACTCTAGTATATTCCTGGAGTGCTGAGGAGCATGCTCAGAATTTGCGCCAAGTTCTGTCTACTTTAAGAGAGCATAAGTTGTATACGAAATTGAGTAAGTGCTAGTTTTGGCTTTCTTAGGTGTCTTTTTTTGGTCATGTTATGAATAATGATGGAATTTTTGTTAACGCAGAGAAGATAGTTGTAGTGATGGATTGGAATAGACCTGCCATGCCTAAAGAGATAAGAAGCTTCTTAGGGTTGGCAGTCGATTATAGAAGGTTTGTGGAGAGATTCTATTTATTGTCTGCACCTTTGACTAAGCTTACGCAGAAGATTGCTACATTTGTGCGGAGCGACGAGTGCAAAGGAGCCTTTTAGGAATTGAAAAAGAGATTGTCCCCAGCTCCATTGTTGACTTTACCTACCGAAGGAGTGAAGTATATTGTTTATGTAGATGCATCACATGTTGGGCATGGATGTGTCTTGATGCAAGAAGGAAAGGTGATTTCGTATGGGTCGAGGCAATTGAAGGTTGATGAAAAGAATTACCCTACACATGATTTGGAGTTTGTAGTAGTGATGTATGCCCTGAAGCTTTGGAGATATTTATTGTATGGCGCGTTGTGCAGGATTTATACAGACCATAAGAGCTTGAAGTACGTTTTCCCTTAGAAGGAGCTAAATTTGCGCCAACGTAGATGGTTGGAGTATGTTGCAAATTATAAGGTCGAGATCGTTTATCATCCAGGCAAAGCCAATGTGGTAGCTGACGCATTGAGTAGAAAGACCGCACAAATCTTTAACCTTTCTGTGCAATCCATGGTGGAGCAGTTTTTATTAATGAATATAACTGTTGAGAGTAGCAACTTGCCGAGTAGTTTTGATGTAGTAGAGCCTTCATGGATTTCGCTTACAAGGCTACATCGGAAGGAAGATCTGGATTTGGAACATATCCGTAGTAGGACTGAAACGAGGGAATTACCAGTCTTTTTGATTGATTAAGTGGGTACTTTGAGGTACTGCGGTTGATATTGTATTACAGCTATTGGTAATATTCGAGCAAGGATTTGTAGTGAAGCACTTGGGTCTAGTATCGCATATCACCCTGGATCTACAAAGATGTATAGAGATTTGAATCAGATCGTTTGGTGGTATAAGATGAAAAGTGATATAGCTAAGTTCGTGTCTGAGTGATTCACCTACAAGCGTATTAAGGTGGATCATAGAAGGCCTGGTAGAAAGTTGACGCCTTTGGATATTCCAAGTTGGAAGTGGGAGAGCATTTCTATGGATTTTATTACCGGTTTACCAAGGTCTCCCCGAGGGCATGATTCTCTGTGGGTCATAGTTGATAGATTGACGAAGTGTGCACACTTCGTGCCTTTTAAGATTGGCTATTCCAAGAAGAAGATAGCGGAATTGTATTTGGATAAAGTCATCAGACTGCATGGTGTGCCGTTAAGCATCGTGTTAGATCAATATTCCATATTTACATCGCATTTCTGGAATGTTTTGCATGAAGGGTTGGGCACTGACCTTAGGTATTCAACCGCTTACCAATCGCAGACCAATAGTCAAACGAAAAGAGTTAATAAAATTTGTGAAGATATGATCAAATGTTATATTTTTGACCATGGTGGAGCATGGGATCAGCGTCTTAGACTAATGGAATTTGCCTATAATAACATTTATCAAGAGAGTTTGCAAATGACCCCTTTGAGGCTTTTTATGGGAGATGTTGTCGAACCCCCTTGTTTTGGGTTGAGGTTGGTGAGAGCCTGCTTTTAAGTCCGAAAGCCTTGTAAGAAATGAGTATTTCTGTAATGAATATTCGTTAAAAGCTTCGTGTGGCTCGGGAGTATTATGAGAAGTATGCAAACCGACGAAGGGTTGATCTGGAGTTAACAATTGGGGACATGGTTTTCGTGAAGGTTTCTCCGATGCCAGGTGTTAAGAGATTTGGAAGGAACCAAAAGTTGGATCTCAGGTATGTGGGACCTTTCCAGATTGTTGAGCGCATAGGAGTATCAACTTATAGGTTGGATTTTCCCGCTACTTTCCCTGGTGTTCATGATGTGTTTCATGTGAGCCAACTACGAAAGTGTGTGCTTAGTGATCGGCATGTCCTTGACTCGGTGCTCAAGTTGCATCCTAATCTTTCCTATGTCGCGAAGACATTACGTATTCTGGACACTGAAGATCGGGTGTTGCGAAGAAATACAATACCCATGGTCAAGGTTCTTTGGCGAAACCAAGACGTCGAGAGCGCAACATGAGAGTTGGAGTCTGCTATGAGAGAGGATAATCCTCACCTTTTCTCCGAGTTTCCCTTGGTAAGTCTTCTATCCAATAACCTTTGGTTTCTTCCTTTTTGTTTTAGATTCAATTCGCGTATCAATTTTCAGGACGAAACTTCCTTTTAGGGGGAGTGGTTGTAATGCCCTGAATTTTCGATATTTGTTTTAATCCTTTTTGTGGCGTAATAGTGATGTAAGGGCGTTATGTTAACACATAGTTAGCGGGGCGTCGTCGTTAGTGCATAATTTTGTTCATCGGAATTAAAGCTATTGACTTGGGAAAATTTAAGTGGTTATTTTTTAGCATGCTAGTGAATTTTCGTTGTGATTCAGGCTTAATTTTTGTCTCGGTGAATTTTATTAGGAATATTGTTATTATAACTTCGGTAACCCGAGTTTGGTTTGTCGGATCCTGATTTTGACTTCGTCATTAGAATAATAGCACCGTTATTTAGCTTTGGTGCGAATTTCTTTGAAAACGAGGTGTTTTAGTTATTCTCATCGTTTGAGTTTTTCTTATAAATTATATTAATAATATAATATTATATATGTATATATATACACTTATAAACCGAAAGCCTATTCATCAGCTTTCCCAAACCATCGGCCCAAAGAGCGGAGTATAGAGAGCGACGAACATCGCGAATTCTTCCGGTCGCCGCTTATCGGAGATCCGGTGCACGAAACCTTCTACGGAGCATAGATCCAGAAAGCTCTCGGCCAGATCTTCGCGTGCAAGGTAAGATTTTCTTGTTTTGTGGATTTTTGACATTAGGGCATTTGATCTTAATCCTTATTTTGCCCCAAAAGTTTCAAAGATTGTAGACGAGGAGTTCCTTCGGCCGATCCTTGAAGTGGAGCGCTTGAGAGGCCAGTTTTTAGGAGATCTTGAGGCAAGTGGTGATTCCTTCCCTCTTGTTAGTTCCTTTGTTCTTATTTCCCCCTTTTTCTTTCCTTCATAGAATGTAGGAGTAGTGTAGGATTTTTTTTTGGAGACAAATTCGTTGAGTATAGCAGGATTCAGTCTTTGTACAAGTCATTTCCATCGAGTGAAGTTTGTTGAGTAATCTCGAAGAATTCGTCAAGTGAAGCCGCCAGGTGATCCTGTGAGACTGAGTCCTTTTCGTCGAGTATAATTTGTCAAGTATTCTTGATGAATTCATCGAGTGATTATAGTATTTGGCGTTGAGTGTATTGATTTCTCCTAGTGTAATTCGTCTAGTATTATTGACGAATTCGTCTAGTGATTTTGAAATTTGTCGAGTGAAGCTGATATTCGTCGAGTGAAGCTGAAAGGCATCGAGTGAATCTGGAATTCGTTGAGTCTGACCTTAATTGTTGAGTTGATTCGTCGACTATTCTCGACGAATCTGTGTGGACTTAGAAGCTGTTCATCGAGTGACCTTCCGATGTATCGAGTATTATCGATGAATCTATGTGGACTTAGAAACTGGTCGTCGAGTGACCTTCCAATTTGTCGAATATTCTCGACAAATTTTTGTGGGCATAGAAGTTTTTTGATGAATGACCTTCCTATTCGTCGAGTATTCCTTAGAGAAATTTTGGGTTTTCCTTCTTCTCGTCGACTGAGGAAGTCCGATCTAAGTTTTGGGTTTTGTCGGTGTTTTTAAGTGTTTTAATTGTGGGCTTTGGGTAGCAGTTGATAAAGGACCACCACCCTATTGTCGGTTTGTTAATCATTACACCTGGTGAGTTTTTTCCTTCTCTTCTTATGAACTGTTGTGTTGTGTTGGACAATGTGGCCACCACCATAGTGCCATTTCGAGATGTTTGGTCTGATGGTTTGTGTTGGACAATATGGCCACTGACTCAGTGCCGCTTTTACCAGTGTTAATGATTTACCTGTTTGAGCTGATCAGTCTCTCCTTTATATATATATATATATATATATATATATATATATATATATATATATTCATATGCATTCTTTTGCAGATGTTAGTGAAGCATGACTTTATATCGCACTTGGTGCACCTTCTCATACTTAAACCTCTATAAATTTTAATTACTTATAATTTTAAAACTTATGTTGTGGTTTGATAGTTATTTTGTCCTAGGTTAGTAACCCTTTGACTCCTCTTAATTATTTGCTTTTGATCTTTATTGCCCCTTATTAATTCTTGCTGAGGCGTTCATTCTTTTGAATGCCTTAGGCTCAAAGTAGTAGTGGCCTGGGCAGTTAGAGTTGGGGATTCTTGGCGTGGGCTTAGTAGCTGTGGTTTCCTTCCCTCACCTTCGTGAGGTAGTTTTGTTGTTCTTGTTTTTTGTTTAGACATATATTTTGTTCTGTGGATTCTTGTCAGGTTGTTGACGCCCATAGTGAATTACTGCAAATGTTAGACTATTTACTAGCTACTATGCTCATTTTTTACAGATTGTCATACCTACTTGCTCTTTGGGATGGTTTTATGTTAGGATTGAATGTTAGTTACTTTCAAAGTATAAAAAGTTTAATGTTTTAACCTCGTACTAATAGCATCTCTTTAAATCAAATATAACTCTATTTTAATAAACGTAAAAGCTCTTTTAGTACTCATATTAAATCTAGAGGTATGCATGTCATGAGTTGCCTATTGGTTTTTTTTTTCCATGCTCATATAGGATAATAACTGAACTAAATAAATATTTTCCACTGCGTATATGTATATTTTCACCCGTGGACTAGTTGATCCACTGAGTTAAGGGACACGACCAATTAAACTTAAACTCAACTATATCTTCATCATATTAAACTTGAGAATTTCATGAAAAGTGTTAGGAGTAGGTTCTTGCCTGAGCGTCTGCAGTTGTCCCCTGCACGGCGTGGCATCACGGCGCATGTTTTCCCTTACTCTGATACATTATTAAATGCTGAGAAAATGAGAGTTGTGACAGTTGCTTCATGAAATAAGCCTTCTTCCGAGGAATTGGTAAGTCTCGGAAGTGCTTTTCCTGTCATCCCTGCTTCCTGCAAAATCAGCATCTGAAAAACCAATTAGCTCGACATCATTACTTCTTGGGTACCATAAGCCAAGATTTTTTGTACCCTTAAGGTATCTCAAAATCCTCTTTGCAGCGACATAATGAGAATCCTAAGAGTTCACCTAAAATCTTGCACACACCCATGTTGAAAACATTTTTTCGGGTCTACTGGCAGTAAGATAGAGAAAAGACCCAATTATGCTTCTATACTTAGTTTCATTAAAAGGTTCTCATGTCTCATACTTTTCCAGAGACATAGTTCAAGCCATTGGAGTCCTCATCGAGGATGCGTTTTCCATTCTGAATTTCTCATGTAACTCTTTGGTGAACATCGACTGAGTGATGAAAATTCGATCTTCAGATTGCTTCACCTGGAGTCCTAAGAAATACTTCAGCTCTCTCATACTGCTCATTTCAAACTTCCCTTGCATAAGTTTAGAAAACTTCTTGAAAATGTGGTCCTCCATAGAGCCAAAAATAAAGTCGTCAACATAGATTTGCACTAGCAAAATCTTGCCTTTTACTTACCTAAGAAATAATGTCTTATCTATCTTTCCTCTTGCAAACTTGTTCTCAAGAAAAAATCTAGACAGTGTCTCATACCAAGATTGAGGAGTTTGTCATAAACTATACCGAGAATTTTAATAAAATATACATAATCAGGGAAAGTAGAGTCGACAAAACCTGGGGGTTGTGCTACATATACTTCCTCTTTTAGATCGCCGCTGAGGAATGCTGACTTTGCATCCATTTGATAGACTTTAAAGCGGGTGAGCAACATACGCAAGGAACAACCTGATCACTTCGAGTCTGGCCACTGGACCAAAGGTCTAAACAAAGTCAATCCCTTCTTCTTATATGTACCCTTGAGCTATAAGCCTGACTTTATTCTTTATAATTACTCCATTTTCATCCAGCTTGTTTCTGAATATCCATTTGGTACCTACCACATTCTGTCCTTTGGGCCTAGGCACCAACTTCCAAACCTTGCACCTTTCAAACTGGTTGATCTCCTCTTGCATAGCCATTATCCAACAGGCATCCTTGTTTGCTTCTTCAAATTTCTTTGGCTCAACCTGAGATAGAAAGCTAAGATATAAAACTTTTTTAGTAGTACCACTTCTGTTCTTGCATCGTTGCCTGGCTCTCCAATGATCAGATCAACAGGGTGATCTCTTGGGTGTCTGAACACTAAATTCCTTTCTCTCCCACCAGTAGGTTCTGCCACATCTATTATATATCTTGTAGGTTGTAGTATTTCTTCATCTAGTAGTTCCTCATCCACCACACTTAGATCGATGAACTTGACTGAGGTTGGAGCATATTCCAATACCGCTTCTTCCAAGCTTAGTTCTTTTAGTGCCTAGACTGACCTTGATAAAACCGATTTTCTTCCCTTCGACAGTTCATAGAGAGTCTTACGATGGCTTTTGTTGATTAATGCTTTATTTTGTATGTGGCAAGCTGTGTTGACTGCTTCGGCCCAGAAATACTCTGGTAGTAAAGCGTCATTTAACATAGTTGTATATGATTTAATGAGGGTTCTATTCCTTCTCTCTACAACTCCATTATGTTATGGAGTACGTGGAGAGGAAAACTCATGAAAGATACCTTGACTTTCACAGAATTCTGTCATGGCCCCAGACTCAAATTCTGTTACATGATCACTTTTGATTTTGACCACAGAGTAGTTTAACTAATTCTGAATTTGCCTAACAAAATTAGTGAAAGCCTCGAAGGTATCTGACTTGTGTTTTAGAAAGAACACCCAAGTAAAATGAGAGTAATCATCAACAATGACCAACGTATAGACTTTACCTCCTAAACTGTGAATTGGCATCTGACCGAATAAGTCCATGTGAAGTAAGTATAAACTACTACAAGAATCTTTTTCAGCAATACTCTTAAAGATAGCCCGTGTATGCTTACCCATTTGGCATGCATGACATAGACTCTCTTTAAGGAACTTAATGTTGGGGGAATCATCCACCAAGTTTTGAGAAAATAGCATATTTATAGTTTTGAAATTAATATGTGCTAATCTCTTGTGTCATTGGTCACAGAAAGACGCACTATATTTTGCCAAAAAGCACACAGGTGTAGAATTATCCAAGCACAAAAAATTTAAGAGAAAATATTTCTACTTCGTGTGCCTATTAAGACTGTCTCCAAATTGAAAAATGATTTTATCAGACACTTGTCCTTGTAGAACTCAACGATATAGCCTTTATCACATAATTGGCTTATACTTATTAGATTATGTTGCAATCCTTTAACATAGGTGACTTCTGTAAATGAAACTATACTGTTGGTAATCATACCGCAGCCTTTAGTGATTCCCCGGTCAGACCCTCAAAAGACGACTTTTGGTCTGTCTTTGACTGAGGTATATTCTTGCAATAGACTTCTTGTCCTTGTCATGTGCCGAGAGTATCCACTATCCAAATACCAGATTGGAGTTTTGTTGGTCTTTGGACATACATGCGATCATAGATCATTTTACCTTAGGAACCCAAACAGATTTGGGACCTTGGTTCCTTATTAGCTTTACACCACTAGGAACATTAAAATTTCAAGTGGTCGGTCTCGTATTTTTAACTCGTGGTGTTTCAATTTTCACAGGATGAAACCAACAATCTATAGTAAAGTGACCAATCTTGTCGCAACACTAATAGTCAAATCTATTGTACCTCCTCTTGTACTCCCGATTTACCTTTTGAACGGGAGGTCTTGTAAGGGAAACCAACTTGGAGGAAGAAGACTCATAATTACAGGAAATACAAGGCTTCTTTGTCTCCTTTGCCTTAGGGAAAACAGTTTTTGCTTTCAGAGCATTCTTAAAATTTTGTCCATACAAATAGGGACCATACTCTTTAAGAGTTATTTCTTCATATGGTGCCTTGAAATCACTAGCACAAAAGTCTCGGGGACAGTTACATCCTTGGTAATGTTTTTTAGGCTCCACATATATTTGCCTAGCAAAGTGCCCATAGGACATCTCAAAGTCATATTTATTTGAGGGAAAGATTATCTTCTTAAAAGATGGTTGACTTTGAGGTGCCTTCCATTTTCCTTTGGTATCGGCTCTCTTAGAAGCCTTACCATTATAAGCTACATGACCAAGACCACTACCCTTCTTAGGAGCAGAGAATTTATCAATGATAGTAAGAAAGGTCTATGGCTTAGAGTAACTTTCAACAAGTTTTCTTTCCACCAAGATCATTTCTTCTAGTTCATCTAAGTATTTCTCTTTCTGACTTAATTGTTCAGAAAAGCATTTTAATTCCTATTTTAAAGAGTGAAGTTCATCTTTGAGAGGAGTTAATTAAGCAATTTCCACCTTTAGTCATGATTCCACTATCTTGAGAGAAACAATCTCTTTTGATTACTTTTTGACTACCTTGCGGCATTTGTCAAAGGCTCTTGAAAGTTCTTGATGTTGAGCCATCAAGTAAGAATCATCTTCCTCAGAAGAATAGTCATCATGACCATTAGTAGAAGTTTCATATTAAGAGAGCATTGTGTGTGAGTTTACCTTCCCGTTGTATTGGGAGTCGCCTACTTCCTCATATGTTTGAGCCATGAGCCCCAAATAGACTTCTTCATCTTCAGAGCTTGACTCACTTGAGTCACTATCACTTAGAGTGTTTGACTTCTTTGCAACGAAGATCTTCTCTTCCTTCCTCTTACCTTTGAAGGATCTATTCTCTTCTTTCTTGGATCCTTCTTTTTAAACGGACACTCTGCAATCATGTGTCCTGGCTTGTTGCAATAATATCAAACTATGTCATAAAAAGAGTTTTTGTTCTATTTAGACTTATACCTTTCATCTCTGTTATAGCTTTTCTTGGGCATATCACCATAATGATGTGATCTTTTAAAGTCATAGGAGGAGGACTGATTTTTTGTTTGCCTCCTCTTACTGAGTAGTCATTTGAATTGCTTGGAGATTAGCGAGAATTATCCATCAAAAAATTCAGATCCTGACATGCTTGGCTCAAAATTTTCTTGGTAATCAAAAGCTCTTGTCCTAACTGGTGACACAACTTTGTATTTTCTTGTCCCTTCGGCCTTTAGAGCTACCGACATCTCTTTGCTTGAAGTCTTGCTGCTTTGCTCCTCTTTCTTTTGAGTATTCATTTGTAGTTCATATGAGAGGAGCTTTCCGGAAAGATTTTTAGGATCATTCCCAGGCAGCTTTCAAAATTCCCTAATGGATACCACCTTGGTGTCCCAATCTTTTTTCATGGATATTAGAAATTTGTCGTTGAGCTCACCATTAGTTAATGTACAACCATAGTTTCTAAGGCCGTTGATGATCTTAAAGAATTTCTCAAAACTGTTTGCAATTGTATCACTTGAGCCTTGCTTGAACACCTCGTATTCTTTATTAAGTAGAGATCTCTTATCGTCTCTAACTTCTTCAGTTCCTTTCCTGAGGACTACAAGACTGTCCCACATCTCTTTGGCAGATTTGCAGTGGAAAAGATTTTTCAGCATAGAGTCATCCACTACACTGACTATGATATTCTTTGTCTTTTTTCCAAAGAGACTAGAGCAATTTCATCCTTGGTCAAGTCCATCATTTTCTTGGGAATCATAATAGTAGGATTCAAGGCTGATGGCAATGTAAGAATGTGAGGTCCTTCTTCGACAATCTGAAATATGCGGAGATCAACAACATCTATTTTAAATCTGACTCTCTCCTTCCACATGGGGAATTTCTCCTTAGTTTACACATGCAACTTCATCAAAGACATATCCTTGCTTCTATCCATTATAGTTAAGTGGATTCTCTTGATAACTAGACAGAGATATTGTTCAAGGTGTTAACCTTATATCGAATAAAACCCCTCTAATACCAATTGAAAGTGTCTAGTAGTCAACCTAAATCACCTAGAGGGAGTGAATAGGTGAGTTCTGCGTCTTATAGCGAAATAAAAATTGTAAAAAAAAGCACATAAAAACACAGAGAATTTATAGTGGTTCCTCGAGTTGGGTATGTGCACTATCCCGCCTCGCCTATCTACCACGAAGGGCTATATTGTGCTAATACACCTTTATATCAGATTGAACACAATCTTACACCTCGGAGCCTCAACTCCTTCAACTTGGAGACAAATCCCCTACTCCTCGGAGAACAACCTCTCCTACAACTCGGAGAACAACCTCTCCTACAACTCGTTCATAAAATAATGATCTACAACTCGAAGGCAAAACCTCCTACAATAGTATAAAAGATTTACACAAACAAAGATTAAAATAATCTTCTTCAAATCTGAAATCTTTGGTCTTTCATTCCTTTGAAAAGTAGATCTTGAATGTCTTGAGGAACAAGAGAAACTGAGAGCTTTGAAGACTTGATCTGAACACATAGATCAACTAGATCATAGTAGAATGAGAACATCCAGAGATCAAGGATCTATTCAACATACTTGATGAATATTGAATCGAGCGTCACATCTTTGTCGGCCGAGAGTATCGTGAAGAATGAAAAGGAGGCCGACATGAGTTTTTTTTGGAATTTCTCGATTTGAACTTGGAAATGAACGATTAGGGTTTCTCGAAATCCACCCAAGGTATTTATAGGAACTTCTGTTCTCTAACATCTGGAAGATTCCTTCCATTCTGAGAAATCCGCGAGTTACTGTACATGGCGGTCTGGACGATCCGAGTCAGAAATTTGAATACAGAAAAAATAAACCCTAAGTATAATTCATCGAGTATCGTCGAGTATATACGTATAGACTTGTCGAACTACTTCGAAACTCGATGAAAAAAACTTAGATGATTTCAGACAAATCCAACAGATAACTCAATGCTTCCCTGAAGAGATACTCGACAAATTTGACGAATATCGACTAGCTTACTCGACGAATTCGACAAGTATCGGCAAATAACTCAACGCATTCGACGCATAAGCAAAGTGATATTCTACAAATATAACTTAGAGAAATCCAGAGAAGTAAATTCGAGAACTTAAGGCATATTTAGTGAGTCTCGAAGAATTCATCATGTATCTATATATATATTCGACGAATTCAACGAGTATCGATAGATACACTCGATGAATTTGACGAGCATACATGGAGGTACTCGACGATTTTTACTTAACTGATTTCCAAGAACTCAGAGATTATTCCACAAGTAAATACGACGATTATGATGAGTGCTAGTTAGTATACACGACGAATTCAAATAGTATTCATGAGTATACTCGACGAATTCGATGAGTATTCACTACTATACTTGATGAATTTTTCTTGGAGAAATTTTCTTGTTCTTCTGAATGTAGTAACTAGTTCTTCCTTGATTCTCCTAGTGTACATAAATCAGAAGTACACCCCAATAGAGAGATTATACGTGAGTCAACACATTGGCCTACACAATGAAGGATTACATTGTATAGTCCTGTGTTTCATGACCCACTATAACATGACATTGGATTGTACTTAGCAATATAGTCCTGCAAGCACATAACTGAATAAACAGCATCAAATACAATATTAATTCATCTTAGTTCGAGAGACACTTCTTCAAATCAGGGTCATTGTGGATACAATACCCAACATATAGCTTCGAGTCTGCCAACTGGTTCAATGGTTTGATCAAAGTCAATACCTTCCTCTTGTCTATATCCTTTAGCCACCATCCTAGCTTTATTTTTGATGATAACACCATTCTCATCAAGTTTATTCCAATAAATCCACTTGGTTCTAATGATTTTATGTCAATATGATCTGGGAACTGGCTTCTAGACTTTACATCTCTTGAACTATTTTAGTTCTTCTTGTATAATCAAAATCCAAAATGGATCTATGTTAGCATCTTCAAACTTCTTTGGTTTAACTTGAGATAGGAAGCTTGAATACATTGCAATGTTGAGGCTTTTGCTCCTTGTTGTAACACAATGGTGTGCATCTCCTACGATTTAATCTCTGGGATGATCTCTCAAGTGCCTGACAGCTGCAGGCATTCTATCTTCAATAGCTTGAATTTCAATTTCTGGATCATGATGGTCTTCACCTATATCTGTGTACTTTGTATTGGTGTTACCATGGTGATCTAGAAGTGATCAAACATATAGTCTCACTACTAACGCAATATGATCCTATGGGGTCGCACATAAGAGCATTATAGAAGTTAGAAAGGTTTGTGTTGTCCTTGCTCATACATGATATGAGCAAATGACCAAGCCTATTACATTCTGGATCTGATGTTTTTTCATTTTGGGACCTATATTATGAATATGGGTCATTAGGTAAGTGTTCGGAAGACCTAAGAGGTAATTCGTCGAGTATTGTCTTGAGGTTTCAACGAATAGGTTTGAATTAGTTGAGTATCATCATGACAACTCAATGAATCAATCTAGGATTCTTCGAGTATCATGTTGACAATTTTGACAAATTAGACTTTGATTCGTCGAGTATCACCTTGATGCTTGGACAGTTTTTCTGTTTGGATTCGTCGGATATTTACATGTTATTTTGACGAATGTCCTTTTAATTCGTCGAATATCGATGTATAATCTCGACGAATTCTTTTTTACTTCGGTTTGATCCTGTAAGTCCCGATTCGGAGTGGTTTGTGGGTGTTAGATTTTTTGGTTATCAATATATATATGATATAAATAGTAAACCAAAGTAAGTGGCTCATTCTTTTGACCTAATCGAGCGAGACTGAGAAAGCCAATTATTCTTCCCTAACGGAACTGTTCTGCCTAGGTCGCAATCGCCGCTCTTTGCCGCTGAATGCTCGTCGATCTGTTGTTGTCGCCGAAAGTGTTTCCTCATGCTTCTTTTTCGTCATTGTAGCCTACCCTTTAATGGTTCTAGAAAACCGTGGAGACGTTGAGGGCATACCTTCTTCCAACCTAGATCTTGTGTGACAAGAGTTTATGGGTTCTTCGTGCTCGGGCGGACATCCGTAGATGCGTGGACACAATTTTATGCTCGGAACTCCAGCCGTTAGTGTTCGTCGGACTTCTTCGGAGCACCTTTGTTGAGTAGTGACACAATCCCGTAAAGATATAATTAAATTTACAGCAATTTTACTTCTTGATCAAGGTTCATCGTAAGATCTGTATTTCTTTTGGGTTTTCTTGTTCCCTAATTCTGCTGCGCACAAGTGTTGTGACGTATAGGAAAACTCAACACTTTTGCCTTCTTCAGGAATGCACAAACCGTCATCTTCCTCTTGGGTAGTAGTAGAAGTATCCTTGATGGTAAGTTTATCCATCTTCAACTCTACACCTGTAGATCTAGAGAAGCTATATAGCTCACTGTTAATCATGGAAGACTCATCAAACACAATATTGACAGACTTTTCTACAACTTGATTTTTCAAGTTGTAGACTCTATGATATGGTTGTTGTACCCAACAAATATTCCTTCATAGTATTTGGTAGCAAACTTAGTCATGTAGGACTTCCCATTATTGATCATAAATCACTTGCTTCCAAAGATCCTAATATAGAAAAGATTTGGTATCCTGCATCTCATAATCTCATAGGGAGTCTTCTTGTGATACTTGTTGATAGAGGTTCTATTCAAGACATGCCAAGTAGTGTTTACTGCCTCTATCTAGAAATATTATAGGAGAGAATTATCACTGAATAATATCCTGCTATCCTCTATGAGCGTCCTGTTCTTCCTCTCAGTAATCACATTTTGCTGTGGTGTTCTTGGAGAAGAAAACACCTGATGAATCCCTTATTCTTCACAAAACTTTATCATGCCTTCAGGTTGAAATTCAATACTATAGTCACTTCTCATTTTTGACCACAGATCTGTCTTTTTCATTCTGAACGTGCCTAACAAAGGTAACAATTATATCAAGGGTTTCAGACTTTTTCTTTAGAATGAAAACCCAAGAAAAAATGGAATAGTCATCAACTATCATAAGTGTGTAGACTTTCGTACCCAGATTAGGAAATAGCATAGGAACAAATAAGTCCATATACAAGAGGTACAAACACTTATAAGATTCCTTGGCCCCAATGCTCTTAAATAATGTTTTTGTCTACTTGCCCTTTTGGCATGCAGAGCAAATGCCCTCTTTATTGCATCTTAGATTAAGTCCATTTCTGACTAGCGCTTCACTGAAGAACTTGCTAATTGTCTTATAGTTCAAGTGAGCAAGCCTCTTGTGATATTGCACACATTAAAAGACTTTCTCATTTTTTACTAGACATACTAGTGAGTCTGTACTTAAGCATAAGAAGTTTAGACAATAAATATTTCCACTCCTACTGCCTGTCAAAATGACCTCTTGGTCACTTGACCTTTTGATTAGATTCTCATCCTTTTGGAAGACATTGACATACCCAATATCACATAGTTGGCTTATGCTAATCAAATTGTGTTGCAATCTTTACACATATGCTACCTATGTTATAGAGACTATGCCATTAGGGATCATACCATAGCCCTTGGTAACTCCTCTATCTAAACATCCAAAGATCACCTAAGTTCAATTCATATATTCCATAAGGTGACTCCTTGTTCCATTCATATGCTTGGAACATCCACTATCCAGGTACCATATTGGCATTGTAAGGGTACTTGGACTATCCTGCAAAAACATATTAGTTTACCTTAGGAATCCAAAAGGGATTGGGTCCTTGGTTCATATTAGCCTGAAAATGAACATGCCTACTTACAGTAGCCCTGACAGGAAGACTCATCCTTGCCCTTGGCATACATGGGTTGTGCCAATAGTCTATTGCAAAGTGACCCTCCTTTCCACAACACCAACACTCATAAATGTTGTATCTCCTCTTCTGAATATCATTTCGAGTGTGCAAGACATCAATAGTTGTTTGTTCAGAGGGGAGAGTAGTAGCCTTCTTCCTATTTCTTTCAGCAAGTATCTGATTGAAAGTGAGTCTGCCATTGGCTGCACTTGGATTATTCTGAGTAACACTAATAGATGTCATTTTGAAGCTGACATGGAGTTGATGGTTTCAGAAATTGCTAGATGTGGCTTATTGACTGACATGCCCTTAGTCAAAGTTTTTGCTGAGGGAACATGGGAAGAAGCCCCAACCATATCTTTGAGTGTGGGGGCTGGAGAAACAAACACAAATGGTCTATAATGAGCCATTTGGATTTCCTCATGGGGAGCCTTCAGTGCACTCAATCCCCTGCCCTTTCTCCTTCCATTGTAAGGAACCCTTGTATTCTTACAAGAAGAGTTCCAATTCTTCCAATGTCCATACATGTTGTCCTATTCATACCTGTTGGAAGGAAGGATTACATTTTGAAAGGTGGTCTGAGGCACTACAGGAGCTTTGCCTTTCCCTTTGGATTGGGCAACTCTAGAGTTTCACTTGAACCCGAAAACTCTGATAATACATTTTGTAGTCTAAACTATTAGGGTATTTTTTAGGTTTTTAATACACGAATCATGTCTTGTAAGCTTTTATATTGACCTCCTTTTGTATATATTATCACCACTAATGATTTCTCTCTTTTTTGCAGATCTTCTCAGTTTTCGGCCAAAATGACCTGACATGCCCCCTGACACGCCCTCCCTAGGCGTGTCACCGGGCATGTAACTCGATCCCGGGGAAGGTTGATGCAAGCAATCAAATCCAGAGAAAAACACCTGACCCCTTACACGCCCTCCCTGGGCGTCTCTCTAGGCGTTTCACCCATATCCCGAAGCCTGCTACCGCATTTAAAGATTTTACGTTGCTGCATGTCAATAGTACTAACACGCCCCCTACACGAGTGTGGCCCTGGGGTGTGTTCCACCTTTTTCGATGACTGACAGATTTCAGACCAATGATTGAGACATGGTGTGCCTTACACACCCCTCCTACACGAACGTGGCCCATGGAATGTCCACCGACATATAGAAGAAATAATCATTTCCGTCAGAATTCAGCTCCCGAGGTCAACACCGTACCTGACACGCCCCCCGGACACTCCCTCCCCGGGGGCGACAAGGGGGCGTGACCACCCCGAAAAAATTCTATAAATTCATGCCTCTTACTTGTGTCCAGTAAGAAGTTTTAGGTTGAGAGGGGAGGTACTTCCCTTTTGTTTCTTCGAGTTTTTCATGCTCTTCCTCTCTCTCTCTCTCTTTCTCATTTTAATCCTTTCTTAGTCCTAGTTTGTGTACTCCATTGCATTAGCTTGTGTAACTTCTTTAGTAGCTTAATGTTAATGCTAGCTTAGGTTTTTTATTTCATTGCACTTGTAATATTTTGTTTCAAGTTGTAACTCTCTTTAGCATTAATATAAAGTGCCTTTTTTACTTTATTTTCATATGTTCTTCTACCCATCTCTCTTCCTCCACTTCTCCATGATTAACTAATCCTCCTTGTACTCGATCTTGATGTTCCGAGGTTTGAGTTGATTAAGTTATAATGCTTTAAGTTTACTTTTTCTTTTTAGGGTTTACGCCTTTGATTTACTCTTGAAAAATCATGTTTGGAGTTATATCATTGATATATAATTTCCATATTTGTTTTCACTCTTAGCTAGCCGAGAGGCTCATAGTTTTAAGTGAACACTCAAGCGTAAAGAGAGTTGCACGCACCCCTCGAGAGCGGCAGATGTTAAATCTCCCAGATTTGAGTGAAATCCAATAGTGGGGTTCACCTGAAATCCAATAGTGGGGTTCACCCCGTAAAGCGAGCTTTAGGTCTCCGATTTGGATGAGAGTTCGGTCGGACGTTCCTAAACTCAATTGGGCCCGACTTCGAGAGAAGCGTGTTCAAGCTTTAGGAACCTCCACGGTCAAGGACCATTACCCTATTAAGTTAGGGTTTATTATTGCATTTTTAATCAACTTTTGCCGAGGTGATTATCGATCGAGTACTTTTCTATTTCATCGTTTCAACCCCCTGTTGTAATCATTTTTAGTAGTTCTTATTTAGCTGCAAGTAGTTCTCTTTTTAGCGCAAATATTTCCTTTCTTAATCGTAATTAGTTTTCTTTTAACAAACCCTAAAACAATCCTTCGATAAGATAATATTTTTCATGTGAGTAAGATTACTCAACGATTCCCGGATTTAATACGACACTTGTGTCCCCTAGCTATAATTCAATAGGTATACTTGCTTAGTTGGATTGCTATTTTGATTTTTATTCTCTTCACGATTATAGACACCAATTTTTTGGCACCGTTGTCGGGGAGCAACTTTTGTTGATAATTCGAAAACATTAACATCTTACTTTTATCACTTCTCTTTCTCACCCCCTTTCTTACAAATTAAAAAATTCAAAAAAAATATTAATGCTCTTAATAAAAACCCGCTTCACAATTTTTTTTCACCACCTTACTCTCTCGAAAAGGGCAATGTGGCTTAAATACAACTATCTTGTCTAGTACCTTGCGAAACGTTTATCGGATAGCCCTTGGGAAGTTGGGGAGTTAAAACATTAAAAAAATCTATTTCAAAAAAAAATTAGTAGTTCTCTTTTTCTAGTTTATTTTCTCTTTCGTTATCTTCTCTTCTCCTAGTGCATGACCCACGGAAATCCGTCGGTTATTTTGGACTTGGACTACGAAATTGAGAGTACTCTTCGGAGAAGATCGCCATTTCAAGGCCCTACTCTCCAAATACCGGTTGAGGATTCCGAGTCATTTTCTACTTTAAGAATGGAAGAGCCCATCGTAGAGGAAGCCCTGTATAGGCTTATGTCCTATTATGCATGACAAAATTTAGAGGGTACAGAATCAAGCATAGTTCGTCCTGCTATAGATAATAATAATTTTGAACTTAAGCCTAGCATAATTCAAATGGTGGAGCAGTATGTGCAATATGATGGACTTCAAGATGAAGATCTGAACGCGCATATAGCTAGCTTTCTTGAGATTTGTGACACCTTTAAAATCAATGGTGTTACAAATGATGCTATTAGGCTAAGTCTCTTCCCCATTCTCCCTTAGAACTAAATCTAAACAGTGGTTGATGACTCTGCTAAGAGGGAGCATTACCTCTTGGGATCAACTAACCGAAAAATTTCTAACGAAGGATTTTCCACTAGCTAAAACTGCAAAAGTTAGGAACGATATTTCTTCCTTTTTTCAAATAGATTCTGAATCTCTTTATGAAACCTAGGAAAGATTTAAAGAACTATTAATACAATTCCCCCATCACGCGCTGCCTGTATGCTTACAAGTGCAGACGTTTTATAATGGGCTAAACAAAAATACAAAGCAAATGATAGACGCATCTTTCGGTGGTACTTTTAACCACAAAACCCCGAAAACATCTCTTGAACTTTTCGAGGACATGGCCATGAACACATATTAGTGGAATGTGCCTAGACCTTGCCCAAATAAACTGCAAATATATTTGAAGTAGACAACATCTCCCAGCTGGCTCTGCAATTGGAAGTATTAAGTAAAAAGATAACGGAGATGACTGTTGCTGCCGCCCCTCAGGAATGGGAATATGCAAATCCTACCCTTGAACAAATAGATTATGTAAACAATATGCCTAAGAATGCTTTTCATAATTTTTCTGCTACTAATTTTCCTACGTCGGGCTTTGCTTTTCCGAATAGATATAATTCTGCTTTACGAAACCACCCAAATTTCTTGTGGGAAACCCTTCAAACGCAATGCTCCCTCCACCATAAAATGATTTTTCTGCACCACTTCCACCTCTTCAAAATTATCAAAATCCTCCAAGCTTTGAGGAAATGTTTTCAAAATATATGAATGTTAATGATGCAACTATAAGAAGCCTAGCCGGATCCGTTAAAAATCTAGAAAATCACGTAGGACAACTAGCTAAAATTATATCTGAGCGACCCTCCAGGTCTCTTCCTGCCAATACAGAGCCCAACCCAAGAAAGCAAGCGAAAGATATAACTCTTTGGAGTGGGAAGCAAGTTTCTAGTACGGTTAGCAAAGAGCCCGAGGCAAGCTCCGCCCCCATTTTGAATATTCCACCACCTACTGAAAAAGAAGTTATCACTCCGCTCTCTGCTTTTAAAAAATATCTCGCTCCACCACCTATTTTTAAAAATGATCCAACTCCACCATACCCTTCTCAACTTAACAAACAACTTCTTGATGATCATTATACCCGCTTCTTAGAAATGTTCAAGCAAATCCACATAAATCTACCCTTCCACAGAGCGATTACCCAGATGTCGAAGTATGCTAAGTACCTTAAGGACCTTCTGACTAATAAGAAGAAGTTAGAGAACTTATCCCACGTCACGTTAAATATCGAGTGCTTTGATGTCTTGACCAACAGTTTACCAAAGAAGATCATTGATCCAGATAGTTTTTCTATACCGTGTATCTTTGGTGATCTTTTTGTCAAGCATGCTTTGGCCGATTTAGGTGCATGTATCAACCTAATGCCCATCTCGTTATTTAAGAAGTTTGGAATTGGTAGCCTCAACCCCACACGTATGAGTATCTAGCTCGTTGATAGATCTTTTAAGTACCCGTTAGGAATAGTGAAGGATGTTCTGGTCAAAGTCGACAAATTCATCTTCCCGGTGGATTTTGTCATATTGGACATCGAAGAAGATGTCGAGGTTCCCCTGATCCTTGGCCGACCCTTCCTTGCCACGTCCCGAGCTATCATTGATGTAAGCAATGGCAAGCTCTTCCTACGAGTAGGCGATGATGAAGTGGCCTTCTCTTTCACCCCTTTGATGAAAAATACCCTGGAGAATGATGACTCCTGTTTCTTCTTAGATACCTTAAGTGATGAATCTTCCTACAACATTTCTGAAGATGAATTTTCTGATTTTTGTTTATCCTTAACTTTTCCTACTAAAAGTCTACAAGAAACCTCCATGGTCATTGATTCACCCACTTGAAATTTTTCGTATAAGTTAAAAGTCTACGAAGATATTATTTTTGAAAAGAAAGAACTTCCAAAACATCTTATGAAGAACCCCTACCCTAGAATTAAAAGAACTTCCTTAATATCTCAAGTATGCCTTCTTAGAAAAAAATTCCAAACTGCCAGTGATAGTTTCGGCCTACTTAACTGAATTACAAAATGACAAACTCCTTTTAGTTTTACGAAAACATCGTCGAGCCATTGCCCTTGCAGATATCTCATATCAAAGGAATAAGCTCGTCTTTCTGCACCCACAAAATCTTAATGGAAGATAATTCGTGTAATTCAATCCAACCTCAGCGCCGTATAACTCCAAATATGAAAGAATTCGTAAAGGGAGAGGTTATGAAACACTTAGACGCATGAATTATCTATCCTATTTCTGATATTAAGTGGGTTAGCCCTGTCTAGGTAGTGCCCAAAAAGGGAGGGATAACTGTAGTAAGTAATGAGAATAAGGATTTAATCCCAACACGGACGGTGATGGGGTGGCGAATGTGTATTGACTATCGTAAGTTAAATGACGCCACCGGCAAGGACCACTTTCCCTTGCCATTCATCGATCAAATCTTAGAGCGATTATCCGGCAATAGATTTTACTGTTTTCTTGACAGCCTCTCGGGGTATTTTCAAATCCCCATCTCTCCTGAGGACAAGGAGAAAATACGTTTACTTGTCCCTTCGGCACATTCGCTTACCAAAGAATATCGTTTGGATTATGCAATGCGCCAACTACATTCCAGCGATGTATGCTTGCTATCTTCGACAAGTACGTAGAAAGCATTATGGAGGTATTTATGGATGATTTCTCCATGTTCGGCGATGCCTTTAATAGTTGCTTAGAAAACCTAAAAAAAGTCTTAGAAAGATGCGAAGAAACTAACCTTGCCCTAAATTGGGAAAAATTTCATTTTATGGTGAGGGAAGGGTTAGTTTTGGGTCATAAGATTTTTGCGAGAGGAATTGAAGTAGACATTGCTAAGATAGAAGTTATCAAGAAGTTGTCGCTGCCTACGAACGTCAAAGCTATAATAAGCTTCTTAGGACATGTTGGTTTCTACCGCCACTTCATAAAGACTTCTCCAAAATCACCAAACCCCTTACTCATCTTCTGGAAAAAGATGCCCCATTCATTTTTGACGATCCTTGCCTATCTGCCTTTGAAACAATTAAAGATAAGTTAATTAATGCCCCTATTATGATAGCTCCGGTGTGGGACCTTCCCTTTGAAATTATGTGTGATGTGAGTAGTTTCACGGTGGGAGCCGTACTAGGACAACGAATATCTAAAAACTTCCACCTCATCTATTATGCAAGTAAAACACTTACATCGGCATAAGAGAATTATACCACGACCGAGAAGGAGCTCCTAGCTGTTGTTTTTGCTTTTGAAAAATTTCATCCTTATATTACGCTTTCCAAAATTATCATTTTTACGGACCACTCGGCCCTCAAGTATCTTCTTGCTAAGATGGATGCCAAGCTGCGCCTGATTCGCTGGGTCTTACTCCTCCAAGAGTTTTACTTAAAAATCCGTGATAAGTGAGGAGCCGAGAATTTGGTCGTCGACCATCTCTCACAATTAGATAATCCGTATATAGAAAATTTAGATGAAAAATCTTTTAATGATTATTTTCCTGATGAGAAGATGCTTTTAATTAACACATCCCCCTCTCCTTGGTTTCCACACATAGATAACTATTTAGTGGCTCGTGTGCTCCCAAAATAATTCTCCTCTCAACAAAAGAAGAAATACTTTTCTAAGTTGAAGAACTATTTCTGGGAGGACCCGCATCTTTTTCGAGTTTGTGCGGACCAGGTGATAAGGAGATGTGTTTCTTTTGAAGAAGGATTAGATATTCTAAAACACTTACATGAAGGACCGACTAGTGGTCACTATCATGCTGCTCGCACCGCCCATAAAGTGCTTTGCACAGTCTTTTACTGGCTTGGCCTATTTAAAGACGTGTAAGCTTTTATGAGTAGGTATGATATTTGCCAACGATCGAGAAATATTTTCAATAAAAATGAAATGCCGCAAAATTATTTCCTCGAGTGCGAAGTTTTCGACCTCTGGGGAATTGATTTTGTTGGTCCTCTTCCTTCTAACTTCGGAAACAAATACATTTTATTTGTCGTCGATTATGTTTCACGATGGTCTGAATCCCAAGCTCTTCCTACAAACAACTCCCGAGTCGTAATTACATTTTTGAAAAAATTATTTTCTCGATTCAGTACGCCGTGAGCCATCGTTAGCGATAGGGGTTCATATTTTTGTAACGTGCAGTTTTCCAAAACTCTTATAAAATATGGCATTACCCATAAGCTTTCAACTGCCTACCCCCCCCCCCCCCCCAAACAAACGGACAAGTCGAAGTTGTGAATAAAGAAATAAAATGAATTTTAGAAAAGAATGTTTCAACTTTTAGAAAATATTGGTCAACCAAATTAGGGGATGCACTAAGGGCCTACCAAACATTGTACAAAACCACCATCGGATGTGCCTTGTATCGGTTGGTTTTTGGAAAATCGTGCCATTTACCCGTAGAATTAGAAAACCGTGCTTTTTGGGCCTTAAGATTTTTAAATTTTGATCCCCACTCTGTCGGCGATTTTTTAAAAATTCCAACTTAATGAACTCGATGAGTGCCGCTCTTACGCATATGAAAATAACAAATTTTATAAAGAGCAGACGAAACATTTTCACGACAAACACTTCAGGCGCCCAAAAACTTCAAACCGGGAGGCCAAGTTCTTTTATATAATTCACGTTTACGTTTATTTCCGGGCAAGTTAAAGTCACGTTTGTCTGGGCCGTTTACTGTTAAAGAAGTTTTTCCGTATGGCACTGTTTTAATTTCACGCCCTGATAAGGGCGATTTCAAAGTGAATGGACAGTGTCTTAAACTCTATTTTTCTGGTGATGATGATGTAAGTCCGAACAAGGTTAAGTTTCTTCTGCACGAACTTTAAACTAACTTGAGACTATTTATTTTTGTTAAAAACCCTAATTATTATTTTATACAATAATCTTTTGGACAATATTATTTTGTTGCATCAAGCTCAAATGACGTTTTAAACAAAGGGCGCTCATGGGAGGCAACCCAAGTTATTTTTTCTATTTTCTTTATTTAACACTTTTTTCCCTGGACGGCTTCGATAAGCTAAAGCTTCTGCGATTGCCTGTTCCAACGCTGTTGAATCCATCACGAAGTCCAATGATGATATTTTAAGAAGTTCTAAAGCACAAGCATGGGGGAGCAGCATCAATTAACATTCGCGACACATAAATTTGGGGAAGTACCTGTTTTTCAATTCTGTACTTTCATTTTGTTTTAATTTCTCTTTCTCTTTCCCCTCCTTTCTCCATTGAGGACAATGTCCATTTTAACCTTGGGGGAGGATTTCCTCCTTCTCTTGTCTTTATTTTGTTTTCTTTAAAAAAATCAAAATAAATTTTTTTTTATTTATATCTTAAAAAACCAAAAAAAGATAATATCTTTAAAAAATCCAAAAAAAAGAGAATATTTCAAAATAAAAAAAAATTATTATGTTATTTCTTTTACTTTAATAGGTTAAACTAATTTTTGTATTTCAATAGTACCCCTTGTTTTTGTTTTGTTTTTCTCAAAAATCCATATAACGACTTAGGTAATTATAATCTTTCTAATTATTCTTTTTAATTATGTTTCACAAGTAAAATGTTAGTCATGATGTGTTTCTTATTCACGGTAGCTTGTTAACGTGAAAGTTTTTCTAAAACTCGCCTATTTATTATGGTTTTCGTTCTTTACTTTCTTGAAAATCTTTCATCCACTATTTTCCTTCTATTTTTTGGATAATTTTTGTAATGTCAACTTTTGATTAGCGTAGTAGATGTGAACGATCTAAGTCGCCTATTATTTCTATTTTCAAGATAATTTCATTAGTCTTCTTTTATTATCTAGGATTTGCTTTTTGAAATTTTTCAAAACTTATAATTTAGATAAATTTAAAAACATGAAAATGATTTAGGCCATTTTTGTTTTTGTTTGAGCCTTCTTGCCAACCTAAATTTTTTTATCCCTAGTTTGCCGCTTTTGAGCCTTTTTACGAATTCAATTGATAGCTCCACTTATCATTTCAAGTTCACCAAAGCTAAAATTGTTCAACCTATCTAATCACACTAACCTTTTTAGTTTTAAAAAAACAAATTCATGATTATGATAGAGTTATTTTGTGATATATTTGGAGAACTTTTTGAAAAAGTATGCTCAAAAGAAGTGTTTACTTTTGTTTGACCAATTTCAAAATGAAAGGAAAAATTATTTTTGGCCTTTGTTTTGAAGAAAAAAAGGAAAGAAAATAAAATGGAAAAGAAAAAGAAAAATATTTTATTTATAATGAAATTTTTAAAACTTTTTATTTTGGTTTAGTGTGACTTTTGAGCCTCCTTATTTATCTTTGAATTCCACTCCTAATAATAATCCTAAACCAAACGTTTCGGTCCTAATAAGCCCTTCTGATTCATATTTTAGAATTTAATTTATTAGCTAAGTAGAGAAGAAAAGTAAAATAGTAAAGTTTTGGATTTAAATTTAGATTTTTGTTATTTGATTGATATAGTTATAATGTTTCTCTTGGATCTAGTAACAACTCAATGCGCTTTTTCATTTCGTTGCTTTGCTTAAATTTATTTAAAAAATATTGTTAAAATTTTTGATGATTTATTTTTGTTAGTAAAGTTTATAAATTGTTAAACCTTATGTAAGTAACAGTTTTAGGTTTACATTTCACCTTCTCCCTATTTATAATTTCGCCTAGTACTTGTGTAAGCATAATTAGAACTTTTTGATTAGTCACTTTTTATATTAGCTTGTTTTTATATTTTTGCTTGAGGACAAGCAAAGCTTAAGCTTGGGGGAATTTGATAATACTTTTTGTAGTCAAAACTATTAGGATATTTTTAGGTTTTTTATACATGAATCATGTCTTGTAAGCTTTTATATTGACGTCCTTTTGTATATATTATTGTCAATAATGATTTCTCATTTTTTGCAGATTTTCTCGGTTTTCAGCCAAAATGACCTGACACGCCCCCCTGACATGCCCTCCCTAGGCGTGTCACCGTGCGTGTAACCAGATCACAAGGAAGGTTGATGCTAGAATTCAAGTATTGAGAAAAACACCTGACACGCCCCCCTTACACGCCCTTCCTAGGCATGTCTCTAGGCGTGCCACCCTCATCTTGAAGCCTGCTGCCACATTTAAAGATTTTTCGTTGCTGCACATCAACAGTACTGACACGCCCCCCTACACGGGCATGGCCGTGGGGCGTGTTCCACCTTTTTGGATGACTGACGGATTTCCGACCAATGATTGAGACATGAAGTGCCTTACACGCCCCTCCTACACGAGCGTGGCCCAAGGCATGTCCACCAATGTATAGAAGAAATTATCATTTCCATCAGAATTCAGCTCCCAAGGTCAACCCCGTACCTGACACGCCCCCACCCCCCGGACACGCCGTCCCCGGGCGTAATGTAACACCCCCATCCTTCGTATGGCATATAGTAGAAGGTCCAGCTGGAACCCGACACTATATACCACGGACAGTCGGAAGGGTTACATAAGAATATCAAAAATCAACTATAAGTACTCACCCTAACTCAGAGTATTCTAGCGGAAGATTTTAAACAGATTGAAATAACCCATAATTGAATAACAACTATCATGAATGTCCACTTACCACCATAGGAATGAAATAACAAATACACTGAAAGTACTTGGCCTTACAAGAGTTAGCTTAACAAAGTAATGTTTTACATACATCGGCTCGTAGGTCGGCCACACATGACAAAATTAAAAAGACAATTCGCTTTGTCCTTCAGGGGCCAGCTCAGCAGCATGGGCTTCAGCCCGCTATTTGGTACCTGGCTCCGCAGCACCTGCAAGCAACATTCCACCGCACAGTGGCAAACAAAGCAACGGTCAGCTAAAGCTGACCAAATTATAATGACCCCGCCCCTTACTCGAGATGGCAGTGCTCCTTCCCTGCATTTCATTAGCCTATCTAAAGCTGGTCAAACACCTCGTGCACTCAGTGCACATTTTCGGTGAATTCGGTCAATTCCGTGGCATCACCACCATCCCCGGGATGGCAACATTGTGAGCATTTTAGTCTTTTTGACCATTGTCTAAGACTCCCGACTATGCCAACGGCCAGTTCCACTTTATGGCCACTAGCAGCGAACAACATAGCCCAGGTCCGCTTCCACTTGCCCGTTGCTCACTTCGCCTAGTCACATTAAGACGTACGCGCGGCCCAAGCTTTTCTCGGATCCTAATACATTCCCAAACATCACATAACCCAGTTATGTACAAGGTTGGCTCCCCAACCGCCAAGTTAGCAGAACTACATTTCCGCTCAATTTTTTGGGTGCTCCTTGGAGTTAAGCCCCAAGGATTCCTGCTGCAATAAACCGTGTAGAAACCCGAAAAACACATAGCACAGAGTCTTCTCCGGCAATCCATACAATATGCAACATCACCGATCTAGACCAACACGTCCGGGTAGGCTTCACACACAATGCATATATCCATACTTCGATTCCAGACTCTATATGTAACACAAGGGGGACTATTCACATGTACCCCAAGGAACACCGCACACTCGCGGGAGCAGGTTTCCCATGCAGAAAGAAAGAGAGCTTCACATGCTCAAGTAGAGAATCATTATCCTTGAAGTTCGCTTTTGCGCCATGGAAATCTATCCAGATGGAAAGCTTTGCAAGGGAATTTCCTCCGCGGACCCGGTCTCGGTTCTCGACTTGGTGCTCCGATGCTCCGTCGGTGGCCGGATTCCTCCTCTTCCTTCCTCAACCGGTCTCTCCCCTCTCTAACTCTTTAGAAAGATAAGTCTGAAGAGATAATGAGGAATTAATCCTCTATTCCCGGCCTTATTAAAGCAGGAACACATATTGGCCGTCAGATCTTGTTTAAAGAAAATGAACGGCTCGGATTCGCCTGAAATCTCTCAATCCTGGGCCAAACACGGCCTTTCACACGGCCGTGTTCAAGGACGTGTGCACCGATCCAAGCACGATCATCTACCATAGAAAAAGACACGAGTTGAGACACGCCCGTGTCTCAACCTGACACGCCCGTGTCGGGTACCGACATGCCCGTTACCTTGGGGCATGTCGTAGATAACCTCCACGCCAACTGTCAAGTCGCTTGGTGTACATGGGTGAAGACATGGGTATTGACAAACCCGTGTCTCGCTTGACATGCCCGTGTCGCTACTATTCATAGCAGTGTTTTCTGCCGTGTCCTTTACTGGATACAGCCGGCCAACACCTAGAAAGACACGGTCTTGGACACGCCTGTGTCCCAGGCCGTGTACCCCTAAATAGGCACCAAAAAAATCCTTAGGATGCGACCGGTTCGATTACAATTTTCGTGGCGTTACAAATCTCCCCCCACTAAAAAGAATTTCGTCCCGAAATTATGTAAAGGTACATAAAACTTAAATGTTACCTGAGTGGAATAACTCGGGGTATTCCTCCAACATAGTCTGCTCTCGCTCCCATGAAAGTTCCTCACGTCCGCAGTTATCCCAACGGACTTTAACCATTCAGATTTCCTTATTGCGGAGTCGTTTGACTTCAAAATCTTCAATGTGTACTGGCTTGACCTTTGCCGTCAATCCGTTATCAACCGGCACTTGATCGACTGCAACGACCTGCGAAGGTTCTTGCACCACCTTTCGTAACACCGATTTGTGGAACACATCGTGTAACCCACACAATTCCACTGATAGCTTTAGTCGATACGCTACTTCGCCAACTCGCTCCAGGATCTCAAATGGTCCAAGGTATCTCGGACTCAGCTTATTCAAGAGTCGAACCCGCGAGACACCCTTGAATGGCTTGATTTTCAAATACACCCAGTCGCCAACACCGAATTCCACGTTCCTATGCTTGCTGTTATAGTATTTTGCCTGCTTGTCCCGAGCGATCTTCAACCGTTCCTGAATTGTATGTATCATTGAAGTGGCATCTTCAACCGCTTGACGTTTGTATAACTTAGACTTACATATCTCCAACCAAGACAACGACATGCGATACTTTCTCCCATACAAGGCCTTGAAATGCGCCATTCCAATACTCGCTTGATAGCTGTTTTTATATGCAAACTCCACCATGAACTGGTGGTCTTCCCACTGCTTTCCAAAATCCAAGACGCACATACGAAGCATGTCCTCCATCGTTCTATTGACCCTCTCGGTCTGACCATCCGTTTGCGGATGAAAGGCTGTGCCGAAACTCAGCTTAGTTCCCAACAATCAATGCACCATCCTCAAGTCAATTTGACGTGAAGCGTCCATCTCGGTCACTAACAATACTGTGTGGCCCACCATGCAATCGTACAATATTATCCACATAAAGTATGGCTAACTTTTCCTCCGGATCTTCCTTCTATTCAGAATGAAGTGCGACACTTTTGTCAATCTATCACTGACCACACAGACGGGGTTGTTTCCCCTTTGCGACTTTGGCAAACCATGCACAAAATCCATAGAAATATCATCGAACTTTCACTCTGGGATAGGCAAGGACTTCAAGAAACCTCTGGGTTTCTGGCACTCCGCCTTCACCAAGGCACATGTTTGATACTTGGCCATATAAAGTGGTACATCCTTCTTTTATCCTGCCCACTAGAACAACTTCTTCATGTCTTTATACATCTTCGTGCTCCCCGGGTGGATTGAGTACTTGGCATGATGAGCCTCGTACATCAACTCCTCCCAAAGATTATCCGCACTAGGGACGCATAGGCGACCGTCCCTCCTCAGTAGCCCATCCTCAACAGCAAATTGGGAATTTGACCCATCCAAAGATTCATTTAAGATCTGCTTCATGCTGCTATCCTGAACCAAAGCCCGCCGAATCCTATCAGTTAGGTCATACTGAACCTCTATCCAATACAATTTTGCCTTGACACTATTCTGCTTGTCAATGCAAGAGATCTCTAATGCCACAAAATCACAGACCAAAATATATCTCGAAGGCATAGTCCCCCAGGAACTCCATCCACCTCTGCTGCCACATGTTTAAGTCCTTTTGATCCATTAAGTACTTCAGGCTCTTGTGATCGATTTAGATATCGACCTTCACAGCGTATAGGCAGTGTCTTTATAGCTTCAGGGCGAATATCACGACCTCTAACTTTAAGTCATGGATCGGATAAATTCTCTCGCGTATCTCCAGCTAACGCGAGCTATATGATATTACACTCCCATGCAGTAGCAGAACACAACACAAGCCACTACCCTAAGAATCACTATAAATCTCAAATCCTTCGGTCCCACTCGGTGAACATGGAATAGTTACCGAGGTCAACCAACTTTTCAGCTCTTTGAAAGCTTGCGGGCACACCAGGGACCACACAAACTTTTGATCTTTCTTCATCAAAGTCGTGAGGGGTAATGCTATCCGCTAGAAGTTCTCTATGAAGCGTCTGTACTAGCCGGCCAGTCCTAGAAAACTTCAGACTTTTCTAAAACGTAGACAACACATGCAACTCACGTATCACAAATATCTTTGACGGATCTACCACGATACTTTCTCCACTCAAGACGTGACCAAGAAACTCTACTGAGGGTAACCAAAACTAACACTTGGAGAACTTAGCATACAGCTGATTTCTCCTCAATGTCTCCAATACCGAATTTAGATGCTTGAAATGATCACCCTCATACTGAAAGTATACCAGTATGTCGTCGATAAAGGTTTTCACGAACTGGTTCAGGTACTCACTGAACGCCATATTCATCAAATCCATAAACACACACAGCGCATTTGTCACCACAAGAGGCATGACGATGAACTCATAATGCCCATATTGTGTGTTGTACGCCATTTTGGGAATGTCACTTTCCCTTAACGACAATTAATATTATCCAGATTTCAGATCCAACTTAAGTACATAGTTGATCCAACGAGTTGACCGAAAAGATCATCACTTCTTGGGATTGGATACTTATTCTTTTCCATTAAATTAATCAATTTCTAGTAATCATTATAGAGTTGTAAGCTTCCATCCTCCTTTTAACAAGAGGACTGGTGTGCTCCAGGGCAATAAACCTGGATGTACATAACCCTGTTCCACCAGCTTTTGAAGTTGTACTTCAGTTCCGACATCTCACAACCTATATCTAGTACAAATCTGACCACCTTATGGTTGAAATTGATGTACGCACATTGATCCGAGAGCCAGTCCATGTCAAAGATTATGTCGAATTCTACAAACAGCAGTAGCGACGCTTGCAAGTCAAACTCCTGACTCCCTATCCATAACTCCATACAACAGACTCTATTTGCGTGTATAGAGCACCCATTAGGCAGCAGTACTTTCGATTTGTCTCTTGCCATCGAAGAAGGAACTCTGATGTGCGATACACATCCTTCAGACAAAAAGGAATGGGAAGTTCCCATGACGAACGGTGCTTTCACCGGACACTCGGAAAATCAATACAAATCCTATCACAACCAATCATAGGCTAACATGCGTAAGGCAACAAGTATCTAAAGCTGACCTACCAAAAATTAAACCATACCTGTCACCATGATAGCATGCTCCATGGCCTCGCGATGGCCAAAGCTGTACACTCTAGGTTGGGATGAAGCATATTGAGATGTAGTTGCCTCCAACCCCTTTCCCTTCTCCTCGTAGGTTGCTCTAGGCTTCTTCTCGGACTCCAGATGTCCGCTCCGACACTCTCAAGCAAAGTGTCCCAGCTTCCCACAGTAAAAGCATGCGTCCGGGTCTCGTCCAATAGCTGTTCCAAACGCATCAAAAGAAGGTACTAGACCCGAAATCCTAGCCTTCTTATACCATCTATGGAAACGGGACTTTGAGGAGGTCAGCACCTTGAACTTTTTCTTCTTTGGACTTGAGTCTTTCTTCTCTAAGACTCTCTTCACTATTTTCTTTGTCCTCAGATTGTCTCTACGATAATCTCGAGGAAAGTGACCAAACCTTCCACATTTATAACAGTAATATGGAGCTTGACTAGTAGATACTTCAGGCCTCACTTTACTCCTCTTTCGGTATACAGACTTTGCGGGACCTGTGGAGTTTGGTAACCTAAACACTGACGTCTGGTTGATTCTGTCCAGATCTGCTTCCAAAGCTCTAGCCAACTCCACTAACGCTCGGAATCCAAGTAGCTTTGGTCCTACGAGTAGCAGTCGTAATTCATCGCGCAGATCGTTGTAGAATCTATTAGCTATTGTCTGCTCGTTCTCCAACAAAAACCCTGGGTAGTGCCTTATGATAAGAAACGCCTGCAAATACTCCTCAACTGAGTGCGTACCCTGCACTAAAATCATGCTCAACTGCTAATCCAAAGGTCTTATAAATGCCAGTTGTTCCATCATACCACTCGGTGTTGAAGCCACCCCAGGGAAAGGGGGCTGCACTTGCCCTCCAAGTTATGCTTTAGTCACAGCGAACACCACTTCAACTATCCTCCTTATGGTTTCAACAGAAAGAAGAGTCTCAGGCACGTTATTAAGTGCGCTACTCTCTGTGGAGTGCTGACCTTGCGACTTCCCTGCACCACTCCTAGTCACCTATATAACATAACCATCAATTAGGCGATATACAGATTGCTAAAAGCAATCATTGGAACACTCAGGTTCCTCTAAACAAGTGTATTTTCATTCCTAGGTGGACATTAATGGGTTCTTTTATGTTATAACAATGACGCACATACATGTGCTCACCTCCCCTTAAAAGAATTTGCCCACAAATTCAAATAAAGAAGACCGACACCTTAGTCTGATACCAAATTGTAACACCCCCATCTGTCGTATGGCATATAGCAGAAGGTCCAGCTGGAACCCAACGCCATATACCACGGACATTCGGAAGGGTTACATAAGAATATCAAAAATCAACTACAACTACTCACCCTAACTCAGAGAATTCTAGCGGAAGCTTTTAAACAGTTTGAAAGAACCCATAATTTAATAACAACTATCATGATGTCCACTTACCACCATAGGAATGAAATAACAAATACACTGAATGTACTTGGCCTTAATGCCTTAAAGAGTTCGCTTAACAAAGTAATGTTTTACATATATCGGCTCGCAGGCCGGTCACACATGACAAAAGTAAAACAACAATTTGCTTTGGCCTTTAAGGGCCAGCTCAGCAGTATGGGCTTCAACCCGCTATTTGGTACCAGGCTCTGCAGTACCTGCAAGAAACATTCCACCGTATGGTGGCAAACAAAGCAACGGTCAGCTAAAGCTGACCAAATAATAACGACCCTGCCCCTTACTCGGGACGGCGGTGCTCCTTCCTTGCATTTCATTAGCCCAGCTAAACAACAAAGTGCAAACATACTTCTGCACAGGTGTAGGCTATCACGGCCAAACACCTCGTGCACTCAGGTCACATTTTCGGTGAATCCGGTCAATTGCGTGGCTTCACCACCATCCCTGGGATGGCAACATCGTGAACATTTTAGTCTTTCTTACCACAGTCTAAGAATCCCGACTATGCCAACGACCAGTTCCACTTTTGGGCCTCTAGAACCGAACTGCATAGCCAAGGTCCGCTTCCACTTGCATGTTGCTCACTCCGCCTAGTCACTTTAAGACGTATGCGCGGGCCAAGATTCCCCCGGATCATAATACATTCCCAAACATCACATAACCCAGTTATGTACAAGGCTAGCTCCCCGGCCGCCAAGTTAGCAGAACTACATTTCCGCTCAATTTTCTGGGTGTGCCTTGGAGTTAATCTCCAAGGATCCTTGCTGCAATCTACCATGTAGAAACCCAAAAAACACATAGAACGGAGTCTTCTCTGGCAATCCATACAATATGCAACATCACCGATCCAGACCAACACGTCCGGGTAGGCTTCACACACAATGCCTATGTCCGTACTTCTATTCCGGATTCTATATGCAACACAAGGGGGACTATTCACATCTACCCCAAGGAACACTGCACACTCGTGGGAGCGGGTTTCCCATGCAGAAAGAAAGAGAGCTTTACATGCTCAAGTAGAGAATCGTTACCCTTGAAGTTCACTTTTGCTCCATGGAAATCTATTTGGATGGAAAGCTTCACAAGGGAATTTCCTCCGCGGATCCGGTCTTGGTTCTCGACTCGGTGCTCCGATGCTCAGCCGGCGGCCAGATTCCTCCTCTTCCTTCCTCAACCGGTCTCTCCTCTCTCTAACTCCTTAAAAAGAGAAGGCTTAAGAGATAATGAGGAATTAATCCTTTATTCCCGGCCTTATTAAAGCATGAACACATCTGGGCCGTCAGATCTTATTTAAAGAAAACAAACAGCTCGGATTTGCCTAAAATCTCTCAATCCTGGGCCGAACACGGCCTTGAACACGGCCTTGCATATGACCGTGTTCCAGGCTGTGTGCCCCAATATAGGGACGATCGTCGAGCACAGAAAAAGACATGGGTTGATACACGCCTGTGTCTCAACCTTACATGCCCTTGTCGGGTCCCGACACGCTCGTGACCTTGGGGCAAGTCACAGATAACCACCATGCCAACCATCACGTCACTTTGTGGACACGGGTGGTGACACGGGTATGGACACGCCCGTGTCTCGCTTGACACGCCCATGTCGCTACTGTTCATAGTCGTGTTTTCTACTATGTCCTTTACTGGACACAGCCGGCCAACACAGAGAAAGACACGTCCTTGGACACGCCCGTGTCCCAGGCCGTGTACCCCTAAATAGGCACAAAAAATTCCTTAGGACGCGACCGATTCGATTACAATTTTCGGGGCATTACACGTGACAAGGGGGCGTGACCAACCCGAAAAAAGTCTATAAATTCAGGCCACCCCCTTTTGTCCAGCAAGTAGTTTTAGGTTGAGAGAAGAGGTGTTGCCCTTTTATTTCTTGGAGTTTTTCATGCTCTTCCTCTCTCTCTCTCTCTCTCTTTCTCATTTTAAGCTTTTCTTAATCCTAGTTTGTGTACTCCTTGGTATTAGATTTTGTAACTTCTTTAGTAGCTTAATGTTAAGTTAGCTTAGGTTTTTTATTTCATTGCACTTGTAGTCTTTTGTTTCAAGTTGCAACTCTCTTTAGCATTAATATAAAGTGCCTTTTTACTTTGTTTTCATATGTTCTTCTACCCATCTCTCTTCCTCCACTTCCCCATGATTAATAAATCCTCCTTGTACTCGATCTTGATGATCTGAGGTTAGAGTTGATTAAGTTATGATGCTTTAAGTTTACTTTTTCTTTTTAGGGTTTAGGCCTTTGATTTACTATTGAAAAATCATGTTTGGAGTTATATCATCGATATATAATTTTCATATTTGTTTTCACTCTTAGCTAGCCTAGAGTCTCGTAGTTTGAAGTGAACACTCAAGAGTAAAGAGAGTTACATTCACCCCTCGAGAGAGGCAGACATTAAACCTCTCGGATTGGAGTGAAATCCAATAGTGGGGTTCACCACATAAAGTGAGCTTTAGGTCTCCGGTTTGGACAAGAGTTCGATTGGACCTTCCTAAACTATGTTGGGCCTGAATTTGAGAGAAGCGTGTTCAAGCTTTAGGAACCTCCATGGTCAAGGTCCTTTACACTATTAAGTTAGGGTTTATTATCGCATTTTTAATCAACTTTTGCCGAGGTTATTCTCGATCGAGTACTTTTCTATTTCATCATTTCAACCCCATGTTGTAATCATTCTTAGTAGTTCTTATTTAGCTGTAAGTAGTTATCTTTTTAGCACAAATATTTCATTTCTTAATCGCAATTAGTTTTCTTTTAACAAACCCTAAAAAAATCCTTCGATAAGATAATAGTTTTCGTGTGAGTTAGATTACTCAACAGTTCCCGGATTTTAATACGACACTTGTGTCCCCTAGATACAATTCGATCGGTATGCTTGCCTAGTTGGATTGCTAGATCGGTTTTTATTGTCTTCACGATTAGTAGACACCAACCTCTCTTATCCTTTTAAGAAGTGAAGGCGTTAATCATTAGCAAAATAGTTTTGGGCTTAGAGAATTCAACCACAAGCTTCTCCTCCTTGAGAAGCTTTTCTTCAAGATCCATGATGATCTTATTCTTCTTGCTAATGGTCCCAATTTGGATAAATGATATTGTGTTCAGTTGGCTAAATTCCCTTCTCATTTTCTCTAGCAATGGTGTTGACTCAGGCTGTAGGGAAGCAGCTTGCTGAAGAGAGGCAATCTCCTTTGCTTGTCTCTTTACAAGGCTTTTGCTCTTCTTTAGAGCATCAAAAATTATACCATACTTGTCAATTAATTGATTGACATCATCTTCAGATTTTGATCCATCATCCCCACTGGATAAAGTGGATGCTTCAGAGTCTGAGCCAGACTCATAGATAGAGGGAGAGTTAGGGATAAAGTGTACCGTATCTGGAATAGAATTGTCCTGATTATTTTAAATTATGGCCTTGAGACTAAACTCATCATCTTCTTCAAAATCAATGTCAACAGAGCACAATGGGGCCCTTATGTCTGATGGGACATCTGGATGATCAGCCTCTACTTCAATGGACATGAGACCAATGTAGGCCTCCTCTTCATTTAATTCTAAAGACTCAGAATCACTGTTTGATAAGCTGACTTTCTTCTTGACCAAGAAGCTCTTTTCACCCTTCTTGTCCTTGTGATACATTTTGCCTTCAGACTTCATGTGCTCCTTCCTCTTAATAGGACAGTCAACAATGATATGTTCACTCCTGTTGCAATAGTAGCAAAGAACATTAGACTTAACATGTTTGTTCTTCTTGGACTTATACCTTTCTCTATAGGGGTCATTTTTGGATTTGTCCTTGCTGGAATAGGGCTTCCTTGAGGTGGAGCTTGAAGAGCCTTTGTGTTCTTCAACTATCTCCTTTTTCTCAGCATTTTCTTGAACTGTTTGGAGAATAGTATTAGTTCTCCATCAGATAGTTCATTTCCCGAGGAGCTTGGATCAGATCTTTCAGTCTCTATAACTCTACTTGATAGAGAGAGGGTCTTTTACCTACTCCTTCAAGTGGTTTCAGCTTTAAAGGACACAACCTTCTCTTTACTGAGAGATATGACAGCATCCTCTTCAGCGCTTCTTGAATTCAGCTGCATCTCTTGTGATAGCAACTTCCCAAAAAGATTCTGAGGCAATGTGTTGGCCAAGTTGCCAACCTCTCTTATGGCACAAATCTTGAAATCTCATTCTCTATTGAGAGATCTCAAGAACTTGTCATTAAGTTCATAGTTTGTGAACTGTCTACCATAGGTGATCAAACTATTCACTATTAAGAAGAACTTTTCATAGCATTCAGCTATGAAATCTTTCTTCCCTTATTTGAAGGTATCATATTAATGATTCAGGAGGGATTTCTTGTCATCCCTCAACTCCTTTGTCCCTTCTGAAAGTGTGATCTATCCTAGAGATTAGAGCAAACACACACCAAGAATAATAAAAAAAAGAAATAAAGGCAAACCAGACGACACAAGAATTTTATAATGGTTCCCCTAAACTTGGGTACATCCACTCTTCTACCACCTTAGGTAGGAATCCACTACAGGAAGAGTTGATCAGGTGTCCTAGGCACCAATGAGCTTTTGATAAGGTGCTCAAAAACCAGAACTAGATTTTTTTGATAAGGTGTCTTGCCACCACTGAATTTTGACAAGGGTCTCAGAACCAGACAGAACTTTTGAAGGGAGTTCAAGAACCCTTTTAAAGTGGGGAAGGGAGAGTTGATGTTGTTTTATCTGTTCAACACTCAAAGAGAAGCACAAGTGGATTTTGATGATGTTGTCAAAGCTCCCCCTGAGATTAGCAGAGGTTCAGGAGTGGAAGCTTGCAAAGGGTGATAGGTCTTCAATGAATGACTGCTCCAACAAATGATGATTTCAGCAAAGGCTGAAATGTGAGTTGTCTTGGAGTGTGAATGATGAAGCCTTGATGATGTTGATCTTCCAGTAAGCCTTCAGAATGATGTAGAGAAGTTGACTCTTTAGGCTTCCTGGAACAGTAGATCTAAGAAGAGCACTGGCTCTACAGGTGATGTTGAGTTCTTCCTGGAACTCTGATTCCTGTATATCTCTTTTTCCTCTCCTTTTTCTTCTATTTATTTTTTTGTTCCTCTGTATCTCTGTGTATATATTTTGATAGAAGGCCAATGGTCATTTGAATTCTTGAATTTATTATTGATACCTCTTAGTTACTTCCAACGGTTATAATCTCCATAAATACATTCTTGTAACTGTCCTGAAATAAAGCTATGATGGAATATGAACAGCTCACTTTGATTGGAACAACGATATCCTGAAAATATGCCTAGGAACTTGAGTTCAGAGTGATGGCAGAAATCGTCGATCTCAACAAGATGATCGTCGATCTGAGCTCGACTATCGTCGATCTGAGCTCACAGATATTGGAGCTGGTCAGGGACAGAAAACGTCGATCTGAGCTCGGAGATCGTCGAACGGAGTTCGACGCTTCGTGGACCTGAGCTCAGAGATCGTCGATCTCAGCTCGACGCCTGAACTTCAAAACGTCAATTTGAGCTCAACGCCAAGGTTGAATTCTGAATTCTTCTCTGACTGATTTCTCTTGGCTGATTTCTTCAAACTCTGAGAGCCTTTGACTTAGCACATCCTATGACCCTTAGCTATACATGGATGGGTAAATCTAATAATCCTTAAGACATAGTGATCCTGACCCAAATCCAAATTAGGGTGTTCCAACAATCTCCCCCTATTTGGGTTAGGATTACTATTTACATGAAAATGAAAATATTATAAATATTACAAAGCATAAGATATAAAAGGAAAAGCTTTGCATAGCAGTCTTCTGTTGTTGTTGTTAAAGATTGACTGCTACTGGCATTGCAATCTCCCCCTATGTTGATGCAATACTGTGTTTGAAGGAGGCTGGGATGACTTTGAAAATTTGATTTTGATTGAGTCATCCAGCTAACTCTTATAGATGCATGGTACCGACAGAAAGCTATGGTAGAGATTGCTCTCTCCTTGAAAAGGATATGTTAGCATAAAAAATGATATTTGTCCAGCAAATTTTATTAGGATTCTGAATCTGAAAAATAAAGTCTGATATCTTTCTTCCTATAGAATTTCTTTTCATCAGAAGAGATTCAAACTCAGTGCCATGATCACTGCTGACCAATGCAACTAGAGTAGAGGGCTCAATCTAGATGAATTTAGAAAAAGATCTATAAGAAATATAAAGTTATCTGACAGAGAATTCTCATACAGAAATCCTAACATAATTTTGAACAAGATATCAAAAAGATAGAAGCAGCCATAAGAAAAGATGTTTCCTAATAAATTTGTTCCAAATAGAAGAAGGATTTGAAAATATTTTAAATAGTTTATCCTTGTAATTATAAATCAAATTTATGAAAGAGCAGACTGAGTTTGATGATTTTATATAGGATCGTTGATCTGAGTTCGAAGATTTTATATAAGATTGTCGATCTGAGTTCGACGATCTGAACTCATTTCGTCGATTAAAATATTCTGAAAATATTCCTCAGAGAAGTTTTGTTTCCTCCTTAGGTTTTATTGAATCTTGGCAGCCAAATTGAAGTTCTAAGTTAACTGAACTGAAAACAAAGTTAGATAGTACCTGATCCTCTTCAGGTTTTGATTTTCCCTCTGTTTGTTCAGCCTCTAAACTACTGCATGAAGTATTGATGGCCATTAAGCAGAATTTTTTGGCCCTTGCTTCCTCCTCTTCATCTTCAAATGATGATTCAACATCTGATACATCCCAAATAACATCTAGGGATATTGATTCTCCTCCTTCAAATAAGATGTTGTGGCTTCTTTCTGTTGTTCCATCCACTGGTTCAGAAACCATTTGATGAAGAGAATCCCATATCACCTTAGCTGTTGAGCATTCAACAACTTCCTGGAACAAGTCATCAGATAATGACTGTGCTAGGATATTCATGGCTCTGGCATCAGCTAGCCTAGCCCTTTTAGTTGTTGTTGCTGAGGTTGGGAGACCTGTCATAATGGCATAAAATATTTCTTCATCAATATTGTCCATAAATGACTTAATTCTTGTCTTCCAAAGTGAAAATTTGTTTATGTTGCACTTAGGAGGTCTGGTGCTAGAATATTCCATATTCTTACTATGTGAAAAACAAAATGATTAATCTAACTAGGATAGATCAAGAGAGATCTTTTGGTTCAGGTGTTAGCCTGTAGGAACAACCAATCTAATGAAGATTCAGTTGTTGAGTAACCAACCTGCCTCTGATACCAATTGAAAGTGTGATCTATCCTAGAGATTAGAGCAAACACACAGCAAGAATAATAAAGAAAAGAAATAAAGGCAAACCAGACGACATAAGAATTTTATAGTGGTTCCCCTAAACTTGGGTACATCCACTCTTCTACCACCCGAGGTAGGAATCCACTGCAGGAAGAGTTGATCAGGTGTCCTGGGCACCAATGAGCTTTTGATAAGGTACTCAAAAACCAGAACTAGATTTTTTGATAAGGTGTCTTGCCACCACTGAGTTTTGACAAGGGTCTCAAAACCAGATAGAACTTTTGAAGGGAGTTCAAGAACCCTTTTACAGTGGGGAAGGGAGAGTTGATGTTGTCTTCTTTGTTCAACGCTAAAAGAGAAGAACAAGTGGATTTTGATGATGTTGTCAAAGCTCCTCCTGAGATTAGCAGAGGTTCAGGAGTGGAAGCTTTGCAAAGGGTGATAGGTCTTCAATGAATGACTGCTCCAGCAAATAATGATTTCAGCAAAGGCTGAAATGTGAGTTGTCTTGGAGTGTGAATGATGAAGCCTTGATGATGTTGATCTTCCAGTAAGCCTTCAGACTAATGTAGAGTAGTTGACTCTTCAGGCTTCCTGGAACAGTAGATCTAAGAAGAGCACTGGCTGTACAGGTGATGTTGAGTTCTTCCTGGAACTCTGATTCCTGTATATCTCTTTTTCCTCTCCTTTTTCTTCTATTTATTTTTTTGTTCCTCTGTATCTCTGTGTATATATTCTGATAGAAGGCCAATGGTCACTTGAATTCTTGCATTTATTATTGATGCCTCTTAGTTACTTCCAACGGCTATAATCTCCATAAATGCATTCTTGTAACTGTCCTGAAATAAAGCTGTGTTGGAATATGAACAGCTCACTTTGATTGGAACAACAATATCTTGAAAATATGCCTGGGAACTTGAGTTCAGAGTGATGGCAGAAATCGTCGATCTCAAAAAGATGATCGTCGATCTGAGCTCGACTATCGTCGATCTGAGCTCACAGATATTGGAGCTGGTCTGGGACAGAAAATGTCGATCTGAGCTCGGAGATCGTCGAACACGTCGAACAGAGTTCGACGCTTCGTGGACCTGAGCTCAGAGATCGTCGATCTCAGCTCGACGCCTGAACTTCAAAACATCGATTTGAGCTCGACGCCAAGGTTGAATTCTGAATTCTTCTCTGACTGATTTCTCTTGGCTGATTTCTTCAAACTCTGAGAGCCTTTGACTTAGCACATCCTATGACCCTTAGCTATACATAGATGGGTCAATCTAATAATCCTAAAGACATAGTGATCCTGACCCAAATCCAAATTAGGGTGTTCCAACACCTTCTATATAAATAATGAGAGAATTGCACATATCTTTAGATATTTTGCATTGCACAAGGTTCTGGAAGGTGGAGTCATCTATGGAACTTAAAATCTTTTTTGAGCCCTTTTATCCAGGGTTGCAAAGATGACTTCATCCTTGGTCATTTCAGTATACTTCTTTAAAGTCTGTACTTTGGCATCTATGACATAGACTATCATGAGAATAAAGGGTCCCTCTTGAACTATAATGAATATCCTAGGGTCTGAGGCTTTCATGAACAACCTTACCCTTTCTTTCCAAATTCCAAAGTTCTCTTTTTTGTAAATGGGAAGCTTCATGGAGCTCAACTCATTTTGGTTCTCACCTGAACTCTTGGAGTTAATCTTTAGCTACTCTTAGAGATCAATTCAGACTGTTAAGTCCTTTTTTAATAACCTCCGTCTAATACCACTTGAAAGTCCTTGTTTCAAGAGTAGCTATACACCTAGAGGGAGGGTGAATAGGTATTTTAGTCTTTTTGAACTTTATTTAACATTGGTGAGTTGTGTGATTGATTTTATGTTAGCCTTCAAGAACAAGAATAACACACTAGAATTTATAGTTCCTCAAGGTATGGGTACATCCACTTTCCCTCCCATCTTTTTAATAGTGTGTTTGACAAGGCAATCTTCTCCAAAACTAGGATCAAAGAGCTTACAACACAGATCCCTCAGGATATCAGGATTCCTACAAGCCCCACACCTCAGGAAAAAGTCCTACACACTCAGAATAATCTATACTCTTACAGCTCAGTGATCCTCCAGATCACCTATCTCAGGCTTAACAAGAAGCCCTAGAATGCAGGCTAGAAGCAAAGCCCTACACTCGGAGATAACAAATATCCAATCTCAGATCTGACTTAGATCTTGACTTAGGCACACAATCCCTACCTCAGATTCTCAACAGAAACCTACCACTCAGTCTCTATATGTTAGGCTTAGAACTCATATCAATAATGATCTTATAGAAAAAGTAGATGTTTGATGATGATTGACTGTAGAGTGAATGTCCACTGAGCCTTCTTTCTGAATTGAGTAAACTAAATTCAACTTCTTCACATCACCAAGATAGTAGATCTTCAGGAAGTTTCTGCTTGTGCTGAGAGCACAATTGCAGAGCACTTCTTCTTCAAGCCTTTGATGTAGTAGTGTTGAGTGTAGTGGACTTGAAGATGAAAAACTACTTGAGTTAGCTCTGCTTCTTATTCTCCCATAGAACGATGAGTTCGGCGAACTTGTTGTTGAAGAATATTTGATTTCACAGTTCTTTTGGTTCTTCAACTAGCCAACCTCTGTTTGTAACTCCCAGACTTATAGTATAAATATGAGTTTTAGGAAATCTTCTACTTAATCAAAAGTAAGAAGATGACCAAAAAGCTCTCCTTGATTTCTCGTAAAGTGCCTTTTTATTGCTCGTCTTCCAACGATTCTATGTGTAGTATGGACCAACCGGAATTGGTAACTATAACATATCTTTTGCATTAATTGTTGTTATAAAGACATACGATGCCTTTTGTCATCTAGCATGCAATTCTCGCAATATTTGAATTATTGATGGCATCAGCATGATCCAGTTCTTGAGGACTTAGTGATTTTCAGTCAATCTTCATAGGCGTTGAGTGCAGTTAAGTGACTCGGCGCTAAAACACTTAATAGAAATTCTGCTTTATGAGGCGTTGAGTGAACCTTCAACACTCAATGTATTTGACATTTGTAGTCTAACTATTAAGGCGTTGAGTGAGACTTCATCACTTAATACATTTGGACTTTGTAGAATTTTCCTATATGAAGGCATTGAGTGACGTTTCTATACTTAATGCTTATGTACTTTGTTGAATTCTTGAAGAGGCATTGAGTGACCCATGTTCACTCAACGCTTTTATACTTAATCAGAAATCCTGTTGAGCAGGCGTTGAGTGAACTGTCTTCACTCAACGCTTCTATCCTTAGATAGATTTCTAGTTAGTAATACTGAGACTTTGACAGGTGGATCTTCTGTCAATGCTTTTAGTCTCCTGGACTTTAATGAAGTGATTTCACTCAATGCTTCTAGACTTAGCCTATTTTCTGCTCATCCAGCATCCTGTCTTGAGTCCCATTATCATTGTGACCCAAACAACCTGTCTAATCAATGTAATAGTATACAACCTACATACAATGAACTTTGAACATATATTAGATGCATTTAGGTGTATTCCATAGACTTGTGGGCCTTCTTCAAATCTAGGATATTGTGATCAATGGACCCAACACTCACTATGCCGCTGCAAAGAGGATTTGAGATACCTTAAAGGAACAACGAATCTTGTCTTATGGTACCCAAGAAGTAATGAATACTAGCTAATTGGTTATTCGGAAGCTGACTTTGTAGGAAGCAGGGATGACAGGAAAAGCACTTCTGGGACTTATCAATTCCTTGGAAGGAGACTTTCTCATGGAATAGCAAGAAGAAAAATTGTGTGGCAATTTTAACTGTGTAGTCAGAGTACATCTCTGCAGGCAGTTGTTGTGCACATCTTCTATGGATAAGAAAGCAGCTTGAAGAATATAACATGAAGTTAAAGGAGATTCTAATGTTCTAGTATTCATCCAGTGCGATATCTATTGCTAACAATCCAGTTTCTCACAACCAGACAAAGCATATTGAGATATTCTATCATTTCATCCGGGAGCATGCGGAGAACAAGGACATCAACCTCTACTATGTATCAACGAACAAGTAGATTGCAAATATTTTCACGAAGTCACTAGATGAAACCAAATTCACTTTCTTCAAAATGGAACTTGGAATGTTCAACAAGGAAGCATGAAGCATTAAAGAAATCTGTCCAATTGAAATTAATCAAAAAACACAAGTACTTTCGAAGAATCGGCGTGATCTTTCGAAGAATCAATGAGCCTACAGAGTCCTTTCAAAAAATCAGATAAGTACTTCTGTGAGCATTCCACGAGGTACACGCTATGTTTCAACGAATTGGGCTTATTCAGAATTTATTTAATATTAGATCTGAAGACTTTTCTCAAATACTCAAGGTACGCGCCTTTTAATTTAACACAAAATAAAATAAATATATATAGTTTTCTAAGGGCATTCGAGACTTCACGACATTTCACGAAATCCTCCGTCGAAAGTGTGTGTCAGTTCTTTGTATTCTTGCCAATCATTCTCCCTCTTCTGTCGAATAATCTCCAAGTTTTGGAATGGCATGAAGGGGAGTAGGAAATCTTCAGGTTGGAGGAGAACTTGTTTGTTTTGTATTTGCTAGAAATTCTGATTAGTTCCGCAATATCATCCTTTTACTGGAACATCGGGATTATTGTTCATTCTGGAGAATGAGTGTTGTGTTTTTGTTAGGGAAGTTCTTGAATTCTATAAAAATACAAAGCTAAAGCATAAAGGAACCCTAATAAAAAAACAATTTTCGAAATTATGAGGTTCAAATGAATCCAATTTTCCCGAACATGTTTTTGAGGATGCCAGAGGTCGAGGAAGAAGATGAACTCACTGATGTTGACTACGATAAATACCTTTCCTTCTGTGACTTGGAAAAGAAAGCTACCACAATTCGACGAAAAGAGATGAATGACGAAGGAAAATTGTTAATTGCTATTCTTAGGAAAGTATTCTTATGCAAGACCGTGTCTCATGATTATATGACAGGTGATATGTTCAAACTATTGATAGTAGTGATTTGTAGAAAAAGTATGGACGGAGGAATAATTCTATTTGAAAGGATAAAGGCTTGCTTCATCGCCCCAAACTTTGGAAGAATAATTACGCTCTACCTCAACCAACTAGACAAAAATCAATTTGTTATATCCATTGGTTTGCAAATTAATCACCTGAAGAAGAAAGACGCTTCGATTTTTGCTAGATGGGAACGGAGAATTCCCATGCAAGGTTCCGAGAGAGATATGGGTGAATGTTTTGGCTTGCAGGAAAGACCTAACCCTGCAGTATGGAGAAGGATGTGCCTTTACCCCCCTCCCCATGTGAAGTAACTTAGACTGTTGGTGATTTGTTAAGGGGGAGAACATAGAATTTTTAGTTGATGAGATTACTGAGACACCTACTATTCAACAAGACCTCCTTGCTGAAGAGGAAGTGTTTGTTGAGAAAGAACTACAAGCAAAGGGTGAGGGGGAGCCAATATTAGAAGGATCTTTCCAAGAGGGCCTCAGTATTTTTCAGAGCTTCTAGTGAGGGGGAGGTTGCTGAAGAGCCTTCTATCCAAGAGTAGTTGGAGCCAAATATTGCACTTGCACTGGTGAAAGAAAAACAAGTCGCTATGGAGCCCTAGATCTAGTGTTCAGATCTTCTCCATCTCCATATCCAGCCGCCTCCAGTAGTAACTTTGAATCAGATTCTTTTGGTTTTCAGGAGATGAGGTCTCAGGGTGAGAGTGCTCCTTCTTCAAATTATTCTTTATTAAAGTCTATAAAATCAATGTTAGTAAAGCAAAAAGACTACTTTGATTTCTTACTAAAACAAGTCTATCGCAAAGTGGGTCAGGTTGAGAATGATCTGAATGATGGACTAGCTCTGGTCAATTATAATATGAATAAGTTAAAAACCTTCCGGACTGAATGGTTGACTCAAGGTGGTATGTCCATAGATCATTCAATTCAGGGCATTAGTCATGTTTATAATTAGGCACTTCACCTATCTACATCAATGATGTTATGATACATTCTCATGATGCGAGCATGCATCACATTGACAGACAAATGAGAATATACATGGAGCATATTATCCAAACCCTTATTGCAAAAGTCAGATAGGGGGAGGAAAAATTACAGAGAAGAATGAATGAGCTGAATCATGATGTGCGCAACAAAATGCATGGTGCAAATGTTTACTGTTATCAGAATATTAAGTGTCTGCTTGAAGAGCTAATAAGGTCGGCTCAAGCTAAGTTTCCATCTTTTTCACCTTCAGAGCTCCCTATGTCTTGTTCAGAATATGCAGAGCGCCCTGTTATAAGCTCAGATCCATATGAACCTCCCATACAATATACTCAAGTATGGTCTAATGCTACTGAGGAAAAAGTAGAGATCCTTAAAGAATCTTCCAGACCTCCTCAAAAGAGAAGAAAATATGGGGAAGGCCCGTCAGCAAGAAGATCAGATCCAAATAGAGAAAATAGAGAATATGCTGATGTTTGGAGTCCTATCTTCAAAGGAATTATTCTAGACACCTTCACCTTGGTTGATTTAATAAATGAGAAACCAATGTAATATTACAACATTGAAGAGTGGAGTAAGCACGAATTGTCAAATGTGAAGAGGAGGCTCCACATCAAAAATCATGGCAGAACCAATCTTGATACTCCTCCTCTTCCTCCAAGATATTATCCCAAGCCTAATGCATACTTAGACAAACATCATGAGAAGAGCAAGGGAAAGATGCATTTCTAAGACTGTTGTTTCTTTATGATAAATTATGTTGTGAATGTCTTGGAATGCCTCAGAAACACTTCTATACATATTATTTTTGTATTAATCTCTATTATCTTACTAATCTCAATTTCGTATTATCAATTTAGCATTTCCTGTATGCTTAATTCTCTGTGCAATTCAGCTTAGTATTTAGGGTTCTGACTTCTTCAAATAGGCGAAGATTGTTATGTATTGTATCAACAATTACCCAGATTTGAAGAAGTGTCCCTTGAACTATGTTGAATTGAGTCTGTATTTGATGTTAGTTATAGTTGTGTGTGGTGCAGGTATTTATTGCCAAGTATAAACCATTGTCAGTTTGCAATGGGTCTCCAAACATAGTTCTGTGCAATGAAATTCCTCATTGCATAGAATATCGTGTTGACCCATGTGTGATCTCTCTAAAGGGGTGTACTTCATCTAGCATCACAAAGGAAGTTGTTGTCCAGAAGTTACTGATTTTGGCTAAGTCAATTCGTCGAGTGATCTCATAAGGTCTCATGAAATTTGTCAGGAACTCACGTAAGCACTCAAGGAATTCATCGAGTGATCTCAGGAGTACTTGAGAGATCACAGAGAACTACTGTCCAGAATAGGTAAGTTAAAGTAGCTTAGACTTCTCGTATATACTTGACAAATTCATTGAGTACTTACTCGAGTACCCATGAAATTCATCGAGTACTCTCGAGAGTTCAAGTGAAATACTTTAATGTTCCAAAGAAAGTTTGAAGTCTTAGCCGGTTCAAGTAAATTCGTCATGCACTCAAGGAAATTCATTGAGTACTCTTGAGAGCTTCCAGCTAATTCGTCGAAAGGTCTCGTAAAGTCCAAACATCTCATACAAGCTCTCTCCCAAGTTATTTTGACTGGTTCATCGTGTGGTCTTGAGAGTTCACGTGATGTCTCGATGAATTTGGACTTAAACAAATTTTCATTCAGTTTTGTTCTCATTTTTACGGCTTTCCAAAATTAGGGCTTCTACCATGTACAATACACCTTAATAGTAGAACTAAGTTCGAAATCAAGCCATTAGTGATAATCATCTATAAATAGTAACGTGTAATTTTTTTAAAAAACCTAATATTATTCTAATTGCAAAATTTCCATAATCGATCGAGATTCAAAATCGATTTCACGAAGAACTCTACTGTCGACATCCCTCCCGATCCGCGATTCCTCCTACAAAGAAAAGACTTGATCGATCTCAAGATTTCAGATTCACATATATTAAGAGATTAGTCATTCCTCAGATCAGATCTGTGTTATAATTTCAGATCCTTCTTCTTCCTTTTAAAGATTTCAGTCTGAGTTTTCAGCAACGAAGATGGATCATTTTCAGATATGAGAAAAGAGATTATTTTCAAACAATAATTTTCTTATTTTTTTGTAGGAAGTTTGTTCCTCTGAGTTTTTGTATATCCTTGTTGTAGGATCAAGTGTAGTGGAAATTGTTCTCTGAGATTGTAAGAGTTGTATACTCTGAGTGTAAGATTGTTTAATCAGAATTTTTTGTGAAGTAGACGAATCTAGCCCAAAGTGCTAGATAGGCGAGGTGGGAAAGTGGACATACCCATCTTTGGGGAACCACTATAAATATTTGTGTCTGTGATGTGATCTATTATTTTGTGTGTTTTATTTTTGATAAGTTTTTTAGTTCCGCTAAAAGCCGTAAGATTCACCTATTCACCCCCTCTAGGTGATTTAGGTTGACAAATAGATACTTTCACAATTTAATATCTAGGGAGCTACATAGCTTTCCACAAAACTTGCAACCACATTTCAGAAAGGTATTTTTGAGGGATACAACTTTTATGCTTACCCCGAGACTTGGATCTGGCCTTAACATGCCTAGAGAAGGTCTTGAACCTAGCTACGTGCACAAAACAGATCCAATATAGTTTGTAGATAACAAATCTGAATGGATCTTATAGTAGATTCAAAGGAGGCTCATCAACTTCTTCCTCCAGCCGAAGAAAGGGAAAATCCAAGCCTTCTCTCCTCTAATACTCCCCAAATAAACTACCATTCATCATGAGATTAAGTCATATAAGTTCATATTGAAGAGAGAAGTTGATTGAAGCCATTTCCATGGTGAACGACACCCTAAAACGGAAGTTCTAGCCTTGTCTCTTCCTACGAATCTCCATAAATCTCGTTGAAATAAAGCTCTTTTGGGTCAACTATCTCTCCTATTTTTATCTAAAGATCTAGCACCATGGGAGAGGGAAAGAAGCACATAAGAATGGAGTCTTTGAGCGGTATTTTTCCATGGTGGTGTGGCGGCAGCTGTTTCCGACAATCTTGCTCCAAGCTTAGCTCCAACTCCTCCTCTAAAGCTTGGTGGGGGTGGGGGGTATGCTGTGGAGTTCTGAAAATTTTAATAAATTTCCCTAGTACAAGCATGTGGTCACACCTGTAACCAAGGGCATGTCAGCCTATTCCTGCATCCCGGGAATGTAAGGGTATCCATGCATCGCGGGCGTGTCATAACACTATTATACCATATTAGGATTTTTTCGTCAAGTCACGTTCGTGACCCTTATGGTCATTGTAACACCCCAGGTTTTTCTCTTGTTGGTTTAATTTTTCGTAGTAATGTCATTTCGACGTCAAGGCGTTACCTTAGCTTTTGTTGCAGCTTTTGTTTTTCCATTTTTGGGATGAGTCGTTCTAACTCCCGGGTTTTTTTTGTAGTCAGATTCCGGTCTTTCCGTTATCGTGGGTGTTTTTTCGTCGAGGTTCCCCCTAGGGGACAAGTTTTGTTAAGTTTTATCCCAAGGGTGTAGTCCCCTCATGAGAGAGAGAGAGCTTCTCGAGAGGGCACTCGAGTGATCCTCTCGAGAGAGGCAGCTCTCTCGAGAGGCTTGCCTTAGTCGCTTTGCCTGACCGAGTTCCTGTACATTCGGGTGCCTTTTTGAGGGTCAGGGTTTGTTTGTATCAAAAAATGGTCAACATTAAATTGGTTCTTTTCGACGAGATCTACAACTTTCATGTTGACCACTTTTCGATCCCGGGCCTCCGTAGGCCCCTGTTTCGTTTTCCGTGCCCCTGCGCGGTTTAGTTTGTCTTTCTTAAGTGAACCGATTTATATATATATAATTATATATATATATATATAATCTTTAACCCTACCTCCTTCAGACCCTTTTTTCCCTCTCCGTTATTTCCCAAGTCGAACCATAGTAGCATTAATGGCGGTACCCTCCTTTTCGTGAGACTTCCGGACGCCGCCGACGGAGCTCCAGTGCTCGGAATCGCAAACCGAGCATAGATCCGGAAATCTCTAGCCGAGATCTTTGCCCTCATGGTAATTTTGTTCCCTTTCCTTGAACTTTTTCGTTAGGGTTTTTACCCTAACCTCTTTTATCCTCCGTTCTCGTACAGATTTTGACTTCTCTTGCCTTCTTTAGGCCCGATCTACAGCGATGCGCATTTTGGAGGCCGTTTTCGGCCAAAATCGAGGCAAGTGGTCCCTTCCCATCCTTCTTCTTGAATTTTCCTGTAAAAGCATATTTTATCTCTATTTTTACTGCTCTTAGATTTGTTTAGGCATGGATAAATTAGTATGATAAATTTTTGGGTTTTACGCCTAGGGTAGATTTTTCGACGCTGTACGCGTAGGATGCGATGCGCTTAGATTTAGGACGCGGTCTTCGTATTAGTGTCGTCATCCTTAGGTGGGTTATTTGGGTGAGTTTATGAGGTGGGGATGTGGTGTTGGTTGTGGTCAGCAAACCACCCAACCGATAGATCCCCCAAATTTTCCGTGGATTATCGCAGTGGGGGGTATGCTTTGTTTCTCCTTTCCGAGGCTGGTTAGGTCCTGTTTTGGCCCTGCATGGCCTGTTTTGAGGACCACAGTACAGATTGTGAGGCGGTCAGGGTTTTGGAGTTTGGCTTAGGGAGCTTGAGGTCGTCGCTCACTCCGGCCTTTGGCTTTGTCATACCACGTGTTGATGATCCACCCTCTTTCATGTTGTTGTGTGCAGTTGGTTGTAGTGGAGTATGCCACTATTTTTGGCAAGTTTTGTTGGTTTTTGTGCATATTCGATTCTCTTTTGCACTTTATGCTTATTATGATATTTAGACCTGGTAGTTCTTTTTGGCTAACTATTTTCCTTTTCGTGCCTTGTTGGTTACTTGTTGCTGTGGATCAGCACTGTTCCGTCTGTTGGATTTGGGGTTTGGTACACCCTGTGTTTTCCTTTCTTTTCCCTTTGTTTTCATATTTTGGCCACTTGTATCCTTTTTACTTGATGAGGTGTTCTTTGTTTTGTTAACGCCTCAGGTTCAGGGCCGTAGCAGGTGTTGAGGCTGTCATGGAGTTGGTGCTGTTATACCTCTTGACTTGTGAGGTAGTTTTGATACTCAGTTTTTTTTTGGGGTTAGACTTTTGTTTACTCGGTGGGTTCGTGTCAGGTGTTTGGCGCCCACTAAGGTTTTGTAGATTTACTTGGATATTGAACTCTTGCTAGTTTTCTGTTATGATTTTAGTTTTGCTCTCTAGGAAGGTTTTATGCTAGGTTGCTTATAGTTATTTTAAAATATAAAAGTTATATTATTATTAACTCATGCATAGCAAGTTTGAAACTCTAAATCACTATTTTAAAGCCGTACAAACTACTTTGGTAATTATATAATGAATCTAGCGTATTGCATGCCTTGTGTCCCTTTTCGGGATGTTAGGCTCTTGTAGGATGCATAATCTGTTTAATATAGTAATTTTCGCTACGTTAAATTTAGTCTTCCGTTCGTGGACTAGTGAGCCACTAGGCCGAGGGATACGGCCATTAACCCAAATTGCATTAAATTTCTTTTCAAATAAATAACTTAATTGTAGGTTTTTGTGTGGAGTTGGAGAGTTGCCTGAGCGTCCACAGTTATCCCCTGCTGACGTGGCATCATGACGCACATTTTCCCTTACTCTGATAATTCATTGCATTGGTGAAAATGCAGGTTGTGACAGTTGGTATCAGAGGGAGGTTTTGCAAGGGGTTGGTTGGTTTGGAAACCAAGTCGAACAGCCTTCCCTTAAGCAAAACTCTTTTTTTTGAGTCAGTTCATTGCATACACACACCGATATGTCATCAGTAGATCTTGATGGAAGCATGAACACTACACTCATGGCACAAAAGAAGAAGTATACAGGGCATATTATGTAGTATGGTATACATAAATATGTGTTTGTATATGGATCCACCATAGGAGGTGACATGTGACGGTTATTTAGTATGGGATGCATAACCACCATCACACGGATGCCCATTAGCACATTTTCTTTTTCGTTATATATGATGTTATATTGTATGGGATGCATAACATTGTTTGTGTACGCCGCTCATACATGCATTAAGGCCTTTTTTAGAATGCATAGCACTTCATACATAGCATAACATTGCATAAGCACACGTGTCAAGTTAAAGATCTACATGATGATATGTGTACACACATGATTTTGAAAATAAAAGTGACCGTCCATGCATTTAATATCATAGGCACAAGAGTCATAAGTTGAGGGTGTTTTGCCCTTAGTAGGACATGCCATCATTATTTTGAAACCAAGAGCAAGCTAGTAGCAATAGCAAGTATCTAGGTTTTTGTATGTCTGTGTTTAGTCGTAGTTGTAGAGGTTACGCTTAGTACTAATAGATCGCTTATAATTCGTGTAGAATTTCGCGTAGACGTCCGGTGATGAGGACCACTCCCCATTCGGATGGGGAATCGTCAGGTGCCCAGAGCGAAGCCGTGATAGAATGCCTGCGGTAGAGCAATAAGGCCTTATCTAGGCAGATGCTAGAGATGCAGTCGCAGATCCAGCCCCTGCTGTCTGTAGTTGCGAGCCAGTCGCAGGGAGCGCAAGAGCCTGCCGTGGAGTTAGCTGTTCCTGTTCCTCCCGCTCCTCTGGTTCCCCCGACAGTGTTGCCACCAGAGATTTCCTTCATTTCGCATTTTCAGAGGTTGGGACCCCCGACGTATGATGGTAGGGCAGATTTCATTGCTTTGGACGATTGGGTGATTTCCATCGAAGAGATGTTCACCTATTCTAGGATTTCTTCGGAACAACGAGTGATGGTTGCTGCCTACCAGCTTAAGGGCTTGGCAAAGAGCTGGTGATTGAGAGAGAAGGAGAACTTGAAGGAAGGTTGCTCGTGGGAGTCCTTCTAGGAGATGTTGTTGAAGAAGTTTCTGCCATCAGTCGAGAGAGACCGGTTGATGAATGACTTCCTCCACCTGAAGCAAAGACAGCTTACTGTTAGCGAGTATGAGATGGAGTTCTGCAAGCTGAGCCGTTTTTCCCCTGACTTGGTGTCTTCTAAAGCCAATCGAGTCAAGACATTCTTGGGAGGTCTGAGGAGCGATGTTCAGCAACTCGCCAGCGCTTATGGATCAAGTACTTATGCTGAAGTGGCAGAGGCTGAGCTTGTAATGGCCTCCCCAGCACCACGCTCGCAAGGACGGCCGCCAGCACCCCTAGCATCCAGCTCGAAGGGTTCAGCCTAACCAGGTCTGCAGACCATGCACCCCAACTCCTCTCCATCCACAGGCGGGTTGTTGAGGCCGGGGATCGAACCCGAGACCTCCTTGATAAGGAGTTTTCAAACCACTCCTCATCACCACCAGGTCTGCAGCTCAGTTGGTGATGAGGAGTGGTTTGAAAACTCCTTATCAAAGAGGTCTCGGGTTCGATCCTCGGCCTCAAAAACCCGCCTGTGGATGGAGAGGGGTTAGGGTGCATGGTCTGCAAACCTGGTTAGGCTGAACCCTTCGAGCTGGATGCTGGGGGTGCCGGCGGCCGTCCTTGTGAGTGTGGTGCTGGGGAGGCCGTTACAGAGCTGAAAGTGGAATCCATCGATAACGCCAAGGCCAGAGGGCAACATTTGAGGAATGATATGAGAAAGGATGCTGAGGGTAAGGAATCCCAAGAAGCGGGGTCTGCTGGAAAGAAAAGAGGTAAGGAGGTGTGCAGCTTCTGTGGTCGAGCTAGCCACTCGTTTGAGAGGTGCTTTCGAAGGAAGGGAGCTCAGAAGCAGGAGCTTGTGCATACAATTCAGGGTGCGCCCAAAGAGGGACTCAGTTGTTCTCAATGCAAGAAGTCAGGGCATGATGCGACCCATTGTTGGAAGGAGAAGGTCTGTTACTCGTGTGGGCGGAAGGGACATGTTAAGGCCTGTTGCCTGCAGGCACAGCCCCCGTTGCAGGTAGTGCCTCTTCAGACCTTGCCACCACCGCATCTTTTGGATAATGGAAAAGGCAAGTTGAACGTAGTGACCGCCGATGAGGCTCAAGCATCGACTTAGGTCATCTCAGGTTAGACTATGGTCTAGTTTTGTTATTCCTAATTAATTTAGTAATCTCGTTCCTTAGGTTGGTAGTTAATTTTATAGGAAAGTTTAAGGTGTGTAACCATTGGGCGCGTGTCCTCTTTGATTCCGGTGCCACACATTCGTTCGTGGCTAGATCTTTCGTTGAACGTCATCGTTTGACCCTCAATGCTGTTGGCGATCAGTTCTGTGTTATGTTCCCTCGGGTGATTTCGTGGTGTCAGACCAAGGAATTTGAGGTTGTCCCGTTCAGTTAGGGGATTTTCTTGCGGTTGCGGACTTAAAGGTTATAGACTTGGAGGATTTCGATGTAATCCAGGGAATGGATTGGTTATCCAAGTATGATGCAGTGATACAGTGCAAGGTCAAGCGCTTGGACTTCGTGATGGACGACGATCCGCCCAGGAGTGTGTACGGTTATTCGCGCTAGGATTCTCCGATTATTTCTGCGGTTAGTGCTCGGAAACTTTTTAATGCAGGATGTTTTGTCTGTTTGGTTTCAGTGATAGCGACTATTGATAGTTTGCCAAGAGTGGATGTTATTACTATAGTGCGCGAGTTCCCCGATGATCTTCCTGGTCTCCCGCTAGAGAGGGATGTTGATTTTGTTATAGATTTAGATCCGGGTACGCGTCCTATTGCTAAGGCTCCGTACTGTATGGCTCCGCGTGAGTTGGGGGAGCTGCGTACCCAATTAGATGAGCTGTTGCAGAACGGTTTCATTAGACCAAGTTCGTCGCCGTGGGGTGCTCCCATTCTGTTCGTGAAGGAGAAAGATGGTTCAATGAGGCTGTGCATTGACTATAGAGAACTGAACAAAGTGACCATCAAGAATAGATACCCCTTGCCGAGAATAGACGACCTGTTTGACCAGTTACGTGGAAGTTATGTATTTTCCAAGATTGATTTTCGATCAGGTTATCATCAGTTGAGGATCCGTGAGTCAGATATTCCACGAACTGCCTTTCGTTCGTGTCATGGACATTTTGAATTTCTGGTGATGTCTTTTGGATTGACGAATGCACCCGCCGCATTCATGGATTTGATGAATAGAGTATTCAAGGACTACCTGGATCATTTTGTCATTGTGTTTATAGATTATGTCCTTGTTTATTCCCACAATGCTGAGGAGCATGTGCAGCACTTGCGTCAGGTCTTGATAACTCTGACAGAGCATAAGCTGTATGCTAAGTTAAGCAAGTGCGAGTTTTGGCTTCCCCAAGTCTCTTTCTTAGGCCACGTGGTGAATAAGGATGGAATATCAGTTGACCCTGAGAAGATTGCTGATGTGATGGATTGGAATAGGCCTACCACTCCCAAGGAGATAAGGAGTTTTCTAGGGCTGGCAGGCTACTACAGGAGGTTTGTAGAGGGATTCTCTACGTTGTCTGCGCTTTTGACAAGGTTGATGCAGAAGCACGCGACCTTCGTTTGGAGTGATCAGTGCGAGGAAGCGTTTCAAGAGCTAAAGAGGAGATTGTGCACTGCCCCCATTCTGACCTTACCTACTGAGGGGTTAGAGTATGCCGTATATGTAGACGCATCGCATGTTGGATTGGGTTGTGTGCTGATGCAGGAGGGCAAAGTCATTGTGTATGGGTCGAGATAGTTGAAAGTGCATGAAAAGAATTACCCTACGCATGACCTGGAGTTTGTGGCTGTAATTTACGCCCTCAAGTTGTGGAGACACTTGTTGTATGGAGCTTTGTGTAAAATTTATACTGATCATAAGAGCTTGAAGTATGTCTTCACCCAAAAGGAGTAAAATTTGCGTCAGCGTGGGTGGCTGGAGTACATGGCGGATTATGATGTTGAGATCCAGTACCACCCGGGCAAGGCAAATGTAGTGGTCGATGCCCTGAGCAGAACTACAGCTAAGATCTTTAACCTTTTAGTAGATTCACTGGTGGAAGTGTTTCTTCTGATGGATATTTCGGTGGGAAGTAGCAGCTAGGCTAGTGAACTTAAAGTGTTAAAGCCGTCATGGATTACTCTGACTAGAGAGCATCAGAAGGAACACCTGGATCTGTTGCATATTTATAATAGGACTGCGAAGGGTGAGTTACCAGAGTTTTCCATCGATGATTTGGGAACCCTGAGGTACCGTGGTAGGCTTTACATTCCTGCTGTTCAGGATATTAGACATCAGTTGTGTAAGGAAGCACATGGATCCAATGTGGCCTATTACCCTGGTTCGACCATGATGTATTAGGATTTGAAGAAGATTTCTTGGTGGATGGGTATGAAATGTGATATAGCAAGATTTGTATCTGAGTGTTTCACTTGTAAGCGAGTTAAGGCAGATCATGGAAGGCCTGGAGGTAAGTTAACTCCTTTGGAAATTCCAAGCTGGAAGTGGGAGAGCATTTCTATGGATTTTATTACTGGATTGCCAAGGTCTCCCAGAGGGCATGACTCAGTGTGGGTAATTGTGGATAGCCTAACGAAGAGTGCTAATTTCGTGCCATTTAAGATTGATTACTCCATGAAGAAGATAGCTGAGTTGTATTTGGAAGAGGTTATTCAGTTGCATAGAGTGCTAGTTAGTATTGTTTCTGATCGAGACTCCAGGTTCACGTCTCGGTTCTAGAAGAGTTTACAAGAGGGGTTCGGTACCGACTTGAGGTACTCCACCGCCTATCATCCTCAAACGAATGGACAGACTTAAAGAGTAAATCAGATTGTGGAAGACATGATCCAATGCTATATTTTGGACCACGGTGGAGCGTGGGATGAGCGTCTGAGACTGATGGAGTTTGCCTACAATAATAGTTATCAGGAGAGCCTGCAGATGGCTCCTTATAAAGCATTGTATGGGAGACGTTGTCAGACTCCCTTGTTTTTGGCCGAGTTTGGAGAGAAACCATTGTTGGGCCCGAAAGCATTGGAAGAGATTGAAACGTCAGTTAAATTGATCCGAGAAAAGCTTCGAGTAGCTCAGGAGCGTTATGAGAAGTATGTCATTCGGCGCAGGTCCGAGTTGGAGTTTGTTGTGGAGGATATGGTTTTCTGGTAGGTTTCCCACATGTTTGGTGTGAAGGGGTTCGGTAAGAACCATAAGTTGGACCCAAGGTACGTGGGATCTTTTCAGATTGTCGAGCGGATTGGCGTTTTAGCTTATAGGTTGGATCTACCGGCGAGTTTTCCGGGTGTGCATAATGTTTTTTATGTGAGCCAGCTGAGGAAGTGCGTGTTGAGCGATAGGCAGATTCTGGATGATGTGCCCCAGTTGGAGCCAAACCTATCTTTTGTGGAGGTGCCTGTTCGCATTTTGGATTCTCAAGATAAAGTGCTGCGGAAGAAGACTATTCCTATGGTAAAAGTTTTGTGGAAGAATCAAGACGTGAAAAGCGCGACTTTGGAGTTGGTGTCCGCTATGAGGGAGGCTCATCCCCATCTGTTCCCTTAGTTTTCTAGTAAGTTATTCTAGTGGTTATCATTGTGTTTTTTATTTCCTTTTTGTAGAATTTGGTTGTTAGCCTCTCTTTTGTGTTGAGGGTCTGGTTTTAGTTCTCCTGTGTTGAGTTCAGGATCTTTTGGTGTTGTTTGAAGTTTCGGGTCAAAACTTTCTTTTTGGAGGGGAGACTGTAACGCCCTAGGTTTTTCTCTTGTTGGTTTAATTTCTCGTAGTAACGTCATTTCGACGTCAGGGCGTTACCTTAGCTTTTGTTGCAGCTTTTGTTTTTTCGTTTTTGGGATGAGTCATTCAACTCCCGGGTTTTTTTTGCAGTCAGATTCCGGTCTTTCCGTTGTCGTGGGTGTTTTTTCGTCGAGGTTCCCCCTGGGGGACGAGTTTTGGTAAGTTTTAGCCCAAGGGTGTAGTCCCCTCGTGAGAGAGAGAGAGAGAGCTTCTCGAGAGGGCTCTTGAGTGAGACTCTCGAGAGAGGCAGTTCTCTCGATAGGCTTGCCTTAGTCGCTTTGCCTGGCCGAGTTCTTGTACGTTGGGCGACTTTTTGAGGGTCAGGGTTTGTTCGTATCGAAAAACAGTCAACATGAAATTTGTTCGTTTCGACGAGATCTACAACTTTCATGTTGAATACTTTTCGATCTAAGGCCTCCGTCGTCCCCAGTTTTGTTTTTCATGCCCTTGTGCGGTTTAGTTAGCCTTTCTTAAGTGAACCGGTTTATATATATATATATATAAGTATATATATATATATAATCTTTAACGCTACCTCCTTCATACCCTTTTTTCCTCTCCGTTATTTTCCGAGCTGAACCAGTGCAGCGTTAATGGCGGTACCCTCCTTTTTGTGAGACTTCCGGATGCCGCCGACGGAGCTCCAGTGCTCGGAATCGCAAACCGAGCATAGATCCGGAAAGCTCTCGCCGAGATCTTCGCCCTCGTGGTAATTTTCTTCCATTTCCTTGAAATTTTTCGTTAGGTTTTTTACCCAAACCTCTTTTATCCTCCGTTCTCGTACAGATTTCGACTTCTCTTGCCTTCTTTAGTCCCGATCTACAGCGGTGCGCATTTTGGAGGCCGTTTTCGGTCAAAACCGAGGCAAGTGGTCCCTTCCCTTCCTTCTTCTTGAATTGTCCAGTAAAAGCTTTTTTTATCTCTATTTTTACTGCTCTTAGATTTGTTTAGGCATGGATAAATTAGTAGGATAAATTTTTGGGTTTTACGCCTAGGGTAGATTTTTCGACGCCGTATGCGTAGGATGCGCTGCGCTTAGATTTAGGACGCTTCTAGGATGTTGTCTTCGTGTTAGTGTCGTCATCCTTAGGTGGGTTATTTGGGTGAGTTTATGAGGTGGGGATGTGGTGTTGGTTGTGGTCAGCAAACCACCCAACCGAAAGATCCCCTCAAATTTTCTGTGGATTATCGTAGTGGGGGGTATGCTTTGTTTCTCCTTTTCGAGGCTGGTTAGGTCATGTTTTGGCCCGGCATGGCCTGTTTTGTTGACCACAGTACCGATTGTGATACGGTCAGGGTTTTGGAGTTGGGCTTAGGGCGCTTGAGGTCGTCACTCACTCCGTCCTTTGGCTTTGTCATACCACGTGTTGATGATCCACCCTCTTCCGTGTTGTTGTGTGCAGTTTGTTGTAGTTGAGTATGCCACTATTTTTGGCCAGTTTTGCTGGTTTTTGTGCAGATTCGGTTCTCTTTCGCACTTGATGCTTATTATGATATTTAGACCTGGTAGTTCTTTTTGGCTAACTATTTTCCTTTTCGTGCCTTGTTGGTTACTTGTTGTTGTGGATCAGCACTGTTCTGTCTGTTGGATTTGGGGTTTGGTACACCCTGCGTTTTCCTTTTTTTCCCTTTGTTTTCATATTTTTGCCACTTGTATCCTTTTTACTTGCTGAAGGTGTTCTTTGTTTTGTGAACGCCTCAGGTTCAGGACCGTAGCAGGTGTTGAGGCTATCTTGGAGTTGGTGTTGTTATACCTCTTGACTTGTGAGGTAGTTTTGATACTTAGTTTTTTTTGGGGTTAGACTTTTGTTTACTCGGTGTGTTCGTGTCAAGTGTTTGGCGCCCACTGAGGTTTTGTAGATTTACTTGGATATCGAACTCTTGCTAGTTTTTTGTTATGATTTTAGTCTTGCTCTCTAGGAAGGTTTTATGCTAGGTTGCTTATAGTTATTTTAAAATATAAAAGTTATATTATTATTAACTCATGCATAGCAAGTTTGAAACTCTAAATCACTATTTTAAAGCCGTACAAACTACTTTGGTAATTATATAATGAATCTAGCATATTGCATGCCTTATGTCCCTTTTCGGGACGTTAGTCTCTTGTAGGATGCATAATCTGTTTAATATAGTAATTTTTGCTGCGTTAAATTTAGTCTTCCGTTGGTGGACTAGTGAGCCACTAGGCCGAGGGATACGGCCATTAACCCAAATTGCATTAAATTTCTTTTCAAATATCAACTTAATTGTAGGTTTTCGTGTGGAGTTGGAGAGTTGCCTGAGCGTCCGCAGTTATCCCCTGCTGACGTGGCATCATGACGTGCATTTTCCCTTACTCTGATAATTCGTTGAGTTGGTGATAATGTGGGTTGTGACAGTCATGCCTGTGTAATTGTTCCAACTGTTATCTCGAAGATTACGCCGATATTTCACATGATCACGATACTTTTCATCAGGTCATGACCGTGACCCTTATGGTCACGCCTATGCACTTAGTCCAATGATTATCACGATGATATTTTAGATAATAATGATGATATTTTACATGATCACGTTGCTTTTCATGAAGTCATTCCCGCACCCCTTTTGGTCACACTCATATACTTAATCCAATGATTGTCACGACGATATTAACATGATCATGACCCTTTTCATCAAGTCACTCCAACATTTCCTCTAAGCAACGACTATGACTCTTAAATTCATACCCATGACTTAAGCTAAACCTTATCCCAATGATGTTTCACATATTACGACACTTTCACTCAGTCATGCACATGACTTAGTGAAGTCAAGTCCGTGACTTATGAAGTCATGCCCGTGACTATATCGTTTCTCTCAATTGCAATTTCTTAACTCTTCTTCATGCACCCATGTTGACAATAACTCAACCATGACTAACCTACGACCTGAGATCTACCTCTACTCTAGGCCAACTCATAGTGATATAAGTCACTTGGGGGGGGCAAGCTCAAATCGGGATGTTACACCTTTTGCCAGGGCAAATTGCCCATGTCAAAACTCTGTTTTCTTCTAGTGGGGATTATGTCTGGCCAGCAGCCATAAGATATGCCCCCCGGGTCCTTGAAGTAACTAGGTCCCATAATAGTGCAAGGGCCTGAGCTTGACACTCCTCCATCTAACATGTCCACTCCTCCACTAAAGATGTTAGTGAGACAATTATTTCCTTAAGGTGTGGTGCATTTCCGGTAGGTGAATTACCGGAGGCTTGATTGTCAGATTCCTCGCCAGTTACCTGGTTTTTGGCATGCGCGCCTTCTCTTATCGTGACCGTCAAGTGGGGGTGCTTGCGCGGGGAAATCATTGTTTTTAAGGAGTTTTTGTAGAGGTTGGAGCTTGACACCTTCCCACATATGGCGCCAAACTATTGCGGGTATCATAGTTTTCCTCCAATCCGGAGAAACGGACTGTCTTAGCAACTAGTTGGCCTGGGCGAACAAATAGTCAAATGAGAAACCAACAACAATGAAAAGTGGATTTTTTAACATGGAAAATCGGGAAAGGTTGAAAAACTACATGTTGAACCTGAAAACTATGATTCAATGAGGAGTTCGGACCGGAGGCATAACTTACCTTTACTTCTACCAAACCGATGCCCTTGGCTGTGGACATAGATTTTGGAGACCTTCCCACCATAACCTTAAACAGGAACTGAGCCACCGCGAGGAGGTCACATGACACACCAGGAAGATCTTAGATTGCTTCCCCTCCCAATCCAATGGTGGACCGAGCATCTTCGGAGGGCATAAAAGTTACCTACCACCCACTCGGAAACCATGGTGAATAGTGAGACGAAGCTCTTGCCAACCAAAGCTAGCTAGGGGTGAGAAGAAGATAAGAAATAGTCCTCACCAAAGGTTCCCTTAGGGGTATATTTATAGTTTTCTAGGAATGGTCTGCGGATAGCAAAATCTCACCTTATGGTTTTACTAAACGCAGCTCAAATTGGTCAGCTAACAGCGAAATACCATCATTTGGAATGGCTAACGACAGGACAAAATGGGATGTCACGGAAACGTGGAACACACCCATCGACAGGCAAGCTGAGTAGGCCTCAGCCTACTCGCCCGGGTGGCGAGTTCCTGATGAAGGCAACACTCACCACTCATCTCTTAAATAGGGGCAAGTGCGAGCTTGCCGGCTCTACTTGCCCCCTATTGCTTGACTAGGTACTGGGTGCCCGGTGAAGCTAGGCACCCATAACTCACCTCTGGCCAGCTGAGCCTACTCGACAAATACGAGGTTACACATAATCCCCACTTTTTTTTAGTCCTGGCCCAGGCTCGAAAACACCGTCCAACCCCACTATTATTTAGCAAGTAGGGACTTAAGGAATCTCTCGGTGGGTCCCACCGAAGCTTATATATATCAAAGGGGGAAGGAGTCCAATCCTAAGAGTTCTCCCTCGACCTCCCTAACTTCTTACCTGTGTTCTGACATCTTGCCGATCTCAAAAGCAGCTCTCTCCCGCCTTACTGTCGACAAAGAAAAGGACATGATAGCCTTGGCTAATTTGATGGTGTTTGGTATATTGATCCCAATGTCCCAGATTTGTATGAAGTCAAACATGTCAATGATATACACCAAGTGGTATTTGATATGGTTGGAAGTTAATGCATGTAGGTTAGTCCTTGTTATAATGATAGGATAGGTGGCCTAAAAGGAGTTAGCTGGATAAGCAAGAAATTGCCTAAGTCCACAGGCGTTGAGTGGACAAAGCTCACTCAACGCCATATGGCTTAAGGAAGGAAGCTGGATAAAGAAATGCAGCTAAGTCCACAGACATTGAGTTGAGCAAGCTCACTCAACGCTAGATGGCATAAGGAAGGGAGATAGATAAAGAAATGCGGCTAAGTCCACAGGCGTAGAGTGAAGGCAGTTTACTAAATACTATAGCACAAAAAAAGCTGAATAAAGTCGGGTCTGTCAAATCTTAAGCAGTGGATGCCAGAAAAATAGCTAAGTCAACAGTCATTCACTACTAGAAAACAGACTTTTAGCCACGGAAGATTGTCGTGGCTAAAAGTCCAAAACTATGGCAAATAACTTTTAGCCGCGGCCTACCCACGGCAAATGGGCGTGGGCAATACCAGCGTGGCTAATAATATTAGCCACGCTGAATCCGTGGCAAATAAGTTATTAGCCACAGTTCAATTGTCGTGGCTAAAAGCTCCTTATTTGCCACAAGTCAAATGTCGTGGCTAAAGGGTCTGTAACATAAAAAAGATTTGGTCGCACGCTGCCGCCCGGCCACCACCGCTGTCGTTGCCCGGAAGCGACCGCTGCCACCACTGCCCGGCAGCCGCTACCGCCACCGCCGCCCGGTAACCGCCGCCACCGCCACCCGGCCACCGCCGCCCCCACCCCCGCCTACAAGCCGATTTTATTTCAAACATTAATTGAGAATGGGCAATATAAACCCCAAATTGATCTTTTAGTTGGCAGTGTGAGACTAAAAAAACCCCCGACTTTTTGCAACGGATTAGGCTTCTGTGGCTAATACTTGAATATTAGCCATGAAATAGGCAAACCGTGGCAAAAAGTCTGGTTATTTGCCATGGTTTAGTCATCCGTGGATAATACCAGCTTATTGGCCATGAAATAGAAACCGTGGCTAATACTTAATTATTAGCCATGGTTTTCCCTCGTGGCAAAAAAACGTGGCTAAAAGTCATTTTTCTAGTAGTGATTGAGTGATGTCAACTCTCTCAACGCCATGCAGCATAATTCATCGAGTATTGTTGCCTAAGTAAAATTCGCAAAGTTTATGTCAAAGAAAAACAAGCTAAGTCCAGAAGCATTGAGTGAAGCCAGTTCACTCAATGACATACTGATTATGTCAACGCCATAGAAGATAAAATGAAAAATTCTTTTAAGTCCACATGCATTGAGTGAAGACAATTCACTCAACGCTAGATGACAGAAAGCTTTGAGTCAAGCTCTAACAGTCAAATCCAAGGGGAAAGAGTGAAACAGAAAAAATGGCTAAGAACAAAAGCGTTGAGTGATGAATCTATACTCAACGCTCTCAACGCCATGCAATGGAGCAGTTGAGGCCAAGTACAAAAGCATTGAGTGATGAAGTTGCACTCAACGCTCTCAACGCCAAGGTTGCTAAAGAAGCAGAAAATAATCTAAGGCAAAAAAGCATTGAGTGATGAAACTGCACTCAACGCTCTCAACACCAAGGTTGCTGAAGAAGCAGAAGATAATCTAAGGTAAAAAGCGTTGAGTTATGAAGCTATACTCAACACTCTCAATGCCTAGGATGCAGAAAGAGTAGAAAGCTAAGCTAAGTCTAAAAGCGTTGAGTGAAGGTCATTCACTCAACGCCACTCAATGCCAAGGAATCTACAAAATGACTAAGAACAGAATTGTTGAGTGAAGACCATTCACTCAACGCCACACAATGCCAAGGAAACTGCAAAATGACTAAGTACAGAATTGTTGAGTGAAGTCCATTCACTCAACGCCGCTCAGTGCCTGAGTGGATTCTAAGAATTTGGCTAAGTCCACAAAGGGGTGACGTCAGCAAAAGTCAACAATGTCAATACAACTCAAAATAGTTTCGGGAATGCTGCAGAATAGCATTAATAGCATCGATGGCCAGCTGGTTGTCTTCTTGTTTTAAAGGAAGGTTATATTCCAACAATTAAGGTTGGGCCCACATAGATTAGAGCTGTTGATCAACGTACAATAAAAGGGGAAGATTTGCTGAGTCGACGACAGCAATTAGGGTTTTCTGTTTACGTATTCTTGCGGATGAACATCGTCTTCTTCCTAGCCTTCTTGTCGAGCTTGAAGAAGAAGTTCAGATCAGTGAACCTGAAAGCGAATCGAGATAGCTGAAGCGATTTTCATCTGCGATAGTAAGTTCAGAATCATATTCTGAAAAAGGAAAAGGAGTAAAGTTCTCAAATATTTGTAGGAGCTAGGGCTGAGATAATCTCTGTCCAGGAAACGCAGACATAGAGAAATCCTCTGGTGTCAAAATCAACATATTCATTGTTTATTCTGTAGTATCCTTTAGGTTCTGAGTGTAGGCCTAATCTATAAAGGCTGAGATGTAAGATTCATGTGTGAATCCGAGGTGTAGGCCTGGGTTATAAAGGCTGAGGTAGGATCATTTATTGATCTGAGTGTAGGATCCATTTTGGATCTGAGTGTAGGGCTTAGGATTGAGTTGTAGGATCCTTTGGATCTGAGGTAGGGCTTAGTGCCCAAGTGGTAGGTCTTGTAGAAGACTGAGAGTTCCTGCTTGATCTATATTGTAAGCTCTATGGACCCGAGTGTTGGTGTTGTGCCTCATCTAATACACTGTTAGAGAGGTGGGAGGGACAGTGGACGTACCTAAGATCGGGGAACCACTATAAATAACCTGTATCATCTGTGATTAACCTTAAAAGCCAAACTAACCAAATCACTACGCATAACAAAATCAGTTAAGGTCTAAATAAATCAAAAAGAGACCTAAAACCTATTCACATACCCCTCTCGGTGTTTAGCTTATCTTGAAAATAAGACTTTCAAGTGGTATCAAAGGGAGGTTACTCTTTAAGGACTCAACAGTCTGAGTAGATCTCCAAGTTCAGCTAAAAAATCTGTCCTTATGGGTTCAGGAGTGAACTATAGGGAGTTGGGTGCCATGAAGCTTCCAATCTGTAGGAAGGATGGACTTGGCATCTGGAAGGAGAGGGTTAGGCTATTCATGGAAGCAGCTGACCCTAGGATTTTTATCACAGTCAAAGAGGGACCATTCATCCCTATGAAGGTCTCAGCTCTGGATGCTAATATCTAGACACCTAAGACCTATGCAGAGGTGACAAATGATGAAGTCATCTTTGCCCCTATGACAAGAGGGCACAAAATATAGTAGTTAGTGTCATAGATGACTCCACCTTCCAAAATCTGGTACACTATAAGACTACAAAGGACATGTGGGACACACTATAGGTCTACATGGAGGGCAAAGAGGAAGTTAGGGATGGCAGAAAGTCCATGCTCAACTAAGAGTATAAAGCTTTCAAGCAGAGCAAAAATGACAGCATAACAGATTACTATGAGAGATTTTTAATAATTGTCAATAAATTGAGGACATATGGAAGAGTCTTCAGCACTTGTGAGCTGAATGATAAGTTTGTCGAGTCTGTACCTAGAGACTGGGATACAAAAATCTGTGTCATCAAAGAGGTGGCAAAGCTTGCAGACACTCCACCAGCAACACTATTTGGGAAGTTACTTTCCTATGAAATACACCTGACTACCAGGAAGGAGGAGGAGAAAAATAATTAATCTCAGGGCAAAGAAAAGTTTGTGTCTTTCAAAGCTGAAGCCACAAGGAGGTGAAGAAGAAAGAAATCTTCTCCACTAATGAGGGATGCTGAATCTAACTCAGAAAGGTCAGAGACAGGCACATCAGAATGCTACATGTGTAACATCCCATTTCCAACTAGACCCCTAAGAGTGATTTTGTCATGGCAAAACCCTAGAAAGCCCAAGGAAGAGCCAAGTGAACCTGGTAGTGTGAATAGGGCCACTGTGGTCTGCACTTAGCAGATCCCTGAACCTTGATTTAAAAGTAATCATGAGGCTTCACTAAGACTCCAAGACCCTACCCATACCCTCATAGACCTAGTGAGAAGTCAATAGGTCACCAAAGACCCATGGAGGGCATTCAACAGACCCAAGTTGACCAAAGTCAACTATAACCCTAGCTAGGTCAAATTGCCCTACACAGGGGTCCATTTCAGTCCATTAGCCAAATGTACCCCACCAATACCCTTATAACCCTAGGAAGAGGTCAATGGGTCACTAAGGACCCATGGAGAGCAGTCAATGGGGCTAAGTTGACCAAAGTCAACTATAGCCCTAATTGGGTCAAATTGACCTACACAAGGGTCAATTGCAGTCCCTTAGCCCAATAGACACCACCTCTACCCTCATGAGCATAGTGAGAGGCCAATAGGTCACCAAGGACCCATTGGGACCAATCAAAGGGGCTAGTTTGACCAAAGTCAACCCTTAACCTAAAATGGTCAAAATGCCCTAGTTAAAGGCCAAGTGACCTTCAAGGGCCAATACAACCCCACCATGACCCTAGGGGAGGCTAATGGGTCACCAAGGACCTATTAAGGAAATATCAAGGATCAAATTGACCTAGGTGGGCCCTAGTCCCACTTTGGGTCAAGTTAGCCCAAATGGGCTAACTCAAGCTCAAGCCTATTTCATTAGGGCTAACCTTGACCCAAGTGGCCAAATAGATTGGTAGGCTGACATGTGACATGTAGGAGCCCAAATTTCAGGCTTGATGACTAGGAGAGAGAAAATCATCCATGGAGGAGAGAGAAAGAGAAGGAAGAGAAGGGAGGAGGACTTTGTGCTCCTCCTCCCCCCTCCCCAACCTCCCCATTTATTTCAGAAGGACAAGGGGGAGTCCAGCAGTTTTTTTTGACTGGCTGGAGCAAGCTCCACCACCTCCACCACCCTAGCCGCCAACCTTGACTTTGCCAAAAATGGCACATGCCAATTCAGCCACCAAACTCCTCCCCTATCCTCTTTAAAAGCTCCAGCAAGGTCCAAGAATGAATTCCCACACTTTTCCTGAAGCAGCCAAGCCATTTCCAGCATTTTTGAGCAATCCGACCACCACCGGCCACCACCATGCCAATCCGGCGTTCAGCCAGGCTACAGCCGCCCAAAAAGGTTCTCCTCCACTCCTTGACTCATGGACAGATCTTAGAAATCGATAGGTCCAAGGTTCGGGCTCGATTGAGCTAGATCCAAATCTCAAAATCATGAATTTTTCATGAAAATACACCCTATCGGGTTCGCCGGAATAGGGTTTCCCGGCGGCCGTGCCGCCGCCTGGAGGTAGCCCCGACCACCACGAAGGTGTCGGCGGCGGTGGCAGGCCGGGGAGGTGGCCGGAGCGACGGCGGCAGCCGCTGGAAGTCGGCCCAGGCGGGAGGAATCCTGGCCGTCGGCTCGAGCTTGAAGACGACCCGATGCCGTCCAGGGCTGCGTCAAGATGCGTGCGGATTTGATAAAAAACTATAGGTTATATTATTTAGAAACATTTCATTTCTGTCACATGATTTCTATTTATTTGCTTTAATTATTAAAAATATTTAGAGTCACTTTCAGAAAGAGTGGTCAACATCAAAAACCTAGCCCTATGAGTCTAATGTCTGGTAAAATTGGTTTGAACCAATTTGGGTGACTGGTCTGACCTGGGCACCCATTATGGTGGGGCCTATACAAATGAGTAGGCAGACATTAAACTAGCTGCCCACTCTTCATCCTTGGTCCAAATAAGCTGAAATTTTGGCAGGGACTCACCCTACCCTATACCTAGAGCCTGCCCAAAAATGGGAATTTTTGGGAATAATTTTCCTATAGTTTTTGTAAATAATTTAATTATGCTATGGTAAATTAAATTAGGGGTCAAATGAAGTCCAAATTCAACCAAATTTTGGTGGGATGGTTATGGGGTCAATATAGACCTCTGGGTAAAATTTCATTAAGTTTGGAGTTGATTTGAATATGATTCAAGCAAACCCTAGCCTTGCCCTAAGAAGGGTATTTTGGTCCAAAAAGTAATTTTGGCTTTTAGTGACCTATTCAACTCAACAGAGGCTCAAATTTTGTACACTAGTTTGGGATGACAAGATACACCTCCCAAAGGAAATTTGGGGGCAGTGGAGTTGGTTTGGCCCAAGCTCCTAGGTCAAACCCTAAGGAAGGGCTTTTGTACCTTGTGAAGGGTATATGGCCAAACCACCTTGTATGGCCATGAAATTTTGTAGGGATAGAGTTTTGGTAACTATAACCCTCTGGTAAAATTGTTAGGTTATTTTGGAAGGTTTAGGACCCTAAAATCCCTAACCCTAGTTTAGGGCACAAATATCCTAGGGTTGAAATGGGCTAGCTAAACACCTCAAACTAAGATGAAACTTTGGTAGATTGGTCTTAAGGACATTATGGGCCTCTGGTATTTTAATGGGGAATTTTGGGTCAATAATTATAGCACCTCATTTGTAACACAAGAAAGGCTTAAATTAAGTAAATAATTTATTATGCTACCTCTGACCATTGAGAGGTCATGAAATTTTGGCAGAGGATGTTTGAAAGCATGTAGAGTTTATATAAATTTTATAAGAATTTTTGGACAAGTATATGAGGTAGTTAGTTCACAAATTGTCATGTGATGGAATTATTCAAAAATTCATTTAGGCCCATTTACAAATAAATAAATTATGAAATTTGGCCCAAATCATGTATATGACATTAGATTCATAATTGAAATTTCCCTGAATTTTTGGAAGCAATATAGTATTTTATATTTATTAAATGAATTTCCAAGGATTTAAATGAATATTTGATTTAAAGATAAAGCTCTACAATGAAATATATATATTTTGGAAGATAGGTTATATCATTATTCTGAGTAACATATAAAATTTGTAAAATGATTCCTTGAATGAAAGTAGTACTTCATGTTCATTTTTGGAAATCTTAGACATTAAAATAATTAAATAAATTATCAAATAAGTAAGGAAAATTTTGGAACTCTGGATTTAGAACTAAAAGGTCATAATAAACCTCCATTAATTATTATAGGGGTGTAGGATGATTATTTTATATACATCCCATTTTACATGAAGATTGACTTGATGGTCTGCATTTAGCAATTTTGGATCTAGCTTGTTTAAATCATTTTGAGCAATTTACTTACTGTATAATTATGAAATTTGGCCAACGATGTTTTTAGGTCAGTATCTACCTTGGAAAATTAATTAAGAATTTTTCGGTGACTATTTATTGCACTTACTTCAATAATAAAAGGAAAAAGGATATATTCTCAAAATTAGATTAGTGTCACTTGAATACATGAAAAATTGTTATATCTTGGATTTCTTGTTAAATGGTTATTTAGAATTTATCATGAATTTATGAAGCTTTATACCTCTCTGAAAAGTGCACATCATGCTCAATGGGTAGCCCTTAGAAGCTTTACGGGAATTTAAATAAATATCAGAATAATTGGAAAAATGATAATCTTTTGGATTTAGTCCATTTGCATCATGATAATTCAGGGCATTCGGATGATTATTGAGAATACCCCCTATCTGGTTCGACGTATCGTCTAAGTTGGTGTGCATATAGCAAAATTACTGAATTGGAATGAGACAAGGCCGGGGATAGTTATTGGAGTTAGACCCTTTTTGTTGTGGAAGATTTCTCAATAGAAAGAAAAGAAGAGGAGTGAGAGTGGGTTGGCTAGTGTTAGGTGATGCGCATGATCGACGAAAAATCGTCTTTCTCGTAGTAATTAGGAAGAGTCAAAACTTCGTAAGCATACAGTAAATAGTAAACTTAGGGTTTCACACTTTCCCACCCAGTGTCCCGGGAGATAGTATGGGTTACTTGGGCAATAAGCCCAGTAGTTGTGATGGTAGTCCGGGGAGCTTCGGCTCGGTTGTAGATTGTGACGGACGGGTTAGTCCGGGGAGCTTCGGCTCGGTTGTAGATTGTGACGGACGGGTTAGTCCAGGGAGCTTCGGCTCGGTTGTAGATTGTGACGGACGGGATAGTCCGAGAAGACTCGGCTCGGTTATTTATTGGACTCATAACTATTGCATGTGCATAAAAGATATAAGGTGGTGGGTCTTCGATATTGGGGAGTTCGTTGCACCGACACCAATATCGTTGACTCGGCAAGTGTGGTTTTGCACTTCGCCAACAGAAGTCCGGTGCGCCAGCCGGCAAGAGTACGCAGACGTCCGCTTAGTGCACCAAGCGTTGAGGCGTACGATAGGTCAGACCAGTAGTGCAAATACTGGTTTTGAGGTGGGCGAGGCCCAACCCACCGCTTCCGTCTGCCACTACGGAGGTATCCTGGGAGGTAATGGCTCTGAAAGGGGGAACTAAAGGTCTGTGTACACAGAGTCGAGTGGGTGAGTTGCACTTGCATGTTCTCATCATAGCATAATTGTATTTCATAGCATAACCATTGCATAAAACCCGACACCTAATGTATAAGCGGTATGGGACGCTCTATACATTAGGCCTTGCAAAACGACCCCTTGGGCCTATAAGTTCGTGTGAGCGTGCTTATAAGTCAAGGTTCTCTTTCAATATTATAAGCCTGCTAATAGAACCGACACCCTATCGTATAAATCGGTATGGGACTTTTTATACGATAGGAGCCCTGCAAAAGATCCTTTAGCTTATGTGTACCCACATAAGTTAAGGTTACTTATTTAGTTTTGTATAATTATTATCATGCGTTCACTGTTAGTTTAGTTCCGCTGCCATCTGAAATTTGACTATTCTCCACCTTCATGTCCTTCCCTTTCCTTCTCCCCGCTCGGTGCTTAGGAGCCATGGGGGAAGGGGTGGGGGACGATAGGACTTAGTCTTTTAGACTAACGGTTTTCGAACCACATCATTTAGGGGACCACGGAGCCCAGCATGGAGGAGCAGCCCCGGAGGTCGGCACGTTTGGAGATCGGACAGTCTAGCACTGGAGTCCAGACAGCAGGGACAGTGAGTCCCGAACTATAGTAGTTGTACTAGTTTGCTTCCGCGATGAGTGAATTGTAGTGAGGATTTGATGTACTGGGCATAAGCCCGAGGTTTTCATTATATGTACTATCTGTGGACACTCCCTTCGTGGAGTTTATTTCTATATATGTGATTCTCTTTGTGGACTTGCTACCTTCTTAAGTATATTGCTACTGTTATGATCGAGATTGGCCGGCAGAGTCGGCGTCTTGTAGTGACGACCTTCCCGAGTGCGAAGGTATCACCGCAAGGCGGCGACTCTGGGCCTAAGACCCCGGTGTCAAAAAAGAAAAAAAAAATGGGGGTCTTACAAGTGGTATCAGAGGAAACCTCGATCAGAAAAGTAGCAGTCCACTAACCCTGGGTCACCCCCGCTCGAGTTTAGTTTGGGGACAAACTAAGCAGCGGAAGCAGTGGTGGGCCCATATGGGAAATCACATGAAAATTGTCCACTTTTAGTTAAACCTGTGAGACTTCTTATAATTGTCTTCTATAACGCAGCCCCCAGAGCAGCCAACACCACAAGGCGGAGTTCAGCAGACTCCGACTGTTGCACCACCTCCCCCGGCCCCCACTCCATTCTTACACTCGGAGATGGGTCAAACGCTGACGGCCATTCTAGATGCTTTCAGGGCTCAGCAGGTTCCGGCTCCGCAGCCGAACCCGGGGGCCAATTGGCTGAGCATTTTTCGAGGACTCTCTCCTCCATCTTACTTGGGGACAGAATCCGCTGTACGGACAGAGGAGTGGCTAGATATTATGTATGAAATGCTGACTGGGATACGATGTCCCTGGGAGGAGAAGGTGGCCTTGGTTGTCTCCTGCCTAGAGTCTCATGCAAAGAGGTGGTGGAAGACGCTGCTGGATACAACATTTGCTGATAGGGAGGTTACAGAAATCTCCTGGGAAGAGTTCAGGACCGCTCTCCTGGAACATTTTGTTCCACGATCAGCCAGGGATGAGTTGGAGGAACGATTCTTACAGTTGAAGCAGGGTACCAGGACGGTGGTAGAGTACCATCGGGAGTTCGACCACTTAGCTCGCTACGCGGATTCGTATCAACTAGATGAGGCGGGCTACACAAAAAGGTTTTATAAGGGTCTACGAGAAGACTTGAGGGAGGCCCTTCTGTTCGTTTCTGATGGACCTATCTCCCGGATCTTGGAAATGGCCAAGAGGATTGAGGCCGATTGGCACACCACTCGGGGTCGAAAAAGGCCAACAGAGGACCAGGGCCGGGGAGCCCGGAATGATCAGCGGCGGGGCCGCATCACAGATGGGAGAGAAGGAAGAAGAACAGAAGACCAACCTCGTCAGGAAATAAGACGAGAGCCGAGGGAGCCGGTGGTACTGGCTCCTCAGCCTCTTCAGATGAGGGAGGCACCAAGACCCGGGGGCATGGCATTTCCCCCACCAGAGTGCTACAACTGCCACCAAATAGGGCATATTCGAAGAAACTGCCCCATGAGGGAAGCACCTCTACAGGCACCACAGGTTGCCCCACATGTCCAGCAGTTTGGAGGACGAGGACGAGGTCGAGGACGTGGCTTCCAGGGTGCAGATCGTAGGCAGCAGAGGGAGCAAATTTATGCACTAGATCTGGCTCAGCCCCGAAACCCGGAGCAAGTAATCACTGGTACGTCTGAGAACTTTGGTTATTTCTCATGAACTTAAATTTTGTAATAGAAGTGACAATCTAGGAAAGAAAACCATAGCTAGAATTCTAAGACATTTAATTTTTCCCAAAACCCCAGGAATAGTTTTCATCAGCGGCAAACCCGCTTATACACTATTTGATACGGGTGCTTCGCACTCATTTGTATCGGAGGCCTTCATAGGAGGATTGGAAGGCGTGGAACGATTCACGGGTCTGACGGTGAGGATACGACTACCCGATGGATCAGAGTTGTTCACCTCTGCCCATTGCAACATGGAGGCAGAGATCGGCGGAAAGGCGTTTGAAGCTCCAGCGACAATCATAAAGATGCCAATCTTTGATCTGATCCTAGGGATGACGTGGTTGAACTGGAATCACGCTCAGATCGATTGCTCATCCAAAAGGATTACCGTGAGACATGGAGATTCCTATCTCGTTATTGAAGGTATTAGATCTACTTCCCCTCTCATATTGTCATCTGTACAGGCCGTTAAGGCTCACTTACAAGGAGAAGAAGTGTATGAAGTGATATTTGAGATGACTGAGACCAAGGTCTCCACCTCGGATATTCCGGTGGTGCGGAATTTTGCCGACGTATTCCCGGAGAAACTGCCTGGGCTACCCCCGCACCGGGAGCAGGATTTCCGGATACAGCTGGTGCCGGGGGCTAAGCCAGCAGCTAGGGCCCCTTACCGGATGGCCCCGAAAGAATTGACAGAGTTTCGAAGCCAACTCCAAGAACTGGTGGAGGCTGGGTTTGTCCGACCAAGCTCTTCGCCTTGGGGTGCCCCGGTCTTATTCGTTAAAAAGAAGGACGGAACTTTGAGACTGTGCATCGACTACCGAGCACTAAACCGATTGACAGTCCGAAACACATATCCGTTGCCAAGGATAGATGAGCTGTTTGACCAGCTAGAAGGTGCGCATTTCTTTTCCAAATTGGATTTGAGGTCTGGTTACTACCAGCTAAGGATTCAGGAGGAGGACATTCCGAAAACTGCATTCAGTAGCAGATACGGACTATACGAATTTACTGTAATGCCCTTCGGGCTCACAAATGCGCCATCAGCATTTATGAGCCTTATGAATCAGGTGTTCAAGGAGTATTTAGATATATTTGTCATCGTGTTTATCGATGACATCCTCATTTACTCAAGGACAGAAGAGGAGCACACACAACATCTGACGCTGACTCTGAAGAAACTACGGGAGCACAAGCTTTATGCAAAGATCAGCAAGTGCCAATTTTGGTTGAAGGAGGTGGCCTTCCTAGGCCATATCATCAGTGGTGCTGGGTTAGCAGTGGACCCGGCCAAGATCCAAGCAGTTCGGGACTGGCCACAATTAAAGACGGCCACAGATGTACGAAGTTTCCTAGGGCTTGCCGGTTACTACCGAAAATTTGTAGAGGGATTCTCTCGTGTCGCCCTCCCACTCACATCTCTGACAAGGAAGGAGGTGCCCTTTATCTGGACCCCACGATGTGAAGAGGCTTTTCAGGAGCTAAAGGGGCGACTCACTTCGGCTCCAATACTTGCCCTTCCTTCAGGGAAAGAAGGATTCCAAGTCTACACCGATGCCTCCTACCAGGGCATGGGGGCAGTACTTATGCAGAATGGCCACGTGATAGCTTATGCTTCTCGGCAGCTGAAGAAGCACGAGCAAAACTACCCAATCCATGACTTAGAGATGGGAGCTGTTATTTTTGCATTAAAGGTCTGGCGTCATTATCTATACGGTGTCCACTGCGACATATACTCCGACCACAAAAATTTGAGGTATGTGGATACGCAGAAGGAGCTAAATATCAGACAGAGACGATGGGTGGAATTTTTAGCAGACTATCAGTATGAGATGCACTACCACCCTGGAAAGGCGAATGTGGTAGCAGATGCATTAAGCCGAAAGACCACAAACGCTGGGGTAGGAACACCGCTGATGGCCTTGGAGTTAATACAGATGTTTGATAAGATGCAAGTATCCCTGGTATCTGAAGATCACCCTGAGTTATACCGAGAATATCTGTCGTCATTAATCGCCACGGATGACATACGAGAACGGGTCAAGGATGGACAGAGGCAGGATACTCAGCTGGAGTCGATGTTCCGATCCTTAGAAGCAGGCACTGTGGGAGATTACACACTGAGGGATGATTTAGTGTGCTTCAGAGGACGGGTCTACATACCAGAGGGAGGCAAGATCCGGGAGGACATCATGATGGAGGCTCATTGCAGTCGGTATTCGGTACACCCGGGGATTACGAAGATGACTGCAGATCTGAAGAAGACTATGTTCTGGCCCGGCATGAAGAAGGATATCACCTACTTCGTGACCCATTGCAAGGCGTGCCAATTAGTAAAAGCGGAGTGCAGAAACCCCGCAGGATTATTACAGCCACTCCCAGTACCAGAATGGAAGTTCGATGATATTGCCATGGACTTTATACATGGACTTCCTCGATCCAGGGCAGGGAACGACTCGATATGGGTAGTCATCGACCGACTGACGAAGGTGGCAAGGTTTATTCCAATCAGGAAAGATGACTCAGTGGGGGTGTTAGTCCGGAAATTTGTGGAGCAGTTCGTCCGCTACCATGGTGTACCCAAGTCGATTGTGTCAGACCGGGACGGACGATTTACATCCAGGGAGTGGAGGTCAGTGCAAACTTACTTAGGCACTCGACTAACCTTCAGTACGGCTTTTCATCCCCAGACAGATGGACAGACAGAACGGACCAACCGGACTTTGGAGGATTTACTACGACTCTGCGTATTAGATCGCGGTGAACCATGGGAGAAGCTATTACCACTGATCGAGTTCTCGTATAATAACAGCTACCAGTCCAGTATTAAAATGGCTCCTTATGAGGCATTGTATGGAAGAAAGTGCAGGACTCCTCTGTCATGGATACAGGACGAGGACCCTAAGGCTTTGGATTCGGAGTTTGTCGAGGACACCGAGGCTCAGGTAAGATTGATACGGGATAGGATGCTGGAAGCACAGAGCCGGCAGGCTAAGTATTACGATGCTCGGCACCGTCAGGTGGAATTCCAGGTAGGAGATCAGGTGTTCTTGAAAATCCGACCCATGCATGGAGTTACTCGGGTACGCGGACAAAGGAAGAAGCTCAGCCCAAGGTACATGGGACCTTATAGGATCCAGGAGCGGATCGGTCCCTTGGCATACAGGCTGGAACTGCCACCGGAGCTGGCAAGTCTGCACGACGTGTTCCATATATCCTCTCTTAGGAGAGCTCTACTACGTCCAGAGCAGCAAGTTTTAACCACAGATGGACCGATAGCATCTGATCGGTCAGTTCACCTAGAACCAGTCCGGATTGACGACAAGGGGGTACGAGTTCTACGCCACAAGAAGGTTCCGTTAGTCAAGGTCCTGTGGAGAAATCATGGAAGAGAGGAGCACACATGGGAGCCCCAGGACTTGATGCGACAAAGATACCCGGAACTCTTCAGTCAGGTATTCCTCGCAACCGCTCAAGATGTTCAGTTCCCTTCATATGTTTAATTAGTAGAACAAAAATTTCAAGGATATGGGCTAATCTTTTGTTTATTGGGGTCTAGATTTTTGCCGTTTGGGCTAAACTCTAATAAACGCCCCAAACCTCACATGTTAAACACAGTGTCGTGGCATAAAACCTTCAACTCTCATGGGATGTTACAAGTTCTTCCTCCCCGATAGGAGTCCCCGTAGGCCCAACCTGGATTTCGGGGACGAAATCTTTGTTTTGTTTATTGGGATTTGTAACATCCCATTTCCAACTAGACCCCTAAGAGTGATTTTGTCATGGCAAAACCCTAGAAAGCCCAAGGAAGAGCCAAGTGAACCTGGTAGTGTGAATAGGGCCACTGTGGTCTGCACTTAGCAGATCCCTGAACCTTGATTTAAAAGTAATCATGAGGCTTCACTAAGACTCCAAGACCCTACCCATACCCTCATAGACCTAGTGAGAAGTCAATAGGTCACCAAAGACCCATGGAGGGCATTCAACAGACCCAAGTTGACCAAAGTCAACTATAACCCTAGCTAGGTCAAATTGCCCTACACAGGGGTCCATTTCAGTCCATTAGCCAAATGTACCCCACCAATACCCTTATAACCCTAGGAAGAGGTCAATGGGTCACTAAGGACCCATGGAGAGCAGTCAATGGGGCTAAGTTGACCAAAGTCAACTATAGCCCTAATTGGGTCAAATTGACCTACACAAGGGTCAATTGCAGTCCCTTAGCCCAATAGACACCACCTCTACCCTCATGAGCATAGTGAGAGGCCAATAGGTCACCAAGGACCCATTGGGACCAATCAAAGGGGCTAGTTTGACCAAAGTCAACCCTTAACCTAAAATGGTCAAAATGCCCTAGTTAAAGGCCAAGTGACCTTCAAGGGCCAATACAACCCCACCATAACCCTAGGGGAGGCTAATGGGTCACCAAGGACCTATTAAGGAAATATCAAGGATCAAATTGACCTAGGTGGGCCCTAGTCCCACTTTGGGTCAAGTTAGCCCAAATGGGCTAACTCAAGCTCAAGCCTATTTCATTAGGGCTAACCTTGACCCAAGTGGCCAAATAGATTGGTAGGCTGACATGTGACATGTAGGAGCCCAAATTTCAGGCTTGATGACTAGGAGAGAGAAAATCATCCATGGAGGAGAGAGAAAGAGAAGGAAGAGAAGGGAGGAGGACTTTGTGCTCCTCCTCCCCCCTCCCCAACCTCCCCATTTATTTCAGAAGGACAAGGGGGAGTCCAGCAGTTTTTTTTGACTGGCTGGAGCAAGCTCCACCACCTCCACCACCCCTAGCCGCCAACCTTGACTTTGCCAAAAATGGCACATGCCAATTCAGCCACCAAACTCCTCCCCTATCCTCTTTAAAAGCTCCAGCAAGGTCCAAGAATGAATTCCCACACTTTTCCTGAAGCAGCCAAGCCATTTCCAGCATTTTTGAGCAATCCGACCACCACCGGCCACCACCATGCCAATCCGGCGTTCAGCCAGGCTACAGCCGCCCAAAAAGGTTCTCCTCCACTCCTTGACTCATGGACAGATCTTAGAAATCGATAGGTCCAAGGTTCGGGCTCGATTGAGCTAGATCCAAATCTCAAAATCATGAATTTTTCATGAAAATACACCCTATCGGGTTCGCCGGAATAGGGTTTCCCGGCGGCCGTGCCGCCGCCTGGAGGTAGCCCCGACCACCACGAAGGTGTCGGCGGCGGTGGCAGGCCGGGGAGGTGGCCGGAGCGACGGCGGCAGCCGCTGGAAGTCGGCCCAGGCGGGAGGAATCCTGGCCGTCGGCTCGAGCTTGAAGACGACCCGATGCCGTCCAGGGCTGCGTCAAGATGCGTGCGGATTTGATAAAAAACTATAGGTTATATTATTTAGAAACATTTCATTTCTGTCACATGATTTCTATTTATTTGCTTTAATTATTAAAAATATTTAGAGTCACTTTCAGAAAGAGTGGTCAACATCAAAAACCTAGCCCTATGAGTCTAATGTCTGGTAAAATTGGTTTGAACCAATTTGGGTGACTGGTCTGACCTGGGCACCCATTATGGTGGGGCCTATACAAATGAGTAGGCAGACATTAAACTAGCTGCCCACTCTTCATCCTTGGTCCAAATAAGCTGAAATTTTGGCAGGGACTCACCCTACCCTATACCTAGAGCCTGCCCAAAAATGGGAATTTTTGGGAATAATTTTCCTATAGTTTTTGTAAATAATTTAATTATGCTATGGTAAATTAAATTAGGGGTCAAATGAAGTCCAAATTCAACCAAATTTTGGTGGGATGGTTATGGGGTCAATATAGACCTCTGGGTAAAATTTCATTAAGTTTGGAGTTGATTTGAATATGATTCAAGCAAACCCTAGCCTTGCCCTAAGAAGGGTATTTTGGTCCAAAAAGTAATTTTGGCTTTTAGTGACCTATTCAACTCAACAGAGGCTCAAATTTTGTACACTAGTTTGGGATGACAAGATACACCTCCCAAAGGAAATTTGGGGGCAGTGGAGTTGGTTTGGCCCAAGCTCCTAGGTCAAACCCTAAGGAAGGGCTTTTGTACCTTGTGAAGGGTATATGGCCAAACCACCTTGTATGGCCATGAAATTTTGTAGGGATAGAGTTTTGGTAACTATAACCCTCTGGTAAAATTGTTAGGTTATTTTGGAAGGTTTAGGACCCTAAAATCCCTAACCCTAGTTTAGGGCACAAATATCCTAGGGTTGAAATGGGCTAGCTAAACACCTCAAACTAAGATGAAACTTTGGTAGATTGGTCTTAAGGACATTATGGGCCTCTGGTATTTTAATGGGGAATTTTGGGTCAATAATTATAGCACCTCATTTGTAACACAAGAAAGGCTTAAATTAAGTAAATAATTTATTATGCTACCTCTGACCATTGAGAGGTCATGAAATTTTGGCAGAGGATGTTTGAAAGCATGTAGAGTTTATATAAATTTTATTAGAATTTTTGGACAAGTATATGAGGTAGTTAGTTCACAAATTGTCATGTGATGGAATTATTCAAAAATTCATTTAGGCCCATTTACAAATAAATAAATTATGAAATTTGGCCCAAATCATGTATATGACATTAGATTCATAATTGAAATTTCCCTGAATTTTTGGAAGCAATATAGTATTTTATATTTATTAAATGAATTTCCAAGGATTTAAATGAATATTTGATTTAAAGATAAAGCTCTACAATGAAATATATATATTTTGGAAGATAGGTTATATCATTATTCTGAGTAACATATAAAATTTGTAAAATGATTCCTTGAATGAAAGTAGTACTTCATGTTCATTTTTGGAAATCTTAGACATTAAAATAATTAAATAAATTATCAAATAAGTAAGGAAAATTTTGGAACTCTGGATTTAGAACTAAAAGGTCATAATAAACCTCCATTAATTATTATAGGGGTGTAGGATGATTATTTTATATACATCCCATTTTACATGAAGATTGACTTGATGGTCTGCATTTAGCAATTTTGGATCTAGCTTGTTTAAATCATTTTGAGCAATTTACTTACTGTATAATTATGAAATTTGGCCAACGATGTTTTTAGGTCAGTATCTACCTTGGAAAATTAATTAAGAATTTTTCGGTGACTATTTATTGCACTTACTTCAATAATAAAAGGAAAAAGGATATATTCTCAAAATTAGATTAGTGTCACTTGAATACATGAAAAATTGTTATATCTTGGATTTCTTGTTAAATGGTTATTTAGAATTTATCATGAATTTATGAAGCTTTATACCTCTCTGAAAAGTGCACATCATGCTCAATGGGTAGCCCTTAGAAGCTTTACGGGAATTTAAATAAATATCAGAATAATTGGAAAAATGATAATCTTTTGGATTTAGTCCATTTGCATCATGATAATTCAGGGCATTCGGATGATTATTGAGAATACCCCCTATCTGGTTCGACGTATCGTCTAAGTTGGTGTGCATATAGCAAAATTACTGAATTGGAATGAGACAAGGCCGGGGATAGTTATTGGAGTTAGACCCTTTTTGTTGTGGAAGATTTCTCAATAGAAAGAAAAGAAGAGGAGTGAGAGTGGGTTGGCTAGTGTTAGGTGATGCGCATGATCGACGAAAAATCGTCTTTCTCGTAGTAATTAGGAAGAGTCAAAACTTCGTAAGCATACAGTAAATAGTAAACTTAGGGTTTCACACTTTCCCACCCAGTGTCCCGGGAGATAGTATGGGTTACTTGGGCAATAAGCCCAGTAGTTGTGATGGTAGTCCGGGGAGCTTCGGCTCGGTTGTAGATTGTGACGGACGGGTTAGTCCGGGGAGCTTCGGCTCGGTTGTAGATTGTGACGGACGGGTTAGTCCAGGGAGCTTCGGCTCGGTTGTAGATTGTGACGGACGGGATAGTCCGAGAAGACTCGGCTCGGTTATTTATTGGACTCATAACTATTGCATGTGCATAAAAGATATAAGGTGGTGGGTCTTCGATATTGGGGAGTTCGTTGCACCGACACCAATATCGTTGACTCGGCAAGTGTGGTTTTGCACTTCGCCAACAGAAGTCCGGTGCGCCAGCCGGCAAGAGTACGCAGACGTCCGCTTAGTGCACCAAGCGTTGAGGCGTACGATAGGTCAGACCAGTAGTGCAAATACTGGTTTTGAGGTGGGCGAGGCCCAACCCACCGCTTCCGTCTGCCACTACGGAGGTATCCTGGGAGGTAATGGCTCTGAAAGGGGGAACTAAAGGTCTGTGTACACAGAGTCGAGTGGGTGAGTTGCACTTGCATGTTCTCATCATAGCATAATTGTATTTCATAGCATAACCATTGCATAAAACCCGACACCTAATGTATAAGCGGTATGGGACGCTCTATACATTAGGCCTTGCAAAACGACCCCTTGGGCCTATAAGTTCGTGTGAGCGTGCTTATAAGTCAAGGTTCTCTTTCAATATTATAAGCCTGCTAATAGAACCGACACCCTATCGTATAAATCGGTATGGGACTTTTTATACGATAGGAGCCCTGCAAAAGATCCTTTAGCTTATGTGTACCCACATAAGTTAAGGTTACTTATTTAGTTTTGTATAATTATTATCATGCGTTCACTGTTAGTTTAGTTCCGCTGCCATCTGAAATTTGACTATTCTCCACCTTCATGTCCTTCCCTTTCCTTCTCCCCGCTCGGTGCTTAGGAGCCATGGGGGAAGGGGTGGGGGACGATAGGACTTAGTCTTTTAGACTAACGGTTTTCGAACCACATCATTTAGGGGACCACGGAGCCCAGCATGGAGGAGCAGCCCCGGAGGTCGGCACGTTTGGAGATCGGACAGTCTAGCACTGGAGTCCAGACAGCAGGGACAGTGAGTCCCGAACTATAGTAGTTGTACTAGTTTGCTTCCGCGATGAGTGAATTGTAGTGAGGATTTGATGTACTGGGCATAAGCCCGAGGTTTTCATTATATGTACTATCTGTGGACACTCCCTTCGTGGAGTTTATTTCTATATATGTGATTCTCTTTGTGGACTTGCTACCTTCTTAAGTATATTGCTACTGTTATGATCGAGATTGGCCGGCAGAGTCGGCGTCTTGTAGTGACGACCTTCCCGAGTGCGAAGGTATCACCGCAAGGCGGCGACTCTGGGCCTAAGACCCCGGTGTCAAAAAAGAAAAAAAAATGGGGGTCTTACAACATGTCTGATGAGTGCTTTGCTGCCTTCTTCAGGCAGTTCAAGAAGTTCATGAAGAAGAAGTATTGGAAAAGCAGGCCTTCCTCCTCCTCACATTCCATGAAGAAATCCTCTTAGGAGGATAGGTATGGTTCTAAACCCAGTAAACATGTTTCATCTAAAGTGATTTGCTATTGTTGCAGTAAACTAGGGTATGTAATAGCCGGCTGCCCTGTCAAAAGAAAGGAATATGGTGAGAAGAAGGAACACCAACAAAAAGGCAAGAAGGAGAAATCCTTCATTGCTAAGAAGCAGAAGAGTTGGACTGACTCCTCCTCATAAGAGTCAGAAGAGGAAGATGAAGATGAAGCCTACATAGGGTTGTACTCTACTGAATTAGAAGCTGAAGATGAAGAATTCATTGAGATGTTGGCTGCTATTGCTAAAAAAGCTAATGAAGATCATCATACTGTCAGGATTGAAGTCAGGGCCCCTCTATCACAGTTAGATGGTGATATAGAGGTGGATGATGATGAAGAAGAAGATAGCTGCTGTTATGGGCTGATGGCTAGGACTGATGAAGAATCCGTCCAGGATCAGCCTAGTTTACAAGAGGTGCACTTTCTGTCTAAGTATTCTTCTGAGTCAGGTTATGAGACCAGCCCAAATTCAGAAGCTCATTCATCAAATGATGAAGGAGATTCTGAATCTGAGGAAGATGTCAATTCTGTTATTTACAAATATGGTGTCTTGTTGAATGTCTTCAAGAAAAGAAAGTTGCTGGTTAAGAAGATGACTAAGGAGATTTCTTCTCTTCAGCTTGCTGCTTCCCAGCATGCAGACTCAGCTTCCCTGCTAGATCTGAAGTTGAGGGAAATTTGTGAACTAGAAACTATTTTATTTATCTAGTTAGGCACCATAGAGTATCAGGAAAACAAAATCAAAGACCTAGAAGTGCTGCTGGAGAGGGAAAAGAGAATTGTGGCTAGTTATTCTAAGTCAAGTTAAGTGTTACACTTGATAGACTCCTACACCTCCCAAAAGGGTAAGAAGGGGTTGGGCTTCAAGGGTCACACAAGCATTTCCAATCCCAAAGGAAATGGCAAATCTTTAGTACAGCCACTGGCCTCCAAGCCTCCTATTCCATTAAAGAGAGTATTGATACCTTCAAATAGGTATGACCAAGAAAGTATTTTTGGTAACTCGATGAATGGTAGATCCACCAAAGGGAACACAGATGTTCACCACAATGGTAGAAGATATATCAAGGGTTCAAGTTCCTTTAAGGCAGCCCTTGAGGAAATCCAAATGGCCCATCATGGACCATTTTTGTTTGGTGCACCAGCCCCTTCACTCAAGGGTAAAGCTGCAGACAGTTCTCAGAATATTCCAACCTACTCTAAGACTAAGGGAAAGTCTATCAGTAGACCTAATTTGGGCATCTCAAAGGAAATCAAGAGTGTGCTTTTTGAAAAGTAGGTAGTTGTTGGAAGGTCTCAAGATATCCCAAGCACTTCTATAGACAGACCCACCACTAGTTAGACTAGGGCTAGGAAGCAAAAGAACAGGACTATTGTTGCACCTTCTAGACCAAGATCTACTGTCAACACAACCACTAAACCATCTCAGAAAAGAAGATACAACATCCATGAGTGTTGGTGCTGTGGCAAGGTAGGCCACTTTACTATTGATTGCTGACACAATCCGAGTGTGCAGAGAGCAAATGTTAGCTTGTCTGTCAAAAAAGCTGCATATAGGCATTATCATACTAACATGCACCTAATACCCAATAAGTATTAGGTTCTTAAGGTTAACTGACTTATTTCTTGTAGGTTAGTCTAAGTGTCAATACCCCTATATGGTACTTGGATAGTAAATGTTCCAGGCACATGACTGGAACAAGGAGCATGCTTAAGGAATATACTCCAGTAAAGAGTGGATCAAAGGTTATCTTTGGTGGCATAAAAAAAGGAGTGACTAGAGGTTATGGTATGATCTCTAATGACATAGTTGAAAGATAGGGGTTTGATCTGATTTACTCTAGAGGGGGTGAATAGAGTATTTAAAACTTTGGCTGTTTTTAATTTTTATATCATAGTTGAAAATAGGTGATACTAATAATAATATAGAAGGAAATAAATGACTGGTTAAACTAATCTATCTATCACAGCATAGCAAGAACAGAAAGAAAATGAACACACACAGAGAACACAATAAATTTTATAGTGGTTCCCCAACCTGGGTACATCCACTCTTCTACCACCCTGGTAGGAATCCACTATCAGGTTTTTTGATCAGGTGACTGCCACCACAAGATCTATTTCGAGGGAGATCTAACAACCCTTTAGGCTTTTGATCAGGTGCCCAAAAACCAAGAATAAACTTTTGAAGGGAGTTAATAAACCCTTTGTACAGGAGGTGAGAGGAGCGGTGATGAGGTCTACTCTTTTCTCTAAAAGGTAGAGAAGACTTGTGGATTCTGTAGTTGTCAAGACACCTTCTGAAATGTAGAATTGGTTCAGAAAGATGGAGCCTTGCTCAGGGTATAGGTCTTCAGCCTTGTTTGAATTACTCCTGGAATTTTCTAATTGATTCAAGATGTAATATCCTTGAATGTTCCTGGAGAAGAAGGTTAAAGAAGACTCTTGACAGTGATGGATGTTCTTCTTCAGTCTTCAGAATGGACAAGGAAGAAAAAAGAATGTTTTCTATATAGGGAGAGAGTTCTGAAGGTTCAGTTTATGTCTCTCTATATTCTTTGTGTACTGTCTGTTCTCTGATGTTTGGCTAAGTGTATCTCGACTGAAAAGAGAAAAAGAAAAATCTATTTTATATTCTACAGTCAATAATTTCTCCTTTGAAATTTGAATTGCTGGCATTAATTGTTGATTGCCCTGGAGAAAGAAACGGCTAGAATATTGACTTAAATGAGTTTGCCCAACTGTCCCTAATAAAATAAGCAAGTAATTAACCAGATGAAGATCATAATTAATGCTGCCAATAAAAGATATATTCAGGGGAATATGAGGATTAATTACTCAGGAATATTACTGTAAATAATATAGAAAGTGAAAGTGAAGGGATAGATACTACTCTAGAGGGGGGGTGAATAGAGTTATCAAATTTTGCACTGGACAAAACTTAATGGTCTACCCAACTCCCTTGGAGTGAAGTGCGGAATGAAAAGATTATAGATATAGATTTAACCCTATAGCCTAACACGAGTGATGTGCACAAACTCAAGCTAACTGTAATTACAGTTAAGGCTTGGAAAACCTAATCAGCAACTAGCAATCCTAGTTATATCTATTCACAGCCACAATGCAGGAATTAAACAAGTGAATCCAGACGACACAAGGAAATTTATAGTGGTTCCCCAAACAACTTGGGTACGTCCACTCTTCTACCCACACGGTAGGAATCCACTCAGGTTTTTGATCAGGTGCTCTGCCACCAACAGGATCTGCTTCAGGTAGATCCAGAAACCCTTTAGACTTTTGATCAGGTGTCTAAAAACCAAGCACAGGTTTTTGATCAGGTGCCCTGCCACCAAGGGATACTTTTGAAGGGAGTAATAACCCTGTACAGGAGGGGGAAGAAGGTTAAGATGTCTTCTCTATTTTACAAAGATTAGAGAAGCACAAAAACTTGCACTGAGCTAGAAAGCTCTAAAGAATCAATGCTCCCCCTGGCTCAAAGATGTCCAGGTGAAGTCTTGCTTCAGTGCAGAAAACTCTTCAGAAAGCTCTGAAGGAAAAACTACAAGAAGATAATAAATAATAAAATTAAAGATCTTCAAGCAGCTATCTTCTTCTTCTTCTTCTTCAAAAGAACTCTGAGTTTGAACTTCCTGAAAGCAGGAGAACTCAGGTTGAAGAAGAGTAGAAGATCTTAACACTTCTCAGTTAGATGGAAATTGCTGAGAGCAGAAGACTTGATCTTGATGAAGGCTTGAATGCTTAAGTGAACAACTGGTTAGCTATTAGCTAGCTTGAATCCTTCTTCAAAGGGTCCTTTTTATAGCAGCAACAAGCAACGGCTCTCTTCAGTTTGAATTACTTGTCTTCTTCTGAGACTTGAGACCTAGGCTGTAAATATCAAGAAGACAAAACAATCTCTGCAGCAGAAACATTCTATAAAAGGAATAACCCTTTTTCTAGGAAGCTGCAGGAAGCAATTTGATAATAAAGTACTAAATAAAGTCATATCAGAAACAAACTCTTTATAGCAAAAAGAAGACTTTTCAGTCTAACGGCTATAAAGGGCTGACAGCAGATAAAGTAAATTATAATGTCAGCTAATAAGACAAACAACTTTATCTAAAAAAATTTGACTCAGGCAAAAGAGATGGAGCAAATATTGCCTGGTAATTTTATCATAAAACTTAAAACAACGTGCCAGAAAATGTATTAATTAATTAAATATAATAAATAAATACAAAATATAAAGGCAGACAGAAAGCGTCGAAGGACCTTCGGAGATCGTCGACCGACGCAACGGAGATCGTCGAACTATCGGACAGATAGTCGAACGATCCAGATAGTCGAACTATCAAAGGAGATAGTCGAACTATCACAGCAGATAGTCGAACTACCAGAAGATAGTCGAACTATCAGATAGTCGACCTATCAACAGATAGTCGAACTATCAGGGCAAAACAGATATTCGAGCTATCAACAGATAGTCGAGCTATCAGATAGTCGAACTATCAACAGATAGTCGAACTATCAAAAACAAACAGATAGTCGAACTATCAGATAGTCGAACTATCAAAGCAGATAGCCGAACTATCAAAGCAGATAGTCGAACTATCAAAAACAAACAGATAGTCGACCTATCAACAGATAGTCGAACTATCAGATAGTCGAACTATCAAAGCAGATAGTCGAATTATCAAGCACAAACAGATAGTCGACCTATCAAGCAGATAGTCGACCTATCTCAGACAACAGATAGTCGAACTATCAAAGGAGATAGATAGTCGACCTATCAACAGATAGTCGACCTATCAAAGCGGAACAATAGTCGACCTATCAACAGATAGTCGAACTATAAGGTAGTCGATCTATCAGGACAGATAGTCGAACTACCACGCCAAGCAGATAGTCGACCTATCAACAGATAGTCGAACTATCAACGCAGACAGAGCGTCGACCAACTGATAGACGATCGTCGATCAGCCGATAGACGATAGTCGAGCGGCGTTCGACTATAGTCGAACGAACAAACTACTTAACCAAATTCTCAATCTGGAAAAGTGGGGACTCTACAGCTAGACTACTAACCATTGAACATAGATAATTCTTGGGTCAAGGGACTAAAAAGGCAAGACTAAACTCAAATCAAACTAGGGTACCAACAATCTCCCCCTATTTGAGTTAAGTCTCTCAAAGACTAAAACACAGAACTAGCTAATAAAACAAAACAGGAAAAAGAAATACAACTAAGCAGCAATTATCAATCAGATAAATAAATATCAAACAGACAAATTAAGGAGCTGTAGAGTCAGGTTTAGAAACAGAAGAGCTAGGAACAAAAGAAATTTTCCTTAGAGGATCAACAGCTTCTTTCTTTGACAGCTTCAAGTCCTGCACACCAATGATCTTCAATTCTGCAGCTCTTGGGACTACTGCTTCAGGATGCTTTTCCATATATTTTGAAGGATCAAAAACTTCAGGGCTAACCTGGATTTTATCCAATTCCTTCATTCTGAATCTAGACATAGTAGTGAATCCTGTAGAATCTTTACCTTCAGCTTTTGCTTTCTGAATTTGAGCTGAGCCAACTGTCTCAAGAAACCTAGCCATCCTGTAGTCAGGATCTAGTTCTTGGCTTTCATACAGATTTTCAGAGGAAGTATCAACTGGCTTAACAGCTTTAAACTTTGTAGACAAATCTAACAAACTATCAGCTGAATCTTTTACCTCTTGAATCACAAGAGAAGACGGAGGAGCAAACTCTGCAAACTTTTTACTTGAATTTTCAGAAAAGACAGTTCTTTTTCCTTTTGCAGTGTTCTTATCAACATGAACTGGTACAGCAGTTGAAACCTTTCTCTTAGGAGAAGGAGGAGGTGAAAAAGTTGGCTTTAGATACACAACCTCCTTAACTTGTTCTTTCACTTCAGCTTCATGCATTTGACTGCCAGAATGAGACTTTCCATGAGAGCTGTGAGAGCTTTTCCTTGATTGATGCTGAGAAGAAGCAGATCTTGCTGATGGAGCAGATTTTCCTGAAGAGGCAGAAGGGTTGGCAGAAAGATGACCAGAAGCTCCTGCACCTGGAGGAGGAGGAGGAGGACCTCTGGGAGTCCATCTTGAACCAGGACTATCATATCTTTTAGATCTTTTTCTTTCTTTCTGCTGGTTCTTAGAGAACCACATCCAGTGCTGAAATTCCTTTGACTTAGGGTCAATGCCCTTCAGAATATAATAAGGAGTATCATTGTCTTTACTGGGAGGAGGAGGAGCAGCAGCTTTCCTTTTCTTTTGAGCAGCTTTCTTTTTCCTTGATTTCTCAGATACATCAGAATCATCTTCATCATCAGAGTGAGATGATGGAGGATTATCATAAGGAACATAGGCTTCAGAAACAGCCTTTTCTTTTAAAGCAGCTTTCTCTTTCTCCTCTTCAATGGCATCCAGAGCCAGAAGGGAATCTAAGTCCAACCCTGGTGAGTCATCCCAGATAGTTGACTTTTCAACTTGCAGCTCCTTTTCTTTCTCTTTTAACAAAGACTGTACTCTTAGATTCCAGGCAGCTCTTACTTTTTCTTCTTCCACACTCAGAGCAGGAGTGTCATCTTTGATTTCATCTTGTTTTTCAGACTCATCTTCTCTATCATCTAAAAAAGAATCCAATTCTGGATCTACTTGGATATCAGGAACAATTGGATCAGCTTCAGAAACAACTGCTATGATCTGAGCAGCTAAATCTTCTCTAATAAAATCTGTAGAATTATGAACACAGATCTGCTAAATAAGCAATAATCATTCCTTGTAGGTATTCACTAGCTAGCAAATTAATTGACTCATCAATAAAGCGAATGAGTGAATTACCTTCATACTTGACCATCTCCCATGATTCATCTAGATATGAAGTTATAATACCTTCTAGGAATCGAGCAACCACGGGAGTGGTGAGATCTTCTAGGCAGACTTTTACAGCAATTTCAGATAACATAATTCCATCAGCTATTTCCTTGTCAGATAACACTAGAGCTACTTCTTTTTCAGCTGGAGCAGACTCTTCCAGAGCTGTCATTACAGTATCTGATATAGCTGGAAGGGAGGCAGGAGGTTCTGAGGCATCTTCACAGAACATCTCCCCCTGCCTGATTTCAGTGGAAACTGAAACCAGGCCCCTTGAGGAAGATGGCTCAGCAGATTTGGAAAGAGATTTGATGGTAGCAGTTAAGGTATCAATGGAGGAGGCAAGTGGAGCGATTGCCTCTTCAATCATAATTTTGATTGAAGGGGTAATCAACTCCATAATGCGGGAGATGAGTTCAGGGGTGATCTCAAAAGATGATGGAAGTGTAGTGGATGGAGCTGCAGCAGATATGGTTGTAGTGCTGGGATGAAGAAAGGTGTGGACTGGGGATTGAATTGGAGATGGAGCTGGAGAGTTAATAGGAGAGTGAATGGGAGACTGAGGAGGAGATGGAATCCTCTCAGATCCTAACAAATCAAAACTAGGATCAGATATCCTAGTCTGATGAGAAGGAAGAGGAGATGCTGGAGGGGAAGGAAGAGCAACCGTAGTTGTTTCTCTAGCAGGAGAAGGGGAAAGTCTTACTTCAGCTGAAGTTGATGGAACTTCAACTGAGGCAGACAGCATAGCAGAAGAAGAGGGAAGGGAAAGAGCTGAGCCAGCTTCAACAGGGTGAGGAGCGACCGAATCGGTCCTGGTGCTCTCAGATGTTGCTGGAGCAACCCCTGTGAGAGCGGGTTTCACAAAGGTTCTCTTCCACTTAGAGAACAGGTTTGGATCCATCTTCTTGCTTGCATTTATTGTTGTTGCGGTTGAACTCAGCAGCTGGGGATATTTTTCCTTTAGGAAAATTCCAATAACCCTTCCGAGGGTAACTTCCTTCTTACCATTCTTTTTCCTGATCAAATCAAACATTACTGCTGCCCAATCGATCTTTTTCCGATTAAAAATCGCACACATCAGTGCGAATTGTTGCCTTGTGATATTATCATGAGCAGAGTGCTTACCGAGGAGCACTTTTCCGACCAACTCAGCAAGAAACTTAATCTTGAAAGGGAAATTTACTTTGAGCAGCTTCGTGGGAATGCCCTCTGCATGTCCCAGCTCAACTAACATTCTTCCAAATTCTTGAGCATCTTGCTCATAATCCTCTTCACCATTTATCAAACCAAAAATATCAGTCAGAACGGCCGGAGTTAGGATTACCTCTTCTCCGCTGATGGTGCCAGTCATCGAGTCGTCAGTGGATGACGACGTGAAGGCCCATTCCTTGATCTCAGGTATATTTATCTTAATCCTTGAAGACATTAACCTCTCTAGTCCTTGATCCCTGCACAGCTGAAGAACTTCCACGATCCCGGCTTCGCAGCTACTGAACGCGTCAAAATCAACGCTAAAGCCTGCATCAAACTTCACAACTGCTAGAACTGCTGGAGAGACCGCCATTGATTGCTGGAGAAAGCGCGAGAAGGACGGCGAAGACGAAGGAGACGAAGCGGCAGAAAATCGCAAGCGGGAAGATAGAATGCGAAAAGTCACGCTCCGTCGACGATAAAATAAAAGATCTTTTAACCTAGGTCGACTATCGGCTTTATATTAGACCGGAAATAGTCGATCTATTAAAAAGATACTAGACCCGATAGTCGAACGGCCGTTCGACGATCGGCTCAGAAGCAGAGTAGTCGAGCCATTATTCGACTATTTCTGGCTTCGCAAACAACAAGCTGTCGTCGTTCAGAGATCGACGATAAGCTCGACCTGTTCGACGATCTTCGAACGCCGGTCGACGATCTTCAAACAGATAAGCTATCATTAACCAGAGGTCGACGATAGGCTTAATCCGTTCGACGATCTTTGATCATCGTTCGACGATCTTCAAGCAGATTTCAACATAGGCAGATATAGTCACACTTAGTCTCGTCCATTGATCATGCCTAGTTGAACTAAAAAGAACAGATGCTTCTGTTCATCTAAAGGCTTGGTGAATATATCACCTCTCTGAAACTCAGTGGATATGAACTCAAGACAAATCTTGTTCTTTTCCACACAATCTCTCAGGAAATGGTGCCGAATCTCAATGTGCTTCGTTCTAGAGTGGTGCACTGGATTTTGTGCAATTGAAATAGCACTGGTACTATCACACATGATTTTGGTGTTCTTGTGTGAGTAACCATAATCCACAAGCTGATTTTGAATCCACAGGATCTGTGAACAACAACTAGCAGCTACTATATATTCAGCCTCTGCAGTTGAAGTTGAGATAGAAGCCTGCTTCTTACAGAACCAAGAGACCAATCTCTCTCCCAGGAACTGGCAAGTTCCTGAGGTGCTCTTCCTGTCAACTCTGCAACCAGCATAATCAGAATCAGAATATCCAATTAATTCAAATTCTGACTCAGCTGGGTACCAAAGTCCTAGATCTGGACATCCTTTCAGGTATCTCAGGATTCTCTTTAGAAGAATCAGATGAGATTCCTTGGGGTTGACCTGGAATCTAGCACAAAGGCATGTAGCAAACATTATATCAGGCCTACTTGCAGTTAGATATAATAGGGAACCAACAATGGCCCTATAATTCTTTTGATCAACTGGCTTGCCGTGATCATCAGAATCAATAACTACATTAGTAGCCATAGGTGTAGGCATTGCTGAAGCATCAGCCATCCCAAATTTCTTTACCAATTCCTTGGCATATTTGGATTGGGAGATGAAGATACCATCAGCATCTTGCTTAACTTGGAGACCAAGAAAGTAAGACAGCACACCCATACTACTCATCTCAAACTTAGAGTGCATCAGGTAGAGAACCTTTTGCAAAGTTTGGGATCAGTGGAGCCAAATATAATATCATCTACATACACCTGAACTAACAGGATTGTGTCCTTGTGATGCTTGACGAAAAGGGTTCTATCAACTACTCCCCTAGTAAAGTTGTGCTCTAAGAGGAAACTAGCTAGAGTCTCATACCAGGCTCTGGGAGCTTGCTTTAGTCCATATAGAGCTTTCTGTAACTTAAACACATGTGAGGGCTGAGTTAAAGAAACAAACCCTGGTGGTTGTTCAACAAACACCTCTTCCTTAAGCTCACCATTCAGGAATGCACTTTTGACATCCATTTGGAACACCTTAAACTTCATGTAGGCTGCATAGGCCAAGAAGATCCTTATTGCTTCTAGCCTTGCAATAGGAGCAAAGGTTTGGTCATAATCTATACCTTCCTCCTGTCTGTAGCCCTGAGCTACAAGCCTTGCTTTATTCCTTACTCTAATTCCATTTGCATCCAGCTTGTTTCTATACACCCACTTGGTGCTTATGATCAGTTGGCCTTTAGGTCTATGAACCAAAGTCCAAACTTTACATCTCTCAAACTGATTGAGCTCCTCTTGCATTGCAATGATCCAGTGGGGATCTAGCTCTGCATCTTTAAAGGTGAGAGGCTCAACCTATGAGAGGAAACAAGCATGCATCACATCCTGTCTTAATTGGTGTCTTGTTTGCACACCAGCTGATATGTCTCCAATCACTTGAGATGTGGGGTGATCTCTAAGTGTGACAATATCAGCAGGTGGGATGTGATCTTCAGCAACAGTTGGGATTAATTCCTCAGGAGGAATTTGATCTACTGTTGGTGGAACAGTAACTGCTTCAGCAATGTCTTCATCACTGTCTGATTCAGTGATCTGAAGAGTTGATAGTTGAAGAATTTCTTGAGGGGCATCAGGTACCTGCAATGAACTGGAGGAAGGAGAATTTTCTTTCTCCTTGTAAAACATCTGATGCTCATCAAAAGACACATGCACAGATTCTTCTATTTTACAGGTTGATTTGTTATAAACTCTATAAGCTTTGCTTACTTGGGAATATCCAAGCATAATTCCCATTGAAGCTTTTGCTTCAAACTTTCTAATATATTCTTTATTATTATTATGAATATAAACAATACAGCCAAAAACTCTAAAATAATTAATTTTAGGTTTCTTTCCTTTAAGTAACTCATAAGGAGTTTTACACTTAAGTTTGTGTATCAAACTTCTATTCAAGACATAATTGGCGGTACTAACAGCTTCTGCCCAATAGGAGAGAGGCATGTTAGCATCTGCCAACAATGTGCTAGCAGCTTCAATGAGTGTTCTATTCTTCCTTTCAACTACCTCATTTTGTTGAGGAGTTCTAGGAGCTGAGAAGCTATGTTTGATACCTTCTCTCTCACAGAATTCTTGCATGAGAAGAGAGTCAAACTCAGTACCATGATCACTTCTGATCAAGACCACATGAGTAGAGTACTCAGTCTGCACACATAGTAGAAAGTCTGTAAGGGCTTTGAAGTTATCAGACTTAGTTCTCAAGAAGAAAACCCAACTGAACCTAGAGAAGTCATCTACAATTACTAAGGTGTAATACTTCCCTCCTAAACTCTGTACATTTATTGGGCCAAAAAGGTCCAAGTGTAATAGATACAGGATTCTAGGAGAATCACTCTTATTTACAGATTTAAAAGAGTTTTTGGTTTGCTTGCCTAGCTGACAAGCCTTGCATAGGCTCTCCTTCTTGTAGGGGCAAGAAGGTAAACCTCTAACAAGGTTGTGTTTAGATAAACTAGATATATTTTTAAGGTTAACATGACTAAGCCTCTTATGCCACAAAGAATTATTATTAATTGTTACTTCATTAAACAGGCAGATTTCAGAATGAGATGAATTGAAATCTACTAAATAAATATTACCTATTCTAATACCTACTAAAACAACATTATTATTTAAAGTAATATTGCAAGAGGAGTTAGAAAATGAAACCTGGTAGCCAGCATCACATAGCTGGCTGACTGAAATCAAATTATGCTTCAGTCCATTGACATATGCAACTCTCTTGAAAGTAACTGCTCCAATTGTGATCTTGTCATACCCTTCTGTCTGACCACAGCTGGAGTCTCCAAAGATAACCTTTGGGCCGAGCTTAGCTTTGAACTTTGACAGAAGATCTTTATTTCCTGTCATATGCTTAGAGCATCCACTATCCAAATACCACTTATTTTGAGTGATTGGATAGGCCTTCACCTGCAAGACATTTATTTAGACAGTGTGGACCCAGGTAACCTTGGGTCCCTTGTTTTTCACATAAGAAAAACTGGAAATATATGAAAATGCAGGCTGAGGGTGATAACCTAGTGGGTGAGATCTCCTAGGTGGGATTCTCCATGCAGATGATGGGTCAACAAACCTAGGGTTTCTATTTTCATTTAGGTTTCTATGGTACTGATTATGATTTTGAAAATCATATTGAAAATGTCGATTGACGTTCGACGATGGGCGCTCAGATCGTCGAGCTTCGTTCGACCATTGAGCTTCCGATCGTCGAGCGGCGTTCGACGCTCTTTGCATTTCTTTAAAAAAATTCTTTCGCTTTTCTCTCTTAGCTTTATTTAAAGTTTTATTAACTAGGTTTACTTGCTCAGTGTTCTTCATTCCACTAGCTGAAATGAAGTTTACTGGAGTTGAAAGATTATTTTTAAGTAGAACTGGGGGTTCACTGGGAGAAGCTCTTAAGCCTAGTTTGTCATTACCTGACCTAGTGTTAGTCATGCTGGTAATTTCTAACAACTTAAGGCTTCTACCATTAAGTGATTCTTCTAACCTCTTAGACTTAGCTAACTCTATTTTAAGAAATTTAATTTCTTCACTACAAGTAGTGAGATCTTCCTTTAACCTAATATTTTCTGTAGCAATTACTTCTGAGTCAGCTAACTTAATTCTAAGTTCTTTTATCTCCTTTTCTGAGCTAATCAAATCTAAGCATAAAGATTTAAATTCTAATTTAAATTCAGCTGAGGTAAAATCATAAGAAGAAAGTACCTCATCTTCTGTAGGCATCTCTTCATCAGAATCTGAACTCTCTGCAGCAGAGTGGTTGTTGCAGGCATCTATTGCCATTAGGCAAACTTCTTTTGCCTTCTTCTCTTCCTCATCCTCACTGGAGCTTGATGAGGAGTATTCTTCATCAGAATCACTCCAGGTTTCAGCAATGAAACCTCTCTCCTTCTTCTTGTTTTTGTAGGAGGATGGCTTGGAGTGCTTCCTGTGCTGTTCCTTTTCTTTTCTCTTGTCTTTGTTCTTCTCCTCTGGACACTCTGGTAAGATGTGTCCAGGCTTCCTGCAACCATAACAAATAATTTCTTTAGCAGGAGAGCGATCATACCTTGGTTTGTCTTCATAGCGTGAAGACTTCTTTCTGAACTCCTTTCTCCCCATCTTGAGAAACCTCTTGGCAAACAATGCCATTAGTTCCTCAATAGATTGGCTGCCTTCAGAAGCATCAGCAGCCTTAAGAGCTAGAGATTGCTCTTTTCTTGTTGGAGTGGGGGTCTTTGCTTCAGCTTCTGCTTCCCTTGTCTTCAGCACTTGCTCAAAAGACTTGAGCTTGCCGAGAAGAGCTTCAGTGGAGATCTCATTTGTACTTCTGGCTTCCTTGATGGGCCAGATCCTTAGATCCCATGTGCTAGGGAAGCACATAAGAATCTTATCATTAACCTCTGTCAATGATATGTCCTTGTCCAGGGTCCTCAGCTCATTGATGATTGAGCTGAGCCTGGTGTACATGGCTTCACCTGATTCAGCATCAGTTTTCTTGAAGTTCTCATACTGTGAGATCAGGTTGGACCTTCTGTCCTTCCTTTCATCAGCTGAACCAGCTACAATCTGGTTCAGTGTGTCCCACATGGCTTTTGCTGAAGAGCAGTCAGCAACCTTCTGGAATACCTCATCAGACATTGTCTGAGCCAGTATGTTCATTGCCTTGGCATCTGCTATTTTGGCCTTCTTGTATTCATCGTTGTAATCTGGAGGAGGCACTGCACTCATATCAGATGATGAGGCAGTAGCAGCAGCAGGTGCTCTTGGGGGACCTGACAAAATAGAAGCAAAGATGCTTTCATCAATAGAATTCATATATAATTTTATCCTTGCCTTCCAGATACCAAACTTAGCTAAGTTGCATGCTGGAGGTCTGGTGCTAGAATAATCCTTGGATTGGGCCATGATAGTGAATATCTATAAGCTTTGGTATCTATCAGGATCTTGTGACTTAGGTGTTAGCCTATTCAGTCAGTCAACCTCCCTCTGATACCAATTGAAAGTGAAGGGATAGATACTACTCTAGAGGGGGGGGGTGAATAGAGTTATCAAATTTTGCACTAGACAAAACTTAATTGTCTACCCAACTCCCTTGGAGTGAAGTGCGGAATGAAAAGATTATAGATATAGATTTAACCCTATAGCCTAACACGAGTGATGTGCACAAACTCAAGCTAACTGTAATTACAGTTAAGGCTTGGAAAACCTAATCAGCAACTAGCAATCCTAGTTATATCTATTCACAGCCACAATGCAGGAATTAAACAGGTGAATCCAGACGATACAAGGAAATTTATAGTGGTTCCCCAAACAACTTGGGTACGTCCACTCTTCTACCCACACGGTAGGAATCCACTCAGGTTTTTGATCAGGTGCCCTGCCACCAACAGGATCTGCTTCAGGTAGATCCAGAAACCCTTTAGACTTTTGATCAGGTGTCTAAAAACCAAGCACAGGTTTTTGATCAGGTGCCCTGCCACCAAGGGATACTTTTGAAGGGAGTAATAACCCTGTATAGGAGGGGGAAGAAGGTTAAGATGTCTTCTCTATTTTACAAAGATTAGAGAAGCACAAAAACTTGCACTGAGCTAGAAAGCTCTAAAGAATCAAGGCTCCCCCTGGCTCAAAGATGTCCAGGTGAAGTCTTGCTTCAGTGCAGAAAACTCTTCAGAAAGCTCTGAAGGAAAAACTACAAGAAGATAATAAATAATAAAATTAAAGATCTTCAAGCAGCTATCTTCTTCTTCTTCTTCAAAAGAACTCTGAGTTTGAACTTCCTGAAAGCAGGAGAACTCAGGTTGAAGAAGAGTAGAAGATCTTAACACTTCTCAGTTAGATGGAAATTGCTGAGAGCAGAAGACTTGATCTTGATGAAGGCTTGAATGCTTAAGTGAACAACTGGTTAGCTATTAGCTAGCTTGAATCCTTCTTCAAAGGGTCCTTTTTATAGCAGCAACAAGCAACGGCTCTCTTCAGTTTGAATTACTTGTCTTCTTCTGAGACTTGAGACCTAGGCTGTAAATATCAAGAAGACAAAACAATCTCTGCAGCAGAAACATTCTATAAAAGGAATAACCCTTTTTCTAGGAAGCTGCAGGAAGCAATTTGATAATAAAGTACTAAATAAAGTCATATCAGAAACAAACTCTTTATAGCAAAAAGAAGACTTTTCAGTCTAACGGCTATAAAGGGCTGACAGCAGATAAAGTAAATTATAATGTCAGCTAATAAGACAAACAACTTTATCTAAAAAAATTTGACTCAGGCAAAAGAGATGGAGCAAATATTGCCTGGTAATTTTATCATAAAACTTAAAACAACGTGCCAGAAAATGTATTAATTAATTAAATATAATAAATAAATACAAAATATAAAGGCAGACAGAAAGCGTCGAACGACCTTCGGAGATCGTCGAACGACCTTCGGAGATCGTCGACCGACGCACGGAGATCGTCGAACTATCGGACAGATAGTCGAACGATCCAGATAGTCGAACTATCAAAGGAGATAGTCGAACTATCACAGCAGATAGTCGAACTACCAGAAGATAGTCGAACTATCAGATAGTCGACCTATCAACAGATAGTCGAACTATCAGGGCAAAACAAATAGTCGAGCTATCAACAGATAGTCGAGCTATCAGATAGTCGACCTATCAACAGATAGTCGAACTATCAAAAACAAACAGATAGTCGAACTATCAGATAGTCGAACTATCAAAGCAGATAGTCGAACTATCAAAAACAAACAGATAGTCGACCTATCAACAGAGAGTCAAACTATCAGATAGTCGAACTATCAAAGCAGATAGTCGAACTATCAACCACAAACAGATAGTCGACCTATCAAGCAGATAGTCGACCTATCTCAGACAACAGATAGTCGAACTATCAAAGGAGATAGATAGTCGACCTATCAACAGATAGTCGACCTATCAAAGCGGAACAGATAGTCGAACTATCAGGTAGTCGATCTATCAGGACAGATAATCGAACTATCACGCCAAGCAGATAGTCGACCTATCAACAGATAGTCGAACTATCAACGTAGACAGAGCGTCGACCAACTGATATACGATCGTCGATCAGCCGATAGAAGATAGTCGAGCGGCGTTCGACTATAGTCGAACGAACAAACTACTTAACCAAATTCTCAATCTGGAAAAGTGAGGACTCTACAGCTAGACTACTAACCATTGACCATAGATAATTCTTGGGTCAAGGGACTAAAAAGGCAAGACTAAACTCAAATCAAACTAGGGTACCAATAGAAAGTAAGGGACAGAAGTATGGAAAACTTCTTATTCTGGCTCGGGACAAAAATCATCGATCTCAGAACAGAATTCGTCAACTGGAGATCCAAGTTCGTCGACCTGAGAATTCTTGTTCGTCGACCTGAGCTCTACGAACGTCATACTGAGAATAATTTGCCTATTCTGTGCTCTGTGTTCGTTGAGCTGAGAATCTATCTGAAAGAGTCGATCGTTGACCTGAGCTCTGCGAACTGCATACTGAGAATAACTTGCCAATTCTGTGCTCTGAGTTTGTCGAGCTGAGAATCTGTCTAAAAGAGTCAATCATTGACCTGAGCTCAAATATCGTCGAGCTCAACTCAAAGAAATAACTCTGAGTTCGTCAATCTAAGATCGACGATCGTCGAGCTGAGTTCGAAGAACTTCGAACATATCATTCTGTTCTATAAATCTTCTAAGTCATGAGACTACTGATGTCCTCTACTGTCTGGTCCATGACGATTGAACCTAATGACTAGCCTAAACTCTAGGACTACCAGACTTGACCCTGGATATACAATGTGGGTAAGACTTTAACTTAATTTAGTGAACCTAGCCCAAATCTAACTAGAGATCCAACAATCTCCACCTATTTGGGTGAGGTCACTAAAACAAGATAAAAGAAACAATCATAAAGCATAAAAACATATATCTGACAAAAATAAAATATTCAGCAGATATTTATAGAAGGTGCTTCATGATTAAACATACAGAGTTCAAAATATGAACAAAAAAAAACAAAATCACTTGTTCTGCTTAGATTTATCTTTCTCAGGCTTCTCAGAAGGCTGTCAAAAAATTATTTATCTATTAGGATTGGCAGTTTGTCTCTTTGACATGGTCATGTCTGATGCACCAATTATATTGAGAGATGTTGCTCTTGGAACTACAGCTTCTAGGTGCATCAGAAATTGAAGAATTTGTTTGCCTTGGCATACCTTTTAAGTTCTTCCTTCCTGTATGAAGACATGTTGAAAATTGAGAGGAATCCTTTCCTTCAGCTTTTGCTTTGTTAATTTGAGAAAGTGTTATCAGTTCTTGAAATTTGGCCATTTTAGTTGTTGACTCTTGCTCTGGATCTACAAATACTATTGGAGGAGAAGCTGGCCTTTTAGGACTTGAGTCCTTCTGTGAATCATCAAAGGAGTTTGTATTACTTCTCTTATATGTAGCTAGAGGAGGTTGGCTTTGAGATGACTATTGCTGACTGCCTGGCTTGGAATGTCACTGATAAGTTTTTGTGACAGGTGTAGATCTTTGAGATACATTTCCAGAAGCCCCTAAAGATGGAGGAGGAGGGTCTTTCCTAAATTGCTTAGGAGGTGACCTGTACCTCCTTCTCTTCTTCCTTTCTTTCTGCTTATTCTTTGATAGCCACATCCACTGTGGCATCCCTGGGTATGGAGTAATCTTCTGTAAGATATAGTATGGAGTATCATTTGTGGGATTTGGCTTAGGAGCAGTCTTTGGAGCAAATTTTCTCTTCTTATCAACCTTCTTTCTGGCCTTGGGATCATCAGAATCATCAGAATCTTCTTCATCAATGTCATCATCAGAAGATCCCTTAGGATTGTCATACAAAGCATCTATCTCTTTTAAAGTTTCCTTTGAGATTTGTTTTTCATCTTGAGGAAGTGCTTGAGGTTCAGTAGCTTCAGGTGGAGCAAAATTCTCAGTGATCATCTGATAATCTTCTACATCTTTGTCAATCAACAAAAATTCATTCAAAGCACGATCATTCCTAATATGTGCAAGTTCTTGTGCCACATCTTGAGCAATCAAATCATCTAAATTTGGGATTGGGCTATCATCTAAAATATAAGTTGGGCATGATGGTTCCTCAATTTTTTTTATAGCAAAACTTTCCTTTAGTTGATTAATAACTTCAGGACTTATTGGAGGAGTGTAACACAATATATCCAAAGATGGCTTTACTGTTGGAAGAGAAGAATTCAAATAAACTGTATTGAAAGAATCTAATAACCCAAAGATGTCTACTATGGGATTGATGCAACAATCACCAATAGTAATAATCTCTAGGGGAGCAACTTGCTCATCTGCACTCAATATATCAGAATCAATTGATTCATCCTCTGTAATCATCTGTACATCAATTATTGTGAACTCAACTATCTGCAAAACTAGAGCTTCTTCTGCTGCTTCTGCTGCTTCTACTACTGCTACTGGAGGAGGAGAAACTGGAGCTTCTTCCTTGGATATCTCCCCCTGCCTGGCTGCAGAGGGTCCTATAGCCAGGCCCCCAGAATAAGGGATAGAAAGGGCAGTAGGCAGAAGAGCAGAGAGGGTAGAAATGGATTCAGCAAGAGGTTTAATAGCCTCTGCTATGAGTTATTTGAGTAGTGGAGTGATGATTTGCATAAGAGAGGAAATGTAAGGGGGATCCATTTGCATGAACTCAGAGGGTGTCTGAGTTGATACAAAAGGATTGATTGATGAGGTTGAAGGGAAGGGAGTGGAATCTGGCATGTGCTCATCTTGAGGTGATGGAGTATGGATGGGGGATGACAGCATATTAAATGATGGTATGGATGATATGTTGTGTAGGGGGATATCATCAAGATGTTGAGGAAGAGGGGACTGAGGAGGAGTGACATGCTATGGAGTGTGAGGTGGAGTTGCATGCACTGAAGATTGGGGTGGAGATGGTTGATGTTCAGGAGTATGAACTGGTGAAGGATGTTGGAGTGGGGAAGCAGGAGGTGTTGGTGTATGGTCTTGAGATGTGGATGTTTGTTAGAGGGTTGTTGAGGGTTTTTGAGCTTCAAGAGGTGTTGGTTGTTGAGATGAAGGTGGAGGGGATAGAATCCTGATGGAGGGGACATCTTTAGGGGGTGGGGGAGCAGCTGTTATAACTCATGTATCCTCAGAAGTCCTAGAAGAGGAAGAAGCCTTGGATGGCTTGGGAATATTCCTCTCCCACCTACAAAATAAGGAACTAGTGAGCTTTTTGGAGGAATTAATGAATATGGTATGGGAGACCAGGGATTCATCAACCTTCGCTTGAAGGAAGATTCCAAGAATCCTTCCAAAGCACACCTCTTTCTTTGTATTTTTTTTCTTAATCATCTCAAACATTATTCTAGCCCGGTTCACTGGCTTTTTATTTACCACTACACACATCACTAGGAACTGCTGCCTGGTGATATAGTCATGGGCGGTATGCTTGCCAATCAGTACCTTACCCACAACATCCGCTAGAAATTTATAATCAGTAGATAAATGTTTCTTCAGCAGTTTATTAGGGTTTTATCCAGTATAACCCCTCTTAATCAGCATTTCATCATATTCAGCACTGTTAATTTCCAACTCTTCTTCTCCATTTACTAGTCCAAATATTTCAGATAATACGGCGGGGGTGAGAGATACAATTTTACCTGATATTGTTCCTATCATAGTATCAGCATCTGGTGAGGAGGAGGTGAATACCTATTCTCGAATTTCTGTTACAGTAATCTTTATCCATGTTTTCATAAGATTCTTCAACTGCTGATCTTCAAACAATTTCAAAATATCCAAGAAGATTTTATCTGAGTGCTGGAATGACTCGAAGTCTATATCAAATCCCATGTCAAACTTCATTGCAGCAAGAGAGCTCACTAAAATTATCATTGATCACCTACAAAAGGAAAACAGAGAGACCAAGTCCAAGGGAAACAAAAAGCATGGGATGGAGCTCGAATAAAACCTAGATATAAGATTTTTTCAGAATATGAACCGACAAACTCTGTCCTACGAAATAAAGAAAAATTCTTCGATCTGAGGTCGACGAAATATTTTATTAACAAAAGAGTTAGTCGATCTCAATCTAAAGAAGGGAAAGGTTTTCGTCGTTATCAGGTCAACGAAAATTTTCTAAAGCCAGATCGTCGATCTCCGGTTGACGAAAATGACTCACACAGAGAGTTCATCGATCTCAAGTCGACGAATTTTCTCAAGAACTTTTCTCAGTTCGTCAATCTCCGGTCGACGAACTGTGGCAAATTCTTCGACCACAGACAAAAGCTTAAATTAAAGCTTCTCCATTAATCATACCAAGCTAATTAAAAAAGAACAGATTGTTTCTCTCATCCAAGGGTTGGGTGAAGATATCTGCTCTTTGCAAATCAGTGTAGATGTAGATAAGATTAATTTTCTTTTTGTCCACACACTCTCTAATGAAATGATGTCTTATCTCTATATGCTTTGTTCTACTATGATGCACTAGATTCTGGGCAATAGAAATTGCACTAGTATTGTCATAAAGTACATTTGAATTATTTATGTTGAAACCATAATTCAGAGGTTGGCTTTGAATCCACAACATCTGTGAACAGCAACTGCCAGCTGCTATGTACTTAGCTTCTGCTGTTGATGTAGACACAGATGTTTGCTTTTTGCAAAACTAGGAGACAAGTCTAGAACTGGTATGTTCCTGATATGCTCTTCTTGTCCACTCTACATCCAGCAAAGTCAGCATCAGAGTATCCAGTTAACTCAAATTTTGACTCTGTTGGATACAAGAGTCCTAAATTAGGGCAACTCTTTATATATCTTAAAATATTTTTTAGCAAAATAAAGTGAGATTCTTTAGGGTTCACCTGGAACCTAGAACAAAGACAAGTAGACAACATAATATTTGGTCTACTTGCTGTAAGATATAGTAGGGACCCAACAATGGCCCTACACCATTTCTGATCAACAGGTTTCCCATGTTCATCAGAATCAACCACAGTATTTGTAGCCATGGGTGTTTTCTTAGCTGAGGCATCAACCATTTCAAACCTTTTTATCAGCTCTTTAGCATACTTGGATTGGGATATGAAGATGCCATCAGAGGTCTGCTTCACTTGGAGACCAAGGAAGTAGGAGAGCTCACCCATGCTACTCATCTCAAACTTGGAATGCATAAGGTTGGAGAACCTTTTGCATAGTTTGGGATCTGTAGAGCCAAATATAATGTCATCTACATATATTTTTACTAACAAGATTTTATCATGATGATGCTTAAAAATAAAGACCTATCTACTATGTCTCTAGAAAAATTATGCTCTAAAATAAAGCTAGCAAAGGTTTCATACCAAGCTCTTGGAGCTTGCTTTAGACCATAGAGAGCCTTATGCAATTTGAAAACATAAGAGGGATGAGTTGAAGACATAAAACCTGGTGGTTGTTCCACATAGACCTCTTCTTTGAGTTCACCATTTAGGAATGCACTCTTTACATCCATTTGATAAACTGTGAACCTTTTGTAGGGAGTATAGGCTAAGAATATACTGATTGCTTCAAGCCTTGCAACAGGTGCAAATGTTTGGTCATAGTCTATGCCTTCCTCTTATCTGTATCCTTGAGCAACTAGTCTAGCTTTGTTCCTTATGATAGTATCTTGAGCATCTAGTTTGTTTCTAAATACCCATTTAGTTCCAAAAACTGGGTAGTCTTTGGGTCTTGGAACTAAATCCCAAACTCTACATATCTCAAACTGGTTGAGCTCCTCTTGTATTGCAATGATCCAGTGTGGATCTTGCTCAGCATCTTTAATAGATTGGGGCTCAGTTTGAGATATGAAGCAGGCATGCATCATGTCCTAGTAGAGTTGATGCCTTGTCTGCACACCCATTAATAAGTCTCCAATCACTTGAGATACAAGATGATCTCTAAGTATGAATATCTCAGTTGGAGGAGCTGGTTAATCAATAGCTTGGGGAGCTAAGTCCTCTTGTGGAATTAAGTTAGTTGTTGTTAGCTCTTTATTGAACTCAGTGTCTTCATCTTCACTTACTTCAGCAACATGTGGAGAAGGATGTGTAATAGCCTCATTGGTGAGGGTCAACTCATCCAACTTCTCACACAAGTTAGGTACCTGCAAAGTTTCACTGGTAGGATCTATCTTCTACTTGTAAAAAATATTAGTCTCATCAAATTAAATATGAATAGACTCTTCCATTTTCATAGTTGATTTATTATATACCCTATAAGCCTTACTTGGGAATATCCAAGAAAAATTCAAATTTTAGCCTTGGCTTCAAACTTTCTAATGTATTTTTTATTGTTGTTTATGAATGTAACAAATGCAACCAAAGACTCTAAAATAATCTTCTTTAGATTTCTTCCCTTTGAGTAGTTCCTAGGGGGTCTTGCCCTTGAGCTTGTGTATCAAACTTCTGTCAGGACATAGTTTGTTGTGCTCACTGCCTCTGCCCAAAAAGATAGGGGCAAGTGAACATCTGAAAGTAATGTGCCTGCAGCTTCAATGAGTGTTCTGTTTTTCCTTTTAGCTACACCCCATTTTCTTGAGGAGTTCTAGGAGCAGAGAAACAGTGTCTGATACCTTCCTTCTCACCAAATTCTTACATGGGAAGAGACTCAATCTCAGTACCATGATCACTTCTGATCAACATAACTGGAGTAGAGTACTAATTCCTTATGCTCTTAAGAAAATCGGTAAGAACCTTAAAGTTATCTGACTTGTTTCTCAAGAAGAAAACCCAAGTGAACCTTGAGAAGTCATCAATTATCACTAAAGTATAAGTCTTCCCTCCTAGGCTCTGTACAGCAAAGGATCCAAAAATATCCATATGGAGCAAGTATAGTATCCTAGGTGAATCACTCTTATTAAGTGACTTAAAACTATTTTTAGTTTACTTGCCTAATTGACAAGCCCTGCAGAGGCTTTCCTTCTTGTAGGGGCAAGAAGGAAATCCTCTAATAAGGTTGTCCCTAGAAAGTTTAGCAATGTTTTCCAGGTTTACATGACCTAATCTCCTATGCCAAAGATCATTATTATTACTGGTTTGGTTAAACTTGCATATTTTTATTTTAGCAGACTTAAAATTAACTATATAGATAAGTCCTATTCTAGTACCAGCTAAGACTACTTGGTTATCAACTGAAGTAATAATATAGGAAGTTTTGTTGAATGATACCTGAAACCTTTCATCACATAACTGACTTATGGATATAAGGTTGTGCTTCAAGCCACTTATATATGCAACCTTCCTGAAGGTGACTGCTCCAATCTTGACCTTTACATATCCTTCAGTCTGGCCACAATTGGAATCACCAAATATTACTTTGGCTCCTAACTTTGACTTATAGTTGATTAGTTTGTCCTTGTTTCCTGTCATATACTTTGAACAGCCACTATCCAGACACCATTATTGCTCTGTGGTGGGATAGTATTTCACCTGCAATAAAGTAAGTTAGCTATTCTTGACCCAAGTTACCTTGGGTCCTTGTTGATTTACATAAGTGCGGCTGGAAATATATGAGTATTCTGGTTGATTCTTGTAACTTAAGGGATAATATCTTCTGGGTGGAATTATCCATTAGTTAAATGGATTAATGTTTTGTCTTGGTTGATTAAATGGTATGTTGAAATTAAAGTTTATGTAATTATAAACTGGGGTCGACGAATTCTAGTACGTTCATCGATCTGAGGTCGATGAACGGGGATGAGTTCGTCGAACTCCACTCAGAGAATAAAAGTATTCATTTTCTGGGCCCCAATTTTGTCGATCTCTGTACGACGAACCATACTGGTTTCGTCGATCGCAGTTTAGAGAATAGTTGTAATAGAAGTTTGTGTTCTGAGTTCGTCTACTTGAGTTCGACAAACTGTACACATTTCGTCGATCTGAGTTCGACGAAATATGTCGAAAATAGTTCTGGTTAAGATTTTTCTTAGTCTTTCTCCTTTTCTTATTCTTGTGTTTAAGTTCTGTTTGATTAAGATTGTTATTTTCTATTTTCTCTTTACCTTTTTCTAAAACAAATTTTATAAGAGTTGTTAAGATATTCTTCTGAATCAGTGGGGGATGGCTTGATGATGCACCAAAGCCCAGCTTGCTATTAAGTCTAGCATTCACTGTGCTTGTGATGTTCATCAACTTGATACTTCTCCCATTTAGGGATTCTTCAAGTTGCCTAGCCTTAGTCAATTCGGTTTTTAATGAGATGATTTGTTCATTAGCTAAGGTTAATTCATCTTTTAACTTAATGTTTTTTGAAATGAAATTATCTTATTTTGGCAGTTTTTCTCTAAATTGTTTAATTACTTTTTCAAAGTTAATTAAATCAAGACATAAAGATTTAAATTTAGTTTTAAATTCATCTGAATCAAAATCAAAAGAAGACAATACCTGACATTCCTCAGATTCAGAGTCTTCATTGTCTGATTATTCAGCTTCTACTTCTGAACAACTGCATGATGCATTGATTGCCATCAGACAAATCTCCTTTGCCTTTGCTTCCTCTTCATCTTCACTGGAGCTGGAACATGAAGATTCATCTTCAGTTTCACTCCAGGTCTCAGCCACAAAGCCTTTCTCCTTCCTTTTGTGCTTGCTGGAGGAGGGCTTGTTGTAGTGATGTTTCCTTATTTCTTTTTCTCTTCTTCTCTCCTTCTTTTGGTTCTCTGGACACTCTGAGATGAAGTGTACAGGCTTCCTACAGCTAAAACAAACAACTTATTTAGTGGGAGTCTTGTCATACCTGGGCTTATCATCTTGCCTTGATGACTTCCTCCTGAAGTCTTTCTTTCCCATCTTGTAAAATATCTTAGTTAAGAGACTCGGGAATTCTTCATTGACTGTTGGGGCTTCTGATTCTTCATTTGCTTTGAATGCAATACTTTGCTCCTTTCTGCTTGATGAAGGAGTATTCTGCTCTGCAGCCTCTTTGGACTTTATCAATTGCTCATAAGACTTGAGCATTCCAAGTAGAGATTCTGTGGAAATCTCATTTAGACTTCTAGCTTCCTTGATAGGCCAGATTCATGAATCCCATGAGCTAGGTAAGCACATGAGGATTTTATCATTTACTTCAGTAAGGGTGATGTCTTAGTCTAGAGTTTTCATATCATTGATTATTGAGCTCAGTGTATTGTACATGTCACCAACAGACTCTGATTCCTCCTTTTTGAAGTTCTTATATTATGAGATGAGATTGGATCTCCTATCCTTTCTCTCATCTGCTAAGCTAGAAACCATCTGGTTAAGGGAATCTCAGATAGCCTTGGCTGATATGCACTAAGCCACCTTCTGGAAAATGTCATCAAACATTGTCTGAGCCAGAATATTCATGGCCTTTGCATCAGCTATTTTGGCCTTTTTCTGAGCATCTGTCCACTCAGGTGGTGGAACTTCATGTGTGCTAGAACTAGCAGTAGTTGTTGCCACTAGAACTGGTGGTCCTGTCAAAATAGAATTAAAGATATCCTCATCAATAGAGTTCATATACAGCTTGATTTTTATCTTCCAAATGGCAAACTTATTTAAGTTACAAACTCGAGGTCTGGTGCTTGCATAGTCTTTATTTTGTGCCATTATGTGATAACCGAAAAACTAGGAAAAGAAAATCAAATCTAGAAAGGATCTTTTGGTTCAAGTGTTAGCTTGTACAACCAAAGGAACACCCTCTGATACCAATTAAAAGATGGGGGTTAGATCTAATTTACTCTAAAGGGGGGTGAATAGAGTATTTAAAACTTTAGTTATTTTTAAGTTTTATATCAGAGTTTAAAATAGGTGGTACCAATAATAATATAGAAGGAAATAAAAGACTGGTTAAACTAATCTATCTATCATAGCACAGCAAGAACAAAAAGAAAATGAACACACACAGACAACACAAGAAATTTTATACTGGTTCCCCAACCTGGGTACATCCACTCTTCTACAACCCTGGTAGGAATCCACTATCAGGTTTTTTATCAGGTGACTGCCACCACAAGATCTATTTCCAGGGAGATCTCGCAACCCTTTAGGCTTTTGATCAGGTGCCCAAAAACCAATAATAAACTTTTGAAGGGAGTTAATAAACCCTTTGTATAGGAGGTGAGAGGAGGGGTGATGAGGTCTTCTCTTATCTCTGAATAGCAGAGAAGACTTGTGGATTCTGTAGTTGTCAAGACACCTTCTGAAATGTAGAATTGGTTCAGAAAGATGGAGCCTTACTCAGGGTATAGGTCTTCAGCCTTGTCTGAATTACTCTTGGAACTTTTTGACTGATTCAAGATGTACTGTCCTTGAATGTTCCTGGAGAAGAAGGTTGAAGAAGACTCTTGATAGTGATGGATGCTCATCTTTAGTCTTCATAATGGAAAAGGAAGAAAACATAATGTTTTCTGTACTGGAAGAGAGTTCTGAAGGTTCAGTCTGTGTCTCTCTGTATTCTTTGTGTACTGTCTGTTCTCTGATGTCTGGCTAAGTGTATCTCGACTGAAAAGAGAAAAAGAAAAATCTCTTTTATATTCTACATTCAATAATTTCTATTTTGAAATTTGAATTGCTGGCATTAATTGATGATTGCCCTGGAGAAGGAAATGTCTAGAATATTGACTTAAATGAGTTTCCCCAAATGTCCCTAATAAAATAAGCAAGTAATTAACCTAATGAAGACCATAATTAATGCTGCCAATAATAACTATATTCAGGAGAATATGAGCACTAATTACTCAGGAATATTACTGCTAAATAATATAAAAAGTAAGGGACAGAAGTAAGGAAAACTTCTCATTCTAGCTCGGGACAGAAATTGTCGACCTCAGAACAGAATTCCTCGACTGGAGATCCAAGTTCATCGACCTGAGAATTCATGTTCGTCGACCTGAGCTCTGCAAACTGCATACTGAGTTCGTCGAGTTGAGAATCTATCTGAAAGAGTTGATCGTCGACCTGAGCTCTGCGAACTGTATACAGAGAATAACTTGCCAATTCTGTGCTCTGAGTTCCTCGAGCTGAGAATCTATCTGAAAGAGTCGATCGTCGACCTGAGCTCGAATATTATCGAGCTCGGCTTAGATAAATAACTCTGAGTTCATCGATCTGAGATCGACGATCGTTGAGGTGAGTTCGAAGAACTTCGAACAGATCATTCTGTTCTCTGAATTTTCTAAGTCTTGAGACTAATGATGTCCTCTGCTGGCTGGTCCATGATGGTTGAACCTAATGACTAGCCTAAACTCTAGGACTACCAGACTTGACCCTGGCTATACAATATGGGTCAGACTTTAACCTAATTTAGTGAACCTAGCCCAAATCCAACTTTGGATCCAACAATTATCACCATCACAAAATTAGCCTATATGGAAGGGTTGTAACACAACCTAATAAGCATTATTCAACTCTGTGATCTTAGCTATGACATAGTATTCCACAAGGATGAGTGCCAGAATAGGAGGTTAAGTTACCAAGAGGTCATCTTAACAGGCAATAGTAGTGGAAATGTGTATTGTTTAGATTTCCTATGTTTAAGTAAGGACTCCTCCGTATGCCTAGTTGTAGATGAGAAAGCCTCTTCCTGTGTCCAATGGAACAAGAGGCTAGACCATCTGAATTATAGAACCATGGACAAGCTCTTCAGTAGGGAGCTAGTGAGAAATGGTCTTAAGTTAAAGTGCACTAAGGAGGGTATCTGCTCTGCATGCCAAAAGGGCAAATAGACCAAGACCTCCTTCAAGAACATTGGCACCAAACACTCAGTGAAGTTCTTATACCTCTTGCATATGGATTTGTTTGGTCCTATGTCAGTTCAAAGTTTAGGTAGGAAATTCTATACCCTTGTGGTTGTTGATGACTTTTCTAGATTTTCCCGGGTGTTCTTTCTAAGGAAGAAATCTGAAACCCCTGATGTCTTCCAGACATTTGTCAAGCAAATTTAGAATGAATTTAACAGTACTGTGGTCAATCAGAAGTGACCATGAGACTAAATTTTAGTCTGAGTGCATGCAAAGGTTCTATGAAGGGCAAGGGATTCATAGAGAATTATCCTCCTAGAACACCACAACAAAATTGGATTACTGAGAGGAAAAATAGGACACTCATAGAGGCTGGTAGAACCTTGTTAAGTGACTCATCTCTCCCAGAATACTTCTAAGCTAAGGAAGTTAACACTGCATGTTATGCACTTAAAAGGGCTTCTATCATTAAGAGCCACAAGAAGACTCCCTATGAGATCTTCAAGGGCAGAAAACCAAACTTGAGCTATTTCAGGATCTTTCGTAGCAAGTGTTATGTGCTTAATAATGAAAAATTCCATATAACTAAGTTTACTGCCAAGTCCCATGAAGGGATATTTATTTGGTGCAACATTCATAGTACGGTATATAGAATCTACAACTTAACAAGTCAAGTTGTAGAAGAGTCAATGCATGTTGTCTTTGATGAATCAAACATGATTAATAGTGAGCTGCCTAGCTACTCTTCTAGTATTTCAGGTACAGAGCTTATGATGGATAAGCTAACCATCAAAAAAGTTGCTCCCACAGTCCAAGATAAAGCTGATGGACTGATCATTCCTAGAGAAGGGAAAGGAATACTTGAAGTGGTTGAAGACCAGCCAGATGAAGACAATGAAGATTAGAATGTTGAAGCTTGATTGCCTCCATCTGTCAGACATCTAAGGGACCATCCAACCCACCAAATCATTGGTGTTGCAAGACATAGAGTCCAGACCAAAAGCAAGAGTATCAACACAGCTCTCTACTCAAGTTTTCTATCTCAAGAAGATCCCAAGAAGTTTGAAGAAGCAATCAAAGATCAGTTCTGGATTGGAGCAATGCAAGAAGAACTGGAACAATTTATGAGGTATAAGGTCTGTCAGTTGGTTCCCAGATCACAGGGATAAAATGTCATAGGGACCAAGTGGATCTACAGGAACAAGTTGGATGAGAATGGCATTATTGTCAAGAATAATTCTAGACTGGTGACTAAAGGATACAAGCAAGAAGAAGGGATAGATTTTGACCAGATATTTGCCCCAGTTGCCAGATTGGAAGCAATAAGACTCTTCCATGCATTTGCTGCCTATACAGGATTCAAAGTCTACCAGATTGATGTAAATTTAGCCATCCTGAATGGGGACATAAAAGAGAAAGTATATGTGGATCAGCCACCAGGTTTTGTTGACCCTAACTCTCCTAATTTTGTTTATAGGCTTAGAAAAGCTTTATATTGGTTGAAGCAAGCCCGTAGAGCTTGGTATGAGACTTTGTCTAATTTTATCATTGAGAATAAATGGGGAAAATAGACAAGACCCTATTCCTAAGGGAATCTAAGGGCAAGATCATCCTAGTCCAAATTTATGTAGATGACATAATTTTTGGGTCTACTAATGATCACCTTTGTAGGAAGTTTGCTAAACTTATACAAGGGAAGTTTGAGATGAGCAGTATGGGTGAGCTAAGGTTCTTCTTAGGACTCCAAGTAAGACAGACTGATGATGGCTTGTCCATATCCCAGTCCAAGTTTACCTGGGAGTTGATTAAGAAATATGGCATGGCGAATGCCTCCACCATAAGAACTCTCATGGGGTCAAATATGCCTATAGGCAAAGATGAGGCAGGGAAACTGATAAGTTGTAACTATACCTACTTTTATAATATTGTTAATATGATATTTTACTTTATTTTTGCCCTTTTTTATTTCTTTTGTTTAATAAATTGTTCATATTTTGTAAATTTTATTTCTAACTTAGTTATTTTTTTTTCCAGAAAAATTCAGAAAAATGTCAAAATTTGACCTGACATGCCCGTGTCATTGCCCGACACGCCCGTGTCAGGCACTCAACACCTTCGGCCAGTCGACACTCAACGATTTTACTGTTCAACACCCAACTCCATCATGTCACGCCCGTGTCCAAGCCCGTCACGCCCGTGTCGATGTCGACACTCAACGCTTTTTCACACTCAACGTTGCCAACATCAGAACTGCCAGCTGTCCAAGTCATGCCCCCCGAAACGCCCGTGACCAAGCCTGTCACGCCCGTAACCGCCACGTGTTCCTTCCCGAACCTTCCAGAATGGCGCCAGCTCGCCAGAAGTCACCAAGTCAAACACGGTAGCTGTGACATGCCCCATGTCACGCCCCTGACTAGGGCGTGTCACACCTGAAATTTTTCCTATAAATAAAAATTTTCTGTAATGCCCAAGGGTTCATTTTTTTGAGCCAACCTCAGTGTGTTTTGTTGGGCTGCCCTTGGTGCACTTCCATCTTCATGTAAGGAGACTTTTCTCCCCCCTCCCTACTTATGTTTGTTTTAGCTTTTTTCATAGCTTTGTAATAGTTTGTAATAGCTTAAATTATGGAAATAAAAATGTTGTTTTTTTTTCTCTCTACATGGAATGAAAATGCATATGGGTGGCTCACTTTCTTTCTCCTTTTTATCCTCTTGTTTTACCTAGTCTATCTCTTTATGAAAATCATAAATTAGTGTAACTTGTTTTAATCTTTCATGCTTTTAATATGTTGTAATGTTAGGTTTCATTATAGGTTTTTATCTAAAAAATGAGTCGTTATAATGACAAAATTTTGTTCAAGTCTTCCTTTCAAAATCAAAGTTGTATTGAAAACTTTTTAAAGGCTTATATTTTCATTCCTATGAATTTGTAAAAGAGCTTTTAAAGTGTTTTGTTTTTTTTTACTTAGCTTTGTTTTAGGATTGCGAAACCTTTTTTGTTCCTTTAATTTTTATTTTAACTTTTTCATCACTTTTATGAAATCCTAAGGATGAAAATGTAAACGTTTTATTTTTTCAACAACTTTAATTTCAACTTTGTTTTCAAAAACTTTTGCTTTTTTAATTTTTATTTCATCTTTTTATTTGTTTTTGGCAAGTTTTAATGGTAGAAAAGTTGTACTTTTAATTTTTAAGTAACTTTCATTTTGTGTTATTTCTATGTGTATGTGAGTGTATGAGGATAGTTTTATTGCTTTCATTCTCCCGCCCACTCATTTGAGCCGGGACTCGCAATTTTATTACTTCTTTCATTTATGTAGAGTGTGTGAGTGTAGGTGATAACTTTTCATGCTTTGTTTATCGCTTTCTCAATTATGTAGAGTGTGTGCGTGTGTGCATTTATTTTCGCCTACTCGTTAAGAGTTAAACGGCGCTCTGCTTAAATTTTTCGCCCACTTATTTGAGTGGGACTTGTCATTTTCATTTTTTGTATCTTAGTTTCTTTTAATTTATGCATTTATTTCCGCCTACTTGTTAAGAGTTAAATGGCGCATTGCTTAAATTTACCGCCTACTTAGTTTTGAGTAGGACTTATACTTGCATTTATTTCCAGCCTACTCATTCGAGTAGGGCTTGCTTTATTTAATTTCTTTATGGTTTTGAAGTGTGCGTGAGTGTCTGCATCAATTAGTTTTTTTTCAATTTTATCTAAACCCCTTGTTTTTCTATGTTTTCTCTTATAACTGTTTAGCTCTTAAATTAAAACTCACGTTTCACTAAAAACCATAAAGCTGTCCCCATACCGATGAGTGGCTATCTCTATTAGCCTTCGGCATCGAAGAGCATTGGGACATATAAAATGATTTGAAATAATTAAAAAAACTTTATTTTTATTTTAATTTAAGGACCTAAGGTTTGCCCCGGGTTAACGACGCATAGGACCACATAATCGATTTGTGGGCTCTATTTTCATTATCTATACGCAACGCTGAGAGGCCGCATGTATGGACCGATCCCCCTTGGGTAAATAGAATTGTGTACATTCCCTCGAAAGAGGACGATCATAGTTCTACCGAATTGGGTTCCCCACCCAATAGCGGGGTTCTTAGCGTAAAGCGGGCATTAAGAGGAATCCTTCGTCGTTCTAATGATCGGTCGAATAGTCTTAATGTTCAAGTGAGCGATATTACCTAGAGATAGGTGTGCTCATATTTTCAGAACCTCCACGGTCAAGTGCCTTTTATTTATTTTAAAACTAAGTTCAATAATTGTTAAGAATTATTTTAGGCTTAATCCGATTCGCTGCCGAGCGTTAACCCATCATTGAACTAACTTAGTAAAATTCTGCTCTCTTTTCTTTCTGTTTTAATTTAACTAAAAATCCCACCTTACTGATAGTAAGATAATAGTCTTCCTAGAAGAGTAAATATAATCAACGCGCCCCCGAGAACAATACGACCTCGGTATTCTCCCGAATATTGAGTACTACGCGATAGGTGCACTTGCCTCCTCTCGTTAGAAAACTCGATCTTCTAACTCGGCCAGCGGAATCAGACCATTTCGAACCACCCACACTCGGTCTATGTTCAGCGGCCATCAAGTTTTTGGCTCCGTTGCCGGGGACCACGGTTGTTATATCGAATCCGGGACTCTATTAATTTTACTTTATTTTCAAATAAAAAAATTTTATAACCAAAAAAATCCTTCCCCCTTCGTTGTTTTTAGGGTGTATGAACCGTGGACAACCTTCTAGTTCTGAAAATCTTGAATTCAACCCTGAGATCGACCGCTCTCTTGCGCGTATCCGATCTCTACGTCGAATTCCCTTTTTAGACCACGCAGAATCCACCGGAGAACCCTCTTTCTCTTCTATGGCCGACCCAAATAATGCCCAAGCGGCCGAGCGTACGATGTCTTACTATGCACGACCCAAATTGGATGATACGGGGTTGAGTATTGTTCGGCCTGCTGTGGCGAACAATAATTTTGAAATTAAGTCAAGTGTTATACAAATGATCCAAAATGCCGTGCAGTTCGACGTACAGCCGGATGAGGACCCAAATAACCACTTGTCTAATATTTTAGAAATTTGTGATACTTTCAAGATAAATGGCGTCACTGATGACGCCATTCGTTTGCGCCTCTTTCCCTTCTCCCTTAAGTCCAAGGCCAAGGAGTGGTTGGTCTCCCTCCCACGGCGATCCATCACGACCTGGGCGGAGTTGGCAGAGAAATTCCTTACTAAATATTTTCTGCCTGTAAAAACTACTAGATTGCGGGAGGACATATCCTCCTTTGTGCAAAACGACTCCGAGTCTCTTTATGAGACTTGGGAGCGTTTTAAGGAATTTCTCCGTTAGTGCCTGCACCACGCGCTGCCAACGTGGTTGCAGGTACAGATTTTTTATAAATGACTAAACAGTCAGACGCGTCAAATGATTGACGCGGCTGCCAGTGGCACTCTGAATAATAAGACCCTCGAGGCCGCCCAGGCTCTTTTCGAGGAAATGGCTATGAACGCCTACCAGTGGAATGTCCCACGGGCGCGCCATAAGCAGGCAAGACTTTATGAAGTGGATGCCACTGCTCAGCTAGCCCTTCAAGTCAAAAGTCTAACTAAGCAGGTGGCGGAGATGTCTGTCGCCTCCTCCACTCTGCCTTGTTTTCTCCCCCCTAATGCCTGCGTGGTAAACGAGTTCGTGGACTACATGGGGAATCTGGTGCATCCCTCATTTCAAAACAACCCTTATAGTAGCCACTATAATCCGGGTTGGAGGAACCACCTGAATTTCTTATGGAGTAACCCGAATAACGCGCAGCGCCCTCCTCCCCCTCCTTTTGCGCTCTATTTTCCATACCCACCTCTGAAGCCTCTTCCGATGGAGGAAAATTTTAATCGATACGTTGCGTCCAAAGAGTCCAATATCCGGAACATCACCAGATCGCTTAAAAATTTAGAAATACAAGTTGGACAGTTGGCGCGACTTATGTCGGAACGCGCTCTGGGGGCACTGCCAGGGAATACGGAGCCTAATTCAAGTGAGAATGCCAACGATATAACCCTCCGTAGCGATAAGGAGGTGGTCGATCCAAAACGGATCGATCCTCAGGTACATATTTCACCTCCGACCCCTCTTCCCTCTTCTTCGATTACGCAGCCCTTACCAATTTTAAACGACAAAACAATTTTAAACAAGGCGTTGCCCTACCCGCATAAGTTAGATAACGAGCGAGTGAACGCGCAATATGAAAAATTTATTTTATTACTTAAACAAATTCATATTAATGTTCCTTTTTGCGAGGTCATCTCGCAAATGCCTAAGTATGCAAAATTTTTAAAAGTGCTTCTTTCTAACAAACGAAAACTTGAAGATATTTCGCATATTTCTCTTAACGCTGTCTGCTCGGCGGCTCTTACTAATAAGTTGCCCTCAAAACAAAATGACCCGGGACGGTTTTCCATCCCGTGCCTTTTTGGCGATGTACTAGTAAAATACGCCTTGGCAGACTTAGGCGCTAGCATTAATTTGATTCCGTTCTCGCTCTTCCTACGTTTAGGTTTGGGTACTCCTGCTCCTACTAATATGAGCATCCAACTAGCGGATCGCTCGGTTAGGTTCCCCATCGGGGTAGTTGATGATGTCCTTGTCCGAGTAGACAAGTTCACCTTTTCGGTGGACTTCGTCATCTTAGACATCGAGGAAGATGCGAGGTACTAATAATACTAGTCGCCCTTTCCTCGCAACCTCACGTGCGCTAATCGATGTAAGTAACGGTCATCTTCTCCTTCGGGTAGGAGACAACAAAGTTACATTTTCTATTAACCCCTCAATGGAAGACTCGTCGTCGAGCAATGATTTCTGCTACTCTTTAGATTCTTTTTATGGAGATTGTTCTTCTCCGGTTTTCGAGTCCGAGTTTTTAAACGAAGATATTTTTTCACTCGAAAATTTTTATTGCGATGAGGACGCGTCTACAGATATGCCTTTTGAACCAATTGGTTCAAAAGACATTAGCGCTAAAACCTCGCTAGAAGAACCGCCCACCCTAGATCTCAAACCATTACCCGAATCCCTCAAATACACCTTTTTGGGGAAAAATGATACACTCCTGGTAATCATTTCTTCGCATTTAAGCGATTCGGAGACCTCCGATTTATTGGAGGTTTTGCTTAAACGTCGCCACGCAATTGCGTGACAAATTTCTGACCTTAAGGGGATTAACCCTTCTTTCTGCACTCATAAAATTTTCTTAAACGATAATTGCCGCAAAACCATTCAGCCGCAGCGACGTCTTAATCCAAACATGAAAGACGTCGTGAAAATTGAGATAATTAAATTATTAGATGCGGGGATTATTTATCCCATTTCTGATAGCGCATGGGTTAGTCCCATTCATGTCGTGCCCAAGAAGGGCGGTCTGACCATAGTGGCAAAAGAGCACAACGAGCTTGTCCCAACTCGTACTGTTACGGGTTGGCGTGTGTGAATCGATTATCGCAAACTTAATGATGCCACCCGCAAGGACCATTTCCCACTACCGTTCCTTGACAAGATTCTCGAGCGTCTTTCCGATCATCCATTTTATTATTTTCTCGACGGTTTATAGGGGTTTTTCCAAATCCCCATTTCCCCCGAGGACCAAGAGAAAACAACTTTTACTTGCCTGTTTGGCACATTCACCTACCGAAGAATGCCATTTGGCCTCTGCAATGCGCCAGCTACATTCCAAAGATGTATGTTAGCAATTTTTGGCGAGCTAGTAGAAGATATTATTGAAGTATTTATGGATGACTTTTCTGTATTCGGATGCTCATTCCCGGATTGTCTTCGTAATCTCGATCGTGTCCTCCAGCGATGCGAGGACACGCATCTTGTTTTAAATTGGGAGAAGTGCAACTTTATGGTTCGAGGAGGTTTGGTCCTCGGCCATAAGATTTCGATTAAGGGGATAGAGGTCGATAAGGCCAAAGTAGAAATCATAGAAAAGCTTCCTCAGCCGACTAACATAAAATCTATTAGGAGTTTCTTAGGCCACGCGGGCTTTTACAGGCGCTTCATTCAAGATTTTTCAAAAATAACAAAGCCGCTTACTCACCTCTTGGAAAAGGAATCACCTTTTATCTTTAGTAGCGATTGCGAGTCTGCCTTTAATTTTATAAAACAAAAACTTATAGATTCTCCAATTCTAGTGGCCCCTAATTGGTCCCTTCCGTTCGAAATCATATGCGATGCGAGTGATATTGCCTTAGGTGTCGTTCTTGTCCAGTGCATAGAAAAACATTTTCATCCTATTTATTACTCTAGCAAGACGCTCACTTCCGCACAAGTGAATTACACGACGACGGAAAAGGAACTCTTAGCCGTCGTTTTCGCTTTCGATAAGTTTCGCTCGTATTTAACGCTATCTAAAGTTATTGTTTTTACCGATCACTCCGCCCTTAAGTATTTACTAGCTAAAACTGACGCGAAACCCCGCCTTCTTCGATGGATTCTCCTCCTTCAAGAATTTGACTTGGAGATCCGAGATAAGAAGGGCGCGGAAAATCTTGCGGCAGACCACCTCTCCCATTTAGAAAATTCGGGTGCGAAAGCGCTCGTCGAATCTGAAATAAATGATAGCTTCCCCGAGGAACGCCTTCTTTCCCTTCATTCTTCTTCGTCATCTTCGCCTTGGTTCGCAGATTTTGCAAACTACTTAGTCGTGTGGGTAATTCAAAAAGAATTTTCAAGTCAATAAAAGAAGAAATTCTTTTCCGACTTGAAAAATTTCTTTTGGGAGGACCCATTTCTTTTCCGTATCTGCGCGGACCAAGCGGTCTAAAGATGCGTCGCGGATGTGGAGTGCATGCAAATATTGAGGCACTGCCACGAGGGTCTAGCTGGGGGGCACTATGAAGCAAACCGGACCGCTAGGAAGGCGCTAGAGGCGGGCTACTTTTGGCCCACTCTCTTCAAAGACGCGCACAATTTTGTGCGCGCATGCTATAGCTGTCAGCGGTCGGGTAACATCTCTCGTCGAGACGAGATGCCCCCAAAACATGTTTTTAGATTGAGAAGTCTTCGATTTATGGGGCATAGATTTTGTTGGCCCCCTACCTACTTCTTATAAAAATACGTATATTTTAGTGGCGGTTGACTAAGTATCAAGGTGGGCAGAAGAGCAAGCTCTCCCCACCAACGATGCGCGAGTCGTCGTTATATTTCTAAAAAAAATATTTTTTCGCTTCGGTACGCCTCGCGCTATTGTTAGTGATAGGGGAATGCATTCTTGTAACGCTCTAATGGCTAAGACGTTAGCTAAATACGGAGTCACGCACAAACTTGCCACCCCTACCACCCGCAAACAAGTGGTCAAGTTGAGGTAGTAAATCGAGAGATAAAACGAATATTAGAAAAAACCGTTTCACTTAATAGGAAAGATTGGTTTGTTAAGCTTGAAGACGCGTTATGGTCGTATCGTACGGCGCACAAAACTGCTATCGGTTGTACTCCGTTTTGATTAGTCTATGGCAAAGCATGCCATTTACCCGTAGAACTGGAGCACCGCGCACTTTGGGCATTAAAACTCTTAAAACTCGACTCTAACTTAGACGCTCGGAATAGAAAACTGCAACTAAACGAGCTCGATGAATGGCGTGTGAACGCTTACGAGAGCAATAAGTTCTATAATGAGCGTTCTAAGTTATATCACGATCGAAAAATTAAAACCCCCAAAAAAATTTCTTCGGGCGATCTAGTCCTTCTTTACAATTCTCATCTTAGACTTTTTTCGAGTAAACATAGATCTCGTTGGTCCGGTCCCTTCAAAGTTGAAGAAGTTTTTCCATATAGGACCGTACTCGTCTCCCACCCGGAAAAAGGCTCGTTTAAAGTGAACGGTCATCGGTTAAAGTCTTATATAGCGGGCAACCCTGTGATCGGGCATAACGAAACCATATACCTCCTCAACTTATAACCCCGCCAATATAGTCAAGCTACGCGACTATAAAGAAAGCGCTCCTAGGAGGCACCTCACGCTTATCTTTTTTACGTCTTTATTTATCATGTTTTCTATTTTTCTAATAACTACAGGGTCTCTCATAAGCTTCCCCGAGCGCGGATCAGGGACGTTTTCTACCCCCCTCTTTCTCTTTTTTTTGTACATATAGCTGCTATCTTGTTCCTCATGTTTAGCATACAACATTGGGGATTAAGTTGGAACTAAGTATGAGGGTGTTTTCGTATTTTCGTACTTTCTTTTTCACTTAAAAAAGCAAAAAAAATATTAAAAAACAAAACTTCAAAAAAAAATTTGAAGTTTCATTTTTGAAACTTTGACTTATTTTTAACTCGGTCCGTGAGATTCGGCTCATCGAGCCATCCACATAACGAGTCATCTCGCGGCAACCTAGTTTTTATTTTCGTATATATTTTTGTAAATATTTTTGTAAATATTTTTGTAAATATTTTTTGTAAATACTCTTCCTCTTTCCCCTTTCCCTTTTTCTCTCCCATTCTTGTAAATAACTTTTCTTTTTCTCCCAAATTTTTGTAAATAAAATGAAAATTTTCTTAAAAATACAAAAAAAATTCACAAAACTTAAAAATACAAAAAAAATCGCAAAACTTGAAAATCTAAATTTTTTTTATTTTTGTATTCTCCTTTCCTTATTATGTATATATTAAATAAAAAAATACAAAAATAAAAAAAAAAGATAATAACTTTAAAAATTCAAAAATATATATATATATATTTTTTATGAAACAAGTAAATCAAATATATCATTCTTAAGTTTTTTTCTATCCAAAAAATTTGTTTTGAGTTTATTTATATGCGAATTTGATCAATTCTTTGTTCACTATTCGTTTGTTAATTATAGATTGAAAAATTAAAATAGTCGGGGTTAAGTTTTAAAGAATTTATTATACTTTGTTAAAAATAAGGGACTCGTTTTAGGCACTACTTCTAATTTTTCATAGATAGGAGCACGTGTACTATGTTAGAAAATAACGACTATAGAATTCAATTATGTTTACTTTTAGCTTTCTGAAAAATTGGAACGTACAATTTATAAAGATTGCTCTCAAAAAATTTTAATTAAAAATCTAGTTCTCTTTTCTCCCCTTACTTATCATAACCTACTTAGTATGATAAAAATTTTCCCCACAAAAAAAAAGATCCTATGTTAATGGGAATAAGATTTCGTTCCGTAAACATAGGCACCCAAAAAATTAAAAAATTATATGTTACAGAGTAGGAGGATAAAATTCATTACTCCTACACATATACATTGGGTTAATTCTTATTATGAAGAAGAAAAAAATTCATGTTAAGGAAAATAAGATTTCGTTTTCCTATAACATCCAAATCAAAAAAAAATTGGAGGTTCGAAAAAAATTACTCGCCTCATTATCCAAGCATTTCATAAACCAACATCAACCCCCCTTTAGCCAATTTTGACTAGAATTAAAAAAATCTTTTTTAGAAAATTCGTAAATTCATTATTTCCGAAAACTCCTATAAGCAAAAGTCAAAATTCCAAACTATTTTTTGTTAATCCTACAATTATTGTTTTCTATTTGATTACCAAGAAGTCTTTTGGCCAAAACTTTTGTGTTTAAATCATTACATAATTTTAGCTTAACCTTATACCCCGATATTTATTTTGATCTCTCTGATAATTAATTCAAGCGGTAGCAGAACGAGTTTTTTTATTCCTTATAAGTTCACCTCAAACTTTAGCTCTAGAATAGCTGTTTAAGTATGGGGGTATTTGATAAGTTGTAATTATACCTACTTTTATAGTATTGTTATTATGAATTTTACTTTATTTTTGTCCTTTTTTATTTGTTTTGTTCAATAAATTGTTCATAGTAAATTTTATTTCTAACTTAGTCCAGAAAAATTCAAAAAATGTCAAAATTTGACGCATTGCTTCAGCACTCAACGCCTTCAGCAAGTCGACACTCAAAAATTTTACTGTTCAACACTCAATGCCATCATGTTATGCCCGTGTCCAAGCCCGTCACGCCCGTGTCGATGTCGACACTCAATGCTTTTTCACACTCAATGTTGCCAACATCATAACTGCAAGCTGTCCAAGTCACGCCCCCCCAACACGCCCGTGACCAAGCCTGTCATGCCCGTGACCGCCACGTGTTCCTTCCCGAACCTTCCAGAACGGCGCCAGCTCGCAAGAAGTCACCAAGTCAAACACGGTAGCTGTGACACACCCCCTGTCACGCCCGAGACTAGGGCGTGTCACACTCAAAAGTTTGCCTATAAATAAAAATTTTCTGTAATGCCCAAGGGTTCACTTTTTTGAGCCAACTTTAGTGTGTTTTGTTGGGCTGCCCTTGGTGCACTTCCATCTTCATGTAAGGAGACTTTTCTCCCCCCTCCCTTCTTATCTTTGTTTTAGCTTTTTCCATAGCATTGTAATAGTTTGTAATAGCTTAAATTATGGAAATAAAAATGTTGTTTTTTTGTCTCTCTACATGGAATGAAAATGCATTTGGGTGGCTCACTTTCTTTCTCCTTTGTATCCTCTTGTTTTACCTAGTCAATCTCTTTATGAAAATCATAAATTAGTGTAACTTGTTTTAATCTTTCATGCTTTTAATATGTTGTAATGTTAGGTTTCATTATAGGTTTTTATCTAAAAAATGAGACGTTATAATGGCAAAATTTTGTTTAAGTCTTCCTTTGAAAATCAAAGTTGTATTGAATACTTTTTAAAGGATTATATTTTCATTCCTATGAAATTATAAAAGAGGTTTTAAAGTGTTTTGTTTTTTTTACTTAGCTTTGTTTTAGGATTGTGAAACCTTTTTTGTTCCTTTAATTTTTATTTTAACTTTTTCATCACTTTTATGAAATGCTAAGGATGAAAATGTAAACATTTTATTTTTTCAACAACTTTGATTTCAACTTTTTTTAAAAAAACTTTTGCTTCTTTAATTTTTATTTCATATTTTATTTGTTTTTTACAAGTTTTAATGGTAGAAAAGTTGTAGTTTTAATTTTTAGGTAACTTTCATTTTGTGTTATTTCTATGTGTGTGTGAGTGTATGAGGATAGTTTTATTGCTTTCCTTCTCCCGCCCACTCATTTGAGTCGGGACTCGCAATTTTATTGCTTTATTCATTTATGTAGAGTGTGTGAGTGTACGTGATAACTTTTCATGCTTTGTTTATCGCTTTCTCAATTATATAGAGTGTGTGCGTGTGTGCATTTATTTCCGCCTACTCGTTAAGAGTTAAACGGCGCTCTGCTCAAATTTTCCTCCCACTCATTTTAGTGGGACTTATAATTTTCATTTTTTATAACTTAGTTTCTTTTTATTTATGCATTTATTTCCGTCTACTCGTTAAGAGTTAAATGGCGCATTGCTTTAATTTACTGCCTACTCAGTTTTGAGTAGGACTCGTACTTGCATTTATTTCCCGCCTACTCATTCGAGTAGGGCTTGCTTTATTTAATTTCTTTATGGTTTTGAAGTGTGTGTGAGTGCCTGCATAAATTAGCTTTTTTTTTTAATTTTATCTAAACCCCTTGTTTTTCTATGTTTTCTCTTAAAACTGTTTAGCTCTTAAATTCAAACTCACGTTTTACTAAAAATCATAAAGCCGCCCCCATACCGATGAGTGGTTAATCTCTATTAGCCTTCGACATAGAAGAGCATTGGGACATATAAAATGATTTGAAATAATTAAAAAACTTTATTTTTATTTTTATTTAAGGACCTAAGGTTTGCCCCGGGTTAATGACGCAAAGGACCACATAATTGATTTGTAGGCTCTATTTCTGTTATCTATACGCAACGCCGAGAGGCCGCACGTATGGACCGATCCCCCTTCGATAAATAGAATTGCGTACATTCCCTCGAAAGAGGACGAGCGTAGTTCTTCCGAATTGGGTTCCCCACCCAATAGCGGGGTTCTTAGCGTAAAGCGGGCATTAAGAGGAATCCTTCGTCGGTCTAACGATCGGTCGAATAGTCTTAATGTTCAGGTGAGCGATATTACCTAGAGATAGGTGTGCTCATATTTTCGAAACCTCCACGACCAAGTGCCTTTTATTAATTTAAAAACTAAGTTCAATAATCGATAAGAATTATTTTAGTCTTAATCCGATTCGATGTCGAGCATTAACCCGTCATCGAACTAACTTAGTAAAATTCTGCTCTCTTTTCTTTCCATTTTAATTTAACTAAAAATCTCACCTTACTGATAGTAAGATAATAGTCTTCCCGGAAGAGTAAATATAATCAATGCCCCCCCCCCCGAGAATAATATGACCTCGGTATTCTCCTGAATACCGAGTACTACGTGATAGGTGCACTTGCCTCCTCACATTAGAAAACTCGATCTTCTAACTCGGCCTGCGAAATCAGACCATTTCGAACCACCCACAGTCCGGTCTATGTTCTGCGGCCATCATGTTTTTGGCGCCGTTGCAAAAACAAAAAAAATATTAAAAAACAAAACTTAAAAAAAAATACATATAAAATTAAAAAAAAAAATTGAAGTTTCATTTTTGAAACTTTGACTTATTTTTAACTCGGTCCGCGAGATCCGGCTCATCGAGTCATCCACATAATGAGTCATCTCGCGGCAACCTAGTTTTTATTTTCGTATATATTTTTGTAAATATTTTTGTAAATATTTTTGTAAATATTTTTTGTAAATACTCTTCCTCTTTCCCCTCTCCCTTTTTCTCTCTCATCCTTATAAATAACTTCTCTTTTTCTCCCAAATTTTTGTAAATAGAATGAAAATTTTCTTAAAAATACAAAAAAAAATTCACAAAACTTAAAAATACAAAAAAATTCGCAAAACTTGAAAATCTAAATTTTTTTTTATTTTCGCATTCTCCTTTCCTTAGTATGTATATATTAAAGAAAAAAAAACAAAAATACAAAAAAAAAAGATAATAACTTTAAAAATTCAAAAATATATATATATATATATATAATTTATGAAACAAATAAATCAAATATATCATTCTTAAGTTTTTTTTTTGCTATCCAAAAATATTATTTTTAGTTTATTTATATGCGAATTTGATCAATTCTTTGTTCATTATTCGTTTGTTAATTATAGATTGAAAAATTTAAATTGTCGGGGTTAAGTTTTAAAAAATTTATTATACTTTGTTAAAAATATGGGACTCGTTTTAGGCACTACTTCTAATTTTTCATAGATATGAGCACGTGTACTATGTTAGAAAATAATGACTACAGAATTCAATTATGTTTACTTTTAGCTTTCTAAAAAATTAGAACGTACAATTTATAAAGGTTGCTCTCAAAAATTTTTTAATTAAAAATCTATTTCTCCTTTCTCCCCTTACTTATCATAACCTACTTGCTATGATAAAAATTTTTCCCCCAAAAAAAAGATCCTATGTCAATGGGAATTAGATTTCGTTCCGTAAATATAGACACACAATAAATTAAAAGATTATATGTTACGGAGTAAGAGGATAAAATTCATTACTCTTACACTTATACATTGGGTTAATTCTTATTATGAAGAAGAAAAAAATTCATGTTAAGGAAAATAAGATTTCGTTTTCCTAAAACATCCAAATCAAAAAAAATTAGAGGTTCGAGAAAAAATTACCTCGCCTCATTATCCAAGCATCTTCATAAACAAACATCAACCCCCCTTAGCCAATTTCATGACTAGAATTAAAAAAAACTTTTTGAGTGCATAATTCGTAAATTGCATTATTTCCGGTAAAACTCCTATAAGCTAAAGTTCATATAATTCCAAACTATTTTTTGTTAATCTAACCAATACAATTATTGCTTTCTATTTTATTACATCAAGAAGTCTTTTTGCCAAAACTTTTGCCCTATTTAAATCATCTACATAATTTTAGGACTTAACTCTTATACCCCATATATTTATTTAGATCTCTCTGATAATTAATTCAAACGGTAGCAGAACTTAGAGTTTTTTTATTCCTTATAAGTTCACCACAAACTTTTGCTCTGAAATAGTAAAAGCTTAAGTATAGGGGTATTTGAAAAGTTGTAATTATACCTACTTTTATAGTATTGTTATTATGATATTTTACTTTATTTTTTCCCCTTTTTATTTATTTTGTTCAATAAATTGTTCATATTTTGTAAATTTTATTTCTAACTTAGTTATTTTCGTTTTCCAGAAAAATTCAGAAAAAAGTCAAAATTTGACCTGACACGCCCGTGTCAGGCACTCAACGCCTTCGACCAGTCGACACTCAACAATTTTACTGTTCAACACTCAACGCCATCATGTCATGCCCATGTCCAAGCCCGTCACGCCCGTGACGATGTCGACACTCAACGCTTTTTCACACTCAATGCAGCCAATAACAAAACTGCCTGCTGTCCAAGTCACGCCCGTGACCAAGCCTGTCACGCCCGTGACCGCCACGTGTTCCTTCCCGAACCTTCTAGAATGGCGCAAGCTTGCCATAAGTCACCAAGTCAAACACGGCATCTGTGACACGCCCCCTGTCATGCCCGTGACTAGGGTGTGTCACACCCGAAATTTTGCCTATAAATAAAAATTTTCTGTAATGCCCAAGGGTTCACTTTTTTGAGCCAACTTTAGTGTGTTTTGTTGGGCTGCCCTTGGTGCACTTCCATCTTCATGTAAGGAGACTTTTCTCCCCTCTCCCTTCTTATGTTTGTTTTAGCTTTTTCCATAGCTTTGTAATAGTTTGTAATAGCTTAAATTATGGAAATAAAAATGTTGTTTTTTTGTCTCTCTACATGGAATGAAAATGCATTTGGGTGGCTCACTTTCTTTCTACTTTTTATCCTCTTGTTTTACCTAGTCTATCTCTTTATGAAATTCATAAATTAGTGTAACTTGTTTTAATCTTTCATGATTTTAATATGTTGTAATGTTAGGTTTCATTATAGGTTTTTATCTAAAAATGAGCCTTTATAATGGCAAATTTTGTTTAAGTATTCCTTTCAAAATCAAAGTTATATTGAAAAGTTTTTAAAGGCTTATATTTTCATTCCTATGAAATTGTAAAAGAGGTTTTAAAGTGTTTTGTTTTTATTTACTTAGCTTTGTTTTAGGATTGTGAAACCTTTTTTGTTCCTTTAATTTTTATTATAACTTTTTCTTAACTTTTATGAAATCCTAAGTATGAAAATGTAAACATTTTTTTTTCAACAACTTTGATTTCAACTTTGTTTTCAAAAACTTTTGCTTCTTTAATTTTTATTTCATCTTTTTATTTGTTTTTGGCAAGTTTTAATGGTAGAAAAGTTATAATTTTAATTTTTAGGTAACTTTCATTTTGTGTTATTTCTATGTGTGTGTGAGTGTATGAGGATAGTTTTATTGCTTTCATTCTCTTGTCCACTCATTTGAACCGGGACTCGCAATTTTATTACTTTATTCATTTATGTAGAGTGTGTGAGTGTAGGTGATAACTTTTCATGCTTTGTTTATCGCTTTCTAAATTATGTAGAGTGTGTGCGTGTGTGCATTTATTTCTGCCTACTCGTAAAGAGTTAAACGGCACTCTGCATAAATTTTCCGCCCACTCATTTTAGTGGGACTTGTAATTTTCATTTTTGTAACTTAGTTTTTTTTATTTATGCATTTATTTTCGCCTACTCGTTAAGAGTTAAATGGCGCATTGCTTTAATTTACCGCCTACTCAGTTTTGAGTAGGACTTGTACTTGCATTTATTTCCCGCCTACTCATTCGAGTAGGGCTTGCTTTATTTAATTTCTTTATGGTTTTGAAGTGTGTGTGAGTGCCTGCATCAATTAGCTTTTTTTCAATTTTATCTAAACCCCTTGTTTTTCTATGTTTTCTCTTATAACTGTTTAGCTCTTAAATTCAAACTAACGTTTCACTAAAAACTATAAAGCCGTCCTCATACCGATGAGTGGCTAATCTCTATTAGTCTTCGGCATCGAAGAGCATTGGGACATATAAAATGATTTGAAATAATTAAAGAACTTTATTTTTATTTTTATTTAAGGACCTAAGGTTTGCCCCGGGTTAACGAACCATAGGACCACATAATCGATTTGTGGGCTCTATTTCCGTTATCTATACGCAACGCCGAGAGGCCGCACGTATGGACCGATCCCCCTTGGGTAAATAGAATTGCGTACATTCCCTCGAAAGAGGACGAGCGTAGTTCTACCGAATTGGGTTCCCCACCCAATAGCGGGGTTCTTAGCGTAAAGCGGGCATTAAGAGGAATCCTTCGTCGGTCTAACGATCGGTCGAATAGTCTTAATGTTCAGGTGAGCGACATTAACTAGAGATAGGTGTGCTCATATTTTCAGAACCTCCACGGCCAAGTGCCTTTTATTAATTTAAAAACTATGTTCAATAATTGTTAAGAATTATTTTAGTCTTAATCTGATTCGATGCCGAGCGTTAACCCGTCATCGAACTAACTTAGTAAAATTCTGCTCTCTTTTCTTTCCGTTTTAATTTAACTAAAAATCCCACCTTACTGATAGTAAGATAATAGTCTTCCTAGAAGAGTAAATATAATCAACGCGCCCTAGAGAACATTACGACCACGGTATTCTCCCAAATACCGAGTACTATGCGATAGGTGCACTTGCCTCCTCTCGTTAGAAAACTCGATCTTCTAACTCGACCCGCGGAATCAGACCATTTCGAACCACCCACAGTTGGTCTCTGTTCTGCGGCCATCAGAAACATGTTGATAAGTCTTTGTATAGAGGGATAATTGGCTCCCTTCTATACCTGACTGCTAGTAGCTAGTCCTGACATCATGTATGTTAAATATGTCTGTTCTAGGTATCAGGCCTGCCCTAAAGAATCTCATTACTCTAGTGCAAAGAGAATTTTGAGGTATATTAAGGGCACACCAGATCTTGGCCTATGGTGCCCTAGGAATAGGGATTTTGATCTAACAAACTTTTCAGATGCAGATTTTACAGGCTGCAAAGAAGATAGAAAAAGTACTTTAGGTACTTGTCAGTTCTTAGGTGGAAGACTGGTGTCATGGAGCAGCAAGAAGCAAATGAGTGTGGCAATCTCAACTGCAGAGTCATAGTACATTTCAGCACAAAGCTGTTGTGCTCAGTTGTTGTATATTCAGCATTATCTTCAGGATTATAACATTGAGATAAGCATAACTCCTCTTTATTTTGATTCTACTAGTGCCATTTCTATTGCTAGGAATCCTTTCTCACACAGCAGGAGTAACATAGAAATTTGTTATCAATTCATTAGAGAATATGTGGAAAAGGAAGACAGCCTCAAGTTTGTCCCCACTAACAAACAAGTGGCTGACATCATCACAAAGCCACTAGATGAAGCAAAGTTCAACACCTTTAAATTTGAATTGGGTATGTTTAACTTAGTTTAGCTTCAATTACTCCCTATAGTTACAGGTTTATTCTTTTTCTTCTGAGAAGATCTTTAGTGGAATAAAGATTATGGAGACCAAAGTGTCTATTAGGAAGATGTGATAGAAGGTGATCCTATTGAGGGGGAGCAATTAAAAAAGCTACAGAAGCAGGTTCAGCCTTGTGAAGAGAGGAAGCTAGCAGCTATATCAGTTGATCTCTTGCACACAACTAGGGGGAGAAGAAGATCAAAGTAATCCAGACCTCTTTGACTATTCTACAGAAGTCAAAAAGGGGGAGAGAAGGTGTTGATCAAGTTATGGATCAAGTGGCATCAAGGCCAAAAGTATTGATCAAGCTCAATTGTGGCAGTAATACAGGGGGAACAGTGATGCTTCTAAATAGTGGGAGTCATAAGACAGGGGGAGCAGGGATGCTTATAAACAGGGGGAGTAGGTAAACTTCCTATAACTGTCTTGTTATAATGTTTTTAACTACAAATATAGTGTGTATGTCATTGACTAAAAGAAATTGAAGTGAGGTTTTGACTTCTTCAAATAGGAGAGATTGTTGGGTCCATTGATCCCAATGTCCCTGATTCTTGAGAAGTCAAACAATTTAATGATATACACCAAGTTGTATTTGATATGGTTGCAAGTTAATGCATGCAGGTTATTCCTTGTTACAATGATTGGATAGGTGGACTCAAAGGAGTTAGCTGGATAGGAAAGAAATTGCCTAAGTCCACGGGCATTGAGTGGAGCAAGCTCACTCAATGCCAGATGGCTTAAGGAAGGAAGCTGGATAAATAAATGCAGCTAAGTCCACATGCGTTGAGTTGAGCAAACTCACTAAAAGATTTGATTTCAAAATCCTATACACCTAGAGAAGGGGGTGAATAGGTTCTAACCTTTTTAACTATTTAGGCAATTATCAAGTTCTAACACAGCATATAAAATCACAGTTCTCAGAAAAATAAACACAGCACAGCACAGCAAGATTTATAGTGGTTCCCCAATTTATGGGTACATCCAATTTCCCCCTTCGACTATCCAGTAGAGAACTGGATTCAGTCAAACTTCCTTCCACTATCATAGATCCATAGATCTTACAACTCAGAACCTGATAGGTTCCTACAGCTCATACTTCTTCAAGTCCTACCTCAGATTCTTCCCAAGAACCCTACCTCAGGCAACAACCCTACCTCAGCCTTTATCTCCAGGCCTACAACTCAGACTTTAACAAGTCCTACACCACAGGCACTCAGCCCTACCTCAGCCTTTATAAAAACAGACTTACAACTCGGATCTATATAAGATCTTACAAGAAAAAGTTTATTTAAAGAAATAGAAATTTCACCCAGATTGAAATCTAAATGGGTGAGAGCTTCTCTATCAGTTCTTGAATGACTGAATACTTCAGATCCAACCTGACTTAGCTTCTTCAAAGCTTCTTGAATTTGAACAAAATAAGGTTGATCTTTACTTGGTGTTGAAGTTGATCTTTAATCAGCTTTCTTCTTAAATTCAGAATCAGATCTGAATCTTTCTTACAGACTTGTTCAGGATCTGCCTTCTTCTGGGTCAGCCTCTTGCTCTCCAATACTTGTTGTTAGTTCTATATAATTTGTTCTGTTCGATTACTCTTGGTTGTTATGGATCAGCCCTTTATATAGAGTTCATCCATGATTATCGGTTGATCTGGTTTATAACGGCCTTCTGACAGCACTGACAGATGTGTCCGTCTTGTTACTTATGACAGCTGTCAAGTCTTCAGTCGTGACAACTGACACTTCATTAGAATTCTTTCTCAGCAGGACACTGTCAGCAAACTACTTCAAATGTGTCGACACAAATAGACCAAGTGTCGACACAATTCTTGATGATGTCGACACAGCTTCCAATGTGTCGACACAGTCATTCTTTATCTTCTCGACACAACTTCTATTGTATGTGTCGACACAAGTCCTGTGTGTCGATACAACTGCTCCTGGTCTCCACATAGTTTATGCTGACAAATGACGTTGAGTGTATGTCCAGACGTCGTTGAGTGTGTGTCGACACAAGCCTTTCAGACTCAGTATAGCTATTGTTGATAGATGGCATTGAGTGTGTGTCAACACAAGTCCTCTGTATCAACACAAGCCTTTCAGACTCAGTATAGCTTTTGTTGATAGATGGCGTTGAGTGTGTGTCGACACAAGCCTTCTTCAGGTGTCAACACAATTACTAGGTGTCGACACATGCCTTACTTCTGGTGTCGACACAATTCCTGGTTATCGACATTGCTCCTGCTTCAGGTGTCGACACAATTCCTTACTAGTGTCGACACTTATACTTAGAAATTTTCCTGCATTTCTTAAACCTGCACACTGAAACTCAACATCCCATCAAATACAAATTGATGTATATCATTGAGTACAGAGAGGCTTCTCCAAATCTGGTACATAATTTCCAGTGTACCCAACAATCTCCCCCTATTTGGAGAATTCATAACCGTTAGTCAATAATATACACCACACATGATAAAACAAAGAAAAAATATGTGTACATTCATTTCACAACAGGGTAACATATAAACATAAATAACAGCTAATATCAACACTGAAAATGATATCATTCATTAAACAGAAAATTGTTTAACTTTAGAGATTTCTTAATAGAACAGAAAGATTACATTGTTGTATATACTAGCCTATCTATCCTAAGATTTACTAGGCTCCTTGATTACTATTCCTTTGCCAGACTTGATCTTATCTTGCACATTGGCTTCAATATCTTCAGCTGGTTTCTTCCCTTTCAGATCCTTCTTTTTGAGTTCTTCAGCCATAATCTTCTGCCTTTCAAAGTAATGATAAGGCTTTGGAAAGTACTTGCTAGGCTCCACAGAGTTAGCAGGTAACTTTCCAGCTTTGATATCCCTTCTGAACTGATGTAAGGCATCTTGCCTTTTCTAATCTTTACCCCATTCTTGTTCAGATTACCATTTGCCTCTATCATGCATATTGTCTTTTACAACTTTCCAGGCAGTAAGAATAATATTTCTGGAGGTTGGACTCCATTGCTTAAAATCAGGCTTTAATTCTGTCTGTTCTCTGAATCTTTTCTTAGAAAGCTAAGCCTCTTTCTGAGCATCCTTAGCAGCATCAGACATTTCAACTTTTTCAATAATAACATTATGAACCTCCTATGGAGGGCTATACATAGGTTGTACTGCTTGTTGTACTTCTTAAAAATCAGCTGGAGGATATATGACTTGTGCAACTTCCTACTGAACCCCTTCAAAGTGAGCAGGTTGAATACCAGATTAAACTGTTTCATTATCATCACAGAGGGGTGGATATCCAAGAGTAGCTCTGATGGTATTAGATACCCATTTAGCATTCTCAGAGCTAGCTTTAACTAACAGTCTCTCCCCATTTATGGCTTCTCTGGCCACATGATCTCTTAGATCATTCTTCTGAAACCTTATTTGATCAGCCAGATATTCTGTACCTTCTTTATAGTAGGCTCTGAATTTGTTCAGATGATCAGAATTAACCGTTTGAGATTCCTGAATGGATGTTTGTACGGCAGCTAGATCTGCTTGTATTTGCTATAATACTTCAGTTTTCAAATCAGTAGCAATACTTCACATTTTTTTGAGAATTTCATCATGTGAGTCCTTGAGATTTTCATTTGATCTGAATTGATTTTCTAAAATATATCCTTTCTTGACTGTAATGTCCTCAACTTCAGTCTTTATCAGCTGTTGTTGCTCAGCCAAATATACTACAGCATTACCTCCCTTATGGAAGCAATCTGTCATCTCTTTCTTATTCAAATTTACTTCAAATCTTATCGATTTAATGTCTTGAGCTAGCTGGAACTGCAGTTCTTTATGTGACTCATCCAAATATTTCTCCAAAGATTGTCTTTGCTCATCTAACTTTACTTGCAGTTGAATCATTAGTGAACAGAAGTCCATCCCTTGAGCAGATGGTTGAGATACTGTTTGTAAGGCTTTCTTATAGCCTGTGCTCCTTTTCCTGATAGTAACTAGCTTCCTTTTCTTAGCCATGGAGGCTTCTTCATCATCAGAAGATTGTGATGTGCTTTGTATATTCACAGTGTCCATATCAGTAGGGGCATGTTGAGACATCTCCCCCTCAGTTCCTTGTATCTCTTTCTCAATCCTTTGCTGCTCCCCCTCAGTCTTTGTTTTATTGAATTCAAGAAACAGTTCTTCCAAAGTGAACTCCTGCTGCATCTGAACAGGAGGAACAATGTTGTCTTATTGAACTATTGGTTCCCTCTGGACATCTAGATCTTTTTACATGGTCTTCTCAACACTGGAGCAGTGGACTTGCTCATCTTGTGCTTGATCTATCATTTGCACATCTTATGCTTCATTCTAGGTATTGACCGGTGCTTCCTTGTTTATTTCTGATACAACATCCATGATAGTATCAACAGCATACTCATTTTCTAGAGCAGCTTCTGCAATACCTCCCCCTTAGGCAGGCAGCTGTGATTGTTCAGTATTTTGGACATTTATTTCAGTATTCTCTCCCCCTGGAGTGGAGACTATCTGATTCTCTAGTTGCTGACTGCTCTCTTTTTGATCTTGAGCTTCTTTTTCCTGTTGGTCTTCATCTGAGCTGAAGACCACTTCTTCTTCAGAATCATTGGAGGATTCTGCTTCTTGGACAATGGTTTTCTTCTTTCTATCCTTCTTTACCTGTTTTTGTGGACTAGAAACTTCCTTTGTCAAGACTCTATCCTATCTGGATAGAATCCTCACATCCATCCTCCTCATGTCATTGATCTTAGAACCTAGCAGTTGATTCATAACATCTGGGATAGTGGAAGCTAGATATAAGCTTAGTATTCTACCCAGATTTGACTTCTTAATACCTTCTTGAATCTTGTCAAAAACTACTGATGACCAGTCTATTTTTACACTGAATATGACTCTAGTCATAAGGTTGAACATGTAAGCAGAAATTCTATTATGTCCACCTGTCTTGCAGAGAATTACCTTGCCTATGATCTCTGAGAGAAATTTACCTTGGAAATTCATTCCCTTCCTAGTAATAGAGGATCCTACCTTGGTATTTGGATTCAGTCCACACCAGCTGAGTGCATCCTTCATCATTGATGCAAAAATGTCATCATCTTCTTTAACTCTGGGGAGTTGAAGCGACTTCCTGATCGTCTTCTGTGAGAGTTTCACTCTTGTACTATGAATAGTGGCTTTCATCTTCTTTCCTTCAGAATCCACAGTTGCAGACGAGTAGAATTCAAGCACTTCCTTCTTCCAAATTTTTGTAGGTTCGGAGACTAAATACTCCAACCCATCCTCCGAGATTAGGGTAGGCACACCCTTGATTTCTTGTGAAGCTATCTCGAATCCCCTACGAACTAGCTCGTATCCTTCATTGATCTTGTCATCCTGGTGTGGCACCACTAATGAGAGAGAGGGAGAAGGGAAGAGAAGAGAAGAGAATATCTTAGTCAACATAAAGTCTAGAATCGAGAATTCTGAAAACGTAGTTGACCAGATTTTGTCTTCTTCTATTTATAGACTACTGGTAAAGGGTAGGTCAAAAGACGCGCCTTACTTAGTAATAATACTAGTCGACAAAAATAAACATTTGTCGACAGTAGTGACTTAGGTTACGACAAAACTTTGTTTTAGTCGACACGTTTATATGTCGACATACTTGTGTCAGTGTCGACACAGACTATCAAAGTCTCGACAGAGAGTGTTGACACCAATTTTTGTGTGTCGACACAAAAATTTACTAATACAAGGTCTCGATAGAGTTGTGTCGACTCCAACTTTTCTGTCGACACAGATACTATTTCTGTGTCGACACAATTCTTTTCTTTGTCGACACAACTAAATGAGAGTGTCGACACAGTTAGCATGTGTCGACATAATTTTCTAACTTAGACAAAATTTCTTGAGAAATTTTGGACTTACAGATACTACTTGATTTTTTATGTTGACCTATCACCTTATTCTTGGTCCAACATACCTAATTCAATTTTAAAATAATTGAACTTACTTTCATCCAGAGGTTTTGTAAATATATCAGCAATTTGGTTGTTAGTGTTTACAAATTCTAGATTTATGTCTTCCTTTTCAACATGTTCTCTGATGAAATAAAATCTAATTTCTATATGCTTTGTTCTACTGTGTGAAACAGGATTTTTAGCAATAGAAATAGCACTAATAGAATCACAAAATAATGGAATTCTACTTACCTTGATGTCATAGTCTTCGAGTTGATGTTTTATCCATAACAACTGAGCACAGCAGCTACCTGCAGCTACATATTCTGATTCAGCAGTGGAAATAGCCACACTTGTTTGTTTCTTACTGCTCCATGACACCAGCCTACCACCTAGGAATTGACATGTTCTAGTGGTACTTTTTCTGTCTTCTATGCAGCCTACAAAGTCTGCATCTGAAAAACCTATTAGTAAGAAATCTCTATTCTTAGGGTACCAAAGACCTAGATTAGGTTTGCCCTTAAGATATCTCAAAATTCTCTTGACATCAGTATAATGAGATTCCTTTTGGCAAGCTTGGTACCTAGCACAGACACATATAGCATACATGATGTCAGGTCTACTAGCAGTCAAGTAAAGTAGGGAGCCAATTATCCCTCTATACAAAGACTCATCAACAGGTTTTCCTGCTTCATCTTTGCCTATAGGAAAACTTGTTCCCATAGGAGTTTTCATGGTGGAGGCTGTCTCCATGCCATATTTCTTAATTAACTCTTTGGTGAACTTAGACTGAGATATGGACAATCCATCATTAGTCTGTCTAACTTGGAGTCCCAAGAAATTTTTTAGCTCACTCATGCTGCTCATTTCAAACTTCCCTTGCATAAGTTTGGCAAACTTACTACAAAGGTTGTTTTCAGTAGAACCAAAGATAATGTCATCAACATAAATCTGGACTAGGATGATCTTACCTTTTGATTCCCTAAAGAATAGAGTCTTGTCTATTTTCCCTCTTGAGAATTTATTCTAAATAAGAAAGGCAGACAAAGTTTTATACCAAGCCCTAGGGCTTGTTTCAAATCATATAGAGCTTTCTTAAGCCGATATACATAGTTGGGATAATGAGAATCAACAAAACCTGATGGTTGTTCTACATATACTTCTTCCTTCAAGTCTCCATTCATCAAAGCTGACTTGACATCCATTTGAAATACTTTGAAACCTTGAAAAGCTATATAAGCTAGGAACAATCTTATAGCTTCCAACCTTGCGACTGGGGCAAAAGTTTCATCAAAGTCTATCCCTTCTTCCTGTCTGTAGCCCTTTGCTACCAGTCTAGCTTTGTTCTTGACTATGGTGCCATTCTCATCTAGTTTATTCCTATAGATCCACTTGGTTCCTATAACATTGTGATCCCTTGGTTTTGGAACCAACCCCAAGACTTTACATCTTCTGAATTGATTCAGCTCTTCCTGCATGACATCAATCGAGTTTGTGTCTAGCATGGCTTCTTCAAACTTCTTAGGTTCTATCTGTGATATAAAACTTGTATATAGAACTGTGTTCATGCTTTTGTTCCTGGTTAGAACTCACTGGCTTGCATCACCAATGATTTGGTGTGTAGGATGATCCTTCAAGTGTCTTCTAGCTGGAGGAAATCTGTCAACCTTTTGGTCTTCTTCTCTTTCCTCATTCTGATGCACTTCATTGTCTTCATCTTCATCCAGAGAGTCTTGTACTCCCCCTGGACAATTTCAATCCTTTTCTTCATCCAGTATTGCAGGTTGGTCCTCACTAATAGTCAGCTTGTCCATTCTTTCCTTTAAACCTGTGTCGAGCTACCAGAAGAGCTAGAAAGTTCACTGTTAATTAACTTAGACTCATCAAATACTGCATGGACTGATTCTTCTACAACTTATATAGTCAAGTTGTAGATCCTGTATGCCCTACTATTATTGATATACCCAACAAATATCTCATCTAGGGATTTGGCAACAAACTTAGTTTTGTAGCGCTTACCATTAACTAGGACATAACATTTGCTACCAAAGATTCTAAGGTAGGAAATATTTGGTTTTTTGCCTTTCATAATCTCATAGGGAGTCTTCATATGTATTTTATTGATGGAAGCTCTATTGAGTACATGACATGCAGTATTTACTGCCTCTGCCCAGAAGTATTTAGGGAAAGAAGTGTCACTTAGTAGTGTTATACTTGCCTCAATTAGAGTCCTATTTTTTCTCTCAGCAACTCCATTTTGCTGGGGAGTTCTAGGTGAGGAGAACTCCTGATGAATCCCGAGTTCTTCACAGAATTTTGTCATACACTCAGACTGAAATTCAGTTCCATGATCACTTCTGATTTTGACCACTGAATTGTTAAATTCATTCTGAATTTGTCTAACAAAAGTCAAGAAGACAGTAGGGGTTTTAGATTTCTGCCTCAAGAAGAAAACTCATGTAAATCTAGAATAATCATCCACAATAACTAATGTGTATGCTTTCCTACGAAGAATATGAACTGGCATTGGACCAAATAAATCCATATGCACGAGATATAGACATCTCACTGAATATTTAGTAACAAGTCCATGGAAAAAGGTCTTGGTCTGTTTGCCCTTCTGGCAAGCTGAATAAACACCCTCATTAATGCACTTGACCTGAGGACCATTCCTCACTAACCCCATACTTAATAATTGTCCTATTGACCTATAGTTCAGATGAGCTAGCCTCTTGTGCCACTGGACACACTGTGATGCTTTCTCATCTGCAACTAGATAGATAGGTGAGTTATTATACTCACAATCAAGGTTAAGACAATATACATTCCATTTCTTAGTGCCAGTCAGAATGATCTCTTGATCACTTGACCTCTTTATTTGGCACTCACCCTTGAGGAAAGAGATGTCATACCCAAGATCACTTAGTTGACTTATGCTAATTAGGTAATGTTTCAGACCTTTCACATAGGACACTTGAGTGATACAGATAGAGTTACTAGAAATGTTACCAAACCCTTTGATGACACCTTTTTCAAATCCACCAAAGAGTACTTTGGGTCCATTCTCTATGGGAGAATAGTCCTTCAACATCCTTCTTGTTCCAGTCATGTGCCTGGAACATCCACTATCCAAGTACCATATAGGGGTATGGGCACTTGTACTCACCTGCATCAAATAAAGATTTATCCATCCTTAGAACCCAAATTATTATTAGGTCCTCGGTTCAATTTAGCTTGAAATCTAACATGCTTACCTGCAGCCTTTCTAACAGGTAAACTAGCCTTATTATGAATACTAGAATTGAACCAACAATTAATGGCAAAGTGGCCCACCTTGCCACAACACCAGCACTCAAATCTATTGTACCTTTTCTTAAGTACAGGCTTCTCAACATTGTTGTCAGCATTCCTTTTAAGTGTAGGTGCTGGAGCAGCATACCCCAAGAATTCCTTATGAACATGATGAGTTTGCTTATAGGGTTCCCTATTAGCATGTGCACCCTTGCCATTGAGATCACCATACTCATAGTGACCATGAGTGAGGTCATGATGATACCTGTTAGTAGGTTGCACCATTTTTCTAAAAGAAATAGGGGGTTCCATAGCTAGTGGCTGAACTGGTCCTTTGCCTTTTCCTTGAGAATTGGCTGCCCTTGTTCTTTCCTTGAAGCCTAATCTTGTCTTTCCTTTCTGAGATATGAAGTTATCTATTAAAGACAAGACAGACTTTGGCTTTGACAATTTAGCCACTAGATCCCTTTCTTTCTAGAGTCTTGCTTCCAGATTTTTGATGTGATTTTCTTTGAAGGAGATTGTGCCCATCTAAATAACAGTTATGTTTTTCAGTTTGGCAACCTCCTTCAATTTCAAATCTATCAGATTGGATGAATTTGTTGCAGCCTGTTTGAGAGATTCAATTTCTTTGGCCTGCTTCTTGACAAGGAATTTGCTCCTATTAAGTGCTTGCAACAAACCACCATACTCATCAATTAATTGATGTACATCCCCCTCAGATTTAGAACCATGCACTTCTCTTTAAGTTGATGCTATTGATTCTGATCCAGTAAAATAATCAGAAGCTAAGGATGGACTGCATACCTTACTTAGACCAAGCTGATCCAGGCACTGATCTTCTTTTGAAAGAGCCATCAACCCTTTACAATAATAGTCTTCACCTCCATTTATGGAATCCAGCATTTGCAAGAATTCTGATTCCATATAATCCTCTTCTATAGTAAACAGCCCAATATAAGCTTCTACATCATCTTCTTCTCCAGATTCTGAGGATGAAGAGTCAGTCCAACTCTTCTGCTTCTGGGAAACCAAGGATTTCTCCTTCTTGCCCTTATTTTGAGGCTTATTCTTATCCTTAGTCTCCTTTCTCTTATCAGGACAGATAGATATGACATGTCCAGGCCTGTTGCAGCAATAACAAACAATTTTAGAGGTAGTTTGTTTACTAAGATTAGAGGCATACCTGTCCTCCTTAGAAGTCTTCTCCTTCTTGTAATAATCATCCTTGAAGGAGGATGAAGATGGCTTGGTTCTCCATTTCTTCTTCTTCATGAACCTCTGAAACTGCCTTGTAAAGGCAGCAAAGTCTTCATCAGAATGGTGGTTGTCTGGTGTACTGATGTCATGATTTTTTACTTCATCCTCAGCACTTCTTCTGGGTGGAGAAGGAGAATTTATCCTACCTTTCCTTGTGGCTTCAGCTTTGAAGGCTACTGACTTGTCTTTATACTCAGACCTATTTCTTTTCTCCACCTCCTTTCTGACAGTAAGCTGTATCTCATAAGATAGCAGTTTTCAAAAAAAGGTTGGTGGAGGTGTATCAGCAAGCCTGGCCACCTCTCTGATGGCACATATTTTTGTATCCCAGTCCTTGGTCAGTGACCTGAGAAACTTATCATTCAATTCATATGTGCTAAAGACTCTTCCATAGGTCATCAACTCATTTACAATTCTAAAGAACTTATTGTAACATTCTGCTATGCTGTCTTACTTAGCTTGTCTGAAGCTTTCATATTCTTGATTCAACATAGATTTTCTATCCTCTCTAACTTCTTAAGTTCCCTCCATGTAGACAATCAAGGTGTCTCACATCTCCTTGGAGGTTTCGCAATGTACCAAATTCTGAAATGTGGCATCATCTATAGCACTTACAATTATGTTTTGCGCTCTCTTGTCTAAAGTTGCAAGAATGATCTCATCCTTAGTCATTTTAGAATAGCTCTTAGGATTTTTAGATTTGCATCAAGAGTTGATATATTCATTGGAATGAAAGGACCTTCTTGTACTGTGATGTAGATTCTAGGATCAGATGCTTCCATGAACAATCTGACCCTTTCTTTCCATATCCCAAAGTTTTCTTTCCTGTAGATGGGCAGTTTCATGGATCCAAATTCTTTCTGATTCTCATTTGAACCCATTCTGGCTAATTGTTAATTGCCTTGGAGATTTACTCAGACTGTTAGGTCCATTTTTGAGCAACCTCCCTCTGATACCACTTGAAAGATTTGATTTCAAGAGCCTAGACACCTAGAGGGGGGATTGAATAGGTTGTAATCTTTTTAACTATTTAGGCAATTATCAATTTCTAACACACCATATAAAATCACAGTTCTCAGAAAAATAAACACAGCACAGCAAGAATTATAGTGGTTCCCTAATTTATGTATACATCCACTTTCCCCCTTTTGCCTATCTAGTAGAGAACTGGATTCAGCCAAACTTCCTCCCACTATCTCAGATCCACAGATCTTACAACTCAGAACCTGATAGATTCCTACAGCTCAGACTTCTTCAAGTCCTACCTCAGATTATTCCCAAGAACCCTACCTCAGGCAACAGCCCTACCTCAGCCTTTATCTCCAGGCCTACAACTCAGACTTTAACAAGTCCTACACCATAGGAACTCAGCCCTACCTCAGCCTTTATAAAAACAGGCTTACAACTCAGATCTATTAGATCATACAAGAAAAATTTTATTTAAATAAATAGAAATTTCACCCAGATTGAAATCTAAATAGGTGAGAGCTTCTTGATCAGTTCTTGAATGACTGAATACTTCAGATCCAACCTAACTTAGCTTCTTCAAAGCTTCTTGAATTTGAACAAAATAAGTTTGATCTTTACTTGGTGTTGAAGTTGATCTTTAATCAGCTTTCTTCTTAAATTCAGAATCAGATCTGAATCTTTCTTGCAGACTTATTCAGGATCTTCCTTCTTCTAGGTCAGCCTCTTGCTCTCCAATACTTGTTGTTAGTTCTATATAATTTGTTCTATTTGATTCATCTTGGTTGTTATGGATCAGCCCTTTATATAGAGTTCATTCATGATTACCGGCTGATCCGGTTTATAACGGCCTTCTGACAGCACTGACAGATGTGTCAGTCTTGTTACTTATGATAGCTTTCAAGTCTTCAGTCGTGACAACTGACCCTTCATTGGAATTCTTTCTCAGCAGGACACTGTCAGCAAACTACTTCAAATGTGTCGACACAAATAAACCAAGTGTCGACACAATTCTTGATGATGTCTACACAACTTCCAATGTGTCGACACAGTCATTCTTTATCTTCTCGACACAGCTTCTGTTGTATGTGTCGACACAAGTCCTGTGTGTCGACACAATTGCTCCTGGTCTCCACATAGCTGATGCTGATAGATGGTGTTGAGTATATGTCCAAACGTCATTGAGTGTGTGTCGACACAAGTCCTGTGTGTAGACTCAAGCCTTTCAGACTCAGTATAGCTGTTGTTGATAGATAGCATTGAGTGTGTGTCGACACAAGTCCTGTGTGTCAACACAAGCCTTTCAGACTCAGTATAGCTGTTGTTGATAGATGGCGTTGAGTGTGTGTCGACACAAGTCCTGTGTGTCGACACAAGCCATCTTCAGGTGTCGACATAATTCCTGGGTGTCGACACATGCCTTGCTTCTGGTGTCGACACAATTCCTAGGTGTCGACACAGCTCCTGCTGCAGGTCTCGACACAATTCCTTACAAGTGTTGACACTTGTGCTTAGAAATTTTCCTGCATCTCTTAAACCTGCGCACTGAAACTCAACATCCCATCAAATACAAATTGATGTATATCATTGAGTAAAAAGAGGCTTCTCCAAATCTTGTACATAATTTCCAGTGTACCCAAGACGCACTCAATGCAAGATGGCTTAAGGAAGAGAGCTAAATAAAGAAATGAAGCTAAGTCCACAGGCATTGAGTGAAGGTAATTCACTCAACTCCATAGCACAAAAAGCACTGAATAAAACCAGGTCTATCAAAGCCTAAGTAGTGGAAGCCAGAAAAATAGTTAAGTCCAAGGGCATTGAGTGATGTCAACTCTCTCAATACCATGCGGCATAATTCATCAAGTATTGTTGCCTAAGTCAAAGCCACAGAGTTTCTATCAAAGAAAAATAAGCTAAGTCTAGAAGAATTGAGTGAAGCCAGTTCACTCAATGCCATTCTGATTCTGTCAATGCCACTGGAAAATTCTTCTAAGTTCACAGGCGCTGAGTGAATCCAGTTCACTCAACGCCAGATGATAGAAAGCTTTGAGTCAAGCTCTAGCAGTCAAAGCCTAGGGGAAAAAGTGAAACAGAAAAAATGGCAAAGTACAAAAGCGTTGAGTGATAAAGCTACACTCAACACTCTCAACGCCATGCAGAGGAGTAGTTGAGGCCAAGTACAAAAGCATTGAGTGATGAAGCTACAATCAATGCTCTCAATGCCAAGGTTGCTGAAGAAGCAGAAAATAATATAAGGCAAAAAGCATTGAGTGATGAAGCTACACTCAACGCTCTCAATGCCAAGGTTGCTGAAGAAGCAGAAAATAATCTAAGGTAAAAAGCGTTGAGTTATGAATCTACACTCAACGCTCTCAATGCCTAGGATGCAAAAAAGCAGAAAGCTATGCTAAGTCTAAAAGCATTGAGTGAAGGCCATTCACTCAACTCCACTCAATGCCAAGGAAGCTGCAAAATGACTAAGTACCGAATCGTTGAGTGAAGGCCATTCACTCAACGCCACTCAACGCCAAGGAAGCTGCAAAATGACTAAGTACAGAATCATTGAGTGAAGGGCATTCACTCAACTCCACATAACGCATGAGTGGATTCTGAGAATTGGCTAAGTCCACATTAGGGTGATGTCAGCAAAAGTCAACAAAGTCAACGCAGTTCAAAATAGTTGCGTGAAAGCTGCATAATAGCATTAATGGCGTCGATGGCCATCTGGTTGTCTTCTTATGTAAAAGGAAGGTGATATTCCAACAATTATGGTCGGGCCCACACAGAAAAGAGCCGTTGATCAGCGTACAATAAAAGGGGAAGATTGGTTGAGTCGACAACAGTAATTAGGGTTTTTTGTTTACGTATTCTTGCGGCTGAACATCGTCTTCTTCCTCTCCTTCTTACTAAGCCTGAAGAAGAAGTTCAGATCAGTGAACCTGAAAGCGAATCAAGATAGCTGAAGCGATTTTCATCTGTGACAGCAAGTTCGGAATCATATTCTGAAAAAGGAGATGGATCAGAGTTCTCAAATATCTATAGGAGCTAGAACTAAGATAATCTCTGTCCAGGAAAGACAGACACAGAGAAATCCTCTGGTGTAAAAATCAACACATTTATTGTTTATTCTGTAGGATCCTTTAGTATTTGAGTGTAGGCCTGATCTATAAAGGCTGAGAGATAAGATTCTTGTGTGAATCTGAGTTGTAGGCCTGGGTTATAAAGGCTGAGGTAGGATCATTTGTTGATCTGAGTGTAGGATCCATTTTGGATCTGAGTGTATGGCTTAGGCCTGAGTTGTAAGATCCTTTGCATTTGAGGTTGGGCTTAGTGCCCGAGTGGTAGGTCTTGGAGAAGACTGAGAGGTCCTGCGGGATCTGTGTTGTAAGCTCTTTGGAGCCGAGTGTTGGTATTGTGCCTCATCTAACACATTGTTAGAGAGGTGGGAGTGACAGTGGACGTACCCAAGATCGGGGAACCACTATAAATCAACTGTGTCATTTGTGATTGATCTTAAAAGCCAAACTAACCTAATCACTAAGCAAAGCAAAATCAGTTAAGGTCTAAATAAATCAAAAAGAGACATAAAACCTATTCACCCCCCCCCCCCCTTGGTGTTTAGCTGACCTTGAAAATAAGACTTTTAGATGGTTATTGCCACAGAACATTCATTTTAAACTCTAGAGAGACTGGTGGAGGATCGAGTAATCAAGAATTTGAGGCCCAACCAAGCTGGAGGGTAGGTAGGCTCTCTTGATGCCCTATAACCCATCTCTAGCCTTGGTATTGGATTCCCTGCCCATGTACCATCTATGAAAAAAATTTCCTCAAATTTAATATGCTTTTACTGAATCTCTGGAAAATCTATGCCATACCCTTCTACAGACTACCATACTCATCGAGGAGATTGCGGAACACATTGGAACTAGGGGGTCTTGGCGAGTTAAGATGAATCGGGTCCTCACGCGCAGATGCCAGGTCGGTAGATTCAATCTTTCTCACCTCTGACTCGCACTTTTTGTCAGGTCATCATCTGATAATGTCTTGCCATATAATACCCTGTCATCGACATCACCTAACCTCCATCCTCCACAAGATCTCCAACTCAAGATCTCAATCGTGAGCTCGCTAACACTGCGGTGTCATTGACTAGTAGGGGTGTGTGAACTCCAGCACCTTGTACCTAATCTACCTACAACCCCAACTTCCTATGAGTGGGTTTGAGGAAATCTCTTTTGCGGCCCCTTAACCACCCCTTTGGAAATCAACAGAGTTTGACCTTGCGAAATCCTTAGAAGGAGGGTGAAACCTCCCATGGTTAGTCATCGAGACTCTATCACTGCTCCGGTCGTGCTAACTTGCACTAATTTCTCTCCTACCTTTGTTAGATGCAACCGACATCTCTATTGGTGGTGAGACGGATGCCATTATAATATACTTTGCACCTCCCTCTCCCGACATGATCTGGACTTCCTCAGTGAGCCATACTATATCACCAAACTAAAAGAGCATGTAGCGAGCATCCTACGGAAGTATGGCTTCATGATCCGCGAGATTCAAAAGGATAGGGCTCATCTTGTGAACGAAGACCTTTCTCACCTTCTCGCCCTTCAGTAGAGAGTGGAGGCCTTGGATCACAAGTGTGTTGCATTCACTGGTGCGATGCAGATGCTCCTTGGAGGGAATACCACATCATTTGAGGGGAACTTGAGGATAATAGAAGAATGCATCTGCACCCTCCAACACAAAGTCACCGCTATTCATGAGGAGGTTATCCGAAGGGGACGCCTGCAGGTGAGGACGTGGCTCGTGGAGGTAGATCCTGCACTAACTCAGCAGAGTCATCTCTTTTCCACCTATTGCATTTTAATATTTCGTTCACGAGACCTTAAGACAATGTTTATTATTTCTTGAGCATTACTACACTTCTCGTAGTATTTTAATCAATGTCTGGCTTGTTGCGAATGCATGGTCTATGGTGTATAATAGGATCTCATCACTAAAGAATTTACCTGTCCCATGTAATGAGCGATTCAAACCAATTATGGGCCTGAGAAGGTTTGCAAGTGCGCGGGAGGAAAGTGGATTCATATCAATTGGCTATTGCAGTCAGTTCAATGCAGTCGAAGCACTCAACATAGTTTATTTGCTATTGCTAGTGATAGCAATGCATTCGATTTGCTATTACTAGCGATAGTGATACCACCAGGCGGTAGTGAGCCATGTGGCAGGCTGCCACATGTTGGTTGGTTGTGAAGTGGTTGTTAAGCAGTGTTGACTTGGTCAAGCGTCCACCGCTTAAGATACATGGGCGGTAGCACAATACCGCTAGCGATAGCATTTTAGTCAGATTTCTCAATTGAAATCGGGCCATCCATTCCTTTTGGCTTGGGCATCCTATGGCCAAGGATAGTCCCATGATTGCTAAGGTGGCTGAAGGAGGAAAGAGTTTTTAATTCTTTTTAACACATTCTCTTTTTTACACTTTAGAAGGTAAAGGGAAGAGGAGGAGGAAGAAGCTTGATCCAGCCTTTAGACAAGTGTTGGAGGAGCTTCCAAATTCAAAATCACGAGCCAAAGGTAGATCCGTAGAGAGGAAAGAAAAGTGAGTGTTTCCATCCAGATCAACTACAACTTCATGGCTCCAAAATAATCTACGAGGGTAACAAATCTCCTTATAATTTCTAGGACATGCTGGTCCTATAGATTTGCATAGTTGCATGAAGGTTTCTCCAATAATTAGTGGGAGGTGAGACTTTTAATGGGTCGATAAAAAGTATCCTTGGTAGAAACTACATTTAGTGTCCGAATTATTTTACGGACATAGACATGTTGTGTGAAATCCATCTGTGGTAAGTTGGTTTGGAATGGTGAAGCTTTGAATTGTGTGTTGGGGAAGACTCTGTGGAAAAATGTGTATGCTTATGGGGTCTGGGTGTTGCAGGCTGCTACATGAAGTACTGGAGATGTGCTCCAAGAAACACCTGAAGTTACAATAGAGATTGTGGTTCAAATGATACCACTCAACGATAGTGGATGCCGCCGTGATAGCTCCCAGTGAGCTGATTTATTATTGTAAGCCAAGGTCCTTTGTACAAGGTGGCTGACAAGTTAGGATGTGTGTCCTGTAGTGCCTAGCTTAGTGGGCTTGAGTGCCGACCATATTAGATAATGTTAGTTATCTAGTTAACAGGCCAAGGTGAAGCCTGTTGGGTCCATTGCCCATAATGGACAAGACTTGTAGAAGTCAGATTTGTAGAAGTAAAAAATGTCAATAATATACACAGGGTTGTATTTGATGCATGTTGAAGTTTAAGCATGCAGGTTAGACCTTGTAATATTGATAGGACAGGTATTCCAAGTGGTGTGATAGGTGGTCATAAAGTAAAGATGTGGAGAGACAGAAATCTATCTAAGTCCACAGGCATTGAGCAATGACATTTCACTCAACGCCAGATGCCATGGAATGTTAGTGGAGAGGCTGAAAATTGTCTTAAGTTCATAGGAGTTGAGTGAAGCCAATTCACTCAATGCCAGATGCCAAAAGAGCTGAATGAAGGAGTGAACAGTCAAAGCCATGCAGTCAGCAAAGCTATTCTGCGGCTAAGTCCACGGGGGTTGAGTGATTACAGCTCACTCAATGCCATATATCAAGAATCATCGAGTATAGCTGAATTTGTCAAAGCTACAGGTTTTGCAAGCTGAAATTCAACTGAGGCCACATGCGTCGTGTTGTTACAGCTCTCGACGCCATATACCAAGCAGCGTTGAGACAGTCTCAATCAGTTAGAGATGTTGTCAAGGAAAATTTGGCTAAGTCCATAATCGATGAGTGAGGATAGCTCACTCAACGCCAAAGCCAAAGGCGTCGTGTGATGTCAACGCTCTTAACACCAGACATCAAAAACGTTAGTCATGTTGCTGGAGTCAAAGTTTAAGAAGAAAGAAGACAGATAGAGGCTAAGTACAAAAGCATTGATTGATGAAGATTCACTCAACGCTCTCAAAGCTTAGCAAATTAAAAGTTGCAGCTAAGTCTAGGGGCGTTGAGTGAAGCCAGTTCACTCAACACTCTCAACGCCTACTGATGTAGAGAATTTTTCTAAGTACAGATTCGTTGAGTGAAGGCCATTCACTCAACACAATCAATGCCTCGAGTGGATCTGATAAATTGGCTAAGTCCATAACTGATGATGTCAGCCAAAGTCGACAAAGTCAACAGAGTTCAAATTAAGTGTGGGAAAGCTACAGAACACGAAAAATACTGCTGGAGGTCTACCGTACGTCTTCTTCTGTTAAAGAAAGTTGCAGATGTAAATTACAAGTGGTACCCATTGCTTATTGGAGCCGTTAATCGGCGGAAGATAAAGGGGCAGGATAAGATGAAGCAACTTAACTTTTAGGGTTTCATTTCTTTTCAAACAGTGTGGTTGAACTTCATCTTCCTTACCATTGCTGACGAGCCAAAAGCTTGAAGTCAATCCAGCTAAACTAAAAGTTCATTCCAGATAGCTATAGCAATTTCTTCTGCTACAGCAAGTTCAGATTAGTGTTTGATAAAGGAAGAGAAGAAGAGCCCTCAGTTTTCTGCAAGTTTAGGTTAGTTGTTTGAAGAACTCAAGATCAACCAAGTCTTCAGTCTTATTCAGCAAGTTCAAAAACACATTTCTGAGATTCTTCCAGCAGAGACAGTCATTTACTGAAGATCATTTTGGTGTTACTGTGAAGATTGTTAGGACTGAGATAACTCAGCTCAAGGAGCCGACACAGTGAAATATCTCTGTGTCAAATTAACTCAAATCAATTTCATTTCTATAGGATCCTTTTGGATCTTAGTTGTAAGGCTTTTGTGCCTGAGGTCAGGAAGATTTGCCTGAGTGTATGATTCAGTGTTTGGATCTGAGTGTAGGACCTTTGGGTCTGAGTTAGGATCCTTTTGGACCTGAGTTATAGGGCATTTTAGCCTGAGGTAGGGTAGTTTGCCTGAGCTGTAGGAGAGTCATCCTCTCTAAGTGTAGTACCTTTGGGTCTGAGTGTAGGTTCTAGATTTGGATCTGAGGTAGGGCCTTGTGCTTGAGCTATAAGAGAGTCATTCTCTCTAAGGTAGGGCTATCCTCCATAGCCTGAGATGTAGGACTTGGAGTCAAGTCTGAGGTAAGTGATCATTTGATCACTGAGTTGTAGGAGCAGGTTTGCTCTAAGGTAGGGCTTTATTCCTGAGTTGTAAGTCTTGAAGGAGATTGAGAGATCTTGCGGGATCTGAGGTTTAAGCTCTTTGGAGCTGAGTTTTTGGAGAAGTGCCTTATCTAATTGGAAGTTAGAAAGATGGGAGGAGAGTGAATGTACCCAGAATCTAGGAAACCACTATAAATTTTGTGTGTGCTTTTATAGTTTGTCTTGAAAGCTTCAATCTACTAACTAACTACACACTAAGTTAATAATACTAATAAAAACAAAAAAACCTATTCACCCCCCTCTAGGTTGTTAGCTACCTTGAAAACAAAAACTTTCAAAGCCGTACCTGTGTCAAGATAGTGTTATTCCGAAAAATTAAGCATGACAAAGCTGATCCCAACCCATCCCTTACTAGTACGTGAAGAGGTTGCTCTTCAGTGCACATTTTAATTTTGGGAAATTCCATAAGGCAAGGTGGCCTTGACGGTAAAATATCATTGAACATTTAAGTGGTAGATACTTAGGATGGTGGTGGAACTAAGGGAGTACACCGATAATGTATCCTGAGTGCATGTGACCAGTGGTCATGCATGCCAACGTTTGTAATAAATTCACAATTATATATATAACTATAATGCTTGCTTGTAAGGAAGGAGTACCACCGCACTGGGAATGGGGTGGGATCATTATAATTGTGGTCAGCTAAAGCTGGTCGTTGTTTTGTTTTCCACGTCTTGGTGGAATTGATCTTGTGAAGGTGTTGGTGAGCCGAGCGGGAAGTAGTGGACTAATGCCCTGATGCTATGCTGGATCTCGAAGGCCCAAGTGCTTTTTTACTGCTTTCATGTATTGCTGACCTGCATGCTGATGTATGCAAATCTCTTTTGTGTAATCATGTAAGGCCTTAAGGTCAAACGTTGTGTATATATTCATTCCAAAGATATATATATATTATGGGCATTCCTTGTGCTGGTTTGTGTTTACTCCATTGCTTCCACTAGAATGTAACTCTGAGTTAGGCTACAATGATATTTGATAGTTCAATTTAGTACCACTTTCGTCTATTCATAGAATATGGCGCGAGGCCCCGACCAGACCTTTTATTATAGTATTCATAACAAGCAAGGTGTTATAATTTTGTATCAGCTTCTAGTTTCCATCCCTTCTCTTCTGAATTTGTGGTCTAATTCTTTTAAGGGGTGGTGAGCATGTGTGTGCATTAGCGTTTTAAGGTGAAATAACCCATGAATGTACACTTAGTAATGACAAATACACATGTTTTACTGAACCTGTGTGTTCCTATGATTGCTATTTACAATAATAATAGTCGCTTAATTGTGTGTTTCACAATTATAGGTGACTAGAAGTAGTGCGGGGCAGTCTCAACCTCAGCGCTATATGGAGAGTAGTGCACCAACTGAAGTGCCTACTCCTTCTGCTAAAACCGTGTTTAGTTGCTAAAGCTATCTTTACGTTGATCAATGCATGACCAGGAGGGCTGGTACAGCCTCCAACTACTACAGTGGCCCTGGTGCCGGTTGGCGTATTTGAGCCAGTAGTGGCGAGGAGAGTGGCTGAAGATCCCTTAGCAGCAAGACAAGCGACGAAAAAGCAACTAAAGCACTTTATGAGCTTTAATCCTCCTACCTTTAATGGTACTGGTACCCCAACTCAAGCCGAAGATTGGCTCTCTCATATAAAGAGAACCTTGACGGCGACAAAGCAGAGGAAGGAAAAAAAGTCACCTTAGATTCTTTCCTATTTGATGGAGAGGTGAGGTTTTGGTGGGATGAGTTAGAATTGCATCAATTTGCAGGAAGGCAAGTGATTGATGTCTCGATGGATGAGTTCTCGAGATTATTTCTAGCGAGGTATCTACCTTCTGCGTAACGGATTACGATGGAGAACCAGTTCCAAAGGTTGACTCATGGTGAGAGTTTGGTAGACGATTATCTGATCGAGTTTACTAGACTTGGGATTTATACAGGCTCCAAATTTGCTGATCAGGAGCGTAAGATTAACTGGTTTTTATGAAGTCCTGCGAGACGATATAAGACTGTTACTATTAGGTCCAATGACATAGGGATTTCTGATGTTGGTAAACATTGCCTAATACCTAGTGCAGGATATGAAGCAAGTCCAATGAAAGAAGGACTTTGCGGTGAAAAAGTCGGAGTTCAAAGTACCAAACTCTGCAAGGTCTAGGCATAAGAAGTGGAGGAAGAAGTCTAGGTATTCAGAGCCAGCTTCTTCTATTATTTCTGGAGTGACTACTGGGTAAGGTCTGCTCACTTGCTATACTTATGGCAAGCCATGACATTTTGCTTGAGATTGTCATAGTGGTATCCTGAGAATAATGAAAATGGCAGGTGCATCGTATACGGAGAAAGGGAAAGCAATGGAGTCAACTGTATCCTATTATGCTCCAGCTCAGCATTGAGTTTCTAATCTTGGCACACATGAGGCCATTAAACAAAGCAATGTGGTGACATGTACGAGTTAGAATACAACTTTTACTTCTTTATACACTATACCTATTATACTGCTTGTTTAACTCATTTGAATTAGGCTTTGTCCTGATTCTGTACTATCAGGCGAGAGCACTGTTTGATACAAGGGCTTCTCATTTCTTTCTATTTGAGGACTTCTTATTGCGAATCAGAGTGCCTTCGTTCACGTCAACACATAGATTGGATTTATTACTGCCAAACGGGGCTTGATGTGTGCATATAGAGTTTGCTATGTTAAGTTGTGGATTGGAAGTCATGTGTTTTACTTGGAAGTATCTGTGCTTCTGATATCAGAGTTCAATGTGATCTTTGCCATGGACTGGCTCAAAGAGCAGCATGCATTCCGTGATTGCAACTCGAAGGAAGTCACAGTGGGGCAAAACACCAAATGCAAGACTAAGTTTGTTGGTATGTAAGGATCGAGCAAGATATTGATGTCTGCTCTACAAGTATTCAAGAAAGTTCAGAAGGGCACAGAGTTATTCTTCACGCTATTGGAGGCTTCAAAGCTGAAGACCAGTTTGAGCGACGTTCCTATTGTGTCGGAGTTTGCGGATGTGTTTTTTAAAGATCTCCCTAGGGTTCCACCACAACGGGAGATCGACTTTACTATTGAGTTGGTGCCAGGTGAGAAAACTTTGTCATGCTTACTGTATCGTGTAGCGCCAAAAGAGATTGCATAATTGAAGTTTTAGTTACGGGAGTTACTAGAGCAAGACTATATACGTCCAAGTGTGTCTCCTTAGAGTGCACCAGTTCTTTTTGGGAAGAATAAGGATGGAATCTTGCGTCTATGTATTGACTACCCTGAACTGAATAAGCTGGCAGAGAAGAACAAGTATCTGATTCCGAGAATCGATGATTTTTTTTTGATCAGCTAGTTGGATCAACTGTGTATTCGAAGCTAGATTTGATGTCTGGTTATGTCACAACCTGCATTTTCACCGCCTTTAAAGATATATCAGAGTAAGGTAAAATGCGCGTCACGATGTCACGTCAGCATGGGATAACTGCGGACGCTCAGACAAAACTCCTACTTAACACATCAAGAAAGATCTTTATGTTATTTAGAGGAAAAAAATCCAGTATAAGTTAAGCAGTTAGTCGTATCCCTCGGCTTAGCGGCTCATCTTGTCCGCGAGAAAAATAGTTATACGCCACGAAAAATACTTATTTTACAAGATTAGACATCTTACAAGAGAATAAATGTCCCTAGAGGACAACTCATGGTATGCAAGACTCTAGGTTTATAATAGTAGTTAAAATAACTTTCACGATCGCTAAATATAGTGATTTAGAATTTTAAAACATGCAGTGCATGAAGTAATAATAGTAGTTTTTATACTTGAAAATACCTAACATGCAATCTTAGCATAAAACATCCCAGAGAGATAATAATTCAAATAATAAGAAGGAAAACAAACTAGCGGCTAGCAAAGTGTCCAAAATCAACTATCCTGTGGGTGTTAACAATCTGACATGAACCCACATAAAATAAAAGTATGTTTGAACTAGGTAAGGTGAACTGAAACAACAAACTACCTCGCAACGACGAGTTGAAAACCATAACCAACACTACTTCTCGAGAACTCCATAACCAGCTCCACTATCTACTAAAGCTCCGAACATGAGGCATTCCAAAGATAGAACACCTCAGCAAGAGGATACAAGCGGTGGTAGAAAAGTAAGCTAAAAGTAAACAAAGGTCAAAAGGGTTACCAACCCAAGACCAAAAGTACTGAAGTAGAGTACAAAAGTAAAGTACCAAAATTGGAAAATAGCACTTAGGTGAATCATCACGTACATCAACTACACTAGATGCCCATGGCTAAAAGGTGGAAAGCATGATTAAATCATAAGAAAGCATTCGCAAAACTTTATTAGACACATGTGGTCAACTCTACCCAAAACACAGGCGAGGTGGTCACTCATCCGGACACACCCTCATAGATATAATATCCGTCTAACTGTGGGGGAGACTCATACACTCCACCATTCACCGCAGATGCTCAAACACCCAATAGAGTTCCACAAAGTACTAATAAAGGGACAAACATTGCGGCGGTGGTTTCGTCCACTAACACCCGCAACAAAAGAGAAACATGATGTAAATCTCAAGACAAGACACATCTGATTCTACTAAACATTGCTAGATTTAGGGAACGATTGATCAACCTCTAGGGAATATGCATGAACTTAAATAAACTCTATCTCGCCCTACACGGTAGTTAAGAGACGATTAAAAGATAAAGATTCAACCGCATCAGTAAATAACTAACAACTATACAAGGTAGGATTAGCATAATCATGACCATAACAATATAAGTGGATCTTAAGTAAAAGATCAAAATAGTACCACTGATCAAGAAGTCAATCAAGATAACATCACTAAATAAAAGGGGTTAGAGATTCCATCAAGATCGGAAAAGGAAGGAAGAGGGGAAAAACCACCACTTGCCTTGGTTTTGCCGGAGAAGACCTCCAAATTGCACCTTGGCGTAGATCGGGACTAAGGAAGACGGGGGAAGTCGAAATCTGAACAAAAATGGCCGAAATAGAAGTTAGGGCCAAAAACCCTAACGAGAAAAACTCAAGAAATAGGGAAAACGTTACCACGATGGCGTAGCTCTCATTGAGAGCTTTCCGGATCTATATTCTGTTGAAGTTTTTGAGCACCGGAGCATCGTCGGCGTCCACCGAAAGAATCACGGAAGAACCATCTCTCTCTCGCTCACTTCGCTCTGGTTCGGGAAATGAACCTTAGTACGGTCTTTAGGAGGAAGAAGGAGGGAAGATAAGTATGTATATATATATATATAATAAATGTAATATTAAAATAGTTATACCTTTAATAGTTATATACTTAAAAAAGGAACAGGGGTCAGTTGGGTCGTATTTTCTGAGATGAAGTATGGATTTCTCTGGTAGAAGGCATGGGTTTCTTGAGAACGGCTGAGGACTTCTTGAGAGAGATGAGGATGGATTTCTCGTGAGGGATGAGGACTTCTCGAGAATGGCTGATGACTTCTCGAGAGAGATGAGGATGGATTTCTCGAGAGGGATGATGACTTCTCGGGAACAATCAATATAGATTTCTAGAGACCTTCAAAACTTCTCGAGAACTAGAGGAGGGATTTCTCGAGAACTTCCGGCTTCTCGAGAAATGAAGGGCAAAATCCCGAGTATATTACACAAGACTTTCTCGAGAACAGATAAGGATTTCTCGAGAACAAGGAGAGGCTTCTCGAGAACAAGGAGAGGCTTGTCGAGATCGAGAGATGGCTTCTCAAGATCGAGAGATGGCTTCTCGAGAACAAGCAACAGCTTCTCGAGAACAAGTCAAGGCTTCTCGAGAACTACGCAAGGCATTCTCGAGAATAAGTCAAGGCCTTCTCGAGAATAAAGTAGGTCATTAGCAGAATTTTATATTTGTCTATTTATACAACAATTAGTCAACGATACGGACTAAACGCCCTCTGATTGAATGAAATTTGCACCATAGATGAATATCAGCGCTAGAAATCTAACGGCGATGACAAAAACTAGAATCGGACGCACCATTCTTGAGACACTAACATCAAATGCTTAATATAAGCATACATGTCATAAAATTTAATTCTTCAAACAAGAAAACATTCAATCTCATTAAACCCCAAAATCTTGTCAAATAGTCCCAACGGACTCGAAAGCGCACTAATGATGCAGCACCGTAAACATTACATAAAAAGCTAACACCTTGACGTCATAAATATGATTATACCAAATCAAATAATATTATCGGAAAATCGGGGGCGTTAAAAGTTATTAGCAGTTGAGAATTAGGGAAAGTGATATTACCCAGACAGTATATAATACGTACTATGGGCATTATGAGTTCACTATGATATTTTTTTGGGCTTACAAACGCGCCATCGGCATTTGTGGATCTTATGAACAGGACCTTTCAAGAGTACCTAGACTGGTTTGTGATTGTCTTTATAGATGATATTCTGGTATACTCTTAGTCAAAAGAAGATCTTGTGGAGTTATCTAAGTGTGAGTTTTGGATGTCATCAGTGGATTTTCTTGGTTGTGTTATTAGTGAAGTCGATTTGGATCCGACGAAGATTGTTGCAATATAGGAGTGTCTTGTTTTAACTACTATGGCTGAGGTCAGGAGTTTTCTTGGACTTGACATCTACTATAGGCGCTTCGTAGAGAACTTTTCGCGGATAGCTTTACCTCTCACTAACTTGACAAGAAAGGATCAGATGTTTATTTGGATGCTAGAGTAGGCGCGAGCTTTTGAAGAGTTAAAGAGTTGTTTGACCACAATGCCCTATTTTATGTTCGTTGTGTTGTATAGAAGGCTATGAGATCTATAGTGTTGCCTCATGGAGCGGCTTAGACAGCGTTCTTGTTCGATTTGGGAAGGTTATTGCATATGACTCACGCTAGCTTAAGGTGCATGAGAGGAATTATCAAGTCAACGACTTGGAGTTGGTGGCTGTGATATTTGCTCTTAAGCTGTGGCAGAATTACTTGAATGGTGTGACATTTGATATCTTTACAAACCATACGAGCCTAAAGTATCTATTAGGTCAGAAGGATTTGAATATGCAATGGAGGTGGTGGATGAAATTCCTTGGGGACGACACCTTTGAGATACATTACACTCTCGGGAAGAGAAATGTTGTCGCATATGCGTTAAGTCGTAGGGCTCTAGCACATGCAAACTGGATACATATGCTTGATGAGCATCTTATTCATGACTTGGAGGCCTTGGAGATGACTTGTGTGGACAAGAGAGCAAGTGCAAAAGCATGCTTGAACTAGAAGGAGGTACAATACAACCTTGCGAACAGAGTTCGACAAGAAATTGAGCTTGATGAAAGCATGAAGCATTATATGGTGGAGACTGAGAATGGGTCAAATTCCCAGTTTTCTATTCATGATGATCTTTTATGAAAAGATAGTCATTTGGGCATCCCAAATGTTGGCGAACTACAGGAGGAGTTGATGTACGAGACACAATTCACAAAGTACTCAATCCATCCAGGGAGCACAAAGATGTTCAAGGACATGAAAAAGTTATTATGGTGGGCAGGTTTGAAGAAAGACATAGCCTTGTACGTGACGAAATGTCATACTTGTGCACTTGTGAAGGCGGAATGTCAGAAGCCTGTAGGATTTCTAGAGTCGTTACCAATTCAAGAATAGAAGTTTGAGATATTTCGATGGATTTTGTACATGATTTGCCAAGATGGAAGCACGGGAACGATGCTGTATGAGTGATCATAGATTGTTTGACAAAGATATCACGCTTCATTCCAAACAGAAGGGACTCTTCAATGGAAAAATTGGCAAAACTCTGTGGATATCATAGTACGATTGCACAGTGTGCCCTGTAGCATTGTTAGTGACTGAGATGGGCGATTTACATTGAATTATTGGAGGTTAATCCACTAACTGTTGGGTGCAAAGCCGAAGCACAACACGACCTTTCATCCTCAAATAGATGGTTAGACCAAGAGGGTAAACAGGTTAATCGAGAAAATGCTCCGTATGTGTGCCTTAGATTTCAGCAAGAGGTGGGAGTACCATGTATTCATGATTGAGTTTACCTACAATAATAATTACCAAGTGAGTATACAAATAGAGCCCTTCGAGGCCCTATACAGTATGAAGTGTCGTACTCCTTTGACTTGGGCAAAAATTGGCTAAACAAAGATGTTTAAGCGTAAGGATGTCAATGATGCATATTTAATGGTTTTAAGGATCCGAGAGCGATTGTTGATTACTTAGGATAGGTAGGCTAAGTACTACAACACCAAGCACAGAGATGTCAAGTTTGTTGTTGACGATTTGGTATATCTCAAGATTAATCTGTTCAAGTATATATAATTCGATGCTTGAAAAAGCTAAGTCTGAGATACCCTTGACCGTTTGAGATAGTGGAGTGTGTTGGCGAAGCTGCCTATAGGATGGTTCTTTCAGTAGAACTGAGCGGCCTGCACGATGTGTTTCACATGCAAGTGCAGAGGAAGGCTGTTCAAGAGCCTACACAAGTAGTTACTGCGGATCAAGTGCCACTAGATAGTGCGTTAAAGACGAACGTCAAGCCCATTCATATCGAAGACACGAAGTTTAAGCAATTGCGGAACAAAGCGATCAGGATGGTCAAAGTCCGTTAGGACAATTGTGGTCGCGTGGAACATTCATGGGAGCGAGAGCAGACCATACTTGAGGAGTTCCCCGAGTTGTTCCATTGAGGTACATTTTGTGTGTATGTACTTATGCATTGTTTTTCTTTACTGAAAATTTCGGGACAAATTTTTTAAGGGGAGGAGATTTGTAACACTCCAATTTTCCCACCATTGAAAAACAACAGTTTTTGGCTCTTGGAGATACCGCAGGCGGTAACTCGATACCCCTAACAATAGCTGTCAGGTTGATGCATTCATTTTGCTATCACTCGCGATAGCGATGCAGTCGATGGTGTTGATTTGCAACAATTGGCGGTAGTGATACCTCCATGCAGTAGTGAGCCACGTGGCAGGCTGCCACGTTTTCGTTGGTCGTGAAGCGGCCGTTAAGCGGTGTTGACTTGGTCAAGTGGCAACCGTTGGAGATATCACGGGTATTTACATTGGCAACCTGTGTTTGAATGTTGGCAGCCCATAAATAATAGCAGCTCAACAAAGTGATATTTGCGCTTATTGAATATTGGCATCCCAAAATTAATTTTTTTTAAAAACATGACAGCCACTCACAGGTAGCCCATGAATTGTTAAAAAGGTTCCAAAGATCCAAAAGGCCAAAGACAAGCAGCTTCAAAGAGCTGGTCAGGTGGAGCATGGAGTGCAAAATGCTTCCTCAAAGTTGTTAATGGAGGAATTTTTTTTAATATAAAATCATCATTATTGTAGTCTGCGTGATGGCTCTGCTTCAAATGTCTTGAATTTTATTTGGAGTTTACTATTATTTATGCAGAACTCTATAAAGATTCCATTTTTCTCAATTTCAGTGAATTTGCCAAAGTTTTGTTGTGTATTTTTTTTATTTTATGCTTGGTTTGAAGTTCAGCACTGTAAGTTTTTATAGTGATTATGTACTTTTGTGTTGTAATGTGATTTTCAAACTTTGGTTATTCAATCTTCTACTCAGAATGCCAAAATCAGTCCATCATCCACCCAATTCCAAATGCACGTGAATAATAAAGAAATGTCGGCATACAGGTTCATTAGGGCATTATCGCAAACACCTAATGAGCACAATCAGGGAGATGGTCTTCTGCGGTTCTGCTCTCAACCTAACCCAATAACATTCACAGATCTGCGCGTCAAACATACCGTGGGACTCGAGGAAGGCGGCCAAATCGGGACGTGAGGCTGGGGTTTCCAGATCTGATAATCTGTGCGAGTTTTCTCCTAAGGAGTATGGATCAGTGGAAGGAGCTGCTTGGACTGAAGAAAGCGCAGAACACCAACCTGCCTCACCAAAAGTCTTCCATAGCAGGCAATACTAAATTTTTGAAACATTTTATTCACAGAAAACCAAGATCCAACTCCCTGCACTGACTCTTTGAATCTTCCTCTTCTAAGAACCTCGGATTCTGAATCAGTTTCTACAGAGAAAGGAGAAAGAGGGCTACACCTTAATAGGGAAGAAGCTCTATAACAGCATGCAAGCACTTCCTGCCCAACGCTCTTACCTGATTCTTAGGGAAGAAGTTTGGCCCAGACATCCTTGTCCAGTACGAAGGACATCGATGTTTGCACAATAGCTTCTCCGACATCTTATCCGGTGATGAACGATAGTTAGCGGCGGGAGGAGGACGGAGGACTGTAGGCGGAGGCGGGGCTAGAGATATGTGGTGGTCATACGTGATATATGAAGAGGGTAGAAATATAGAGCGGACTGCCATTAGAGGGAGAGAAAAAAATATTTTCAAGTTTTATTTTGATTTTTTAGGAGCTGCTAATATTGATTTGTGGGTTGCCTATATAAACATCCTTATTTTTTTTATTTTATTTACATATTATAATGTAATCTTAAATTCTTTTATTCTTCTCCTCGTATGCTATGAATTATTATTCTATAATGGAACGAGTGTTAAGGGATTCATTTGGAGAACATGGTTGTTTATTGAACTTCACAGATAAATCCTCTTCGCATATTCATGTTTTTTCTTTCACTTTTATATTGTTTAACTCTTTGAAAGGATCTTCAACTATACTAGTTCAACTACAAGTAGCCACAGAAGAAGAATAGAAGTTGCTATTGTCTTTTTGAGTATAATTTTTTTCTTGCTTTTCTTTCATAATAGAAGACATGGAGGTCAGATATTTCTTCTTCTGTCCTTGCAAACATGTTTTGAAAGTTCTGTTGTCTCGTATTATTCATTCCCCAGTTAAACACATGATAGAAATCCCGGGCTTATTATGTAATTCCTTCACCTGCAAATACAAACAATCTGCCAAATTGCCAGCCTTGCTTAAACTATTTACTTTCATTTTTGTGTTGAACTTTGGCATGTGGTGCTAGAATGACTGAAAACACTCATAATGCATAAAGAATCTCAAATAAAACATAAATTACATGATATAGATGTACAATCTAGATAAGTTCAAGGCTCTCTCTTGTGTGGAGTTGTGATAGATGTTCTACATTAGTCCTCTCCTTCAAAGAAATTTAGTCTCACGAATCAAGCTCTTGGCAATAAGTAGGAAAAAATTATTATACTCTGAATACTCTGGACATCACAGAAAACTACTCTTCAACAATACTAGTTCAACTATAAGTTTAATTTACTAATTTTGGTTTCTATCATTTGTGTTGAATTGTTATTTGAGTTCATTATAATTTCAACTTACGAAAAGTAGTGCCTGTAGTGTATTCCTGAACATTAAATTTTACCTTTTTCTGCTGTAAGAACTACAAGTATCTTTGCCTCTTAGGCTTAGCAAGGGGGCTGTATTTTTTTTTGTTCAGCAGAGGATGTTGAATTTTTTTTCAAAACTTGTTTCCAGTGGTGATTATAGAAAATTTTTTATCCTAATTGTTTACAATGTGCGAAGACGTGTTTCATACTTCCATTTCTTGTCCTGCTCACATTTTTCAAGTCATTAAGTGTCAGCTGGAGTCTTTACTAAAAACAAGAAAGGTATGCTGATATTCATGTTTTAAAATTTCAATAATTTCTTACATTTTTTGCATTTTTTAATTATGCAGGAATATTGATTTATCATGAGTTTTCAATAATTTATACCACTATAGAATAAGAGATCAATGAGATTTGTTGTTGTTGTTGTAGTCTTCAATCTAGAATTTCTCAGAATGTCTAACCTTTTAATTTTGATTTAAGATAATTTTTTTCGAATTTATACTATCTGTATCATTATTTTCTTATAGTTTCAAAGTTGATTTCTCATGAGTTTTAGACTATTAGTTGAAGTTGTACTACTGATATATTATTTATAATGTCTTTGCAGATTGTATTTTCGAAGAAGATAAAATCTCATCTTTAAGTCTTCTTCTGAAAGGTCATATTACAACTCAATCCCTTGTAGTAGTTCTTTGAACACTAAAGAAGAGATGAGAAGACATTAGTTAAGTTTTGATGATTAAATTTTATTTTTCTTCCTCCAATTTTTAAGATTACCTGGTCAAAAAACTCTGCATTGATGAACATAAGGTTGACAAATATTTTGACTCAACATAGATTGTCTTTTCAGGTTAAAGAGGGATTGATCTAATTGTAACTCGCAAAGAATGTCATGTGCCAAGAAAACCAAGGATGAAGAATATTTTGATTGCACATGTATTTATTTCCGTATTTGGTACCTTTAAGCAAGCAAGGATGAATAATTTTAATTCATTATAGATTTTTTTCTAGTGTATTGAGTTTGATGAATGACAATAATTATTTTAGTTTGTAATGAGGGGATCTGGGCTATCTCTCAGCCTCTTAATTCTCTTTTAATAAAATAAAAGGAAAAAATGGTTGAACGAGATTTTATTTTGCAACTGAGAACTCTTTTCGATTTGTGTTTAAACTTTTATAGTAAAATTTTAATTAATAACAAATGAAAAAAATTATTATATTTTGTGAAATTTTTCTTAGTGATCAAATTAATTTGGTCACTGAAGCTTTCCTGAGTGACTGAATTAATTTGGTCACTAAAACTTCTTATAGTGATCGAATTAAATTGGTCACTGAAACTTCTCGTTGTGATCTAATAAATTTGATCACTGAAATATCTCTTTGTGATAAAAAATTGTCACTGAATGTTTTTAGTGACCAAATTAATTTGGTCAAAAAATATGATCATTTTGTTGCTAATTTTTTGTCACTAAATATATTTAGTGACAGGGCCTTACTGATGACTCTGCGAGGAAATAAATTTGGTCAATAAATGTCATTAATGATCAAAATGTAACTTTTAGTGACAAAATTTTTTGTCACTCAAAGTAAATTTTCTTGTAGTATAAATGCACGACAAGCAAGATCAAATACAAACTGTGATTTGTTATTCTCAAATCAAGAGATGTGGAATGCATGTTCCAACATCCAAGTCCTTTAATATAGTACAACACTTAGAAAGCATAACTGCGTGCTAAACAGCACTCCAGAACGTCCAACCGAGTCCTTAATGTAGTAGTAATTTCACCAATTATAAACCAGTGCTATCTGCACTCAATTACTTCTACAGTAGTACTTAATTTAACAGTAATTCCACGTAATATAAATCAGGCTAATCAACACTCAAGGACTTCCACACCCATCCTTAATATATCAGTAATTTTACTCAATATAAAATAGTGTTATCTACACTCAAGGACTTCCACACAAGTCCTTAATATAACAGTATGTATTTCACCAAGTGTAAACCGGTGCTAACTAGCACCCAAGGGCTACCAACCGAGTCTCTTCCATAACACCGTAGGATATAATCATATTATATAATCTACATCAAGCCCTCATTGCTACCCAACCATAACTCTAGTGCAGTGGAATGTGTAAGTCATGGGAATACTCCTTATGATCCTACATGACTAATTGTGTGTCAAACAACATGATGAGTTCACTAACATAATATACCCCAATAATCTGATAAGTCATCTTTGGTATCAAACTAGAATCGTAATAAACTTTGGACATTATTAAAGTCAAAAATTATAATCATTTTGTACTTTATTAATAGCAACCATCACACGCTCATTCTCCTAGAGAACCATAATTAAAATAATTAATTATGAGATCATTTAAGAATCATATTCTCTAAAATTTCGGCCATAGTTCACAACTAGCATTTTGAACCAAATATTAACAAGCATATCTTAACCAAATATCAGAAGTATCTGATAAGTATTTTGAGAGAAATTCATGAAATACCAAAATCTGTATTTTCACGACATAGTTTACTAAAAAAAGATTTTTGAGAGGTACAGTCCACCAAAAATAATGTACCACCCCATTCTGGAAAGGTTTTTCCAAGGGCTAAAACTTTCATGTTTAGCCCAAAGCATAGATCTAAGCGTATCATACCTAAAATTCGGTTTGAAACCGCCTGTGTAAAACTAGAAAGAATTTTTTTGGTATTTAAGTTATAGTTATCCGCAATATAGAAATTTCGATTTAAGATCTAGGGAACTACTGTAACACCCCGAAACTCAAAAGAGGAACGGACAGCGTTTGAGCCAAATTTGGGACTTGGTAAGTTGAACACGGCCTGTGACACGGGTGTGTCACATGGCCGTGTCGTGCTCGGGTTGCAGCGTTTGGTCGTCGAGGCGAGGTCGACGATCGTTGAGGGCTGGGAACACAGCCTAGGACACGGGCGTGTCCTAGGGCATGTTAAGCACACGGCCGGTGACACGGGCGTGTCACATGCCCATGTCCTCTTCTGGAAGGTTTGGTCCTGTGTCGATTGAGGGACACGACCCGGAACACGGGTGTGTACTAATTGACACGGGCGTGTAGAGGTTGACACAGACGTGTCTAAGCCCGTGTCCTGTTCGGGCGCAACGGTTTCAGCGTCGATTGAGGCACACGACCCATGACACGGGCGTGTCCATGGTTGACACGGGCGTGTCCCAAGCCGTGTCGGAGGCCGTGTCCTATTCTGTAATCTTTTGTTTTACGGCCAGTGAGGAACACGGCCTTGGACACGGGCGTGTCAGAAGCTGTGTTCGGCCCAGGAAATTCATTTTTAGGGCGAATCGTGGCCGCTCATTTCCTTCAAATAAGATCCGACGGCACAGCCCTTCCGTGTTGGTATTTGGCCGGGAATAGGGTTTAGAAACCTCATTTCATTGTGAGCTTTCTCTTTCTAAAGTCTAGAGAGAGGTGAGAGCAAGGAAGAAGGTGAAGGAGAGTTCCGGCCGTCGAAGGAGCTTCGGAGCCCCGATTCTCGATCCGAGTCCAGATCTGCGAAGGCGAGGCTGATGCGGTGTTTCCATCCGACTAGATCTTTATGGCGCCGAAGAGAAATGCTAGGGTAACTATTCTCTTCTTGGACATGTGAAGTCTCCTTTCTTTTTGGCATAGGAAGCCCGCTCTCACGAGTATGCGGTGAGTTTGAGGTGTTCCTTCGGGTAGACATGAATAGTCCCTGTTATTTTGCATGTAGAGTCCGAAATCGAAGTACGGACATAGGCATGGTGTCTGAAGCCTACCCGGACAAGTTGGCCTAGATCGGTGATGTTTCATTATGCATGAATGTTCGGAGAAGACTCCGTGCTGATGGTTGTTTTCGGGTTTTCTATGCGGTAGATTGCATCAGGGAATCTTGGGGATTAACTCCAAGGTGCACCCAAAAAACTGGGCAGAGGCGTGATTCTGCCAACTTGGTGGTCTGGGAGCCAACTTGTACATAACTGGGTTATGTAAGATTTGTGTAATCGCTTTGGGACTTGGGGAAGCTTGACCCGCGCATATGGCTTAAATTGACGTTGCGGTGTGAGCAATGGGTTAGGCGGAACCGTACTCGCTCTTTGCGGTTTGGTTAAAGAGACTTAAAGTACATGGTACTTACCGTTGGCATAGATAGAGGTTCTTAGGCTTACTCCGTAAAAACTATAATGCTCACGAATTTGACGCCCTAGAGGCGGTGGTGAGAACACGGAATTGTTACCGGGTTCACCGAGTAAGTGCCCTGAGAGCACGGGGTGTGTTGTCTTACAGGCCTGCACCTGTGGTGAATTGTGCAAATGTTGTGCTTTCACTTAATTGTTGGTTTATACTAATGCACTGTAGGGAAGGAGCACCGCCACCCCAATAATGGGGTGGGGTCGTTATAATTTGGTCAGCTTTAGCTGACCATTGCTTTGTTTGCCATCGTGCGGTGGATTGTTGCTTGCAGGTGCTGCGGAGCCGAGTGGCAAGTAGCGGGCTGAACCCTGATTGCTGTGCGGGCCCTCGAATGCCATGCGAATGTTTACTTATTTTATTCATGTGTGACCGTCCTGCGAGCCGATGTTTGTAAAATACTGATTATTTAAGTAAACCCTTTGTAAGACCATAAGGCTAAGTACTTTGTGTATTTTGTACGTTCATTCCTAATTTTGGATTGTTAGTGGACATTCATGCTATTGGCTTGGGTTCTTTCTTTGCAACTTTTAAATTGCTTCCGTTAGAATGTACTCTGAGTAGGCCGTGTTATTGAAAGGATGGTTTCATTGAGTAACACACTGATCTGTTCGTGGTATATGGCATCAGGCCCCGGCCAGACCTACTGCTATATACTATGCGACAGATAAGGGTGTTATAATTTGGTATCAGACTACCGGTTTCGGTCATGCTTAAATGAATTCGTGGGCAAATTCTTTTAAGGGGTGGTGAGCACATGTGTGTGAGTCATCGTTATAACATAAAAAGAACCCATGAATGTCCACTTAGGAATGAAAATACACATATTTGAGGAACCTGTGTGTTCCTATAATTGCTTTTTGCAATATTGTTTGGTCACTTAACGGTGTTTTGTACGTATATAGGTTACCAGGAGTGGTGCATGGCCTTCAGAAAACCAACATTCAGAGGCAAGTAACGCACTGAACGATGTGCCTACAACAACTCCCTCAGCAGAAACCATAAGATTGGTGGTTGAAGCGGTGTTCGTTATGATTTGTTCCCATGCTACAAGGAAAATGCAGCAGCCTGCCCCTACTGTGGAGCAAGTACCGCTTCAAGCGACAGAACCAAGAAGGCTGGAGCAAGTGGTCGTGGAGCCATTGATGTCTAGGAGAGAACCTGAAAAACAACTCAAGCATGTTATGGGCTTCAATCCTCCGGTGTTCTCAGGGACAGGAACCCCAACCCAAGCTAAGGATTGGTTCTCCCGAGTAAAGAGAGTCTTGACAGCTACAGAGACAGAGGAGTGGCAGAAGACGACTATTGCCACTTACTTGTTGGACGGCAATATAAGGCTGTGGTGGGAAGGTTTAGAGCTACACCACTTGGGGGGGAAGGCAACTCACGGACGTCTCGATGGAGGAGTTTTCGAGACTTTTCTTGGCAAGGTACCTTCCCTCGGCTCAGAGGATTGCGATGGAGAACGAGTTCCAGAAGCCGGTGCAAGGAGAGAGTAGCGTGGACTAGTACCTCCACGAATTTACTCATGTTAGGCCCCATTTTTTTTCTCTTTTTTTAAAACACTGGGGTCTTAGGCCAAGGATCGCCGCTTTGCGGTGACACCTTCACATCCTGAAGGGTCATCACCACAAGGCGCCGATTCTGCCGACCAATTCGATCACAGAAAGATACCACAATAAATGAAAAGCAAGTCAATAGAAATCACATGTATAGAAATAAAAGTCTCCACGAAGGGAGAGTCCACAGAAGTAGTATAAAAGGTACTGAAAGTAAGGGCTTATGCCCGGTACATCATAATCCTCACTACAGGTCACTCATGCGAAAGCAAACTAAAACATATACTATAAGTCGGGACTCACAGTCCCAGCTAACTGAACTCCTGAGCTAGACTTCCCTATCTCCAAGCGGCCGACCTCCGGGGCTGCTCCTCCATGCTGGGCTCCACGATCCCCTAAATGATGTGGTCTGAAAACCGTTAGTCATAAGACTAAGCCCTATCATCCCCTACCCCTTCCCCCATGGCTCCTAAGTACCGAGCGGAGAGGAAGAAAAGGAAGGACATGAAGGTGAAGAATAAACCAAAAGAAGGTGATAACGGACCTATGCTAGTTGTTCTATTATAAATAATGACAATAACAGAAAGTAGGAAATGTAACCTTAACTTATGTGCGGAAGCACCTAAGCCAAGGGATCTTCTGCAAGGCTCCCATCGTATAAAGTTTCTCATACCACTTATACGTTGGGGTGTCGGTTATCAAACAAATATATATATATATATATATATTGAATTTAAGCTTAATTTATAAACTTGCCCACACAAGCTTATAGACCAAGGGGTCGTTTTGCAAGGCCTATTGTATAAGCGTCCCATTCCACGTATACATTAGGTGTCAGGGGTTAAATGAATTGATTATGCCATGATATGTTAGTGGGTATGATGAATCATGCAAGTGAAACACACACACCCGACTCTGTGTACACAGACCTTTAGTTCCCCCTTTCGGAGCCGTTACCTCCTAGAATACCTCCGTAGTGGAAGACGGAAGCGTTGCGTTGGGCCTCACCCACCTCTAAACCAGTAAAGCACTACCGGTCAGACCTATCGTACGCCTCAACGCTTGGTGCACAGAGCGGACTCCTGCGTACTCTTGCTGGCTGGTGCACCGGACTTCTGTTGGCGAAGTGCTAACCACACTTGCCAGGTCAGCATATTGGCATCGGTGCATCGACCCTCCAATACCGAAGACCCACCACCTTAATTTTCTTTCCTGACCATGCACATGCAATATTGATCGTATCAAACAATCGAGCAGAAGCTCCCCGGACAATCCTGTCCGTCTCTTAACCAATCGAGCCGAAGCACCCCGGACCATTCTGTCCGGCTCTTAACCAACCGAGCCGAAGCTCCCTGGACCATTCTGTTCGTCTCTAAACCAACCGAGTCAAAGCTCCCAACTATCTTCCTGTGCTAACAATGTTTGTGAAACGTGCAACCCTAATTACTAATTTACTCTTATCAATTTGTTAATACGGTTTACGTTAACACAGGACTGCCCCCGGTATTCCCTATGAAGGGCTCTCAAAGGGCACTTGGAACTATGATGGTAGCTGAAGCCCATCGTTCCCTTTCGCAAGGCACTTATTGTTATTGGTTGATTCCTGTGCGAATAGAAATATAGAAACCGGAAAGTGGAGTAATGCAATTTTTATTATCCAAAAAACGGAGTATTACAAAGGTATAGCCTCCCTTATATAGAATGGAGGAGATGGGAGAGAATACAAATACCCAATGTGGGACTAAATACACAAAAATATCAATTACAAAGCTAACCGCCAATCCGCCCAGGAGACCGCCTAATCGTGCGGTTAGTAGGCACTAACCGCCCGGTCACCATCAGAGAACACGCAGCCGACCATCGAGATCCCAGAGATTAGCCGGCAGACCGCCCGGCAACCAACCCGCCAGTCTTAGCCGCCTGTCCGCCAAGGTCTATACAGCAACACAGAGATTAGCCGGGCTGACCGCCCGGCTACCAAACCGCCAGTCTTAGCCGCCTGTCCGCCCAGGTCTATACAGCAACACTCCCCCTCAAGCTGGAGCATAGATGTCAATCATGCCTAGCTTGCTGCAAATGTGGAAGAAAGAGGCGGACACAGGTTTTGTGAATATATCTGCCAGCTCTTTCTCCGTGGTAACAAACGGAGTGCAAATCTGGTTCTTCAACACTTCTTCTCGAATGAAGTGACAATCAACCTCTATGTGCTTTGTTCGCTCATGGAAGACCGGATTTTTAGAAATGTAGATCGCAGCTTTGTTGTCGCAGAACATGGGAAGTGGATAGTTGTAGACCTCTCCTAGATCCAGCATGAGAGCCCGCAACCATTTTAACTCACACGTGGTTGATGCCATGCTACGATATTCTGCTTCCGCACTAGACCTGGAGACGACTGACTGCTTCTTGCTCTTCCAGCTAACCAAGTTTCCTCCAACAAACGTGCAAAATCCGGAAGTCGACTTGCGATCCCCTTTGTCGTCCGCATAGCTAGCGTCGGAGTACGCTTCGACTCTTAGGTGACCGTTTTTCTGAAAGAGAAGACCTTTCCCAGGTGCGGACTTCACATACTCCAATATCCTTAGAGCAAATTGAAGATGACATTCCCTAGGCGACTGCATAAACTGGCTGACCTTTCCCACTGCATAGGAGATGTCTGGTCTGGTCACCGTAAGGTAGATGAGTTTGCCAACAAGACGCCGATACCTCGTAGTATCCAATAGAGGTGGTGATTCGTCTGTCCATGTCTTGTCTTCTCCAGGAGCCATGGGACACCGGGCAGGTTTAGCACCCGTCAATCCTGCCTCTTTCAACAAATCAAGAGCATTCTTCCGTTGGGAGAGAACCAAGGAACCCGGTTTCCGAGAGATTTCAATTCCCAAGAAGTATTTTGGAGAGCCCATATCCTTCGTAACTAGGTGTTGGCGGAGATGGACCTTCGTCAAGGCTACACCAGCTTGATCGTCGCCAGTAAGAAGAATATCGTCCACGTAAACAGCTAGCACAACCAGACCCGAAGATGTCTTGCGAATGAACAAGGAGTGATCAGCCGAACTCCTGGTGAAACCGATAGCCCCAACGATGCTACTGAACTTATCGAACCACGCCCTGGGACTTTGCTTTAGGCCATAGATGGCCTTCTTCAACCGGCATACTTGAGTCTCCCCCTGAGCAACATACCCAGGAGGTTGCTCCATGTAGACGTCCTCGTGAAGGTCACCATAGAGGAAGGCATTCTTGACGTCCAACTGCGAAATGGGCCAATCCTTGTTGACCGCCACCGATAAAAGGACCCGAATGGTGCTAAGGCGAGCAACTGGCGAGAACGTGTCAAAGTAATCAACACCATAGGTCTGAGTAAACCCTTTTGCAACAAGACGGGCTTTGTACCGGTCCACACTGCCATCAGGACGGAACTTGACGACAAACACCCAGCGACAACCAACCACATCCGTGCCAAAAGGAGGAGGCACAAGGGTCCAAGTGCCCCGGTCAGAGAGAGTAGCAATCTCGTCATCCATGGCAGCCTTCTAGTGAGGAATATCAAGGGCTTCCTGGTAGGTGCGAGGTGTGGTAGTCGCGGAGATGGCTAGGTCAAAGTCCCTGCGAGAAGGTGTTAGCCGATCATAAGAAATAACAGCTGCCAGCGAGTGCTGGGTGCACGTCCGAACCCCTTTGCGAAGGGCAATGGGCAGCTCCAGGTCCGCGAGTTCCTCAGTCGTCGGTGCATCCGTGGCGGAGATAGCTGGCCCGGGAGAAGAGAGAGACGGCCGAGGGGACGAGGGAGAAGGATCATGATCAAGAGAAGGAGCGGCTGGTGGAGGTGGTGATGGAGGAAGCTCAAGAGGAGTGGATGTGGTGGAGAGAATGGGTGGAGAGGTCGAGTCGTTAGGAGAAAGAGGGAGGTTCGATCCATCGACCTGTGGGAGATCAGAAGAGAAGTAGGCGGCATTCTCAAAGAATATCACATCCGCCGAGACGAACTGCTTGCGATGAACAGGGTCAAAGCAGCAGTAACCTTTTTGGGTTGTGGAGTAACCCAAAAAGATACACTTCGTAGCAGGAGGGGACAATTTGTCGCGAGTTGCGGCAGGGCTATGAACAAAGGCAGTGCACCCAAAAATGCGGAGTGGTAAGGGAAAGGGGTCCTTGGAGGGATAGAGGATGGAAAAAGGGGTTTTGCCTTTGAGGACGGTAGAGGGAATGCGATTGATGAGGTAGCAGGAGATGAGGACCGCGTAGCCCCAATAGCTACGAGGAACCTGCATCTGCGTCATGAGAGTGCGAGCGACATCGAGGAGGTGACGGTTTTTACGTTCCGCCACCCCATTTTGCTGGGAGGTATAGACGCAGCTAGTTTAATGAATGATGTCATGTTGCGTACAGAAAGAAGCGAAATCACTACTCAGATACTCTTTTGCATTATCAGAGCGAAAAATTTTGACAGAAGCATCAAATTGATTTCTAATCATATAATAAAATGACGTCCATACAAAAAAAAGTTCAGAGCGATCCTTCAATAGATACACCCACGTACAGCGAGAATAATCATCAATAAAGGTTACAAAATAGGAACTTCCACGCCCGATGGTGAGGGTAGGGGAAGGTCCCCAAACATCAGAGTGAATAAGGTCGAACGGCTTGGAAGAGCCACGACCTTTCTTAGGAGGAAAGGGGGAACGGTGAAGCTTGCCCAGTTGACAGGCATCACAGTTGATAGGAGAGTCCTGCTGAGGTAGGTGAGGAAACAGTTGGTGGATGAGACGCGAGGGAGGATGCCCCAGGAGAAGGTTCCACTGAAGAAGATCTGTAGAAGCGGGAGAGAAAACGGTAAGAGCAGATACATCATCAAGGAAGTAGAGACCGCCCCTCTCAGTCCCAGTAGCAATCGTCCGCTTGGAGTCCGGGTCCTGAAACGAACAAGAAGAAGGAGTAAATGTTACCGAACACTGAAGTTGCTTGCAAAGAGAAGTAACCGACAATAAATTGCACGGAAACTTGGGCACATAAAGAGTATCCGCCAGGCGAAGGGACGGAGTAACTTGAACCATGCCCGTTCCATGCACCGGAGAGGGAGAACCATCCGCAATGAGAACAGGGGGCAACCGATCATGTGTTTCTAGGAGAGAAAAGCACTGAGGATTGCCCGTCATATGATTAGTGGCGCCAGAGTCGATTAGCCATTTACCTTGGGTAACCACGTGGGCACTACCTGAAGTCGTGGCCACGGAGGCAGATGGATTGGAAGAAGTAGGAGTATCACCAGCGGGACGAAGATGCGGATGCTTTGTCCAGCAGCGGTCAACCAAGTGTCCTGGGCGGCCACAATGAGTACAGAGGTAGCGAGAAGGGCCACGCCCGCCAGAGTGGTTACCACGACCACTAAATCCACCACGATGAGCCTGGTGGGCATAGGCATCCGGAGCCGGAGGAGCGACAAGCAAGGGGCGTTGGAGCAGAGAGGTAACAGCGGCAATGCGGGCAGCAGTAGCATCCAGGGTAGGAGACTCAGCCTCTCCAAGAATTTGCTGCCGGATCATATCGTATGAGTCCGGAAGCCGCAGAAGGTAACAGACCACTAGGAGTTCCTGGAAGTGCTTCAGCTGAGTGGCCACATCTGTAGAGAGAGGACGATTTTGTAGAATCTCAGCTCCAAGGGCTTGGACCTGTTGGTAAGCGGCAGAAGGGGACATGGACGGGCGAGCAAAGAGATCCGCATAGAGAGTATAGATGCGAGATGTTTGTCCCCCCTTGGAGTAGAGAGCGGCCAAGTGATTCCAAGCTTGTTTTACCGTCTCATCGTGACGGATAATAGGAAGACATTCATCGGACAGGCTGTTCGCCAGCCAAGTACGAACCAGCGCATCATTCGCATCCCAGTCATTGAACAGGGCAGAGTCCGCAGGCGGAGGGTCATCAGTAAGATGATGACGCTTGCGCTGAGAGCGGAGAAGAAAAGTGAAGGAGACACTCTAGTCGGGATAATTGGGCCCCAGAAGTTTAGAGATGGTGCCAAGATTCCCGGAAGCAGGAGGCGGAGGAGGAGGCGGTGGGACAACGACAGTAGACGAGGTGGAGCCATCAGAATTGGTCATCCTAGAAGAGAGGTCGCGCGGTTAAGAGGAGAGACCGGGCGAGCAAAGGAAGGAAGAGTTCGCAGCGGTCACAATTAGACCAGCGGCAAGCAATGCCACGACCAAGCTGCGAAGCACAAGAAGAGAAGCCGCACGGTTAACAAGGGAAACCGGGCGGGAAGAAGAAGAAGAAGCCGCGCGGACAAAAAAGCAAACCGCGGCGGGCAGAGAGAAGAAGCTGCAACAGTCACGGTGTCAGCACACTAGCGGCAAGAAGGGCAGAGAGGCCGCCTAAACAAGGCAGAACTCGCGCGAACAGAGAGAAATCGCGCGGATAGGAAGAAAAAGATCTGCAGCGGTCACGATGGAAGACACCAGCGGCCAGAGAAGCCACGACCAAGCCGCAGAACCAAATAGAGGGAGAGAAGTCGGGCGGGTAGCAGACAGACTGCGCGAACAGAAGAGGAGGATAGAAGAATCCACGGGAGAAGAGAGCTCGCGTGAGCTGAAAGACAGGCCGCGGCGAGTAGGCAGAGGTCGCACGGACAGAAGAAAACGCAATCAGGAGGACTAGATCGAGTCCTCTGATACCATATGCGAATAGAAATATAGAAACCGGAAAGTGGAGTAATGCAATTTTTATTATCCAAAAAACTGAGTATTACAAAGGTATAGCCTCCCTTATATAGAATGGAGGAGATGGGAGAGAATACAAATACCCAATGTGGGACTAAATACACAAAAACATCATCTACAAAGCTAACCGCCAATCCGCCCAGGAGACCGCCTAACCGTGCGGTTAGTAGGCACTAACCGCCCGGTCACCATCAGAGAACACGCAGCCGACCACCGAGATCCCAGAGATTAGCCGGCAGACCGCCCGGCAACCAACCCGCCAGTCTTAGCCGCCTGTCCGCCCAGGTCTATACAGCAACAATTCCCTTAACCCATTCCCTTCTCATATTACAGTGGGCTAATCCTAGGGTGATTTTGACTCTTCCTCTCCTCGGGGAAGATGATCTTTCATCGAACCCGAACACCTCTAAACTCTAGCCAAACCACTTCTTACTACTCTTCCTATCCATCTATAGTGAAATCATCCACATCAGTCCACCCAGCTAAAATGACTAACTCCAACAACAATCCCAGATCATGTCCTATTGCAAATTAACAATTTGTTATATGCAGACCAACCTAGGCTTTATGTCAAACCGGATAGGAGACAATCAAAATAATCATTCAAATGCCCTAAATTATTTTCTGGGAACTTATCATGACACAAATAGACTAAATCCAGAAAATTGTAATTTTCCTAATTTATTTGGCATATAATTAATTTTCCTTAAAGCTTCTAAGGGCTACCAATTGAACTTGAAGTGCACTTTTCAGGTATGTATAAAGCTTCATAAAATCATGATAAATTCTAAACAATAATTTAACAGTAAAGCCAAGATATAACAATTTTTCCAGTAATTTTAGGGACTCTAATTTAATTTTGATAATAAATCCTATCTCCTTCCATTAATGAAGTAAGTGCAGTAGATAATCATCCAAAAATTCTTATTTAATCTTATAGAGCAGATACAATCCTAAAAACATCAGTGGCCAAATTTCATAATTCTTCAATGGGGATTGAGCTCTAGAATAAATAATTACCAAAATATCAAAAAGCTATATTTGTGAAGCAAGTATTCTAAATATTCATCTAAAAATCATGAATAAAATTATACAACTAGATATTTATTTGAAAACATCATTGTCTAGGTTTCATAATTTTATAGTAGGTAATTTGCTCTAAATCATTTATTGACCATTATTGCCCTTTTGGAACTTGTGAAGGAAGTACTAGATATAATCGATATTCATTTAGACCTAAAGCATCTGCTTACCAAGTTTCATTAGATTCAAATTAACAGAGTAATCAAAATAATTAAAATACCAGTTTGGGCAAATTGATACCTAACAAATAAAGTACTTGAAGTATAATCCATAAAATTCTAATAAAATTACTAATGGTTTTACCTAGTCTAAAACTTACTCCACCCAATTTTCACAACTTTTAACTAAGGTTTAGTGGCTGTGTTTTCATAATTGAGTTTCTACCCTAAAACTAGGGTTAGGGTTTTGAGGTGTATACCTACCTCCAAATCCTCTGAGATTTCTACCATAGAACTTAGAATACACTACCTTCAACTCTACTGAGTTACAAGGTCACAAAAGAGAATTTACCCCTATGCCCTTCGAAACACTCAAAAACCCTTCCTTAGGGTTTGAGTTTGAACCCTAGGGTAAATCAACCCTTAATCATACCATTTTCTTTAAGAGGGTGACATTAGCCATGTCAAGTCAGTGTTCAAAATTTCAGCCTCTATTGAGGTGATTTGACAACTAAAAACCTTAAGGGGGTGTTTGGACCTAAATAACCCTATAAGGGTCAACCTAGGGTTGGATAAAAACTATTCAAAATATCTCCAAATGAGATTAAATTTTTACCAGAGCCTTAACATGCCCTATAAGACTACCCACCCAAATATGGTGGGATTTTGAGGTGTTTATGACACCTAATTAATTTATACATTGTTTATTAAATTTTTCCAAAAACTATAGAAAAATATTCTCCAAAAATTCCCATTTTTGGACATGTTCTAGGTATAGCTAAGGTATACCTCCTGACCAAATTTCATCTCATTTGGACAAGGGATGAAAGGTAAGCATCAATTTGAATCTCAGGATAGACCTAGGTATAGGTCCCACCAAAATGGGTGCTGTGATCAAACCACTTACCCAATCGAGTTGAAATTTTTTTTAGAGTAATCTAGACTCAAAGGGCTACAACTTCTGTGATTGGCCAGTTTTCCTAAAACGGCTTCTAAGTGCCTCATTTAATAGCATCAAAATGAGCTTAATAAAGGTGATTAATCACTATATATTATCTATAGATATATATCAGATTTAATATATAACACTGTTCATCTTCTCAAAAACCCGAAACCAGTAACCTAAAAATGCTTAAAACCTTTAGCTTTGCTTGATCCACTTTCGGCCATTTGGCCACCTCCCTGGCCAGCCACCGCCACCACTACCTCCGTCGAGGTGGTGACTATCGATCGGCGGTGGTTTGGCCGCCGGAGGTGGTGGTTTCCGGCGAACCCGACTATCATGAATTTCGGAAAAACCATGAAAACGCTCACCTGATCCAGCTCTTTTGAGCCCGATGTCTCTCCTAATAATTCCTAAGATATATCCATAGATGAAGAGGTAGATGAGGACCTTATTCGCGGTTTCGAGTCGAGCCGATCATCGTGATGCCATTTGTGCGGTGGTGGCGTCGCCGGAATTCCCCAACGACAAGGTAATAAGCTCTAGCTTTATCGGGCAAGGGTGAAAACTTCCTCTCTAATTCTAGGGAGTCTTTTAAAGGATAAACAAGGCTGCGGGTGGGGGTATAAGCTGTCCAGCCATTAATGCCTCCTTAAAAGCATGCTTCGGCCATGGTGGAGGGGAGATGAAACGGCTCCAAAATAGCTAAGAGAAGGCTGGAAACTCCTCCTCTCCCCGAGAGGAGTTGAATCCAGCCGTTTCAAGGGGGAGAGGATGGAGCTGAGCCTTAAAAGCAATTTATGGCCATGGAAACCGTTGCTTGGCCATGGCTGGAAGGAAGAGGAGATGGCTGCCACGTGGCATAGCCGGTCAAAATCATAAAATAAGACTTAACTAAGTCTTAATAAGAGAAAACAACCCAATAACGCATTCTGTCCCACTTCCTAGACCGGCCCGGTTCAACTGAACCATCGGCCAAGCTTAAAAAGTTTCTAAGTAAAATGGCGTTGAGTGAGCTCAGCTCACTAAATGCCATCTAGGCTACGGCGTTGAGTGAGCTCTGCTCACTCAACGCCATCCATGCTGCGGCGTTGAGTGAGCTCTGCTCACTCAACGCCATCCAGGATACGTCGTTGAGTGAGCTATGATCACTCAACGCCATCCAGAATACGACCCTTCCAGGCTATGGTATTGAGTGAGCTCAGCTCACTCAACGCCATCCAGATTATGGCGTTGAGTGAGCTCTGCTCACTAAACGCCATCCAGACTATGGCGTTGAGTGAGCTCTGCTCACTAAACGCCATCCAGACTATGGCGTTGAGTGAGTTCAGCTCACTCAACACCATCAGATTATGGTGGTTAGTGAGCTCTGCTCACTCAACGCCAACCAGACTATGGCATTGAGTGAGCTCAGCTCACTCACCGCCATCCAGATTATGGTGTTGAGTGAGCTCTGTTCACCCAACGCCACCCAGACTATGGCGTTCAGTGAGCTCAGCTCACTTAATGCTATCCAGATTATGGTGACTATGGCGTTGAGTGAGCTCAGCTCACTCAACGCCATCGAGATTATGGTGTTGAGTGAGCTCTGCTCACTCAATGCCACCTAGACTATGGCGTTGAGTGAGCTCAGCTCACTCAACGCCATCCAGATTATGGTATTGAGTGAGCTCTGCTCACTCAACGCCACCCAGACTTTGGCGTTGAGTGAGCTCAGCTCACTCAACGCCATCCAGATTATGGTGTTGAGTGAGCTCTGCTCACTCAACGCCACCCAGACTTTGGCGTTGAGTTAGCTCAACTCACTCAACGCCATCCAGATTATGGTGTTGAGTGAGCTCTGCTCACTCAACGCCACCTAGACTATGGCATTGAGTGACCTCAGCTCACTCAACGCCATCCAGATTATGGGGTTGAGTGAGCTCTGCTCACTCAACGCCACCTTGACTATAACGTTGAGTGAGCTCAACTCACTCAACGCCATCCAGAACACACCCGATGGCGTTGAGTGCAGTCACTGTACTCAACGCCATTCAACTTATGGCGTTGAGTGCACCCGACGCGCTCAACGCCAACCCACCTCTAAGATAGAGTTGAGTGCAGTCAGTGCACTCAACGCCATTCTGCTTCTGGCGTTGAGTGTACTCGATGCACTCAACGCCCGAGTCCCAATCTTATTTTAAGCAAGTTTCTGACCTACTATTTGTAGACCAAGGTGATTTTCACCTTCCTTCCTAAGCTCTCTTGGTCTTTTGGGTTTCCTAGGGTTTTGTCATGACCTAGTCTTGACAAAACCACTCCCGAGGGTCTAGCTGGAAATGAGATGTTACAAATCCCAATAAACAAAATAAAGATTTCGTGCCCGAAATCAAGGTTAAGCCTACGGGGGCTCCTATCCAGGAGAAAGAAACTTATAACATCCCATGAGAATTGAAAGATTTACCTCATGACGCCATGTTTGCTATATGAGGTTTGAAGGCGATAGTCAAATCTAAGACCAATTCGCCCAATTGACAAAGTCTAGACTCCAATAAACAAAAGATTAGCACATATTCTTGAAATTTTAGTCCTACTAGTTTAAAATAGGAAAGTAAATTGAACGTCCTGATAGGTTGTGAGGTATACCTGACTGAATAGCTCCAGATACTTTTTCGCATAAGGTCCTGCAGTTCCCAGGTATGCTCCTCCTGACCGTGGTTCCTCCACAGAACTTTGACTAATGGGACTTTCTTGTGACACAAGGTCCGTACTCCTATGTCATCGATCCGAACCGGCTCCAAGTGAACTGACTGGTCGGAAGCTACCGACCCATCTGTGGTCAAAATCTGCTGCTCCGGGCGCAGTAGAGCCCTTTTAAGTGAGGAAATATGAAACACGTTGTGTAAACCTACCAGTTTTGGGGGCAACTCTAGCCTATAAGCTAGGGGTCCGATCCGCTCCAGGATCCTGTAGGGGCCCATATACCTAGGGCTGAGCTTCTTCTTCCGACCACGCACCCGTGAAACTCCATGCATGGGCCGGATCTTCAAAAACACTCGGTCCCCCACCTGAAATTCCACCTGACGATGTCGGGTGTCATAGTACTTAGCCTATCTACTCTGCGCTTCCAGCATCCTGTCCCGTATCAGTCTCACCTGAGCCTCGGTGTCTTCGACAAAATCTGATCCCAACACCTTCGGATCCTCATCCTGAATCCATGAAAGCGGAGTGCTACATCTCCTTCCATACAAGGCTTCATAAGGAGCCATTCTTATGCTGGACTAGTAGCTGTTGTTATAGGAGAACTCGACTAGTGGTAAGAGTTTCTCCCAAGGTTCCCCACGGTCCAATATGCATAGCCTCAGGAGCTCCTCCAATGTCCGATTGGTGCGTTCCGTCTGCCCATCCGTCTGGGGATGGAATACGGTGTTGAAGGTCAATCGCATGCCAAAGTAATCCTGCACGGATCTCTACTGCCTGGAAGTGAACCAGCCATCCCGATCCGACACGATCGTCCTGGGCACCCCGTGGTATCGAACAAACTGCTCCACAAATCTCTGCACTAGTACTCCCACAGAGTCATTCTTCCTGATCGGAATAAATCTGGCCACCTTCATCAACCGATCGACGATGACCCAAATTGAGTCGTTTCCCGTCCGTGATCGGGAGAGGCCATGAATGAAATCCATCGCGATGTCCTCAAATTTCCTCTCCGGTACCGGGAGTGGCTGTAGCAATCCTGCGGGGTTCCTGCACTCCGCCTTCACCAGTTGGCATTGTAAGACCCCCATTTTTTTTCATTTTAGACACCGGGGTCTTAGGCCCAAAACCGTCGCCTTGCGGTGATACCTTCGCACCAGGGAAGGTCGTCACTACAAAACGCCGATCCTGCCGGCCAAATCGATCACAATTGTAGCAATAAATTAAAAGCAAGTCCACAGGAATCACATGTATAGAAAATAAGCTCCACGAAGGGAGTGTCCACAGATAGTACATATAACAGAAATCTCGGGCTTATGCCCGGTACAACATGTCCTCACTACAAATCGCTAATCGCGGAAGCAAACTAATATAACTACTAGTGGTCGGGACTCACAGTCCCTGCTGTCTGGACTCCAGTACTAGACTGTCCGATCTCCAAGCGTGCCGACCTCCGGGGCTGCTCCTCCATGCTGGGCTTCGTGGTCCCCTAAAATGATGTGGTTCGAAAACCATTAGTCTAAAAGACTAAGTCCTATCGTCCCCCGCCCCTTCCCCCATGGCTCCTAGGCACCGAGCGGGGAGAAGGAAAGGGAAGGACATGAAGGTGGAGTATATCAAATAGCAGATGGCAGCGGAGCTAAACTAGCAGTTCAAAAAGATGGTAATAATGATATAAAATTTGAATAAGAAAGTAACCTTGACTTATGCGATACACATAAGCTAAGGGATCTCTTGCAGGGCTCCTATCGTATAAAAAGTCCCATACCGATTTCTACGATAGGGTGTCGGTTTTACTAGCAGGCTTAAATATATAGTACTGAAAGAGAACCTTGACTTATAAGCACGCTCGCACGAACTTATAGGCCAAGGGGTCATTCTGCAGGGCCTAATGTATAGAGCGTCCCATACCGCTTATACATTAGGTGTCAGGTTATATGCTATGGTTATGCTATGAAATACAATTATGCTATGTCGTGAACATGCAAGTGCAACTCACCCACTCGACTCTGTGTACACAGACCTTTAGTTCCCCCTTCCGGAGCCGTTACCTCCCAGGATACCTCCGTAGTGGCAGACGGAAGCGGTGGGTTGGGCCTCGCCCACCTCTAAACCAGTAAAGCACTACCGGTCAGACCTATCGTACGCCTCAACGCTTGGTGCACAAAGCGAACTCCTGCATACTCTTGTCGGCTGGCGCACCGAACTTCTGTTGGCAAAGTACTAACCACACTTGCCGAGTTAGCGTATTGGCGTCGGTGCATCGACCCTCCAATACCGAAGACCCGCCACCTTATACCTTCTATGCACATGCAATAGTTATGAGTCCAAACAACAACCGAACCAAATCTCCCCGGACTATCCCATCCGTCATAATCAATAACCGAGCCGAAGCTCCCCGGACTATCCCGTCCGTCATAATCAACAACTGAGCCGAAGCTCCCCGGACTATCCCGTCCGTCATAATCAACAATCGCGCCGAAGCTCCCCGGACTATCCCGTCCGTCATAATCAACAACCGAGCCGAAGCTCCCCGGACTATCCCATCCGTCATAATCAACAACCGAGCCGAAGCTCCCCGGACTATCCCGTCTGTCATCATAACCACTGGGATTATTGCCCGAGGAACCCAAACTATCTCTCGGTACATTGTGGTTTGAGAGTGTGAAATCCTAAGTTTACTATTTACTCTTCAGTTTATTTTATGCCTACGACTCAGGTTTGACCCAGGACTGCCCAAGGTATTCCCTGTGAAGGGCTCTCGAGGGCACTAGGACCTATGATGGGCTGAATCCCAAAGCTCCCTTTCGTAAGGCACTTATTCTTGTTGGTTGATAACTAATCCCATATCCCTTACCCACTCCCTTTTCATATTACGCTAGGCTAAACTTAAGGTGATTTTGACCTTTCACTCTACGGGGAAGACGATCTTTCGTCGATCCCGAACACCATCTAACTTTTAGCCAAACCCAACCTTTTCTCATCCAACCATGAGGGATGAACTTATTCTAAATTATCCAAACCTATAACCACTAATCTCGACTTATGTGCCTAACTTGTATTCCAAAATATTTCTGCCGATTTACTATATGCAGACCACCAAGGTTTAATGCCGTGTAAAATGGGAAGTACATCAAATAATCATCCAATACTCCTATAATAATTAATGGGGGTCCATTATGACCTTTATTGCCCAAATCCAGAATTTCACAATTTTTCTATTTATCTAGTTATTTATTAAATATTCCTAGTGGCCAAGGTCTCCGAGATTGAACAGGAGGTACCAAATTTAGACAAGATACAATTCCCCCAGATTTATGTTATACTCATTATAAACATTTAACCTAAGATCCAAGGTCTCTTAAATTTTCAGCAAGGTTTAGGCCACTGATTTTATTTTAAAGGTAACTTGCAATAATTTATTAAAATAGATAAACAGGGCAATATTATTTCTAAAAATTCAAGGAAAACTCTAACCGAATTGCAAGGGCATATAAATGCTCTGGGTCAAATATCATAAGTGATTAAGGAGATATAAGCCTCAAACAAAAATCATGAACAATTTTCCAAAATTACTAAATGCAGACCACCAAGGTTAAACTTCATGTAAAATGAAAAGTACATCGAATGATCATCCAATACTCCTATAATAATTAATGTAAGTTCCTTATAAACTTTAAGCCTTAAATCCAGAGACCTAAAATTTGCCTTTTTTATTTAATAATTTATTTAATTATTATAGTGACTAAAGTTTCCAATAATGAACATGAGGTACCAATTTCAGACAAGATATCATTCCACTAATTTTATATGATATTGAAAATAAGAATTTAACTCATCCTCCAAAATATCTAAATTTTTCAGTAAGGTTTTATCCCAAAATTCTTATTTCATTTTAATCCATAAAAATTCATTTAAAGAGATATAAAAGACTATATTACTTCCAAAAATTCATAGAAAATTCAAGTATGATTCAAATGGCATATAAATGATCTGAGACAAATTTCATAATTTATTTATCAGTAAATAGACTTAAATAAATTATTGAACAATTTCCTCATTTAACAAGCTTGTGAAGTAAGTATCTCCAATTTGTATTTAAAAATTCTCATAAAATTTATATATGTCTATAATGCTTCAAGACTGCCTCTGCCAAACTTTGATGTCTTCCCAAGGGGCAGAGGGACCATAATGATCAATTTATTTAATTGAGGCATCCCCTTGTATTATAAAGGAAGTACGATAAATATTATCTCAAAATTCCCAATTAAATTACCAAACGCTGCTAATATCATTATGACCATTCTACCAAAATTTCATCTTAGTTTGAGGAGCTTAACTAGCCCATTCCAACCCTACAATATTTGTGCCCTAAATTAAGGTTAGGGTTTTGTGGGTCCCAAACCTTCCAAAATACCCTAAGATTTTCACCAGAGGGTTTTAGTTACCCTAATACCCTCCCTACAAAATTTCATAGTCATACAAGGTGTTTAGGCCACATGCCCTTCACAAGGTACAAAAGCCCTTCCTTAGGGTTTGACCTTGGATCTTGGGGCAAGTCAATTCCAAACCTCCCCATATTTCATTGGAAGGTGTAAAAGTTCATGCCAAGTCAGTGGCCCAAATTTGAACCTCTGTTGAGGTGAATTGGACATCCTAAACCAACAATACATTTTTGGACCAAAATGCCCTTCTTAGGGCAAGGCTAGGGTTGACATGATTTCTATTCAAATCACCCCCAAACTTAATGAAATTTTAACCAGAGATCTATATTGACCTCTTATATTTCCCACCAAAATTTTGATGAATTTGGGCTTCATTTGACCCATAAATTAATTTACCCTAGATAAATTAAATTATTTACAAAACTATAGAAAACTAATTCCCAAAAATTCCCATTTTTGGGCAGGGTCTACATATTGGGTAGGGTGACGTTCTTCCAAAATTTCAGCTTATTTGAGCTAAGGATGAAGTGTGGGCACTCTGTTTAATGTTTGCCTAGTCCTATGTATAGATCCCACTAAAATGGGTGCCCTGGTCAAACCAAGCACCCAAATGGGTTCAAACCAATTTTGTATGAAAATAGACCCACGGGGATACATTTTATATGTTTACAATTTTTCATGAACATGCCTCTAGGTATTTTTAAAATTTAAAACCATTAAATACAAAAACTGTGATAGAAATGAAATAAATAAGAATTTTATATCCTATAGTATTTAATCATCCCTTGCACGAATTTTGGCGCGCCTTGGACGACATCCCGTCATCTTCTACCTCGAGCAGACAGTCGAGATCAATCCCGACTGGGCCGAATTCCAGCTGCTGACGCCGGCGCTCCGGCCACCTCCCCGGCCGGCCACCGCCGCCAACACCTTCGTGGTGGTCGGGGCTATCTCCCGGCGGTAGCACGGCCGCCGGGGAGCACTATTCCGGCGAACCCGAAGGTATGGATTTTCATGGAAAATCCATGATTTTGAAAATCCGATTAGGCTCAAATGAGCCCTAACCTTGTCTCTAATGATTCCTAAGGACTCCCCATGTAAGAAGGAGTGGAGGAGGACCTGTTTGGCGGCCTGAAGTCGGGAGGATCACCGGAATGTCATGGTGGTGGTGGTCGAGTTCCTTCAAAGTACCAAATTTATGCTTGGCTCCTTCAGGTAAAGTGTGGGAATTCCTCCCTGGCATCCAGTAAGGCTTTTAAAAGGGAGAGGGGAGGTGTTAGGTGGCTGAAAACATTTTGGCAATTTTTGGCCATGGTCAAGGTTGGCGGCTTGGTTGGTAGGGGGGGAATGCATGGCTCCAACCAGTCAATGACCAGCTGGTTGGATTGGGGCTGCCTTCCTTGTCCAAATGCAATGAATGGAGGGGGTTGGGGAGGGGGAGGATGAGCCCAAAGTCCTCCTTCCTTTTTCTTCCTTCTCTTTCTCTCTCCTCCATGGATGGCTTTCTCTCTCCTACACACCAAGCTGAATCCAATGGCTCCTACCTAACCCAATGGCAGCCCACATGTCTATTTTATCCATCAAACAAGGTTAGCCCAATCAAAATGGGCTTGAGCTTGAGTTAGCCTATTTGGGCTAGCTTGACCCAAACTTGGACTAGGGCCCACTTAGGTCAATTTGGTCCTTGAGGTTTCCTTAATGGGTCCTTGGTGACCCATTAGCCTCCCCTAGGGTGAAGGTGGGGATTGGATTGGCCTTTGAAGGTCACTTGACCCTTAACTAGGGCACTTTGACCATTTTAGGTCCAGAGTTGAGTTTGTTCAACCTAGCCTTTTTGATTGGTCCCAATGGGTCCTTGGTGACCCTTTGGCCTCTCACTAGGGTTATGTGTAACAACCCCATCCGTTAAATGACGTATAGTAGAAGGTCCGGCCGGGGCCCCACACTATATGCCACAAACAGACGGTGAGGTCACAGGATAATACCAAACCATACGAATCCTAACTCAGAGCATTCTAGCGGAATTGTATTAAGTGTAAGAACTCATATCAATGAATGTCCACTAATATATAAATATCACATTTATATAAAAGGCCAGGAATGTTTACAACACCACACCGCACAGGGCCTTAAGGCCTTATAAGTTACTCTTTACAATACATATAATTTCATACATCGGCACGCAGGCCGGCCACACATGAAATCCAACACTTCGCACGGCCTTCAAGGGCCTACCAGCAGCATGGGCTTTTGCCCGCTCAATCCAATCAGCCCGCAACACCTGCATATGGACGTCCACCCCATGGGTGATAAACAAAGCAACGGTCAGCATTCAGCTGACCAATTATAACGACCCCACCCCTTACCCGGGGCAGTGGTTCCTTCCCTGCATGTATAGCAATTTTAACAGATATATAACATACACACCACATCACAAACGCCGGCCTCAATGCAAGGCACTCTATGCACTCAGGGCACCTTTATGGTTTGTACTTGGTAGGCGGGCATAAGCCTCCAAACCCCTGTTGAAGACCTCATGCACCCGTCTCACTCAGAGGTACGCACCACACCAAAACCCGTGAGCACTACCAGTCGACCTACCCACGTAGTGTAACAAGCCTAGGGAATTCGCCCTGCTGCTTTGCTACCAATCGACCGCTCATCCGATCTTAACATCGCCACTTGGTGGAATGGGCATAAGCCTCCAAATCCCTGTTGAAGACCTCCCGCGCCCACCCACTCAGAGGTGTCCGCACTCCATCAACCAGCTCTTAGCAAGCATGCAACCAAAGGAGCTATGCAAAGCATCCTGACCACCAAGCACATCGTCCTCACCATCTCCGCAGGCTAAACGATGAATACACGAAGTCTTCTCCGGTTCGCACTATAAACATCACCAATCCCGACATACGTCTGGATGGGCTTCACACAGCATGCCTATGCCGTACTACATATTTCCGGCTCTAGATGCAGACTCAACTGCTGGAATCACTTACGCATTTCCATCTCTTGATGGAGGATCCCATGCACATGCAAAACAAAGGGCTTCACCTGCCCAAGGAAGAAAGATCGTTACCCTTGACGATCGCTTCGGCGCCATAGAAAAACTAGCCGGATGGAAATCACCGCAGCGGCCATGCTTCCGCAACGCTGCACCCGGCTCTCTATTCGGCTCGACGAAGCTCCACCGGCGGCTGGAAAGCTCCTCCTCCTCCTCCTCCTCCAAGCTCTCCTCTCTTTCTTCTCTTTAGAGAGAGAAAGGCTAAGTGGAAATGAGATTTCATCTCAATCCACGGCCTTAAAGAGGCTGGAAAAGCTTTGGACCACAAGATCCAAATAGAAGGAAACGAACGGCCGAGATCTGCTCTGAAAAACATTTCAACAGGCCTGACACGCCCTGTGACACGCCCGTGTCACAGGCCGTGTTCCCCAGTCGGTTAGCAACCGACTCGAAAGATACCAGAACACGAGCTGGGACACGCCCGTGTCGAACCTGACATGCCCGTGTTCCAGGCCGTGTTCACGGCCGTGTTCAAGGCCGTGTTCACGGCCGTGTTCAAGGCCGTGTACCTCTCTGACTCAAACAGGCCATTTTCCAATTTTAATGTGTGACACGCCCTGGGACAAGCCCGTGTCCCAGGCCGTGTCGCCGCTTGACGACCGCTGACCGTCAACTTGACACCGCGACACGCCCAGAATGGACACGTGTTGGACACGCCCTGGGACACGCCCGTGTCGAAGGCCGTGTCCCAGGCTCGACGATCGTCGACTAAGCTGAACACGCCCTGGGACACGCCCGTGTCCCAGGCCGTGTATACCCGACACGCCCTGGGACATGCCCGTGTCCCAGGCCGTGTCTAACAGCCTCCAACCCAAAACTGTGCACAAACATATTTTGAGATTCTGGGGTGTTACATTATGAGGGTATGTGTGGGGTCCAATTGGCTAAGGGACTGCAATTGGCCCATGTGTAGGTCAATTTGACCCAATTAGGGTTATAGTTGACTTTGGTCAACTTAGCCCCTTTGACTGCCTTCCATGGGTCCTTAGTGACCCATTGACCCCTTTACTAGGGTTATGAAAGTATGAGTGTGGTCTTGGAGTCTTGGTGAAGCCCCATGATCACCTTAAACCAAAGTTTTGGAATTTACTATTTGCAGACCATAGTGCCCCTATCCACACCACCAGGTCCACTTGACTTTTTCTTGGGCTTCCTAGGGTTTTGTCATGACAAAACCACTCTTAGGGGTTTAGTTGGAAATGGGATGTTACAAATCCCAATAAACAAAATAAAGATTTCGTCCCCGAAATCAAGGTTAAGCACACGAGGACTCCTATCAGGGAGAAAGAAACTTGTAACATCCCATGAGAATTGAAAGATTTACATCACGACACCATATTTGCTATGTGAGGTTTGAAGGTGATAGTCAAATCTAAGACCAATTCGCCCAATTAGCAAAGTCTAGATCCCAATAAATAAAAGTTTAGCCTCTATTCTTGAAATTTCAGTCCTACCAGTTTAAAATAGGAAAATAAATTGAACATCCTGAGTGGTTGTGAGGTATACCTGACTGAAGAGTTCCGGGTATCTTTGTCGCATCAAGTCCTGGGGATCCTATGTGTGCTCCTCTCTTCCGTGATTCCTCCACAGGACCTTGATTAATGGAACCTTCTTGTGGCGTAAGACTCATACTCCCTTGTCGTCAATCCGGACCGGTTCTAGGTGAACTGACCGATCAGATGCTATCAGCCCATCTGTGGTTGTAACTTGCTGTTCTGGGCGTAGTAGAGCTCTCCTAAGAGAGGATATATGGAATACATCGTGCAGAATTGCCAGCTCCGGTGGCAGTTCCAGCCTATATGCCAAGGGATCGATCCGCTCCTGGATCCTATAAGGCCCCATATATCTTGGGTTGAGCTTCTTCCTCTGTCCGCGTACCCGAGTAACTCCATGCATTGGTCGGATCTTCAAGAACACCTGGTCTCCCACCTCGAATTCCACCTGACGGTGTCGAGCGTCGTAATACTTAGCCTGTCGGCTCTGTGCTTCTAGCATCCTGTCTCGTATCAATCTCACCAGAGCCTCGGTGTCCTCGACAAACTCCGAATCCAACGCCTTAGGGTCCTCGTCCTGTATCCATGACAATGGAGTCCTGCACCTCCGTCCGTACAACGCCTCATATGGAGCCATCCTTATACTGGACTGGTAGCTGTTATTATACGAGAACTCGATCAGTGGCAACAACTTCTCTCAAGGTTCACCACGATCCAATATGCAGAGTCGTAGCAAATCCTCCAGAGTCCGGTTGGTGCGTTTTGTCTGTCCATCCGTCTGGGGATGAAAAGCCGTACTGAATGTTAGTCGAGTGCCCAAGTAAGTCTGCACTGACCTCCACTCCCTGGACGTAAATCATCCATCCCGGTCCGATACAATCGACTTGGGCACGCCGTGATAATGGACGAACTGCTCCACAAACTTTCGGAATAACACACCCACCGAGTCATCCTTCCTGATTGAAATAAACTTGGCAACCTTCGTCAGCCGGTCGACGATCACCCAGATCGAATCATTTCCTGTCCTTGATCGAGGAAGTCCGTGTATAAAGTCCCATGGCGATATCATCGAACTTCCACTCTGGTACTGGGAGTGGCTGCAATAATCTTGCGGGGTTTCTGCACTCCGCTTTCACCAACTGGCATGCCTCACAATGGGTCACGAAGTAGGTGATATCCTTCTTCAGGCCGGGCCAGAACATAGTCTTCTTCAGATCTGCAGTCATCTTCGTAATCCCCGGGTGTACCGAATATCAACTGCAATGAGCCTCCATCATGATGTCCTCCCGGACCTGGCCTCCCTCCGGTATGTAAACCCGTCCTTTGAAGCACACTAAGTCATCCCTCAGCGAGTAGTCTCCCGCCGTGCCTGCTTCTAAGGCCCGGAATATCGGCTTTAGCTGGGTATCCTACCTCTGTCCATCCTTGACCCGTTCTCGAATGTCATCTGTGGTAATTAATGATGATAGATACTCCCGGTAAAACTCAGGGTGATCCTCGGACCAACCAACTCCAAGGCCATCAACTGTGTTTCTACTCCGGTGTTTGCGGTCTTTCGGCTCAGTGCATCTGCTACCACATTCGCCTTTCCCGGGTGATAGTGCATCTCGTACTGGTAGTCTGCTAAAAACTCCACCCATCGTCTCTGTCTGATGTTCAGCTCTTTCTGCGTGTCCACATACCTCAAATTTTTATGGTCAGAGTATATGTCGCAGTGGACACCGTACAGATAGTGCCGCAAGACTTTCAGTGCAAAAATGACAACTCCCATTTCTAAGTCATGGACTGGGTAGTTCTGCTCGTGCTTCTTCAGCTGCCGAGAAGCGTAAGCTATCACATGGCCATTCTGCATAAGCACTGCACCCATGCCCTGGTAGGAAGCATCGGTGTAGACTTGGAATCCTTCTTTCCCTGAAGGGAGGGCAAGTATAGGAGCCGAAGTGAGTCGTCCCTTTAGCTCTTGAAAAGCCACCTCACATTGCGGGGTCCAGATAAAGGGTACCTCCTTCCTTGTCAGAGATGTGAGTGGAAGGGCGATACGAGAGAATCCCTCTACGAACTTCCGGTAGTAACCGGCGAGTCCTAGGAAACTCCGCGCATCTGTGGCCGTCTTCAACTGTTGCCAATCCCAAACTGCTTGAATCTTGGCCGGGTCCACTGCCAACCCAGCACAACTGATGATATGGCATAGGAATACCACCTCCTTCAACCAAAACTGGCATTTGCTGAACTTCGCATAAAGGCGATGCTCCCGCAACCTCTCTAGAGTCAGTTCCAGATGCCGAGTGTGCTCCTCCTCCGTCCTAGAGTAGATCAGGATGTCGTCTATCAATACTATGACGAACACATCCAAGTAGGCCTCAAAAACCCAGTTTATGAGGCTCATGAATGCCGACGGAGCATTCGTGATCCCGAAGGGCATCACGGTGAACTCATACAGGCCATATATGCTACTGAAGGCCGTCTTCGGGATATCCTCCTCCTAGATCCGCAGCTGGTAGTATCCTGACCTCAAGTCCAGCTTCGAGAAATAATGGGCTCCCTCCAGCTGGTCGAATACTTCGTCTATCCATGGGAGCGGCTAGGTATTCCGGACGGTCAGCCTGTTTAGTGCTCGATAATCGATGCACAGGCGAAGTGTTCCATCCTTCTTCTTCACAAATAAGACCGGGGCTCCCCATGGCGAGGAACTCGGTCTAACAAATCCGTCTTCCACCAGTTCTTGGAGTTGGCTTCGAAATTCTGTCAGCTCTTTTGGGGCCATCCGGTAAGGGGCTCTAGCTGCCGGCTTAGCCCCCGACACTAGCTGTATCCGAAAATCCTGCTCCCGGTGCGGGGGTAGCCCAGGAAGTTTCTCTGGGAATACGTCGGCAAAATCTCGTACCACCGGAATATCCGAGGTGGAGACCTTGGCCTCAGGCATTTCAAATATCACCTCATATACTTCATCCCCCTATAAGTGAGCCTTGACAGCCTGTACAGATGTCAACATGAGAGGGGGAATAGATCTAGTACCTTCGATGACGAGGTAGGAATCCCCATGTCTCACGGTAACTCTCTTGGACATGCAGTCAATCTGAGCATGATTCCAGTTCAACCATGTCATTCCTAGGATCAAATCAAAGACTGGCATCTTTATGATCGTCGCTGGGGCTTCAAATATCTTTCCGCTGATCTCCGCCTCCATGTTACAGTGGGCAGAGGTGAACAGCTCTGATCCGTCGGGTAATCGTATCCTCATCATCAAACCCGTGAATCGCTCCACTCTTTCCACCCTTCTACGAAGGCTTCTGATACAAATGAGTGTGAAGCACCCGTATCAAATAGCGTATAAGCGGGTTTGCCGCTGATGAAAACTATTCCTGGGGGTGGGGAAAGTTAAATGTCTTAGAATCTAGCTATGGTTTTCTTCCCTATATTATCACTTCTATATAAACTTAAATGTCCTGAGGAAATAAGTTTACAATTTTCTGATGTACCAGTGATTACTTGCTCCGGGTTCCGGGGTTGAGCCAAATCCAGTGCATAAATTTGCTCCCTCTGCTGCCTGCGATCTGCACCCTGGAAACCACGTCCTCGACCACGTCCTCGTCCTCCAAACTGTTGGGCATACGGGGCAGCCTGGGGTGCTAGTAGAGGTGCTTCCCTCATAGGGCAGTTTCTCCGAATGTGTCCTATCTGGTGACAGTTGTAGCACTCTGGTGGGGGAAATGCCATACCCCCGGGTCTTGGTGCCTCCCTCATCTGAAGAGGCTGAGGGGCCAATATCACCTGCACCCTCGGCTCCTTCCTCACTTCCTGACGAGGCTGGTCCTCTGTCCTTCTCCCACCTGGTATAGCACCTTGCCGCTGATCATTTCTGGCTCTCCGGCCCTGATCCTCCGCTTACCGCTTCCAGCCCCGAGTGGTGTGCCAATCAGCCTCAATCCTCTTTGCCATCTCCAAAATCCGGGAGATAGACCCGTCGGATACAAACAATAAAGCCTCCCTCAAGTCCTCCCGCAGGCCCTTATAGAACCTCTTGATGTACCCCGCTTCGTCTAGCTGGTAAGAATCTGCATATCGAGCCAAATGGTCGAACTCCCGATGGTACTCTACCACCGTCCGGGTGCCCTGCTTCAGCTGTAAGAACCGCTCCTCCAACTCATCCCTAGCAGACTGCGGAACAAAATGCACCAGTAGCGCGGCCCTGAACTCTTCCCAGGTAACTTCCGCAACCTCCCTATCGACAAACGTCGTGTCCAGCAGCGTCTTCCACCACCTCTTGGCATGGGACTCTAAACAAGAGACCACCAATGGAACCCTTTCCTCCCAGGGGCACCGTATCCCGATCAACATTTTATACATAATGTCTAGCCATTCCTCTGTCCGAACAACCGATTCTGTCCCTAAGTTAGATGGAGGAGAGAGTCCTTGGAAGATGCTCAGCCAATTGGCCCCCGGGTTTGGCTGCGGGGCCGGAACCTGTTGGGCCGTGAAAGCATCCAGAATAGCTGTCAGGGTTTGCCCCATCTCCGAGTGTAGGAATGGAGTGGGGATCGGGGGAGGTGGTGCAATATTCGGAGTCTGCTGGTCTCCGCCTTGTGGTGTTGGCTACGCTGGGGGCTCCGTAACAGAAGTCAATTATAAGTAATCACACATAACTAACTAAAAGTGGACAATTTCATGTGATCCCCCATATGGGCCCACCACTGCTTCCGCTGCTTAGTTTGTCCCCAAACTAAACTCGTGCGGCGGTGGCCCGGGGTTTGTGGACTGCTACCTTTTGATCGATATGTTTTGCCTCTGATACCACTTGTAAGACCCCCATTTTTTTTTCATTTTAGACACCGGGGTCTTAGGCCCAAAACCGTCGCCTTGCGGTGATACCTTTGCACCCGGGAAGGTCGTCACTACAAAACGCCGATCCTGCCGGCCAAATTAGGCCTGCGAGCGATGCAGTTTGGTGTGGTTTGAGCCCAAACCAAAACCGCACCATAGGGGTGCGGTTTTTGACCAACCAAAACTGTACCGCACCGAAACCGTGCGGTGCGGTGTCGATTCGGTGCGGTTTATGGTCGGTTTTTGCGGTGCGGTTTCGGTTTTACAGCTTTTTGTCCCTTCTTGAGTTTGGGCAAGAATATTTTGTTATTAGATTATTGAAAATACTTACAGTCATCTAAAAATCTTAGAATTAATAGTTATAATAAATTAATAATCTACACATAATTTGCATACAATAAACCTGTGGTTTACAAAATATAATGCCGCTGAAAACCGGTGCGGTGCAGATTATTAATAGCTACAATCACGGAGCGCGTAGAATTATAGAGTGGAAAATAAAAGAGGATTAATAATTGAAAATAAAGGAGGAAGGTAATCTACACAAAATAAAATTAGATTATTAATTATGTGTAGAACTGTAGACAGACTCCTGTGGTTTACACATAATCTATACAAACCTTTATTATTACAAAAGAGGATTATTACAAAAGAGAAGATTACCTTCCCGCTGTTTACAATAAACCTTGATTATGTTTTATAAATTATAAAAGATTACCTTCCTCTTTTATATTTATAAAGCCACTGAAGACAAGTGCGCGTAGAATTAATAACTACAATAAACCTTTATTTTTTCAATTACCTTCCTCTTTTAAAATTTATAAATCATAATTGCGGTGCGGTACGGTTTACACGGTTTTTACGAACTGAAAACCACACCGCGCCAATAAACCTGCGGTTTTCAGACCCCTAAAACTGAACCGCACCGCACCCGATCGGTGCGGTTTGGAATGGGGTGTGGTGCGGTGTGGTTTTGCGGTTTGGTGCGTTTTTTGGTTTTCCTGCACAGGCCTAGGACAAATCGATCACAACTGTAGCAATAAATTAAAAGCAAGTCCACAGGAATCACATGTATAGAAAATAAGCTCCACGAAGGGAGTGTCCACAGATAGTACATATAACAAAAATCTCGGGCTTATGCCCGGTACAACATGTCCTCACTACAAATCGCTCATCGCGGAAGCAAACTAATATAACTACTTGTGGTCGGGACTCACAGTCCCTGCTGTCTGGACTCCAGTACTAGACTGTCCGATCTCCAAGCGTGCCGACCTCCGAGGCTGCTCCTCCATGCTGGGCTCCGTGGTCCCCTAAAATGATGTGGTTTGAAAACCATTAGTCTAAAAGATTAAGTTCTATCGTCCCCCTCCCCTTCCCCAATGGCTCTTAGGCACCGAGCGGGGAGAAGGAAAGGGAAGGACATGAATGTGGAGAATATCAAATAGCATATGGTAGCGGAGCTAAACTAGCAGTTCAAAAAGATGGTAATAATGATATAAAATTTGAATAAGAAAGTAACCTTGACTTATGCGATACACATAAGCTAAGGGATCTCTTGCAGGGCTCCTATCGTATAAAAAGTCCCATACCGATTTCTACGATAGGGTGTCGGTTTTACTAGCAGGCTTAAATATATAGTACTGAAAGAGAACCTTGACTTATAAGCACGCTCGCACGAACTTATAGGCCAAGGGGTCGTTCTGCAGGCCTAATGTATAGAGCGTCCCATACCGCTTATACATTAGGTGTCAGGTTATATGCAATGGTTATGCTATGAAATACAATTATGCTATGTCGTGAACATGCAAGTGCAACTCACCCACTCGACTCTGTGTACACAGACCTTTAGTTCCCCCTTTTGGAGCCATTACCTCCCAGGATACCTCCGTAGTGGCAAACGGAAGCGGTGGGTTGGGCCTCGCCCACCTCTAAACCAGTAAAGCACTACCGGTCAGACCAATCGTACGCCTCAATGCTTGGTGCACAAAGTGGACTCCTGCGTACTCTTCCCGGCTTGCGCACCGGACTTCTGTTGGCGAAGTGCTAACCACACTTGCCGAGTCAGCATATTGGCGTCGGTGCATCGACCCTCCAATACCGAAGACCCACCACCTTATACCTTCTATGCACATGCAATAGTTATGAGTCCAAACAACAACCGAACCAAATCTCCCCGGACTATCCCGTACATCATAATCAACAACCGAGCCGAAGCTCCCCAGACTATCCCGTCCGTCATAATCAACAACCGAGCCGAAGCTTCCCGGACTATCCCGTCCGTCATAATCGACAACCACGCCGAAGCTCCCTGGACTATTGTTGGGGTTTGTCTCCACAATACCTCAGATTTGTAGGAAGTCAGACCTTGAACTAAGATGAATTAAGATGTATTTGATGTGGTGTTTGAGTTGTATGTGTGCAGGTTCTAATTGCCAAGTGTTGACCAATGTCAGTCTATAATGGGTCACCAAACACAGGACCATGCAATGTAATCCCTCATTGTGTGATCCAAAGTGTTGGCCCATGTATAGCCTCTCTATTGGAATACACTTCTCATTCATGCACTTGGATTGATGGACAGCAGCATTGGAGCTAATTTCCTTAGAAAAATATTTCTAAGTCCAAAATACTCGAGTAACCCCTTTTTATACTCGAGTATCAGACTTAATACTCGAGTAGCTAGTTAGACATACTCGAGTAGTTAGTTAGACATACTCGAGTAATCAGTTAGACTTACTCGAGTAGGCTCTGAATACTCGTGTAGATAAATCTATACTCGAGTAGTTAGTTAGTCACTCGAGTAAGTTCTTTTCATACTCGAGTAAGTAACTTAATCACTCGAGTAAATCATGTATCATACTCGAGTAGCTCCATTTCTTCTCTTCTCTGCAAGTTCAAGCAGTCATACTCGAGTAGTTTCTTTTCATACTCGAGTAAGTGTTTCTATACTCGAGTAGTTGATTTTAATACTCGAGTAAGTATTCTGATACTCGAGTAGTTGATTTTAATACTCGAGTAAGTATTCTGATACTCGAGTAATTCTCCTTTCACTCGAGTATATCTTGCTGATACTCGAGTATATCTTGCTGATACTCGAGTATATCTTGCTGATACTCGAGTATATCTTTGCTGACACTCGAGTATATCTTTTCTGATACTCGAGTATATCTCTTCTGATACTCGAGTAGTTCATTTTTCACTCAAGTAAATTTCTCTTCTCATACTCGAGTATACTCCTCTTTGTCACTCGAGTATCTAAATTCCCATACTCGAGTATATCTTCTCTTACTCGAGTATAGCAGTTCTCTATTCCAGAATTTTTCTAAGTTCGAATTCGCCATAAGTATTTTGAATCCGTCATTTCTGATTGGTCCACGTGTCATCCTTAATTAAGATTATGACCGTTGGAGTCCACCTATAAATAGGTCATTTCAGAATTGACTAATTAACAAGATTACAGAGATATTCTTTTGAAGAAAGAGAAAATTCCGTGAACCCTAATTCTCACGCCGCCGCCGCCATCGTTGTTCACGGAAGAAACTCTGGATCGCCGATCTCCGTCTTCAACGACTATTTCTCCAGCGATCCAGACAAAAGTGAATCACTCGATCTCGCCGAGCCTCAAAGATTTCAGATCTATCTTCTCGATCGAGGTGGTTCTAGTTTTCAGATTCGTGGATCTCTCTCAAGTCATCTTCAACCTTTTCTGATCAAGCCGAAGTTCCTAAAGAAGAAGACTGTCAAAGATCCAGATCTGAGATTGTTGTTTTGATTTTTTTATTCTCAAACCAAAATTTCATTGTAGGAGTTTTTCTCCGAGATTTGTAGGAAGATCTTTCTTCCGAGTTTTGTAGATCCAGTTGGATCGAGTTTTGTAGGAACGTGGTTCCGAGGTGTAGGATTGTTTTCAATCCGAGATAGTGGAGTAGCCGAGTCTAGTGATTTGCTAGATCGGTGAGGAAAGTGGACGTACCCAAGGTTGGGGAACCACTATAAATCTCTTGTCGTCTGTGATTGCTTGATGTGTGCTGTGTTAGATTTTAATTCCGCATTTGACACGCATTTCACCTATTCACCCCCCTCTAGGTGATTTAGGCTAACAACTTAGACCTCTCAATTGGTATCAGAGGGAGGTTGATCGTTAAAAGGTTAACACCTTTATCGTATCCTTCTAAGTTGAGTATCAAGCATGAGTAAGACAAAGGATTTTGCCAAGCTCCCTATCTGCACCAAGAACAACTTTCCTATGTGGAAGGAAAGGGTCAAATTCTTCATGGAAGCTGTAGACCCTCGGATCTTCATGATTGTTAAGGAAGGTCCTCATGTTCCTATGACCGCATCAACAATAGATCCAACCAAAAAGGTACCAAAGAAATTGATGGATCTAGATAAGGATGAGATTGCACTTGTCTCTCTGGACAAGAAAGCAAAGAATATCATAGCAAGTGCAGTCGATGACTCAATGCTGCAAAATCTGATTCATTGCCAATCTGCCAAGGAGATGTGGTAATCCCTAGTGACTCTAATGGAAGGTACAGAGGAAGTGAGGGATGATCGTAGATCCCTACTGAACCAGAAATATGAAGCCTTCAGGCAGGGTCATAAGGAAGCCATAGCTGACACTTTTGAGAACTTCTTAAAGATAGTAAATGGCCTAAGAGTTTATGGACGTGTCTTTACCAACGGGGAACTCAATGACAAATTCTTGAGATCCCTAACCAAGGAATGGGACAATAAGGTATGTGCCATTCGGGAGTTTGGAAGGTTAGCTGAGACGGACCCGCAGAATCTGTTCGGAAAGCTTATGTCTTACGAGCTGCAAATCAACTCAAGAAAAGCTGAAGAAGAGACAAGCAGGTCTGCATCCAAGGAGAAATCTGTCGCTCTAAAGGCAGATAGCTCAAGGAAGATAAAGGCTAGCTCTCCTGCCCCAATTCCTGAGGCTGATGAAGAAGAATCATCTGAGCCTAGCTCATCTGGCTCAGAACTATCTGATGGAGAGTTCTCCCTACTCTCAAGGCAGTTCAAGAAGTTCTTGAATAAGAAGAAGCAATGGAGAGGCAAGGATGCCTCATATAGAAGATCACGACATGACGGTGATCATCGGAAGAAAGGCTCAAGCAGCCATGACAGGTATAATTCTAAACAGAATAAACAGTTCTCAACTGACATCATTTGTTATTGTTGCAATAAGCCAGGTCACGTCATCGCCGATTGCCCTCACAAAAAGAAAGAGGGTGGAAGAAGAGAGGAAAAGAAATCCTCACACCATAAGAACAGGAAAGAGAAAAGCTTAGTAGCCAAGAAGAGCAAAACTCTCAGCGACTCTGACTCATCTGAGTCAAGTGAAGAAGAGGAAGCTTACTTTGGGCTCATGGCTCATTCAGATGATGAACAAGTCCCCCAGTTTACTGGGGAGGTAAAATCTCACACTCCTCTCTCTGATTCTGATGATGACAATGAGCAAGAGGGATATTCCTCTGAAGATGAATCTGAGCTCATGGGTCAGTATAAGGAGTTACTCACCGCTTACGAAAAATGTCGTAGATTAATGAAAACTCAAGCCAAAGAGATAAATACTCTACGAGCTAGTGAGAGCAGCTTGAGAGAAGAAGTCGATAAGACTAACTCTCTTCAAGAGAACCTCAATGTAGCTATAGAGGAATACAATAAAGCTCTCAAGCACATCGACCTTAAAGAGGAAATCATCAAAGAATTGGAACGACAACTCGAGGCTGAAAAGAAGCTTGTTGAGAGTTTTTCTAAGCCTAAGACAGTTCTTCCAATCGTTGCTGAATTCTCTGCTAAGGCCAAGGGTGCTGGTTTAGGCCACATTGTCTCTTCTAGTAAATCCTCTAGGAGAAACAAGGCCAAGAGAAAGAATAAGGCTGCCCGGAAGGCTCTAGCTGAAGAAAAAGGGAAAGCTCCCTTGGAACCTGTTGTGTTCAAGAAAGTTATCTTTCCCACGAACGAACTCGATTATGAGTCCACCTACGGACACTTTTCTAGGCCGATCCCTGAGAAGCCTAAGTCAAGATACCAAGGTTGGACTCATCCTCGTAACTTTGGCGAGAGTGTCTTCAAGGCACCTTATGAGGAGATTCAGCTTCAAAGCTATGGACCTTATGCTCATGGTCATAATTTCAAAAAGACACCAAAAGTAAAACCCATTGTAGAAAAGCCTATGAAGGAGAAGACCTCATGTAACTGCCATCATCATGAAGCCTCCTCCTCCAAGAGTAAAGGTCCTGCTAGACCTTCATTCCAGAAAGTCAAGCAGGACTACACAAGGCAAAGATACAACAGGTTCAACTGTTGGTGCTGTGGCAGAATTGGTCATTTTGCCAGTGATTGTTGGTTCAATCCTGAAAATGCTGCAACCCCTAAAGTTAGCAACGTGAGAGTGACCACTCATGAGGCTAATACTCGTAGGGGGAGTATTCTAACTCGAGACCAAGGACCCAAACTTGTTTGGGTTCCTAAGGCTAAATGATTGTAATTGTAGGTATGTCCAAAGGCCACCAAAATGCCAATCTGGTACTTGGACAGTGGATGTTCTCGGCATATGACCGGGACAAGGAGCCTACTACAGAATTACACCTCAGTCTGCAACGGATCAAAGGTCATCTTTTGAGGTTCAGATCGAGGAATAACTAAAGGCTATGGTATGATCTCTAACGGTAGCGTATTCTTTTTGGATGTAGCCTATGTTGAAGGATTGGAACACAATCTCATTAGCATAAGCCAACTATGCGACAAAGGATACGTAGTTGAATTTCATGCTGACAAGTGTTTGATAAAATCGGTTAACAATATGGAAACTATTTTATCAGGCACTCGAAGCAGAAATATTTTCTGTCTAAATTTTATTTGTATACACTCTTCGACACCAGTGTGTCTTTTGGCAAAAAGTAGTGCATCTCTTGCTGACCAATGGCACAAGAGACTAGCACATATTAATTTCAAAACTATTAATAAATTATTCTCTCAAAACTTAGTACGTGATGCGCCTAATGTCAAGTGCGTTACGGACAGCCCTTGTCACGCTTGTATCAAAGGCAAGCAAACAAGAAGTACGTTTAAAAGCACAATAGGCAAAGATTCCAATAGAAGTTTGCAGCTTCTCCATATGGACTTGTTTGGTCCACTGCAGGTTAGAAGTTTGGGAGGTAAGGAATATACGTTGGTTATTGTGGATGATTACTCGCGTTTTGCGTGGGTGTTCTTTCTGAAACACAAGTCAGATACCTTCGGTATTTTCACTAATTTTGTGAGGCAGATCCAGAATGAATACAACTGTTCCGTAGTCAAAATCAGAAGTGACAATGGAACGGAATTCAAATCTGGAGCCATGACAGAATTTTGTGAAAGTCAAGGTATCTTTCATGAGTTTTCCTCTCCTCGCACTCCACAGCAAAATGGAGTAGCTGAGAGAAGGAATAGAACACTCATAGAGGCTTGTCAGACCATGTTGAGTGATGCCTCACTTCCGGAGTATTTCTGGGCTGAAGCCGTCAACACCGCTTGTCACGTGCAAAATCGAGCACTCATCAACAAGAACCATGATAAGACTCCTTACGAACTTCTAAAAGGCAGGCAACCAACCATTTCATACTTTAGAATCTTTGGATGTAAGTGCTTCGTACTTAACAATGGCAAGTATCACACTACAAAGTTTAGAGAGAAAAGCTTTGAAGGTATTTTTGTAGGATATAGTAGCCATAGTAAAGCTTATAGAGTATTCAATAGAAAAACTCTGGTGGTGGAAGAGTCGATACATCTTGTATTTGATGAGACGAGTCTGTTGCAAAGCAACTCGTCTAGTGTGCCTATTGTAGATGCATGTACAAAGTTGAAAGAACTTAGCTTGGATGAACCTAGTGAAGATAAAGATGAGACATTCATCAAGGTCCCCTCTACAACCACCATTGGAGAGGTGGATGATCAAGATGAAGGAGACATCCCAGCTGAAGATGCAACTCCAGTGGCTGAAGAGATCCCAGATGCAAGGACTTTAGAGTTCAGACACTTGAAGGATCATCCTGTTGACCAAATAATAGGAGATCCTCGGGATGGCGTCAGAACTCGTCGAGGTACAACTAACGAGAATTTACACTTAAGTTTTCTCTCACAGGTTGAACCAAAGAAATTTGAGGAAGCCAACTCCGACGCATCCTGGATTCTAGCCATGGAAGAAGAATTGAATCAGTTCAAACGATGCAAAGTCTGGACACTTGTTCCTAGACCCAAGCACAAGAACGTCATCGGGACAAAATGGGTCTACCGGAACAAGATGGACGAAGATGGAACGATTATAAAGAATAAAGCCAGACTTGTCGTCAAGGGATATCGTCAAGAAGAAGGAATCGACTTCGACCAGACTTATGCTCCAGTAGCAAGACTGGAGGCGATCAGGTTATTTCTTGCCTACGCTGCACTTAAGGGCTTTACCGTCTATCAGATGGACGTAAAGTCCGCCTTCCTGAATGGTGACATAAAGGAAGAAGTGTACGTAGAGCAACCGCCAGGTTTTGTTGATTCAACCCATCCTAATTATGTATACTTATTGCAAAAAGCACTATATGGTCTTAAACAAGCTCCTCGAGCTTGGTATGAGACTCTGTCTAGCTTCCTTCTTGAGAACAAGTTCACAAGAGGAAAGATAGACAAAACATTATTTCTTAGGGAAATAAAAGGCAAGATTTTGCTAGTGCAGATCTATATCGACGATATTATTTTCGGCTCTACGGATAACAACCTCTGCAAGAAGTTTTCTAAACTTATGCAAGGGAAGTTTGAAATGAGCAGTATGGGAGAGCTAAAGTATTTCTTAGGGCTTCAGGTGAAACAATCTGAAGATGGGATTTTCATCTCACAGACCAAGTTCACCAAAGAGCTGCTTAATAAATTCGGAATGGAGAATGCAACCTCTATGAGGACTCCAATGGCCTCAGCTATGTCTCTGGACAAGGATGAGAAAGGGAAACCTTTTGATGAAACCAAGTACAGAAGCATAATTGGGTCCTTGCTCTACCTCACTGCAAGTAGACCAGATTTAATGTTCTCAACATGTGTATGTGCTAGATTTCAGGTGAACTCTAAGGAATCTCACTACATCGCTGCAAAGCGAATCTTGAGATACCTCAAAGGTACACCAAATCTTGGCTTATGGTACCCAAGAAGTAATGATAGTGAACTAATTGGATTTTCAGATGCAGATTTTGCAGGTAGCAAAGATGACAGGAAAAGTACCTCCGGGACTTGCCAATTTCTCGGAAGGAGACTCATTTCCTGGAGCAGTAAGAAATAAAACTGTGTAGCCATCTCAACGGCTGAATCAGAGTACATCTCTGCAGGCAGCTGTTGTGCACAGCTTTTATGGATCAAGAATCAGTTTGAAGACTACAACATGAAGTTCCAGAACATTCCCCTGTTCTGTGACTCTTCCAGCGCAATAGCAATAGCCAACAACCCAGTCTCCCACAGCAGGACCAAGCACATAGAGCTTCGCTATCATTTCATCCGGGAGCATGTGGAAAATGGAGATATAGATCTACAGTATGTCTCCACAAACAGGTAAGTTGCAGATATTTTCACCAAGCCGCTGGACGAGTCCAAGTTCTCGTTCTTCAAAACTGAGCTTGGACTGCTCAACAAAGAAGACCAGTGATGGACTCTCAAATTAAGAAGATATCAGTAATGATGGCTGCTCAGAGGTACAGTTTTTCAGTGGAAATAGACATCTACCAGGGAAATTCCGTCAAGTATTAGAGACTCGAGCATCGTTACACTTACACGAGTAAACGGCTAATACTCGAGTAAAAAGTTTCATATACTCGAGTAATCCAAAAGATACTCGTGTATGAACTTCTTATACTCGAGTATGAAAATTCGTCAAGGACTTAATACTCGTGTATGCTAATTACATACTCGAGTATGAATTATTGATTACTCGTGTATGTTGTGCCTACTCGAGTATACTAAACCTCATACTCATGTATGCTGTCATCTTCTACTCGAGTACTCGGATTTTTTTTGGATTTTCAAAATCTCTACTCGCACCTAGCAAATTGCCGCCTCGTTCAGGTGTGTCATTATACTTAATCCTTTTTTAAACCTAATTAGGATTATTTATATATATATTCCAAACGAAAAAGTCCTTTCCACTCCTCATTCACTCGAGTAGCCGCCGACTTTTCGTATTCCCGATTCCTGTTCTTCATCTTCCGTCGCCGCAAGATTCCTGTCTCTTCGTCTCCCAGAACAGTTGCAGAGCTTTGTCCTCCTCGTTCTTGTTTCCTTCGCATTGCAGAATCGCTGATGGCTCCTCCCTCCTCCAAGATTGGAATCGGCTCTGAATTAGTGACAGATGGTATTGAAGATATTTCGGATGACTTCAAGAACTTACTGATTCTCCTGGACACGGCCGGATTGTCCTTCGTTCTTCAAGAACCCTGCCGTCTCCTGCTTCCTGATGTTGAAGAATTCTACAGAAATCTGAAGGTTAGACACAACGGCACAGTTCTGAAATCCAAGGTAAAGGGAGTTGAAATTCGATTGGATAAAACTTCAGTCGCCACTCTGCTTCGGATGTCAGTGGTCGACGAAGAAGATGACCTAGAAAAGGAAGATGCCGACCGCACCTCTCTATTCTGTGGTCGAGATCCTGATGGTGGAGGTGAAACCTTGAATCGATCTTTGTTCAATTCAGAAGGGAAGTTTCTCGTTGACATCATCGCCAAAATCCTATGGTGCAAGACATACTCCATAAGAGACATCTCCCAAAATCTATTCGACGTTATGCAAGCTATTGTCTGCAGGAAGAAATTCCAGTTCGGAATGATGATACTGGATAAGATCCGAGAAAGCGTCAAACATCCCAGTTTTGCTAGGATTATCTCCCTCCTCCTCCATGAGATCAACCCTACAGTGTTTGACTTCTCAAAAGGGACTCCTCTTCACCACATGAAGAAAGTCACCCTCTCCTCTATACAAAGATACAAGATCAAGCTTCAGAACACTGCTCAATCCTCTAAGGCCTCCCAAACAGCAGATGCTCCCAGACATCAGGCTGTGATCAGGACTCCATCTCCTCCTCAACATCAAATTGCTGACACTCTGGGTGCAGTAATTGAGGGGGAGCCTGCCTCATCCACCCTTCAGGTACAGACTTCAGAGATACCAGTCCACACTGTCAGAGATCCTTCTCCATCATCCTTTCCAAATCTCCAGATATCCTCAGAAGCTCTAAGTCAGCCAGAAACCCAGGTTCAGGAGGAGCCTCTATCATCAGCTGCAGACATAGCCAGCATGATTGAAGAACTGAGAGATACCAGTTCCCCTCCTCCAGCAGATACTGTAAGTCATGATAAAGAACCTTCTCCATCCCCTGCTCACTCTCCCTTAGCAGCAGCAGATCTTCATGATGATATCATCCTGTCCGATGACGAGGAGGATTCCCCAGAACCTGTTGACCCTCCTCTGAGGACACTTGACTTCTCTCTCCCCTCCTTCACTGACCCTTGTGATTCCATAGAGATAATTCCAACCAAGAGAGCTGTGAGCTCAGTGATTGTGGAAGAGCTCCCCCCTTGGAATACTCCTGCTCCCTCAGTCCCTGCATCAACCTCAACCACTTCTTCTTCTTCCTCTTCAGATCTTGTAAGCAAGATTGAGCTTATGCTCAAAGAACAGAGAGATTACTTTGATGCCTCTCTGCAGTCAGTCACCTCCAAGGTCTCTGCTCTTGAAAAGGAGATGAGCAGAGGCTTTGCTGAAATTCAAGCAAACACTGACACACTCAAGCAGCTGTTCAATATTGGAGGCAAAGCCATAGATCACACCATCACCAGCATAGGTGAGCTAAGAAACCAGGCAGAGACAGTAGCTCACAATCAGCTCAAGCTAGATGAGAGAGCTGAAACTATTGTTGTGAAAGTATGTAATGAAGTGGGCACCTTCAGAGATGAAGCAATTGCCCAGCTATCCATAGATATCAGCAAGGGGGAGAAGATTGTAAAAGAACAAGTTGAAAAACTTTCTGAACAAGCTGAAGCCCAGGTCAAACAACTATCTACCCAATCTCAAGAGGCTATAAGTGATCTAGTAAAAGGATTGAAAGAATCCATTCTTTCCCAGCTCCAGTCTATCAAATTCTATACCTATGACACTGCTGTCTGGCTGCATAATCAAAACTTTCCTGAGTTTCAACTGGACCCTACCATTATACCTCAGCATCTAGATCCTCTTGTAGAACAGCCTCCAACAGATGTCTCAGCTCAAGCAACCTTTCAAGGAGGTGTGCCAGTCTTCTCACCCAGACCTGAGGGTGATGTGACTGAGCCTCCCCTATCCTATACTGAAGCATGGCAAGATGATTTTCCTTCCAGTTCTCAAGGTCCTTCTAAGAAGAAAAGAAAATATGGTGACGGCGCCTCTGCCAGCCGTTCTGCACCCAGGAAAGAGCCAGCTTCTGAAGGTAGACCACCTGTTGTTCATGCTGAAGTGTGGAGTCCTACCTCTAAGTCTCTGATTCTTGATACTTTGAGGTTAGTGACTGATCTTGGGGAGAACAGAGATAATTACTACAGTTATTCAGAGTGGAAAGCCTATGAAGCATCTCAGATAAAGATCAGGCTACATGACAGGAATTGGGGGCACAACAACCCAGCTGCTCCTCCTAGGCCCAGGACTTACTTTCCAAAACCTTTCAGCTACCTAGAGAGGCAAGAGCTGAAAAGAGAAAGGATGCACAAGGATGCCCCATCTTGAGTTGAACTGAGAATGTGGAACTGGACTTTTGTTTTTGTGCTTAAAACATTTTTATATATATATATATATTTAATTCTGATTATGGCAATGTTTTGTTTACCCTGCTTTAGTTTAGTTTATTCTCCTATTATATGCATGTTGTTCTTTTACTCTTAAGTAATTCACCTTAGTATAGAGAGTGCTGACATCTACAAATAGGGGGAGATTGTTGGGGTTTGTCTCCACAATACCTCAGATTTGTAGGAAGTCAGACCTTGAACTAAGATGAATTAAGATGTATTTGATGTGGTGTTTGAGTTGTATGTGTGCAGGTTCTAATTGCCAAGTGTAGACCAATGTCAGTCTATAATGGGTCACCAAACACAGGACCATGCAATGTAATCCCTCATTGTGTGATCCAAAGTGTTGGCCCATGTATAGCCTCTCTATTGGGATACACTTCTCATTCATGCACTTGGATTGATGGACAGAAGCATTGGAGCTAATTTCCTCAGAAAAATATTTCTAAGTCCAAAATACTCGAGTAACCCCTTTTTATGCTCGAGTATCAGACTTAATACTCGAGTAGCTAGTTAGACATACTCGAGTAGTTAGTTAGACATACTCGAGTAATCAGTTAGACTTACTCGAGTAGGCTCTGAATACTCGTGTAGATAAATCTATACTCGAGTAGTTAGTTAGTCACTCGAGTAAGTTCTTTTCATACTCGAGTAAGTAACTTAATCACTCGAGTAAATCATGTATCATACTCGAGTAGCTCCATTTCTTCTCTTCTCTGCAAGTTCAAGTAGTCATACTCGAGTAGTTTCTTTTCATACTCGAGTAAGTGTTTCTATACTCGAGTAGTTGATTTTAATACTCGAGTAAGTATTCTGATACTCGAGTAGTTGATTTTAATACTCGAGTAAGTATTCTGATACTCGAGTAATTCTCCTTTCACTCGAGTATATCTTGCTGATACTCGAGTATATCTTGCTGATACTCGAGTATATCTTGCTGATACTCGAGTATATCTTTGCTGACACTCGAGTATATCTTTTCTGATACTCGAGTATATCTCTTCTGATACTCGAGTAGTTCATTTTTCACTCAAGTAAATTTCTCTTCTCATACTCGAGTATACTCCTCTTTGTCACTCGAGTATCTAAATTCCCATACTCGAGTATATCTTCTCTTACTCGAGTATAGCAGTTCTCTATTCCAGAATTTTTCTAAGTTCGAATTCGCCATAAGTATTTTGAATCCGTCATTTCTGATTGGTCCACGTGTCATCCTTAATTAAGATTATGACCGTTGGAGTCCACCTATAAATAGGTCATTTCAGAATTGACTAATTAACAAGATTACAGAGATATTCTTTTGAAGAAAGAGAAAATTCCGTGAACCCTAATTCTCACGCCGCCGCCGCCATCGTTGTTCACGGAAGAAACTCTGGATCGCCGATCTCCGTCTTCAACGACTATTTCTCCAGCGATCCAGACAAAAGTGAATCACTCGATCTCGCCGAGCCTCAAAGATTTCAGATCTATCTTCTCGATCGAGGTGGTTCTAGTTTTCAGATTCGTGGATCTCTCTCAAGTCATCTTCAACCTTTTCTGATCAAGCCGAAGTTCCTAAAGAAGAAGACTGTCAAAGATCCAGATCTGAGATTGTTGTTTTGATTTTTTTATTCTCAAACCAAAATTTCATTGTAGGAGTTTTTCTCCGAGATTTGTAGGAAGATCTTTCTTCCGAGTTTTGTAGATCCAGTTGGATCGAGTTTTATAGGAACGTGGTTCCGAGGTGTAGGATTGTTTTCAATCCGAGATAGTGGAGTAGCCGAGTCTAGTGATTTGCTAGATCGGTGAGGAAAGTGGACGTACCCAAGGTTGGGGAACCACTATAAATCTCTTGTCGTCTGTGATTGCTTGATGTGTGCTGTGTTAGATTTTAATTCCGCATTTGACACGCATTTCACCTATTCACCCCCCTCTAGGTGATTTAGGCTAACAACTTAGACCTCTCAACTATCCCGTCCGTCATAATCAACAACCGAGCCGAAGCTCCCCGGACTATCTTGTCCGTCATAATCAACAACCGAGCCGAAGCTCCCCGGACTATCCCGTCCGTCACCATAACCACTGGGCTTATTTCCCGAGTAACCCAAACTATCTCTCGGTACATTGGGGTTTAAGAGTGTGAAATACTAAGTTTACTATTTACTCTTCAGTTTATTTTATGCCTACGACTTAGGTTTGACCCAGGACTGCCCAAGGTATTCCCTGTGAAGGGCTCTCGAGGGCACTAGGAGCTATGATGGGCTGAATCCCAAAGCTCCCTTTCGCAAGGCACTTATTCTTGTTGGTTGATAACTAATCCAATATCCCTTACCCATTCTCTTTTCATATTATGCTAGGCTAAACTTAAGGTGATTTTGACCTTTCACTCTATGGCAAAGACGATCTTTTGTCGATCCCGAACACCATCTAACTTTTAGCCAAACCCAATCTTTTCTCATCCAACCCTGAGGGATGAACTTATTCTAAATTATCCAAACCTATAACCACTAATCTCGACTTATGTGCCTAACTTGTATTACAAAATATTTCTGCCGATTTACTATATGCAGACCACCAAGGTTTAATGCCGTGTAAAATGGGAAGTACATCAAATAATCATCCAATACTCCTATAATAATTAATGGGGGTCCATTATGACCTTTATTTCCCAAATCCAGAATTTCACAATTTTTCTATTTATCTAGTAATTTATTAAATATTCCTAGTGGCCAAGGTCTTCGAGATTGAACAGGAGGTACCAAATTTAGACAAGATACAATTCCCCTAGATTTATGTTATACTCATTATAAACATTTAACCTAAGATCCAAGGTCTCTTAAATTTTCAGCAAGGTTTAGGCCACTGATTTTATTTTAAAGATAACTTGCAATAATTTATTAAAATAGATAAACATGGCAATATTATTTCTAAAAATTCAAGGAAAACTCTAACCGAATTGCATGGGCATATAAATGCTCTGGGTCAAATATCATAAGTGATTAAGGAGATATAAGCCTCAGACAAAAATCATGAACAATTTTCCAAAATTACTAAATGCAGACCACCAAGGTTAAACTTCATGTAAAATAGAAAGTACATCGAATGATTATCCAATACTCCTATACAAATTAATGTAAGTTCCTTATAAACTCTAAGCCTTAAATCCAGAGACCCAAAATTTTCCTTATTTATTTAATAATTTATTTAATTATTATTGTGACTAAAGTTTCCAATAATGAACATGAGGTACCAATTTCAGACAAGATATCATTCCACTAATTTTATATGATATTGCAAATAAGAATTTAACTCATCGTCAAAAATATCTAAATTTTTCAGTAAAGTTTTATCCCCAAATTCTTATTTCATTTTAATTCTTAAAAATTCATTTAAAGAGATATAAAAGACTATATTGCTTCCAAAAATTCATAGAAAATTCAAATATGATTCTAATGGCATATAAATGATCTGAGACAAATTTTATAATTTATTTATCAATAAATAGTCTTAAATAAATTATTGAATAATTTCCTCATTTAACAAGCTTGTGAAGTAAGTACCTCCAATATGTATTTAAAAATTCTCATAAAATTTATATATGTCTATAATGCTTCAAGACTTCCTCTGCCAATCTTTGATATCTTCCCAAGGGGAAGAGAGACCATAATGATGAATTTATTTAATTGAGGCATCCCCTGGTGTTATAAAGGAAGTACTATAAATATTATCCCAAAATTCCCAATTAAATTACCAGAGGCTGCTAATATCATTATGACCATTTTACCAAAATTTCATCTTAGTTTGAGGAGTTTAACTAGCCCATTCCAACCCTATAATATTTGTGCCCTAAATTAAGGTTAGGGTTTTGTGGGTCCAAAACCTTCCAAAATACCATAAGATTTTCACCAGAGGGTTTTAGTTACCCTAATACCCTCCCTACAAAATTTCATAGTCACACAAGGTGTTTGGGCCACATGCCCTTCACAAGGTACAAAAGCCCTTCCTTAGGGTTTGACCTTGGATATTGGGGCAAGTCAATTCCAAACCTCCCCATATTTCATTGGAAGGTGTAAAAGTTCATGCCAAGTCAGTGGCCCAAATTTGAACCTCTGTTGAGGTGAATTGGACATCCTAAACCAACAATACATTTTTGGACCAAAATGCCCTTCTTAGGGCAAGGCTAGGGTTGACATGATTTCTATTCAAATCACCCCCAAACTTAATGAAATTTTAACCAGAGATCTATATTGACCTCTTATATTTCCCACCAAAATTTTGATGAATTTGGGCTTCATTTGACCCATAAATTAATTTACCCTAGATAAATTAAATTATTTACAAAACTATAGAAAAATAATTCCCAAAAATTCCCATTTTTAGGCAGGGTCTACATATTGGGTAGGGTGACGTTCTTTCAAAATTTCAGCTTATTTGAGCTAAGGATGAAGTGTGGGCACTCTGTTTAATGTCTGCCTAGTCCTATGTATAGATCCCACTAAAATGGGTGCCCTGGTCAAACCAAGCACCCAAATTGGTTCAAACAAATTTTGTATGAAAATAGACCCACAGGTCTACATTTTATATGTTTACCGTTTTTCATGAACATGCCTCTAGGTATTTTTAAAATTTAAAACCATTAAATACAAAAACTGTGACAGAAATGAAATAAATAAGAATTTTATATCCTATAGTATTTAATCATCCCTTGCACGAATCTTGGCGCGCCTTGGACGACATCCCGTCATCTTCTACCTCGAGCAGACAGTCGAGATCAATCCCGACTGGGCCGAATTCCAGCTGCTGACGCCGGCGCTCCGGCCACCTCCCCGGCCGGCCACCGCCGCCAACACCTTCGTGGTGGTCGGGGCTATCTCCCGGCGGCGGCACGGCCGCCGGGGAGCACTATTCCGACGAACCCGAAGGTATGGATTTTCATGGAAAATCCATGATTTTGAAAATCCGATTAGGCTCAAATGAGCCCTAACCTTGTCTCTAATGATTCCTAAGGACTCCCCATGTAAGAAGGAGTGGAGGAGGACCTGTTTGGCGGCCTGAAGTCGGGAGGATCACCGGAATGTCATGGTGGTGGTGGTCGAGTTCCTTCAAAGTACCAAATTTATGCTTGGCTCCTCAGGTAAAGTGTGGGAATTCCTCCCTGGCATCCAGTAAGGCTTTTAAAAGGGAGAGGGGAGGTGTTAGGTGGCTGAAAACATTTTGGCAATTTTTGGCCATGGTCAAGGTTGGCGGCTTGGTTGGTAGGGGGGGGGGGGAATGCATGGCTCCAACCAGTCAATGACCAGCTGGTTGGATTGGGGCTGCCTTCCTTGTCCAAATGCAAAGAATGGAGGGGGTTGGGGAGGGGGAGGATGAGCCCAAAGTCCTCCTTCCTTTTTCTTCCTTCTCTTTCTCTCTCCTCCATGGATGGATTTCTCTCTCCTACACACCAAGCTGAATCCAATGGCTCCTACCTAACCCAATGGCAGCCCACATGTCTATTTTATCCATCAAATAAGGTTAGCCCAATCAAAATGGGCTTGAGCTTGAGTTTGCCTATTTGGGCTAGCTTGACCCAAACTTGGACTAGGGCCCACTTAGGTCAATTTGGTCCTTGAGGTTTCCTTAATGGGTCCTTGGTGACCCATTAGCCTCCCCTAGGGTGAAGGTGGGGGTTGGATTGGCCTTTGAAGGTCACTTGACCCTTAACTAGGGCACTTTGACCATTTTAGGTCCAGAGTTGAGTTTGGTCAACCTAGCCTTTTTGATTGGTCCCAATGGGTCCTTGGTGACCCTTTTGCCTCTCACTAGGGTTATGAGGGTATGTGTGGGGTCCAATTGGCTAAGGGACTGCAATTGGCCCATGTGTAGGTCAATTTGACCCAATTAGGGTTATAGTTGACTTTGGTCAACTTAGCCCCTTTGACTGCCTTCCATGGGTCCTTAGTGACCCATTGACCCCTTTACTAGGGTTATGAAGGTATGGGTGTGGTCTTGGAGTCTTGGTGAAGCCCCATGATCACCTTAAACCAAAGTTTTGGAATTTACTATTTGCAGACCATAGTGCCCCTATCCACACCACCAGGTCCACTTGACTTTTTCTTGGGCTTCCTAGGGTTTTGTCATGACAAAACCACTCTTAGGGGTTTAGTTGGAAATGGGATGTTACAAATCCCAATAAACAAAACAAAGATTTCGTCCCCGAAATCAAGGTTAAGCACACGAGGACTCCTATCAGGGAGAAATAAACTTGTAACATCCCATGAGAATTGAAAGATTTACATCACGACACCATGTTTGCTATGTGAGGTTTGAAGGTGATAGTCAAATCTAAGACCAATTCGCCCAATTAGCAAAGTCTAGACCCCAATAAATAAAAGTTTAGCCTCTATTCTTGAAATTTCAGTCCTACCAGTTTAAAATAGGAAAATAAATTGAACATCCTGAGTGGTTGTGAGGTATACCTGACTGAAGAGTTTCGGGTATCTTTGTCGCATCAAGTCCTGGGGATCCTATGTGTGCTCCTCTCTTCCGTGATTCCTCCACAGGACCTTGACTAATGGAACCTTCTTGTGGCGTAAGACTCATACTCCCTTGTCGTCAATCCGGACCGGTTCTAGGTGAACTGACCGATCAGATGCTATCAGCCCATCTGTGGTTGTAACTTGCTGTTCTGGGCGTAGTAGAGCTCTCCTAAGAGAGGATATATGCAATACATCGTGCAGAATTGCCAGCTCCGGTGGCAGTTCCAGCCTATATGCCAAGGGACCGATCCGCTCCTGGATCCTATAAGGCCCCATATATCTTGGGTTGAGCTTCTTCCTCTGTCCGCGTACCCGAGTAACTCCATGCATTGGTCGGATCTTCAAGAACACCTGGTCTCCCACCTCGAATTCCACCTGACGGTGTCGAGCGTCGTAATACTTAGCCTGTCAGCTCTGTGCTTCTAACATCCTGTCTCGTATCAATCTCACCAGAGCCTCGGTGTCCTCGACAAACTCCGAATCCAACGCCTTAGGGTCCTCGTCCTGTATCCATGACAATGGAGTCCTGCACCTCCGTCCGTACACGCCTTATAAGGAGCCATCCTTATACTGGACTGGTAGCTGTTATTATACGAGAACTCGATCAGTGGCAACAACTTCTCCCAAGGTTCACCACGATCCAATATGCAGAGTCGTAGCAAATCCTCCAGAGTCCGGTTGGTGCGTTCTGTCTGTCCATCCGTCTGGGGATGAAAAGCCGTACTGAATGTTAGTCGAGTGCCCAAGTAAGTCTGCACTGACCTCCACTCCCTGGACATAAATCGTCCATCCCGGTCCGATACAATCGACTTGGGCACGCCGTGATAATGGACGAACTGCTCCACAAACTTTGGAATAACACACCCACCGAGTCATCCTTCCTGATTGAAATAAACTTGGCTACCTTCGTCAGCCGGTCGACGATCACCCAGATCGAATCATTTCCTGTCCTTGATCGAGGAAGTCCGTGTATAAAGTCCATGGCGATATCATCGAACTTCCACTCTGGTACTGGGAGTGGCTGCAATAATCTTACGGGGTTTCTGCACTCCGCTTTCACCAACTGGCATGCCTCACAATGGGTCACGAAGTATGTGATATCCTTCTTCATGACGTGCCAGAACATAGTCTTCTTCAGATCTGCAGTCATCTTCGTAATCCCCGGGTGTACCGAATATCGACTGTAATGAGCCTCCATCATGATGTCCTCCCGGACCTGGCCTCCCTCCGGTATGTAAACCCGTCCTTTGAAGCACACTAAGTCATCCCTCAGCGAGTAGTCTCCCGCCGTGCCTGCTTCTAAGGCCCGGAATATCGGCTTTAGCTGGGTATCCTACCTCTGTCCATCCTTGACCCGTTCTCGAATGTCATCTGTGGTAATTAATGACGATAGATACTCCCGGTACAACTCAGGGTGATCCTCGGACCAACCAACTCCAAGGCCATCAACTGTGTTCCTACTCCGGTGTTTGCGGTCTTTCGGCTCAGTGCATCTGCTACCACATTCGCCTTTCCCGGGTGATAATGCATCTCGTACTGGTAGTCTGCTAAAAACTCCACCCATCGTCTCTGTCTGATGTTCAGCTCTTTCTGCGTGTCCACATACCTCAAATTTTTATGGTCAGAGTATATGTCGCAGTGGACACCGTACAGATAGTGTCGCAAGACTTTCAGTGCAAAAATGACAGCTCCCATTTCTAAGTCATGGAATGGGTAGTTCTGCTCGTGCTTCTTCAGCTGCCGAGAAGCGTAAGCTATCACATGGCCATTCTGCATAAGCACTGCACCCATGCCCTGGTAGGAAGCATCTGTGTAGACTTGGAATCCTTCTTTCCCTGAAGGGAGGGCAAGTATAGGAGCCGAAGTGAGTCGTCCCTTTAGCTCTTGAAAAGCCACCTCACATTGCGGGGTCCAGATAAAGGGTACCTCCTTCCTTGTCAGAGATGTGAGTGGAAGGGCGATACGAGAGAATCCCTCTACGAACTTCCGGTAGTAACCGGCGAGTCCTAGGAAACTCCGCGCATCTGTGGCCGTCTTCAACTGTTGCCAATCCCAAACTGCTTGAATCTTGGCCGGGTCCACTGCCAACCCAGCACAACTGATGATATGGCATAGGAAAGCCACCTCCTTCAACCAAAACTGGCATTTGCTGAACTTCACATAAAGGCGATGCTCCCGCAACCTCTCTAGAGTCAGTTCCAGATGCCGAGTGTGCTCCTCCTCCGTCCTAGAGTAGATCAGGATGTCGTCTATCAATACTATGACAAACACATCCAAGTAGGCCTCAAAAACCCAGTTCATGAGGCTCATGAATGCCGACGGAGCATTCGTGAGCCCGAAGGGCATCACGGTGAACTCATACAGGCCATATATGCTACTGAAGGCCGTCTTCGGGATATCCTCCTCCTGGATCCGCAGCTGGTAGTATCCTGACCTCAAGTCCAGCTTCGAGAAATAATGGGCTCCCTCCAGCTGGTCGAATACTTCGTCTATCCATGGGAGCGACTAGGTATTCCGGACGGTCAGCCTGTTTAGTGCTCGATAATCGATGCACAGGCGAAGTGTCCCATCCTTCTTCTTCATAAATAAGACCGGGGCTCCCCATGGCGAGGAACTCGGTCTAACAAATCCGGCTTCCACCAGTTCCTGGAGTTGGCTTCGAAATTCTGTCAGCTCTTTTGGGGCCATCCGGTAAGGGGCTCTAGCTGCCGGCTTAGCCCCCGACACTAGCTGTATCCGAAAATCCTGCTCCCGGTGCGGGGGTAGCCCAGGAAGTTTCTCTGGGAATACGTCGGCAAAATCTCGTACCACCGGAATATCCGAGGTGGAGACCTTGGCCTCAGGCATTTCAAATATCACCTCATATACTTCATCCCCTGTAAGTGAGCCTTGACAGCCTGTACAGATGTCAACATGAGAGGGGGAATAGATCTAGTACCTTCGATGACGAGGTAGGAATCCCCATGTCTCACGGTAACTCTCTTGGACATGCAGTCAATCTGAGCATGATTCCAGTTCAACCATGTCATTCCTAGGATCAAATCAAAGACTGGCATCTTTATGATCGTCGCTGGGGCTTCAAATATATTTCCGCTGATCTCCGCCTCCATGTTGCAGTGAGCAGAGGTGAACAGCTCTGATCCGTCGGGTAATCGTATCCTCATCATCAAACCCGTGAATCGCTCCACTCTTTCCAACCCTTCTACGAAGGCTTCTGATACAAATGAGTGTGAAGCACCCGTATCAAATAGCGTATAAGCGGGTTTGCCGCTGATGAAAACTATTCCTGGGGGTGGGGAAAGTTAAATGTCTTAGAATCTAGCTATGGTTTTCTTCCCTATATTATCACTTCTATATAAACTTAAATGTCCTGAGGAAATAAGTTTACAATTTTCTGACGTACCAGTGATTACTTGCTCCGGGTTCCGGGGTTGAGCCAAATCCAGTGCATAAATTTGCTCCCTCTGCTGCCTGCGATCTGCACCCTGGAAACCACGTCCTCGTCCTCCAAACTGTTGGGCATACGGGGCAGCCTGGGGTGCTAGTAGAGGTGCTTCCCTCATAGGGCAGTTTCTCCGAATGTGTCCTATCTAGTGACAGATGTAGCACCCTGGTGGGGGAAATGCCATACCCCCGGGTCTTAGTGCCTCCCTCATCTGAAGAGGCTGAGGGGCCAATATCACCTGCTCCCTCGGCTCCTTCCTCACTTCCTGACGAGGCTGGTCCTCTGTCCTTCTCCCACCTGGTATAGCACCTTGCCGCTGATCATTTATGGCTCTCCGGCCCTGATCCTCCGCTTACCGCTTCCGGCCCCGAGTGGTGTGCCAATCAGCCTCAATCCTCTTTGCCATCTCCAAAATCCGGGAGATAGACCCGTCAGATACAAACAATAAAGCCTCCCTCAAGTCCTCCCGCAGGCCCTTATAGAACCTCTTGATGTACCCCGCTTCGTCTAGCTGGTAAGAATCTGCATATCGAGCCAAATGGTCGAACTCCCGATGGTACTCTACCACCGTCCGGGTGCCCTGCTTCAGCTGTAAGAACCGCTCCTCCAACTCATCCCTAGCAGACTGCGGAACAAAATGCACCAGTAGCGCGGCCCTGAACTCTTCCCAGGTAACTTCCGCAACCTCCCTATCGGCAAACGTCGTGTCCAGCAGCGTCTTCCACCACCTCTTGGCATGGGACTCTAAACAAGAGACCACCAATGGAACCCTTTCCTCCCAGGGGCACCGTATCCCGATCAACATTTTATACATAATGTCTAGCCATTCCTCTGTCCGAACAACCGATTCTGTCCCTAAGTAAGATGGAGGAGAGAGTCCTTGGAAGATGCTCAGCCAATTGGCCCCCGGGTTTGGCTGCGGGGCCGGAACCTGTTGGGCCGTGAAAGCATTCAGAATAGCTGTCAGGGTTTGCCCCATCTCCGAGTGTAGGAATGGAGTGGGGATCGGGGGAGGTGGTGCAATATTCGGAGTCTGCTGGACTCCGCCTTGTGGTGTTGGCTACGTTGGGGGCTCCATAACAGAAGTCAATTATAAGTAATCACACATAACTAACTAAAAGTGGACAATTTCATGTGATCCCCCATATGGGCCCACCACTGCTTCCGCTGCTTAGTTTGTCCCCAAACTAAACTCGTGCGGCGGTGGCCCGGGGTTTGTGGACTGCTACCTTTTGATCGATATGTTTTGCCTCTGATACCACTTGTAAGACCCCCATTTTTTTTCCATTTTAGACACCGGGGTCTTAGGCCCAGAACTGTCGCCTTGCGGTGATACCTTTGCACCCGGGAAGGTCGTCACTACAAAACGCCGATCCTGCCGGCCAAATTAGGCCTGCGAGCGATGCGGTTTGGTGCGGTTTGAGCCCAAACCGAAACCGCACCATAGGGGTGCGGTTTTTGACCAACCAAAACTGTACCGCACCGAAACCGTGCGGTGCGGTGTTGATTCGGTGCGGTTTATGGTCGGTTTTTGCGGTGCGGTTTCGGTTTTACAGCTTTTTGTCCCTTCTTGAGTTTGAGCAAGAATATTTTGTTATTAGATTATTGAAAATACTTACAGTCATCTAAAAATCTTAGAATTAATAGTTATAATAAATTAATAATCTACACATAATTTGCATACAATAAACCTGTGGTTTACAAAATATAATGCCGCTGAAAACCGGTGCGGTGCAGATTATTAATAGCTACAATCACGGAGCGCGTAGAATTATAGAGTGGAAAATAAAAGAGGATTAATAATTGAAAATAAAGGAGGAAGGTAATCTACACAAAATAAAATTAGATTATTAATTATGTGTAGAACTGTAGACAGACTCCTGTGATTTACACATAATCTATACAATCCTTTATTATTACAAAAGAGGATTATTACAAAAGAGAAGATTACCTTCCCGCGGTTTACAATAAACCTTGATTATGATTTATAAATTATAAAAGATTACCTTCCTCTTTTATATTTATAAAGCCACTGAAGACAAGTGCGCGTAGAATTAATAACTACAATAAACCTTTATTTTTTCAATTACCTTCCTCTTTTAAAATTTATAAATCATAATTGCGGTGCGGTGCGGTTTACACGGTTTTTACGAACTGAAAACCACACCGCGCCAATAAACCTGCGGTTTTCAGACCCCTAAAACTGAACCGCACCGCACCCGATCGGTGCGGTTTGGAATGGGGTGTGGTGCGGTGTGGTTTTGCGGTTTGGTGCGTTTTTTGGTTTTCCTGCACAGGCCTAGGACAAATCGATCACAACTGTAGCAATAAATTAAAAGCAAGTCCACAGGAATCACATGTATAGAAAATAAGCTCCACGAAGGGAGTGTCCACAGATAGTACATATAACAAAAATCTCGGGCTTATGCCCGGTACAACATGTCCTCACTACAAATCGCTCATCGCAGAAGCAAACTAATATAACTACTTGTGGTCGGGACTCACAGTCCCTGCTGTCTGGACTCCAGTACTAGACTGTCCGATCTCCAAGCGTGCCGACCTCCGAGGCTGCTCCTCCATGCTGGGCTCCGTGGTCCCCTAAAATGATGTGGTTCGAAAACCATTAGTCTAAAAGATTAAGTTCTATCGTCCCCCTCCCCTTCCCCCATGGCTCTTAGGCACCGAGCGGGGAGAAGGAAAGGGAAGGACATGAATGTGGAGAATATCAAATAGCATATGGCAGCGGAGCTAAACTAGCAGTTCAAAAAGATGGTAATAATGATATAAAATTTGAATAAGAAAGTAACTTTGACTTATGCGATACACATAAGCTAAGGGATCTCTTGCAGGGCTCCTATCGTATAAAAAGTCCCATATCGATTTCTACGACAGGGTGTCGGTTTTACTAGCAAGGCTTAAATATATAGTACTGAAAGAGAACCTTGACTTATAAGCACGCTCGCACGAACTTATAGGCCAAGGGGTCGTTCTGCAGGGCCTAATGTATAGAGCGTCCCATACCGCTTATACATTAGGTGTCAGGTTATATGCAATGGTTATGCTATGAAATACAATTATGCTATGTCGTGAACATGCAAGTGCAACTCACCCACTCGACTCTGTGTACACAGACCTTTAGTTCCCCCTTTCGGAGCCATTACCTCCCAGGATACCTCCGTAGTGGCAGACGGAAGCGATGGGTTGGGCCTCGCCCACCTCTAAACTAGTAAAGCACAACCGGTCAGACCAATCGTACGCCTCAACGCTTGGTGCACAAAGTGGACTCCTGCGTACTCTTCCCGGCTTGCGCACCGGACTTCTGTTGGCGAAGTGCTAACCACACTTGCCGAGTCAGCATATTGGCGTCGGTGCATCGACCCTCCAATACCGAAGACCCACCACCTTATACCTTCTATGCACATGCAATAGTTATGAGTCCAAACAACAACCGAACCAAATCTCCCCGGACTATCCCGTCCGTCATAATCAACAACCGAGCCGAAGCTCCCCGGACTATCCGGTCAGTCATAATCAACAACCGAGCCGAAGCTCCCCGGACTATCCCGTCCGTCATAATCGACAACCACGCCGAAGCTCCCTTGACTATCCCGTCCGTCATAATCAACAACCGAGCCGAAGCTCCCCGGACTATCTTGTCCGTCATAATCAACAACCGAGCCGAAGCTCCTCGGACTATCCCGTCCGTCACCATAACCACTGGGCTTATTTCCCGAGTAACCCAAACTATCTCTCGGTACATTGGGGTTTGAGAGTGTGAAATACTAAGTTTACTATTTACTCTTCAGTTTATTTTATGCCTACGACTTAGGTTTGACCCAGGACTGCCCAAGGTATTCCCTGTGAAGGGCTCTCGAGGGCACTAGGAGCTATGATGGGCTGAATCCCAAAGCTCCCTTTCGCAAGGCACTTATTCTTGTTGGTTGATAACTAATCCCATATCCCTTACCCATTCCCTTTTCATATTACGCTAGGCTAAACTTAAGGTGATTTTGACCTTTCACTCTACGGGGAAGACGATCTTTCGTCGATCCCGAACACCATCTAACTTTTAGCCAAACCCAATCTTTTCTCATCCAACCCTGAGGGATGAACTTATTCTAAATTATCCAAACCTATAACCACTAATCTCGACTTATGTGCCTAACTTGTATTCCAAAATATTTCTGCCGATTTACTATATGCAGACCACCAAGGTTTAATGCCGTGTAAAATGGGAAGTACATCAAATAATCATCCAATACTCCTATAATAATTAATGGGGGTCCATTATGACCTTTATTGCCCAAATCCAGAATTTCACAATTTTTCTATTTATCTAGTAATTTATTAAATATTCCTAGTGGCCAAGGTCTCCGAGATTGAACAGGAGGTACCAAATTTAGACAAGATACAATTCCCCTAGATTTATGTTATACTCATTATAAACATTTAACCTAAGATCCAAGGTCTCTTAAATTTTCAGCAAGGTTTAGGCCACTGATTTTATTTTAAAGGTAACTTGCAATAATTTATTAAAATAGATAAACAGGGCAATATTACTTCTAAAAATTCAAGGAAAACTCTAACCGAATTGCACGGGCATATAAATGCTCTGGGTCAAATATCATAAGTGATTAAGGAGATATAAGCCTCAAACAAAAATCATGAACAATTTTCCAAAATTACTAAATGCAGACCACCAAGGTTAAACTTCATGTAAAATGGAAAGTACATCGAATGATTATCCAATACTCCTATAATAATTAATGTAAGTTCCTTATAAACTCTAAGCCTTAAATCGAGAGACCCAAAATTTTCCTTATTTATTTAATAATTTATTTAATTATTATTGTGACTAAAGTTTCCAATAATGAACATGAGGTACCAATTTCAGACAAGATATCATTCCACTAATTTTATATGATATTGCAAATAAGAATTTAACTCATCGTCAAAAATATCTAAATTTTTCAGTAAGGTTTTATCCCCAAATTCTTATTTCATTTTAATCCTTAAAAATTCATTTAAAGAGATATAAAAGACTATATTGCTTCCAAAAATTCAAAGAAAATTCAAGTATGATTTAAATGGCATATAAATGATCTGAGACAAATTTTATAATTTATTTATCAGTAAATAGTCTTAAATAAATTATTGAATAATTTCCTCATTTAACAAGCTTGTGAAGTAAGTACCTCCAATATGTATTTAAAAATTCTCATAAAATTTATATATGTCTATAATGCTTCAAGACTTCCTCTGCCAAACTTTGATATCTTCCCAAGGGGCAGAGGGACCATAATGATCAATTTATTTAATTGAGGCATCCCCTTGTGTTATAAAGGAAGTACTATAAATATTATCCCAAAATTCTCAATTAAATTACCAGAGGCTGCTAATATCATTATGACCATTTTACCAAAATTTCATCTTAGTTTGAGAAGTTTAACTAGCCCATTCCAACCCTACAATATTTGTGCCCTAAATTAAGGTTAGGGTTTTGTGGGTCCAAAACCTTCCAAAATACCATAAGATTTTCACCAGAGGGTTTTAGTTACCCTAATACCCTCCCTACAAAATTTCATAGTCATACAAGGTGTTTGGGCAACATGCCCTTCACAAGGTACAAAAGCCCTTCCTTAGGGTTTGACCTAGGATCTTGGGGCATGTCAATTCCAAACCTCCCCATATTTCATTGGAAGGTGCACAAGTTCATGCCAAGTCAGTGGCCCAAATTTGAACCTCTATTGAGGTGAATTGGACATCCTAAACCAACAATACATTTTGGACCAAAATGCCCTTCTTAGGGCAAGGCATGGGTTGGCATGATTTCCATTCAAATCACCACCAAACTTAATGAAATTTTAACCAGAGGTCTATATTGACCTCATATACCTCCCACCAAAATTTGGATGAATTTGGGCTTCATTTGACCCATAACATAATTTACCCTAGATAAATTAAATTATTTACAAAACTATAGAAATATTATTCCCAATAATTCCCATTTTTGGGAAGGGTCTACATATTGGGTAGGGTGACGTCTTGCAAAAATTTCAGCTCATTTGAGCTAAGGATGAAGTGTGGGCACTCTGTTTAATGTCTGCCTAGTCCTATGTATAAGTCCCACTAAAATGGGTGCCCTGGTCAAACCAGGCACTTAAATTGGTTCAAACCAATTTTGTATGAACATAGACCCATAGGGCTACATTTTATATGTTTACCATTTTTCATGAACATGCCTTTAGGTATTTTTAAAATTTAAAACCATTAAATATAAAAACTGTGACAGAAATGAAATAAATCAGAATTTTATATCCTATAATATTTAATCATCCCTTGCACGAATCTTGGCACGCCTTGGACGGCATCCCATCATCTTCTACCTCCAGCAGACGGCCCAGATCAATCCCGACTAGGCCGACTTCCAGCTGCTGCCGCCGGCGCTCCAGCCACCTCCCCGGCCGGCCACCGCCGCCAACACCTTCGTGGTGGTCGGGGCTATCTCCAGGCGGCGACATGGCCGCCGGGGAGCACTATTCCGGCGAACCCGAAGGTATGGATTTTCATGGAAAATCCATGATTTTGAAAAATCCGATTAGGCTCAAATGAGCCCTAACCTTGTCTCTAATGATTCCTAAGGACTACCCATGTAAGAAGGAGTGGAGGAGGACCTGTTTGGCGGCCTGAAGTCGGGAGGATCGCCGGAATGTCATGGTGGTGGTGGTGGTGGTCGGGTTCCTTCAAAGTACCAAATTTATGCTTGGCTCCTTCATGTAAAGTGTGGGAATTCCTCCCTGGCATCCAGTGAGGCTTTTAAAAGGGAGAGGGGAGGTGTTAGGTGACTGAAAACACTTTGGCCATTTTTGGCCATGGTCAAGGTTGGCGGCTTGGTTGGTAGGGGGAATGCATGGCTCCAACCAGTCAATGACCAGCTGGTTGGATTGGGGCTGCCTTCCTTGTCCTAATGCAATGAATGGAGGGGGTTTGGGAGGGGGGGATGAGTCCAAAGTCCTCCTTCCTTTTTCTTCCTTCTCTTTCTCTCTCCTCCATGGATGGATTTCTCTCTCCTACACACCAAGCTGAATCCAATGGCTCCTACCTAACCCAATGGCAGCCCACATGTCTATTTTATCCATCAAACAAGGTTAGCCCAATCAAAATGGGCTTGAGCTTGAGTTAGCCCATTTGGGCTAGCTTGACCCAAACTTGGACTAGGGCCCACTTAGGTCAATTTGGTCCTTGAGGTTTCCTTAATGGGTCCTTGGTGACCCATTAGCCTCCCCTAGGGTGAAGGTGGGGGTTTGATTGGCCTTTGAAGGTCACTTGACCCTTAACTAGGGCACTTTGACCATTTTAGGTCCAGAGTTGAGTTTGGTCAACCTAGCCTTTTTGATTGGTCCCAATGGGTCCTTGGTGACCCTTTGGCCTCTCACTAGGGTTATGAGGGTATGTGTGGGGTCCACTTGGCTAAGGGACTGCAATTGGCCCTTGTGTAGGTCAATTTGACCCAATTAGGGTTATAGTTGACTTTGGTCAACTTAGCCCCTTTGACTGCCTTCCATGGGTCCTTAGTGACCCATTGACCCCTTTACTAGGGTTATGAAGGTATGGGTGTGGTCTTGGAGTCTTGGTGAAGCCCCATGATCACCTTAAACCAAGGTTTTGGAATTTACTATTTGCAGACCATAGTGCCCCATCCACACCACCAGGTCCACTTGACTTTTTCTTGGGCTTCCTAGAGTTTTGTCATGACAAAACCACTCTTAGGGGTCTAGTTGGAAATGGGATATTACAGGCATGCGTCGCAATGAGTCACAAAGTATGTAATATCCTTCTTCATCCCTGGCCAAAACATCGTCTTCTTCAAGTCTGCCGTCATCTTGGTGACCCCCGGGTGTATAGAATATCTACTAAAATGCTCTTCTGCCATAATGTCTTCCCGAATCTGACCTCTTGCGGGTATATAGACCCTACCTCTAAAATATAGCAATCCATCTCTCAGGGAATAATCCCCTGTCGAACGCTCCTCCAAGGCTCAGAATATCGGCTCTGCCCATACATCTGTCTTCTGTCCGTCCCGGATGCGGTCCCGAATGTCATCTATGGCAACCATCGATGCTAGATATTCCATATACAGCTCTGGATCATTCTCGGACACTAGGGATATCTGCATATCTATGAAGGACCGGACTAGCTCCATGGACATCAGTTGTGGTCCCTTCTCTGAGGTATCTCCTCTCCGGCTCAAAGCATCTGCCACCACGTTCGCCTTCCCAGGGTGGTAGTGCATGGTGTACTGGTAATCCGATAGGAACTCCACCCAATGCCTCTCTATGATGTTGAGTTCCTCCTGTGTGTCTACGTATTTCAAGTTCCTGTTATCTGAGAAGATGTCACAGTGAACCCCGTAGAGATAGTGTCGCCAAATCTTCAGAGAAAAAATCATTGCACCCATCTCTAGATCGTGCACTGGATAGTTCTTCTCATGTATCTTCAGTTGCCGGGAGGCGTAGGCTTTCACGTGCCCGTTCTGCATCATAACGGCACCCATCCCCTGGTAGGAGGCGTCCGTGTACACCTAGAATCCCTCCCTTCCTGATGAAAGAGCGAGAATCAGAGCCGAGGTAAGCTGACCTTTCAACTCCACAAAGGCCGCCTCACACTGTGGCGTCCAAACGAAAGGGGATTCCTTCTTCATCAGGGAAGTAAGAGGGAGCGCAATTCAGGAGAATCCTTCTACGAACTTCAGGTAATATCCGACAAGTCCTAGGAAGCTCCGTACATCCGTTGCTGTATTCAACGGTGGCAAGTCCCGCACTGCCTGAATCTTGGCCGGATCTATTGCCAACCCCGCTCTGCTGATAATATGACCTAAGAATGCCACCTCCTTTAGCCAAAACTGGCATTTGCTGAACTTTGCAAACAGCTGGTGCTCCCGTAGCCTCTCTAAGGTCAATGTCAAGTGTCGTGTATGATCCTCCTTCGTCCTTGAGTAGACGAGGATGTCGTCAATAAATACTATGACAAAAACATCCAAATACTCTTCGAATACCCGGTTCATGAGGCTCGTAAATGCTAAAGGTGCATTTGTGAGCTCGAAGGGCATCACTGTAAACTCGTACAGTCTGTACCTACTGCTGAAGGCGGTCTTCGGAATGTCCTCCTCTCGAATCCGTAGCTGGTAGTACCCTGACCTTAAGTCTAGTTTCGAGAAGAAATGTGCTCCTTCCAGTTGATCGAATAACTCTTCAATCCGTGGCAGCGGGTATGTATTCCGGACCGTCAGTCTGTTTAGCTCTCGATAATCAATACACAAGCGAAGACTTCCGTCCTTTTTCTTGACAAATAACACCGGGGCTCCCCAAGATGAAGAGCTTGGCCGGACAAACTCTGCCTCTACTAATTCCTGCAACTGACTTCGGAACTCTGTCAACTCTTTCGGGGCCATCCGGTAAGGGGTACTAGATGCCGGCTTGGCCCCCGACACAAGCTGTATCCTGAAGTCCTGCTCTTGGTGCGGAGGTAGACCTGGCAGCTTCTCTGGAAAAACATCGACAAAGTCTCGTACTACTGGAATGTCTGTCACAGATTCCTTGACCTCCGCCATCTAAAAAAGAACCTGATAAACTTCCTCCCCCTGTAGATGGGCCTTAATGGCCTGAATTGATGATAAGAGAATACGAGAGGCATGTCTTATACCTTCGATAATAATAAAAGAGTCCTAGTGTCTAACAGTGATCCTCTTTGCTTGGCAATCAATCTGGGCATGGTTCTAGTGCAGCCATACCATGCCCAGGATCAATTCGTAGTCCATCAACTTCAAAAGTGTCGCTGGAGCCTCAAACGCCTTTCCACCGATTTCTACCTCCATGTTGCAGTGGTCTGAGGTAAGGAGTTCAGATCCATCGGGTAGTCTCACCCTCATCACCAAGCCCGTGAATCGCTCCACGCCTTCCAATCCTTCTACGAACGTCTCCGACACGAAGGAGTGAGAAGCTCCGGTATCGAAAAGAGTGCGGACAGGCTTGCCGCTGATGAAGACTATACCTGGGGTGATTAAATGTCTTAGGATTCTATAATGAGTTTTTCTTTTCTATTTATTCTATCTAGTGCAGTTTTATAATTTAACATCCAAGAGGGGAATTCTATGAAAATAACGAAACATTGCAGCGTACCTGCTATGACCTGCTCTTGATTCCGAGGCTGTGCCAGGTCCAAAGCATATACCTGTTCTCTTCCTTGTCTATGATCCCCACCCTGGTATCCTTATCCTCGACCACGACCTTGGCCTCCAAAATTCTTTGCTGGCTGGGCAGCCGGTGATGCTGGTGGGGGTTCCCCCCTCATGGGGCAATTTATGCGGATGTGACCAATCTGATGGTAGTGGAAGCACTCTGGCGGGGGATATGCCATTCCCCCGGGTCTCTGTCCCTCCCGTGCCTGAAGAGGTGGTGGAGCCACCACCACTGGCTCCCTTATCTCCTGTCTTGCCTCCTTACGAGGCTGGTCCTCGACCCTTCTCCCGTCCGTGACACGTGCTCGTCTCTGATCCTTCCTTGCTCCTCGACCTTGATCCTCCATTGGCCGTTTCTGGCCCCGAGTAGCTTGCCAATCAGCCTCTATCCTTTTAGCCATCTCCAGTATCTGGGAAATGGGCCCATCAGATACAAACAGCAGTGCATCCCTCAGCTCCTCTCGGAGGCCCTTGTAGAATCTCTTGATATATCCAGCCTCGTCTAACTAATACGAGTCCGCAAACCGGGCTAGGTGGTTGAACTCTCGGTGGTACTCCACCACCGTCTTGGTGCCCTGCTTCAGCTGTAAAAACCTGTCCTCCAGCTCATCCTTAGCCGACTGTGGAACAAAATGCTCAGTAACGTGGCCCTGAACTCCCCCTAAGTATTCTCTACAATCTCCATATCCGCAAAGGTTGTGTCCAGTGACATATTCCACCATCTCTTGGCGTGAGACTCCAAGCAAGAGACCACCAATGACACTCTCTCCTCCAAGGGGCACCGTATCCCTATCAACATTTCGTACATAATGTCCAGCCATTCTTCTGTCCGAACTGCTGACTCTGTCCCTAAGTAGGATGGGGGAGAGAGTCCTCGGAAGATGCCCAACCAGTTGGCTCCCGGGTTTGGCTGCGGAGCCGGAACCCGCTGAGCCCTAAAAGCCTCAGGAATGGCTGTCAGAGTCTGCCTCATCTCTGACTATAGGAACGGAGTGTGGACTGGGGGAGGTGGTGCATCATTCGGAGTCTGCTGGACTCTGCCCCGTGGTGTTGGCTGTGATGGAGGCTGCACATCAAAAATCATTTGTAAGCAATTGACTCAAGCCTAATTAACAGTGGACATTTACATGTGACCCCAACATGGGCACAGCATGCTTTCGCTGCTTAGTTTGTCCCCAAACTAAACTCGGGCGGGGGTGTCCAAGGGTTAGTGGACTGCTACTCTTCTGATCGAGGTTTCCTCTGATACCACTTGTAAGACGCCCTTTTTTTTCTTTTTAAATACCGGGGTCTTAGGCCCAGGATCGCCGCTTTGCGGTGACACCTTCACTTCCTAAAGGGTCATCACCACAAGGCGCCGATTCTGCCGTCCAATTCGATCACAGAAAGATAGCACAATAAATGAAAAGGAAGTCCACAGAAATCACATGTATAGAAATAAAAGTCCCCACGAAGGGAGAGTCCACAGAAGTAGTATAAAAGGTACTGAAAGTAAGGGCTTATGCCCGGTACATCATAATCCTCACTACAGGTCACTCATGTGGAAGCAAACTAAAACATCTACTATAAGTTGGGACACACAGTCCCACCTGTCTTAACTCCTGAGCTAGACTGCCCTATCTCCAAGCGAGCCGACCTCTAGGGCTGCTCCGCCATGCTGGGCTCCACGATACCCTAAATGATGTGGTCCGAAAACCGTTAGTCATAAGACTAAGCCCTATCATCCCCTACCCCTTCACCCATGGCTCCTAAGTACCGAGCGGAGAGGAAGAAAGGGAAGGACATGAAGGTGAAGAATAAATCAAAAGCAGGTGACAGCAGACCTATGCTAGCAGTTCTATTATAAATAATGACAATAACAGAAAGTAGGAAATGTAACCTTAACTAATGTGCGGAAGCACCTAAGCCAAGGGATCTTCTGCAAGGCTCCTAGTGTATAAAGTGTCCCATACCACTTATACGTTGGGGTGTCGGTTATCAAACAGCAGCATATATATATTGAATTTAACCTTAATTTATAAACTTGCCCACACAAGCTTATAGACCAAGGTGTCGTTTTGCAAGGCCTATTGTATAAGCGTCCAATTCTACTTATACATTAAGTGTTAGGGGTTAAATGAATCAATTATGCCATAACATGCTAGTGGGTATGATGAATCATGCAAGTACAACACACACACCCGACTCTGTGTACACAGACCTTTAGTTCCCCTTTTCGGAGCCGTTATCTCCCATGATACCTCCGTAGTGGCATACGGAAGCGGTGGGTTTGGCCTCTCCCACCTCTAAACCAGTAAAGCACTACTGGTCAGACCTATCGTACGCCTAAATGCTTGGTGCACAAAGCGGACTCCTACGTACTCTTGCCGGCTGGCGCACCAGACTTCTATTGGCGAAGTGCTAACCAAACTTGCCGAGTCAGCGTATTGGCGTCGGTGCATCGACCCTCCAATACCGAAGACCAACCACCTTAATTTTCTTTCCTGACCATTCACATGCAATATTGATCGTATCGAACCAATCGAGCTGAAGCTCCCCGGACCATCCTGTCCGTCTCTTAACCAACCGAGCCGAAGCTCCCCGGACCATTCTATCTGGCTCTTAACCAACCGAGCCGAAGCTCCCCGGACCATTCTGTCCGTCTCTTAACCAACCGAGCCGAAGCTCCCAACTATCTTCCTGTGCTAACATTGTTTGTGAAACGTGCAACCCTAATTACTAAGTTACTCTTATCAGTTTGTTAATATGGTTTACGTTAACCCAGGACTGCCCCCGGTATTCCCTGTGAAGGGCTTTCAAAGGGCACTAGGAACTATGATGGTAGCTGAAGCCCATCGTTCCCTTTCGCAAGGCACTTATTGTTATTGGTTGAATCCCTTAACCCATTCCCTTCTCATATTACAGTGGGCTAATCCTAGGGTGATTTTGACTCTTCCTCTCCTCGGGGAAGACGATCTTTCGTCGAACCCGAACACCTCTAGACTCTAGCCAAACCACTTCTCACTACTCTTCCTATCCATCTATAGTGAAATCATCCACTTTAGTCCACCCAGCTAAAATGACCAACTCCAACAACTATCCCAGATCATGTCCTATTGCAAATTAACAATTTGCTATATGCAGACCAACCTAGGCTTTATGTCAAACCGGATAGGAGACAATCAAAATAATCATTCAAATGCCCTAAATTATTTTCTGGGAACTTATCATGACACAAATAGACTAAATCCAGAAAATTGTAATTTTCCTAATTTATCTGGCATATAATTAATTTTCCTTAAAGCTTCTAAGGGCTACCAATTGAACTTGAAGTGCACTTTTCAGGTTTGTATAAAGCTTCATAAAATCATGATAAATTTTAAACAACAATTAAATAGTAAAGCCAAGATATAACAATTTTTCCAGTAATTTTAGGGACTCTAATTTAATTTTGATAATAAATCCTATCTCCTTCCATTAATGAAGTAGGTGCAGTAGATAATTATCCAAAAAATTTTATTTAATCTTCTAGAGCAGATACTGTCCTAAAAACTTCCGTGGACAAAATTTCATAATTCTTCAATGGGGATTGAGATCTAGAATAAATAATTACCAAAATCTCAAAAAGCTATATTTGTGAAGCAAGTATTGTAAATATTCTTCTAAAAATCACGAATAAAATTATACAACTATATAATGATCTGAAAACATCATTGGCCAGGTTTCATAATTTTACAGTTGGTAATTTGCTCTAAATGATTTATTGACGATAATTACCCTTTTGGAACTTGTGAAGAAAGTACTAGATATAATCAACTAAAATTTGTAACAAAATTAGGGGATATTTATTTAGACCTAAAGCATCTGCTGAACACGTTTCATCAGATTCAAATGAACAGAGTAATCAAAATAATTAAAAAACCAGTTTGGGCAAATTGATACCTAACAAATAAAGTACTTCAATTATAATCCATAAAATTTTAATAAAATTACTAAGGGTTCTACCTAGTCTAAAACTTACTCCACCCAAGTTTCACAACTTATAACTAAGTTTTAGTGGCTGTATTTTCATAATTTAGCTTCAACCCTAAAACTAAGGTTAGGGTTTTGAGGTGTCTACCTACCTCCAAATCCTCTAAGATTTCTATCAAAGAACTTAGGATACACTACCTTCAACTCTACTAAGTTACAAGGTCACACAAGGGCATTTACTCCTATGCCCTTCACAACACTAAAAAACCCTTCCTTAGGGTTTGAGTTTGAACCCTAGGGTAAATCAACCTAAATCACACCATTTTCCTTAAGAGGGTGACATTTGCCATGCCAAGTCAGTGTCCAAAATTTTCGCCTCTGTTGAGGTGATTTGACCACTCAAAACCCCAAGGGGGTGTTTGGACCTAAATAACCCTATAAGGGTCAACCTAGGGTTGGATAAAAACCTATTCAAAACATCTCCAAATGAGATGAAATTTTTACCAGAGCCTTAACATACCCTCTAAGACTACCCACCCAAACTTGGGGGGATTTTGAGGTGTTTAGACACCTAATTAATTTATACATGGTTTATTAAATTTTCCCAAAAACTATAGAAACATATTCTCCAAAAATTCTATACATGGTTTATACATGTTTGAGTGACCTTAGCTATACCTATGGCCTGCCTAAAAATGGGAATTAACCATGTATGGTGTTGAGTGAGCTCTACTAACTCAACGCCACCTAGACTATGGCGTTGAGTGAGCTCAGCTCACTCAACGCCATCCAGACAACACCAGATGGCGTTGAGTGCAGTCACTATACTCAACGCCATTCAACTTATGGCGTTGAGTGCACCCGACGCACTCAACACCAACCAACCTATAAGATGGCGTTGAGTGCAGTCAGTGCACTCAACGCCATTCTACTTCTTACGTTGAGTGCACTCGACACACTCAATGCCCGAGTCCCAATCTTATTTTAAGCAAGTTTCTGACCTACTATTTGCAGACCAAGGTGATTTTCACCTTCCTTCCTAAGCTCTCTTGGTCTTTTGGGTTTCCTAGGGTTTTATCATGACCTAGTCATGGCAAAACCACTCCCGGGGGTCTAGCCAAAAATGTGATGTTACAACTCATTTGGGTCGGTATGCAAGCGCTACATTCACTGATGAGGAGAGAAAGACAAACCAATTCTATGAAGGTCTGCGGGATGACCTAAGGCTACTGCTCTCGGGGCCTATGAACAAAGGTTTTCTAACCTTGGTCAACACGGCCCGGTTTTTGGAGAAAAATATAAAGAATGTGCAGGCGAAGAAGGACTCTGGTGCAAAGAGGATAGAGTTCAAGGTGTTGACTACCTCAAAGTCTGGTTATCATAAGTTCAATAAGAAGGCTAGGACTTCGGGTACAACCCCTTATTCTGGTGCTTCGTGGGCAACTACAGGCCGAACCCCGGGCGCATACTACAACTGTGGTAAGCCGGGGCATTTTGCTCATGATTGCTGGAGCCGATGCCCAAAGTCCAAAAGGAAGCCAGGAGCAACATACGAAGAGAAGGGCAAGGCAGTGGAGTCCACCGCATCGCACTATGCTCCAACTCAACCGAGAGTCTATAACCTTGGCCAGCAGGAGTCCATAAAGCAAGCTGATGTTGTGACAAGTACGGTTTAAATTTATAGTAATTTAGCTTTCAATACTTTGTACCTTACACATGATAGCTTATTATTTCTTGTACTAGGCTTTGTTTTTATTTTTGATAATCCGGAAAGAGCACTCTTCGATACGGGAGCTTCACACTTCTTTTTGTCCAAAGGATTTATATCGCGCATTGGAGTACCTTCTTCGATGGCGAAGGACAAACTGGATGTGTTGTTGCCTAACGGGTGTTCGATGCACGCGGATAGAATCTGTTGCGTAAAGATACGGATTTGGAGTCAGGAGTTCGACTTGCAAGGGTCGTTACTGCCGCTGGTGGAGTTCGACGTAATATTTGGTATAGACTGGCTCTTGGAGCAGCAAACATACATTGATTGCAATCGCAAGGAGGTCAAGTTGGGAACTGGTCGTGATACGACTTTTGAAGACTTGAAAGGGTCGAGCAAGACGTTGATGTCTACTCTTCAGGTGGTTAAGACAGTTCGTGCCAGTACATAGTTGTTCTTCACACTAGTGGGGGCTTCGAAGCCTAAGCCTACTTTGGACAGTATCTTAGTGGTATCCGAGTACCCTGATGTATTCCCTGACAATCTCCCATGAGCCCCACCGCAGCGAGAGATTGACTTCATAATTTAGCTAGTGCTAGGTGCCAAACCTGTGTCACGCTCTCCGTATCGATCAGCGCCTAAGGAGATGGCGGAACTGAAGGTTCAACTAAAAGAGTTGTTGGAATAGGGTTATGTGTGTCCAAGTTCGGCTCTTTGGAGCGCGCCGGTTCTTTTTGTTAAGAAGAAGGACGGAAGCTTGCGGCTCTGTATCCATTATCGAGAGCTGAACACGTTAACGGAGAAGAACAAGTACCCGATCCCAAGGATTAATGATCTGTTCGATCAGTTATTCGGGTCATCGGTGTACTCCAAATTGGATCTTAAGTCTGGGAATTATTAGTTGAGGATAAGAAAGAGTGATATCCCCAAGACAGCTTTCAGCACGAGGTATGGGCATTACGAGTTTACTGTCATGCTGTTTGGGCTTACTAATGCATCATCCGTGTTCATGGATCTGATGAACAAAACTTTCAGAGAGTACCTGGACCACTTCGTGATAGTCTTTATCGAAGACATATTGGTGTACTCGTAGAGCGAAGAGGATCACTTCAAGCATCTACATTTGGTGATATAGACGCTGAGGAGGAACCAACTATACACCAAGTTCTCCAAATACAAGTTTTGGTTGTCCTTAGTAGCGTTCCTTGGTCATATAATCAGTGGAGAAGGGATTGCGATGGTTCCGGTGAAGATAGTTGTGATACGGGAGTGGCCTGTGTTGTGTTCAGTAACGAAAGTCCGGAGTTTTCTGGGGCTTGACGGATACTACAAGAACTTCATAGAGAACTTCTCGCGGATAGAGTCACCCCCCATGACTTTGATGAGGACAGATCAAAAGTTTGTGTGGTCGCTAGAGTGCGGGCAAGCTTTCGAAGAATTAAAGAGTCGATTGACCATGTCGCATGTTCTATGTTTGTCGGTTGGGATCGAAGGCTTTGAGATCTACAGTAATTCTTCGGGCAATGGTTTGGGTTGTGTTATACTGTAGCATGGGAGAGTGATAGATTATGGCTCACGCCAGCTGAAAGTGCATGAGAGAAATTATCTGGTCCATGACTTAGAGTTAACGGACGTGATATTTTCTCTGAAGCTATGGAGACATTATCTGTATGGGGTGAAGCTCGATATTTATACCGACCACAAGAGACTGAAATACTTGTTAGATCAAAAAGATCTAAACATGCTGCAATGGAGATGGATGGAGTTCCTGGGGGACTACACATTCAAGATTCACTATGTTCCTGGGAAAGGCAATGCAGTTGCGGACGCGTTGAGTCGCAGGGCCCCTACGCAGGCTAATTGGTTGTCGGTTCATGATGAGCGTTTGATTCAGGAGCTGGAGGCATTAGAGATCTCTTGTGTGGACAAGCAGACTAGGGCCGAAGCACAGCTAAACTGGACAGAGGTGTAGTATTGTAACGCACCCGGTTTTTCTTTGTTTTGTTTGGTCATTGTTTGGCATTACGATGACGCATTTCTGGCCTTTTGCCATTATTATAGCATGGTCTTAGCTCTTTAGGTTCCTTGAGTGGCCTATTTGTAGCCTGTTTGAAAGATTCCCTAGCTAGCCGGAGTCTGTTTTGGTGACTCAGCTGAGCCTCTCAGGGAATGCTTGTACTTTGGCTTGGGAGGTGTTAGCCCGAGTGTTTGATCGTCGGATGTTGTTTTCGACTTCGCCGTTGTTTTTGTAGCTTGAGTGTTTAGCTACGGTGCGATTTTCGTCGAATTCCAAGATCGTTTGTTTTCATGTCATTTCGACGTTTGTTGAGTTAGCTGGTAGTGTGTTACAAGATTTTTGCTATTGCTGTGCATGGCTAGGTGGTAAAGCTTTGTAGAGCTTGAGGCTTGTTTGATTGGCTTGTTTTATGTCTATGTGCAAATAGCTAATTTTTATGTATATAAATTTATATGAGCTGTATATATATATATATATATATATATATATATATATATATATATATATATATATATATATATATATATATATATATATATATATATATATATATGTGTGTGTGTGTGTATTAGCTAGTTTGTCAGCTTGGTGGCTAAATTCCTTGATTCATTTAGTGGCCGTGTTTTTCTATGTGCTAGAATATTTTATTAGCTATAAGTGAGCGAGTGAGTAGAAGATAATATATAATATCTTAGCTGGTTTCATCTTCCCCAAAAGAAGTCAGTTAGCTTCTTGCGGAAGGAAGGGGCGGCGGAAAAGCTGGGGGTTTTGGCCGGCGATTTCTTGCCATCTAGAGCTCGGTTTGCTCGGGTAAGAGCAGATTCAGTTTGCTCTCCTCCAGATCTTCCTTCCTAGGTATGTATTGTTTGTTCTAGGGCTGTCTTTAGGAATTAGGGTTTTCAGTTTTCTCTTGTTCTTCCTCAAAGCTTCAGTTTTGGTCTTCTAGGTGGCCGATCTTGCCGCTGGTGCCAAGCTTTGGAGATAGCTGCTGTTTTCCTGGAGGTAGAGGCAAGTGGTGCCCTTTGCCCTTGCCGAACTTAATCGTACTCTTATTATTCCTGTTGTAGTAGCTTAATTCTCTCTTCCTAGAAGCTAGGGTAGCTGTAGTTTCTTTCCAGCTAGGTTTTACTTGAGCTGTCCATGTTTAAATTGTTTTCTCCTTCTTTCTTTTCTCTTTCTGTTCACTATTTTGGGTCCAGGTAGAGGCTGGAAGCAGCATTTTTTTAGGTTGCTAAGTTTAGTCCAGCTTGTTTTTTGTAGCTGTGGCTGGGCAGTAGGAGAGAGGAAGTTGTTAGAATTAATTTTCCAGCTCTCTGGATAGTAGGCGTTGAGTGGGCTGGGATCGGGCTAGCTCTAGGTTTTATGAATATTAGGCTAAGTCAAAAGCATTGAGTGAGTGTATATCACACAACGCCTTGTCTGCTAGGCTTTTGTCGTTGAGTGTGGTGCACTCACTCAACGCCATGGTCGTTTTTGCGGCTAAGTAATTTGGCGTTGAGTAAGTCGACGTCACTCAACGTCGTGGATGTTTTGGCGTTGAGTGTGGTTGACTCACTCAACGGGAAAACCTGTTTTTGCGGTTAAGTCATTTGACATTGAGTGAGTCGACCTCACTCAACGCCGTGGCTGTTTTGGCATAGAGTGTGGTGGACTCACTCAACGTCAAAGCCTGTTTTTGCGGTTAAGTCATTTGGCGTTGAGTGAGTCGACCTCACTCAACGACGTGGCTGTTTTGGCGTTGAGTGTGATGGACTCACTCAACGCCAAAGCTTGTTTTTGTAGTTAAGTCATTTGGCATTGAGTGAGTAGACCTCACTCAACGTCGTGACTGTTTTGGCATTGAGTGAGTCGACCTCACTCAACGCCGTGGATTTTTTGGCGTTCAGTGTGCTAGGCTCACTCAACGCCAAAGCTCGTTGCTGCGGTTAGGTTACTTGGCGTTGAGTGGATGGACCTCACTCAACGCTGTGTTTATGCTTGGTGTTGAGTAACCCACTCAGCGTCGCATCGAGTGAACTCGACGCTTTTTCCTTGGGGGGGGGGGGGGTTCCTTTATGACTGTTAGTATGGCTTCTTCCTTAGGGGGGGGGGGTGTTGGGTGTTCGGCTAGTTTTTGCATGCCGACTCGTGGATTTTGGCAGGTGGTGTGGTTTTGTGGGCTCTGTAAGGGGTGAATTGTGTGTGCTGAGTTGTGGCCACCATCACCTAGGTTGTGTTGGGCTGGTATGGTTGGGTGTGTGGACCCTGTAGCTGCCACCAGTTGTTTTCACCCTAAAGTGTTTTTTTTGGGTCTGGTTGATGGTGAGAGCTGTGCCGCCCACTCCGACCCAAGGTTTTCACCACGGCCAATAATTCATAAAGATTAGGGCTGTTAGTTCATTTCCTTTTTAGTGGATATTTATTTTGGCATAGGTATGCCTTGGTGCTGCTGCAGGTGCTTAGCAGAGCATGTTGCTATTATGTTCACACTTTGTGTACTTTTACTGCTCTTTGGACGGTGTTTCTTCTTACTGTCATGCCTTTTCTTTTACTGATAGCGTTTTGTTGCAGGGCAGGTAATCCCCTTCTTTTATTGCTCATGAATCTAATGCTCCACTTCCTTTGATTTTCTTTTACTTGCTGAGGTGTTCTTTTTTTTGAATGCCTCAGGTTTAGGTTGTAGCCAGTTAGACGGCTAGTGCTCTTGTGGAGCTTGCTTGTTGCCTCCTGGGTAGCTGAGGTTATTGTTCCTCATCGGGTGAGGTAGTTTTTCTTCCTTTCTGTATAGACATGCATACTCACCAATGGGTTTGTGTCAGGTTGTTGACGCCCACTGGTGGCTTGCTTATGTTGCTGGGTATGAACTAAAACTGCTACTTTTGCCTATTTGAGGTTATTCACTTTTTTCTTGGAAGGTTTTATGCTAGGTTGCATGTTAGGTATTTTAAAACCCTAAAATATTACTAGTATCTCATGCACATCATATTTACAAAACTAAAGCACTATTTTCTTCCTTAAGCGTAAAGACTATCTTTTTACATATACTACACCACCCTTAGAGTCGTGCATACCATGAGTCGTCCCTCGGGGACACTTATGCTCCTTTAGGATGTCAAATCAACCTAACCAAAGTATTTTCCGCTGTGTATCTATATATTTTAATTGTGGACTAGCTGATCCACTATGCCGAGGGATACGACTGTCAAATTTAACTAATTTTCTCTCATAATAATTTATGATTTTCTTTAAACATGTAGAGTCTGATGTTTTGCCTGAACATATGCAGTTATTCCCTGCACGACGTGGCATCATGACACGTATTTTCTCTTGCTCTGATACAATTTTATTTGTGAGAAAATACGGGTCGTGATAGTTAGTATCAGAGGGAGGTTGCTTGACAATTGGTCGGGCGACCTTTCCCTTGTTTGCGTTGATAGTTTAGCATCATATCATACACACATCGATATGTCATCATCACGTCTTGGCAAAAGCACGAACACTACACTCATAAGCATGAATAGAAGTATACGGGCATATTATGTAGTATGGGATGCATAATATGCGTTTGTATATGGATCCACCATAGGAGGCAACATGTGAGGGTTATGTAGTATGATATGCATAACATTTTCATGTGTACGCCGCCCATGGCATGCATTAAGGGCTTTCTTTAGAATGCATAACACAACATGCATAGCATAACACTGCATAAGCACAACGTGCCAAGCTAAAGAATTGCATGATGATATATGTACACACATGGTTTTGAGTCAAAGGAAATACCAATTCATGCATTCATAGTCTATGCACATGAGTTAGAATGGTGGTGAGGAACCATCCTAGGTTAAGCATAACATTATTATTATAAAAAAATCCTAGTGCAAGTTTAGCAGTTAGAGTTCATATTTAAGTATGTTTGTTTGTACCAGGTAGTTTTGTTCTAGCAGTTGGGATAGGTTTTAAGTCATGCTAATACGATTATAAGACGGCGAGGCGTCCTTCGACGAGATCGACTCCCCAATCTGAGGGTGACTCTTCTGGAGCGCAAAGCGAGGCGTTGATTGAAAGTCTACGGCAGAGTAATGAAGCCTTATCTAGGCAATTGATGGGTATGCAGACTCAGATCATGACTCTATTAGCAGTTGTGGCAGGACAGCCTCCGGGAGTGCCGAACCCTGCTGTAGGCATAGCTGTTCCTGTTCCACCTATTCCCCTGGTACCTCCTGTTGTGCTGCCCCCGGAGATGACATTCATATCACACTTCCAGCGACTTAGACCACCTACTTATGATGGGAAGGCAGACTTTATGGTTTTGGATGATTGGCTTATAGCCAACGAGGAGATGTTCTCCTATTCTGGAGTTACACTCGATCAGAGGGTGATGATCGCCGCCTATCAGCTTAAGGGATTGGCGAAGAGTTGGTGGCTGAGAGAGAAGGAGAGTTTGAAAAAGGGATGCTCTTGGGAGACCTTCAAGGAACTATTGCTAAGGAAGTTTTTGCCATCGGTCGAGCGCGACACCATCCAGATTATGGTGTTGAGTGAGCTCTGCTAACTCAACGCCACCTAGACTATGGCGTTGAGTGAGCTCAGCTCACTCAACGCCATCCAGACAACACCAGATGGCGTTGAGTGCAGTCACTATACTCAACGCCATTCAACTTATGGCGTTGAGTGCACCCGACGCACTCAACACCAACCAACCTGTAATATGGCGTTGAGTGCAGTCAGTGCACTCAACGCCATTCTACTTCTTACGTTGAGTGCACTCGACACACTCAACGCCCGAGTCCCAATCTTATTTTAAGCAAGTTTCTGACCTACTATTTGCAGACCAAGGTGATTTTCACCTTCCTTCCTAAGCTCTCTTGGTCTTTTGGGTTTCCTAGGGTTTTATCATGACCTAGTCATGGCAAAACCACTCCCGGGGGTCTAGCCAAAAATGTGATGTTACAACTCATTTGGGTCGGTATGCAAGCGCTACATTCACTGATGAGGAGAGAAAGACAAACCGATTCTATGAAGGTCTGCGGGATGACCTAAGGCTACTGCTCTCGGGGCCTATGAACCAAGGTTTTCTAACCTTGGTCAACACGGCCCGGTTTTTGGAGAAAAATATAAAGAATATGCAGGCGAAGAAGGACTCTGGTGCAAAGAGGATAGAGTTCAAGGTGTCGACTACCTCAAAGTCTGGTTATCATAAGTTCAATAAGATGGCTAGGACTTCGGGTACAACCCCTTATTCTGGTGCTTCGGGGGCAACTACAGGCCGAACCCCGGGCGCATACTACAACTGTAGTAAGCCGGGGCATTTTGCTCATGATTGCTGGAGCCGACGCCCAAAGTCCAAAAGGAAGCCAGGAGCAACATACGAAGAGAAGGGCAAGGCAGTGGAGTCCACCGCATCGCACTATGCTCCAACTCAACCGAGAGTCTATAACCTTGGCCAGCAGGAGTCCATATAGCAAGCTGATGTTGTGATAAGTACGGTTTAAATTTATAGCAATTTAGCTTTAAATACTTTGTACCTTACGCATGATAGCTTATTATTTCTTGTACTAGGCTTTGTTTTTATTTTTGATAATCCGGAAAGAGCACTCTTCGATACGGGAGCTTCACACTTCTTTTTGTCCAAAGGATTTATATCGCGCATTGGAGTACCTTCTTCGATGGCGAAGGACAAACTGGATGTGTTGTTGCCTAACGGGTGTTCGATGCACGCGGATAGAATCTGTTGCGTAAAGATACGGATTTGGAGTCAGGAGTTCGACTTGCAAGGGTCGTTACTGCCGCTGGTGGAGTTCGACGTAATATTTGGTATAGACTGGCTCTTGGAGCAGCAAACATACATTGATTGCAATCGCAAGGAGGTCAAGTTGGGAACTGGTCGTGATACGACTTTTGAAGACTTGAAAGGGTCGAGCAAGACGTTGATGTCTACTCTTCAGGTGGTTAAGACAGTTCGTGCCAGTACATAGTTGTTCTTCACACTAGTGGGGGCTTCGAAGCCTAAGCCTACTTTGGACAGTATCTTAGTGGTATCCGAGTACCCTGATGTATTCCCTGACAATCTCCCATGAGCCCCACCGCAGCGAGAGATTGACTTCACAATTTAGCTAGTGCTAGGTGCCAAACCTGTGTCACGCTCTCCGTATCGATCAGCGCCTAAGGAGATGGCGGAACTGAAGGTTCAACTAAAAGAGTTGTTGGAATAGGGTTATGTGTGTCCAAGTTCGGCTCTTTGGAGCGCACCGGTTCTTTTTGTTAAGAAGAAGGACGGAAGCTTGCGGCTCTGTATCCATTATCGAGAGCTGAACACGTTAACGGAGAAGAACAAGTACCCGATCCCAAGGATTAATGATCTGTTCGATCAGTTATTCGGGTCATCGGTGTACTCCAAATTGGATCTTAAGTCTGGGTATTATTAGTTGAGGATAAGAAAGAGTGATATCCCCAAGACAGCTTTCAGCACGAGGTATGGGCATTACGAGTTTACTGTCATGCTGTTTGGGCTTACTAATGCATCATCCGTGTTCATGGATCTGATGAACAAAACTTTCAGAGAGTACCTGGACCACTTCATGATAGTCTTTATCGAAGACATATTGGTGTACTCGTAGAGCGAAGAGGATCACTTCAAGCATCTACATTTGGTGATATAGACGCTGAGGAGGAACCAACTATACACCAAGTTCTCCAAATACGAGTTTTGGTTGTCCTTAGTAGCGTTCCTTGGTCATATAATCAGTGGAGAAGGGATTGCGATGGTTCCGGTGAAGATAGTTGTGATACGGGAGTGGCCTGTGTTGTGTTCAGTAACGAAAGTCCGGAGTTTTCTGGGGCTTGACGGATACTACAGGAACTTCATAGAGAACTTCTCGCGGATAGAGTCACCCCCCATGACTTTGATGAGGAAAGATCAAAAGTTTGTGTGGTCGCTAGAGTGCGGGCAAGCTTTCGAAGAATTAAAGAGTCGATTGACCATATCGCATGTTCTATGTTTGTCGGTTGGGACCGAAGGCTTTGAGATCTACAGTAATTCTTCGGGCAATGGTTTGGGTTGTGTTATACTGTAGCATGGGAGAGTGATAGCTTATGGCTCACGCCAGCTGAAAGTGCATGAGAGAAATTATCCGGTCCATGACTTAGAGTTAACGGACGTGATATTTTCTCTGAAGCTATGGAGACATTATCTGTATGGGGTGAAGGTCGATATTTATACCGACCACAAGAGACTGAAATACTTGTTAGATCAAAAAGATCTAAACATGCTGCAATGGAGATGGATGGAGTTCCTGGGGGACTACACATTCAAGATTCACTATGTTCCTGGGAAAGGCAATGCAGTTGCGGACGCATTGAGTCGCAGGGCCCCTACGCAGGCTAATTGGTTGTCGGTTCATGATGAGCGTTTGATTCAGGAGCTGGAGGCATTAGAGATCTCTTGTGTGGACAAGCAGACTAGGGCCGAAGCACAGCTGAACTGGACAGAGGTGTAGTATTGTAACGCACCCGGTTTTTCTTTGTTTTGTTTGGTCATTGTTTGGCATTACGATGACGCATTTCTGGCCTTTTGCCATTATTATAGCATGGTCTTAGCTCTTTAGGTTCCTTGAGTGGCCTATTTGTAGCCTGTTTGAAAGATTCCCCAGCTAGCCGGAGTCTGTTTTGGTGACTCAGCTGAGCCTCTCAGGGAATGCTTGTACTTTGGCTTGGGAGGTGTTAGCCCGAGTGTTTGATCGTCGGATGTTGTTTTCGACTTCGCCGTTGTTTTTGTAGCTTGAGTGTTTAGCTACAGTGCGATTTTCGTCGAATTCCAAGATCGTTTGTTTTTATGTCGTTTCGACGTTTGTTGAGTTAGCTGGTAGTGTGTTACAAGATTTTTGCTATTGCTGTGCATGGCTAGGTGGTAAAGCTTTGTAGAGCTTGAGGCTTGTTTGATTGGCTTGTTTTATGTCTATGTGCAAATAGCTAATTTTTATGTATATAAATTTATATGAGCTGTATATATATATATATATATATATATATATATATATATATATATATATATATATATATATATATATATATATATATATATATATATATGTGTGTGTGTATTAGCTAGTTTGTCAGCTTGGTGGCTAAATTCCTTGATTCATTTAGTGGCCGAGTTTTTCTATGTGCTAGAATATTTTATTAGCTATAAGTGAGCAAGTGAGTAGAAGATAATATATAATATCTTAGCTGGTTTCATCTTCCCCAAAAGAAGTCAGTTAGCTTCTTGCGGAAGGAAGGGGCGGCGGAAAAGCTGGGGGTTTTGGCCGGCGATTTCTTGCCATCTAGAGCTCGGTTTGCTCGGGTAAGAGCAGATTCGGTTTGCTCTCCTCCAGATCTTCCTTCCTAGGTATGTATTGTTTGTTCTAGGGCTGTCTTTAGGAATTAGGGTTTTCAGTTTTCTCTTCTTCTTCCTCAAAGCTTCAGTTTTGGTCTTCTAGGTGGCCGATCTTGCCACTGGTGCCAAGCTTTGGAGATAGCTGCTGTTTTCCTGGAGGTAGAGGCAAGTGGTGCCCTTTGCCCTTGCCGAACTTAATCGTACTCTTATTATTCCTGTTGTAGTAGCTTAATTCTCTCTTCCTAGAAGCTAGGGTAGCTGTAGTTTCTTTCCAGCTAGGTTTTACTTGAGCTGTCCATGTTTAAATTGTTTTCTCCTTCTTTCTTTTCTCTTTCTGTTCACTATTTTGGGTCCAGGTAGAGGCTGGAAGCAGCATTTTTTTAGGTTGCTAAGTTTAGTCCAGCTTGTTTTTTGTAGCTGTGGCTGGGCAGTAGGAGAGAGGAAGTTGTTAGAATTAATTTTCCAGCTCTCTGGATAGTAGGCGTTGAGTGGGCTGGGATCGGGCTAGCTCCAGGTTTTATGAATATTAGGCTAAGTCAAAAGCATTGAGTGAGTGTACATCACACAACGCCTTGTCTGCTAGGCTTTTGTCGTTGAGTGTGGTGCACTCACTCAACGCCATGGTCGTTTTTGCGGCTAAGTAATTTGGCGTTGAGTAAGTCGACGTCACTCAACGTCGTGGCTGTTTTGGCGTTGAGTGTGGTTGACTCACTCAACGGGAAAACCTGTTTTTGCAGTTAAGTCATTTGACATTGAGTGAGTCGACCTCACTCAACGCCGTGGCTGTTTTGGCATAGAGTGTGGTGGACTCACTCAACGTCAAAGCCTGTTTTTGCGGTTAAGTCATTTGGCGTTGAGTGAGTCGACCTCACTCAACGACGTGGCTATTTTGGCCTTGAGTGTGATGGACTCACTCAACGCCAAAGCTTGTTTTTGCAGTTAAGTCATTTGGCATTGAGTGAGTAGACCTCACTCAACGTCGTGACTGTTTTGGCATTGAGTGAGTCGACCTCACTCAACGCCGTGGATTTTTTGGCGTTCAGTGTGCTAGGCTCACTCAACGCCAAAGCTCGTTGCTGCGGTTAGGTTACTTGGCGTTGAGTGGATGGACCTCACTCAACGCCGTGTTTATGCTTGGTGTTGAGTAACCCACTCAGCGTCGCATCGAGTGAACTCGACGCTTTTTCCTTGGGGGGGGGGGGTTCCTTTATGACTGTTAGTATGGCTTCTTCCTTAGGGGGGGGGGTGTTGGGTGTTCGACTAGTTTTTGCATGCCGACTCGTGGATTTTGGCAGGTGGTGTGGTTTTGTGGGCTCTGTAAGGGGTGAATTGTGTGTGCTGAGTTGTGGCCACCACCACCTAGGTTGTGTTGGGCTGGTATGGTTGGGTGTGTGGATCCTGTAGCTGCCACCGGTTGTTTTCACCCTAGAGTGTTTTTTTTGGGTCTGGTTGATGGTGAGAGCTGTGTCGTCCACTCCGACCCAAGGTTTTCACCACGGCCAATAATTCATAAAGATTAGGGTTGTTAGTTCATTTCCTTTTTAGTGGATATTTATTTTGGCATAGGTATGCCTTGGTGCTGCTGCAGGTGCTTAGCAGAGCATGTTGCTATTATGTTCACACTTTGTGTACTTTTACTGCTCTTTGGATGGTGTTTCTTCTTACTGTCATGCCTTTTCTTTTACTGATAGCGTTTTGTTGCAGGGCAGGTAATCCCCTTCTTTTATTGCTCATGAATCTAATGCTCCACTTCCTTTGATTTTCTTTTACTTGCTGAGGTGTTCTTTTTTTTGAATGCCTCAGGTTTAGGTTGTAGCCAGTTAGACGGCTAGTGCTCTTGTGGAGCTTGCTTGTTGCCTCCTGGGTAGCTGAGGTTGTTGTTCCTCATCGGGTGAGGTAGTTTTTCTTCCTTTCTGTATAGACATGCATACTCACCAATGGGTTCGTGTCAGGTTGTTGACGCCCACTAGTGGCTTGCTTATGTTGCTGGGTATGAACTAAAACTGCTACTTTTGCCTATTTGAGGTTATTCACTTTTTTCTTGGAAGGTTTTATGCTAGGTTGCATGTTAGGTATTTTAAAACCCTAAAATATTACTAGTATCTCATGCACATCATATTTACAAAACTAAAGCACTATTTTCTTCCTTAAGCGTAAAGACTATCTTTTTAGATATACTACACCACCCTTAGAGTCGTGCATACCATGAGTCGTCCCTCGGGGACACTTATGCTCCTTTAGGTTGTCAAATCAACCTAACCAAAGTATTTTCCGCTGTGTATCTATATATTTTAATTGTGGACTAGCTGATCCACTATGCTGAGGGATACAACTGTCAAATTTAACTAATTTTCTCTCATAATAATTTATGATTTTCTTTAAACATGTAGAGTCTGGTGTTTTGCCTGAACATATGCAGTTATTCCCTGCACGACGTGGCATCATGACACGTATTTTCTCTTGCTCTGATACAATTTTATTTGTGAGAAAATACGGGTCGTGATAGTTAGTATCAGAGGGAGGTTGCTTGACAATTGGTCGGGCGACCTTTCCCTTGTTTGCGTTGATAGTTTAGCATCATATCATACACACATCGATATGTCATCATCACGTCTTGGCAAAAGCACGAACACTACACTCATAAGCATGAATAGAAGTATACGTGCATATTATGTAGTATGGGATGCATAATATGCGTTTGTATATGGATCCACCATAGGAGGCAACATGTGAGGGTTATGTAGTATGATATGCATAACATTTTCATGTGTACGCCGCCCATGGCATGCATTAAGGGCTTTCTTTAGAATGCATAACACAACATGCATAGCATAACACTGCATAAGCACAACGTGCCAAGCTAAAGAATTGCATGATGATATATGTACACACATGGTTTTGAGTCAAAGGAAATACCAATTCATGCATTCATGGTCTATGCACATGAGTTAGAATGGTGGTGAGGAACCATCCTAGGTTAAGCATAACATTATTATTATAAAAAAATCCTAGTGCAAGTTTAGCAGTTAGAGTTCATATTTAAGTATGTTTGTTTGTACCAGGTAGTTTTGTTCTAGTAGTTGGGATAGGTTTTAAGTCGTGCTAATACGATTATAAGACGGCGAGGCGTCCTTCGATGAGATCGACTCCCCAATCTGAGGGTGACTCTTCTGGAGCGCAAAGCGAGGCGTTGATTGAAAGTCTACGGCAGAGTAATGAAGCCTTATCTAGGCAAGTGATGGGTATGCAGACTCAGATCATGACTCTATTAGCAGTTGTGGCAGGACAGCCTCCGGGAGTGCCGAACCCTGCTGTAGGCATAGCTGTTCCTGTTCCTCCTATTCCCCTGGTACCTCCTATTGTGCTGCCCCCGGAGATGACATTCATATCACACTTCCAGCGACTTAGACCACCTACTTATGATGGGAAGGCAGACTTTATGGTTTTGGATGATTGGCTTATAGCCATCGAGGAGATGTTCTCCTATTCTGGAGTTACACCCGATCAGAGGGTGATGATCGCCGCCTATCAGCTTAAGGGATTGGCGAAGAGTTGGTGGCTGAGAGAGAAGGAGAGTTTGAAAAAGGGATGCTCTTGGGAGACCTTCAAGGAACTATTGCTAAGGAAGTTTTTGCCATCGGTCGAGCGCGACAGCCTGATGAGTGATTTCCTACATTAGAAGTAAAGGCAGCTCACAGTTGCGGAGTACGAGATAGAATTCAGCAAACTGAGCCTGCTTTCCCCCAGCTTGGTGAGTTTCGAAGCGGATAGAGTTAAGAGATTTCTTGGTGGCCTGAGAAGTGTGTTCAGCATTTAGCTGTTGCTCATGGAGCAGTGAGTTATGCTGGTGCGGTAGAAGCTGCTTTGAAGGTGGAGGCCATTGAAATGCTAGGCAAAGAGGGCAGCAGGTGAGAAAAGATAAAAGGAAAGCTGTTGAAGGAAAGAGCACCCAGGTACCCGGTGCAACTTCAAGAAAGAAGAGCAAGGAAGTTTGTAGCTTCTATGGCCGGTCGGGCCATCCCGTGGAGAAATGTTTCAAGAGGTTGGAAGCTCAGAAGAAGGAGCAGGTGCATGCGATTCAAGGCGCTCCCATTAAAGATTTATTCTATTCTACGTGTAGCGGCCAGGGCATGATGTTGCCCATTACTGGGGAAAGGATAAGAGTAAGGTAAGAGGTTGTTTTCTTTGCGGTCAGGAAGGGAACATCAAGTCTCAGTGCCCCCAGCTCCAGCTGGTGTTCCAGCCAGTGCCACTCCAGGCGTTGCCCCCGCCTCAGCGTGTGGATAAAGGCAAGGGGAAGCTGAATGAAATTTCTTCAGAGGAAGCGCAGACTTCGACTCAGGTCATTTCAGGTTAGATTTCACCCTAGCCTAAATGTTTTGTTTCTATTATAACTTTAGCCTTTGTTTTTCTTAGTGGCGTCTGCCATATTATAGGAAGATTTAAGGTGAGAAATCGTTGGGCGCGTGTTCTCTTTTACTCTTGCGCTACCCACTCCTTTGTGGCTAGAGCCTTTGTGGAGCGTTATTGTTTGGGTCTAGAGCTAGTTAGTGATGCCTTTTGCGTCAAGTTTCCTTTCGATGATTCCCTGATTTCAGATCAGGGTATTCGGGATTGTCCGATTTTGTTGGGAGATTTTCTAGCGAAGGAAGATTTGAAGGTGATTGACCTGGAAGACTTCGATGTTATCTTAGGAATGGACTGGTTGTCCAGTTATGATGCAGTTATCCAGTGCAAGGGTAAGCACTTGGACTTTGTTAAGGACAACGGTCAGCCTGGGAGTGTTTATGCTGATCTGCGCCATAATGCTCCAGTCATTTCCGCGGTATATGTTCAGAAACTGCTTTATTCTGATTGCTTTGCCTGTTTTGTCTCAGTAGTGGGGACTGTTGTTAGCGTACCGCATTTGGAGGAGATTCCTGTGGTGTACGAGTTTTAAGATGTTTTCCCAGACGATATTTATGTTCTTCCACCTGATCGAGATGTTGAGTTTGTGGTAGACTTGGAGCCAAGCACGCGTCCTATTGCAAAGGCGCCGTACCGGATGGCCCCGCGAGAGCTGGAGGAGTTGTGTATCTAGCTGGATGAGCTGTTAGCGAAGGGTTTTATCAGGCCCAGTTTGTAACCTTGGAGTGCGCCTATTCTATTTGAAAAAAAGAAAGACGGGTCGATGAGGCTTTGCATCGACTATAGAGAGCTGAACAAGGTTACTATCAAGAATAGGTACCCTCTGCCACGGATTGAAAATTTGTTTGATCAGTTGCGCGGTAGCACAGTATTCTCCAAGATTGATCTTCGATCTTGATACTGTTGGTACCCTAGTTTGATTTGAGTTTAGTCTTGCCTTTGTTAGTCCCTTGACCCAAGAAATATCTATGGTCAATGGTTAGAAGTCTAGCTGTAGAGTCCTCACTTTTCCAGATTGAGAATTTGGTTAAGTAGTTTTTCGTTCGACTATAGTCGAACGCCGCTCGACTATCGTCTATCGGCTGATCGACGATCGTCTATCAGTTGGTCGACGCTTTGTCTGCGTTGATAGTTCGACTATCTGCTCTGATAGATCGACTATCTGATAGTTCGACTATCTGTTGATAGGTCAACTATCTGTTTTGCGTTGATAGTTCGACTATCTGTTGATAGTTCGACTATCTGCTTGGCGAGGTAGTTCGACTATCTGTTCTGATAGATCGACTATCTGATAGTTCGACTATCTGTTGATAGGTCGACTATCTGTTCCGCTCTGATAAGTTCGACTATCTGTTGATAGATCGACTATCTGTTTCGTCTTGATAGTTCGACTATCTGTTGATAGTTCGACTATCTGTTGTCTTTGATAGTTCGACTATCTGTCCTGATAGTTCGACTATTTGATAGTTCGACTATCTGCTGATAGATCGACTATCTGGTTTGGTTTGATAGTTCGACTATCTGTTGATAGATCGACTATCTGTTTTCTGAGGTAGGTCGACTATCTGCTTGATAGGTCGACTATCTCTGTGCGCTTGATAGTTCGACTATCTGTCCAAGATAGATCGACTATCTGATAGTTCGACTATCTGCTCTGATAGTTCGACTATCTGCCGGGGTAGTTCGATTATCTTCTTCGATAGGTCGACTATCTGGATCGTTCGACTATCTGCCCGATAGTTCGACGATCTCCGTGTGTCGTTCGACGATCTTCGAGGGTCGTTCGACGCTTTCTGTCTGCCTTTATATTTTGTATTTATTTATTATATTTAATTAATTAATACATTTTCTGGCACATTATTTTAAGCTGTATGATAAAATTACCAGGCAATATTTGCTCCATCTCTTTTGCCTGAGTCAAATCTTTTTAAGATAAAGTTGTTTGTCTTATTAGCTGTCATTATAAATTACTTTATCTGTTGTCAGCCCTTTTATAGCCGTTAGACTGAAAAGTCTTCTTTTTGCTATAAAGAGATTATTTCTGATGTGACTTTATTTAGTCCTTCTGTTATTTGATTTGTGCCTGCAGCTTCTTAGAGAGAGGTTTACTCCTTTTATAGAATGTTTTGCTGCAGAGATGGTTTTGTCTTCTTGATATTTACAACCCAGGTCTCAAGGCTCAGAAAAAGACAAATAATTCAAATGGAAGAGAGCCGTTGCTTGCTGCTGTTATATAAAGGACCCTTTGAAGAAGGATTCAAGCTAGCTAATAGCTAACCAGTTGTTCATTCAAGCTTTCAAGCCTTCATCAAGAAAAAGATTTCTGCTCTCAGCAATTTCCATCTAACTGAGAAGTGTTAAGATCTTCATCTCTTCTTCACCTGAGTTCTCCTGCTTTCAGGAAGTTCAAACTCAGAGTTCCTTTGAAGAAGAAGAAGAAGAAGATAGCTGCTTGAAGATCTTTGATTTTATTATTTACTTTCTTCCTGTAGCTTTTCCTTCAGAACTTTCTGAAGAGTTTTCTGCACTGAAGCAAGACTTCACCTGGACATCTTTGAGCCAGGGGGAGCCTTGATTCTTTAGAGCATTCCTGCTCAGTGCAAGTTTTTGTGCTTCTCTAATCTTTGTAAAATAGAGAAGACATCTTAACCTTCTTCCCCCTCCTGTACAGGGTTATTACTCCCTTCAAAAGTATCCCTTGGTGGCAGGGCACCTCATCAAAAACCTGTGCTTGGTTTTTAGACACCTGATCAAAAGTCTAAAGGGTTTCTGGATCTACCTGAAGCAGATCCTGTTGGTGGCAGGGCACCTGATCAAAAACCTGAGTGGATTCCTACCGTGTGGGTAGAAGAGTGGACGTACCCAAGTTGTTTGGGGAACCACTATAAATCTCCTTGTGTCGTCTGGATTCTATTGTTTAATTCCTGCATTGTGGCTGTGATTAGATATAACTAGGTTGCTAGTTGCTGATTAGGTTTTCCAAGCCTTAACTGTAATTACAGTTAGCTTGAGTTTGTACACATCACTTGTGTTAGGCTATAGGGTTAACTTTATATCTATAACCTTTTCATTCCGCACTTCACTCCAAGGGAGTTGGGTAGACTATTAAGTTTTGTCTGTGCAAAATTTGATAACTCTATTCACCCCCCCTCTAGAGTAGTATCTATCCCTTTTCTTTCAATTGGTATCAGAGGGAGGTTGACTGACTGAATAGGCTAACACCTAAGTCACAAGATCCTGATAGATACCAAGAGCTTATAGATATTCACTATCATGGCCCAGTCCAAGGATTATTCTAGCACCAGACCTCCAGCATGCAACTTAGCTAAGTTTGGCATCTGAAAGGCAAGGATAAAACTATATATGAATTCCATTGATGAAAGTATTTTTGCTTCTATTTTGTCAGGTCCCCCAAGAGCACCTGCTGCTGCTTCTGCCTCATCATCTGATATGAGTGCAGTGCCTCCTCCAGATTACAATGATGAATACAAGAAGGCCAAAATAGCAGATGCCAAGGCAATGAACATACTGGCTCAGACAATGTCTGATGAGGTATTCCAGAAAGTTGCTGACTGCTCCTCAGCAAAGGCCATGTGGGACACACTGAACCAGATTGTAGCTGGTTCAGCTGATGAAAGGAAGGACAGAAGGTCCAACCTGATCTCATAGTATGAGAACTTCAAGAAAACTGATGCTGAATCAGTTGAAGCTATGTACACCAGGCTCAGCTCAATCATCAATGAGCTGAGGACCCTGGACAAGGACATATCATTGACAGAGGTCAATGATAAGATTCTTATGTGCTTCCCTAGCACATGGGATCTAAGAATCTGGCCCATCAAGGAAGCCAGAAGTACTAATGAGATCTCAACTGAAGCTCTCCTCGGCAAGCTCAAGTCTTTTGAGCAAGTGCTGAAGACCAGAGAAGCAGAAGCTGAAGCCAAGACCCCCACTCCAACAAGAAAAGAGCAATCTCTAGCTCTTAAGGCTGCAGATGTTTCTGAAGGCAGCCAATCTAATGAGGAACTTATGGCATTGTTTGCCAAAAGGTTTCTCAAGATGGGGAGAAAGGAGTTCAGAAAGAAGTCTTCACGCTATGAAGAAAAACCAAGGTATGATCGCTCTCCCGCTAAAGAAATTATTTATTATGGTTGCAGGAAGCCTGGACATATCTTGCCAGAATGTCCAGAGGAGAAGAACAAAGAAAAGAGAAAAGAAAAAGAACAACACAGGAAGCACTACAAGCCATCCTCCTACAAAAACAAGAAGAAGGAGAGAGGTTTCATTGCTGAAACCTGGAGTGATTCTGATGAAGAATCCTCCTCATCAAGCTCCAGTGAAGATGAGGAAGAGAAGAAGGCAAAAGAAGTTTGCCTAATGGCAATAGATGCCTGCAGCAACCACTCTGCTGCAGAGAGTTCTGATTCTGATGAAGAGATGCCTACAGAAGATGAGGTACTTTCTTCTTATGATTTTACTTCAGAAGAATTTAAATTAGAATTTAAATCTTTATGTTTAGATTTAATTAGCTCAGAAAAGGAAATAAAAGAACTTAGAAATAGGTTAGCTGACTCAGAATCAATAGCTACTGAAAACATTAGGTTAAAGGAAGATCTCACTACTTGTAGTGAAGAAATTAAATTTCTTAAAATAGAGTTAGCTAAGTCTAAGAGATTAGAAGAATCCCTTAATGGTAGAAGCCTTAAGCTGTTAGAAATTACCAGCATGACTAACACTAGGTCAGGTAATGATAAACTAGGCTTAGGAGCTTCTCCCAGTGAACCCCCAGTCCTTCTTAAAAATAATCTTTCAACTCCAGTGAACTTCATTTCAGCTAGTGGAAAGAAGAACACTGAGCAAGTAAATCTGGTTAATAAAACCTTAAATAAAGCTAAGAGAGAAAAGAGAAAGAAGTTCTTTAAAGAAATGCAAAGAGCGTCGAACGCCGCTCGACGATCGGAAGCTCAATGGTCGAACGAAGCTTGACGATCTGAGCGCCCATCGTCGAACGTCGATCGACGATTTCAACATGATTTTCAAAATCATAATCAATTCCATAGAAACCTAAATGAGAATAGAAACCCTAGGTTTGTTGACCCATCATCTGCATGGAGAATCCCACCTAGGAGATCTCACCCACTAGGTTATCACCCTCAGCCTGCATTCTCATATATTTCCAGTTTTTCTTATGTGAAAAATAAGGGACCCAAGGTTACCTGGGTCCACTCTGTCTAAATAATTGTCTTGCAGGTGAAGGCCTATCCAATCACTCAAAACAAGTGGTATTTGGATAGTGGATGCTCTAAGCATATGACAGGAAATAAAGATCTTCTGTCAAAGTTCAAAGCTAAGCTCGGCCCAAAGGTTATCTTTGGAGACTCCAGCTGTGGTCAGACAGAAGGCTATGGCAAGATCACAATTGGAGCAGTTACTTTCAAGAGAGTTGCTTATGTCAATGGACTGAAGCATAATCTGATTTCAGTCAGCCAGCTATGTGATGCTGGCTACCAGGTTTCATTTTCTAATTTCTCTTGCAATATTACTTTAAATAATAATGTTGTTTTAGTAGGTATTAGAATAGGTAATATCTATTTAGTAGATTTCAATTCATCTCATTCTGAAATCTGCCTGTTTAATGAAGTAACCCTTAATAATAATTCCCTATGGCATAAAAGGCTTAGTCATGTAAACCTTAAAAATATATCTAGGTTATCTAAACACAACCTTGTTAGAGGTTTACCTTCTTGCCCCTACAAGAAGGAGAGCCTATGCAAGGCTTGTCAGCTAGGCAAGCAAACCAAGAATTCTTTTAAATCTGTAAATAAAAGTGATTCTCCTAGAATCCTGTATTTATTACATTTGGACCTTTTTGGCCCAATAAATGTATAGAGTTTAGGAGGGAAGTATTACACTTTAGTAATTGTAGATGACTTCTCTAGGTTCAGTTGGGTTTTCTTTTTGAGAACTAAGTCTGATAACTTCAAAGCCCTTACAGACTTTCTATTATGTGTGCAGACTGAGTACTCTACTCATGTGGCCTTGATCAGAAGTGATCATGGTACTGAGTTTGACTCTCTTCTCATGCAAGAATTCTGTGAGAGAGAAGGTATCAAACATAGCTTCTCAGCTCCTAGAACTCCCCAACAAAATGGGGTAGTTGAAAGGAAAAATAGAACACTCATTGAAGCTGCTAGTACATTGTTGGCAGATGCTAACATGCCTCTATCCTATTGGGCAGAAGCTGTTAGTACAGCCAACTATGTCTTGAATAGAAGTTTGATACACAAACTTAAGTGTAAAACTCCTTATGAGTTGCTTAAAGGAAAGAAACCTAAAATTAATTATTTTAGAGTTTTTGGCTGTATTGTTTATATTCATAATAATAATAAAGAATATATTAGAAAATTTGAAGCAAAAGCTTCAATGGGAATCATGCTTGGATATTCCCAAGTAAGCAAAGCTTATAGGGTTTATAACAAGTCTACCTGTAAAATTGAAGAATCTGTGCATGTATCATTTGATGAGCATCAGATGTTTTACAAGGAGAAGGAAAATTCTCCTTCCTCCAGCTCTTTGCAGGTACCTGATGTCCCTCAAGAAATTCTTCAACTGTCAACTCTTCAGATCACTGAATCAGACAGTGATGAAGACATTGCTGAAGCAATTGTTGTTCCACCAACAGTAGATCAAATTCCTCCTGAGGAATTAATCCCAACTGTTGTTGAAGATCACATCCCACCTGCTGATTTTGTCACACTTAGAGATCACCCCACATCTCAAGTGATTGGAGACATATCAGCTGGTGTGCAAACAAGACATCAATTAAGACAGGATGTGATGCATGCTTGTTTCCTCTCACAGGTTGAGCCCCTCACCTTTAAAGATGCAGAGCTAGATCCCCACTGGATCATTGCAATGCAAGAGGAGCTCAATCAGTTTGAGAGATGTAAAGTTTGGACTTTGGTTCCAAGACCTAAAGTCCAACTGATCATAGGCACCAAGTGGGTGTATAGAAATAAGTTGGATGCTAATGGAATTATAGTAAGGAATAAAGCTAGGCTTGTAGCTCAGGGCTACAGACAGGAGGAAGGTATAGACTATGACCAAACCTTTGCTCCTGTTGCAAGGCTAGAAGCAATAAGGATCTTCTTGGCCTATGCAGCCTTCATGAAGTTTAAGGTGTTCCAAATGGATGTCAAAAGTGCATTCCTAAATGGTGAGCTTAAGGAAGAGGTGTTTGTTGAACAACCACCAGGGTTTGTTTCTTCAACTCAGCCCTCACATGTGTTTAAGTTGCAGAAAGCTCTTTATGGACTAAAGCAAGCTCCTAGGGCCTGGTATGAGACCTTAGCTAGTTTCCTGTTAGAGCACAACTTTACTAGGGGAGTAGTTGATAGAACCCTTTTCGTCAAGCATCACAAGGACACAATCCTGTTAGTTCAGGTGTATGTAGATGATATTATTTTTGGCTCCACTGATCCCAAACTGTGCAAAAAGTTTTCCAACTTGATGCATTCCAAGTTTGAGATGAGTAGTATGGGTGTGCTGTCTTATTTTCTTGGTCTCCAAGTAAAGCAAGATGCTGATGGTATCTTCATCTCCCAATCCAAATATGCCAAGGAATTGGTAAAGAAATTTGGGATGGCTGATGCCTCAGCAATGCCTACACCCATGGCTACTAATGTAGTTATTGATTCTGATGATCACGGCAAGCTAGTTGATCAAAAGAATTATAGGGCCATTGTTGGTTCCCTATTATATCTAACTGCAAGTAGGCCAGATATAATGTTTGCTACATGCCTTTGTGCTAGATTCCAGGTCAACCCCAAGGAATCTCATCTGATTCTTCTAAAGAGAATCCTGAGATACCTGAAGGGATGTCCAAATCTAGGACTTTGGTACCCAGCTGAGTCAGAATTTGAATTAATTGGATATTCTGATTCTGATTATGCTGGTTGCAGAGTTGACAGGAAGAGCACCTCAGGAACTTGCCAGTTCCTGGGAGAGAGATTGGTCTCTTGGTTCTGTAAGAAGCAGGCTTCTGTCTCAACTTCAACTGCAGAGGCTGAATATATAGCAGCTGCCAGTTGTTGTTCACAGATCCTGTGGATTCAAAACCAGCTTGTGGATTATGGTTACTCACACAAGAACACCAAAATCATGTGTGATAGTACCAGTGCTATCTCAATTGCACAAAATCCAGTGCACCACTCTAGAACGAAGCACATTGAGATTCGGCACCATTTCCTGAGAGATTGTGTGGAAAAGAACAAGATCTGTCTTGAGTTCATATCCACTGAGTTTCAGAGAGGTGATATTTTCACCAAGCCTTTAGATGAACAGAAGCATCTGTTCTTTTTAGTTCAATTAGGCATGATTAATGGACGAGACTAAGTGTGACTATATCTGCCTATATTGAAACTTGTTTGAAGATAGTCGAACGACGTTCGAAGATAGTCGATCGGGTCAAGCCATCGTCGACCTATGGTTGATGAAAGTTTGTCTGATTGAAGATCGTCGACCGACGTTCGACCATCGTCGAACAGGTCGAGCTCATCGTCGATCTCTGGATAACGATAGCCTGTTGTTTGAGAAGCCAGAAATAGTCGAACGATTATCCGACTACTCTGCTTCTGAGCCGATCGTCGAACGACCGTTCGACTATCGGGTCAAGTATCTTTTTAATAGATCGACTATTTCCGGTCTAATATAAAGCCGATAGTCGACCTAGGTTAAAAGATCTTGTGTTTTATCGTCGACGGAGCGTGTCCTTTCGCATTCTGCCTTCCCGCTTGTGATTTTCGGGCGTTTCGTCTTCTTCGTCCTCTCCAGCTTTCTCGAGCTTTCTCCAGCGAATCAATGGCGGTTTCTCCCATAGTTCTAGCAATTGTGAAGTTTGATGCTGGCTTTAGCGTGGATTTCGACGCGTTCAGTAGCTGCGATGCAGGAATCGTAGAAGTTCTACAGCTGTGCCGGGATCAAGGACTCGAGAGGTTAATGTCGTCAAGGATTAAGATAAACATCCCAGAAATAAAGGAATGGGCTTTCACGTCGTCTTCCACAGATGATTCGATGACTGGTACCATCGGCGGAGAAGAGGTAATCCTAACTCCGGCCGTTTTGTCTGATGTTTTTGGATTAGTTAATGGTGAAGAGGATTATGAGCAAGATGCTCAGGAATTCGGAAGAATGCTAGTTGAGCTGGGACATGCTGAGGGCATTCCCACGAAGTTGCTCAAAGTAAATTTCCCCTTCAAAATCAAGTTTCTTGCTGAGCTGGTAGGAAAAGTGCTCCTGGGTAAGCACTCTGCCCACGACAATATCACTAGGCAACAATTCGCACTAATGTGTGCGATTGTTAATCGGAAAAGGATAGATTGGGCAGCAGTTGTGTTTGATTTAATAAGGAAAAAGACTGGCAAGAAGGAAGTTACCCTAGGAAGGGTTATTGGAATCTTCCTAAAGGAAAAGTACCCCCAGCTGCTGAGTTCAACCGCAACAACAATCAACGCAAGCAAGAAGATGGATCCCAACCTGTTCTCTAAATGGAAGAGAACTTTTGTAAAACCCGCTCTCACAGGGGTTGCTCCAGCAACATCTGAGGACACCAGGACTGAATCAGTCACTCCTCACCATGTTGAAGCTGGCTCAGCTCTTCCCTCCTCCTCTTCTGCTTTGCTGTCTGCCTCAGTTGAAGTACCATCAACTTCAGCTGAAGTACGACCTTCTTCCTCTTCTGCTCCAGAAACAACTACGGTTGTTCCTCTTTCCCCTCCAGCTTCTCCTCCTCCTGCACATCAGACTAGGATATCTGCTCCTAGCTTTGATTTGTTAGGATCTGAGAGAATTCCTACTCCTCCTTTGTCTCCCATTCATTCCCCAGTTAATTCTCCAATTAACTCTCCAGCTCCATCTCCTGTTCAATCCCCTGTCCACACCATTCTTCATCCCAGCACTACTACCATATCTGCTGCAGCTCCATCCACTTCACTTCCATCATCTTTTGAGATTACTCCTGAACTCATCTCCCACATTGTGGAGCTGATTACCCCGTCAATCAAGACCATGATTGAAGAGGCAATCGCTCCCCTTGTATCCTCCATTGATATCTTAACTGCCTCCATCAAATCCCTTTCAAAATCTGCTGAGCCATCTTCCTCAAGGGGCCTGTTTCAGTCTCCACTGAAATCAGGCAGGGGGAGATGTTCCATGAAGATTCCTCAGAACTTCCTGCCTCACTTCCAGCTATAACAGATACTGTAATGACAGCTCTAGAAGAGTCTGCTCCAGCTGAGAAAGAAATAGTTCCAGTGTTATCAGATAAAGAAATAGCAGATGGAATCATGCTATCTGAAATTGCAGTAAAAGTCTGCCTAGAAGATCTCACCACTCCTGTGGTTGCTAGATTCCTAGAAGGAATTATAACTTCATATCTAGATGAATCATGGGAGATGGTCAAGTATGAAGGTAACTCATTCATCTGTTTTGTTGATGAGTCAATTAATTTGTTAGTTTGTGAATTCCTGGAAGGAATGATTTCTGTTTATTTAGCAGATCTGTATTCATAATTCTACAGATGTTATTAGAGAAGATTTATCTGCTCAGATAATAGAAATTGTCTCAGAGGCTGCCCCAAGTGTTCCTGATATCCAAGTAGATCCTGAATTGGAATCTTTTTTAGATAATAGAGAAGATGAGTCTGAGAAAGATGAAGTCAAAGATGACTCTCCTGTTCTGAATTTGGAAGAAGTTCAAGCAAGAGCTGCCTGGGATCTAAGAGTACAATCTTTAAAAGAGAAAGAAAAAGATCTGCAAATTGAAAAGTCAACCATCTGGGATGATTCACCAGGGTTGGACTTAGATTCCCTTCTGGCTCTGGATGCCATGGAAGAGGAAAGAGAGAAATCAGATCTGAAGCTTAAAGAAAAGGCTGTTTCAGAAGCCTATGATCCTTATGAAAATCCTCCCTCATCTCATTCTGATGATGAAGAGGATTCTGATGTTTCTGAGAAGTCAAAGAGAAAGAAAGCTGCCCAAAAGAAGAGAAAAGCTCCTCCTCCTCCTCCTCCCAGTAAAGATAATGATACTCCTTATTATATTTTGAAGGGCATTGACCCTAAGTCGAAGGAATTTCAGCACTGGATGTGGTTTTCAAAGAACCAGCAGAAAGAAAGAAAAAGAACTAAGAGGTATGATAGTCCTGTTTCAAGATGGACTCCCAGAGGTCCTCCTCCTCCACCTCCAAGTGCAGGAGCCTCTGGGAACCTATCAGCTAATCCTGCTGCCTCTTCTGGAAGATCTGCTTCTTTTCAGCCCCAGCCAAGACAAAGTTATCAAAGCTCGCAAGGCAAATCGTTTTCTGGTTCTCAAAGACAAGTGAAGGAGGCTGTGGTTCAAAGACAAACCTTTTCCCCTCCTCCTTCTCCAAAGAAAAGAATTCCATCTCCAACACCAGTTCAGTCTGAGAAAATTGTTTCAAAAGGTAAATAGTTTACTTTGTTTTAAAATTTTTAGCAAGAACCTTTTGCTAAGTTTGCTTCCAATGTCTTATCTAGTTATTCAAGATAAAATAGCTGATGCTGCTCCTCCTGAGCCTGTTTATGAAAATCCTGAGCTTGATCCTAACTTTAGGATGGCTCGCTTTCAAGAACTAGTTGGAGCAGCTCAAATAAGAAAAGCAAGAGCCGAAGGAAAAGATACGACTGGTCTAACTACCATGTCTGCTTACAGAAAGAAAGAGTTTGAAAAGTTCCAGGTTAATCCTGAGATTTTTGATCCATCAAAATATATGGAAAAGCATCCTGAAGCAGTAGTCCCAAGAGCTGCAGAATTGAAGATCATTGGTGCGCAGGACCTGAAGCTGTCAAAGAAAGAATCTGATGATCCTCTAAGGAAAATCTCTTTTGTTTCTAGCTCTTCTGTATCTAAGCCTGACTCTGTTGATCCATAGTTTGATTAACTGATGTGCTATATTTGTTTATTTGTTTGATAATCTGCTAGTTAATTGTTAACTATTTACTGTATTATTTTATTGCTCTTTAGCTAGCTTTATGTTTTAGATGTTGAGAGACTTAACTCAAATAGGGGGAGATTATTGGTACCCTAGTTTGATTTGAGTTTAGTCTTGCCTTTGTTAGTCCCTTGACCCAAGAAATATCTATGGTCAATGGTTAGAAGTCTAGCTGTAGAGTCCTCACTTTTCTAGATTGAGAATTTGGTTAAGTAGTTTTTCGTTCGACTATAGTCGAACGCCGCTCGACTATCGTCTATCGGCTGATCGACGATCGTCTATCAGTTGGTCGACGCTTTGTCTGCGTTGATAGTTCGACTATCTGCTCTGATAGATCGACTATCTGATAGTTCGACTATCTGTTGATAGGTCAACTATCTGTTTTGCGTTGATAGTTCGACTATCTGTTGATAGTTCGACTATCTGCTTGGCGAGGTAGTTCGACTATGTGTTCTGATAGATCGACTATCTGATAGTTCGACTATCTGTTGATAGGTCGACTATCTGTTCCGCTCTGATAAGTTCGACTATCTGTTGATAGATCGACTATCTGTTTCGTCTTGATAGTTCGACTATCTGTTGATAGTTCGACTATCTGTTGTCTTTGATAGTTCGACTATCTGTCCTGATAGTTCGACTATTTGATAGTTCGACTATCTGCTGATAGATCGACTATCTGGTTTGGTTTGATAGTTCGACTATCTGTTGATAGATCGACTATCTGTTTTCTGAGGTAGGTCGACTATCTGCTTGATAGGTCGACTATCTCTGTGCGCTTGATAGTTCGACTATCTGTCCAAGATTGATCGACTATCTGATAGTTCGACTATCTGCTCTGATAGTTCGACTATCTGCCGGGGTAGTTCGACTATCTTCTTCGATAGGTCGACTATCTGGATCGTTCGACTATCTGCCCGATAGTTCGACGATCTCCGTGTGTCGTTCGACGATCTTCGAGGGTCGTTCGACGCTTTCTGTCTGCCTTTATATTTTGTATTTATTTATTATATTTAATTAATTAATTCATTTTCTGGCACATTATTTTAAGCTGTATGATAAAATTACCAGGCAATATTTGCTCCATCTCTTTTGCCTGAGTCAAATCTTTTTAAGATAAAGTTATTTGTCTTATTAGCTGTCATTATAAATTACTTTATCTGTTGTCAGCCCTTTTATAGCCGTTAGACTGAAAAGTCTTCTTTTTGCTATAAAGAGATTATTTCTGATGTGACTTTATTTAGTCCTTCTGTTATTTGATTTGTGCCTGCAGCTTCTTAGAGAGAGGTTTACTCCTTTTATAGAATGTTTTGCTGTAGAGATGGTTTTGTCTTCTTGATATTTACAGCCCAGGTCTCAAGGCTCAGAAGAAGACAAATAATTCAAATGGAAGAGAGCCGTTGCTTGCTGCTGTTATATTATGGACCCTTTGAAGAAGGATTCAAGCTAGCTAATAGCTAACCAGTTATTCATTCAAGCTTTCAAGCCTTCATCAAGAAAAAGATTTCTGCTCTCAGCAATTTCCATCTAACTGAGAAGTGTTAAGATCTTCATCTCTTCTTCACCTGAGTTCTCCTGCTTTCAGGAAGTTCAAACTCAGAGTTCCTTTGAAGAAGAAGAAGAAGAAGATAGCTGCTTGAAGATCTTTGATTTTATTATTTACTTTCTTCCTGTAGCTTTTCCTTCAGAACTTTCTGAAGAGTTTTCTGCACTGAAGCAAGACTTCACCTGGACATCTTTGAGCCAGGGGGAGCCTTGATTCTTTAGAGCATTCCTGCTCTGTGCAAGTTTTTGTGCTTCTCTAATCTTTGTAAAATAGAGAAGACATCTTAACCTTCTTCCCCCTCCTGTACAGGGTTATTACTCCCTTCAAAAGTATCCCTTGGTGGCAGGGCACCTGATCAAAAACCTGTGCTTGGTTTTTAGACACCTGATCAAAAGTCTAAAGGGTTTCTGGATCTACCTGAAGCAGATCCTGTTGGTGGCAGGGCACCTGATCAAAAACCTGAGTGGATTCCTACCGTGTGGGTAGAAGAGTGGACGTACCCAAGTTGTTTGGGGAACCACTATAAATCTCCTTGTGTCGTATGGATTCTATTGTTTAATTCCTGCATTGTGGCTGTGATTAGATATAACTAGGTTGCTAGTTGCTGATTAGGTTTTCCAAGCCTTAACTGTAATTACAGTTAGCTTGAGTTTGTACACATCACTTGTGTTAGGCTATAGGGTTAACTTTATATCTATAACCTTTTCATTCCGCACTTCACTTCAAGGGAGTTGGGTAGACTATTAAGTTTTGTCTGTGCAAAATTTAATAACTCTATTCACCCCCCCTCTAGAGTAGTATCTATCCCTTTTCTTTCAATTGGTATCAGAGGGAGGTTGACTGACTGAATAGGCTAACACCTAAGTCACAAGATCCTGATAGATACCAAGAGCTTATAGATATTCACTATCATGGCCCAGTCCAAGGATTATTCTAGCACCAGACCTCCAGCATGCAACTTAGCTAAGTTTGGCATCTGGAAGGCAAGGATAAAACTATATATGAATTCCATTGATGAAAGTATTTTTGCTTCTATTTTGTCAGGTCCCCCAAGAGCACCTGCTGCTGCTTCTGCCTCATCATCTGATATGAGTGCAGTGCCTCCTCCAGATTACAATGATGAATACAAGAAGGCCAAAATAGCAGATGCCAAGGCAATGAACATACTGGCTCAGACAATGTCTGATGAGGTATTCCAGAAAGTTGCTGACTGCTCCTCAGCAAAGGCCATGTGGGACACACTGAACCAGATTGTAGCTGGTTCAGCTGATGAAAGGAAGGATAGAAGGTCCAACCTGATCTCACAGTATGAGAACTTCAAGAAAACTGATGCTGAATCAGTTGAAGCTATGTACACCAGGCTCAGCTCAATCATCAATGAGCTGAGGACCCTGGACAAGGACATATCATTGACAGAGGTCAATGATAAGATTCTTATGTGCTTCCCTAGCACATGGGATCTAAGAATCTGGCCCATCAAGGAAGCCAGAAGTACTAATGAGATCTCAACTGAAGCTCTCCTCGGCAAGCTCAAGTCTTTTGAGCAAGTGCTGAAGACCAGAGAAGCAGAAGCTGAAGCCAAGACCCCCACTCCAACAAGAAAAGAGCAATCTCTAGCTCTTAAGGCTGCAGATGTTTCTGAAGGCAGCCAATCTAATGAGGAACTTATGGTATTGTTTGCCAAAAGGTTTCTCAAGATGGGGAGAAAGGAGTTCAGAAAGAAGTCTTCACGCTATGAAGACAAACCAAGGTATGATCGCTCTCCCGCTAAAGAAATTATTTGTCGGTCGGTAGATGGTCGTTCACGAATAAGTAGTTGGCACGACTGTAACTGCGTGTGTTGAGCAATTTGTCTACAGGTTATGATATATGGGTTGTGTCTATCAAGGATATCTTTGATCTCATTCAATATTTCAGTATCGAGTCCATTATTTTCCGCCAAACGATGTGATGTCTCATGTTCGGTGTCGTAGATGAACATTTGTAAAAATCGTGGTCTGTCCCTCGGAGTAGGAAGAAGAGATCCAATTTTGTGATATATAGCCCCATGTGCTCTAAAAGTATACAAACCCTGGTTGAAAGCTGGTAGTGTTTCGTCAAGTGTAACACCCATGGAAGTGAAAGAGAATACGTGGTTGTATGCACGTATATTTTGCCTGAAATGACGTCCTCTTGTTGTCTGATCAGTGTAAAGAGACAACAGTTGTGGGGGGACGGGAATGGCAGGTAAAATTACTTTGCCAAGTACGGTCGGCTTGGCTGTAGGGGCAAATGGTTGGTTGTGGGAGCTGGAAAACACGGACGTTGTCGGAGGAACGGTAATTTCTTGCTATATTTCGACGTCCTGTCCGCGAAGTGGGCGCAGGACTACCATCTTCAATTTCATTCGGCTGATGTGGATGTTCTGGATTTGCTGGTCCCCCGTGCACGGCCAATGGCAAAATCAATGTTGGGTGTGATTGTATTCGCCTTGCATTCAGTGCACTCCGTTGTTCTGCGGTCAATGAATGTCTCCAATTATTAACACGCGCTCGGGTTGACACTCGAGTTTACTCAGTTGGTGTTGTCGAAGTTGAAGGCCTCCCTCTTTTATGTTGGACTGGTCCACCCTGGCTTGGCAATGACGACTGACCTTCAGTTTGATGCTGGTCTGGAATATCCTGATTTTGATTAGTTATCTGTGAAGTTCCGGCAGAAGTATTATCTTCAATTTCATTAGCTTGATTTAGAGATTCTGGCTCGTTGGGTCGGACCTCCACAACCACTGGTAAAGTCAACGAAGAGCGCGACTGTGTTCGCCTTGCATTGAGTGCCCTCCGTTGCTCTGTAGTCAATGACCGTCTCCAATTACTAACATGCACTCGGCTTGACTCTCTAGTTTGCTCAGCGGATGTTGTCGAAGTTGAAGATCTCCCTCTTTTATGTTGGACTGGCTCAGCTTGATTTTGGTTGGTCATCTCAAAGTGTCTGCGATGTGATGTAATTAACTCATGAATTATCTGTTTTATTGCAGAGATGTAATCGTTATTTGCAATTTTGGGGTATTTTGATTGGCAAGTACTTAGATGTCACTGTAACTTTGATAAAAAAAAAATTAAAAGCAAATTCAAATAAAATTTAATTCCATTCAGGGTACACGGGGCAATGCCCCTACAGCCAAGCCGACCGTACCAGGCTTGCGAGGGAAATTATTAATCGCTTAAAAATTAGGATTGATATTGACGTTTTTTGTAAGAATCATTTTGGTATTTGCAATCTGAAACTTATCGAGAGTCACACTAAACTGTAGAATTGAAAAAAATAACAAATAGCTACTTGTTGTGTGTTTAATTTCTAACACATTGTCGAGAGTCACATTAAACTTGTACAGCTCATCCAATGTCGAGAGTCACATTTAATTCCATTCAGGGTACACGGGGCAATGCCCCTACAGCCAAGCCGACCGTACCAGGCCTGCGAGGGAAATTATTAATCGCTTAAAAATTAGGATTGATATTGACGTTTTTTGTAAGAATCATTTTGGTATTTGCAATCTGAAACTTATCGAGAGTCACATTAAACTGTAGAATTGAAAAAAATAACAAACAGCTTCTTGTTGTGTGTTTAATTTCTAACACATTGTCGAGAGTCACATTAAACTTGTACAGCTCATCCAATGTCGAGAGTCACATTAAACTTCATGTTAAGTACAATTGTTGTTAATTCTTTGTTGTTCAGAGCTTGCCTCAAGCAACGATGGGTGTTCCCCAAGGTTTAGATTGTGTCCCTGTGCGTACCAATCACATATGATCAAAGAGGAGGAAAAACTACAGCCAATGGTCATGTGCTAGCAAACCAATTAAAATGGGTATGAATCGTTTAAAAAGTGACTTGATTAGTCATAATAGTGAATGTTTATCAAGCTTGGATCGACACAAAACCGCTAGAACCTTATGTAGCATCTTGTGAATTTGTTCCTCAGGTTTAACACCCCTAAGAAATTGTTCCTCAAGTTCAACACTCCTAAAAATTTGACCACAACTACTTCATAAACTAATTGGCAAACCTGATGAACATGCATATATGCATACTATGTCGGTATTGTTTTGCATATTCATAAAATATTTTTCATGTAAACGTTATGCAGAGATAAAAATAAACTTTGCTGAACAGAAATAAACTTTGCTAAAAAAAATAAAAATCTGAAATCAACTGTGATCATGATCATGAGGAAGTGCTGAAATCAACTGTCGGATCATGAGGAAGTGAGGAATTGTGATCATGATCATGAGGAAGTGCTGAAAAAAATAAACTTTGCTGAACAGAAATAAAAAAATACTTATTGTTGATGAGCATATTGCACCAAAAAAGCTGAAATAAAAAAAGGTGAAATCACAAACCTTATTTCAAAAAAAAATCTGAAATCAATAAAAATCTGAAGCCAACATTCGCAACAAAAAATCAGAAATCACAGAGGCGCACTCTAAAGTAACTCCTTGCATTTTTATTTCCCTTATCTGTAATGAAGAAATTATGAAGAAAGATGAAATAAAAAATCTGATATCACAAACCTAATACAAACTTTTGCATCAAAAAAATCTGAATCATACTTTTGCACACAAAAAGCAAAAAATCTGAAATACATAGATAACTCATGCATTTGAGCAAATCATTAATTATGAAAAAAACTGAAATATATAATCTGTATCACAAAGCTGAAGCAAACTTTTGCAACAAAAAAATCTGAAGCAAACTTTTGCACCAAGAAAATTAGAAAATCTGAAATCACAAAGCTTATTTCCAAAAAATGTATTCAAAAACGGAAGCAAACAAATGTGCATTTTTATTTCCCCTCTCTACTTTCATTACATGTTACATGGATAACTCATACACTTGAGCAAATCATTAAAGTGAGAAACGGTATACTGCAGCATCCGATGAGAAATAAAGTCACAGTAAAATATTAAAGTGATAGAAATAGGCAGTGATTTCAAGATCCCTATTGGTTCTATTGCATAAATTTAATATTGTTGTGAGTAAAACAGGGTGCATAAAGATCATTAAATTTTCTATTGCATAAATTTAATATTGTTGTGAGAAGAACCCTGAGTAGAATCAATAGGGAAGGCAGATCCCTATTTAATGATCTAACACCTGTAACTATTGCCACCGGTAAAGCAACATTTGTGAAAAACTAACAGGGAACCCACGCTGAGAACGGAGAAACCCCAATGGGAGAAAATGGAAGAAACCACCGGTAAAAATGGGAAAATCTCAAGCTTTGAAGTTTACCTTAGGTAAAAAGTGGAAGAAACCACCTTAGCTAAAAATGGGAAAGAATGAAGAACAACCTGGAAAGAAGTTTACCTGCCGAGTAGCTAGGGTTCTTGAGGCTGGGCAAAGAAGAAGTGACCACCGGATTCTTGCACTGGATTCACCACCGGATTCTTGCACTGCCAAGTAAATCAGAAAGACGAAGAAGATCAGAAAGACGAAGAAGGAGGGCAGAGACTTAGGAAATTACACCATACCTGGAAGAATCCGGCGAGAAGACTTCGGCGAGAAGACTTCGGCGAGGAGACTTCGACGAAGAAGCAGGTAGTCGAAGAGTTCACCAGAAGGAGCGACGCCGAGGTCTTCGACGAAGAAGAAGTCGGCTAGGGTTCTTGACGCTGGACAAAGAAGAAGGAGGGCGTGGAGACTTAGGAAGTTACACCAGCGAGGGCGTCGAAGACTTCAGCTTGAGATTGGGAAGAGGGCGTCGAAGACTCCATTAGAGCTAAATAGAGAAGAAGGAGGGCGTCGAAGACTTCAGCGATGTTGAGGACGGCGTGGTCGGGAAAATGAAATAGGGGCAGGGAATAGAGCGGGAAATAGAGGCGGGAGATCACGAAAATTGAGCGGGAGTATTTTTGGTATCCGGAAATAGAGGTGGGGGTATTTTGGGTATCCGAAAGTTACACCAAAATGGGGGTATTTTGGGTATCTGAAAGTTACACATGGCTCTTTTGCTCTTTCCTTATAGTATAAAGATATATATATATATATATATATATATATATATATATATATATATATATATATATATATGTGTGTGTGTGTGTGTGTGTGTGTGTGTGTGTGTGTGTGTGTGTGTGTGTATTAGCTAGTTTGTCAGCTAGGTGGCCGAATTCCTTGATTCAGTTAGTGCCGAGTTTTTCTATGTGCTAGAATATTTTATTAGCTATAAGTGAGTGAGTGGGTAGAAGATAATATATAATAGCTTAGCTGGTTTCATCTTCCCCAAAAGAAGTCAGTTAGCTTCTTGCGGAAGGAAGGGGCGGCGGAAAAGCTAGGGGTTTTAGCCGGCGATTTCTTGCCATCTAGAGCTCGGTTTGCTCGGGTAAGAGCAGATTCGGTTTGCTCTCCTCAAAATCTTCCTTCCTAGGTATGTATTGTTTGTTCTAGGGCTGTCTTTAGGAATTATGGTTTTCAGTTTTCTCTTCTTCTTCCTCAAAGCTTCAGTTTTGGTCTTCTAAGTGGCCGATCTTGCCGCCGGTGCCAAGCTTTGGAGATAGCTACTATTTTCCTGGAGGTAGAGGCAAGTGGTGCCCTTTGCCCTTGCTGAACTTAATCGTACTCTTATTATTCTTGTTGTAGTAGCTTAATTCTCTCTTCCTAGAAGCTAGGGTAGCTGCAGTTTCTTTCCAGCTAGGTTTTACTTGAGCTGTCCAGGTTTAAATTGTTTTTCTCCTTCTTTCTTTTCTCTTTTTGTTCACTATTTTGGGTCCAGGTAGAGGCTGGAAGCAACATTTTTTTTAGGTTGCTAAGTTTAGTCCAGCTTGTTTTTGGTAGCTATGGCTGGGCAGTAGGAGAGAGGAAGTGGTTGGAATTAATTTTCCAGCTCTCTGGATAGTAGGCGTTGAGTGGGCTGGGGTCGGGCTAGCTCCAGGTTTTAGGAATAGGCTAAGTCAAAAGCGTTGAGTGAGTGTACCTTACTCAACGCCTAGACTATTAGGCTTCTGGCGTTGAGTGTGGTGCACTCACTCAACGCCATGGTCGTTTTTACAGCTAAGTAATTTGGCGTTGAGTGAATCGACCTCACTCAATGCCGTGGATATTTTTGCGTTGAGTGTGGTGGACTCACTCAACGCCAAAGCCTGTTTTTGCGGTTAAGTCATTTGGCGTTGAGTGAGTCGACCTTACTCAACACCATGGCTGCTTTGGCATTGAGTGTGGTGGACTCACTCAACGCAAAATCCTGTTTTTGCGGTTAAGTCATTTGGATTTGAGTGAGTTGACCTCACTCAATGCCGTGGCTGTATTGGCATTGAGTGTGGTGGACTCACTCAACGCCAAAACTTGTTTTGGGGTTAAGTCATTTGACATTGAGTGAGTTGACCTCACTCAACGTCGTGACTACTTTGGCATTGAGTGAGTCGACCTCACTCAACGCCGTGGCTGTTTTGGCGTTGAGTGTGGTATGCTCACTCAATGCTAAAGCCTATTGCTACAGTTAGGTTACTTGGCGTTGAGTGGGTGGACCTCACTCAACGTCGTTGTTATGCTTGGTGTTGAGTAACCCACTCAGTGCCGCGCCGAGTGAACTCGATGATGCCGGGGGGGGGGGGGGTGTTTTCCTTTAGGACTGTTAATATGGCTTCTTCCTTAGGGAGGGGGTGTTGGGTGTTCAGCTAGTTTTTGCATGCCGAATCATGGATTATGGTAGGTGGAGTGGTTTTGTGGGCTCTATAAGGGGTGAATTGTGTGTGTAGAGTTGTGGCCACCACCACCTAGGCCGTGTTGGGCTGGTATGGTTGGGTGTGTGGACCCTATAGCTGCCACCAGTTGTTTTCACCCTGGAGTGTTTTTTTTGGGTCTGGTTGATGGTGAGGGCTGTGCCGCCCACTCCGACCCAAGGTTTTCACCACGGCCAATAATTCACAAAGATTAGGACTGTTAGTTTCTTTCATTTTTAGTGGCTATTTCTTTTGGCATAGGTATGCCTTGGTGCTGTTGCAGGTGCTTAGCAGAGCATGTTTCTATTATGTTCACACTTGGTGTACTTTTACTACTCTTTGGACGGTGTTTCTTCTTACTGTCATGCCTTTTCTTTTACTGATAGCATTTTGTTGTAGGGCTGCTAAACCCCTTCTTTTATTACTCATGAATCTAATGCTCCACTTCCTTTGATTTTCTTTTACTTGCTAAGGTGTTCTTTTTTTTGAATGCCTCAGGTTCAGGTTGTAGGCAGTTAGACGGCTAGTGCTCTTGTGGAGCTTGTAAGACCCCCCTCCCGGAACACAAAACACGGCACGAGAGGGGTCTTATGCCCAGAACAGCCGCCTTGCGGTAACACTAACACTCAGGTCAGCCTATACCACAAGACGCCTATCCTGCTGGCTACAACTAATATAAACACGTAAATGCCAACCCAACTATAATAATATAAAGAAGTCAATCCACACTAAGCATGAGTCCATAAGTACAGCAAAAGAGAAGCTAAACAAGCTTCTACATAATCAGAGTACGTAAATAGAATTGCCCCGAAGGGCTACAACAAAATCTCTCTCACTCACATCTGTAACCGATGGTAGCGACGGTACCATCCCTTGAGGCCCTGTCGTCCTTGCCTGGCTGTCCAGATGCATAGCCTGCTGCTCCCCCTGCGGGGTTTCCTCCTAAAAAGGGAGACGTAGAAACCGTTAGTCATAAAGACTAAGTGGCTTCACATCCGCTCCCCTGGCGACTCCTCGGCACCGGGCGGAGAAAGGAACAGGTGCAATATATAAAACAGTAGTACAAGAAGGTGAAGTAAGTATACAAGTCATAAGTAGCAATATAAGTAGTGTATAAATGAAAACCTCTTAATCTACAGCAGTAAGAGAGTATAATGTTATAACAGTAAGAAACTCAACTTATATGGATGCCCATACAAGCATATAAGTTGAGGGTCGTTCAACAGTTAGTAACTCATCGTATAGGAGTGCCCATACAAACTTATACGATTAGGGTCTTGTGTATGTAAAGAAGTGCAATGCTATGTATGCAATGCAATGCAATGACACACCCATGATCATGCACATACAATCGTTATGTCGACAAAGACTTATAGTTCCCACTATTCGAGCAGGTAGCTTACCTCTCAGGCGTAAACCGTCGTGGCCAAATGGTGACAGTAGAGCGGGCATCTCCACTACTAGGCTGGTCTCTACACTACCTGGCCTAGGCCTCCGTACGCCTCAATGCTAAGAACACAATAGCGGAGCTCACATGCGTACAACGGCTCAGCGAGTTCTCTTGGGTAAATGTGCACCAAGATCCTAGCCCCGAACTGGCCTATGCGTGACACGGAAGGAGCCCCAGAAGTGAGCACGAGGACCAAGCCCAACCGTTCACTTGGCACGGAAGGATCCTCGGGACGTGATCACCAAGGACCAAGCCCAACCGTCCACGGTCTAACTGTCAACTCCCATCGGTGTGACGATTGGCGAGCCCGTAGACCTGCCACAGTATCCTTAACCCGGGATTACGACACCACGTGTCGACTTACACCACAAGCAATTCAACAAAATCGTGGCATGGAAGAAGCCTCGGGACGTGAACAACGAGGACCAAGCCCAACCATCCATCAAATACGGAAGGAGCCTCCGGACGTGAACACCGAGGGCTAAGCCCAACCGTCTAACTTTACTCATCTCAACCTCATTCCAACTAGTGGCATTGGATTACTAATTCCCTTCTATCCATTCAACATACATCATGGCCATAGTTAAATCATTTATACATCTACCAATTTATATCTACCCATTTTATCAGGCTCTTTCGTTCAATTAAGCTTGCCCACAACTCATTATACGAATTCAGATTTATAACCTCAACTTACCATATCACTATGATGATTATGTCAAAAGGGTTCACCCAAGCCTCGAGTTGGATCGCAACATTAAATTCCACCAAATTGCACTCCATATTACACAGCCAAGAATTTATGTGCAGCCTTGATCCGGTCAGCAACTCCGACTAAGGATTCCCGAGGCTACAGAAATACGGCGCGTGCGTGTAACCACTCGTTGGAAAGATAATTTCAAGGGCTACAACTTTTGTGTTTAGTCAAAAGCCCAGATCTGGCCAAAACACCCCCGAAATTGGCCACGAAGATCGCCGCGTGCAGAAATCAGATTTCTGCACGCATCTTAAGGCGAGATGACCGACATCCGTTCATCTTCCTCCTTGCACCGATCTCCCAAAAACTCCTCCAGAAATTCGTCCACCCTTATTCACCCTCACGAAGCCATATTTCTCCACGAATCCATCTCTCATCTTCACTTGAATGATGAGGAGGATGAAGACACCTAAACCTAGATTAACAAATCTAGGCATGGCTTTCCCTAGGAAATCATCTCCTCACCATCAAGACTCTATGAAGTCGATATCTCTCGTAGAATATAACTACAGATCTAGCACCAAGGGAGAGGGGAGGAAGCTATCCTCATTTCCAGCGGTACCACCATTTCTGGCCATGGATCTAGTCATCCTCCTCCGCAGCATCAGTTGCTGTTGTTCTTCACGACAAAGGAAGAGAGAGAGAGAGAGAGAGAGAGAGAGAGAGAAGGCCGCCTCCAGGAGCTCCGACGGCTTACCTCGCCTCTGTAGGTTTTGCGAGGTCCGCGATGACGGCAAGGTCGATCGGCAAAATGGTTAGGGTTCGGCTTTATCTTCCCTTATAAACCGATGTATTAGGTTAAATCCCTTCTGCCACGTGTCAACGCCCCATTGGACCGCCCCTAATGGGTCATATTGAAGTGACCCGGTCCAAGGCAGCTAAACCGCAGCCAGCCTGATCCGGTTAAGTCCGCATGCATAGAACAACGGAAACTAGGAAAACTATCCAAGGAAAAATCGGCGGGTATCATCCTGATACCCGTCGATCGGCATGCATAGCTACTGATACCCGTCGATCGGCGTGCATCAACTTCCATTCTCGTCGATTTTCACTTGACCTAATTCTCAATCTGCAGCTCTGAATCCTGCGGGTATCGACCACCGATACCCGTCGAATCGGTGAGTATCATTCCCGATACCCGTCGATCGGCAAGTATCATTCCCGATACCCGTCGATCGGCGAGTATCATTCCCGATACCCGTCGATCGGCGTGCATCAACTTCCATTCTCGTCGATTTTACCTTGACCTAATTCTCAATCTGCAGCTTTGAATCCGGCGGGTATCGACCACCGATACCCATCTAATCGGCGAGTATCATTCCCGATACCCATCGATCTGCGTGCATAGCTTCCGATACCCGACGATCGGTGAGTATGGCCGGGTATTCTCGACGAATTCATCGGATATCACTCAACCCATCACTCTGATCAACACACTTGACACCTTTTGCTAGTGCGCCCCGAGCACGAGTCAAGTCTCTTGACTCAAAACTCGTGCGAGGGGCCTAGTGCGAATTTGGACGTTATAGAGCTTGCTTGTGGCCTCCTGGGTAGCTGAGGTTGTTGTTCCTCATCGGGTGAGGTAGTTTTTCTTCCTTTCTGTATAGACATGCATACTCACCAGTGGGTTTGTGTCAGGTTGTTGACGCCCACTAGTGGCTTACTTATGTTGCTGGGTATGAACTAAAATTGCTATTTTTGCCTATTTGAGGTTGTTCACTTGTTTCTGGGAAGGTTTTATGCTAGGTTGCATGTTAGGTATTTTAAAACCCTAAAATTTTACTACTTGTATCTCATGCACATCATGTTTACAAAAATAAAGCATTATTTTCTTCCTTAAGCGTAAAGACTATCTTTTTAGATATACTACACCAACCTTGGAGTCATGCATACCTTGAGTCATCCCTCAGGGACACTTATGCTCCTTTAGGATGTCAAATCAACCTAACCAAAGTATTTTCCGCTGGGTATCTATATATTTTAATTGTGGATTAGCTGATCCACTGTGCCGAGGGATACGACCGTCAAATTTAACAGATTTTCTCTCATAATAATTTATGATTTTCTTTAAAGATGTTGAGTCTTGTGTTTTGCCCGAACGTGTGCAGTTATCCCCTACACGACATGACATTATGACACGTATTTTCTCTTTCTCTGATACAATTTTATTTGTGAGAAAATGCGGGTCGTGACAAGTATTACCTGGCTGATCGGATTCGACAGGCTCTGGATTTTTATAGCAACATGAAGCAAATCTTGGATGAGGCTTTGGATTGGTCAAATTCCAAGTTTGATGTTGTTGACGGACTGTTATGGAAGGATAGTCGTCTGTGCGTCCCAAATGTAGGTAAAATGTGGGAGGAATTGATGTACGAGGCTCATCATACCAAGTACTTGATTCACCCAGGGAGAACGAAGATGTATCATGGAATGAAGAAGTTATTCTGGTGGCCAGGACTTAAGAAGGACCTGACACTTTATGTGGAAAAGTGTCATAAGCGCGCCTTGGTGAAGGTGAAGTGCAAGAAGCCCGGAGGTTTCTCGAAGTCCTTGCCTATCCCAGAGTGGATGCTCGATGATATTTCAATGGACTTTGTGCATGGGTTGCCAAGGTCGCAGAAGGAGAACGACGCCATCTGGGTGATCGTAGATCGATTAACGAAGATGTCACACTTCATTCTTAATAGGAAGGGTGATTTGGTGTGAAAGTGAAGGGATAGATACTACTCTAGAGGGGGGGGGGGGGTGAATAGAGTTATCAAATTTTGCACAAGACAAAACTTGAAAGTTTACCCAGCTCCCTTGGAGTGAATTGCGGAATTAAAAGATTATAGATATAGAATTAACCCTAAAGCCTAACACAAGTGTTGTGCACAAACTCAAGCTAACTGTAATTACAGTTAAGGCTTGGAAATCCTAATCAGCAACTAGCACCCTAGTTATATTTATTCACAGCCACAGTGCAGGAAATAAACAAGGCAATCCAGACGACACAAGGAATTTATAGTGGTTCCCCAAACAACTTGGGTACGTCCACTCTTCTACCAATAAGGTAGGAATCCACTCAGGTTTTTGATCAGGTGCCCTGCCACCAACAGGATCTGCTTCAGGTAGATCCAGAAACCCTTTAGACTTTTGATCAGGTGTCTAAAAACCAAGCACAGGTTTTTGATCAGGTGCCCTGCCACCAAGGGATACTTTTGAAGGGAGTAATAACCCTGTACAGGAGGGGGAAGAAGGTTAAGATGTCTTCTCTATTTTATAATAGATTAGAGAAGCACAAAAACTTGCACTGAGCTAGAAAGATCTAAAGAATCAAGGCTCCCCCTGGCTCAAAGATGTCCAGGTGAAGTCTTGCTTCAGTGCAGAAAACTCTTCAGAAAGCTCTAAAGGAAAAACTACAAGAAGATAATAAATAATAAAATTAAAGATCTTCAAGCAGCTATCTTCTTCTTCTTCTTCTTCAAAAGAACTCTGAGTTTGAACTTCCTGAAAGCAGGAGAACTCAGGTTGAAGAAGAGTAGAAGATCTTAACACTTCTCAGTTAGATGAGTATTGCTGAGAGCAGAAGACTTGATCTTGATGAAGGCTTGAATGCTTAAGTGAACAACTGGTTAGCTATTAGCTAGCTTGAATCCTTCTTCAAAGGGTCCTTTTTATATCAACAGCAAGCAACGGCTCTCTTCAATTTGAATTACTTGTCTTCTTCTGAAACTTGAGACCTAGGCTGCAAATAACACACAACAAAACAAACTCTGCAGCAAGACATCCTATAAAAGGAATGAACCTCTTTCTAAGAAGCTGCAGGATCAAATCAAATAACAGAAGGACTAAATAAAGTCACATCAGAGAAATACTCTTTATAGCAGAAGGAAGACTTTTCAGTCTAACGGCTATAAAGGACTGTCAGCAGATAAAGTAAAATACAAAGTCAGCTAATAAGACAAACAACTTTATCTAAAAAGATTTTACTCAGGCAAAAAGAATAGAGCAGATATGCCTGGAAATATTATCATAAATCAACTGAAAAGATATGCCAGATAATATATTAATTAATTAAATATAATAAATAAATACAAAATATAAAGGCAGACAGAAAGCGTCGAACGACCTTCGGAGATCGTCGACCGACGCACGGAGATCGTCGAACTATCGGACAGATAGTCGAACGATCCAGATAGTCGAACTATCAAAGGAGATAGTCGAACTATCACAGCAGATAGTCAAACTACCAGAAGATAGTCGAACTATCAGATAGTCGACCTATCAACAGATAGTCGAACTATCAGGGCAAAACAGATAGTCGAGCTATCAACAGATAGTCGAACTATCAGATAGTCGAACTATCAACAGATAGTCGAACTATCAAAAACAAACAGATAGTCGACCTATCAACAGATAGTCGAACTATCAGATAGTCGACCTATCAACAGATAGTCGAACTATCAGGGCAAAACAGATAGTCGAGCTATCAACAGATAGTCGAACTATCAGATAGTCGAACTATCAACAGATAGTCGAACTATAAAAAACAAACAGATAGTCGATCTATCAACAGATAGTCGAACTATCAGATAGTCGACCTATCAACAGATAGTCGAACTATCAAAGCACACAGATAGTTGAACTATCAACCGATAGTCGAACTATCCACGCAGACGGAAAGTCGAACAACTGATAGACGATCGTCGAACAGTTAGTCGACGATAGTCGAGCGGCGTTCGACTATAGTCGAACGAACAAACTACTTAACCAAATTCTCAATCTAGAAAAGTGAGGACTCTACAGCTAGACTACTAACCATTGACCATAGATATTTCTTGGGTCAAGGGACTAAAAAGACAAGACTAAACTCAAATCAACCTGGGGTACCAACAATCTCCCCCTATTTGAGTTAAGTCTCTTTAAAAACTAAAACACAGAGCTAGCTATAGAACACTATAAACAATACAAGAAATAGATAGCAATTAACTAGCAATTATCAAACAGATAGATAAATAGCAGTCAAACAAAACTAAGGATCAACAGAGTCAGGCTTAGATACAGAAGAGCTAGAAACAAAAGAAATTTTTCGCAGAGGATCAATGGCCTCTAACTTAGACATCTTTAAATCTTGCAAGCCAATGATTTTTAATTCTGTAGTCCTTGGCACAACAGCTTCCGGGTGCTTTTCCATATATTTAGAAGGGTCAAAAACCTCAGGGTTAACCTGGAACTTTTCTAATTCCTTCTTTCTGAAAGTAGACATGATGGTTAAACCAGTGGTGTCCTTCCCTTCAGCTTTTGCTTTTCTGATTTGGGCTGCTCCAACTAATTCGTGAAAACGAGCCATCCTAAAGTTAGGATCAAGCTCAGGACATTCATAAACAGACTCAGGAGGAGTAGCATCTGATTCTTTATCTTGATTAACTAGATAAGACATGGGAGCAGACTTAGCAAAGTTCTTGCTAGAATATTTAAAACAAAATAAACTACTTACCTTTTGAAACAACTTTTTCAGACTGTACTGGTATTGGAGAAGAAGCTCTTTTCTTTGGAGAAGGAGGAGGGGAAAAGGTTGGTCTTTGATACAGAACCTCCTTCATTTGTCTTTGAGAACCAGAATAAGATCTGCCTTGGGAACTTTGAGAGCTTTTCCTTGACTGAGGCTGAGAAGGTGCAGATTTTCCAGAAGAGGCAGATGGATAAGCAGATAGGTTCCTAGAGGCTCCTGCACTGGGAGGTGGAGGAGGAGGACCTCTGGGAGTCCATCTTGAAACAGGACTATCATACCTCTTAGATCTTTTTCTCTCTTTCTGCTGGTTCATGGAGAACCACATCCAATGTTGAAATTCTTTCGATTTGGGGTCAATTCCTGTAAGAATATAGTATGGAGTATCATTGTCTCGGCTGGGAGGAGGAGGAGGAGCAATTGCTTTCCTTTTCTTTTGAGCAGCTTTCTTTTTCTTAGCATTCTCAGATAAATCAGAATCATCTTCATCATCAGAGTGAGATGATGGAGGATTATCATAAGGATCATAGGCTTCAGAAACAACCTTTTCTTTTAACTTCAGATCAGATTTCTCTCTTTCCTCTTCTATGGCATCCTGAGCCAGAAGGAAATCTAAATCCAACCCTGGTGAATCATCCCAAATAGTTGACTTTTCAACTTGCAACTCTTTTTCTTTCTCTTTTAAACAATCTTGTACTCTTTGATTCCAAGCAGCTCTTGCTTTTTCTTCTTCCACACTCAGAACAGGAGTGTTATCTTTGATTTCATCTTGATTTTCAGACTCATCTTCTCTATCATCTAAAAATGAATCCAGTTCTAGATCTACTTGGATATCAGGAACATTTGGGGCAGCTTCTGAAACAATTACTATGATCTGAGCAGCTAAATCTTCTCTAATATAATCTGTAGAATTATGAACACAGATCTGCTAAATAAGCAAGAATCATTCCTTCTAGGTATTCACTAGCTAGCAAATTAATTGACTCGTCAATAAAGCGAATGAGTGAATTACCTTCATATTTGACCAACTCCCAAGACTCATCTAGGTAGGATGTAATAATCCCTTCTAGGAAATTTGCAATCACGGGAGAGGTGATGTCACAACCCGCATTTTCTCCGAATTAAGAATTATCAGAGTAAGAGAAAACACGCGTCATGATGCCACGTCAAGCAGGGGATAACTGCTGACGCTCAGGCAAATCCAACTACAATCTTTATGCAAGGAAATCATGTGCTCAATGAATAGAAAAATCAGTTATGTTTAGAGTCCGTATCCCTCGGCTCAGTGGATCATGTAGTCCACAAAAGAAAACTATATTTAAACGCTGCGGAAAAATACTTTGATTAGGTTTTACACCCTAAAGAGCGTATAAGGGTCCCAAGAGAACCACTCATACTGTGCAAGACACTACACTTAGTTTATATAATATATATAAGAAAACGGTTTTCGTACGTGATTTGGAAAGTAGTGATTAAGTTTACAAAACATGCTGATCATGAGCTTCATTTATAATAGTAATTATAGTTTAAAAATAACTAGCAACCTAGCATAAAACCTTCTCAAAGCAAGTAGACTATCTCCAGAAAATAAATGGTAGCAGCAATAGTATATATCTAGTACAAGGTAAAAACTACTAGTGGGCGCCAACAACCTGACACGAACCCACCAGCACACATATATGTCTGTAAGAAAGTACTGAAAACAACCTCACAAACAAGGTAAACAGAACTCCAAAGGTCCGGAAGTCCACCAACAACACCACCTCCAACTAGCCACCAGACTGGCTACAGCTCAGAACCTGGGGTATTCCAAAAGAAAAACAGAATACCTCAGCAAGCAAAAATCAAGGTAAAACTGCATGAAAGAGTCAACCAAAGGACAAAATAACAGAAAACATGCAGTAGAAAGAGTCACAACTGTCCAAACAGGACCACAAGAAATGCACAACGTGCAAAGAAATAGCAACGATCCAGCCCAGGAACCACATCCTGCAGGGCCTACTAGGCTACCAAGAGCCAGAATGCTGCAAACTACCAAAGAAGAAACTTCTAACACCCTAATCTGCGGGAAGTGGTAGTAGCAAAAACAACAACGAGGAACCGGATCGAAGACAAACGCAGTCCCCCAATCCACCATGTCCAAGTCAAAAGCTCGAGGGTCAACACGTGAAAACACAAGGGACCTTCCACCCGACATGCCCAGCCCGTACCTGGAGCAAGAAATCCATGGGTGGCCTTGTCTATATCACACAACTCCACCCCCATAAAGAGCTACAACCACCACTACTATTCACGACCCATGATTCGGCCTTTTAGGAAAAATAAAGAAAACGACCGACAAGGAAAACCCAGAAATACAACTGGAAAAATCCACTCGGAAACGAAATACAAGGTAAAGGAAGAGTGTTGAAATAAACCAACACGACTAGGCGTTGAGTGAAACGCACTCAGCGCCTACCTAAACTTTGGCGTTGAGTGAGCTAGCCTCACTCACCGCCAAAATTATACCACTACCCACAAGCCCACTAAAGAATGCGGAGCTCGACGACAGTCGAACGACCAAGGCAGAAGATCCAGAACTCGAGTAGTTGCTTGCCACTTGAGTATCTAAACTCCCGCACTCGAAACCATCTAAATTCGCTTATCAACAGAAAATATACAAAGCGCACGATCAGTGTCGCACGATCAGTGGTCGTGCGCACTCATCGGCTGATGATCGTGCGAAACGAACCTGGAAAACCTGACAGAAAACCTAGCAACTGCGCACGATCAGTGTCGCACGATCAGTGGTCGTGCGCACTGATGTCAGCGCTCGTGCGATTGCCCGAGACAGAACTTTGGAAACTGAAGTTTATACGCGCACGAACAGAGGCACACGACCAGTGGTCGTGCGCCCTAAAGGTTGATGACCGTGCGCGGTCAACCTGCACCGTTTGGAATTTCCCGAACGACACCGGAACGCGCACACGACTCACGCCACTGCAGTAGCAGTAGACAACTCTCAACGCCGCACGCTACTACCATTCAAACTATGCCTAACCATTCGAATAATATCTTAACGGAGGAAATTGGCAACCACACCCCCCTCCTAACTTTCCCTCTCAGCTATACCCGAACCAGAGCAACATTCAAAAATAAAGGAAAACAACGGCTCCACGCCGACAATTTGGATTCCAAACACCACAACATAGGGGGGGTTTCATTAGGAAGAACTAAGCCCTATAGTTAGCAAGAAAATGAGAACAACAAGGCCTCTAACCTGGGCTAACCGGGATTTCAATTTCAGCAAATAAATTCAAAGAAAACACTTGGCAAGGGCAAGAATACCACTTGCCTCAAATCTCAGCGAAGCTTTGGACTGCTTTCCTCCTCTTCGCACGGATCAAAACAGCCGCAACACCTAGAACAAAGATTTGGCCATTAATGGCGGAAAAACTTCCAAAACCGAAAATTCCAATCCTTCCAAAACTCCACGAAAATCGAATTTCTTACCGCAGGAATGAAGGTCTCGACGAGAGCAATCCGTATCCACTCTCGGAATCGAATTCCGTCCACAAACGCTCCGGGAATCGGCGTCCGAAGGGAAGGCTCGGCGGTTACTCGTTTCTCTCGTACAAGGCCGGCGGTTTCTATCGTGAAGAAGATGAAGATCGGCTCCTATCATTCTAATACTATATATATATATATATAATTATATAATTATATTATTAATTACAAAATTAGATAAAGCACCAAATCGACTTGAAAACCGATTCACCTCGGAATTCGACGAAATTCGCACCGTAGCTAAATATCCACGCTACGAACACAACGGCGAAGTCGAAATTAACTTTCGACGAACAGAACTCGAGTTACACCCAAACGAAGCCAAACACAAACATCCCCCCGAGAGGCCTCACCGGTCACCAAAACGACTCGGTTTGCTAGGGAGATCTTGCCAACAGGCTACCAAACAGGGCACTCAGTTCTAAGGAGCTAAACCATACTCCACACATGGCACAAGCCACGGAAACGCGTCATCGTAACGCCAACCGAGAATAAAAATAATCGCTGAACAAAAAACGGGGCGTTACAGTCACTCCCCCTAAAAGAAAGTTTCGTCCCGAAACTTTACGCACAACCCTCCTACAAAAGAAGGACAAGTAACAAACAGAAGTTACAAAGGGAAACATACCGATCAAATCAGAGAAACAGGTGAGGGTACGCCCTTCTCATGGCCGACTCTAGCTCCCAAGTCGCGCTCTCCAAATCCTGATTCTTCCATAGAATTTTCACCATCGGTATGGACTTCTTTCGCAGCACACGCTCCTGAGTATCCAAAATACGAACTGGCACCTCAACGAAAGAGAGGTTGGGCTCTAACTGGGGCACAACATCCAAGAGTTGCCCACTGCTGCGCACACACTTCCGCAATTGGCTAACGTGAAAAACATTATGAACACCAGGGAAGTTCGCTGGCAAATCCAGTCTATAAGCAGACACACCAATCCGCTCCAAAACCTCAAACGGGCCCACATACCTTGGGTCCAATTTCCGGTTTTTACCAAATCTCTTTACACCAACCATTGGAGAAACCTTGAGGTATACATGATCCCCTACTAAAAACTCCAAGGCAGACCTACGCCAATTGGCGTTCTTTTCATACCTCTCCTGGGCTAAACGAAGCTTCTCCCGAATAAGCTTCACGGCGACTTCCATCTCTTCCAGAGCATCAGGACCCAACAAAGGCTTCTCACCAGCCTCAGCCCAAAACAACGGAGTCCTACAGCGCCTCCCATACAAAGCTTCAAACGGAGCCATCTGCAAGCTTTCCTGATAACTGTTATTATAAGCAAATTCCATGAGTCGCAGACGCTCATCCCACGCTCCACCGTGGTCTAAAATATAGCACCGGATCATATCCTCAACAATCTGATTGACCCGCTCCGTCTGCCCATTGGTCTGAGGGTGGTACGCAGTAGAATACCTCAAATCCGTACCCAAACCCTCCTGCAGACTCTGCCAAAAACGAGAAGTAAACCGGGAGTCTCGATCAGAAATGATGCTAACCGGCACACCGTGGAGTCGGATGACTTCATTCAAGTACAACTCCGCTATCTTCTTCATCGGGTAATCAATCTTATAAGGCACGAAGTGAGCACACTTCGTCAATCTATCCACTATAACCCAAACAGAATCAAATCCTCTCGGGGATTTTGGCAAACCCGTAATGAAGTCCATTGATATACTCTCCCACTTCCAAGTCGGGATATCTAGCGGAGTCAACTTACCACCGGGCCTTCCATGATCGGCCTTCACACGCTTGCAAGTGTGACACTTAGCAACATATCGGGCTATATCTCCTTTCATACCATTCCACCAAGCAATTTGCCTTAAGTCACGGTACATCTTCGTAGATCCTGGATGGTAGGCAACGCTGGAACCATGAGCCTCACTGCAAATCATACTCTTAATGTCCCCAACAGCGGGAACGCAAAACCTGCCGCGGTACTTCAAAGTACCCGCATCATCAATAGAAAAATCTGGCAACTCTCCCTTCTCTGTCCTGGTAAAAAGGTGCAACAGATCCGGATCGTCCTTCTGATGCAGTCTAGTCAAAGAAATCCAGGACGGCTCTTCCACTGATATGCTACTCTGCAAACTACAGCATCCCACTGAAATATCCATAAGGAGGAACTCCTCAATTAATCGATCGGCGGAGAGGTTAAAGATCTTTCCCGTCTTTCGGCTCAGGGCGTCGGCCACCACATTGGCCTTGCCCGGATGATACTGGATTTCCACATCATAATCCGCCACATACTCAAGCCACCGCCGCTGACGCAGATTCAACTCCTTCTGCGTGAACACGTACTTCAGGCTCTTATGGTCAGTAAAAATCTTGCACTGAGCCCCATAAAGTAAGTGCCTCCACAACTTCAACGCATAGATAACCGCTGCAAACTCAAGGTCATGCGTAGGATAATTCCGCTCATGAGTTTTCAACTGCCTTGACCCATAAGCAATTACTTTTCCATCCTGCATTAATACGCATCCCAGTCCTATATGCGAAGCATCCACATACACATCATAATCCACGCCCTCAGTAGGAAGGGTCAGAACGGGAGCAGTACACAATCTCCTCTTTAACTCCTGAAAAGCTTCTTCGCACTTCTCGCTCCAAACAAATGCCACATTCTTCTGAGTCAGCTTGGTCAACGGTGCGGCTAGAGAAGAGAAACCCTCCACGAATCTCCTGTAATAGCCAGCCAACCCTAAGAAACTTCTGATCTCCTTAGGAGTATTCGGCCTACTCCAATCCGTCACGGCTGCAATCTTTTCTGGGTCAACCGAGATCCCATCCTTGTTCACCACGTGGCCTAGAAAAGAAACCTGAGGCAACCAAAATTCGCACTTGCTCAACTTGGCGAATAACTTGTGGCTCCTCAACTCTGATAGGACCAAACGCAAATGCTGCTCGTGCTCCTCAGCACTGCGAGAATAAACCAACACGTCATCAATGAAGACCACAACGAACTTGTCTAGGAAATCCTTGAACACCCTGTTCATCATATCCATGAAGGCTGATGGTGCGTTGGTCAGACCAAACGACATCACCAAAAACTCAAAGTGCCCATGCCTCGACCTAAACGCAGTCCGTGGAATATCTGCCTCACGGATCCTGAGCTGATGATAGCCCGAATGAAGATCGATCTTGGAGAACACCGTGCTACCACGCAACTGGTCAAATAAATCATCGATCCTCGGCAGAGGGTACCTGTTCTTGATAGTGACCTTGTTCAACTCTCTATAGTCGATGCAAAGCCGCATCGACCCATCTTTCTTCTTTACGAACAAAACAGGAGCACCCCAAGGCGACGAACTCTGCCTGATAAAACCTTTAGCCAACAACTCATCTAACTGAATTCGCAACTCCTCTAACTCACGAGGGGCCATCCGGTACGACGCCTTAGCAATAGGACGCGTACCCGGCTCCAAATCAATAACAAACTCCACATCCCGCTCAGGAGGGATACCAGGAAGATCATCAGGAAAAACATCGGCGAAACCACAAACAATAGGAATCTCCTCCAAGCGTGGCACGCTAACAACGGTTCCAACCGCCGAGACTAAACAAACACAACAATCAGAAAGAAACAATCTCTGAACACATACCGCAGAGAGAACAGGAGAATCCTGACACGGATCAGCATACACGCTGCCGGGCTGACCGTCGTCCCTGATGAAGTCCAAGCGCTTTCCTTTGCACTGAATGACCGCATCATACCGAGAGAGCCAGTCCATGCCCAAAATGACATCGAAGTCCTCTAGATCAATCATCTTCAGATCCGCCTTCGCAAGAAAATCCCCCAACAAAACCGGGCAATCCAAAATACCCAAATCTGACAACACAGATTCACCAGAGGGAAACTTGACACGGAAGGAATCCCGAACACGATCTAGAGACAACCGATGACGCTCCACAAAGGCTCTAGCCACGAACGAGTGGGTAGCGCCGGAGTCAAACAGAACACGCGCCCAGCGGTTCTTCACCTTAAATTTCCCTATAGGAACGCACAAAGCTAAGGAACTAGCACAACAGTACCGCAAATAAACTAGCAACTAAACTACCAGGCTAGAAAGAAAACAACAAACTACTAACCTGAGATCACCTGGGCCGAAGTCGGAGCCTCCTCGGAAGAAATCACGTTCAGCTTCCCTTTTCCCTTGTCCACACGCTGAGGTGGAGGTAATGCCTACAATGGAACTGCAGGAAGAGCTGACTGGACCTGAGGACACCTCGACTTAACGTGACCCTTCTGCCCACACTGATAGCAGACTCTATCCCTGGACCAATACTGGGCTGCATCATGCCCGGATCGCTTGCAAACTGAACAGGAGACATCTCTCCCAGGAGCACCCTGAATAGCATGAACCTGCTCCTTCTTCTGAGCTGCCGCCTTCTTGAAACACCTCTCAACAGGATGGCCTGACCGGCCACAAAAACTGCACACCACCCTGCTCCTCTTTCCCGGAACAGCATCAGGTACCAGGGGGTTTCTTCTCCTCTACCAACTTCCTCTTATCCTTCCTCAACTGCTGGCCTCTGCTCTTCGCCGTCTCAATGGCCTCAACCTTAAGAGCAGCCTCTACAACTCCAGCATAAGTCACTGTCCCATAAGCACTAGCCAACTGCTGCACCTAACTCCTCAAACCACCGAGGAATCGCTTAACTCGATCAGCCTCAACGCTGACCAATCCAGGGGCAAAACGGCTCAACTTACTAAACTCTATCTCATACTCACCCACCGTGAGCTGCCTTTGCTTCAGATAGAGGAAATCATTCATGAGGCGGTCACGCTCGACCGAGGGTAAGAACTTCCTCAACAGCATCTCCTTGAACACTTCCCAAGAGCATCTGGCTACCAGGCTCTCCTTCTCTCTCAGCCACCAACTCTTAGCCAAACCTTTAAGCTGATAGGCGGCTATCATCACCCTCTGATCATCTGAAATCCCTGAGTACGAGAACATCTCCTCCATGGAGATCAGCCAGTCGTCTATCACCATGAAATCTGCCTTCCCATCATAAGTGGGAGGGCTCAGCCTCTGAAACTGCGAGATGAAGGCCATCTCTGCTGGCACCACCACTGGAGGCCTCAAGGGTGCAGGAGGAGGAGGAACAGCTAACCCCCCCGCAGGAACTTGCGCACCCTGAGCCTGCCCTGCCACAACTGCCACCAAAGACTGAATCTGGGCTTGCACCTCCTCCAACTGCCTACCCATAGCTTCGCTACTCTGACGCAGACCCTCGATCACCGCATCGTTCTGAGCTCCAGAAGATTCACCCTCAGACAGGGGAGTCGATCGAGTCGCAGGACGCCTAGCCATTCTAAAAAAAAAATCAATACAACGCAAATCAGATCCAAATCCCACGACGAGAACCGACTACCAGTACAGACAATACATATGTAGATATAGACTTAAAGCTGCCAAACTTGCTCTGAGAGTTTATCTTCTTCACAATAATTAGATGATATGCCCTAACCTAGGATGGTTAACCACCACCTCACCAACTCTTGTGCCTAGATCGGATGCATGAACTTATGTTAGTTTGAAAATTTATGTGTGTACATATGTCATCCTGCAAATCTTTAGCTCGGCGCGTTGTGCTTATGCAATGTTATGATATGCATGATTGTGTTATGCATTCTAAAAAGGCCCTAATGCATGATATGAGCGGCGTACACATGAAAATGTTATGCATCCCATACTACATAACATTTCCATGCAACGAAAAAGAAACGCGCTAGTCGCAGTCATGTGGTGAGGTTATGCATCCCATACTACATAACCCTCACATGTAGCCCCTATGGTGGATCCATATACGAACACATATTATGCATCCCATACTACATAATATGCCCGGTATACTTCATGTTATGCTATGAGTGTAGTGTTCGTGCTTTTGCCAAGACGTGCTGATGACATATCGGTGTGTGAATGACATGATGCTGAACTACTAAAAGCATCCAAGGAAGGTTGCCCAACTAACTTGTCAAGCAACCTCCCTCTGATACCAACTGTCACAACCTGCATTTTCTCCGAATTAAGAATTATCAGAGTAAGAGAAAACACGCGTCATGATGCCACGTCAAGCAGGGGATAACTGCTGACGCTCAGGCAAATCCAACTACAATCTTTATGCAAGGAAATCATGTGCTCAATGAATAGAAAAATCAGTTATGTTTAGAGTCCGTATCCCTCGGCTCAGTGGATCATCTAGTCCACAAAAGAAAACTATATTTAAACGCTGCGGAAAAATACTTTGATTAGGTTTTACACCCTAAAGAGCACATAAGGGTCCCAAGAGAACCACTCATACTATGCAAGACACTACACTTAGTTTATATAATATATATAAGAAAACGGTTTTCGTACGTGATTTGGAAAGTAGTGATTAAGTTTACAAAACATGCTGATCATGAGCTTCATTTATAATAGTAATTATAGTTTAAAAATAACTAGCAACCTAGCATAAAACCTTCTCAAAGCAAGTAGACTATCTCCAGAAAATAAATGGTAGCAGCAATAGTATATATCTAGTACAAGGTAAAAACTACTAGTGGGCGCCAACAACCTGACACGAACCCACCAGCACACATATATGTCTGTAAGAAAGTACTGAAAACAACCTCACAAACAAGGTAAACAGAACTCCAAAGGTCCGGAAGTCCACCAACAACACCACCTCCAACTAGCCACCAGACTGGCTACAGCTCAGAACCTGGGGTATTCCAAAAGAAAAACAGAATACCTCAGCAAGCAAAAATCAAGGTAAAACTGCATGAAAGAGTCAACCAAAGGACAAAATAACAGAAAACATGCAGTAGAAAGAGTCACAACTGTCCAAACAGGACCACAAGAAATGCACAACGTGCAAAGAAACAGCAACGATCCAGCCCAGGAACCACATCCTGCAGGGCCTACTAGGCTACCAAGAGCCAGAATGCTGCAAACTACCAAAGAAGAAACTTCTAACACCCTAATCTGCGGGAAGTGATAGTAGCAAAAACAACAACGAGGAACCGGATCGAAGGCAAACGCAGTCCCCCAATCCACCATGTCCAAGTCAAAAGCTCGAGGGTCAACACGTGAAAACACAAGGGACCTTCCACCCGACATGCCCAGCCCGTACCTGGAGCAAGAAATCCATGGGTGGCCTTGGCTATATCACACAACTCCACCCCCATAAAGAGCTACAACCACCACTACTATTCACGACCCACGATTCGGCCTTTTAGGAAAAATAAAGAAAACGGCCGACAAGGAAAACCCAGAAATACAACTGGAAAAATCCACTCGGAAACGAAATACAAGGTAAAGGAAGAGTGTTGAAATAAACCAACACGACTAGGCGTTGAGTGAAACGCACTCAGCGCCTACCTAAATTTTGGCGTTGAGTGAGCTAGCCTCACTCACCGCCAAAATTATACCACTACCCACAAGCCCACTAAAGAATGCGGAGCTCGACGACAGTAGAACGACCAAGGCAAAAGATCCAGAACTCGAGTAGTTGCTTGCCACTTGAGTATCTAAACTCCCGCACTCGAAACCATCTAAATTCGCTTATCAACAGAAAATATACAAAGCGCACGATCAGTGTCGCACGATCAGTGGTCGTGCGCACTCATCGGCTGATGATCGTGCGAAACGAACCTGGAAAACCTGACAGAAAACCTAGCAACTGCGCACGATCAGTGTCGCACGATCAGTGGTCGTGCGCACTGATGTCAGCGCTCGTGCGATTGCCCGAGACAGAACTTTGGAAACTGAAGTTTATACGCGCACGAACAGAGGCACACGACCAGTGGTCGTGCGCCCTAAAGGTTGATGACCGTGCGCGGTCAACCTGCACCGTTTGGAATTTCCCGAACGACACCGGAACGCGCACACGACTCACGCCACTGCAGTAGCAGTAGACAACTCTCAACGCCGCACGCTACTACCATTCAAACTATGCTTAACCATTCGAATAATATCTTAACGAAGGAAATTGGCAACCACACCCCCCCTCCTAACTTTCCCTCTCGGCTATACCCGAACCAGAGCAACATTCAAAAATAAAGGAAAATAACGGCTCCACGCCGACAATTTGGATTCCAAACACCACAACATAGGGGGGGTTTCATTAGGAAGAACTAAGCCCTATAGTTAGCAAGAAAATGAGAACAACAAGGCCTCTAACCTGGGCTAACCGGGATTTCAATTTCAGCAAATAAATTCAAAGAAAACACTTGGCAAGGGCAAGAATACCACTTGCCTCAAATCTCAGCGAAGCTTTGGACTGCTTTCCTCCTCTTCGCACGGATCAAAACGGCCGCAACACCTAGAACAAAGATTTGGCCATTAATGGCGGAAAAACTTCCAAAACCGAAAATTCCAATCCTTCCAAAACTCCACGAAAATCGAATTTCTTACCGCAGGAATGAAGGTCTCGACGAGAGCAATCCGTATCCACTCTCGGAATCGAATTCCGTCCACAAACGCTCCGGGAATCGGCGTCCGAAGGGAAGGCTCGGCGGTTACTCGTTTCTCTCGTACAAGGCCGGCGGTTTCTATCGTGAAGAAGATGAAGATCGGCTCCTATCATTCTAATACTATATATATATATATAATTATATAATTATATTATTAATTACAAAATTACATAAAGCACCAAATCGACTTGAAAACCGATTCACCTCGGAATTCGACGAAATTCGCACCGTAGCTAAATATCCACGCTACGAACACAACGGCGAAGTCGAAATTAACTTTCGACGAACAGAACTCGAGTTACACCCAAACGAAGCCAAACACAAACATCCCCCCGAGAGGCCTCACCGGTCACCAAAACGACTCGGTTTGCTAGGGAGATCTTGCCAACAGGCTACCAAACAGGGCACTCAGTTCTAAGGAGCTAAACCATACTCCACACATGGCACAAGCCACGGAAACGCGTCATCGTAACGCCAACCGAGAATAAAAATAATCGCTGAACAAAAAACGGGGCGTTACAGGTGAGATCTTCTAAGCAAACTTTCACAACAAATTCAGATAACATAATAGCATCAGATATTTCCTTTTCCGATAACACAGAGGCTGATTCTTTTTCAGCTGGAGCAGACACTACTTGAACTGTCATCACAGTATCTGTTACTGCTGGAAGGGAGGCAGGAGGCTCTGAGGCATCTTCACAGGACATCTCCCCCTGCCTGATTTCAGTGGAAACTGAAACCAGGCCCCTTGAGGAAGAGGGCTCAGAGATTTGAAAAGTGATTTGATGGTAGCGGTTAAGGTATCAATGGAGGAGGCAAGTGGAGCGATTGCCTCTTCAATCATAATTTTGATTGAAGGGGTAATCAACTCCACAATACGGGAGATGAGTTCAGGGGTTATCTCAAAAGAAGATGGAAGTGCAGTGGATGGAGATGCAGCAGATATGGTTGTAGTGCTGGGATGAAGAATGGTGTGGACTGGGGATTGAATTGGAGATGGAGCTGGAGAGTTAATAGGAGTATTAACTGGAGAATGAATGGGAGACTGAGGAGGTGTTGGAATCCTCTCAGATTCTAACAGATCAAAGCTAGGAGCAGATATCCTAGCAAGATGAGAGGGATTTGAGATGTTGGAGGGGAAGGAAGAACAACCGTGGTTGTTACTCTAACAGGAGAGGGGGAAAGTCGTACTTCAGCTGAAGTTGATGGAACTTCAACTGAGGCAGACTGCATAGCAGAAGAAGAGGGAAGGGAAAGAGCTGAGCCAGCTTCTACAGGGTGAGGAGCGACCGAATCAGTCCTGGTGCTCTCTGATGTCGCTGGAGCAACCCCTGAGAGAGCGGGTTTCACAAAGGTTCTCTTCCACTTGGAGAACAGGTTTGGGTCCATCTTCTTGCTTGCATTTATTGTTGTTGCGGCGGAGACCAGCAGTTGGGGATACTTTTCCTTTAGGAAAATTCCAATAACCCTTCCGAGGGTAACTTCCTTCTTACTATTCTTTTTCCTTATTAAATCAAACATTACTCTGGCCCAATCAATCTTTTTCTGATTAACAATTGCACACATCAGTGCAAATTGTTGCCTTGTTATATTGTCATGAGCAGAGTGCTTACCGAGGAGCACTTTTCCGACCAACTCAACAAGAAACTTAATCTTGAAAGGGAAATTTACCTTGAGCAGCTTCGTGGGAATGCCCTCTGCATGTCCCAGCTCAACTAACATTCTTCCAAATTCTTGAGCATCTTGCTCATAATCTTCTTCACCATTTATCAAACCAAAAATATCAGTCAGAATGACCGGAGTTAAGATTACCTCTTCTCCGCCGATGGTGCCAGTCATCGAATCGTCGGTGGAGGACGACGTGAAAGCCCATTCCTTGATCTCGAGTATATTTAACTTAATCCTTGATGACATTAATCTCTCTAGTCCTTGATCCCGGCACAACTGAAGAACTTCCACGATCCCTGCTTCGCAGCAACTGAACGCGTCAAAATCAACGCTGAAGCCTGCATCGAACTTTACAACTGCTAACACTGCGGGAGAAATCGCCATTGATTGCTGGAGAAAGCGCGAGAAGGACGGCGAAGACGAAGGGGACGAAGCGGCAGAAAATCGCAAGCGGGAAGACAGAATGCGAAAAGTCACGCTCCGTCGACGAAAGAACAAAAGATCTTTTAACCTAGGTCGACTATCGGCTTTATATTAGACCGGAGATAGTCGATCTATTAAAAAGATACTAGACCCGATAGTCGAACGGCCGTTCGACGATCGGCTCAGAAGCAGAGTAGTCGAGCCATCGTTCGACTATTTCTGGCTTCTCAAACAACAAGCTGTCGTCGTTCAGAGATCGACGATAAGCTCGACCTGTTCGACGATCTTCGAATGCCGGTCGACGATCTTCAAACAGATAAGCTATCATTAACCAGAGGTCAACGATAGGCTTAATCCGTTCGACGATCTTCGATCATCGTTCGACGATCTTCAAGCAGGTTTCAACATAGGCAGATATAGTCACACTTAGTCTCGTCCATTGATCATGCCTAATTGAACTAAAAAGAACAGATGCTTCTGTTCATCTAAAGGCTTGGTGAATATATCACCTCTCTGAAACTCAGTGGATATGAACTCAAGACAAATCTTGTTCTTTTCCACACAATCTCTCAGGAAATGGTGCCGAATCTCAATGTGCTTCGTTCTAGAGTGGTGCACTGGATTTTGTGCAATTGAAATAGCACTGGTACTATCACACATGATTTTGGTGTTCTTGTGTGAGTAACCATAATCCACAAGCTGGTTTTGAATCCACAGGATCTGTGAACAACAATTAGCAGCTGCTATATATTCAGCCTCTGCAGTTGAAGTTGAGACAGAAGCCTGCTTCTTATAGAACCAAGAGACCAATCTCTCTCCCAGGAACTGGCAAGTTCCTGAGGTGCTCTTCCTGTCAACTCTGCAACCAGCATAATCAGAATCAGAATATCCAATTAATTCAAATTCTGACTCAGCTGGGTACCAAAGTCCTAGATCTGGACATCCCTTCAGGTATCTCAGGATTCTCTTTAGAAGAATCAGATGAGATTCCTTGGGGTTGACCTGGAATCTAGCACAAAGGCATGTAGCAAACATTATATCAGGCCTACTTGCAGTTAGATATAATAGGGAACCAACAATGGCCCTATAATTCTTTTGATCAACTGGCTTGCCGTGATCATCAGAATCAATAACTACATTAGTAGCCATAGGTGTAGGCATTGTTGAAGCATCAGCCATCCCAAATTTCTTTACCAATTCCTTGGCATATTTGGATTGGGAGATGAAGATACCATCAGCATCTTGCTTAACTTGGAGACCAAGAAAGTAAGACAGCACACCCATACTACTCATCTCAAACTTAGAGTGCATCAGGTCAGAGAACCTTTTGCAAAGTTTGGGATCAGTGGAGCCAAATATAATATCATCTACATACACCTGAACTAACAGGATTGTGTCCTTGTGATGCTTGATGAAAAGGGTTCTATCAACTACTCCCCTAGTAAAGTTGTGCTCTAAAAGGAAAGTAGCTAGAGTCTCATACCAGGCTCTGGGAGCTTGCTTTAGTCCATATAGAGCTTTCTGTAACATAAACACATGTGAGGGCTGAGTTGAAGAAACAAACCCTGGTGGTTGTTCAACAAACACCTCTTCCTTAAGCTCACCATTCAGGAATGCACTTTTGACATCCATTTGGAACACCTTAAACTTCATGTAGGCTGCATAGGCCAAGAAGATCCTTATTGCTTCTAGCCTTGCAACAGGAGCAAAGGTTTGGTCATAATCTATACCTTCCTCCTGTCTGTAGCCTGAGCTACAAGCTTGCTTTATTCCTTACAACAATTCCATTTGCATCCAACTTGTTTCTATACACCCACTTGGTGCCTATGATCAGTTGGCCTTTAGGTCTTGGAACCAAAGTCCAAACTTTACATCTCTCAAACTGATTGAGTTCCTCTTGCATAGCAATGATCCAGTGGGGATCTAGCTCTGCATCTTTAAAGGTGAGGGGCTCAACCTGTGAGAGGAAACAAGCATGCATCACATCCTGTCTTAATTGGTGTCTTGTTTGCACACCAGCTGATATGTCTCCAATCACTTGAGATGTGGGGTGATCTCTGAGTGTGACAATATCAGCAGGTGGGATGTGATCTTCAGCAACAGTTGGGAATAATTCCTCAGGAGGAATTTGATCTACTGTTGGTGGTACAACAACAGCTTCAGCAATGTCTTCATCACTGTCTGATTCAGTGATCTGAAGAGTTGATAGTTGAAGAATTTCTTGAGAGGCATCAGGTACCTGCACTGAACTGGAGGAAGGAGAATTTTCTTTCTCCTTGTAAAACATCTGATGCTCATCAAAAGATACATGCACAGATTCTTCTATTTTACAGGTTGATATGTTATAAACCCTATAAGCTTTGCTTACTTGGGAATATCCAAGCATGATTCCCATTGAAGCTTTTGCTTCAAATTTCCTAAGATATTCTTTATTGTTATTATGAATATAAACAACACAACCAAAAATTCTGAAATAATTAATTTTAGGTTTCTTTCCTTTAAGCAACTCATAAGGAGTTTTACACTTAAGTTTGTGTATCAAACTTCTATTTAAGACATAATTGGCTGTACTAACAGCTTCTGCCCAATAGGAGAGAGGCATGTTAGCATCTGCCAACAATGTGCTAGCAGCTTCAATGAGTGTTCTATTCTTCCTTTCAACTACCCCATTTTGTTGAGAAGTTCTAGGAGCTGAGAAGCTATGTTTGATACCTTCTCTCTCACAGAATTCTTGCATGAGAAGAGAGTCAAACTCAATACCATGATCACTTCTGATCAAGGCCACATGAGTAGAATACTCAGTCTGCACACATAGTAGAAAGTCTGTAAGGGCTTTGAAGTTATCAGACTTAGTTCTCAGAAAGAAAACCCAACTGAACCTAGAGAAGTCATCTACAATTACTAAGGTGTAATACTTCCCTCCTAAACTCTGTACATTTATTGGGCCAAAAAGGTCCAAGTGTAATAGATACAGGATTCTAGGAGAATCACTCTTATTTACAGATTTAAAAGAGTTTTTGGTTTGCTTGCCTAGCTGACAAGCCTTGCATAGGCTCTCCTTCTTGTAGGGGCTAGAAGGTAAACCTCTAACAAGGTTGTGTTTAGATAACCTAGATATATTTTTAAGGTTAACATGACTAAGACTCTTATGCCACAAAATATTATTATTAATTGTTACTTCATTAAACAGGCAGATTTCAGAATGAGAAGAATTGAAATCTACTAAATAAATATTACCTATTCTAATACCTACTAAAACAACATTATTATTTAAAGTAATATTGCAAGAAGAGTTAGAAAATGAAACCTGGTAGCCAGCATCACATAGCTGGCTGACTGAAATCAAATTGTGCTTCAGTCCATTGACATATGCAACTCTCTTGAAAGTAACTGCTCCAATTGTGATCTTGCCATAGCCTTCTGTCTGACCACAGCTGGAGTCTCCAAAGATAACCTTTGGGCCAAGCTTAGCTTTGAACTTTGACAGAAGATCTTTATTTCCTGTCATATGCTTAGAGCATCCACTATCCAAATACCACTTATTTTGAGTGATTGGATAGGCCTTCACCTGCAAGACATTTATTTAGACAGTGTGGACCCAGGTAACCTTGGGTCCCTTGTTTTTCACATAAGAAAAACTGGAAATATATGAAAATGCAGGCTGAGGGTGATAACCTAGTGGGTGAGATCTCCTAGGTGGGATTCTCCATGCAGATGATGGGTCAACAAACCTAGGGTTTCTATTTTCATTTAGGTTTCTATGGTACTGATTATGATTTTGAAAATCATGTTGAAAACGTCGATCGACGTTCGACGATGGGCGCTCAGATCGTCGAGCTTCGTTCGACTATTGAGCTTCCGATCGTCGAGCGGCGTTCGACGCTCTTTGCATTTCTTTAAAAAATTTCTTTCTCTTTTCTCTCTTAGCTTTATTTAAAGTTTTATTAACTAGGTTTACTTGCTCAGTGTTCTTCATTCCACTAGCTGAAATGAAGTTTACTGGAGTTGAAAGATTATTTTTAAGTAGAACTGGGGGTTCACTGGGAGAAGCTCCTAAGCCTAGTTTGTCATTACCTGACCTAGTGTTAGTCATGTTGGTAATTTCTAACAACTTAAGGCTTCTACCATTAAGTGATTCTTCTAACCTCTTAGACTTAGCTAACTCCATTTTAAGAAATTTAATTTCTTCACTACAAGTAGTGAGATCTTCCTTTAACCTAATATTTTCTATAGCAATTACTTCTGAGTCAGCTAACTTATTTCTAAGTTCTTTTATCTCCTTTTCTGAGCTAATCAAATCTAAGCATAAAGATTTAAAATCTAATTTAAATTCTTCAGAAGTAAAGTCATAAGAAGATAGTACCTCATCTTCTGTTGGCATCTCTTCATCTGAATCTGAACTCTCTGCAGCTGAGTGGTTGCTGCAGGCATCTATTGCCATCAGGCAAACTTCCTTTGCCTTCTTTTCTTCCTCATCCTCACTGGTGCTTGATGAGGAGGATCCTTCATCAAAATCACTCCAGGTTTCAGCAATGAAACCTCTCTCCTTCTTCTTGTTTTTGTAGGAGGATGGCTTGGAGTGCTTCCTTTGCTGTTCCTTTTCTTTTCTCTTGTCTTTGTTCTTCTCCTCTGGACACTCTGGTAAGATGTGTCCAGGCTTCCTGCAACCATAACAAATAATTTCTTTAGCAGCTGAACGATCATACCTTGGTTTGTCTTCATAGCGTGAAGACTTCTTTCTGAACTCCTTTCTCCCCATCTTGAGAAACCTCTTGGCAAACAATGCCATTAGTTCCTCATTTGATTGGCTGCCTTCAGAAGCATCAACAGCCTTAAGAGCTAGAGATTGCTCTTTTCTTGTTGGAGTAGGGGTCTTTGCTTCTGCTTCTGCTTCCCTTGTCTTCAGCACTTGCTCAAAAGACTTGAGCTTGCCGAGAAGAGCTTCAGTGGAGATCTCATTTGTACTTCTGGCTTCCTTGATGGGCCAGATCCTTAGATCCCATGTGCTAGGGAAGCACATATGAATCTTATCATTGAACTCTGTCAATGATATGTCCTTGTCAAGGGTCCTCAGCTCATTGATGATTGAGCTGAGCCTGGTGTACATGGCTTCAACTGATTCAGCATCAGTTTTCTTGAAGTTCTCATACTGTGAGATCAGGTTGGACCTTCTGTCCTTCCTTTCATCAGCTGAACCTGCCACAATCTGGTTCAGTGTATCCCACATAGCTTTTGCTGAAGAGCAGTCAGCTACCTTCTGGAATACCTCATCTGACATTGTCTGAGCCAGTATGTTCATTGCCTTGGCATCTGCTATTTTGGCCTTCTTGTATTCATTGTTGTAATCTGGAGGAGGCACTGCACTCATATCAGATGATGAGGCAGTAGCAGCAGCAGGTGTTCTTGGGGGACCTGACAAAATAGAAGCAAAGATGCTTTCATCAATAGAATTCATATATAATTTTATCCTTGCCTTCCAGATGCCAAACTTAGCTAAGTTGCATGCTGGAGGTCTGGTGCTGGAATAATCCTTGGACTGGGCCATGATAGTGAATATCTATAAGCTTTGGTATCTATCAGGATCTTGTGACTTAGGTGTTAGCCTATTCAGTCAGTCAACCTCCCTCTGATACCAATTGAAAGTGAAGGGATATATACTACTCTAGAGGGGGGTGAATAGAGTTATCAAATTTTGCACAAGACAAAACTTGAAAGTTTACCCAACTCCCTTGGAGTGAATTGCAGAATTAAAAGATTATAGATATAGAATTAACCCTAAAGCTTAACACAAGTGTTGTGCACAAACTCAAGCTAACTGTAATTACAGTTAAGGCTTGGAAATCCTAATCAGCAACTAGCACCCTAGTTATATCTATTCACAGCCACAGTGCAGGAAATAAACAAGGCAATCCAGACGACACAAGGAATTTATAGTGGTTCCCCAAACAACTTGGGTACGTCCACTCTTCTACCAACAAGGTAGGAATCCACTCAGGTTTTTGATCAGGTGCCCTGCCACCAACAGGATCTGCTTCAGGTAGATCAAGAAACCCTTTAAACTTTTGATCAGGTGTCTAAAAACCAAGCACAGGTTTTTGATCAGGTGCCCTGCCACCAAGGGATACTTTTGAAGGGAGTAATAACCCTGTACAGGAGGGGGAAGAAGGTTAAGATGTCTTCTCTATTTTACAATAGATTAGAGAAGCACAAAAACTTGCACTGAGCTAGAAAGCTCTAAAGAATCAAGGCTCCCCCTAGCTCAAAGATGTCCAGGTGAAGTCTTGCTTCAGTGCAGAAAACTCCTCAGAAAGCTCTGAAGGAAAAACTACAAGAAGATAATAAATAATAAAATTAAAGATCTTCAAGCAGCTATCTTCTTCTTCTTCTTCAAAAGAACTCTGAGTTTGAACTTCCTGAAAGCAGGAGAACTCAGGTTGAAGAAGAGTAGAAGATCTTAACACTTCTCAGTTAGATGAGTATTGCTGAGAGCAGAAGACTTGATCTTGATGAAGGCTTGAATGCTTAAGTGAACAACTGGTTAGCTATTAGCTAGCTTGAATCCTTCTTCAAAAGGTCCTTTTTATATCAACAGCAAGCAACGGCTCTCTTCAATTTGAATTACTTATCTTCTTCTGAAACTTGAGACCTGGGCTGTAAATAACACACAGCAAAACAAACTCTGCAGCAAGACATCCTATAAAAGAAATGAACCTCTTTCTAAGAAGCTACAGGATCAAATCAAATAACAGAAGGACTAAATAAAGTCACATCAGAGAAATACTCTTTATAGCAGAAGGAAGACTTTTCAGTCTAACGGCTATAAAGGACTGTCAACAGATAAAGTAAAATACAAAGTCAGCTAATAAGACAAACAACTTTATCTAAAAAGATTTTACTCAGGCAAAAAGAATAGAGCAGATATGCCTAGAAATATTATCATAAATCAACTGAAAAGATATGCCAGATAATGTATTAATTAATTAAATATAATAAATAAATACAAAATATAAAGGCAGACAGAAAGCGTCGAACGACCTTCGGAGATCGTCGACCGACGCACGGAGATCGTCGAACTATCGGACAGATAGTCGAACGATTCAGATAGTCGAACTATCAAAGGAGATAGTCGAACTATCACAGCAGATAGTCGAACTACCAGAAGATAGTCGAACTATCAGATAGTCGACCTATCAACAGATAGTCGAACTATCAGGGCAAAACAGATAGTCGAGCTATCAACAGATAGTCGAACTATCAGATAGTCGAACTATCAACAGATAGTCAAACTATCAAAAACAAACAGATAGTCGACCTATCAACAGATAGTCGAACTATCAGATAGTCGACCTATCAACAGATAGTCGAACTATCAGGGCAAAATAGATAGTCGAGCTATCAACAGATAGTCGAACTATCAGATAGTCGAACTATCAACAGATAGTCGAACTATCAAAAACAAACAGATAGTCGACCTATCAACAGATAGTCGAACTATCAGATAGTCGACCTATCAACAGATAGTCAAACTATCAAAGCACACAGATAGTTGAACTATCAACTGATAGTCGAACTATCCACGTAGACTGAAAGTCGAACAACTGATAGACGATCGTCGAACAGTTAGTCGACGATAGTCGAGCGGCGTTCGACGATAGTCGAACGAACAAACTACTTAACCAAATTCTCAATCTGGAAAAGTGAGGACTCTACAGCTAGACTACTAACCATTGACCATAGATATTTCTTGGGTCAAGGGACTAAAAAGACAAGACTAAACTCAAATCAACCTGGGGTACCAACATGGTGGATAAACTGGAAAAACTTTATGTGGATAACATTGTTCGACTCCACAGTGTGCCCCGCAACATCGCGAGCGACCGGGATGGGCGGTTCATGTCCAATGACTGGAGGTTGATCCAGCAATTGTTCAGAACCAAGCTGAGTTTCAGCACGACCTTTCATCCGTAGACGGATGGTTAGACCGAGAGAGTAATCAGGACAATGGAAGACATGCTTCACATGTGCGTCTTGGTTTTCGGGAAGTAGTGGGAAGATCACTTATACCTGGTAGAATTTTTTTATAACAATCGCTACCAAGCGAGCATTCAAAAGACGCCCTTCGAGGCCCTTTATGGTAGGAAATGTCGCACGCCGTTTTCGTGGTTGGAAACGGGTGAGACAAAGCTATACAAATGCCAAGAGGTGGAATACGTAACTTCATTGGTACGAATTATTCGAGAACGGTTGCTGATCGCTCATGACAGGCAGGCTAAATACTATAATGGAAAGCATCGGAACGTTGAGTTCGCTATTGGCGACTAGGTGTATTATAAGATTAAGTCGTTCACGAGCGTTTCACAGGTACGATGCTTGGAGAAGTTGAGCCCGAGGTACCTTGGACTATTTGAGATCCTGGAGCGGATTGGCGAAGTAGCTTATCGACTGAAGCTATCGATTGAATTGAGTGGTCTACACGACGTATTCCATATTTCGATGTTGCGGAAGGCGGTGCAAGAGCCTTAACAAGTGATTGCAGTTGATCAAATAACGGTTGATGTTGGGTTGATGACGAAAGTCAAGCCCGTTTGCATCGAGGACTGGGAAGTCAAGCAACTTCGTAAAAAGGACATAAGGATGATCAAAGTCCGATTTGACAACTACGGTCATGAGGAGCTTTCGTGGGAGCGAGAGCAGACCATGCTCGAAGAGTATCCCGAACTCTTCTTCTCAGGTATCGTTTAAGTTTGTGTACTTTCTTTTCCTTTCGGTAATTTTGTGGACGAATTCTTTTAAGAGGGAGAGAATTGTAACGCCCTAAAACTTAAAAGAGGAATGGGCAGCATTTGAGCAAAGTTTGGGACTTGGTAAGTTGAACACGGCCTGTGATACGGGCATGTCACATGGCCGTATCGTGCTAGGGTTGCAGCATTTTTTCGTCGAGGCGAGGTCGACGATCGTTGAGGGCTGGTAACACGGCTTGAGACACGAGCGTGTCCAAGGGCGTGTCAAGCATACGGCCGGTGACACGAGTGTGTCACATGGTCGTGTCCTCTTCTTAAAATTTTGGTCCTGTGTCGACTGAGGGACATGACCCGGAACACGAGCGTGTACTAATTGATACGGGCATGTTGAGGTTGACACGGGTGTGTTGAGGTTGACACGGGCGTGTCTAAGCCAGTGTCCTGTTCGGGCGCGACGGTTTCAATGTCTATTGAGGCACATGGCCCATGAAACAAGAGTATCCATGGTTGACACGGGCGTGTACCAAGCCATGTCAAAGGCCGTGTCCTGTTTTGTAATCTCTGGTTGTACGGCGAGTGAGGAATACGGCCTTTGACGCGGGCGTGTCACAAGCTGTGTTCGGCCTAGGAAATTCATTTTTAGGGCGAATTGTGGCCGCTCGTTTCCTTCAAATATGATCCGACGGCTCAGCTTGAAGTGCCCCAAAACTCAAAAGAGCAACGGGCAGTGTTTTTAGCCAAATCTGGGTTTTGCTAGAGGTGATACGGCATGGGACACGGGCGTGTCCCAGGGCGTGTCGTGCTCGGGTTCGGCGTTGGTCGCGTGGTCGATGATTTTGGAGTCAACGATCATCGGGAGGGGGTGAACATAGCCTGGGACACAGGCCTGTCCCAGGGAGTGTCAGTCACTTAGAGCCTTACACTCAACGATCATTGAGTGAGGGGCGCACGGCCCGAGCCCAGGCGTGTTCGGGTCCGACACGGGCGTGTGCAATTCGACACAGGCGTGTCGAATGCCCGTGTCCTCCTCGGGTCGTGCGGCATTTTGTGCTAAGGCAGTTATATGGCCTAGGACATGGACGTGTCCCAGGGCATGTCTAGCACACGACATGAGACACGGGCGTGTCATATGGCCGTGTTGTGCTCGGGTTGTTTTGGACCTGTGTCGTTGGGGGGGACACGCCCGCCGACACGGGCGTTTACTGGCTAACATAGGCGTGTCAAGCCTGACACGGGCTTGTTGGGTGCCCGTTTTCTTTTCGAGGCGCGTCGGTTTCGACGACGAATGGGTGACACGGCCCTTAACACAGCCGTGTTGCAACCCATGTTCGGTCCTTGATTTCTAATTTTGGGCTGAATCATGGCCGTCCATTTCCTTGGTTTGGGATCCAATGGTGGGGGGATGTTCTTGATGAGTTAAAACCTAGAATAGGGCTTTGAAAACCCTCATTCCATTTGGGTTATCTCTCTCTAAAAGCTAGAGAGAAGGGAGAGTAAGGAGGAAGAAGAGAGCTAGATCCGGTCACCGGCGGAGCTTCGGAGCTCCAAATCGCGAGCCAACTTCGGATCCGCGGAGGCAAGAAGATTGCGGTGCTTTCCATCCACATAGATTTCCATGGCGCCAAGGAAGAACGCTAGGGTAACGATTCTCATCCTAGGACATGTGAAGTACTTTTTTCCTTTGCATAGGAATCCCTCTCACGCGAGTGTGCGATGAGTTGAGGTGTTCCTTGGGGGTAGATATGTAAAGTCCCCCTTGTGTAGAGTCCGTATGCGAGAACGGACATAGGCATGATGTGTGAAGCCTATCCAGACAAGTTGGTCTGGATCGGTGATGTTGCATTGCATAATAACCGGAGAAGACTCCGTGTGAATAGTTTTTTTTCGGGTTTTCTACGAGGTAGATTGCAATATGGAGCCTTGGGGACTAACTCCAAGGTGCACCCGAAAAACTGGGCAAATGCGGGATGTTGCCAACAAGGTGGTCGGGGAGCCAACTTGAGCATAACTGGGCTATGTGAATTGTGTGATGGAAACGGGACTCGGGGAGTCTTGACCTGCACATATGGATTAAATTGTCATTGCGATTTGAGCACGGGTCAGGCGGAACCGTACCCGATTTATGTCGTTCGGTGGAACAATTGGCATCGATGAGGGTCTTCGGCAGTCTATGGCTTAAATTGACGTGACCAATGCCAGGAAGTTAAAATGCTTATATGGTTGGCTATCCAAGGGACGGTGGTGAGATGGGAACGTCTATGGCTTAAATTGACGTGATGTTGGTCGGTTCACCGTGAATGTGCCCTGAGTGTACAGGGTGTGTGGCCGTGCGTGCCTACGCCTGTGATGAAGTGTGTTTACACTATACTGCTTAGTTATGCTAATAATGTGCAGGGAAAGAGCATCGCTGCCCAGAGTTGGGGGCGGAGTCGTTATAATTTGGTCAGCATAGCTGACCGTTGCTTTTGTTTACCACCGTGCGGTGGATTGTTGCTTGCAGGTGCTGCGGAGCCGAGCGGTAAATAGCGGGCTAAAGCCCAAGTTGCTGTGCCGGCCCTCGAAGGCACATTTTTGAGTGTTTTTCTTATGTACTCATGTGTGATCGACCTGCATGCCGAGGTTTGGAAGACACTTTTATTGAGCAAACATTTGTAAGGCCATAAGGCCAATATTTGTGTAGTAAACATTCCTATGGGCTTTTTGTAGTGGACATTCATGCTTGGCAGGATTCTTTTATCTTTACAACTTAATAAATTGCTTCCGCTAGGTGCACTGTGTAGGACGTTGTGATTGGTTGATTGGTTTCAATAAGTAACCAACCGGTCTGTCCGTAGTATATGACGTCGGGCCCCAGCCAGACCTACGGCTATATGCTATGTGACAGATAGGGGTGTTACAATTTTGTATCAAACTACCGGTTTCGGTCAAGCTTAAATGAATTTATGGGCGAATTCACTTTAAGGGGTGGTGAGCACATGTGTGTGCGTCATCGTTATAACATGAAAATAACCCATGAATGTCCACTTAGGAATGAAAATACACATGTTTGAGGAACCTGCGTGTTCCTATAATTGCTGTTTGCAATATTGTTTGGTCGCTTATCGGTGTTTTGCACGATTATAGGTGACCAGGAGTGGTGCTGGACCGTCGGAACGGCCAGGTTCTGAGGCAAACAGCGCACCAAATGATGCGCTTGCAACACCTCCTTCAACCGAGACCATTAGATTGGTGGCGAAAGCTGTACTTGCAATGATCAATGCGCAGCCTGCAAGGCAGGTGCAGTAGCCTGCTCCTGCTGTGGAGAAAGTACCGCTCCATGCGACAGAGCCTAGGATGGTGGAACATGTGATGGTGGAGCCCGAGTTGCCTTGGAAAGCAACTGAGAAACAATTAAAGCATGTGATGGGTTTCCATCCGCTAGTGTTCTCAGTAATGGGAACCTCGACTCAGGCAGAGGATTGGCTATCGAGAGTCAAGAGAGTGCTGACAGCAACAGAGACAGAAGAGTAGCAGAAGACCACGATTGCGCGTTCTTGCTGGATGGGGACGCGAGGTTATGGTGGGAAGGGCTGGAGCTACACCACCTAAGGGGAAGGCAGTTAGCTGATGTCTCTATGTAGGAATTTTTGAAGTTGTTTATGGATCGATACCTCCCCTCAGCTCAGTGGATCGCGTTGGAAAATGATTTTCAAAAGTTGGTGCAAGAAGACAGCACCGTGGACGAGTATCTCAACGAGTTTACTTGTTTGGGATGATACGCAAGCGCTACCTTTGTCGATGAGGAGCGGAAGATGAACCGTTTCTATGAAGGGTTTAGAGATGATTTTAGGTTGTTACTTTCGGGGCCTATGGAGCAGGGTTTCATGACCTTGGTCAACTCGGCCCGGTTCTTGGAAAAGGACATGAAGAATGTTCAAGCGAAGAAGGAATCCGATGGCAAGAAATCAGAGTTTAAAGTGCCGACTACTTCAAGATCTGGATATTGCAGGTTCTACAAGAAGGCTAAGACGTCGGGTCCAGCCCCTTCTTCAGGTGCTTCGGGGTCAACGACCAACCGAACCCCGGGCGTTTGTTATACTTGTGGAAAGACGAGGCATTTTGCCCGCGATTGTTCGAGCGGACGTGCGAAGTCCGAGAGAAAGCAAGGAGCCACTTATGAAGAGAAGGGCAAGGCAGTGGAGTCAACCACGTCCCACTATGCTCCGACTCAACCGAGAGTCTATAACTTTGGACAGCAGGAGGCCATTAAACAGGCCAACGTGGTGACAGGTACGGTTTAATTTATAGCAAGTTAGCTTTAAATACTGTTACCTAGTGCTTGTTAGCTTAATACTGTTCGTATAGGCTTTGTTCTGATTGGCGATAGTCCGGCACGAGCACTATTCGATACGGGAGCTTCACACTCCTTTTTGTCCGAAAGTTTTATATCACGCATCGGAGCCCCTTCTTCGATGGCGAAGGACAAGTTGGATGTGTTGCTACCGAATGAGTGTTCGATGCCTGCAGACAGAGTATGCGTCGTAAAGGTTCATATTGGAAGCCAAGTGTTCGACTTGCTACCATTGTTGCTGCCGCTAGTAGAATTCGACGTTATCTTCGGTATGGATTGACTTTTGGAGCAGAAGGCTTGTATCGATTGCAACCGTAAGGAGGTCAAGCTGGGTGTTGGGCAGGAGACGACGTTTGCGGGATTGAAGGGATCGAGCAATACGCTGATGTATGCTCTTCAGGTGGTGAAGGCGGTTCGTGCTGGAACAGAGATGTTCTTCACGTTAGTGGAGGCTGTAAAGCCTAAGGCCACTTTGGATAGTATCCCAGTGGTATGTGAGTACCCCGACGTGTTCCCGGGCAATTTTCCCGGAGCCCCACCGTAGCGAGAGATTGATTTAACCATCGAGCTAGTGCCAGGTGCCAAACCTGAGTCACATTCTCCTTATAGGTTTGCGCCTAAGGAGATGGCGGAGTTGAAGATTCAACTAGAGAAGTTGATGGAGCAAGGGTATGTGCGTCCAAGCTTGTCGCCTTGGAGCGCACCAGTCCTCTTTGTTAAGAAGAAGGACGGGAGTTTGAGGCTATGTATCGACTACAGGGAGTTGAACAAGCTAATGAAGAAGAATAAATACCCGATCCCATGGATTTATGATCTTTTCGATCAGTTAGTCAGATCGTCGGTATATTCGAAGTTGGATCTGAAGTCTGGGTATTATCAGCTGAGGATAAGGGAGTGTGATATCCCGAAGATGGCATTCAACACAAGGTATGAGCACTTCAAGTTCACGGTCATGCCGTTTTGACTGACGAATGCGCCATCGGTGTTTATGGATTTGGTGAACAGGACGTTCCGAGAGTACCTAGACAATTTTATGATCATCTTCATTGATGACATATTGGTGTACTCACAGTGCGAGGAAGATCACTTCAAGCATCTGCATTTGGTGTTGGAGTCGCTGAGGAGGAATGAAATCTATGATAGATTCTCCAAATGCGAGTTCTGGCTACCCTCAGTAGCATTCCTTGGTCATATTGTCAGTGGGGAAGGTATAGCGGTGTATATAGCGAAGATTGTTGTGATACGGGAGTGGCCTGTGTTATATTCGGTAGGGGAAGTCCGTAGTTTTCTTGGGCACCGGCTATTACATGCGCTTCATAGAGAACTTATCGCGGATAGCATTACCTCTCACAAAGTTGACAAGGTAGGATCAGAAGTTCTTGTGAACGCAGGTGTGCGTGCAAGCGTTTGAGGAGCTGAAGGGACGATTGACCATGGCGCTAGTGCTAAGTTCGCCGAGTGGGACCGAGGGCTTCGAGATTTATAGTGATGCCTCAGGTAGTGGTTTGGGCTGCATGCTGCTGCAGCATGGAAATGTTATAGCGTATGGATCGCGACAGCTAAAAGTGCATGAAAGGAATTATCCGATCCATGACTTGGAGTTGGCGGCCGTGATTTTTGCGCTTAAGCTGTGGAGACATTATTTCTACAGCGTAAAGGTCGATATTTATACCGACCATAAAAGCCTGAAGTACCTGTTGGATCAGAAGGATCTGAACATGAGGCAGCGGAGATGGATGGAGTTCCTGGGGGACTATACATTCAAGATTCATTATATACCCGACAAGGGCAATTTAGTTGCAGATGCGTTGAGTCGCAGGGCTCCCGCCCAAGCCAACTAGTTGTCGGTTCATGATGAGAGGCTAGTTCAGGAGTTGGAGGCGTTGGAGATCTGTTGTGTGGACAAGCAGACTAGCGCTAAAGCATTGTATAATTGGACGGAAGTTCAGTATGACCTGGCTGATTGCATTCGGCAGGCATTGGAGTTGGATGGTAGCATGAAGGAGATTATGGATGTAGCGTTGGATGGGTCAAATTCCTAGTTTTCATTTGAGGATGGGCTGTTAAGGAAGGACCATCGTTTGTGCGTCCCAAGCGGGGGAAATATACGGGCGGAGTTGATGTAGGAGGCTCAAAATACCAAGTGCTCAATCCACCCAGGGTGTATGAAGATGTAACGGGACCTAAAGAAGCTGTTCTGGTGTCCAGGGCTCAAGAAGGATGTTGCACTGATTGTGGCTAACTGTCAAACCTGTGCCTTGGTAAAGGCGGAGTGCCAAAAGCCTGGAGGATTCTTGAAATCCTTGCCTATTTCTGAATGGAAGTTCGACGACATATCGATGGACTTTGTGCATGGCTTTCTAAGGTCGCAGAAGGGGAACGATACCATCTGGGTGATCGTAGACCGGTTAACAAAGGTGTCACATTTTATTCCACATAGGAAGGATGATTCAATGGAGAGACTGGCGAAACTATATGTGGATAATATAGTCAGACTGCACGGTGTGCCTCGCACCATCGTGAGTGATCACAATGGGCATTTTATGTCCAATGATTGGAGGTTGGTGCAGCAGATGCTGGGGACTAAATTGAAGTTCAGCACAGCCTTCCAACCGCAGACGGATGGGCATACTGAGAGGGTCAACAAAACTATGGAAGACATGCTCTGCATGTGTGTTCTAGACTTCGGGAAGCATTGGGAAGACCACCTGTATTTGGTGGAGTTTGCGTAAAACAATAGCTACCAGGAGAGTATTCAAATGGTGCCCTTCGAGGTCCTGTATGGTAGGAAGTGTCGCACGCCGTTATCGTGGCTAGAAACGGGTGAGGCAAGGCTGTACAAGAAACAGAAGGTGGAGAGTGCTACATCTTTGGTGTAGATCATTCGAGAGTGTTTGATGATCGCTCAGGACAGACAAGCTAAGTACTACAATGCCAACCACCGGAACGTGGAGTTCGCGGTCGGCAATTGGGTGTACTTGAAGATAATGCCGTTCAAGGGTGTTTCGCGGGAGCGACGCTTGAAGAATCTGAGCCCGAGATACCTTGGACCCTATGAGATTCTAGAGCGGGTCGGCAAAGAGGCTTATCATTTGAAGCTATCGGTGGAGTTGAGTTGACTACAAGATCTATTCCACATTTTTGTATTGCGGAAGGCGGTGCAAGAGCCTTCGCAGGTGATCGCAGTGGATCAAGTGTCGGTGGACGAAGGGTTGATGACTAAGGTCAAGCCCATTCGTATTGAGGACTTCTAAGTTAAGCGACTCCATAACAAGGAGATCCAGATGGTCAAGGTCCGGTGGGACAATTGCGGTCGGGAGGAGCTCTCTTGGGAACGGGAGCAAACCATGCTGGAGGAGTACTCAGAGTTATTCCACTCAGGTACCGCTTAAAGTTTTATGTTTTCTTTCCTCTAGTAATTTCGTAGACGAAATTCTTTTAAGAGGGAGAGAGTTGTAACGCCCCAAAACTCAAAAGAGCAACGGGCAACGTTTTAAGCCAAATCTGGGTTTTGCTAGAGGTGACATGGCCTGGGACACGGGCGTGTCCCAGGGCATGTCGTGCTCGGGTTCGGCGTTGGTCGCATGGTCGATGATTTTGGAGTCTACGATTGTCAGGGGGGGGGGGGGGGGTAAATACGGCCTGGGACACGGGCGTGTCCCAGGGCGTGTCAGTCACTCAGAGCCTTACCCTCAACGATCGTTGAGTGAGGGGCGCACGACCTGAGCCCAGGCGTGTTCGGGTCCGACACGGGCGTGCAGAATTCGACACGGGCATGTCGAATGCCCGTGTCCTCCTCGGGTCGTACGACGTTTTGTTCTAAGGAAGTTACACGGCCTGGGACATGGGCGTGTCCCAGGGCGTGTCTAGCATACGGCATGTGACACGGGAATGTCACATGGTCGTATTGTGCTCGGGTTGTTTTGGACCTGTGTCGTTGGGGGGGGGGGACACGCCCGGTGACATGGACATGTACTGGCTGACACGGGCGTATCAAGCCTGACACGTGCGTGTTGGGTGCCTGTGTTCTTTTCGAGGCGCGTCGGTTTCGACGGCGAATGGGTGACACGACCCTAAACATGGCCGTGTTGCAACTCGTGTTCGGCCCAGGATTTCTAATTTTTGGCTGATCGTGGCCGTCCGTTTCCTTAGTTTGGGATCCAACGGTGGGGGGCTGTTCCTGATGAGTTAAAACCGGGAATAGGGCTTTGAAAACCCTCATTCCATTTGGGTTATCTCTCTCTAAAAGCTAGAGAGAAGGGAGAGCAAGGAGGAAGAAGGAGAAATAGATCTAGTCACCGGTGGAGCTTTGAAGCTCCAAATCGCGAGCCGACTTCGGATCCGCAGAGGTAAGGAGATTGCGGTGCTTTCCATCCACATAGATTTCTATGGCACCATGGAAGAACGCTAGGATAACGATTCTCATCCTAGGACATGTGAAGTCCTCTTTTCCTTTGCATAGGAAGCCCTCTCACGCGAGTGTGCAATGAGTTGAGGCGTTCCTTGGGGTAGATATGTAAAGTCTCCCTTGTATAGAGTCCGTATACGAGAACAGACATAGGCATGATGTGTGAATCCTATCCGAACATGTTTGTCTGGATCGGTGATGTTGCATTGCATAATAACTAGAGAAGACTCTGTGTGAATGGTTGTTTTTCGGGTTTTCTACGTGGTAGATTGCAACAGGGAGCCTTGGGGACTAACTCCAAGGTGGACCCGGAAAACTGGGCAAATGCGGGATGTTACCAACATGGTGGCCGGGGAGCCAACTTGAGCATAACCGGGTTATGTGAATTGTGTGATGGAAACGAGACTCGGGGAGTCTTGACCTGCATATATGGCTTAAATTGTCGTTGCGATATGAGCACGGGTCAGGCGGAACCGTACCCAATCTATGTCATTCGGTGGAACCGTTGGCATAGATGAGGGTCTTCGGCGGTGTATGGCTTAAATTGACGTGACCAATGACAGGAAGACAAAATGCTCATATGGTTGGCCGTCCAAGGGACGGTGGTGAGACGGGAACGTCTTTGGCTTAAATTGACGTGGCGTATGCCGGTTCGCCGTGAATGTTCCCTGAGTGCATGGGGTGTGTAACCGTGCATGCCTACGCCAGTGATGAAGTGTGTTTAAACTATACTGCTTAGTTATGCTAATAATGTGCAGGGAAAGAGCATCGCCACCCCGAGTTGGGGGCGGAGTCGTTATAATTTGGTCAGCATAGCTGACCGTTGCTTTTGTTTACCACCGTGCGGTGGATTGTTGCTTGCAGGTGCTGCGGAGCCGAGCGGTAAATAGCGGGCTAAAGCCCAAGTTGCTGTGCCGGCCTTCGAAGGCAAATTTTTGAGTGTTTTTCTTATGTACTCATGTGTGATCGGCCTGCATGCCGAGGTTTGGAAGACACTTTTATTGAGCAAACATTTGTAAGGCCATAAGGCCAATATTTATGTAGTAAACATTCCTATGGGCTTTTTGTAGTGGACATTCATGCTTGGCTGGGATCTTTTATCTTTGCAACTTAATAAATTGCTTCCGCTAGGTGCTCTGTGTAGGGCATTGTGATTGGTTGATTGGTTTCAATAAGTAACCAACCAGTCTGTCCGTAGTATATGGCATCGGGCCCCGGCCAGACCTACTGCTATATGCTATGTGACGGATAGGGGTGTTACACAGCCCTTCCTGTAACGCCCTGAAACTCAAAAGAGAAACGAGCAGCGTTTTAGCCGAGTTTGGGTCTTGGGAAGGTGAACACGGCCTGTGACACGGGGGTGTCACATGGCCGTGTTGTGCTTGGGTCGTTAAGGCGAGGTCGACGATCGTTGAAGGCAGGGAACACGGCCTTGGACACAGGAGTGCCCCAGGGCGTGTCTAGCACATGGCATGTGACACGGGCGTGTCACATGGCCGTGTCCTCCTTTGGAAGTTTTGGTCCTGTGTTGACTGAGAGACACGACCCGGAACACGGGTGTATTCTGGTTGACACGAGCGTGTCAAAGTTGACACGGGCGTGTCTAAGCCCATGTCCCGTTTGGGACGTGACAGTTCCAACGCCGATTGGGGTACACATCCCATGACACAGGCGTATCCATGGGTGACACATGCCTGTCACAAGAAGTGTTACAGGCCGTGTTTTTTTCTGGATTTTCCTGATTTACAGTGAGAGTTGAACACGGCCTTGGACACGGGCGTATTGCAAGCCGTGTTCGGCCTAGAAATGTTATTTTCAGGGGAATCATGGTCGTTCGTTTCCTTATTTTATGATCCAAGGGCTCAGGCTTATTCATCCTAGGTTAAGGCAAGGAATAGGGTTGAAAACTCTCATTTCTTTTATTTAAATCTCTTTCTAAGTTCTAGAGAGAGGGGAGAGCAAGGAGGAAGAAGCAAGAGAGATTCAGTTGTCGGAGGAGATTCAGAGAGCCAAATCGCAAGCAGAGTCCAGATCTACGGAAGCGAGGTCATTGCGGTGCTTTTCATCCGTATAGATTTCCATGAAGCCAAAGAGAAACCCACGGGTAACGATTCTCTACTTTGACATGTGAAGTCCTCTTTCCCTTTTGCATAGGAAGCCCGCTCTCGTGAGTATCCGGTAAGTTTGAGGTGTTCCTTCGAGTAGACATGAATAGTCCCACTTGCTTGCATGTAGAGTCCGAAATCGAGGAAACAGACAAAGGCATAGTGTGTGAAACCTATCCGGACATGTTGGTTCTGATCGGTGATGTTTCATTATGCATGATTATCCGGAGAAGACACCGTGCCTTTGGTTGTTTTCGGGTTTTCTACGCGGTAGATTACAACAGGGAATCTTTGGGATTAACTCCAAGGTGCACCCGAAAAATTGGGCGAAAACGCATTTCTACCAACTTGGTGGCCTGGGAGCCAGCCTTGAACTTAACTGGGTTATGTGCATGTTTGATCGAATTTGGGATCTAACGAAGCTTGACCCGCGCATTTGGCTTAAGATTAACAGTGCGGTGTGAGCAACGAGCTTGTGGAACCGGACCCGGGCTATGTGGTTTGGTGACAGAGACCTGAAATCAGGAACATGCCATTGGCATAATTGTGCGAGTCTTAGGCATAGACCGAAAAGAATAAAATGCTAACGAGTATTATCGTCTAAGGGGCGGTGGTGAGACCGCGGTTTTGACCGGGTTCACCGTGTAAGTTCCCTGAGAGCATGGGGTGTGCGGCCGTGTGTTCTTGCACCTGTGGTGTTGTGATTATTCACTATAATGCTTATTATGATAATAAGTGTAGGGAATGAGCATCGCCACCCCGAGTTTTGGGGCGAGATCGTTATAATTTGGTCATCTTTAGCTGATAGTTAATTTTGTTTGCCACCGTTGCGGTGAATTGTGCTTGCAGGTGCTGCAGAGCTGAGCGGCAAATAGCAGGCCAAAGCCCTTGTTGCTGAGCCGGCCCTTGAAGGCCTTGTTATGTTTACCTGTTTAATTCATGTGTGTCCGGCCTGCACTCCGATGTATGGAAAACACAGTTTTAAATTTAGTGAACTCTTGTAAGGCCATAAGGCTGGTACTTTGTATACTTTGTAGTTCATTCCTGTTTGGGTTTGTTAGTGTACATTCATGCTTGTGGCAGGGTTCTTATTTTTGCAACTTAATAAATTGCTTCCGCTTGGTGCTCTGTGTAGGACGTTACGATTGGAAGAATGGTTTCATCGAGTAACCCTTCCGTCTGTCCGTCGTATATGGCGTCGGGCCACGGCCGGACCTACTGTTATATGCTATGTGACAGATATGGGTATTATAATTTGGTATCAGACTACCGGTTTCGGTCAGGCTTAAATGAATTTGTGGACGAATTCAATTTAAGGGGTGGTGAGCACATGTGTGTGCGTCACCATTAAAACATGAAAAGAACCCATGAATGTCCACTTAGGAATGAAAATACACATGTTTGGGGAACCTGTGTGTTCCTATAATTGCTTTTTGCAATATTGTTCGGTCACTTAACGGTGTTTTGTATGATTATAGGTGACTAGGAGTGGTGCAGGGCCGTCAGAACGTCCAGTTTCTGAGGCAAGTAACGCACCGAACGATGTGCCGACAACACCTCCTTTGGCTGAAACCATACAATTGGTAGCTGAAGCAGTGTTTGCGATGATTAATGCACAGCCTGCGAGGCAAGTGCAGCAGCTTGCCCCTGCTATGGAGCAAGTACCTCTCCAAGAGGCGAAACCAAGGAGAGTGGAGCAGGTTGTGGTGGAGCCAATGATGCCTAGGAGAGCAACGGAGAAATAGCTCAAACACATTATGGGCTTTAATCCTCCAGTGTTCTCGGGGATGGGAACCCTAACCCAAGCGGAGGATTGGCTCTCCAGAGTTAAGAGAGTCTTGATAGCTACAGAGACGGAAGTGTGACAGAAGACCACTATTTCCACTTTCTTGTTGGATGACGATGCAAGACTGTGGTGGGAAGGGTTGAAGTTACACCATTTAAGGAGTAGACAACTTACTGATGTCTCGATAGATGAATTCTCGAGACTATTCTTGGCTCAATACCTCCCCTCGGCTTAGAGGATTGTAATGGAGAACGATTTTCAGAAGTTGGTGTAGGGAGAGAGTAGCGTGGATGAGTACCTCCACAAATTTACACATTTGGGTCAGTATGCAAGTGCTACATTCGCTGATGAGGAGCGAAAGACAAATCGATTCTATGAAGGTCTGAGGGATGACTTAAGACTACTGCTCTCGGGGCTGATGATGCAGGGTTTCTTGACCCAGGTCAACACGATCCGGTCTTTAGAGAAAGATATGAAGAATGTGCAGGCAAAGAAAGACTCTAGTGTTAGGAAGTCAGAGTTCAAGGTGCCGCCTTCAAAGTCCGGTTTCTGAAGGTGGAATAAGAAGGCTAGGACATCGGGTCTATCAACTTCTTCTGGTGCTTCAGGGGAAACTACTAGCCGAACCCCGGGCGCTTGCTTTACTTGTGGGAAGCCGGGGAATTTTGCCAGTGACTGTTGGAGCGGACGTCCAAAGTCCGAGAGGAAGCTAGGAGCAACTTACGAGGAAAAGGGCAAGGCGGTGGAGTCAACCGCATCCCATTATGCTCCGACTAAACCAAGAGTCTACAATCTTGGCTAGCAGGAGGCCATCAAGCAAGAGGATGTGGTGACAAGTACGGTTTAAATTTATAGCAATTTGGCTTTAAATACTGTTACCTTGCGCATGTTAGCTTATTACTGTTTGTATAGGCTTTGTTCTGATTTGTGATAATCCGCCGAGAGCACTCTTTGATACGGGAGCTTCGCACTCCTTTTTGTATGAAGGTTTCATATCGCGCATCGGAGTCCATTCTTCGATGGCGAAGGACAAATTGGATGTGTTGTTGTCGAATGGGTGTTCTATGTGCGCGGACAGAGTCTGTGCCGTAAAGATTCGTATTGGGAGTCAGGAGTTTGACTTGCTAGCATCGTTACTACCGCTAGTAGAGTTCGACGTCATTTTTGGTATGGACTGGCTTTTGGAGCAGAAGGCATACATAGATTGCAATCGTAAGGAAGTCAAGTTGGGAGCTGATCGGGAGACAACATTTGCGGGTTTGAAGGGGTCGAGCGAGACTTTAATGTCTGCTCTTCAGGTGGTCAAGGAAGTTCATGCTTGCGCAGAGCTATTCTTCATGCTATTGGAGGTTGTAAAGCCTAAACCCACTTTGGGTAGCATCCCAGTGGTGTGCAAGTAACCTGACATGTTCCCAGACAATCTTCCCGGATCCCCACCTCAGTGGGAGATTGACTTCACGATTGAGCTAGTGCCAGGTGCCAAACCTGTGTCACGCTCCCCTTATAGGTTGGCACCTAAGGAGATGGCGGAACTAAAGGTTCAACTTGAAGAGTTGTTGGAGCAGGGTTATGTGCGTCCAAGTTTGTCGCCCTGGAGCACACCGGTATTCTTTGTCAAGAAGAAGGACGGAAGTTTGCGTCTGTGTATCGATTATAGAGAACTGAATAACTTAACGAAAAAGAACCAGTACCCGATCACAAGGATTGATGATCTGTTTGATCAGCTAGTCGGGTCATCAGTGTACTCAAAATTGGATCTTAAATCTGGTTACTATCTGCTGGGAATAAGGGAAAATGATATCCCAAAGACAGCATTCAGCATGAGATATGGGCATTTCGAGTTTACGGTCAGGCTGTTTGGGCTGACTAATGCGCCATTAGTGTTCATGGATCTGATGAACAAAATGTTTAGGGAGTACTTAAACCACTTTATGATCATCTTTATCGACGACTTATTGGTGTACTCGCAGTGCAAAAGGATCACTTCAAGCATATGCATTTGGTTTTGGAGACGCTGAGGAGGAACGAACTATACGCAAAGTTCTCCAAATGCGAGTTTTGGTTCCCCTCAGTAGCATTCCTTGGTCACATAGTTAGTGTAGAAGGGATTGCGGTGGATCCGACGAAGATAGTTGCGATATATGAGTGGCCTGTGTTGTCTACGGTAGCGAAAATCCGGAGTTTTCTGGGGCTTGCTGGCTATTACAGGCGCTTCGTAGAGAGCTTCTCGCGGATAGCGTTACCTCTCACGACTTTGACAAGGAAAGATCAGAAGTTTGTTTGGATGCAGGAGTGCGCGCAAGCTTTTGAAGAGTTGAAGGGTCGGTTGACCACGACGCCCGTGCGAAGTTCACCGAGTGGGACCGAAGGCTTTGAGATCTACAATGATGCTTCAGGCAGTGGTTTGGGCTGCATGCAGTAGCAACATGGAAGTGTTATATCTTATGGCTCGCCTCAGCTGAAAGTGCATGAGAGAAATTATCCGGTCCACGACTTGGAGTTAGAGGCAATGAATTTTGCTCTGAAACTGTGGAGGCATTATTTGTACGGCATAAAGGTCGATATTTATACTGACCATAAGAGCCTGAAATAACTGTTAGACCAAAAGGATCTGAATATGACGCAGCGGAGATGGATGGAGTTCTTGGGGGACTATACATTCAAAATTCATTGTGCCCGAGAAAGGCAATGTAGTTGCGGATGCGTTGAGTCGCAGGGCTCCCGCGCATGCTAACTGGTTGTCGGTTCATGACGAGCGGTTTATTTGGGAGTAGGAGGCGTTATATATCTCTTATGTTGACAAGGAGACTAGCGCTGAAGCACTATTGAACTGGATGGAAGTTCAATATGACCTGGCTGATCGGATTTGGCAGGCTATGGATTTGGATAGCAACAAGAAGAAAATCATGGAGGCGGTTTCGGATGGGTCAAATTCCCAATTTACGGTTGAAGATGGACTGCTAAGGAAGGACAGTCGTTTGTGCGTCCCAAACGTGGGTAATTTATGGGTGGAGTTTATGTACGAGGCTCATCATACAAAGTACTTGATTCACCCAGGGAGCACGAAGATGTACCGAGATCTGAAGAAGTTGTTCTGGTGGCCAGGACTAAAGAAGGATGTGGCACTATATGTGGCGAAATGTCAGACTTGCGCCTTAGTTAAGGAAGAGTGTCAAAAACCAGGGGGTTTCTTGAAGTCTTTGCCAATTCCAGAGTGGAAGTTCGACGATATCTCAATGGACTTTATGCATGGACTCTCAAGGTCGTAGAAGGGAAACAACGTCATCTGGGTGATCGTAGATCGGTTGACAAAAGTGTCACACTTCATTTCCAATAGGAAGGATTATTCAGTGGAGAAACTGGCAAAGCTTTATGTGGATAACATTGTTAAACTGTACGGTGTGCCCTACAGTATCGTGAGTGATAGAGATGGGCGGTTTACGTCCAATGACTGGAGGTTGGTGCAGCAAATGCTGGGAACTAAGCTGAGGTTTAGCACAACCCTTCATCCGCAGACGAATTGTCAGACTGAGAGAGTTAACAGGACAGTGGAGGACATGATTCGCATGTGCATTTGGTGGAGTTTGCGTACAATAACAGCTACCAAGCGAGTATTCAAATGGCGCCCTTCGAGGCCCTATATGGTAGAAAATGTTGCTCGCCGTTATCGTGGTTGGAAATGGGTGAGGCGAGGTTGTACAAAAGCAAGAGGTGGAAAGCGCCACTTTATTGGTACGAACCATTTGAGAGCGTTTGCTGATCGCTATGGATAAACAGGCCAAAAACTATAATGCCAAGCATCGGAACGTTGAGTTCGCTGTTGGCGACTGGGTGTATTTGAAGATAAAGCCGTTCAAGGGTGTTTCACAGGTACGACGCTTGAAGAAGCTGAGCCCGAGGCACCTTGGACCATTTGAGATCCTGGAGCGGATTGGTAAAGCAGCTTATCATCTAAAGCTATCGGTGGGGTTGAGTGGTCTACACGACGTATTCCACATATCAGTGTTGTGGAAGGCGGTGCAAGAGCCTTCATAGGTGATCGCGGTTGATCATATACCGGTGGACAAAGGGTTGACGACAAGGGTCAAGCCCGTTCGTATAGAGGACTCTGAAGTCAAGCGACTTCGTAACAAGGAGATCTGGATGGTCAAGGTCCGTTGGGATAATTGCGGACGGGAGGAGCTCTCGTGGGAGTGAGAGCAGACCATACTTGAGGAGTACCCACAGTTATTCCACTACGGTACCGTTTTAGTTTTTGTGTATCTTTTCTATTTGGTAATTTCGTGGACGAAATTCTTTTAAGAGGGAGAGGATTGTAATGCCCCGAAACTCAAAAGAGAAACGGGCAGTGTTTTAGCCGAGTTTGGGCCTTGGGAAGGTGAACAAGGCCTATGACACGGGCGTGTCACATGGCCGTGTCGTGCTCGGGTCATCGAGAAGAGGTCGATGATCGTTGAAGGCAGGGAACATGGACTGGGACACGGGCGTGTCCCAGGGCGTGTCTAGCACACGACATGTGACACGTGCGTGTAAAATGGTCGTGTCCTCTTCCTGAAGTTTTGGTCCTGTGTCGACTGAGAGACACAACCCGGAACACGGGCGTGTTCTGGTTGACACAGGCATGTTAAATTTTACACCGGCGTGTCTAAGCCTGTGTCCCGTTCGGGACGTGACAGTTCCAGCGCTGATTGGGGTACACGACCCATGACATGGGCGTGTCCATGGGTGACATGGGCGTGTCACAAGCCTTGTTATAGGCCGTGTCCTTTTTTGGATTTTCCTGATTTACGGTGAGTGTGGAACACGGCCTTGGACAGGGGCGTGTCGCAAGCCGTGTTCGGCCCAAAAATGTTGTTTTCAAGGCGAATCATGGCCGTTCGTTTCCTTATTTTAGGATCTAAGGGCTCAGACTTATTCATCCTAGGTTAAGGCCGGTAATAGGGTTGAAAACCCTTATTTCTTTTGGTTCAATCTCTTTCTAAGTTCTAGTGAGAGGGGAGAGCAAGGAGGAAGAAGCAAGAAAGATCCGGTTGCAAGAGGAGATTTGGAGCGCCAAATCACAAGCCGACTCCAGATCTACAGAGGCGAGGTCATCGCGGTACTTTTCATCCGTATAGATTTCCATGGCACCAAAGAGAAACCCGAGGGTAACGATTCTCTACTTGGACATGTGAAGTACTATTTCCCTTTTGCATAGGAAGCTCGCACTCGCGAGTATGCGGTGAGATTGAGGTGTTCCTTCGGGTAGAAATGAATAGTCCCCGTTACTTACATGTAGAGTCCGAAATTGAGGAAACAGACATAGGCATGGTGTGTGAAGCCTACCCGGACAAGTTGGTATGGATCGGTGATGTTTCATTATGCATGATTAGCCAGAGAATACTCCGTGCCTTTGGTTGTTTTTGGGTTTTTACGCGGTAGATTGCAACAGGGAATCTTGGGGATTAACTCTAAGGTGCACCCGGAAAACTGGGCAGAAACGCATTTCTGCCAACTTAGTGGCCTGGGAGCCAGCCTTGAACATAACTGGGTTATGTGCATGTTTAATCGAATTTTGGATCCAGCGAAGCTTGACCCGTGTATTTGTCTTAAGATTGACAGTATAGTGTGAGCAATGGGCTTGTGGACCCGGACCCGGACTATGTGGTTGGTGACAGAGACCTGAAATCAGGGACTAGCCATTGGTATAGTTGTGCGAGTCTTAGGCTTAGACCAGAAAGACTAAAATGCTCACGAGTATTGCCGTCCAAGGGGCGGTGGTGAGACCGCGGTTTTGACCGGGTTCACCGTGTAAGTGCCTTGAGAGCACGGGGTGTGCGGCCGTGTGTGCCTGTACCTGCGGTGTTGTGATTATTCACTATAATGCTTATTATGCTAATAAGTGCAGGGAAGGAGCATCGCCGCCCCGAGTTTGGGGGCGAGATCGTTATAATTTGGTCAGCTTTAGCTGAGCGTTACTTTTGTTTGCCACCGTTGCAGTGAATTGTGCTTGCAGGTGGTGCAGAGCCGAACGACAAATAGCGGGCCAAAGCCCTTGTTGCTGAGCCGGCCCTTGAAGGCCTTGTTATGTTTACTTGTTTAATTCATGTGTGTCCATCCTGCGCGCCGATGTATGGAAAACACAGTTTTAAATTTACTGAACTCTTATAAGGCCATAAGGCCGGTACTTTGTAGTTCATTCCTGTTTGGGTTTGTTAGTGGACATTCATGCTTGTGGCTGGGTTCTTATTTTTGCAACTTAATAAATTGCTTCTGCTAGGTGCTCTTTGTAGGACGTTATAATTGGAAGAATGGTTTCATTGAGTAACCCTTCCGTCTGTCCGTGGTATATGGCATCGGGCCTCAACCGGACCTACTGCTATATGTTATGTGACGGATAGGGGTGCTACACTTCCCCTGCTGGTATTTGGCTGGGAATAGGGTTTAGAAACCTCATTTCATTGTGAGCTTTCTCTTTCTAAAGTCTAGAGAGAGGTGAGAGCAAGGAAGAAGGTGAAGGAGAGTTTCAGCAGCTGGAGGAGTTTCGGAGGCCCGATTCTTGATCCGAGTCCAGAGCTGCGAAGGCGAAGCCGATACGGTGCTTTCCATCCGACTTGATCTTCATGGCGCTGAAGATAAATGCTAGGGTAACGATTCTCTTCTTTGACATGTGAAGTCCCCTTTCCTTTTTGCATAGGAATCCCGCTCTCGTGAGTATGTGGTGAGTTTGAGGTGTTCCTTCGGGTAGACATTAATAGTCCCCGTTGTTTTGCATGTAGAGTCCGGAATCGAAGTACGGACATAGGCATTGTGTGTGAAGACTACCCGGACAAGTTGGTCTGGATCGGTGATGTTTCATTATGCATGAATGGTCGGATAATACTCCGTGCCAATGGTTGTTTTCAGGTTTTCTACGCGGTAGATTGCATCTGGGAATCTTGGGGATTAACTCTAAGGTGCACCAGGAAAACTGGGCAGAGGCGTGATTATGCCAACTTGGTTGCCTGGGAGCCAACTTTCATATAACTAGGTTATGTAAGATTTGTGTAATCGCTTTAGGACTCGGGGAAGCTTGACCCACACATATGGATTAAAATGACATTGCAGTGTGAGCAACGGGCTAGGAAGAACCTTACCCGCTCTATGTTGCTCGGTTAAAGAGACCTAAGGTAAATGGTACTTACCGTTGGCATAGATGGAGGGTCTTAGGCTTAGGCCAAAAAGACTATAATGTTCACGAATTTTCCGCCCTGGAGGCGGTGGTGAGACAACGGAATTGTTACCGGGTTTACCGAGTAAGTGCCCTGAGAACATGGGGTGTGTGGCTGTACGGGCCTGCACCTGTGGTGTATTGTGCAAATGTTGTGCTTTCACTTAATTTTTGGGTTACACTAATGCACTGTAGGGAAGGAGCACCGCCACAAAAATAATGGGGTGGGGTCGTTATAATTTGGTCAGCTTTAGCTGACCGTTGCTTTGTTTGCCACCGTGCGGTGGATTGTTGCTTGCAGGTGCTGCGGAGCCGAGTGGCAAGTAGCGGGCTGAAGCCCTGGTTGCTGAGCCGGCCCTCAAAGGCCATGCAAATGTTTACTTGTTTTATTCCTGTGTGACCGGCCTGCGAGCCGATGTTTGTAAAACACTTGTTATTTATGTAAACCCTTTGTAAGACCATAAGGCCAAGTACTTTTGTGTATTTTGTACGTTCATTCCTAATTTTAGATTGTTAGTGGACATTCATGCTATTGGCTTGAGTTCTTTTTTTTGCAACTTTTAAATTGCTTCCGTTAGAATGTACTATGAGTAGGACGTGTTATTGGAAGGATGGTTTCATTGAGTAACACACCGGTCTGTCCGTGGTATATGACGTCGCGCCCCGGCCGGACCTACTGCTATATATTATGCGATAGATAGGGATGTTACAACTACATTGCTCTCAAGAAAACTTGCAACCACATTTTAGAAAGGTATTTTTGATGATTACAACTTTTATGTTGAGCCCGAGACTTGGATCTTGCCTGAACATGGCTAAAGAGTGTCTTGAACCCAGCTGCATACACGAAACAAATCTAATATGGTTTACAGATAACAAATCTGCATGGATCTTATAGTATATTTGAAGGAGGTTGCTTGTCTTCTTCCTCCAGCTGAATAAAGGGATAAGCACATCGTTCTCTCCTCCAATACTCTCTCAATAGACCACCATTAATCACGAGATAAAATCATTTAACTTCGTATTGAAGAGAGTAGTTGATTGAGGCCATTTTCACGGTGAACGACACCCTAAAATTGAACTTCTAGCATGGTCTCTTCCTAATAATCTCCAAGAATCTCACTGAAATAAAGCTCTCTTATGCTCACTATCTCTGTTATTTTGATCTAAAGATCTAGTACCAAGAGAGAGGGGAGGATGCATACATGAATGGAGGATTTGAGCGGTATTTTCCTTGGTGGCGTGGTGGCGGCAGTTTCTGGCAATCTTGCCCCAAGCTTAGCTCCAACTCCTCCAAAGCTTTGTGGGTGGGTGGGGGGGTGGGGGTGGGGGGGGGGGGGGGGTATGCCGCATCATTCGAATTTTTTTAATAAATTAACCTAGTACACGCCTGTTACCATGGGCGTGTCTTCCTATTCCCTCATTCCGACATGCCCTGACGCAATTATACTTGATCAGGACATTTTCATCAAGTCATGTCCGCGACCCTTATGGTCACACCCGTGCACTTGGTCCAACAATTTTCTCAACGATTATGACGATATTTCACATGATCACAATGCTTTTCATCAAGTCACGCCCGTGACTCTTGTGGTCATGCTCGTGAACTTAGTACAATTATTATTACAATGATATTTTACATGATCACGATAAAATATTTTACATGATCACGATGCTTTTCATCAAGTAATGCATGTGCCCCTTATGGTCACGCCCATATTTTTAATACAATGATTATCATAATAATATTTATGTAACGACCCCATCCGTTACATGACGTATAGTAGAAGGTCCGGCCGGGGCCCCACACTATATGCCACAAACAGACGGTGAGGTCACAGGATAATACAAAACCATACACGTATCCTAACTCAGAGCATGCTAGCGGAAGCTTTAAGTTGTAAATTGAACTCTAACCAGGAATGTCCAATATATAAACCACAGTTATATATACATCCACGGAATGTACAACAAATACACAGGGTTTGGCCTTAAGGCCTTACAGTTGCTCTTTCCACACTGTATGGATTACAAACTTCGGCGCGCAAGCCGGCCATACATGAGTAAAAGAAAACAAACAAAAACATTCACATAGCCTTCAAGGGCCAGCCGCAGCAGCAGCAGCAACAGCAGCAAGGGCTTCAGCCCTTCATTTACCACTTAGCTCTCCGGCACCTGCATAGGGACAATCCACCCAAACGGTGGCAAACATGGCAACGGTCAGCATTCAGCTGACGCAATTATAACAATCCTTCCCCTTTCTCGGGGCAGTAGCATTCCTTCCCTACATAGCATGGTATCAACAATAACAAATATGTGCTCGCAGGCACACTCAAGCCATCATAACCGTCGGCCACACGACCCGACAGTCCGTGCACTCAGGACACATTCTTGGTGCACCGGAAAACCAGGGTCAACACCACCGTTTAGTATTGAACATTCTAGTCTTTTTGGCGCGCAGGCCTAAGACTCTCATTATGCGCTCCAACGAAACCTATAACCAGGCTTACCATTCGGACGGACATAACGCAGGTACGGATCAGCCACCCCCCGTTGCTCAAGTCGCCGTGCCACCTCGAATACGGAAGTATCCATAGCAATTTATAGGCGCGGGTCGGTTTCACCTTTCCTGTTCGGCAATCTGCCTTTTCATCGAGTTGCAGCCCAACGGCTCAACCGCACACAAAGTGGCAATGCATGGCCACAAGAGTTGCATCCAACCCTCTTCATTTCCTGGACTTCATCCAGTACTTCCTGCTGCACCAAGCAACAGGTATGCACAAGGCAAATAAGCCATAACCACGGAGTCTTCTCCGATATGCAAACAAGCATCACCAATCCAGACCAACATGTCCAGATGGGCATCACACAGCATGCCTAGATCCGTACTCCAATTCCGGACTCTAACAAGGGGGACTTCACATATCTACCCTAAGGGATGCCATAACCCACCGCACACTCGCGGGGAAGGGTTTTCCCTATGCAATGCAGAAAAGAAGGACTTCACATGTCCAAGAAGGGAGATCGTTACCCTTGACAATCTCTTGGGAGCCATCGAAATCTAGCCAGTGAGAAAGCACCGCAGCAGCTTTGCCTTCACAGCGCTGGCCTCGGATCTCAAATCGGACCACGGGAGCTCCGCCGGTGGCTTGATCTCCTCCTCCTTCTTCTTCCTCCTCTCTCTTTCTCTCTTCACTTAGCCAAATGAATAATGATCTCTTCATCTAGCCTCTGGTGATTTAATCCAGCAAGGAATCATCTGAGCCTTTGGATCCAAATAGAGAAAAGGGACGGCCACGACTTTCCTAAAATACCATTTTTTTGGCTGACACGGCCTGTGACACACCCGTGTCACAGGCCGTGTACCCTTAAGCGGCACACGCGGTACTCGTACCGACTGAACTCTACCAGAACACGGGCATCGACACGCCCGTGTCGAACCTGACACGCCCGTGTCAGTCATGTGACACGCCCGTGTCACCCCTACCTCAACGAACTCCAAAACCAACAAGCGGTACACGGGTAGGCACACAGCATCGGACACGCCTGTGTCAAATCTGACACGGCCGTGTTCAAGGCTTGGTTTCGGGCCGTGTACTTCCCTGACTCAATCCGCCCATTTCTTGAGTGACATGCCCTGGGACACGCCCGTGTCCCAGGCCGTGTACCCCCGACACGCCCTGGGACACGCCCGTGTCCCAGGCCATGTCAAACAGCCTGCACCTCAAATCCAGTTTTGAGATTTTTGGGGTGTTACAATCCTCCCCTCCTTAATAAAATTTCGTCCCGAAATTTGACACGGTAAGGAAACAAGAAAATACAATGCTATAACTTGATAACTCTGTTATAACAAATGGTACACGGTCTACAGTTTATACAAACAGCTCGGGAAATTCAGCTCGCATGGTCTGCTCTCGCTCCCATGTTAGCTCTTCATGGCCACAATTGTCCCATCGGACCTTGACCATCCCGATCACCTTGCTCCGCAACTGTTTCTCGGCTCGATCCTCGATCCGATGGGCCTCACCTTTGTCGTTAGCCCATAATCGACGGTACCCGATCATTCTCTACTACTTGAGCTGGATCCTTAACAGCCTTACGAAGTACTGAGATGTGAAATACATCATGTAATCCACCCAAGTCTGCTGAAAGTGCTAGTCGATAAGCAGCTTCCCCAACTCGCTCCACCACCTCAAATGGACCAAGATACCTCGGACTTAGCTTTTTCAAACGCCGAATCCTGGACACGCCTTTGAAGGGTTTGATCTTCAAATATACCCAATCACCCACCGCGAACTCCACGTTCCGGTGTTTGGCATTGTAGTACTTTGCTTGACAATCTTGGGCTATCACTAGCCTCTCCCGAATAGAGAAAAGGGACGGACACGATTTTCCAAAAATACTATTTTTTTTGGCTGACACGGCCTGTGACACGCCCGTGTCACAGGCCGTATACCCTTAAGCGGCACACGCGGTACTCGTATCGACTGAACTCTACCAGAACACGGGCATCAACACGCCCGTGTCGAACTTGACACGCCCGTGTTCAGTCATGTGACACGCCCGTATCACCCCTACCTCAACGAGCTCCAAAACCAACAAGCAGTACACGGGTAGGCACACGGCATCGGACACGCCCGTGTCAAATCTGACACGGCCGTGTTCAAGGCTTGGTTCCGGGCCGTGTACTTCCCTGACTCAATCCGCCCATTTCTTGAGTGACACACCCTGGGACACGCCCGTGTCCCAGGCCATGTACCTCCGACACGCCCTGGGACACGCCCGTGTCCCAGGCCGTGTCAAACAGCCTGCACCTCAAATCCAGTTTTGAGATTTTTGGGGTGTTACAATTTACATGATCATGATTCTTCTCATCAAGTCACGCTGACATTCCTCTATGTAATGACTACGACACTTAAAGTTATTCATGTGACGTGATCTAAACTGCATCACAACAATATTTCATATGTTACGATGATATTCACTCAATCACGCCCGTGACTTAGTGAAGTCACGTCCATGACTTATGAAGTCATGCCTGTGACTATACATTTTATCTTAATTAAAATTTCTTAACTTTCCATCATGCACCCATGTTGACCATGACTTAACCATGACTAACCCATGATCTTAGAACTACTCCCTAGTACAAACCGACTCATAGTTACACATTTCACTTGGGGGGGGGGGTCTAGATCGAATCAGGATGTTACACCTTTTTCCATGGCAAATTTCCCTTGCCAAAATTCTATTTTCTTATAGTGGGAATTATGTCTGGCATGCAACCATAAGATATTCTCCCAAGGTTGAAGTCCCTATGTCCCTTAGCAGTGCGAGCGCCCGAGCTTGACACTCCTCCATCTATCATATCCGCTCCTCCACTAAAGATGCTAGTGTGACGATTATTTCCTCGAGGAGCGGTACATTGTCGCCTGGTGAATTACTGGAAGCTTAATTATAAGAATCCTCTAGTTACCTGATATATGGCGTGCACGTTTCCTCTTATCATTACCATCAAGGTGGGATGATTGCGCGGGGCAAGCATTATTTTGAGGAAGTTATTGCAGAGTTGGGTTCTTGACACCTTCCAACATATGAGGCCAAATTATTGCGGGTAGCCGTATTTTCCTCTAGTCTGGAGAATCGGACAGCATTAATTCCTAGTCAGAACAAGCACGCAAACAGCCAAATGAGAAATCAACAATAATGAGAAGTGGCAATTTTAACTGGAAAATCGGGAAAGGTTGAAAAACCACATGGCCGGATCTGTGCCAGGCCAAAATCCATTATCTTGTCTTTATTACAAGTATTTAGATTTTGTCGGAGGGTGATATGTCGCCTCTTCGTTACAAGCTTTGAGTTGAAAGAAAATGGAAAAAAACTAAGTCCACGAAGCTTCCACAAAGTGTCCACGAGAGGGTTTGTGAGAGTGTTCATTTGTGCCTTCTCCCAGACTCAATGAAGCATCCAAGTGAGCATTGTGCTTTGAGTGGACTAGAGAGGGAGTGAAGAAAATCCTGAGCAAAAGAACGATCTAAGTCTCAAATTTTTGCTGGAAAATCTCAGAGATCTATCTAATCTCCGGAATTGCTTGCCTTTAAATGAAGGATTGAGAGCCTTTTTATAAATTTCTTGAAGGGACGTGTTGGAAATTATTCCTGGCTGAATCTTGAGTTCACGAATGACGTTGCTCCATTTTGGGCACCTGTATCACCAATTTTCACGAAATAATGGGCATGCCCTTCAGGTGGTTTAAGCGCACACACTCCCCGCATGGGCACTAACTACATGTACTCGTACTTTTCCGCGTGCTGGTGTTTGGCTCGAACACCTCTTCCAGGCTAATTTAATGTTACTCGATCAGACACGACATGTGTGTGCAACTTAATAATTTGTTATAGACCCGCATTGGTCACGTTATGTAGTTTCTATTTTTATTACCTACATTTGATCCTTTGTGTCTAAGGATAAGGAGGGGGCATCTTCGGAACTCTTTGTAACTCTCTTATTAGGGCTGGCTGGGGCCAAGAGAGGGGAAGAAAGTTATTATCTAAATTGTTTATCTCTCTCTATTTCTCTTACTCTATCCACCTTTCTAATTTTCCACCACAACCCTACCCCTCTCGCTTGCTCGCGTAACCTACCCCACCCGTCAGTCGCTCTCCGGTGAGAAGCTAGGGCTTTCGATCTTATCACCACCATGTCTCTGCACACAGCATCCGCTGGCCTCCTGCAGCTCACCCCGCCTCCGCCATAGGGCCACGAATCCTACGCCAAGCCAATGCCCTTTCCCATCCTCGGACCTGCTCGGAATCCGTGACCCGTATCAACTTGGTATCAGAGGAAACTCTCCTCATCACCATTATAACTGTAGAGCTCGCATCCTCTGCTTCTACAGTAACTGATTCTGCCTTCCCTGATGACCTTACTCTCAGATCCTCAATCGACGGGCGCTCCTTGCTCGCGACCTCTATTGGAATACTACCTCCACCAATCCTTCTTTCCTTCAACCCCTTTGGTGCCGACAACCTTCCATTTTATCCTCCAGCCATGGATGAATCAGCCACCCTATCCCAAATTTTTGAGTCACTCGCAAATCTCCTAACGGATATCAACACCGTACTCATCAACATCATCACTGTGATGGCGACGTTGCTGATGCGGCCGTTGATCCCCGACATAGAAAGTTCGTGGATTGGGACGGTCGTTGCCGCAAGCTTGAAGATGAGAGTCTACCACGGCGTTTCTTTGCCAACGCCGCGACGTTCTTCGCCAACGCCGCTACATATTTTGCACGACGTCTGCCGCTGCCATTTTAAATAAAATATATAATTATAAATTAAATAATTATAATTATATATTTTTATTTCATCATTTACTATTATGTCCTATTTTATTATTTCATTTCAAATATGATGGGTGCTTATAACCATCAAGAATATTTTTTATTTCATGCATGTTTTATTTTATTCATATTGTATGCATTATATGTTAGATTGTTTTCCTATTTTATGAATGGTGGAGATTGAGTGGTGTAGCCTAAATAAGGCCTATTTTATTTTCCTATTTCATGTATGGTGGAGATTGAGTGGTGTAAGGCTATATAAAGCCATGCTTGTTGTTGATTTGAGTAGTGAAGAATGAAAAAGAAAACCTAAGAAATTCAAAGTGAATTTTCCCCCCTCTTGGCAATTTTCGGCCTCCTCTTTCTTCTCCCCTCTCTTGGCTGCCGGCCACATCTCCTTGACCTCTCTATCTCGGCCTCCTTTCCTCCTCCCTCCTCCTTCTCTCCGGCCACCCTCCTCCTTTTTCCCAAAACCCGAGCAGCCTCCTTCCACAAAACTGCCGGCCACCACATCTCTCCCCTAGCCGCCACCCCCATCATATTGAGAAAATTATTTTCTCATCACCTTTTCTCTCTCTCCCTATATAATTACTGGACTTTTCAAGGAACTCCCTCTTCTAGGGTTTTGCGAAGGAAGACGGCTTGCGTTTTCATCATCCGGCGCGGAACCGTGGAGTTGCGTGGGAATAGAATCAACCACCGTCAAGTGCACATCCTCCACCCATCTCGTGGACGGAATTCTCGTGGGATTTTGGGTAACGATTTCCTATACCATCTCTCGTGTGATTCTTTCTAAACCATTGTGAGTTTTGGTGGAAACAGAAGGCTAGTACTTGGTCCTGATTTATATTGAATATTGTGCTTAATTAAAATCTAAATTTTCAAGCCTAAATTATCCGAATTTTCTCATGAAAATTGGAACGGGTAAGCAACCCTCGTATTAATTAATTTTTGGGGATTATTTTGGACTTAGTTTTAAAATCACTTATTTAGTCCGGATATTCTTGTATTGGTCTTGTAAATGTTTGCACGTAACTTAGTTTGATTTGCTAATTGTCGAATCTAAGAACGCCTAGTTTAATCCGTCGAAATCATGAGCCTGCATCAATTTGGTATCAGAGGGAGGTTCTCGTCAATTTCCTAATTGGCACTCCTCCCCCTCTCAAAATTTAAAAATTCAAATTTAAAATTTCCAGTTTCGAATTTCAAATTTCGAATTTCAAAATTCAAAATTCAAATTTCAAAATTCGAAATTTCAAATTTCAAATTTCAAAATTCAAAATTCAAATTTCGAATTTCAAAATTCAAAATTCAAAATTAAAATTTCAAATTTCAAATTTCAAATTTCGAATTTCAATTTCAAATTCAAATTTTAAAATTCAAATTTCAAATTTCAAATTTCAAATTTCAAATTTCAAATTTCAAATTTCAAAATTCAAATTTAAAATTTAAAATTTAAAATTTCAAATTTCGAATTTCAAAATTCAAAATTAAAATTTCAAATTTCAAATTTCGAATTTCAATTTCAAATTTCAAATTTTAAAATTCAAAATTCAAATTTCCAATTTCGAATTTCAAATTTCGAATTTCAAAATTCAAATTTAAAAATTCAAATTTCAAATTTCAAATTTCGAATTTCAAATTTCAAATTTCGAATTTCAATTTCAAATTTCAAAATTTAAAATTCAAATTTCAAATTTCAAATTTCAAATTTCCAATTTCAAATTTCAAATTTCAAAATTCCAAATTTCAAATTTTTCTCCAAATTAAAACAAAAAAAAATATAATAATAATTTTGTGGTCTGCCAATAGCTGGCTAAATTTTATTTTTAGCAATAAAAAAAAATCAAAATTTATTTTAATAATCTCTTATTTATTTTCAGTAAGAAAATCCAAAAAAATATTTTATTGCCTTAGTTATTAAGCGGGAATAAATCCGTCTGTTGGATTTTATATAGGGTCTGATTTAATATTCATTGCACGTGCACCAGTTCCGGGTGAGTTTTCTCTCCCGTTCTCGTTATTATGGCCTATGATATATATGCTTCCCGTTTAGATTATTGGTATGTTAATCCCATGGCTAAACAAAACCCAGACTTGCCTTCATATCATAGGAATACCAACCATCCCCACGTTTATCCTCCCACTAGAATTGAGGCACCTACTTATGATGGTTTAGGGCATCCCCAAAATTTTAGAGACTGGCTTAAAGGATTAGAAAATTATTTTAGGTGTCATGTATGGGACGACCACCAAAAGTTTAACATAGCCCGAGATCGATTAGTAGGTCGAGCCCGCGTGTTTTGGCTAAACGAAGAGCGTCGTGTTGGTAGTTATAAACATGTTTGGCCGGCAATGCGTAGCCTACTCTCGGATCAATTTGATCCCGCCTATCTCCGCACTACTAACACCAAGCCTGTGAGTGAGTATCATTGTGGAGCTAGACCCGTAGCTATTAATAGGAGTTACCCTATGCCTCAGGTTAGATCATTTCCCCACAATGATAGGACTACACCTAGTGTGCCTAATTCCACTCCTAGGGAAAGTACGCAGCCTAAACCCAATATTTTTGAATCAAAAAATGTTACTACTAGGGTTATGCCTCCGTTAGCCTCGATGAATAAGCCCAATGAGATATTGACTGTTACCTCTGAGGATGCTGATGTTGATATACTATCTTTGGATTTTGAGGATGACCCCGTAGGTGATAGTATTCTGACATGTTCGCTAGTTCCTGGCGATTCTGAGGTGTCTGAGTCTGAGGGAATCCCTAGTGATTTAGAAGACGATGTATGGGATGATTACGTACCAATCTGTGAGAGTATTGTGAAGCCTATTATTTGCCCTACTAGTGCTGTGACTGTTCACCCTAGTATTGAGAGCCCTCTCCAGGCTATGATCCCCATCGTATTAGAGCCTACGATTACACATGCTGAGATTATATCTGAGTTACCTGAGGAGTCTGACTGTGTGGATGTCCCCATTATTATTATGGATGAGTTACCATGTGAGGGAAGGGTAATTTTGGACGATTCTGTTGTTGTACACCCGGATGAGAGTACTTTGATGTCGTCACCGTTGGGTGAAATTTCTACTGATTTTAATTTTATCCCGGGCTTGATTTTACCGACCCTTCCCCCTACTTATTTACCCACATATGTTGACCTTTTAGGACGAGGAACCAGAATACTTAGTTTGAGTTATGGTGTCACGCCCATTTTATCTCCTACTTTGACGTTGATGCAACGTGTAGATATTACTATATTAAGCGCACTAGTATTTAGACTTTTCACCGCACCTCATAGGAATGACTACACGTCACTTTTGCCTGCTCATTTTTCTATGTGTCCGTCTACGGTTCCGTACCCTACTATGACTGATTCTGATTCGTCGGCAATTGTGCATCTGGATGTGGTGTCCCATAGATATACTTATATACCACACCTGGTCGCACGCATTTACCCACCGCCTTTTGATGACCCTTATTTACCCACGTTTGTGACTATAGTTGGGTCTCTTGAGTTGTCTCGCTCGCACATCTTTTCACATTCGAGAGCGTCCAATTCTATTGTATGTGATGAGCGGTTCACCTTGGCATGTCTTCGTGCCAAGCGTGAAAATATTAAAATTAAAATTAAGACTACTGTTTTGGAGCCCATGAAATTCTTCCCTGATTTGAAAGCTCTCGTGGCACCTGACTTAACCCCCTTATCCTCCGTATTTGGGTCTAGTCATGTAGCACATGGATTCTCTCCTCATGTGTTTTGGACGTTAGTATATCACCTTAAGTTATGTCGTACACACTTCCACTCCTTTCTGAGACTGTCCGATGCTAGATCTAGTGATTTGGGTTTAGTCTGGTCAGTCCCCGAGCGGATACCTTCGGTCTCCGTTAATAAATTAATATGTAGGAATGCCGACCTATCCAGAATTATGAAGAACGTTGGATTTTATGCTTTTATTCTAGATTTTTATATAGCACAGAGTGTTTCACTTTATTTCAAGTTTCCGTACTTTTTACTGTACGTCTCTGTTCCACCTGAGTGTATTTCTCCGTCGTTTCTTCCTACCACTAAATATTCTTTTGGGTGGGGGAGTGTTAGTACTGTCGTGTCTATTTTCCACGTTGACTCCTTGGTTCTTGAACCGGATGGTAAGATTCAAGTTTTATTTCTTTTGCTTGACACCCTTTCGAGTTTCCTCGAAAGTCTTGTTGTTTTTATGCCTGACAGGTTCGCCGTACTGATGGATGTTCATGCTACTACGACATGGATTGTGGGGCCAGATTTGCCCGATGTTTCTGCTGCTTTTGCCTGTTCCCCCCTCACGGGCCACTCATCGGAGATGAGTAATTTTGAGTGGGGGAGGATTGATGGCGACGTTGCTGATGCGGCCGTTGATCCCCGACATAGAAAGTTCGTGGATTGGGACGGTCGTTGCCGCAAGCTTGAAGATGAGAGTCTACCACGGCGTTTCTTTGCCAACGCCGCGACGTTCTTCGCCAACGCCGCTACATATTTTGCACGACGTCTGCCGCTGCCATTTTAAATAAAATATATAATTATAAATTAAATAATTATAATTATATATTTTTATTTCATCATTTACTATTATGTCCTATTTTATTATTTCATTTCAAATATGATGGGTGCTTATAACCATCAAGAATATCTTTTATTTCATGCATGTTTTATTTTATTCATATTGTATGCATTATATGTTAGATTGTTTTCCTATTTTATGAATGGTGGAGATTGAGTGGTGTAGCCTAAATAAGGCCTATTTTATTTTCCTATTTCATGTATGGTGGAGATTGAGTGGTGTAAGGCTATATAAAGCCATGCTTGTTGTTGATTTGAGTAGTGAAGAATGAAAAAGAAAACCTAAGAAATTCAAAGTTAATTTTCCCCCCTCTTGGCAATTTTCGGCCTCCTCTTTCTTCTCCCCTCTCTTGGCCGCCGGCCACATCTCCTTGACCTCTCTATCTCGGCCTCCTTTCCTCCTCCCTCCTCCTTCTCCAAGATCATTTCCGGCCACCCTCCTCCTTTTTCCCAAAACCCGAGTAGCCTCCTTCCACAAAACTGCCGGCCACCACATCTCTCCCCTAGCCGCCACCCCCATCATATTGAGAAAATTATTTTCTCATCACCTTTTCTCTCTCTCCCTATATAATTACTGGACTTTTCAAGGAACTCCCTCTTCTAGGGTTTTGCAAAGGAAGACGGCTTGCGTTTTCATCATCCGGCGCGGAACCGTGGAGTTGCGTGGGAATAGAATCAACCACCGTCGAGTGCGCATCCTCCACCCATCTCATGGACGGAATTCTCGTGGGATTTTGGGTAACGATTTCCTATACCATCTCTCGTGTGATTCTTTCTAAACCATTGTGAGTTTTGGTGGAAACAGAAGGCTAGTACTTGGTCCTGATTTATATTGAATATTGTGCTTAATTAAAATCTAAATTTTCAAGCCTAAATCATCCAAATTTTCTCATGAAAATTGGAACGGGTAAGCAACCCACGTATTAATTAATTTTTGGGGATTATTTTGGACTTAGTTTTAAAATCACTTATTTAGTCCGGATATTCTTGTATTGGTCTTGTAAATGTTTGCGCGTAACTTAGTTTGATTTGCTAATTGTCGAATCTAAGAACGCCTAGTTTAATCCGTCGAAATCATGAGCCTGCATCACACTGCCCAACTAGCGGATCACCGAACACTCCAACCAGTAGTGAGCTCTTCCTATGATGGGCCGATCTTGCAAACCTCACCATTATTTTTAACTCCAAGACATATGGGCAATAGTGTGTCATGATACGTATGGATAGACTTTCCAATCTTTGATGGCCTCGAAAAACCCTTGGCCGAGCTCTCTCGCTGTGAGCAGTACTTTGCCAATCAGCGCAGCCCTTGGGATGAATGGCTTAGTATCACTTATTTCCATCTAATGGGCTCAGCCCAACCTTTGTTTTCCCAACTATAGCGTGAGAAACCAGTCCTATCTCGGGAGGATTTCAAATTCATCTTCAACCTTTAATTTGTCCCACCCCTCCGCAAGAATCCCTTGGGGATCTCATTTCTCTTTAGCAGACCCGTCCAATCAACGAGTATCTCGAAAAATTTCTGGTCCGCCTAGCCCGTACTCCCTTAATTCTTCCTATCCAGAAGGTGCCCATCTTCACGACGATACTCTATGAGCGTCTCTATATGGACGTGGAATTTTGTTCCCTGAATATCTGATGACTTCCATGAGCTTGGATCGCATCTGCGAGAAGCATCTATTATTGGATCGCCCTCATCTCCATCACCCAAACAACAGTGGGCCCCAACACATCCCTTACCCTCTACTATCACCCACAGATAACCTTCTAGCTTATGACCACGATGCTGACCGTTCACCCACCATCCACTAACTGTCTATACAGGAGATGACCAACGCCATGCCAAGAGCCTCTATTACAATTGTGACAAGTCATATTTCTATGAACATCGCTACAAGCACCTCTTTTTGCTCGAGGTGGATGACCCTTCTACAAAATGGGATACTGACACAGAAATGGGAGATCCGTCGAACTCCACTGCCACTGAAAAAGCTTGAGGGAAATCTTGTGGTTGGGGAGGGAGATGTTTTGGACCCATTTTGGTCACATTATCCAGTTTCTTTTTTTAATATGCGCATTTTATCCTCCGTAACTAAGCCCAAGGAGAGGGCATTTTGAGAACTCTTTGTAACTTTCTTATTAGGGCCGACTGGGGCCAAGAGAGGGGAAGCAGGTTATTATCTAAATTTTCTATTTCTATCCATTTTTTTTGTATCTCCACCTTTCTATTTTTCCGCCACAACCCTATCCCTCTCGCTTGATCACATAACCCACCACACCTGTCAACCGCTCGCCCTCAGGAATCTAGGGATTCCAATCTCGTTGCCACTGTGTCTTTGCACATAGCAGCTACGGGCCTCCTGTGGTTCACTCGCCACCGCCATAGGGCTGCCCATTTAACGCCAGAACAACCCATCCTCCCGACCTCGGACTTGCTCCTAATCGATGACCTATATCATAATTATTGATGATTGTTCATCCAACTATTATTTGTAAAATAGTATGTGTCAATCCCATATATAATCAATTTTTTTTGAATTGTTAGTTCTTTCTAATTAGAATGATAATTCTGCAGTATGTTGTGTTAATAAGCTGATTTTACATTTGTAGGATGAAAATATAACTGAAAGTGACATAGAAGCTTTAGAGAGGAAGCCTTTCTCTGGTATTACAATTATTTTAGTTCCATGATAGATGATTTAGGACTTTTTGGAATTTATTTCTTGCTTTATATACTTGATGATATTATGATGATTTTTTACACTTTTCAGTTGCCACAATAAGTTCTAGCGGAATCATTACCGATAAATTAAACTTCGGGAAGTAATTGAATTTCAAACATTTTAATGCGCACAAGCACTTTAGATATCACAAACGTTAGAGGACTTTGGCATCAAATTTAAGAATGTTAACCTTAGATGCGATAACAAGAGTTCCATAGACTTGACGAACAATCCTACATCACTCTCATTCCAAACATATTGATTTTTATTATCATTTCATCCGGGACCACATTAAGAAAGAGAACGTGAGAGTGAGCTTCAATGGAATCGACAATCAACTAGCAGACATCTTCATAAAACCCCTCCCGGATTCACGCTTTTTGATTAGAACTGGTAGTTTTGGATCTCACCACTTGATCGTGCTGAATTATCTACTACATTTGATTTGATTTATTTTGTGTGTTTTTGCTTTTGGTTCTGTTTTTGTCTAATTTACAAAAAAAAAAAAAAAACTCACCATTATCCAAAACATGTCTTGTTTTTCGTTTGCTTTGTTTAATTTTTTTTTAAAAAAAGAAAATTAAAATATATATATAACCAAAAAAACTGTGGATAGTTCATTCTTAGGACACACATTGCTAGAACCTAATACACAATGATTACCTACAATGTTGTATTTAGGATTGTTAATCCATGTGAACATCGTCTACTTTTGTCATGATGTGTCAAATCTATTGGTGCTTAACTACTGAGTGCGACTAGACATGATAATATCTGTTGAATATGCCTCTGGGTATATGTGAGGATTTAGGTAGCATAATGACTTTACACTGTTCACACATCCCTAGACGAAGCACTCATGTAGAAACTCTAAAAGTACATGTTATAACTCATGATATTGTGTCCAGTACATTAGAAATAACTTGAATAATCAATGCCACGATATACATGGCTTATATAAAGGTTAGAACTTTGGGCCAAACTTCTAGTTATCATGTCCTTTGTATATAAGTTGAAGTTCATCTATCTATGTGGGTAGATTTCGATTGATTCGGGTCCTTGAAGTGAATGCCATAATAATGATAGCACAAAGAAAATAAATAAAATAAATATGCATGCTATCAACTAATATGTCAAGGATACCCCCCAAACACTACTCACTCCTCCTGATAAGTCATTATGAGCATTGTGAGGATGAGCACCTTGGTTAAAAGAATCGTTTTGATCTTGTGCAAAGACTAAACCTTAAGTGTAGTGCCCCTTGTCTTAGTCGAATAAATTAAACTTTAGGAAGTAAAAGAATTTTAAACATTTTAAGAATGCAATACCTTTTGGGTTGGGGGAAATGATTCATTAACTCTAGCTTTGATTTATATGTCATTATAACCATTTCAGGCATTTTTATAGATGTTTTAACAGTACTTTCAAGTTCACAAGCAATATTCATTTTGTGGTCAAAAAGTGCTGGAAAATATGAGTACAGTGTAAGAACTGCGAACTTCTCAGTAAGGAATTATCAATTTTAATGGAAGAATACCGCTTTACTAAACTAAATAATTCTTTTTTTTAAATAGTTAGCTATTGAGTTTTAAAATTAATGTGTTCCCCTTTTGTCTTGCTTTTCTCATATGCATAGGTGGAGGTAAAAATTTCCAAATCAGTTTGTGTTCTTAGGATTAATGTGTGATTTGATGATAAATTCTTCTCTGGGGGAGGGGGTAATGATGATATTCAATTTCTCAATTTTCCAAAAGGAGGTAGTTGTTAAATGAGCATTCTCACATGTGATTTTAAGGGTGATATAGCATCATAATTAATCCTTAGGCACGTGCAAGATTGTATCAATCTTCTACTACTCTAAATGGTGCAAAATTAGCGACATATTGGTGAGTAGAATTGTAGGAGCTCATAAAATGATCTCAGAGTCTCAATATTTATAATGGCTGATCTATATTGAAAGTGTGAATAGTTGAATAATAACTTTGAGAGCGGGTCGAGAATAAAATTTATCTTTGTCTTAATTATACTTTTCACAGAATTTGCATACATACAGATTTCTGACAAGAATTTTAAGTATAGTAATATTAATCACATCATAATATATAAATAATCACAAATAAATAACAATCACAGAATACACAAAAATTACAATGATTCCCCAAAATCTGGGTACGCCCACTCTTCTACCACCTTGGTAGGAATTCACTATCTCAGTGCCCGAGTCTTTTGATAAGAAGACTCTCTGAACCAATCTCTAAATCTTTTGATAAGGAGATCTTGAACTAATATAATAAAAATCTTATGGCAAGGAGACTCTCAGAACCATAATTTAAATCCTTTAAAGAGGGATTCTAAAAACTCTTTTCTCAAACTGTAAGAGAGAATTTGAAGGAATTTGAGAATAGAATGTAGAAGAATTGATCTTATTGATGAGTCCACTTAGCAAAAATCTGAGAAATGTTAGTTACTTAGTTAATTTGATCCTTGATCACTGATGAATCCTTGATTGATAAGATTTTAAGGATTATTTTCCATTTGATCCAAATGATCTTATTGTCTTTAACAGAATCTATTGCAGTCTTTTGAGAGCCCTAGAGAAGATGAAAACAGACTATATTCTGATTACATAATGTTGATCGACTTGATCTTGGAAGAATATGCTGAGAAGGAATAAAATGATCATCTTCAAAATTTGCTATGTCGATCCAAATTACTAAAGCACTTTCTAGTTTTGTGAATGATCTCTCCGCCTTTATTATTGTGGTCTTTTTATTAATGTATACATGTATATATATATCTCGGACAGAGAATAATTCCTTATTATCACCATTTTGTAATGTCTCAAAGAATCCGTTATTACATTAGACATTTCTTAAATAAACCTGAATTGATTCTCATATAATTCTGTTCAGAATTCTACTCGACGCAACGTCGACTTCATATAGTAATTGCGTCGAAATCTGGCTTCATATTGAATATTTGTTGATTTAATATTATAGTCGATGTTACGTCGATAACATGTCAAAGTATACGTCTATATGTACCTTAAAGTAGCATCGACTGATCTCATTTTATTGCTCTAAATTCCAATCAAAGTAATGTCGATATAAAGTCAAAATTACTTCAACTTCTAGTTGACGCATGTTGGCTTTTCTTTACTTTCCTCTAAATTTCATCAAACCCATCTCATGTCCTAGACTCTACTGAGATCTTTGTACTTTTAAAACAACATTATTCTCTTGATACAACATGAGTAAAAGTCTAGGGTGTAAAACCACTTTAATAAAATTTGTTAAGTTAAATCATAAGGGTTTTCCCCAACAATCTCTTAGCAAATTTTACACAGTTTCAAAAATGATTTTACGAAAAAAGAATAGTAAAAATAAGTAATTTTACACAACTGAATGTTCAACAAAAGATAATAGACAAAAGTATAATATGTAATTGAATATATATATATATATATATATATATATACCTTGAAACCCTTGTGCCTTATGGTAATATTACTTCTCATTCTTGTCAACAAAAAATTGAGTTAAACAAGTCGATAATTTCTTTTAAATCGTTTCAAAAAATTCAAAGTGGACCCTTCTTGCCTTATTTTGATATCTCTGAATATCCTGATAAACATTGAATAACTTCTAGACTTCTGCCTCTGCATTGTGGGATGCAAAGTTAATTGTATATCCATAGCTTAAAATTCTTGTAGAAAGTTCATTGATTGATTCCAACAGATTGTTAAGAAATTTATCCTTCTTCTTATCTTCAGTTATAGGATATTTAGTGGATGATGCCTTTATAATGCTTCTCATTCTATTTTACCAATTTCATAAAGACTATATTCATTCTTATAAAAGCACAGGCCTTCTATTCTTTTGTAGCAGTGTCCTGCAACAACCACAATTTGAGCAGTAGGATGCTTCTTGGCATATGTTCATTATGATAAAAGATTGCATATGGGAGAGAAATTTTCATTTCAAAAACATCTTTCTTCTTATATTCTTTTTCTTATAACTTAGTTAAAAAAATCCTCTTCTTATCAGCTAAATCATATTCGGATTCTTTAAATTCAGCTTCCTCTCTTTCTCTTATTTGATTAAGAGCTTTTTATAGCTCAAGATCTTCTGGCACATTCTCCCCCTGAATGACAAGTATTAATAAGTTCTCCCCCATTGTGATAGGTATCAAAATCACTTGAGATTCTAGTACTATAGTTTCTGGTATGTGAGAACACTATCCATTGTTAGGATGGCTTCTATCCATCTTTATATCTAAAATCATGTCCCCATTTAGTCTTTCTGAGATTTTGTTAATGTCAACATTACAATTTTGAGAATAGTTTAGAACCCTGCCTCAGCTCTACCCCTTCTTTAAATCATGAAAGAATGATTTAAAGACTTTGTCAAGGAGCATTCTTTGATCGACATATTGGTCCAGAAGTTGTATAAAACTTGATAGTTCTTTAATTCAATTTTGAAGCACGATCAGTTTACGGCTGCAATCCTCTTTGAAAACCATGAGATTCTTAGTGAATTTTTTTAACTAGTACTGCTAGGGTTTGAACGAGAACATCCATTATTCCCTTCTCTGTCAACATAAGATCCATTGATATTGTTGTGATTACCACTAGAGTACCTGCAAAACCACATGGAAAATAAGAGAGAGCGAGTTTAGGAAGATAGAGCGGGGAAGATGAAGGGTTTTGGGTTAATATGAAGTTTGATATAAGTAGACAAAATGTCAACAAATTATTGCATAATTTTCAGAGCATGTTTCTTTAGTCGACATGACATTGAATTTTATTTAACGTATCTTGAAAAGTCTATATAAGATATGAAGTCGACACATGCGCTGATTTATATTGATGTTGCATTGACAAGGTCCAAAACTCTACACAATCATCGTCTCTAAATGATACATCAAATAGAAGTTGACGTTCCGTCGACCTGCATTGAATTTTGTTGGATACGTTGGACAACTTTAGGGGGGGGGGGGAATAAGGTTTGCAGAGAATTACTAGAGATTGAAAAATATTCACAGGCAAGGAGCAATTTTTCTTGATCTATCGTTATGCGATATCGAGATATCACTAACGATATTGATAGAAACTTTGTTCCTTGTTTCTTAAGATTGTATAATATCAGACACACATAAGAATTTAATTTTTTTAATAATAAGAACATATGATTAAATATTGAACAAGAAGATATGATTTTATTCCAAAAAAAAGTTTACAGAGTTCAAAATTAGATCTGCATGACTTCAGAGATCGGAGGTTGTAATCGAATATTTCTTGTGATTTCTATACTGACCTTAACAAAGGACCGGTCGGCTCTTTCACTTCTTCACAAGAAGTTTGACAAACCTATAAGATCTCCCAGATCTAGACGTCCTCTCAGGATGATTTCCACAAATTTCTCCTAGAAATCCAACGACCTCCCAGGCTTATTTCCTACGAACTCCTCCTAGGAATTCGATATCCACACCAAACTATTTCTCCACACATAATACAATAAATAATTAAAACATGAAAAGAGATAAATGAAAGATAAATTCTGCACCCTCAAAAAGTATATCTCTGTAGGCGATGAATGATTAGTGTTTTTGATTATTGTGGCTCGGGCACGCGATCGTCTTTTGAATCTCATATTGGTATTCTGTCTCCAAAGATCTCCTTCGTTTTTGCCAGAAGAAAGGAACTTCTCCTTTTTATATGGCGGCTCTTAGAAAAAATGATGACAAGACATAGCATCTCAACATTCTAGGGTTAGAGCACATGCTACTACGAGAAAAAGGCGTACGTATACTGAGTTGTCCCGCGTCAGAAAGGAAAGGTGTTGGGATTTGTCTCCACAATACCTCAGATTTGTAGGAGGTCAAACCTTGAACTAAGATGAATTAAAATGTATTTGATGGTGTGTTTGAGTTGTATGTGTGCAGGTTCTCATTGCCAAGTGTAGACCAATGTCAGTCTATAATGGGTCACCAAACACAGGACCATGCAATGTAATCCCTCATTGTGTGATTCAAAGTGTTGGCCCATGTATAGCCTCTCTATTGGGATACACTTCTCATTCATGCACTTGGATTGATGGACAGATGCATTGAAGCTAATTTCCTCAGAAAAATTTTTCTAAGTCCTTTTCATACTCGAGTATCAGACTTAATACTCGAGTAGTCAGTTAATCACTCGAGTAAGTTCTTTTCATACTCGAGTAAGTGACTTAGTCACTCGAGTAAATCATATATCATACTCGAGTAGATCCATTTCTTCTCTTCTCTGAAAGTTCAAGTATTCATACTCGAGTAAGTGTTTCTTATACTCGAGTAATTGATTTTCATACTCGAGTAAGTGAATGTTTTCCCGAGTAACTTTCTATACATACTCGAGTAATTTCTTTCCCTTCACTCGAGTGTCTTCAACTCTTTCACTCGAGTAGTTCTTCGTTCTCTGTCTAAAGAAAATTCTCTTAAGTCCTATTACTCGAGTATTTACTCTGATACTCGAGTAGTTCCCTTTCACTCGAGTAAGTTCTTTTCTGATACTCGAGTAGTTTAAGTTTCACTCGAGTAGATTTCTCTTCTTATACTCGAGTATACTTCTCATTGCCACTCGAGTATCTAACTTCTCATAGTCGAGTATATCTTGTCTCTAACTCGAGTATAGTATATCCATTATTCCAGAATTTCTCTAAGTACAATTTCGCCATGTGTATTTTGAATCGGTTATTTCTGATTGGTCCACGTGTCATCCCTAATTAAGATTATGACCGTTGGAGTCCACCTATAAATAGGTCCTTTCAGATTTGACTAAACAAGATTACAGAGATATTCATTTTACGAAAGAAAAAGAAAGTCCGTGAACCCTAATTTCTCACGCCGCCATTGACGTTCACGGAAGAAGAAGTTCTGGATCGCCGATCTCTGTCTTCAACGATTATTTCTCCAGCGATCCAAACAAAAGTGAATCACTCGATCTCGCCGAGCCTCAAAGATTTTAGATCTATCTTCTCGATCGAGGTGATTCTAGTTTTCAGATTCGTGGATCTCTCTCAAGTTGTCTTCAACCTTTTCTGATCAAGCCAAAGTTCTTAAAGAAGAAGACTGCCAAGATCCAGATCTGAGATTTTATTATTGGTTGTATTTTATTTTTCAAACCAAGTTTCATTGTAGGAGGTTTTCTCCGAGATTAGTAGGAAGACCTTTTCTTCCGAGTTTTGTAGATCCGATTTGGATCGAGATTTGTAGGAACGTGGTTCCGAGGTGTAGGATTGTTTTCAATCCGAGATAGTGGAGTAGCCGAGTCTAGTGATTTGCTAGATCGGTGAGGAAAGTGGACGTACCCAAGGTTGGGGAACCACTATAAATCTCTTGTCGTCTGTGATTGCTTGATGTGTGCTGTGTTAGTTTTTAATTCCGCATTTGACACGCATTTCACCTATTCACCCCCCTCTAGGTGATTTAGGCTAACAACTTAGACCTCTCAATTGGTATCATAGGGAGGTTGATCGTTAAAAGGTTAACACCTTGATCTTATCCTTCTAAGTTGTTTCTTGAAAGGTATCAAGCATGAGTAAGACCAAGGATTTTGCTAAACTCCCTATCTGCACCAAGAACAATTTTCCTATGTGGAAGGAAAGAGTAAAGTTCTTCATGGAAGCAGTAGATCCCCGGATCTTAATGATTGTTGAAGAAGGTCCCCACATTCCTATGACTACTTCCACCATAGATCCCACCAAGCAAGTTCCCAAGAAGTTGATGGATCTAGATAAGGATGAGATTGCACTTGTCTCTCTGGACAAGAAAGCTAAAAATATTATAGTAAGTGCAGTCGATGACTCAATGCTGTAGAATCTGATTCATTGCCAGTCTGCCAAGGAGATGTGGCAATCCCTAGTGACTCTAATGGAAGGTACAGAGGAAGTGAGGGATGATCGTAGATCCCTACTGAACCAGAAATATGAAGCCTTCAGGCAGGGTCATAAGGAAGCCATAGCTGACACTTTTGAGAACTTCTTCAAGATAGTAAATGGCCTAAGAGTTTATGGACGTGTCTTCACCAACGGGGAACTCAATGATAAATTCTTAAGATCCCTAACCAAGGAATGGGACAATAAGGTATGTGCCATTCGGGAGTTTGGAAGGTTAGCTGAGACGGACCCGCAGAATCTGTTCGGAAAGCTTATGTCTTACGAGCTGCAAATCAACTCAAGAAAAGCTGAAGAAGAGACAAGCAGGCCTACATCCAAGGAGAAATCTGTCGCTCTAAAGGCAGACAGCTCAAGGAAGATAAAGGCTAGCTCTCCTGCCCCAGTTCCTGAGGTTGATGAAGAAGAATCATCTGAGCCCAGCTCATCTGACTCAGAACTATCTGATGGAGACTTCTCCCTACTCTCAAGGCAGTTCAAGAAGTTCTTGAACAAGAAGAAGCAATGGAGAGGCAAGGATGCCTCATATAGAAGATCACGACATGACGGTGATCATCGGAAGAAAGGCTCAAGCAGCCATGACAGGTATAATTCTAAACAGAACAAACAGATCTCAACTGACATCATTTGTTATTGTTGCAATAAGCCAGGTCACGTCATTGCCGATTGCCCTCACAAAAAGAAAGAGGGTGGAAGAAGAGAGGAAAAGAAATCCTCACACCATAAGAACAGGAAAGAGAAAAGCTTAGTAGCCAAGAAGAGCAAAACTCTCAGCGACTCTGACTCATCTGAGTCGAGTGAAGAAGAGGAAGCTTACTTTGGGCTCATGGCTCATTCAGATGATGAACAAGTCCCCCAATTTACTGGGGAGGTAAAATCTCACACTCCTCTATCAGATTCTGATGATGACAATGAGCAAGAGGGATATTCCTCTGAAGATGAATCTGAGCTCATGGGTCAGTATAAGGAGTTACTCACCACTTACGAAAAATGTCGTAGAATAATGAAAACTCAAGCCAAAGAGATAAATTCTCTACAGGCTAGTGAGAGCAGCTTGAGAGAAGAAGTCAATAAGACTAACTCTCTTCAAGAGAACCTCAATGTAGCTATGGAGGAATACAATAAAGCTCTCAAGCACATCGACCTTAAAGAGAAAATCATCAAAGAATTGGAACGACAACTCGAGGCTGAAAAGAAGCTTGTTGAGAGTTTCTCTAAGCCTAAGACAGTTCTTCCAATCGTTGTTGAATTCTCTGCTAAGGCCAAGGGTGCTGGTTTAGGCCACATTGGCTCTTCTAGTAAATCCTCTAGGAGAAACAAGGCCAAGAGAAAGAATAAGGCTGCCCGGAAGGCTCTAGCTGAAGAAAAAGGGAAAGCTCCCTTGGAACCTGTTGTGTTCAAGAAAGTTATCTTTCCCACGAACGAACTCGATTATGAGTCCACCTACGGACATTTTTCTAGGCCGATCCCTGAGAAGCCTAAGTCAAGATACCAAGGTTGGACTCGTCCTCGTAACTTTGGCGAGAGTGTCTTCAAGGCACCTTATGAAGAGATTTAGCTTCAAAGCTATGGACCTTATGCTCATGGTCATAATTTCAAAAAGACACCAAAAGTAAAACCCATTGTAGAAAATCCTATGAAGGAGAATACCTCATATAATTGCCATCATCATGAAGCCTCTTCCTCCAAGAGTAAAGCTCCTGCTAGACCTTCATTCCAGAAAGTCAAGCAGGACTACACAAGGCAAAGATACAACAGGTTCAACTGTTGGTGCTGTGGCAGAATTGGTCATTTTGCCAGTGATTGTTGGTTCAATCCTAAAAATGCTGTAACCCCTAAAGTTAGCAATGTGAGAGTTACCACTCATAAGGCTAATACTCGTAGGGGGAGTATTCTAACTCGAGACCAATGACCCAAACTTGTTTGGGTTCCTAAGGCTAAATGATTGTAATTGCAGGTATGTCCAAAGGCCACCAAAACGCCAATCTGGTACTTGGACAGTGGATGCTCTCGGCATATGACCGGGACAAGGAGCCTACTACAGAATTACACCTCAGTCTGCAACGGACCAAAGGTCATCTTTGGAGGTTCAGATCGAGGAATCACTAAAGGCTATGGTATGATTTCTAACGGTAGCGTATCCTTTTCGGATGTAGCCTATGTTGAAGGATTGGAACACAATCTCATTAGCATAAGCCAACTATGCGACAAAGGATACGTAGTTGAATTTCATGCTGACAAGTGTTTGATAAAATCGGTTAACAATATGGAAACTATTTTATCAGGCAATCGAAGCAGAAATATTTTCCGTTTAAATTTTATTTGTATAGACTCCTCGACACCAGTGTGTCTTTTGGCAAAAAGTAGTGCATCTCTTGCAGACCAATGGCATAAGAGACTAGCACATATTAATTTCAAAACTATTAATAAATTATTCTCTCAAAACTTAGTGCGTGATGCACCTAATATCAAGTGCGTTACGGACATTCCTTGTCACGCTTGTATCAAAGGCAAGCAAACAAGAAGTTCGTTTAAAAGCATAATAGGCAAGGATTCCAATAGAAGTTTGTAGCTTCTCCATATGGACTTGTTTGGTCCACTGCAGGTTAGATGTTTGGGAGGTAAGGAATATACGTTGGTTATTGTGGATGATTACTCGCGCTTTGCGTGGGTGTTCTTTCTGAAACACAAGTCAGATACCTTCGGTATTTTCACTAATTTTGTGAGGCAGATCCAGAATGAATACAACTGTTTCGTAGTCAAAATCAGAAGTGACAATGGAACGGAATTCAAATCTGGAGCCATGACAGAATTTTGTGAAAGTCAAGGTATCTTTCATGAGTTTTCCTCTCCTCGCACTCCACAGCAAAATGGAGTAGCTGAGAGAAGGAACAGAACACTCATAGAGGCTTGTCGGACCATGTTGAGTGATGCCTCACTTCCGGAGTATTTCTGGGCTGAAGCCGTCAACACCGCTTGTCACGTGCAAAATCGAGCACTCATCAACAAGAACCATGATAAGACTCCTTACGAACTTCTAAAAGGCAGGCAACCAACCATTTCATACTTTAGAATCTTTGGATGTAAGTGCTTCGTACTTAACAATGGCAAGTATCACACTACAAAGTTTAGCGAGAAAAGCTTTGAAGGTATTTTTGTAGGATATAGTAGCCATAGTAAGGCTTATAGAGTATTCAATAGAAAAACTCTGGTGGTGGAAGAGTCGATATATCTTGTATTTGATGAGACGAGTCTGTTGCAAAGCAACTCGTCTAGTGTGCCTATTGTAGATGCAGGTACAAAGTTGAAAGAACTTAGCTTGGATGAACCTAGTGAAGATAAAGATGAGACGTTCATCAAGATCCCCTCTACAACCACCATTGGAGAGGTAGATGATCAAGATGAAGAAGACATCCCAGCTGAAGATGCAACTCCAGTGGCTGAAGAGATCCCAGTTGCAAGGACTTTAGAGTTCAGACACTTGAAGGATCATCCTGTTGACCAAATAATAGGAGATCCTCGGGATGGCGTCAGAACTCGTCGAGGTACAACTAACGAGAATTTACACTTAAGTTTTCTCTCACAGGTTGAACCAAAGAAATTTGAGGAAGCCAACTCCGACGCATCCTGGATTCTACCATGGAAGAAGAATTGAATCAGTTCAAACGATGCAAAGTCTGGACACTTGTTCTTAGACCCAAGCATAAGAACGTCATCGGGACAAAATGGGTCTACCGGAACAAGATGGACGAAGATGGAACAATTATAAAGAATAAAGCCAGACTTGTCGCCAAGGGATATCGTCAAGAAGAAGGAATCGACTTCGACCAGACTTATGCTCCAGTAGCAAGACTGGAGGCGATCAGGTTATTTCTTGCCTACGCTGCACTTAAGGGCTTTACCGTCTATCAGATGGACGTAAAGTCCGCCTTCCTGAATGGTGACATAAAGGAAGAAGTGTACGTAGAGCAACCGCCAGGTTTTGTTGATTCAACCCATCCTAATTATGTATATTTATTACAGAAAGCACTATATGGTCTTAAACAAGCTCCTCGAGCTTGGTATGAGACTCTGTCTAGCTTCCTTCTTGAGAACAAGTTCACAAGAGGAAAGATAAACAAAACATTATTTCTTAGGGAAATAAAAGGCAAGATTTTGCTAGTGCAGATCTATGTCGACGACATTATTTTCGGATCTACGGATAACAACCTCTGCAAGAAGTTTTCTAAACTTATGCAAGGGAAGTTTGAAATGAGCAGTATGGGAGAGCTAAAGTATTTCTTAGGGCTTCAGGTGAAACAATCTGAAGATGGGATTTTCATCTCACAGACGAAGTTCACCAAAGAGCTGCTTAAGAAATTCGGAATGGAGAATGCAACCTCTATGAGGACTCCAATGGCCTCAGCTATGTCTCTGGACAAGGATGAGAAAGGGAAACCTTTTTGTTGGAACACCCTATTACTATTTGGATCAGGATGACTATATTTCTATAGGGATTTTTTGTTGTGACCTCCTTGTTGTTATAAAGGTCACTTAGGCAAGATAGAGTAACTCTCAGCTCGACGCAGAGTCGACTTCAGCTCGACGCAGAGTCGATCTCAGCTCGACGCAGAGTCGACCTCAGCTCGACGCAGAGTCGCTCTCAGCTCGACGCAGAGTCGACCTCAGCTCGACGTGGAGTCGACCTCAGCTCGACGTGGAGTCGACCTCAGCTCGACGTTCCGTCGAACCCAGTTCTGCTTACAGAAAACACTCTCTGGCCGATGTGTGTCGTGCTCAGATTGACGTTTCACTATGAGCTCGACGTTTTCCAGACTTCCGTCAGTTTTGAATAGGAATTCAAATTCCTTCTGTCAGACAATTAATGCTGAAGATTTGTTGGCCGTTACAGCATATCTGGTGCATGGCTCAAGGAATTTTCTAAGGAATGTCTGTCTAACATTTCCTTTGAGGCATGGACATTTAAGGAAAGCATTTAATGCTGTCTGCCAACGGCTATCAAAGAAAAAGGAAGAAGAAGACTCAGATATATTATTCATTCAGCTAGACAGAGAGACAAGAGAACAACAATACAGGACTTCAGCTGCTCTCTCTCTGTGATATTGTTTTTGAAAGCTCATTCACAGGAATTCTGATTGCTTTAGACATAACCATCCAACTTTCTTGGATCATCTCTTGCTGGAGCAAATCAGATCTTTGAAGACTTGTCACCCTTGTGCAGAGCTCCTCTTCCTGAACTACTTCTTGATCTCAGGGGGAGCTTTGACAACATCTACAGATCCACTTTGCTTCTCTCTACTTGTTGATAGAGAAGACATCATCACCTCTTTTTCTTTTTCTTTCTGTACAGGGTTTTAACTCCCTTCAAAAGTTACTTTTGGTTTTGCTGAAACCTGGTCAAAATCAGCTCCTTTGGTTTGTGAGAACCTGGTCAAAAACTCTCTGGTGCTCAAGACACCTGATCAACTCTTCTTGAAGTGGATTCCTATCAAGGGTGATAGAAGAGTGGACTACCCAGGATTTTGGGGAACCACTATAGCTCCTTGTGTCGTCTGGATTGCTTGTTTCTTTGTGTTTTGCTTTGTGCTGTGAATTTCTTTTTACTCTGATTATTTGCTATAGCACCATACACTAAGTAAATATAAACTTTCTCTCCACTCAAGTTTTTATTTGCAAAACTATTTTAAATAACTCTATTCACCCCCCCTCTAGAGTTAGGATTGATCTTATCCTGCACTTTCAATTGGTATCAGAGCCAGGTTGATCATTCATACAGGCTAACACCTGGATCAAAAGATCTCTGATAAGATCATTTCTCTCAAAAGGGTTATTTCTTTTAGTTTTACTTATCTTTAAAACTCATGGCACAAAACAAGGACTTTGCTAGCACCAGACCTCCTATGTGTAATCTCTCTAAGTTTGCACTATGGAAAGCAAGGATTAAACTTTACATGAATTCATTTGATGAGGACATCTTTAATTCTGTGTTGACAGATTGTCCAAGGCGTCCCACAGTGACAAGTACATCAGCTGTTCCTCCTCCATCAGGTACTGATGCTGACATAAAGAAGTGGAAGGCAGCAGATGCTAAAGCCATGAACATCTTGGCTCAAACCATGTCAGATGACATTTTGCAGAAAGTAGCTGAATGCAATACTGCCAAAGAGATCTGGGAAAAACTTTCAGAAATTGTATCAGGTTCTGCAGATGAAAGAAAGGATAGGAGTTCCTACCTCATCACCCAGTATGAGAACTTCAAAAAGGCAGAGTCTGAGTCAGTTGCTGACATGTACAACAGACTGAGCCTAATCATCAGTGAGCTTAGATCACTAGAAAAGGACATATCTCTCACTGAGATAAATGACAAGATACTGACTTGTTTCCCTAGCTCTTGGGACTCAAGAATCTGGTCGATTAAAGATGGAAGAAATGTCTGTGAGTTATCCACAGAAGCTCTTCTAGGAAAGCTCAAGAGTTATGAGCAATTCATTAAGAAGAGAGAAGAAGAGCAGAAGACATCCACACCAACAGAAAAGGTTGAGAAAACCATTGCCTTCAAAGCACAGGAAGAAGAACCTAAAGAAAAGGTGTTGGGAAGTGAAGAGCTTATGAGCCTACTGGTCAAAAGGTTGAATAAGCTGAATAAAAGGAACTTCAGAAGATGGTCATCCAAAGACAAAGACAAGCCAAGGTATGACAGATCTACTAATAAAGATATTATCTGCTTTGGCTGCAGGAAACCAGGACACATTTTCCCCAACTGTCCAGAAAATCAAGATAAAGACAGAAGGGACAAGAAGGAAAGAAAAGATAAAAGGAAAGATAAGGAGTCAAGGAAGTACCATGACAAGCCTTCGTCCAGCAACAGCAAGCACACCAGAAAAGGATTTGTGGCTGAATCCTGGAGTGACTCTGATGAGTCTGATTCATCATCCAGCTCTAGTGATGATGAGGATGATGCAGAAGAAAAAGGATTCTGCATGATGGCCATCAGTGCATCTCAAAAGAACACTGATTCAGAGCCTGATGCTGACTACCTATCTGATCAGGAACTTACTGAGGATCAGGTAATAGATTCATTTGATTTTACCTCTGATGAATTTAAATCTGAGTTCAAATCTATGTGCATTGACTTGATTGAATCTCAAAAGTTGATTAAAACTCTCATAGAACAATTAATTGAATGCAAATCCATTAACTCAGATAATCTTAGACTCTTAGAAGAGTTGAAGCAGTGTGGGGAGGAGATAGCTTCACTGAAAGGTGAGCTATCCAAGGCCAAACAATTTGAAGAAACCCTTAATGGGAGAAGTATCAAATTAATGGACATCACAAGTACAGTGAACTCAAGATTGAATGGTACACTGGGCTTGGGTGCTTCATCCAGCCAACCCATAGTGCTGACAACTCCAATCAAATTTACCAGTGACAAAGGTAAAGGAGTCTTGATAGTGGCTAGGAAGAATGCTGACTTAACCCAGGAAACTGGACAAGAAGCGTCGAACGAAGCTCGACGGACGTCGACCAGAGCTCGACGTAATCGCAAGAAAACGTCGAACTCAAGTCGACGCCTTCTACCCTCTGAACAAAGCAAGCCTTCGCCGTCGAATGGAGCTCGATGCACTCACCAGAGTCCGTCGACCGAAGCTCGACGTGCGTCGAGCCAAGTTCAGAGCAAAAGTCAGCTCTCAGGGGTTAATTCAAAATTTAATTCCAGCTCCACATCTCATCACTTTAACCCTTATGCTGAATGGATAATACCTCCTAGGAGATATCATCCTGTAGGCTATAAGAGTCAACCTGAGATGTCTTTTATTTCAGAATTTAAAGGATATCAAGAAAGGCCCAAGGTAAACTGGGTCAAAAACAATTGATTTGTTGTATGTGCAGATAAAGACCTATCCAAGTGAGAACCAGCAGTGGTACTTGGATAGTGGGTGCTCAAAGCACATGACTGGCAACAAGGAGAACCTTGTGTCCTTCAAAGCTAAACATGGACCCAAAGTAATCTTTGGAGATTCAAACTTTGGATAAACAAAAGGCTATGGCCAAGTCAAGATAGGGTCAATCACATTTAAGAAAGTGGCCTATGTGGAAGGACTAAAGCACAACTTAATCAGCATCAGCCAGCTATGTGATGCTGGTTATCAGGTTTGGTTTACCAACTCAGCATGCAATATTGCATTAAACAACAACATTATTTTAATTGGTAATAGACAAGATAACATATACCTAGTTGATTTCAATTCATCTAAAGTAGATATATGTTTATTTAACTCCCTTAGCAAACCTAATGAACTTTGGCATAAAAGACTAGGACATGTGAACCTTAGAACCATTGCTAAGTTATCCAAAGACAACCTTGTTAGAGGACTACCTTCTGGTCCCTACAAGAAGGAAGGACTTTGCAAGGCCTGTCAGCTAGGCAAGCAAACTAAAAACAGTTTCAAGTCACTTAATAAGAGTGACTCACCTAGAATTTTGTACTTATTGCACATGGACCTGTTTGGACCAATTAATGTACAAAGCCTAGGAGGAAAATCCTATGCTCTAGTAGTTGTAGATGACTTCTCAAGATTCACTTGGGTGTTCTTTCTGAGAAAGAAGTCTGATAACTTCAAGATTTTGACAGATTTTCTCAAAGGCATACAGATTGAGTTCAATACTCACATTGCCCTGATCAGAAGTGATCATGGGACAGAGTTTGATTCTCTTCTTATGCTAGAGTTCTGTCAGAAGGAAGGTATCAGGCACACTTTCTCAGCTCCAAGAACTCCTCAACAAAATGGGGTAGTTGAAAGGAAAAACAGAACCCTTATTGAATCTGCCACAACATTGTTGACAGATTCTCACCTCCCTCTAACCTTTTGGGCAGAGGCTGTGAACACCTCCAACTATGTTTTGAATAGAAGCCTGATACACAAACTAAAGGGTAAGACTCCCTATGAGTTACTCAAAGGGAAGAAACCTAAAGTAAATTATTTCAAAATTTTTGGTTGCATTTGCTTCATTCACAATAATGACAAGAAATACCTAGCTAAATTTGAAGCCAAAGCTGATGAAGGAGTGTTTCTGGGATACTCCATGACTAGCAAGGCTTATAGGGTTTTTAACAAGTGCTCAAATAAAATTGAAGAATCCATGCATGTTACATTTGATGAAACTAACATGTCTTATAAGGAGAAGGAGACTTCTACCATAAGCAATTTGCAGGAACATTCAATTTCAGAAAATCTGAAGCAGCTTACCATCACAGACAAAGGGTCATTACCTTCAACAATTCAGCAAGACACTGAACTCAGTGACAATGAAGAGGAACCTCAGGGTTTGGAAAGCTCAAATGGTCAACAAATTGAGGAACCAGTTGTTGTTCCACAAGAGGAAACAACAACACAGGTTGATGCATCATCAACACCCCTTGTTGATTTAGTAACATCAAGAGATCACCCAATTTCACAAGTAATTGGAGATATCTCAGTAGGTGTGCAAACAAGGAATCAAGTTAATCAAAATATTATGCACACTTGCTTTCTTTCTCAAATTGAGCCTCAAACCATACAAGATGCAGAGCAAGATCCAAACTGGATCATTGCAATGCAAGAAGAGTTGAATCAATTTGAAAGGAATAAAGTTTGGGAATTAGTACCAAGACCAAGAAACCAGCAAATTGTTGGAACCAAATGGGTATTCAGGAACAAGTTGGATGATCAAGGAATAATTGTGAGAAACAAGGCAAGACTTGTTGCACAAGGATATTGCCAAGAAGAAGGAATTGATTATGACCAAACCTTTGCACCAGTTGCAAGGTTGGAGGCCATAAGAATCTTTCTTGCATATGCAGCTCACAAGAGATTCAAGGTATATCAAATGGATGTCAAGAGTTCTTTTCTCAATGGAGACATCAAGGAAGAGGTTTATGTAAAGCAACCTCCAGGTTTTATCTCTCCAACCTTTCCTGATCATGTTTTTAAACTGCATAAAGCCTTATATGGTCTCAAGCAAGCCCCTAGAGCTTGGTATGAGACCTTAGCTTGTTTTTTGTTGGAAAATGATTTTAAAAGGGGTAGAGTAGACCAAACTCTCTTTGTTAGAACCCATAGGTCCCATACCCTACTAGTACAAGTTTATGTAGACGACATCATATTTGGGTCTACTGATTCAAACTTATGCAAAAAGTTCTCACAACTTATGCACTCAAAGTTTGAAATGAGTAGCATGGGTGAGCTTGCTTTCTTTCTAGGATTGCAAGTTAAACAACATGTGGATGGCATTTTCATTTCTCAAACCAAGTATGCAAGAGAACTGGTTAAGAAATTTGGAATGTCTGAAGCATCCTCTATGAAAACACCTATGCCTACAAATGCTGTTTTAGATGCTGATGAATCTGGAAAACCAGTTGATCAGACAAGCTATAGAGCAATCATTGGCTCATTACTTTATCTAACAGCTACTAGACCAGATATAATGTTTGCCACATGCATTTGTGCTAGATTCCAAGTAAGCCCTAGAGAGTCCCACCTCACATTAGTTAAGAGGATTCTTAGGTATGTAAAAAGCTGTCCTAATCTAGGTCTCTGGTATCCACATGACTCAGGATTTGATCTAACTGGATTTTCAGATTCTGATTATGCTGGATGTAGAGTAGACAGGAAAAGCACCAGTGGAACTTGTCAATTCCTTGGTAATAGACTTGTCTCCTGGTTCTATAAGAAACAAACCTCTGTGTCCACATCAACTGCTGAAGCTGAATACATGGCTGCAGGCAGTTGTTGCTCACAGATTTTGTGGATTCAAAACCAGCTCCTAGACTATGGCTACAACTTAGAGATGTCTAAAATCTTTTGTGATAATACCAGTGCAATATCAATTGCTCAAAATCCAGTTCTCCATAGTAGGACCAAGCACATAGAAATCAGACATCACTTCTTAAGGGATAATGTAGAAAAGAAGAAAATTGCACTAGAATACATTTCCACTGAACTACAAAGAGGAGATATTTTCACCAAGCCCTTGGATGAAAAGAAGCACTTCTTCTTCCTCAATTAGTTGGGAATGCTAGATGGAGACAGCATAAATTAAAACTCCAAGATTTTGAAACCCCTAATTAACAGGAATAGGAAAAATTTCATTTTAAAATTCCTCTGTCTGAGTGGTTTCTTTGAGCTCTGAACTAAGCTTGACGCTGCGTCGAACGGAGATCGACGGTCCGTCGCCCTCAAAAGCGTCGAATGTCGAACTCAGCTTCTAGCGTCGAACTAAGTTCACAGCTTCCTGGCTTCTTGAGTTTCTTTCTCTCCGGACGACGTCTTCATTCAACGTCGACCTGAGCTCGACGTATAGCATCAGCCCAAGCGTCGAACGTCGACCTAAGCTGCACGCTGTTGAGTCATTTCAGTTCTCCTAGAGCCTTAGAGCGTCGAACTGAGCTCGACGTTCTTTCCTTTTCTGCGTCGAACCATAAGTATAAAATCATTTTTCTCCGTCGTTCGCAGTTGCGCTTTCATATTTTCTGCTCAAGCTTTCTCACTCCAAATACTTTACTCTTGATCTTGGAAGGTATTTTTTTTGCAGGAAAATGGCAATCACTGCAGGTGCTTTGGCGGCCATGAAGTTCGATTCAGGCTTCGACATCGACTTCGACTCATTTGATGGATCACCACAGTACTTTCTGGATATTCTGGAACTTTTCAAGGAGCAGCACCTGGTCAACTTTATGTCAACCAGGATCCCTCTTCCAGAGCTGGAGATCAAAGAATGGACCCTTACAGCAGTTAACTCAGATAACAATACTTTGACCGGGCAAATTTCAGGAAATGAGGTAGCTATATCACCCCAAATAATCTCAGAAGTTTTCAGTTTTGCTGCTGGAGATGATGGAATAGAACTCTCTGTGGAAGAGTATGCTTTGATGCTGGACAGGATGGGACATGCTGCTGGTAACCCCTCTAAACTCCTAAAAGTTAACCTAGCTATGGAGTATAGGTTGTTAGCAGACATCACAGGCAAAGTAATCTGTGCAAAGAGGACTGCACATGATGCCATTACTAGGCATCAGTTTTGCCTTATGGCTGCAATCTTGGATAAGAAACATCCCAACTGGGGATTGATTGTTTTTGAAATGATTAAGAAGAAATTGGATAAGAACTCTGTCCACTTTGGAAGGGTTCTTGGGTTGATTCTGAACCACTGCTGCCCCCAGCTGCTTGTATCCTCAAAGAAGCACATCAATGCTTCCAAGAGGCTCACTTGTGCACTGATTGGCAAGTGGGACAGAAAAATTGTGAATCCCAGGGCAGCAGCAGCAGCAATGAGGACTTCTGCAGACACCAGGACTGTAGAGGTCACTCTCCCTCAGTCCACTGGTCCAGAAGCAGGGAATTTTCCATCCCCCTCCCTCTCCCTCCCATCCACCTTCATCCCCTCAACAACAATCCTCTCATCCACTCAACCCATCCCTTCATCCATCTCTACTATTGCATCCTCCCTTCCCCCACACACAACTTTCCTTCCCATAAGCTTGGATTCCTCATCTCATGAGGATCTCTTCTCCTTTGACATTCATGAAGACTCCTTCATGGATGCCTCTACCTCCTCTCATCATGACTTCCATCATTCATCAACTTTTTCAGAACTGCTCTTTTCCTCCATCCATGAACCAGTTACACCTCCCTTGTCTGCACCACCCTCAACATCTTTTACTTTTACATTTTCTGCTACTCCCTCTACCTCTACTCAAGTCCCACTTGAGCAAGTAGCTCTCCTGCCCTTGGCCAATCAAATTTTTGACCTTTTGGCCCCTAGGCTCTCCTCCCTCTTGGATGCCAAGCTGGCTCCTCTTCTCCTTTCCCTGAGAACTCTCTCTGCCTCTGTCTCCTCCCTCTCCTCTCATCTGGCATGCCCTTCTTCTGGGGGCCTAGAGTCAGCTGCCACTGATTCTAGGCAGGGGGAGATGTCAGCAGAAGAAGAGCTGCATCCTTCATCAGTTCAGCTTGTACAGACTTGTTCAGAGACAGTCTCAGCAGCAGAAGTTCAGATAGCATCTGAGGCTCCTCCTCAAAATTCAGAACAGCTTCAAGAAGACCTGTCTAGGGCTATTATCCCTTTTCAGAAGACCCTGATCCCTGATGTAGCAGTGGTAGCAGTGGCTCCTGCTAGTGTTGAAGTTGAAACAATAGTAGCTGTTGAAACTTCAGGTGAAGTAATTGAGACACCTGATGCAGTTGAGACCCATGTCTCCCAAGGCCTTCAGGAACCAGCCTCTTCAGTCTCTATGGCTCCTGAGGCTATTCCCTCTTCTGCAGTGGTAGACTCCTCCTCCCCTCTGACAGCAGATCTTCCTCCAGTCACCTCCTCCTCAGCAGCTCCAGCCTCCATCACTTTTCCTATCTCCAAAAGACAGTACATAGATCCCTATGATGAATCTCAGAGCTCAGAAGATGAGTTTGCCACTGATTCTGATGACTCCTCTGCAACCATTGCAAGGAAGAGGAAAGCAAGATCAAAAGCTTTGAAAAGAGTTCCAATGGCTAGAGCCACAGACCATGACATCCCCTATTACATCAAATACAACTGTGAAATTACAGAGCGATGGATGCAGTATTCTCAAAACCAAAGAAAGGCAATGAAGAAGAAAAGAAAGTTTAATGAAGGCCCCTCCAAGCCTGTCCATCAGCCTCCACCTCCACCTCCTCCAGATGCAGGTGCCGGTGCAAGTCTATCCTCCAATCCAGCCCCATCATCTCTACATGGAAAGACCTATCAATCAAGAAGATCCCAAGGAGATAGTCAGCAAAGGGGAAATCAGCAAAGAGGACACAACAGAGGCAGGCAGTCCAGAGGAAGATCAGGTTCTCAACCTTATCAAAGGGGAAGATCCATTGATCCAACCTATGGTCCCTATCCTTACAGACCTAGAGCTGACCTCACCCCAAGAACTACCCAAGAACTCTCCTCCAATAGATTTGAACCAGCAGTACCTTTTGAAGATCCCACCAAAACTCCAGCTTACTGGAAAGCTAGAATGTCTGAGATGGCTGCTCTAAATGAGATTAACAAAGCTAGAGAAAGAGGTTTGGACACCTCTCACATCAGCACAATGTCAGACCAAAGGAGAGAGGAATTGGAGAAATATAATTCAAAGAAGTTCTTTGACTCAGACAGATATATGCAACTCCATCCTGCAGCTGTACCACCTAGTGCAAGAGATCAAAAATCCTTAGGTGCAGCTGATGATTACAGATCCAAGAAGGAGGCTTCAAATCCTAATAGAGAAATTATCTTCAAGAAAGGTGATCAAGACAAAGTCCCACAGGAAAAGTAAAGTAAGGTGTTTTAATTCTTTCTATCTGCTGGATACAGGACATTCAAACATTACTGCTGCTATATAGTGTTTTATATATGCTACTTTTTTTATTCTGTCATATGTCTGGTTGTATTGTATTGAATTGTATTTTTGCTTTACTTCTCTTTGAATCCCTAAATTCATGTAAATAGTAATCCTAATCCAAATAGGGGGAGATTGTTGGAACACCCTATTACTATTTGGATCAGGATGACTATATTTCTATAGGGATTTTGTGTTGTGACCTCCTTGTTGTTATAAAGGTCACTTAGGCTAGATAGAGTAACTCTCAGCTCGACGCAGAGTCGACTTCAGCTCGACGCAGAGTCGATCTCAGCTCGACGCAGAGTCGACCTCAGCTCGACGCAGAGTCGATCTCAGCTCGACGCAGAGTCGACCTCAACTCGACGTGGAGTCGACCTCAGCTCGACGTTCCGTCGAACCCAGTTCTGCTTACAGAAAACACTCTCTGGCCGATGTGTGTCGTGCTCAGATCGACGTTTCACTATGAGCTCGACGTTTTCCAGACTTCCGTCAGTTTTGAATAGGAATTCAAATTCCTTCTGTCTGACAATTAATGCTGAAGATTTGTTGGCCGTTACAGCATATCTGGTGCATGGCTCAAGGAATTTTCTAAGGAATGTCTGTCTGACATTTCCTTTGAGGCATGGACATTTAAGGAAAGCATTTAATGCTGTCTGCCAACGGCTATCAAAGAAAAAGGAAGAAGAAGACTCAGATATATTATTCATTCAGCTAGACAGAGAGACAAGAGAACAACAATACAGGACTTCAGCTGCTCTCTCTCTGTGATATTGTTTTTGAAAGCTCATTCACAGGAATTCTGATTGCTTTAGACATAACCATCCAACTTTCTTGGATCATCTCTTGCTGGAGCAAATCAGATCTTTGAAGACCTGTCACCCTTGTGCAGAGCTCCTCTTCCTGAACTACTTCTTGATCTCAGGGGGAGCTTTGACAACATCTACAGATCCACTTTGCTTCTCTCTACTTGTTGATAGAGAAGACATCATCACCTCTTTTTCTTTTTCTTTCTGTACAGGGTTTTAACTCCCTTCAAAAGTTACTTTTGGTTTTGCTGAAACCTGGTCAAAATCAGCTCCTTTGGTTTGTGAGAACCTGGTCAAAAACTCTCTGGTGCTCAAGACACCTGATCAACTCTTCTTGAAGTGGATTCCTATCAAGGGTGATAGAAGAGTGGACTACCCAGGATTTTGGGGAACCACTATAGCTCCTTGTGTCGTCTGGATTGCTTGTTTCTTTGTGTTTTGCTTTGTGCTGTGAATTTCTTTTTACTCTGATTATTTGCTATAGCACCATACACTAAGTAAATATAAACTTTCTCTCCACTCAAGTTTTTATTTGCAAAACTATTTTAAATAACTCTATTCACCCCCCCTCTAGAGTTAGGATTGATCTTATCCTGCACTTTCACTTTTGATGAAACCAAGTACAGAAGCATAATTGGGTCCTTGCTCTACCTCACTGCAAGTAGACCAGATATAATGTTCTCAACATGTGTATGTGCTAGATTTCAGGTGAACTCTAAGGAATCTCACTACATCGCTGCAAAGCGAATCTTGAGATATCTCAAAGGTACACCAAATCTTGGCTTATGGTACCCAAGAAGTAATGATAGTGAACTAATTGGATTTTCAGATGCAGACTTTGCAGGTAGTAAAGATGACAGGAAAAGTACCTCCGGGACTTGCCAATTTCTCGGAAGGAGACTCATTTCCTGGAGCAGTAAGAAACAGAACTGTGTAGCCATCTCAACGGCTGAATCAGAGTACATCTCTGCAGGCAGCTATTGTGCACAGCTCTTATGGATCAAGAATCAGTTTGAAGACTACAACATGAAGTTCCAGAACATTCCCTTGTTCTGTGACTCTTCCAGCACTATAGCAATAGCCAACAACCCAGTCTCCCACAGCCGGACCAAGCACATAGAGCTTCGCTATCATTTCATCCGGGAGCATGTGGAAAATGGAGACATAGATCTACAATATGTCTCCACAGACAGGCAAGTTGCAGATATATTCACCAAGCCGCTGGACAAGTCCAAATTCTCGTTCTTCAAAACTGAGCTTGGAATGCTCAACAAAGAAGATCAGTGATGGACTCTCAAGATTAAGAAGATAACAGTAGTGTTGGCTGCTCAGAGGTACAATTTTCAGTGGCAACAGAAATCTATCAGGGGAATTCCTTCAAGTATTAGAGACTCGAGCATAGTTAGACTTACACGAGTAAACGGCTAATACTCGAGTAAAAAGTTTTACATATTCGAGTAATCCAAAAGATACTCGTGTATGAACTTTACATACTCGAGTATTCCAAAAGATACTCGTGAATGACGTTTACCTACTCGAGTATGTTTTATAGAATACTCGTGTATGTTGTTACCTACTCGAGTATACTAAGCCTAATACTCGTGTATGCTGCCATCTTCTACTCGAGTACTCGAACTTTCTGGAATTCAAAATCTTCTATTCGCACCGAGCCACTTGCCGCCTCATACAGGTTTGACTGTATACTTAGTTATTCTTAAACCTAAATTAGGATTACTTATATATATATACAAAACGAAAAATCATTTCCACTTCTCATTCACTCGAGTAGCCGCCGACCTCTCGTATTCCCGAAATCACTGTTCTTCGTCTTCCTTCGCCGCAAGCTTTCCGAATCGCAGATGGCACCTCCTTCCTCGAAAATCGGAATAGGCTCCGAACTCGTCCCAGAGGGCATTGCTGACCTTTCCGATGACTTTCGCAACCTCCTGATCTTGTTAGACACCGCCGGATTAACTTTCCTCCTCCAGACGTCGTGCAGAGCAATAATCCCCGCAGTTGAAGAATTCTACAGAAACCTAAAGGTCAAAAGGAATGGGAAAGTTCTGAAAACAAAGGTCAGTGGGATCAAGATCCGTCTCGATAAAACCTCTATGTCCACGTTGCTCCGACTTCCTGTAGTCGATGAAGAAGACGACCTAACTCCTGAAGATTCCGACCGGACTGCTCTGTACTGTGGAGTGGATCCAGAATGTGATACTTTTAGCCGGGCCGATTGCAACAGAGAAGGGAATTTCTTAATTGATGTAATCTCAAAAGTTATCTTATGCAAGACCTACTCGATCAGAGAAATCTCACACAACATGTTTGCCATCATGCAAGCCATAGTCTGCAGGAAAAAGTTCCAGTTTGGAATGATGTTACTGGAAAAGATTCAGGGAAGCGTCAAGCAACCAAATTTTGCAAGGATCATCTCTCTCCTTCTCCATGAGATAAATCCTCAAGTGTTTGACCTCTCCAACGGTACTCCCCTCCATCACATAAAAAAGGTCACCCTCTCCTCTATACAAAGATATGAGATAAAGCTTCAGAACACTGCTCAAACCTCTAAGGCCTCACAAGCAGCAGATGCTCCCAGAAATCAGGCTGTGATCAGGACTCCATCTCCTCCTCAACATCAAATTGCTGACACTCTGGGTGCAGTAATTGAGGGGGAGCCTGCCTCATCCACCCCTCAGGTACAGACTTCAGAACTACCAGTCCACACTGTCAGAGATCCTTCTCCACCATCCTTTCCAGATCTCCAGATATCCTCAGAAGCTCTAAGTCAGCCAGAAACCCAGGTTCAGGAGGAGCCTCTATCATCAGCTGCAGACATAGCAAGCATGATTGAAGAACTGAGAGATACCAGTCCCCCTCCTCCAGCAGATACTGTAAGTCATGATAAAGAACCTGAGCTAACAGAAGAACAGATCCCTGCAGTAGAACCCTCTCCATCCCCTGCTCACTCTCCCTTAGCTGCAGCAGATCTTCATGATGGTATCATCCTGTCCGATGACGAGGAGGATTCCCCAGAACCAGTTGACCCTCCTCTGAGGACACTTGACTTCTCTCTCCCCTCCTTCTCTGACCCTTGTGATTCTATAGAGATAATTCCAACCAAGAGAGCTGTGAGCTCAGTGATTGTGGAAGAGATCCCCCCTTGGACTGCTCCTGCTCCCTCAGTCCCTGCATCAACCTCAGCCCCTTCCTTTTCTTCCTCTTCAGATCTTGTAAGCAAGATTGAGCTTATGCTCAAAGAACAGAGAGATTACTTTGATGCCTCTCTGCAGTCAGTCACCTCCAAGGTCTCTGCTCTTGAAAAGGAGATGAGCAGAGGCTTTGCTGAAATTCAAGCAAACACTGACACACTCAAGCAGCTGTTCAAGATTGGAGGCAAAGCAATAGATCACACCATCACAAGCATAGGTGAGCTGAGGAATCAGGCAGAGACAGTAGCTCACAATCAGCTCAAGCTAGATGAGAGAGCTGAAACTAATGTTGTGAAAGTATGTAATGAAGTGAGCACCTTCAGAGATGAAGCAATTGCCCAACTATCCATAGATATCAGCAAGGGGGAGAAGATTGTAAAAGAACAAGTTGAAAAGCTCTCTGAACAAGCTGAAGCTCAAATTAAACAACTATCTACCCAATCTCAAGATGCTGTAAGTGATCTTGTAAAAGGATTGAAAGAATCTATTCTTTCCCAGCTCTAGTCTGTAAAATTCTATACCTATGACACTGCTGTCTGGCTGCATAATCAGAACTTTCCTGAGTTTCAACTGAACCCCTCCATCATACCTCAACATCTAGATCCTCTTGCAGAACAGCCTCCAACAGATGATTCAGCTCAAGCAACCTTTCAAGGAGGTGTGCCAGTCTTCTCACCCAGACCTGAGGGTGATGTGACTGAGCCTCCCCTATCCTATACTGAGACATGGCAAGATGATTTTCCACAAAGTTCTCAAGGTCCCTCAAAGAAGAAAAGAAAATATGGTGACGACGCTTCTGCCAGCCGTTCTGCACCCAGGAAAGATCCAGCTTTTGAAGGTAGACCACCTATTGTACATGCTGAAGTGTGGAGTCCTACCTCTAAGTCTCTAATTCTTGATACCTTGAGGTTAGTGACAGATCTTGGTGAGAATAGAGATAACCACTACAGTTATTCAGAATGGAAAGCCTATGAAGCATCTCAGATAAAGATCAGGCTCCATGACAGGAATTGGGGGCACAACAACCCAGCTGCTCCTCCTAGGCCCAGGACTTACTTTCCTAAACCTTTCAGTTACCTAGAGAGGCAAGAGCTGAAGAGAGAAAGGATGAACAAAGAAGCCCCTTCTTGAGTTGATATGAGAGTGTGGAAATGGACCTTTGATTTGTTTAAAACATTTATATATATATATATTTAATTCTGATTATGGCAATGTTTTTGTTTACCCTGCTTTAACATCAGCTTATTCTCTTTTTATATGTATGTTGTTCTTTTACTCTAAGTAATTCATCTTAGTTTAGAGGGTGCTGACATCTACAAATAGGGGGAGATTGTTGGGATTTGTCTCCACAATACCTCAGATTTGTAGGAGGTCAGACCTTGAACTAAGATGAATTAAGATGTATTTGATGGTGTGTTTGAGTTGTATGTGTGCAGGTTCTCATTGCCAAGTGTAGACCAATGTCAGTCTATAATGGGTCACCAAACACAGGACCATGCAATGTAATCCCTCATTGTGTGATTCAAAGTGTTGGCCCATGTATAGCCTCTCTATTGGGATACACTTCTCATTCATGCACTTGGATTGATGGACAGATGCATTAAAGCTAATTTCCTCAGAAATATATTTCTAAGTCCTTTTCATACTCGAGTATCAGACTTAATACTCGAGTAGTTAGTTAGTCACTCGAGTAAGTTCTTTTCATACTCGAGTAAGTGACTTAGTCACTCGAGTAAATCATATATCATACTCGAGTAGATCCATTTCTTCTCTTCTCTGAAAGTTCAAGTATTCATACTCGAGTAACTGCTTTTCATACTCGAGTAAGTGTTTCTTATACTCGAGTAATTGATTTTCATACTCGAGTAAGTGAATGTTTTCCCGAGTAACTTTCTATACATACTCGAGTAATTTCTTTCCCTTCACTCGAGTGTCTTCAACTCTTTCACTCGAGTAGTTCTTCGTTCTCTGTCTAAAGAAAATTCTCTTAAGTCCTATTACTCGAGTATTTACTCTGATACTCGAGTAGTTCCCTTTCACTCGAGTAAGTTCTTTTCTGATACTCGAGTAGTTTAAGTTTCACTCGAGTAGATTTCTCTTCTTATACTCGAGTATACTTCTCATTGCCACTCGAGTATCTAACTTCTCATACTCGAGTATATCTTGTCTCTAACTCGAGTATAGTATATCCATTATTCCAGAATTTCTCTAAGTACAATTTCGCCATGTGTATTTTGAATCGGTTATTTCTGATTGGTCCACGTGTCATCCCTAATTAAGATTATGACCGTTGGAGTCCACCTATAAATAGGTCCTTTCAGATTTGACTAAACAAGATTACAGAGATATTCATTTTACGAAAGAAAAAGAAAGTCCGTGAACCCTAATTTCTCACGCCGCCATTGACGTTCACGGAAGAAGAAGTTCTGGATCGCCGATCTCTGTCTTCAACGATTGTTTCTCCAGCGATCCAGACAAAAGTGAATCACTCGATCTCGCCGAGCCTCAAAGATTTCAGATCTATCTTCTCGATCGAGGTGATTCTAGTTTTCAGATTCGTGGATCTCTCTCAAGTTGTCTTCAACCTTTTCTGATCAAGCCAAAGTTCTTAAAGAAAAAGACTGTCAAGATCCAGATCTGAGATTTTATTATTGGTTGTATTTTATTTTTCAAACCAAGTTTCATTGTAGGAGGTTTTCTCCGAGATTAGTAGGAAGACCTTTTCTTCCGAGTTTTGTAGATCCGATTTGGATCGAGATTTGTAGGAACGTGGTTCTGAGGTGTAGGATTGTTTTCAATCCGAGATAGTGGAGTAGCCGAGTCTAGTGATTTGCTAGATCGGTGAGGAAAGTGGACGTACCCAAGGTTGGGGAACCACTATAAATCTCTTGTCGTCTGTGATTGCTTGATGTGTGCTGTGTTAGTTTTTAATTCCGCATTTGACACGCATTTCACCTATTCACCCCCCTCTAGGTGATTTAGGCTAACAACTTAGACCTCTCAAAAGGAGAGCCATTTCCAAATTTATAACCGCTATCGTCGGGCGATATCCTAATTTAGCGCTTCCTTTTCTGGCAACCCATCCATTCGATCAGTCTACAGTTTGCTGACGTGTCAATATCTATGTTATTTCCAGCGATAGTAGCAATGTAACACCTCCATCCGTCACATGGGATATAACAGAAGGTCCGGCCGGGGCCCCACGCCATATTCCACGGACAGTCAGCGGACTTACATATTAATAGCAAAAATATTATGATTCCATATCGAAACCTAACATAGAGCATTCTAGCGGAAGCTTTTAAGTAAGTTAGAAGAACCCATCACAGAACATGAATGTCCACTAATACCCAATGCAGGAATGAAAGTACAAATACACATAGAGTCTTGGCCTTAACACCTTACAACATTCAACTTGAATTAAAGTGTTTTACATACTTCAGCACGCAGGCCGACCATACATGAAAATAGTAAAAGTAAACACTTCGCCTTGCCTTCAAGCGTAAGCACAACATCAAGGGCTTTAGCCCTCTACTTGCCACTTGGCTCACCTGTTCTTGTATAAGAACAATCCACTGAATGGTTGCAAAATAAGGCAATGATCAGCTAAAGCTGACCAAATTATAACGACCCCACCCCTTACTCGGGGCGGCAGAGCTCCTTCCCTGCAAAGTATTAGAAAACCAAATATAGTAATGAAAGTGCAATTTAAGCACACTTTACCACAGGCATAGGCACGAATGGCCACACACCTTGTGCACTCAGGGCACATTCTTGGTGTCCGGATAAAAGCCAGGGCCCACCACCGTTCATAAGACGCAAATAAACATGAGCATTTAGTAGTCTTTATGGACCGCGCAGGGCCTAAGACCCGTAAATATGTCTGTAACAGGCATCACTACCCACAGACGCACCACAAAGCTATTGGGTAGGTTCAGCCCTTTCCCGTTTCTCACATCACCGGGAAAAAACTACCGCGATGCGGGCCGGCCTCCCCATTCCCACTCTTTTAGTCAAAACATAACCTTGTTATGCTATATGGGTGGCTCGCAGGCCACCTAGATGGTCTCCCACAGCTCTCAGCCCCACATCTCAAGCCCCAGGTCTTCACAACACAGGCCACAAACAAATCAAGGAGCTATCGACTGCAGTAGTACTACCGCCATATGGTATCTGGCAAAAATTTCATTCTACCCAGTTTTTTGAGTGCTCCTTTGAGTTAGCCCCCAAGGTTCCTAGCTGCAATCTACCGTGTAGAAACCCGAAAAACAAACATCACAGAGTCTTCTACGGATAATACAAGTATAATGAAAACATCACCAATCCAGACTAACCTGTCCAGATGGGCTTCACACACCATGCCTATGTTTGTACTTCAATTCCGAACTCTATATGAAAAACTACGAGGATATACCGTATCTACCCGAAAGAAAAACCGCACACTCACCACACACTCGTGGGAGAGGGTTTCCTATGCAAAGGAAGAGGACTTCACATGTCCAAGTTGAGAATCGTTACCCTTTGCACTCTCTTCGGTGCCATACCAAAAATCTAGACGGATGAACGCGACCACAACAATCTTGCCTCCATAGATCCGGACTTGGCTTGCGAATTGGAACTCTAGAATTTCAACGTTGGCGAAATTTACCCTCCGGCGCCCCTGCTCCTCCTCCAAGAAAACCAGGAAAACTCCTCACTCCAAAAGAAATGAAGTGAAAATGGCAAAAATCAGGTATATAAATAAAGCTACCGCCACGCGGTAACTAGCTATCGCCGTGCGGTGCCTTAATTCAACGGCTCATTTCGAGTGCAACCGCCCAAGCCCTCCAAAAATAGGCCGACAAGTGGCCAATACCGTTTCGGTTTCACTACCATCGAGCGTTAGGAAGTTAACGCCGCACGATAGAGGAATCGGTTATGACATGACACCAGACGCTAACGCCGCACGCTAACTTCTACCGACGTGCGATATGATCTCGAGAACCATAGCAAATAAATTGACCCATCTATCGCCAACGGTAACTTTATCGCCGGGCGATAGCTTCCCGAGAGGTTTGCCAGATTAAATCCCCTGCAATCGCCAGACGGTAACTATTTTTCGTCGTGTGGTAACGTCTTTCTCGAGAGATTGACGCTTTCTCGAGAGCCTGATGCTTTTGACGCAAACCCTGGAGCTACCGCCACGCGGTAACGAGATATTGTCAGGCGGTAACCCCCAGAGAAGCATCTCATGCCTCAAGAAATTTGGGGCGTTACAAATCTCCCCCACATAAATAAATTTTGTCCCGGAATTTGACTTTACGGGAAAATATAAAAAGAAGACAATGCATCTGATTACCTTAGAGAAATAGCTTAGGGAACCCCTCTCTCATAGGTTGCTCACGCTCCCAAGATAGCTCCTCTCTACCACAGTTGTACCAAAGGACCTTGACCATTCTAATGGACTTATTCTGCAGCTGCTTGACCTCTACGTCCTCGATCCGAATGGGTTTGACCTTTGTCATCAACCCACTATCGACCAACACTTAACTCGCATCAATCATATGAGTAGGCTCTTGAATGGCTTTCCGTAGCACTGAGATGTGAAATACATCGTGCAGACCGCTAAACTCCACTGAAAGAGCCAAATGATAGGCGGCTTCACCAATCCGCTCCAAGGTCTCAAAAGGCCCAACATACCTCGGACTAAGCCTCTTTAAGCATCGAATTCTTGATACACCCTTAAATGGTTTTATCTTGAGGTATACCCAATCGCCCACCAAAAACTCCACTTCCGATGCTTGACATTGTAGTACTTGGCCTGCCTATCTTGAGAAATCAGTAGCCATTCTCGAATAAACCGAATCATTGAAGTAGCATCTTCAACGTCCCTTTGCATGTACAACTTCGATTCTCCCGTTTCTACCCAAGCAAATGGCGTACAACACCTCTTTCCGTACAGAGCCTCAAAAGGTACCATCTGAATGCTGGCTTGGTAGCTATTAATATACGCGAACTCAATCATAAAAGATGGTCCTCCCACCTTTTCCCAAAATCCAAAGCACACATGTGAAGCATATATTCCATCAACCTGTTCACCCTTTCAGTCTGACCATCTATCTGTGGGTGAAAAGCTGTGCTGAAGTTCAACTTGGTACCTAACAACTGATGAATGAGCCTCCAATCGTTAGATGTGAAACGAATATCTCGGTCACTAACGATGATCCGGGGTACGCCGTGCAAACAAACTATGTTGTCAACATAAAGCTTTGTTAGTTTCTCTACTGAATCATCCTTCCTATTGGGTATGAAGTGTGACACCTTCGTTTAACGATCACCCAAGTGGAATCATTCCCCTTAAGCGATCTCAGCAAACCGTGCACAAAATCCATGGAGATGTCATCAAATTTCCGCTTCGGAATAGGCAAGGACTTCAGGACTCTGCCAGGCTTCTGACATTCAGCCTTCACCAAGGCACAAGTTTGACATTTCACCATATATAATGCTATGTCTTTCTTCAGAACCGGCCACCAAAACAATTTCTTCATGTCCTTGAACATCTTGGTAGTCCTTAGGTGAATCGGGAACTTCGTAAAGTACGCCTCATACAATAATTCTTCTCGCAACATCCGCACCTTTGGGATGCACAATCGGCTGCCTTTCCACGATAACCCATCACCGACGGTAAATTGGGTATTTTACCCATACCAAGCCTCATCCATGAACCGCTTCTTACTGTCACCCAACTCCAAAGCTGTCCGAATTCGATCATCCAGGTCATATTGCACTTCTTCCGGTTCAACCGTGCTTCAACATCCGACCTCTCATCAACGTAAGAGATCTATAAGGCCTTTAAATTTCGATCAAGCCGCTCGACATGCATCATTAACCAATCATCCTGTGCGGGAGCTCCATAGCTTAATGCAACCGCAACCATATTTTCTTTCACAGGTATATAGTGTATCTTGAAAGTGTAATAACCAAGGAACTCCATCCAACTTTTGCTGAGGCATATTCAAATCCTTTTGATCTGATAGTGAAACTCAGCTAAATCACCTAGGGGGGGGGGTTGAATAGGTTATTGGTCTCTTTGTTAGTTCTTTTCTTTTCTTTTAGTTTGCTTCTTTAGTGGTTGGTTAATTTCTGCTTTCAAGATGAGTTACCCTGCACAAAGAAAACACACATATATTTATAGTTGTTCCCCAACTAGGTACATCCCCACCTATCCAACTGTCTTGTTAGACTAGGAACTTCTCCAAAATGCTCCAAAGAGCTTACACCTCAGGCCCTCAGCCTCACACTCAGGTTCTCTTCAGAACCCTACCTCAGAACCATAAAGGTACCTACCTCAGAGACCTGCAGTGCTCCTATAGCTTAGTGGTACTCAAACCACCTACCTCAGCATTATATCTAAGGCCTACATCTCAGGCTTTTCAGCCCTATAAATCAGGCACAAGGACCTACTCTCAAAGTATTGCAGCACTCCTACAACTCAGATCCACAAGGATCCTACAAGACATAAATGGGTTGATGAGGTTCTTGATTGAACACAAGAGGAATTCCTCTGTGTAGATCAACCTTGGGTGAGTTAGAATAAGCCCCCACTATGAAAACAGGAAAGTTTTCATGTGTCAACTTTATTGGACTAAGAGCACCTTAGTCCTTACTACTTCACAGCAACAAGTTTATCCACTTAAGCTGGAAGAGACTTGCAGAGTACTATTATGCCCCTTTCTGAACTGATCCAAAGGTTCTGCTCTCTCCTCTTCAGAGCAACAATGATGTAGAAGCTTTGGCTTATGCTGGAAGCAACTAGCAGATCAGCTACTCTTCTCTTTTCTAAACTTAGCTAACTGCTCTTCTCTAACTTCTTCTTCACAGCTCCTCAAGAGAGTGTTCTTTGGAATGTATTGGTTGGATCTGTGAAGCTTCTATAGCAAGGGTTGGCCCTTGCTGCTATCTCTTTCTCAGAGAATACCCTTGAGCTTTCTAGCTGATGCAGATGAAGATGGCACCAACAATCTTGCCGTTAAAGATGTTGATCTCAACAACTAACTTGCTCTTTTTCTTGCTGACTTGAGCTTCCTGTTCTTCAGCTCCACAACAATGGCGGAGAAGAAGGACTTCTGTCACAGTTGTATTGTCCTGTAAAGAGCATTTCCTTTTATTTATTGAAACCCAATGGCACTTTTAGTAGTGGGCCACACACTTTTAATGTTGGCTGCATTTTGCTTTAACGCCAACTATCATACAATAGGCCTGTGATAACATTTGTCGCGTAATGTAGCCATCCCGCCACTTATTTGAAATATGTTGACTTGTTGACTTGCTGACGTCACCAGCTATGGACTTAGCCAAAAATCAAGCAACATTAGCATTGACGTTGAGTGAGTAAGCATCACACAACGCCAAAACACTTAAACATATTTACTGTCTCTTAGCGTTGAGTGAGTAACCTTCACTCAACGCCAAACTACTTAGAATATAAATCTATTTCTAGGCATTGAGAGCATTGAGTGAACATCCCTCACTCAATGTCATCTTCCTTAGCCATATTTCTGCTTCTTCAGTAACTTAAGAGTTGAGAGCATTGAGTGAACATGCCTCACTCAATGTTATTTACTGGAACTCGTTCCTGCATAAGGGCATTGAGAGCATTGAGTGAGCACGCCTCACTCAACGCTTTTTGCCTTAGCCAAAATCCTTAACTTAGTTTGACGAACTGAACTGAGTTCGACGAAAGGGACGCTCTGCTCGATGAATGGCCAAAATCTTTCTGCAACTAAGGCATTGAGAGAATTGAGTGAGATAGCCTCATTCAGCTCTTTTTGCCTTAGCCAGAATCCTAAACTTAGTTCAATGAATTGAATTGAGTTCGACAAAAGGCAAGCTCAGCTCGACAAATTACAAAAATCTTTCTACAACTAAGGCGTTGAGAGCATTGAGTGAGCAAGCCTCACTAAATGCTTTTTGCCTTAGCTAGAACCCTGAACTTAGTTGGACCAACTGAACTGAGTTTGACGAAAGGCGAGCTCAGCTCGACGAACTCTGACCTTAATTCGACTAGTTCAATTTACAGCCTTTTTACTGTATGGCGTTGATTGTGTCTTCCTCACTCAATGACAAAACACTTTGCCATATTTCTCTTTAGTATCATGGCGTTGAGTGAGTTGACTTCACTCAATGCCTGTGGACATAGCCATATTTCAGCTCATTCCAACTTAGGCTATTACTCCTTTATCCTGACTCACAACATTTTGCTGTATAGAATTAAGTGAGTTGACTGCACTCAACGCCTGTGGACTTAGTCATTTTCTCAGCTTTCCACTATATGACTTTGACTGTATATGCTTCACTCAGCGCTATAAGTCATCTGGCGTTGAGTGATTTACCTTCACTCAATGTGTGTGGACTTAGACAGATTTCTGTCAGCCCACACATTAGGTAAGTGTTTACTTGACTTAGCCACTTAGGCTACCTGTCCCATCATTGCTTATCAGGACAATCTACAATCATTAATCTTGAACACAAGTTATATCATAATATGTGTATACATTATTTGCTGGTCCTTCTTCAAATTCAGGACATTGGGATCAATGGACCGAACAATCTCCCCCTATTTGAATAAGTCCAAAACCTAAGACAAAGTATACACTAACATATTTATGTTATAAATATATAAAACACATCATCACAGAATAATTCAGATCAATCATAGACATAGCAAATGATGTAAAAGATAAGTACAAAAATCATAACAATTAATGAGTTAGACAGATTATAATTATAGCAAATGATTGTACTATTTAATCATATAGGGAATAAATGTTTGTACAATCTACATAAAGTGTTACATCCCTAGCCCTATAAGCTGAACCAGAAACATTTTAAGTGTCAGGTTCCCTTATCATAATCCCACTGCTTCTGGATTTCTTTGTCGTCTTGTCTTCAACACCAGCTATCTTCTTTCCTTTCTTATCAGCATCATTAGCAGCCTTAGCCTTAGTAGCTCCAGATTCAGCTTCAGCTTTATCCTATTGTCTCTCAAAATAGCTGAAGGGCTTGGGGAAGTATTTGGATGGTTCCACAATATCAGGAGTGAGAAGATTTGCCTTTTTGTTCCTCTAAAAAATCCTTCTTTCTGTGTAACGCCCCAAAACTCAATTTAGAAATGTTAGTGGTTTAAGGTCGGTTGGTGCCTGAGTAGCTTCACACGACCTGAGAAACGGGCATGTCTAGGGTCGTGTCCTGCTTTATGTTGTTAAGGCAGTATTGAGTGTGGCACACGGCCTGTGACACCGGCGTGTCAAGGGCCATGTCCTTCTCTGTCTTTGGCCAGTCTATGACGACATATGAACACGGGCGTGTCCGAAGATGTGTCTGGCACACAGCCTGTGACATGGGCGTGTCATAGGGCCGTGTCCTGGTCGGGGCGCGATGGTTTCCTGTGTCGCTTGAGGAACACGCCCAGTGACACGGGCGTGCCATAAGCTAAAGGGTGTGTCAAGCAGTAACACGGGCATGTCTGAGCCTGTGTCCTGCTCTATGTTCGACGATCGTGTTCAGATCGTTAGACACCGTCTGGAACACGGGCGTGTCACAAGCCGTGTTCAAATAAAATGATTTTCAGCGAGATTCGTGGTTGTTCATTTCCTTCAAATAGGATCCAACGGTCCAGTTATCTCCCTGCTGTTATAAGGTCGGGAGTTAGTGTTAAACCCCCATTTATCTTCGGTCTTTCTCTTTCTAAAGAGTTAGAGAGTGGGGAGAGCAAGGTAGAAGGAGGAGGAGGGACTCGGCCGCCGGTGGAGCTTCAGAGCTCCGAATCGCAAACTGAGTCCAGATCTGCAGAGGCAAGTCCGTTGCGGTGCTTTTACTCTGGCTAGTTTTCCATGGTGCCGAAGCGAACCTTTAGGGTAATGATTCTCTACTTGGACATACGAAGTCCTCTTCCTTTTTGCATAGGTAACTCCCTCTCATGAGTGAGCGGTGAGTGTGAGATTTTCCTTCGGGTAGATATGGTTTATCCCCGTCATTTTGCATTTAGAGTCTGGAATCGAAGTACGGACGTAAGCATGGTGTGTGAAGCTTTTCCAGACAAGTTGGTCTGGATCGGTGATGTTTTTATTATGCTTGTATTACCGGAGAAGACTCTGTGTTGTTTGTTTTTCGGGTTTTCTACGTGATAGATTGCAATAGGGAGCCTCGGGGACTAACTCCAAGGTGAACCCAAAAAACTGAGTAGAAGAACATTGCTGCCATCTTGATGGCCTGTGAGCCAACCGTGTACATAACCGGGTTATGTAATATTATTTGATCGAATTGGGATTCGGGGAAGCTTAACCCGCGCTTATGGCTTAAATTGTCGTAGCGGTGTGAGCAATGGGTTAGGTGGAACCGTACCCGATCTATGTGGTTCGGTTAAAGAGACCTATGGTACATGGAACTTACCGATGGCATAGATGGCGAGTCTTAGGCTTCAGCCAAAAGAGACTTTTAGCTCACGATGTTGCCTTCCTAGGGGCGGTGGTGGATCGAGTTCACCGAGAATGTTCCCTGAGAGAACGGGGTGTGTGGCCGTGCGTGCCTACGCCTGTGGTGAAGTGTGCTTAAATTTTACTTTCACTATCTTGTTTGGTTATACTAATGAAATGGAGGGAAGGATCACCGCCGCCCCGAGTAAGGGGTGGGGTCGTTATAATTTGGTCAGCTTTAGCTGACCGTTGCTTTTTTTTTATCACCATGCGGTGGATTGTTCTTATGCAGGAACAGGTGAGCAAAGTGGCAAGTAGAGGGCTGAAGCTCTCGATATTGTGCTGGCCCTTAAAGGCCAAAGCGAATGTTTACTATATTACTATTAATGTGTGGCCGGCCTACGTGCCGAAGTTTGTAAAACATGTATTGGTTAAGTAAACTCTTGTAAGGCCCTAAGGATAAGACTTTTGTGTATTTTGTTATCATTCCTACCATTGGTTGTAGTGGACATTCGTGCTTTTGCATTTGGGGTTCTTATTCTCATAACTGTTTTAAAAGCTTCCGCTAGAATGCTCTGAGTTAGAATGCGCATTCCTATTGCTATAAATTTTGTATTAATAAATAAATCCGCTAACTGTCTGTGGTATATGGCGTGGGGCCCCGGTCGGACCTTCTGTTATATTCCATGTGATGGATGGGGGTATTACAATTTGGTATCAGACTAAGGCAAAGACCTTGCTTATTAGAATTCGTGGGCAAATTCTTTTGAGGGGTGGTGAGCACATGTATGTGCGTCATCGTTATAACGTGAAATGAACCCATGAAGGTCCACTTAGGAATGAAAATACACATGTTTGAGGAACCCGCGTGTTCCAATAATTGTTTTTTGCAATTTTGTTTGGTCGCTTAATGGTGTGTTGTACGACTATAGGTGACTAGGAGTGGAAAAGTGCAGTCAAAACGACCACTTTCTGAGAAAAGTAGTGCACCCAGCGACGTGCTTGAGACCCTTCCTTCTATTGAAACCATAAGAAGGGTAGTTGAAGCGGTGTTCGCTGTGACTAATACACATCATGGAAGGAATGTGCAAACCTTTGTCCCTGAGGTGGCCTCAACGTCGGGTGGTATGATGGAGCAAATTTCATTTAGAAGACCAGCGGGTCAGCAGTTGAACATGCTTTTAGTGCAAGGTATACACTAAGTTGAGGAATATTTACAGGCGTTTCTTATGATAAGACGCTACCCAGGCTTTGAGTTGGAGAACGAGCAGTCTATGGTTGATAGATTTTACAATGGTCCTTGTGGCAAGTTGCAAGTTCTACTGCTAGGACCAAAATTATTGGGATTCCGAGCCTTGGTGGAGTCGACTAGATCTTTGAAAGAAGATTTGGGGAATGGCCACCATGTAACACCCCAGAAATCTCAAAAAGCCAAAGTGGGATTCAGGTTGGCTGACACGGCCTGAGACACGGGCGTGTCTCAGGGCGTGTCAGGTATACACGGTCTGGGACACGGACGTGTCCCAGGGCGTGTCCCTATGCTCGACGAGTACTCGAGCCCTGATCGTCGAGTGTGAAACACGGCCTGTGACACGGGCGTATCACTGGGGCGTGTTTGGCACACGGCTAGGGACACGGGCGTGTGCTTTAGCCGTGTCCTGCTCGGGTAATTTCTGAGATCGTGTTACAGGGGTGACACGGCCGGGTACACGACCGTGTACTGTGTGACACGGGCGTGTCAGGCTTGACACGAGCGTGTCATTGCCCGTGTTCTGGTTTATTTTTGGTCAGTTGTGCACCACTTCAGGAACACGGCCTGTGACACGGGCGTGTCACAACCCGTGTTCGGCCCAGGAAATCAAATTCAGGGCTGATCATAGCCGGTCATTTTCTTTGACCAAGATCCAATGGTCTGGGCTCTTCCCTGGGTTGATAAGGCCGGGATTGAAGAGGAGAAAACTCATTTGAGTTTCATCTTTCTCTTTCTAAAGTTAAGAGAGAGGGGAGAGAAAAGCAAGGAAGAAGAAGAGGAATCCGGCCGTCGGTGTTGCTGCGGTGGTCCAAATCGCGAGCCGAGTTCGGATTTACGAAGCCAAGGCTGCTACGAAGGCTTTCATCTGTCTCAATTCTCTCCATGGCTCCGAGGCGAATTCCAAGGGTAACGATTTCCGTCTTGGACATTTGATGTCCTACTTTCCTGCATTTGCATAGGGAAAATCCGTCCCCGCGAGTGTGCGGTGGGTTGTGGTGTCCCTTGGGGTACATATTTAACGTCCCCCTTGTTAGAGTCCGGAATTTGAGTACGGATCTAGGAATGCTGTGTGAAGCCCATCTGGACGTGTTGGTCTGGATTGGTGATGCTTGTTTGCATTCAGAGGAATCTCCGAGAATTTGATTGTTTTTGTGTAATCTGTGGGGCATACCTGTTGCTTGGTGCAACAGGAAGTACTGGAGGAAGTCCAGGAAATTCTGAGAGTTGGGTTCAACTCTTGTGGCCGTGGTTGCCACTTTGTGTGAGGTTGGGCCGTTGGGATGCAACTGTATATAAAGGGCTTTGTGCCGAACGGGAAAGGTGAAGCTGTACCCGCGTCAGGCCAGCCTTGCGTCTGATGATGTGAGCAACGGGATAGGCAGATCTGTACCCGCATTATGGTTGTCTAACCTTGGGTACTTAAGGCCCTATTAGGATCACATAGCAAGAGTCTACGGCTTGCGTGCCGATCAAGACTAGAATGCTCATTGGTGGGATCCGGTGTTTCCGGTACACCCGAATGTGCCCAGAGTGCACGGAGCGTCGGGACATCGTGCCGACGTTTTTGATATGTATTGACTGTGTGGTCGTGCACGTCTTGCGTTGTTTGATATATATATATCATATTGGAAAATGCTAAGCAGGGATGGAATTCCGCTGCCCCGTGCCAGGGGCAGGGTCATTATAATTGGTCAGCTGAATGCTGACCGTTGCCCTGTTTGCCACCGCTTGGTGGATTGGTTCTTGCAGGTGCTGGAGGTGCTGGTCCAAGCGGGACTTAGCGGGCTGAAGCCCAAGCTGCGTTGCTGCCCTCGAAGGCTTTGTTTTGTTTCTTCTTGTTCATATGTGGCCGGCCTGCGTGCCGATGTCTGTAAACCACACCTTGTTAAGAGAAATTTGTAAGGCCTTAAGGCCAGATACTTTGTTTGTATACATTACTATGTTTTAGTGGACAGTTCTTGTTTTGCTTGAGTTCAAGATTTCAACCGTGAAGCTTCCACTAGAATGCTCTGTGTTAGGATGCGTTGGTTTTGATATTATTTCGTAGCGTCTCCGCCTGTTGGTGGAATATGGTGTGGGGCCCCGTCCGAGCCCTCTATTATATTCTTCTTGACGGGTAGAGGTGTTACAATTTGGTATCAGCTTGTTGGTCGATCTATTCCGAATTCGCGGATGAATTCTTTTGAGAGGTGGCGAGCACGTGTCAGTGCTGTCGTTATTCATTATAACACTTAACTTGAACTCAAGAATGTCCACTTAGGAATGTAAATACACTTGTTTGTTGAACCCGTGTATTCTTATTGTATGTTTGCCGTTTTACTTGGTTGCTAAATTGTGTGTTTTACACATATAGATGACTAGAAGTGTTGCGGGTCAATCCGAACCTTAACATTCTGTAGAAAGTGCGGCACCAGCTGAGGTGCCCACACCTCCTCCATCCGCTGAAACGGTACGTTTCATCACGGAAACGGTACTTGCTGTGATGAATGCTCAGCAGGCTGGGCAGGCACGTCCTGCAGTGGTGCCAACGCATGCTGGGGTACGGCAAGAACCGGTAGAAGCTGTAGTTGATCCGCGGGCAACAGATCAACAATTGAAGCAATTCTTGAGCTTCAATCCTCCACAATTTACTGGGGCAGGGTCACCGGCCCAAGCAGAGGATTGGCTTGCAAGGATCAAGAGGATCATCAGAGCGATCAAGCTGAGGTGCCCAACGCATGCAACAGATATCGATGGAAATGGAAATTCAACGGTTAACTCAAGGAGATCGTAGTGTGGATGATTACCTATATGAGTTCACACGTTTTGGAAGATATGCGGCTACAATCTTCGCCGAAGAAGAGCGTAAGACTAGTAGGTTTTATGCGGGACTGCGAGATGAGCTGCGGTATTTGCTCTCAAGTTCTGTGAGTCAGGGATTTCAAGCCTTAGTCTGTACGGCTCGGTCTTTGGAGACGGACATGAAAAGAGGGCAGGCAAAAGGGAACTTGGCTGTGACAAAGCTAGAGTTCAAGCCGCCGCGTCCGAAGAAGTTTGGGTACCGTAAGAGATGGGGAAAGAAGTCCAAGTCTATTGAACAAGCTCCTTCTGCGACTGTGACAGAGACATCTGGGTAAGGATCTCGCGCTTGTTTTACGTGCGGGAAGTTGGGACACTTCACACGTGATTGCCGAGTTGGTCCTCTAAAGGGTGACAAGAAGATGGGAGCGTCTTATGTAGAGAAAGGGAAGACTGTGGTGGAGTCTTCTGCCTCGTACGCGCAGCCCAGGGTCTTCAACCTTGGACAACAGGAGTCCATTAAGCAGGCAGATGTCGTCACAGGTGCGTGCAATTTTTAATGTTAATTTATACTGTGTGCTATGCTTGTTTTGATTGTGATGTTTTAGGGTTTGTCCTTATACGAGAGTATCCGACGCGAGCACTATTTGACACAGGTGCTTCACATTCGTTTTTGTCTGAAGAGTTCGTCTTTCGTGTCGGGGTACCTATCCGGACCACGATAGACAAGGTAAAGGTATTATTACCTAACGGATGTTTGATGTGCGCGGATAAATCTTGCGGTCTTGAGGTCAAGATAGGGAGTTGGGTGTTCAAGGTGGAAACATTAGTATTGCCGATCAAGGAATTTGATATAATCTTTGGTATGGACTGGTTGTCAGAGCAGCGTGCCTGTATAGATTGCACTTCAAAAGAGGTCACACTTGGGCAGAATACCGAACAAGAGACCAAGTTCATTGGTATACAAGGGATGAGTGGGATGTTATTATATATTCTCAAAGTCATTAAGGCAGTTCGGAAGGGTGCGGAGTTGTTCTTCACACTCGTAGAGGCGGTGGCGCCGAAGGCCAGTGTGAGTGAAGTGCCGATTGTGTCGAAGTATGCTGATGTGTTTCCAAAGGACCTTCCGGGGTTACATACCCAAAGGGAAATCGACTTCGCTATCGAGCTGGTGCCGGGTGCGAAACCTGTGGCCCGTTCGCCGTATCGGGTAGCGCCAAAAGAGATGGCCGAACTAAAAGTTCAGTTGCAAGAACTATTGGAGCATGGATACATACGCCCAAGTATGTCACCTTGGAGCGCGCCTGTTCTTTTTTTGAAAAAGAAAGACGGTAGTTTGCGGCTATGTATTGATTATCGTGAACTGAATAAGCTGACGGAGAAAAACAAGTATCCGATTCCTCGGATCGATGACTTGTTCGATCAGCTAGCGGGCTCAACCGTCTATTCACAGTTGGATTTGAAATCCGGGTATTACCAATTGCGGATTAGGGAAGGTGACATTCCCAAGACAGCGTTTGGCACACGCTACGGTCATTATGAGTTTACAGTGATGCCATTCGGCTTATGTAATGCGCCTTCAGTATTCATGGATCTCATGCATCGAACGTTCCGCGAATACTTGGATCTGTTTGTGATTGCGTTCATTGATGATATCCTCGTATACTCTCAGTCGGAGGAAGATCGTGCAAACCATTTGCGGTTGGTATTGCATACCTTGCGGAAAAATAAGCTGTATGCTAAGTTCTCTAAGTGTGAGTTCTGGCTCTCGTCGGTGGCTTTTTTGGGCCATGTGGTAAGTGGAGAGGGCATAGCGGTGGATCCAACAAAGATAAGTGCCATTCGTGATTGGCCAGTGATGTCTTCGGTGGCCGATGTCAGTAGTTTTCTTGGACTGGCAGGATACTATAGACGATTTGTGGCGAACTTCTCCCGGAATTCTTTGCCTTTGACTACGTTGACGAGAAAAGATCAGAAGTTCGTTTGGACGCCGGAGTGCGCGCGAGCTTTTGAGGAGTAAAAAGGTCGTTTGACCACGACGCCTGTTTTGACGTCGCCTTGTGGTACAGACGGTTTTGAGATTTACAGCGATGCGTCAGGAAGCGGCTTAGGCTGCGTTCTCCTGCAGTTTGGCAATCACTTTTGGCTCACGTCAATTAAAGGTGCATGAGCGTATTTACCCCATCCACGACTTGGAGTTGGCGGCGGTGATCTTTTCGCTAAAGTTGTGGCGGCACTATCTTTATGGCGTGAAGGTAGATATTTATACAGATCATAAAAGCCTTAAGTATCTGCTCGATCAAAAGGATTTGAATATGCGACAAAGGAGGTGGATGAAATTCCTAGGGGATTATACCTTCGACATTCGCTATGTTCCAGGAAAGGGAAATGTGGTCGCTGATGCCTTGAGTTGTCGGACTCCGGTGCGGGCAAGTTGGTTGCGGATACATGATGAGCGTCTAATCAAGGAGCTGGAAGCGTTGGAGATATCTTGTGTGGAAAGGGATTCTTCAGCCGATGCATGCTTGAACTGGATGGAGGTTCAATATGACCTTGCAGAAAGGGTTCGGTGGGCAACAGAGTTTGATGAAAGTCTCCAGCGCTATGTAAAGGAGGGGTCTGGTGACCAATTCTCCTGGGATGACAGTTTATTATGGAAGGATGTCCGATTGTGCGTCCCTTGTACGGGTAAATTGCGATAAGAATTATTATATGAAGCACACTTTACAAAGTACTCAATTCACCCTAGGAGAACAAAGATGTACATGGACATGAAGAAATTGTTCTGGTGGCCCGGTTTAAAGAAGGACATAGCCGAGTATGTGGCTAAGTGTCGTACTTGTGCTTTGGTAAAGGCAGAGTGTCAATGGCCTAGTGGTTTCCAGAAATCATTGCCATTTCTGCAGTGGAAGTTTGAGGATATTTCTAGGGATTTCGTGCACAGATTGCCGAAATCTCAACGTGGGAATGACTCAATCTGGGTGATTGTAGACCGGTTGACAAAGGTGGCTCACTTTATAACGAACAAGTGGGACGATTCAGTGGAAATGTTGGCAAAGCTCTATGTGGAGCAGATTGTTTGATTGTACGGTATTCCCCGAAGCATCGTTAGTGACCGTGATGGGCGATTTACTTCGAAAGATTGGAGGCTAATTCATCAGCTATTGGGCACGAAGTTAGCATTCGGTATGGCCTTTCATCCGCAAACGGATGGCCAAACTGAACGAACCAACAGAACAATGGAGGATATGCTCCGTATGTGCGCCCTGGACTTCGGTAAGAAATGGGAAGATCATCTTGTTATGGTGGAATTTGCCTACAATAATAGTTACCAAGCGAGCATCGACATGGCACCGTTTGAAGATCTGTATGGTCGCAAGTGTCGTACATCGTTAGCTTGGGCAGAAACTGGCGAATCCAAAATTTTGGGACAAAAGGCAGTCGAGGATGCTAACTCAACAATACGCTCTATTCGAGAGAGACTACTAATAACCCAGGATCGGCAAGCCAAGTATTACAATGCTAAGCACCGGAACGTGGAGTTTGCGGTGGGTGACTGGGTCTATTTAAAGATTAAACCCTTCAAAGGCGTATCTCGGATTCGGCGGTTGAAAAAGCTAAGTCCGCAATACCTTGGTCCGTTTGAAGTGGTGGAGCGAGTTGGGGAAGCTGCCTATCGGCTAGCTCTTTCATCGGAATTGGGGGGACTGCATGATGTGTTCCACATCTCGGTACTACGAAAAGCAGTCAAGGATCATGCTCAAGTGATTGAGAATGATCGGTTGTCGGTTGAATATGGGCTAACGACAAAGGTGAGGCCCATTCGGATCGAGGATCGAGCCGAGAAACAGTTGCGGAACAAAATGATCGGGATGGTCAAAGTCCGGTGGGACAATTATTCCCGAGAAGAGCTAACATGGGAGCAGGAGCAGACTATGCGAGCTGAGTTTCCGGAGTTATTTTCATAACCTGTTTGCTCATTTGTAAATGTGATAGAAACATATATGTCTTTGATTGTGTTATGTTGTTATCTCCCTGTTGTCTTCAAATTTCGGGACGAAATTTAATTAAGGAGGGGAGGATTGTAACACCCCAGAAATCTCAAAAAGCCAAAGTGGGATTCAGGTTGGTTGACACGGCCTGAGATACGGGCGTGTCTCAGGGCGTGTCAGGTATACACAGTCTGGGACACGGGCGTGTCCCAGGGAGTGTCCCTATGATCGACGAGTACTCCAGCCCTGATCGTCGAGTGTGGAACACGGCCTGTGACACGGGCGTGTCACAGGGGCGTGTTTGGCACATGGCTAGGGACACGGGCGTGTGCCTTAGCCGTGTCCTGCTCGGGTAATTTTGGAGATCATATTACAGGGGTGACACGGCCGGGTACACGGTCGTGTACTGTGTGACACGGGAGTGTCAGGCTTGATATGGGCGTGTCAATGCCCGTGTTCTGGTTTATTTTAGGTCGGTTGTGCACCGCTTCAGGAACACGGCCTGTGATACGGGCGTGTCACAATCCGTATTCGTCCCAGGAAATCAAATTCAGGGCTGATCAGAGCCGTTCATTTTCTTTGACAAAGATCCAATGGTCTGGGCTCTTCCCTGAGTTGATAAGGCCGGGATTGAAGAGGATAAAACTCATTTGAGTTTCATCTTTCTCTTTCTAAATTTAAGAGAGAGCGGAGAGCAAAGATAGGAAGAAGAAGAGGAATCCGGCCGCCGGTGGTGCTGCGGTGGTCCAAATCGCGAGCCGAGTTCGGATTTACGAAGGCAAGGCTGCTACGAAGGCTTTCATGCGTATCAATTCTCTCCATGGATCCGAGGCGAATTCCAAGGGTAACGATTTCCGTCTTGGACATGTGAAGTCCTACTTTCCTGCATTTGCATAGGGAAAATCCGTCCCCGCAAGTGTGCGGTGGGTTGTAGTGTCCCTTGGGGTAGATATGTGAAGTCCCCCTTGTTAGAGTCCGGAATTGGAGTACGGATCTAGGCATGCTGTGTGAAGCCCATCTGGACGTGTTGGTTTGGATTGGTGATGCTTGTTTTCATTCGGAGGAATCTCCGAGAATTTGATTGTTTATGTGCAATCTGTGGTGCATACCTGTTGCTTGGTACATCAGGAAGTACTGGAGGAAGTCCAGGAAATTATGAGAGTTGGGTTCAAATCTTATGGCCGTGAGTTGCCACTTTGTGTGAGGTTGGGCTGTTGGGCTGCAACTGTATATAAAGGGCTTTGTGCCGAACGGAAAAGGTGAAGCTGTACCCGCGTCAGGCCAGCCTTGCGTCTGATGATATGAGCAATGGGATAGGCGGATCTGTACCCGCGTTATGGTTGTCTAACCTTGAGTGCTTAAGGCCTTATTAGGACCACATAGCGAGAGTCTACGGCTTGCGTGCCGATAAAGACTAGAATGCTCATTGGTGGGATCCGGTGTTTCTGGTACACCCGAATGTGCCCTCAGTGCATGGAGCGTCGGGACGTCGTGCCGACGTTTGTGATATGTATTGACTATGCGGTCGTGCACGTTTTGCGTGGTTTGCTATATATATATCATATTGGAAAATGCTAAGCAGGGATGGAATTCCGCTGCCCCGTGCCAGGGGCAGGGTCATTATAATTGGTTAGCTGAATGCTGATCGTTTCCCTGTTTGCCACCGCTTGGTGGATTGGTTCTTGTAGGTGCTGGAGGTGCTGGTCCGAGCGGGACTTAGCGGGTTGAATCTCAAGCTGTGTTGCTGCCCTAGAAGGCTTTGTTTTGTTTCTTCTTGTTCATGTGTAGCCGGCCTGCGTGCCGATGTCTGTAAATCACACCTTGTTAAGAGAAATTTGTAAGGCCTTAAGGCCAGATACTTTGGTTGTATACATTCCTATGTTTTAGTGGATAGTTCTTGTTTTGCTTGAGTTCAAGATTTCAACCGTGAAGCTTCCGCTAGAATGCTCTGTGTTAGGATGCGTTGGTTTTGATATTATTTCGTAGCGTCTCCGCCTGTTGGTGGAATATTGTGTGGGGCCCCGTCCGAGCCCTCTATTATATTCTTCTTGACGGGTAGAGGTGTTACACACCAGATTCCAGTGTGTAGGTTGACGAAATCTGCAGTTCTTATAAAGGCTGCATACCGTAGAATGCTGAAAAAGAGGGCTAGAACATCTACATGCAAAGCTACTTACGCTTGTCATACTTGTAGCATGGAAGGGCACTTTGCCGGAGATTTTCAGGATGGTGCACATAAGAAAAAGAAAGCTATATCAGGAGCAGTTAAGGACTCAAGTGCGAAGAAGCCGGAGTTCAAGGTGCCGACCTCCTCAAGGTCTGGTTTCCGTAAGTGGAATAAGAAGGCTAGGACTTCAGGTCCAACCCCTTCTTCTGGTGTATCTGGGGAGACTACAGGTCGAACCCTGGGCATATGTTATAACTGTGGGAAGCTGGGACACTTTGCCCGAGATTGTTGGAACGGACGTCGAAAGTCCTAGAAGAAGCCTGAAGCAACTTATGAGGAGAAGGGAAAGGAGTTCGAGTCAACTGCATCACATTATGCTCTGACCCAACCGAGAGTGTACAACCTTGGCCAACAGAAGGCCATGAATCTGACTGTCGTGGTGATAGGTATGGTTTAATTGATAGCAGTTTAGCTTTATATACCTGTTGCCTTATGCGTGTTAGCTTAGGACTGGTGGTGCTAGGCTTTTTATCGATCTTTGATTTTCTGGCGAGAGCATTGTTCGATACGAGAGCTTCGCATTCCTTTTGTCTGAATTGTATCGCGCATCAGAGAACCTTCTTCGATGAAAAGGGATAAATTGGATGTTCTGCTGCCTAACGGGTGCTCTATGTGTGCAAATAGAGTTTATTGTGTGAAGATAGGGATTGGGAGTCAAGAGGTTGACTTGCAAGCGCTGCTACTACCGATAGTGGAGTTCGACGTGATCTTTTGTATGGACTGGCACTCGGAGTAGCGTGCGTACATTTAATTCAACCGTAAGGTGGTTAGTTTGGGACTAAATACAGATCGTGAGACGACATTCTCAGGCATGAAGGGGGCAAGCAAGACGTTGATGTCTGCTCACCAGGTGTTAAGGCAGTTCGTAGTGGTGCAAAGCTGTTTCTCACTTTAGTGGAGGGTTCGAAGCCTAAGCCTGGTTTCGACAGCATCCCAGTTGTATCTGAGTTTCCGAACATATTACCTGAAGCTCTCCCTAGAACTCCACCCCAGCGAGATATCGACTTCACCTTTGAGCTAGTATCAGGTGCCAAACCTATGTAACGCTCTCCGTATCGGTTAGTGCCTAAGGAGATGGCGGAACTTAAAGTACAGCTTCAAGAGATGTTGAAGCAAGGTTATGTGTATCCAAGTTCGTCACCTTGTAGCACACCGGTCCTCTTTGTTAAGAAGTAGGACGGAAGCTTACGTCTATGTATTGATTACTGGGAGTTAAATAAGCTAATAGAGAAGAATAAGTATCCAATCCCAAGGATTGATGATCTGTTCGACCAACTGGTGGGGTCGATTATATACTCAAAGTTGGATCTAAAATAAGGATACTATCAGCTGCGGATAAGGGAAAGAGTCATCACCAAGACGGCTTTCGGCATACGGTATGGGCATTATGAGTTCACCGTCATGCCTTTTGGGCTAAGGAAAGCGCCATCCGTGTTTATGGATTTGATGAACAGAACATTCAGAGAATATTTGGACCAGTTCGTGATAGTATTTATCGATGATATACTGGTGTACTCGCAGTGCGAGGAGGATCATTTCAATAATCTGCATATGGTGTTGGAGACATTGAGGAAGAACCAACTGTATGCAGAGTTCTCCAAATGCGAGTTTTGGTTGTCCTCGGTAGCACTCCTTGGTCATATAGTTAGTGGAGAAGGGATTGTATTAGATCCGGCAAAGGTATTTGCTATACGGGAGTGGCCTGTGTTGTCTACGATGGCGGATGTCCGGAGTTTTCTGGAGCTTCCGGCTATTACAGGCGCTTTGTAGAGAATTTCTCACGGATTGTATTGCCCCTCACTACTTTGACAAGGAAGGATCAGAAGTTTGTTTGGACTCCTGAGTGTGCACAAGCTTTCGAAGAACTAAAGTGTCATTTTACCACGACACCTGTCTTAAGATCTCCTTGTGGTTCTGAAGGCTTTGAGTTTTACAGTGATGCTTAAGGCAGCGACTTAGGTTGTGTGCTGCCAAAGCATGAGAGTGTGGTAGCGTATGGCTGCGCTAGTCGAAGGTTTAAGAGAGAAATTATCTGGATCATGACTTGGAGTTAGTGGCCGAGATATTCGCTCTGAAATTTTGGAGGCATTACGTATACGGTGTGAAGGTCGATATTTATACTGATCGTACGAGCCTGAAGTATATTTTGGATAAAAAGGAATTAATCATGCGACAACGGAGGAGGATGAAGTTCCTGGGGGACTACACCTTCAAGGGTACATTACATGCCTGGATAAGTTAATGCAGTTGTAGATGCGTTAAGTCGTAAAGCATTTGGTTCCGGCGTTGGAGGCCTTAGAAACCTCTTAAGCTGACACCAAGTTTAGTGCCAAAGCACAATTATTCTGGACAGAGGTGTAGTGCGACAACTTTGATAGGATTCAACGAGCTCTGGTCTTGGATAACAGCATGAAGCATTTCATGGATGAGGTTTTCGATTGGTTAAATTCACAATTTACGGTTAATAATGGACCATTATGGAGGGACAGTCGTTTGTGCATCCCAAGTGTGGGTAATCTACGGGAGGAATTGAGGTACTAGGCTTATCATGCTAAGTACTCGATTCACCCGAAGAGCACAAGTACGTGTAAAGCCATGAAAAAGTTGTTCTGGTGGGAAGGAATCAAAAAGGACATAACACTTTATTTGGCAAAGTGTCAAGCATGCACCTTGGTGGAGGCGAATGCCAGAAGCCAGGTGAATTTCTAAAGTCCCTTCCTATGCCAGAGTGGAAGTTTGATGACATCTCTATGGATTTCGTGCACGGTTTGCCGCGATCGCATAAGGGGAACGACGCCATTTGGGTGGTCGTGGATCGGTTAACGAAGGTGTCACATTTTATATCCAATAAGAAGGTTGATTCCGTGGAGAAGCTGGCGAATCTTTATGTGGACAATATAGTCCGATTGCACGGCGTGCCCCGGAGCATAGTAAATGACCGAGATGGTCGGTTCACGTCTAATGATTGGAGACTTATTCATCAGTTGTTGGGCACCAAGTTGAACTTTAACACTGCTTTTCACCTACAAATAGATGGGAAAACTGAAAGGGTGAACAAGATGATAATAGACATGCTTCGTATGTGTGCGTTGGATTTTTAGAAAAGTTGGGAAGACTATCTTTACATGATTGAGTTCACATACGTTAACGGCTATCAAGACAATATTGAGATGGAGCCTTTTGAGGCTCTGTATTGGAGGAGGTGTCGTACGCCGCTGTCTTGGGTAGAAACGGGAGAATTGAAGCTGTACTAGCAAAGGGACGTTGAAAATGCTACATCAACAGTACGGTTGATTCGGGAACGACTACTTATTGCTCAAGATAGAAAGGCCAAGTACTATAATACCAAACATCAGAACGTTGAGTTTGCGATGGGCGACTGGATATACCTCAAGATAAAGCCGTTTAAAGGCGTATCAAGGATTCGACGCTTAAAGAAGCTTAATTCGAGGTATGTTGGGCCATTTTAGATCTTGGAGCGGGTTGGTGAAGCCGCCTATCATTTGGCTCTTTTTGTAGAGCTGAGTGGATTGCATGATGTATTTCACATCCCGATCCTACACAAAGACGCGAAGGAACCAGCGCAAGTGGTTGTTGCTGATCGAATATTGGTCGATGGTGGGCTAACAATGAAAGTTAGAACCATTTGGTAAGAGGATGTGTAGGTCAAGCAATTGCGGAGCAAAGCTATTAAGATGGTCAAAGTCCGTTGGGACAATTGCGGTCGTGAGGAGCTCTCGTGGGAGCGAGAGCAGACCATGCTTAAGGAGTATCCCAAGCTTTTCCACTCAGGTACCCTGTAATTTCGAGAACTTTTCCATTCTCTAATTTCAGGACGAAATTCTTTTAAGAGGTGGAGAATTGTAATGCCACAAAACTCAATTTTGAAATGTTAGTGGTTTAAGGTCGTTTGGTGCTTGAGTTGCTTCACACGGCCTGAGACACGGGCGTGTCCAGATCTGTGTCTTGCTCTATGTTATCAGGACGGTTTCGAGTGTGGCACACGGCCTGTGATACGGGCGTGTCAAGGGCCGTGTCCTTATCTGTGAATGGTCAGTCTGTGATGACTGATTAGCATGGGCTAGACACGGGTGTATCCTAAGCCATGTCTGGCACACGGCCTGTGACACGGGTGTGTCATAGTGCCATGTCCTGGTCGGGATGCGACGGTTTCCTGTGTCGCTTGAGGAACACGCCCAGTGACACAAGCATGTCAAGCAGTAACACGGGCATGTCTTAGCCCGTGTCCTGCTCTATATTAGATGATTGTGTTCAGATCGTGAGAAACGGCTTGGGACACAGGCGTGTCACAAGCCGTATTCGGCCCAAGAAAGTTATTTTCAGTGCGATTCGTGGCCATTCATTTCCTTCAAATAGGATCCAATGGTCCAGTTATCTCTCTGCTATTATAAGGCCGGGAGTTGAAGATTAAACCCTCATTTCTCTAAGGTCTTTCTCTTTCTAAAGAGTTAGAGAGTGACGAGAGCAAGGTAGAAGGAGGAGGAGGGACCCGGCTGCCGGTGGAGCTTCGGAGCTCCGAATCTCTAACCGAGTCCAGATCCACGGAGGCGAGTCCGTTACGGTGCTTTCCATCCGGCTAGTTTTCCATGGCGCCGATGCGAACCTCTAGGGTAACAATTCTCTACTTGGACATGTGAAGTCCTCTTCCTTTTTGCATAGTAAACTCCCTCCCGCGAGTGAGCGGTTAGTGTGAGGTATTCCTTCGGGTAGATATGGTTTATCCCCGTCATTTTGCATTTAGAGTCCGAAATCGAAGTACAGACGTAGGCATGGTGTGTGAAGGATATCTAGACAAGTTGGTCTGGATCGTTGATGTTTTCATTTTGCTTGTATTACCAGAGAATACTCCGTGCAGTTTGTTTTGCGGGTTTTCTACGTGGTAGATTTCAACATAGACCCTTGGGGACTAACTCCAAGGTGCACCCGACAAACTGCGCAGAAGCGCATTGCTGCGATCTTGTTCGCTTGGGAGCCAACCGTTTGCATAACCTGGTTATGTAATATTATTTGATCGATTTGGGATTCGGGGAAGCTTAACCCGCACTTATGGATTAAATTATCGTAGCGGTGTGAGCAACAGGTTAAGTGGAACCGTGCCCGATCTATGTGGTTCGGTTAAAAATACCTAAGGTATATGGCACTTACCGATGGCATAGATGGCGAGTCTTAGGCTTCAGGCAAAAGAGACTTTTAGCTCACGATGTTGCCGTCCTAGGAGCGGTGGTGGACCGAGTTCACCGAGAATATGCCTTGAGAGCACGGTGTGTGTGACAGTGTGTGCCTATGCCTATGGTGAAGTGTTCTTAAATTGTACTTTAACTATCTTGTTTGCTTATACTAATAAAATGCAGGGTAGGAGCACCGCTGCCCCGAGTAAGGGGTGGGGTCGTTATAATGTGGTCAACTTTAGCTGACCGTTGCTTTGTTTTGTCACCGTGCAGTGGATTGTTCTTATGAAGGAACAGGTGATCCTTGTTACAAGTAGCGGGTTGAAGCCCTCAATGTTGTGCTGGCCCTTGAAGGCCATAGAAAATGTTTACTGTATTACTGTTCATGTGTGGCCAGCCTTCGTACCGAAGTTTTAAAACATGTAATGGTTAAGTAAACTATTGTAAGGCCCTAAAGCCAAGACTTTTGTGTATTTTGCTCTCATTCCTACCTTTGGTTGTAGTGGACATTCGTGCTTTTGCATTTGGGGTTCTTATTCTCATAACTGTTTTAAAATCTTCTGCTAGAATGCTCTGAGTTAGGATGCACGTTCCTATTGATGTAAATTTTGTATTAATACGTAACTCCGCTAACTGTCTGTGGTATATGGCATGGGGCCCCGGTTGGACCTTCTGTTATATGCCATGTGACAGATGGGGGTGTTATATTCTGTGTCTCTCTTTTCCATCTTATCCCATTTAGTCTTGCTATACCATTTACCTTTGTATGATTTCTTATTTTTGACCTGATCCCAAGCAAGCAAGATGATGGATCTGGACTCTTGGCTCCATTGCTCGAAATTCATTTTTCCATTTCTTCTCTGTATTTTCTCTTTCTCATCCTGATTTCTTCTTCTGTTTCAGCAGTTCCAGCAGTCTTTTCTTTTGTGTGTAGTACATGGTGAACAGTGAGGATGAAAGAGGGAATTTCAGCAGCAGTGGGCTGCACTCCCCACTGATTACCAACACTATCAAGATCTTCCATATACATCACAAACTCTTGATTATATTGAGCAGGCTCTCTGTTTAAAGTTTCTAGTACTTGAGTAGGCATCATTAGGATATTGTCATATGGCATTGGCTCTAATCCCAATGAGCCTCTCATAACATTTGTTGCCTAAATAATGTTTTCAGCATTGGTCTTTATGGATTATCTCTCCCCCTTTTTCACTTCTTCAATTAATTTAGTGGTCTGGGAGATGCTTGCCTTGCTTCTTTCCACTTCCAAGTAGTTTACTCCAGCAGTGACTTGATTCTTAACTTCTAATATGTAGTCATCAAGCATCTTGGTGCAGGCATCCATCTTTGTGAAGATTTCAGTGTTCTGTTCACATCTCAGAATTTTATCATTTTCATGAATTGTCACACTATTCTTGGCCTGAATCTTTTGATTTTCTATGATAACAGCAATGTTCTGGCCTAACAGATCCAACTTCTCCATTGTAAAGTCTACAGCTCCCGCAACTCTTGTAAAGAATTTTACTATTTCTCCCTTCAGCAAATTCAGTTCAAAACTTATTGATTTGATCTCAGTTGCAAGATCATTTCTAACTACTTTAAGGGCAACATCCATATAATTTTACAGTGCCCTCCTTTACTCATACAACAAACCATTTAGCTGGGCTAAGAAAGTTGGTTGCAGTTAATCAACTTTGGTAGATGTGCCCTCATCCAGAGCTTCTTATGCAGGCATGCTCCATGTTTCTAGAGCTGTGTCATTTTAAAGATAGGGTGAGGAGTTATCTTTCTCATGACTGTATTCCTATTTCTCAGATTCTGAGGAAACTAAATCATGTACTTCATGAGCATGGAGATCAGATGGTATCTCCCCCTTAATCTCTGCCATGCTTTCAATAACATGCAGATCAGCAACAATAGCAGCAACCTCTATTATAGGAACCTTCAGTTTCTCCCCTACAAAAAATGCATCATGCATTATCTATTGCATCAGTTGCTCCCCCTCAATTTGAGCATTCCTTCCCTCAGCACTTGGAATTTCCAAGACTTTATCCTGTATTTCCTCATCTTCAGACATAGGCATATGCCTATCTGTATCTTCCAATCTGGAGGCATCTTCCTCCAATTCTGCAGATATTTTGTTAACAATTTCCTTTATTATTTGTCCAGCATCCTTGGCTGAAGGCAAAGCATCTCCTTCCTCTCCAGAAGATCTAGCTAACTCAGCAGCATTCTCATTCACTTTAGGAACAGTATCTTACTCTAGTATGCTCTCACGACTAAGAGGGGTAAGACCAGAAGAGGCAGATACCTGAATATGCATGTCCCTTTGGGACTCTTCAGCAGATGATGATTGATTAGGGTTATGAGGCTATTCTTCCTCAGATGAGCTGCTAGATGAGCTGGACTCAGTAGCAGAAATTCTCTTTCCTTTCCTTTCCCTAGTTTCTGGACCATGGGGATGAAGGACCCTGTCCCATCTCTCAAGCATTTTGATATCCATATTTCTCATGTGGTGAATTCTTGCACCGAGCTTCTGATTTAGAAATTCTGGGGCTATTTCTCGCAGATACATTGAAAGGATTCTCCCCAAATTGAGTTCAGCAATGCCATTAGTTCTCTTGGACAGTATGACCCTTGCCATTAGTTCAAACATCCTTTTTTGAGATTTTGTCATGGGAGCCTGTTTTGAATATCAGAGCTTTCCCGATGACATCAGCTATAAACTTACCTCTCAGGTTAAGTTCTTTCCTTAGAATAGATCCGGTGGTATTCTTGGAAAGTCCACACCATTTCATTACAGATTTTATTGTCCAGTAATAGCTCTTCTTTGTTCTCAGTTGCAAAGAGCTTTGGCAACTGCAGAGCCTTCTAGGAGTTATCTTGATCTTCTTTCCGCTTACTATGGTTTTAATTTTACCAGTCGAAGCATCCTCTTTGGCTTTGGCGAACAACTCCAGCACTTCCCTCTTCCACAAAAGACAGGGTTCCGTCAGGACGAAGGCTAGCTCAAATTTATGTTGAAGATTAAGCACCTGCTGAAATTTTTTTGAAGCATCAACGAATCCATTTCTAACCACCTCTGCTCCTTTGAAGAGAAAATCCGGTCCCTTGGGTGCCATTTCTCTAAAGAATTTGAGAATGTTAGCGAAAGCGGCTTCCCGTCGATTTAGCGAATGCGGGCGGGAGAGGGTAAGGAACAGTGACTTGGCTTATTGCATAAGCGCTTCTATTTACAGGTATTCCTAAAAAAGGCGGAAAGTCACTAATCCATATTTGTTATTTAATCTTCATCAATGGACAGGATTGAACCCCGACACATATCAGCAGTCCATCTTTTCTCCAATATTGGATGAGTAAGCTTATTTGGCTTAACAACAGTTTTCTGTAGTAATTAAATTTTAAACTAGCTGCTAACTGTGTTGGCCTAACTTGCAGGGGTAATATAGACCTACATCACGCATTCTAAAATGTGTTCTATTTGGGTGAAATTAGACATAATTTTAATATCTTTACATTAATTTCAACTGAGAGTGTATTAGCCCCCAACCTCAATTGGCTCAACAAAATTTTGATACTTATTTAGCTTAGTATTCCAAATGCAATATGTCTTTGGGTATGTTGAGACAATTTACATCTTGTGGCTTGGTGAACATGTAAGCCACTAACATATTTATTAAGAAGAGTTATTTAGATTATTGTTTTTACATCTTCTTAGTCATTTGTTTCAATACCCTATCTCATACATGTGTAATCAATTTTGAAATAAAGTATTAGAATTAAAGAAAGGTTAATTATACTTATCTCTGCTCTGTAGACTTGAAGTCCATGCTGGATTCACAGTTTCTAAGCATACCAGCAACCTTGCTTCTGAGCTTTAGCCTTTGATGTTCATCTGGCTTTCCTTTGTAAGCTCCCCCTAAATAATTGCACTTGTCATTGACATCTAGTGAAGGATGATAAGTTGAATCATCTATTGTATCCAGACTTGGGTCCGTACAACTCTATCTAAGGACAATAAATGGTTATGGCCACTTGGACTATCCTGCAAGACAAAATTACCTTTCCTTAGGAACCCAAGCTGACTTGAGTCCTAGGTTCTTGTTAGCTTGAAAAAGCAAATGTCTATCTGTAGTAGCCCTATTAGGAACACTTTCTCTTGCCCTTGGCACACCAGGGTTGTGCCAACAATCTATGCCAAAGTGGCTACTTTTCCACTTCACTAGCACTCATGAATATTATATCTTCTTTTTGAGCAAGTCTTGCAGCATGGTTGACTACAGACTGAACATAAGGAAGAGCAGCTTCCTTATTCCAAATTCTCTTAGCCACAGTCTGACTGAGAGTGGGTCTAACATGAGAAGAGATTGGTTTATAAAATGTCTATCAGCAGCAGTTCTCTTTGCAGAGGTCATGCTGTTGGTGCCCTTGGATGATTCCAAGTCTTGCATCCTGGCAGATTTACCCTTGGTCAGAGTGTGAGCAGAGAGATTTTGAGAAGAGGCCACTACCTTGCTCAAGAGAGATGGAGCTGGTGCATTAAATACAAAAGGTCCATGATGGGACTTTTGCACTTCTTCATGGGGAGTATTCTGAGTACTAAGACTTATGTCCTTTCTTCTTCCATTGTAAGAGACATTTGTTGTCTTACAAGGAAGATTGCCATTCCTCCAGTGACCATACCTAGAGTCTTGGCCATACCTGTTGGAAGAGACAATTATCTTGTGAAGGGTAGGCTGAGGCCTAATAGAAACTTGGCCTCCTTTATGAGATTGGATCACTTTAGAAATCCACTCAGATTCAGATCTTCTCTTGATAGAATCTATTTTAGAGAAGTTAGCTACAATTCTCCTCTCCCTATCAAGTTTCTCTTCAAGATTCTTGATAATAGAGTCCTTGTATTTTAAGGACTCAATATGGATATCTACAATGATCATCCGATGGGCTGCTTCCCTCTGTTTTAGACATAGCAAGGATGAAACTTCATCTTGCTGGGAAGCAGTGTTTTACAGGGAGTTTATTTCCTCTGCTTGTTTCTTGACAAGCAACTTGCTTTCCTTGAAAGCTTTCAGAAGGGCAACATGATTGTCAATTAATTGATTGATGTCAACATTTGTCAAAGGAACCTCATCATCACTTGATGAGGAGACATAAAAGTCTGTACAGGATTCATATCCAGACTCTGAAGATGAGATAGATGGGGAATATACCTTATTTTGACCAGGCTGATCCTGACAAGATTCTTCTTATAGTGTAGCTATTGGTCCATGGCATCTTGATAACTCTAATTATTTCTATTTTTCATTTACTATTTTCTATTAATAGTTAAATATTATATTTCAATTTTATAATCTAAAGTTTATAATTAACTAATTTTTTGTATTTTATATTTATTTGTTCTAAGAAAATTATTTTCAATCTTGCAGGGCTAATCTGTAGAATATTTGGAGAAGAACTGGAATTTCCCCTTCTCAGCCCAAATAAGCCCTGTGATGTAACAACCCCATCTGTTAAATAACATATAATAGAAGGTCTGGCCAGGGCCTCACACTATATTCCACAAACAGGCGGTGAGGTTAAAGGTTAATACCAAAACATATTCGCATCCTAACTCAGAGCATACTAGCGGAAGCTTTAAAGTTAATATTGAACTCAACAGCCACGAATGTACACTATATATAAACAACTACATTTATATATAACCCCAAAGGAATGTACACTAAATACACAAATGTTTGGCCTTAAGGCCTTATAGTTAAGCTTCACAAGTGTGGATTACAAACATCGGTGCACAGGCCGGCCACACATGAAAATAATAAAGTTCTTCGCTTAGCCTTCGAGGCCCAGCAGTAGCAGTAGCAATAGGGGATTCAGCCCACTATTTTTCGCTTGGCTCTATAGCACCTGCAAAAGGATAGCCCACCATGATGGTGGCAAACAAGGCAACAGTCAGTATTCAGCTGACCAATTTATAACGACCCTACCCTTTCCCGGGGCAGTGGTATTCCTTCCCTGCAGGCATAACATTTCTCAAGAAGATATATCACACAATGTGCACTCACGCACAATCAATAAATCACAAACGTCGGCCATGCGGCCCGACGCTTCGTGCACTCAAGGCACATTCTTGGTGTACCGAAAAACCAGGGCCCCACCACCATTTATGGTCCGAAACCAAACTGTAAAGTTTGAGCATTATGCTCCGCAGCCTATAGCCGGAGACTTTAGTCATAATGGCGCACATTCCTAAGACTCTCATTATGTGAACCTGATGAACGCTAATATTTTAGGCACTCATGTCAGACAACCATAACGTGGATACAATTCATCCCTTCACATTGCTCAAATCGCCAGTTCAATGTCTAGACTGACGCGGGTCGGCATCCCTTTGTCCGTTCGGCATGAAGCCTTTTAAGAGCTCGCAACTCACAGTAGCCATACTGTCCACCAAGGACTGGCTTCACAATCCAAAATGGGAGCTAGTGTCAGCATTCTTCGCGATCGCTTGGCAGGTTCAGTAGAAGCTCTCTTTCTACACCCAAACTCAACCCAAACCCTACAACATCCTGCAATGCCAGAAAACTAGTCTTTCCATAACAAACAACATAAGAATTACGAGGGTATTTTCTTGGAATCCCCGTTCCAGTACTTCCTATTACTCCACTTCACAGGCACAATCCACCGACTCCACAAACTACTTGTTTTAACACGGAGTCTTCTCTAGTGAGCAAAGTAAAACATAACCAATCCAGACCAACCTATCCAAATGGGCTTCACATAGCATGTCTATTCCATACTACACATTTCCGGATCTATATGCAAGACTTATTGGGGATTTTAAGAATCAACCCAAGGTAAATCCCTCAATAATCCACCTTTTTGTGGGGGAAATCCATGCACATACCAAAATAAGGACTTCACATGTCAAAGAAGGAAGATCGTTACCCTTGACGATCTCTTTGGAGCCATGGAAAACTAGCCATATGAAAAGAACTGCAACGGCCTTCCCTCCACGGATCTGGACTCGGCTTGTGATTCAGGGCTCTAAAGCTCCACCGGCGGCCGGATTCCTCCTCCTCCTCCGTCCTTGCTCTCCCCACTCTCTAACTCTTTAGAAAGAGAAAAGCCTAAGATAAATGAGAGTTTATCCCTCAACTCCCGGCCTTAATAAATTTAGGAGATCTCTAGACCGTTAGATCCTATTTTAAGGGAATGAACAACCATGAATCGCCCTGAAAATCACTTTCTTGGGCCAAACACAGCTTGTGACACGCCCGTGTCACAGGCCGTGTGCCTTAAGCGAAAAAAGGAACCGTCGTGACCACACCAGGACACGGTCCTGTGACACGCTCGTATCATAGGCCGTGTGCCCGACACAGCTTCGGACACGCCCGTGTCTAGCCTATGTTCATCAGTCCTCATTGACCGGCCAAAACACAGAGAAGGTCACGACCCTTGACATGCCCGTGTCATATACCGTGTGCCCAACTCCGAGGATCGTCGAATTCATTTCATCGACCTTATGGAAACAAGTCGAACTCATAGCAAGACACGACCCTGGACACGCCCATGTCACAGGATGTGTGCCATACTCGACACCACCCTGCGCCACACTTAGGGGTGCAAGCGGTTCGGTTTGGGTCGGTTTGGACCCAAACCGAAACCGAACCGATGTTTATCGATTCGGTTCGGTTTTTTGGTCGGTTTACTCGGTTCGGTTTTCAGTTTTTCAGTTATACTATTTAAAATAATTGTGTACTTAAATATCTCAAAAAATTTTGTAAAAATATATGATAATTTAAAATAAATATCATCAAACTCTATTTATATATGATATATTACAACTAAAAGCTCATATTACATAAAAAAATTATGATTGAATATTTTTAGTGTGAAATCAAGTAATAAATATAAAAAGATATAAATAAAATCAGTTAAACAAAATGTTTAATTCTTCTTGATGCATAAAATATGCATTACAAAAATTTTTTTAGGCTCAAATGATATAAAAATTATTAAGTTGATATAATTTGTGTACATTATTTAGTTAATAAAAATAGTTAAAAGATCATTATTGATAATATTTTTACATGTATTATTAGTCGGTGCGGTTCGATTTTTCAGAGAGGAAAACCAAAACTGAACCGAGTCGTTCGGTTCGGTGTAAAATCAGTTCGGTTTGGGCGGTTCGGGGCGGTTTGGTCGGTTTTTGGTTTTTCATGCACACCCCTAGCCACACTCGACACCACCCTGCGCCACACTCGACACCGCCCTGTGCCAATATAGAGCAAGACATGGCTTTGGACACGCCCGTGTCCCAGGCCGTGTTGCTCAGCCTACACAACCCACTCATAATCGAGATTTGGGGTGTTACAACTCTCCCCCCTTCAAAGAATTTTGTCTCAAAATTCAAAAATGGAAAAGTTCACAAACTTAAATGGTACCTGAGTAGAAAAGCTCGGGGTACTCCTCAAGCATGGTTTGCTCTCGTTCCCACGAAAGCTCCTCATTACCGCAATTGTCCCATAAGACTTTGACCATCCTGATGGATTTGTTCCGCAATTGCTTGACCTCAGAATCCTCGATCTGAATGGCCTAACCTTACTCGTTAGCCCAGATTCGACCGGTATGCGATCATTCGCAATCACATGAGCTGGATCATTTATGACTTTTCGAAGCAATGATATGTGGAACACATCATGCAATCCACACAATTCTACCGAAAGAGATAGCTGATATGCAGCTTCTCCAATTCGCTCCACCACTTCAAATGGACCAAGATATGATGGAGATGACGGCCCACAAAATTTTAAAGACGGTGACGACATGCTTGCGGATGACCACGTGGAGCATCGCCATAATAGCCGTCCTGAATGCAAACCTATATATTATTAATTAATAATAATTGTTCATAAATTATTATTAATTAATAATTTATTTCTATGCTTTGATTTTATTTTGCATTATTATTTTAATTTTTATGTCATGAATACTAGCATAGATCTGTTATAACCATGTTGTATGTGTTATTTTATTTTGGGTTGCATGTAGCCTTTTCCTCTTGTTGTAGCCTATATATAGGCATGTAATCTTTTGATTTGAGGTATTGAATGAATGAAAAAAAGAAAACCCTCACTTTTTAGAAAGTTTCCTTGTCTTCCACCTAGGCATTTTCGGCCACCCCCTTCCTCTCCCTCTCTTGTCCGTCGGCCACCCTTCCCCCTCCTCCTCCTATTCGGCCTCCCCTCTCCTACTTTATTTCTCTCCTTTGCAAAACCGATCACCTATGCGCCTCCTCCTTCCCACACCAAGCCTACCACCTCCATCCCTAGTAATCCGACAACCACCACCTCCTCAACCCGAGCACCTTTCCTTCCCCTCACAAACCTGACCACCACCAACCATCCTCATCACAAAACCGTGCCCCTCCCTCCTCCCAAAAGCCTAGCCGCCAACCACCGTCACCATCAAACATGGCCCCCACCTCATCCCCTTCCAAATCCAAATACCTCCTTCCATGAATAAACCCAAACACCTACCACATTTTCTCTCTCCTACCATATTAAGATATATATTGCAAAATTAGAAGATCTCTTCGTGGGGTTTTCAAACTCTGGCGTGACGCGATGAAGGCGGACGAGTTTCTATCCAACCGGCAGGACTCCGGCGGAGCCTTTGAAGAAGCGATTCAAGTAGAGTGAAATCAGAATCACCCATTCCGATTAAGTAACGAAACTTCTCCACCGTTGCGTGCTTTCTTTTCCTAGATTAATTCGTGTGGTGGATTTTCTTAGCGTTTAATTTTGATAGCATTTGAATCATCGTTGATTTCCTCATTCGACTTGTGTTTTTCTTGATTTATTTAATTTCCGAAAGGGGTTTGACGAGCCCTCATTTTCTTTTGTTGGGAGAGATCTGTAATGCACCAAAACTCAAAAGAGTGACAGGTGGTGTTTTGAGCCAAATCTGGGATTTGGTAGAGGTGTCACGACCTGGGACACGGGCGTGTCCCAGGGCGTGTCATGCTAGGGTTCGACAATGGTTGCGTGGTCGGCGAAATTTCAGTCAACGATCGTCGGGGCAGTGAACACAGCCTGGCACACGGGCGTGTCCCAGGGCATGTCAGGCACTCAAAGCCTTTCACTCAATGATCGTTGAGTGTGGACGCACGACCTAAGCTCAGGAGTGTTCGGGCCCAACACAGACGTGTCAAATTTGACACGGGCGTGTCAAATACCCGCGTCCTGCTCGGGTCTTTTGGCTCACTGTGCTAAGACAGCTACACGGCCAGGGACGCGGGCATGTCCAGGGGCATGTCTAGTACACGACATGTAATACGGGCATGTCACATGGTCGTGTCCTTCTCTAGACATTCCTATACCTGTGTCATTTGGGCACACGGGCCGTGACATGGGTCCTGACACAGGCATGTCACATGCGATATGGGCATGTCAGATGCCGTGTCACAGGCCGTGTTCTGGTCGGGAATTTCCTGAGTGATGGCGAATGGGTGACACGGCCTTGAACACGGGCGTATCGCAAGCTGTGTTCGGCCTAGATCTTGGATTTCAAGTCCAGATCGCAGCCGTCCATTTCCTTATTTTGAGATCCGACGGCTGGGGGTTGTTTCCCAGGGATATACCCGGGTTTAGTGCTTAGAAACCCCCATTTCTCTTGGGTTACTCTCTTTCTAAGATCTAGAGAGAGTAGAGAGAAAGGAGGAAGAAGGAAGGCTAGATCCTGTCACCGTCAGAGTTTCGGAGCTCCAAATCACGAGCCGACTTCGGATATACGGAGGCAAGGAGATTACGGTGCTTTTCATCCGCGTAGATTTCCATGGCGCTAAGGAAAAATGCTAGGGTAACGATTCTCATCTTGAGTATGTGAAGCTCTTCTTCCTTTGCATGGGAAAACCCTCTCCCGCGAGTGTGCGACGAGTTTGAGGTATTCCTTAGGGTAGATATGTAAAGTCCCCCTTGTTAAAGTCCGGAATCGTAGTGCGGACATAGGCATGATGTGTGAAGCCTACCCGGACATGTTGGTCTGGATCGATGATGATTTGCTATACATTGATAGTCGGAGAAGACTCCGTGTCCTTTTGTTATTTTTGGGTTTCTACGTGGTAGATTGCAGTTGGGATCCTTGGGGATTAACCCCAAGGCACATCCGAAAATTTGGGCGGAAGCAAAGTCTTGCCATTTTGGTGGCCTGGGAGGCATCTAGGTACATAACGGGGCTATGTACCGTGTTTTATCGATAGTTGGGACTAGGGGAAGCTTGGCCTACATCAAAGGCCAAATGTCCATGGCAGGGTGAGCAACGGGCTGGTGGAACCCTACCCGCTCCATCTGTTTCGGTTAAAGTGACCTAAAGTTAACGTAGGACTTACCAATGATTTGGAGAATGAGTCTAGGCTACACCTGAAAGGACTAAATGCTCACGAGGTTTGCTGCGCTGGGGGTGGTGGTGAAGTTAAGGATCGGACGTGGTTCAGATTAGCTTCACTGAGTAAGTGCCCTGAGAGCACGAGGTGTACGGCCGTGTGTGCGTTCACCTGTGATGTGGTGTTTATTCGCTATGTTGCTTGTTTTGCTAACAAGTGCAGGGAAGGATCATGGCCGCCCCGGTTTGGGGGCGGAATCATTATAATTTGGAAAGCTTTTGCTGACCATTATTCTTGTTTGCCACCGATGTGGTGAATTGTGCTTGCAGGTGCTGCGGAGCCGAGCGATAAATAGCGGGCTAAAGGCCATGTTGCTGAGCCGGCCCTCGAAGGACTAATTTTTGAGTGTTTTCTTGTATTCTCATGTGTGACCGGACTGCGTGCCGAGGTTTTGAAGACACTTATATTCGAGAAAACTATTGTAAGGACTTAAGGCCAGTACTTTTGTGTTTTTGTAGCTCATTCCTACTGGGTTTTGTTAGTGGACATTCTTGTTTGTTTGCAGTGTTCTTATTTTTGCAACTTAATAAATTGCTTCTGCTAGATGCTCTGTATAGGACGTCTGTATTGTTTGAATTGTTTCATTGAGTAACACACCGGTCTATCCGTGGTATATGGCGTCGGGCCCCAGCCAGACCTACTGCTATATGCTCTGCGACGGATAGGGGTGTTACAATTTGGTATCAGACTACCGGTTTCGGTCGGGCTTAAATGAATTCGTGAATGAATTCACTTTAAGGGGTGGTGAGCAAATGTGTGTACGTCATCGTTATAACATGAAAAGAACCCATGAATGTCTACTTAGGAATGAAAATACACATGTTTGAGGAACATACGTGTTCCTATAATTTCGTTTCGCAATGTTGTTTGGTCGCTTATCAGTGTTTTGTACGATTATAGGTGTCCGGGAGTGGCGCGTGGCAGCCTAAACGCACACTTTCTGAGAAAAGTACTGCACCAAGCGACGTGCCTGAGACTCCTACTTATTTTGAAACCATAAGAAGGGTAGGTGAAGCGGTGTTCGTTGTGACCAACACACAACATGGAAGATATGTGCAACCCTCTGTCCCTAAGAAGGCCCCAACACCGGGCAGTGTGATGGAGCAAGTGGCATGTAGAGGCCCATTAGGGCAGCATATGAACATGATTGTGTTGCAGGGAGCATACTCAGTTGAAGAATATTTATAGACGTTCCTTATGATAAGGCGCTACCCAGGCTTTGAGTGGGAAAGCAAGCATTCTATAATCTATAGATTTTACAATTGTTTGCGCAGCGAGTTTCACATCCTACTGCTAGGACCAAGGATATTGGGATTCCGAGCCTTGGTGGAGTTGGCCAGAACTTTGATAGTAGAGTTGGGGAAAACCCATCAAATACCAGTGAATAGAGTACCAAACCCTACAGATCCTATAAGGACTGCCTACCGCAGAACACTGAGAAAAGAAGCTAGATCATCTACTAGCCAGGCTACTTACAATTGCCATTCTTGTGGCAAGAAAGGGCACTTTGCCCGAGATTGTCGGAGTGGATGCCCAATGTCCGAGAAGAAGTCGGGGGCAACATCTGAGGAGAAGGGCAAGGCGGTGGAGTCCACTACATCAATGTATACTCCGACCCAACCTAGGGTGGACATCCTTGGCCAGCAGGAGGTCTTGTGGCTGACCGTCGGGATGTCAGGTATGGTTTAATTGATAGCAATTTAACTTTTTATACCTGTTACCTTATACGTGCTAGCTTAGGACTGGAATTTCTAGGCTTTGTTTTGTACTTTTGGTAACCCAACGAGGGCATAGTTTCAATACGAGAACTTCATACTCCTTTTGTCCGAAGGATTAGTTTTACGCATCGGAGTATCTCCTTCGATGGTAAAGGACAATTTGGATGTGTTGTTGCCTAATGGTTGTTCTATGCGAGCAGAGAGAGTCTGTGTCGTAAAGAGGTTACAGTTTTGGAGTCGGGAGTTCGACTTGCAAGCATTTTTGCTACTACCATGGGAGGCTTTGAAGCCTAAGCCTACATTGGATAGTATTTCGGGTGTATCTTAATATCCTGATGTGTTTCCGTGACGGTCTCCCTGGATCCCCACCGTAGTGAGAGATCGATTTCACGATTGAGTTAGTGCCAGGTGCCAAACCTGCGTCACGCTCTCCTTGTAGGTTGGTACCTAAGGAAATGGCAAAGCTAAAGGTTCAACTCGACCAGTTGTTGGAGCAAGGGTATGTGCGTCCAAGCTCGTCGCCTTGGAGCGCACCGGTCCTCTTTGTTAAGAAGAAGGACGGGGGCTTGCGGCTGTTTATCGACTACAGAGAGTTGAACAAGCTAACGGAAAAGAAAAATACCTGATCCTAAGGATTGATGATCTTTTGGTCAGTTAGTCGGGTAGTTGGTATATTCAAAATTGGATCTGAAGTCCGGTTATTATCAGCTAAAGATAAGGGAGAGTGATATCCCAGAGAGAATATTAAGCACAAGGTATGGGCATTTTGAGTTCACGGTAATGCCGTTTGGGCTGACTAATGCGCCATCAGTGTTTATGGATTTGATGAACAGGTCATTCAAGGAGTACCTAGACAATTTTTTGGCCGTCTTCGTCAACGACGTATTGGTGTACTCGTAGAGAAAGAGGAACCATCTCTATGCCTAGGTCTCTAAACACGAGTTTTGGGTTATCCTAGGTAGCGTCCCTCGGTCAGAAAGTTTGTAGAGTGGGTATTGCAGTGGTTCCAGCGAAGATAGTTATGATACGCGAGTGGACTGTATTGCGTTCGGGAGATTAAGACCAGAGTTTACTGGGGCTAACCGGCTACTACAGGCGCTTCGTAGAGAACTTCTTGCGGATAGAGTTACCCCCTCACAACTTTGACGAGGAAAGATCAATAGTTTTTTGGACGCCTGCGTGCGCACAAGCTTTCGAGGAGCTAGAGAGAAGGTTGACCACGACGCTTATTCTAAGTTCGCTTAGTGGGACCAAAGGCCTCGAGATTAAAATTAATACCTCAGGCAGTGGTTTGGGCTGCGTGCTACTGCAGCATGGAGGTGTTATAGCGTATGGCTCGAGTCAGCTGAAAGTGCATGAAAGGAATTATTCGGTCAACGAATTGGAGTTGGAGGCCGTGATTTTTACGCTAAAGCTGTGGAGGCACTACTTGTATGGCATAAAGGTCGATATTTATACCGACCACAAGAGCCTTAAGTACCTGTTGGATCAGAAGGACCTAAACATGAGGCAGCGGAGATGGATGGAGTTCCTGGGGGACTATATGTTCAAAATTCATTATGTACCCGGGAAAGGCAATGCAGTTGTAGATGCGTTGAGTCGCAGGGCTCCCGCACAAGCCAAATGGTTGTCGGTTCATGTTGATAGGTTAATTCGGGAGTTGGAGGCGTTAGAGATCTGTTGTGTGGACAAGAAAACTAGTGCCAAAGCGTTATTGAACTGGATGGAAGTTAAGTATGACCTGGCTAATTGCATTCGGCAGGCTATGGAGTTGGATGACAGCATGAAGGATCTCATGGATGCAGCATTGGATGGGTCAATTTCCCAGTTTTCAGTTGAAGATGGGCTGCTATGGAAGGACAATCATTGGTGCATCCCAAACGTGGGAAATCTACGGGCAGAGTTGATGTACGAGGCTCATCATACCAAGTACTCAATCCACCCAGGGAGCTTGAAGATGCACCAATATCTAAAGAAGATATTCTGGTGGCAGGGCTAAAGAAGGTTGTGGCAGTGCTTGTGACTAAATGTCAGACTTGCGCCTTAGTAAAGGTAGAGTGCCAAAATCTAGGGGGATTCTTGAAATCCTTGCCTATTCAATAGTGGAAGTTCGACGAAATATTGATGGACTTTATGCATGGCTCGCCAAGGTCGCAGAAGGGAAACGACGCCATTTGGGTGATCGTAGACCTGTTAACAAAAGTTTCGCGCTTCATTCCGCATAGGAAGGATGATCCGGTGGAGAAACTGGCAAAGATGTGTGTGGGTAATATAATCAGACTGTACAGTGTGCCCAGCAACATCATTGGAGATTGAGATGGGCATTTTACGTCTAATGATTGAAGGTTGGTGCAGCAAATGCTGGGGACTAAGTTGAAGTTCAGCACAGCCTTTCATCCGCAAACGGATGGGCAGACCAAGAGGGGAAACAGGATGATGGAAGACATGTTTCGCATGTGCATTCTGGACTTCGGGAAGCAGTTGGGAGACTATCTGTTTTTGGTGGAGTTTCCGTACAACAATACATACCAAACGAGCATCCAAATGGCACCCTTCGAGGCCATATATGGTAGAAAATGACGCACGCTGTTATCGTGGATGGAAACGGGTGAGGCAAAGTTGTAAAAAAAGCCAGAGGTGGGAAAAATGCTACTTCATTGGTGCGAACCATTCAAGAGTGTTTGATGATTTCTCAGGTTAGGCAAGCCAAATACTTCAATGTCAAGCCTCGGAATGTGGAATTCGCGGTTGGAATTTGGGTGTACTTAAAGTTAAAGCCGTTCAAGCGTGTTTCACAGGTACGACGCTTGAAGAAGCTGAGCCCGAGATACCTTGGACTATTTGAGATTCTGGGGAGGATCGGCGAAGCGGCCTAGCTCCTAAGGCTATCATTTTAGTTGAGTGGTCTACACGATGTATTCCACATATCAGTATTGCAGAAGGCGGTGGAAGATCCTTCGCAGGTGATCGCAGATAATAAATTACCGGTGGACGAAGGGTTGATGGCGAAGGTCAAGCCGGTTCGTATTGAAGACTCTGAAGTCAAGCGACTTCATAACAAGGAGATCAGGATTGTCAAGGTTCGATGGGATAATTGAGGTCGGGAGGAGCTCTCTTGGGAGCGGGAGAAGACCATGCTTGAGGATAACCCAAAGTTATTTCACTCAGGTACCTCTTTTTGGTTTTATGTATCGTGCCTTTGGTAATTTCGTGGACGAAATTCTTTTAAAAGGGAGAGAGTTGTAATGCCCCAAAACTCAAAAGAGTAACAGGTGGTGTTTTGAGCCAAATCTTGGATTTAGTAGAGGTGACACGGCCTAGGACACAGGCGTGTCCCAGAGCGTGTCATGCTCAGGTTAGGCAATGGTCGCGTGGTCGGCGAAGTTGCAGTCAACGATCATCAGGGCAGTGAACACGGCCTGGGACACGGACGTGTCCTAGGGCATGTCCGACACTCAAAGCCTTTCACTCAACGATCATTGAGTGTGGACACACGACCTGAGCTCAGGCGTGTTCGGGTCCGACACGGGCGTGTCAAATTCAACACGGGCGTGTCGAATACCCGTGTCCTGCTCGGGTGATTTGGCGCAGTGTGCTAAGGCAGCTACACGGCTTGGGACATGGGTGTGTCCCACGCAGTGTCTAGCACATGGCATGTGACATGGGTGTGTCACATGGCCGTGTCCTTCTCTGGACATTTCTGGACCTGTGTCATTAGGGCACACGAACCGTGACACGGGCCCTGATACGGGCGTGTCACATGCGACATGGGCGTGTCAGATGTCATGTCACAGGCCGTGTTCAGGTCGGGAATTTCCTGAGTGACGGTGAATGGGTGATACAGCCTTGGACACGTGCGTGTCGCATGCTGTGTTCAACCCAGATCTTGGATTTAAATTCCAGATTGCAGCCGTCCGTTTCCTTATTATGAGATCCGACGGCTTGGGGTTGTTTCCCCTGGGATATACCCGGGTTTAGGGCTTAGAAAACCCCATTTCTCTTGGGTTACTCTCTTTATAAGATCTAGAGAGAGGAGAGAGTAAGGAGGAAGAAGGAAGGTTAGATCCGGTCACCGGCAGAGTTTCAGAGCTCAAAATCACGAGCCGACTTCGGATCTACGGAGGCAAGGAGATTGCAGTGCTTTTCATCCGCGTAGATTTCTATGGCGCCAAGGAAAAATGCTAGGGTAATGATTCCCTAGGTCGGAGTATCAAAACCTCTCTCTGATCAGAGTGGCACAGTGGAAGTGTGGTGGACCCATAACCCACAGGTTGGAGGATCAAAACCTCCCTCTGACACCAAATTGTAACACCCCTATCCATCGCATAGCATATTACAGTAGGTCCGGCCGGGGACCTACGCCATATACCAAGGACAGACCGCTGGGTTACTCATTGAAACTATACAACCAATACACACGTCCTACACAAGGCATCTAGCTGAAATAATTTATTAAGTTGCAATAATAAGAACCCTGCCAACAAGCAAGAATGTCCACTAACAAAACCCAGTAGGAATGAGCTACAAAATACACAAAAGTACTAGCCTTAAGGCCTTACAATAGTTTGCTCAAATATAAGTGTCTTCCAAACCTAAGCACGAAGGCCGGTCACACATTAGAATACAAGAAAACACTCAAAAATTAGGCCTTTGAGGGCTGGCTCAGCAACCTGGGCTTTAGCCCGCTATTTACTGCTCGGCTCCGCAGCACCTGCAAGAACAATTCACCGCAATGTTGGCAAACAAGAATAACGATCAGCTAAAGAGTGACAGGTGGTGTTTTGAGTCAAATATGGGATTTGGTAGAGGTTACATGGCCTGGGACACGGGCGTGTCATGCTCGGGTTCGGCAAGGGTCGCGTGGTCGACGAAATTGCAGTCAACGATCGTCGGGGCAGTGAACACGTCCTGGGACACTGGCGTGTCCTAGTGCGTGTGAGGCACTCAAAGCCTTTCACTCAATGATCATTGAGTGTGGACGCACGACCTAAGCTCAGGCGTGTTCGGGTCCGACACGGGCGTGTCAAATTTGACACGGGCATGTCGAATACCCGCGTCTTGCTCGGGTCATTTGGCGCAGTGTGCTAAGGCTGATACACGGCCTGGTATACGGGCATGTCCCAGGGCGTGTCTAGCACACGGCATGTGACACAGGCATGTCACATGGCCGTATCCTTCTCTGGACATTTCTGAACCTGTGTTATTTGGGCATACAGGCCGTGACACGGGCCTTGACACGACGTGTCATATGCGATATGGGCGTGTCGGATGCCGTGTCAGAAGCCGTGTTTAGGTCGGGAATTTCCAGAGTGATGGCAAATGGGTGGCACGGCCTTGGACACGGGCGTGTCACAAGCCGTGTTCGGCCCAGATCTTGGATTTCAAGTCCGGATCGCAGCCGTCCGTTTCCTTATTTTGAAATCCGACGGCTGGGGGTTGTTTCCCCAGGGATATACCCAGGTTTAGGGGTTATAAAACCCCATTTCTCTTGGGTTACTCTCTTTTTAAGATCTAGAGAGAGGAGAGAGCAAGGAAGAAGAAGGAAGGCTAGATCCGGTCACTGACGGAGTTTAGGAGCTCCAAATCGTGAGCCGACTTCGGATCTATGGAGGCAAGGAGATTTCAGTGCTTTTCATTCGCGTAGATTTCCATGGCGCCAAGGAAAAATGCTAGGGTAGCAATTCTCAACTTGAGCATGTGAAGCTCTTCTTCCTTTGCATGGGAAAACCCTCTTCCGCGAGTGTGCGATGAGTTTGAGGTATTCCTTTGGGTAGATATGTAAAGTCCCCCTTATTAGAGTCTGGAATCATAGTGAGGACATAGGCATGATGTGTGAAGCCTACCCGGACATGTTGGTCTGGATCGGTGATGATTTGCTATTCATTGATAGCCGGAGAAGACTCTGTGCCCTTTTGTTAATTTCGGGTTTCTACGTGGTAGATTGCAGTAAGGATCCTCGGGGATTAACCCCAAGGCGCACCCGGAAATCTGGGCGGAAGCAAAGTTCTGCCGTTTTGGTGGCCTGGGAGCCAGCCAGGTACATAACGGGGCCATGTACCGTGTTTTATCGATAGTTGGGACTGGGGGAAGCTTGGTCCGCGTCAAAGGCCAAATGACCATGGCGGGGTGAGCAACGAGCTGGTGGAATCCTACTCGCTCCATCTTTTTCGGTTAAAGTGACCTAAAGTTAACGTGGGACTTTCAAATGATTTGGAGAACGAGTCTAGGCTATGGATGAAAGGACTAAATGCTCACGAGGTTTGCCGCCCTGGGGGTAGTGGTGAAGTCAAGGATCAGAAGGGGTTCGGACTGGCTTCACCGAGTAAGTGCCCTGAGAGCATGAGGTGTACGACCGTGTGTGCGTGCACTTATGATGTGGTGTTTATTTGCTATGTTTCTTGTTTTGCTAACAAGTGCAGGGAAGGAGCTTGGCCGCCCATGTTTGGGGGCAGAATCGTTATAATTTGGTAAGCTTTAGCTGACCGTTATTCTTGTTTGCCACCATTGCGGTGAATTGTGCTTGCATGTGCTGTGGAGCCAAGCAGTAAATAGCGGGCTAAAGCCCAGGTTGCTGAGCCGTCCCTCGAAGGCATAATTTTATAGTGTTTTCTTGTATTCTCATGTGTGACCAGCCTGCGTGTCGAGGTTTGGAAGACACTTATATTTGAGCAAACTATTGTAAGACCTTAAGGCCAGTACTTTTGTGTATTTTGTAGCTCATTCCTACTGGGTTTTGTTAGTGGACATTCTTGCTTGTTGGCAGAGTTCTTATTATTGCAACTTCATAAATTGCTTCCCGCTAGATGCTCTGTGTAGGACGTGTGTATTAGTTGAATTGTTTAACTGAGTAACCCACCGGTCTGTCCGTGGTATATGGCGTCTGGCCCCGGCCGGACCTACTGCTATACGCTATTCGACGGATAGGGGTGTTACAAGATCTACCTTTTCTGAATCGTATTTTATTCGGTAGATCTCTTTTTGTACAACACTGTTCGATCGGATCGTGTAGTTCCCTTAGCCAGAATGAACATTGGCCTATAGCCCTTGTTAGATCCTAAACGGTTTGGCTACCCATACACTAGCATATAATTGATTGGACTAAATAACATGGTGCGGCATATAACGATTGTGTGAGCGTGGGATTTGGTTCGTAGAGAGATATTCTTGCGCGTCCGTAAATATATTTCGGTATCTACACCCAAGCCTGCATTAATTTGGTATCAGAGGGAGGTTCACGTCAATTCCTAATTGGCCCCCTCCCCCTTTTGCTTTAAGCACCGACACACACTTGTACGTTCATTGCACAACATATAAAACAATTTTTAAATTTTTTGTCTGCAAATAGCGGCCTAAAATTTTAAATTTTTCTCAAATTTCAAAAAAATATAATTCTGGAATTTCTCCATCATTTTTCTTAGTAAGAAAACCAAAAGAAATTATTTTTCATTAAGTAATTATTTTTATTAAGTTGTTTTAAAATTTAATTGTTGGTGTGCAAATAGCGGCCTATATTTTTATTTTTTCAGCAAAAAAATTCAAAATGTTTTTTTAATAATCTTTTATTTATTTTCAGTAAGAAAATAAAAAAAATATTGTATTGCCTTAGTTATTAAGCGGGAACAAATCCATCTTTTAAATTTAAATAGGGCCAGGTAAGTTTTTTCATTGCATGTGCACCTGTTCCGGTTAAGTGTTTCTCTATGGTTCTCACTATAATGGCCAAGGACGTCAACGTTTCCCGAGAGAAATCATTTGGTTCCAAAATGAACATTAGAAAGCCAGTCCATTTCCCAGTAGTAGATGAGATTAAGGCGTTGATTGCACAATTAAAGGCTAGCCAAGTAGCAACACTTTCCCCTAGGCAACACCCCATTTATCCTACTTTTGGCGCTAGTTCCATGCCAACCTTTAGGAATGAATATAACCCGAATGCCCAGACCAAGCAGCAAATAACTGATGATTTGGCTAACCTTAAACAAGGAATTAAGTTGGTCTCAGATTATATGAGACTCTTTAAGGATATGATAGTTAGGAGCAGTGTGAAGGAATTGCCTGAGGTCACCCTTTCTAGGTTTCGTAGGGGGTTAAACCCCTACATCCAGGGTAAGTTACCGCGTCATGGTCATACCGACCTAAACACCACTTTTAATGCTGCATTGGAAATTTAGAAGCACCACATTCCTAGGAGTAAAGTTCCCTTGTTTCAGATGATTACTAACTGTGAGTCTAGTGGCGTATCTAATCGCGGCTCTATGGAGCGTTCTACCCCGATTACGCCTGTAGACCCTTGTGTGTCTCCCCCCAAGTTACCTGTATTAGTTTTTGACTCTCCTGTTGAGTCTGAGGCTGTGTCTAGGACTGTGCCCGTCACTGAGGATGAGGCCGAATACGCTGACGATTTTAGTGACGATGAGGAGATTTGTTACCCTAGTGACCTGAATGAAGATTTCTCATCTGAGGAATCATCTCCGCTTCCCTTCGACGATGTTTCTGAAGCGTCTCCCTTGAATGTCATGCAGTCTTCGGTTGACCCAGTGTTGGTAGAGGTTTCAGCAGTTTTGGAAGAGTCACCTTGGGATGATCTTAGTGATGCACCTCTAGGAGATAATTCATTAATATTATCGTCGTTGCTTGAGGTTCAAGCTAATTTAGATTCTTCCAGGGATTCGATTTACCCAATCCTCTATCCATATTTAGACTATGTACCTACTTAATGGGAAGACTTGGCTAGCGAAGGAAGTGTTATATTGGAAGATTTGCCTTGTGTGGGAAGCTATTTTTAGATGACGTTAGCGCTGAGGAACCGAAAGGCATTTTCTTGATGATATCTCCGTAATACAGAAATCGCAACGACGAGAGGGTTAAGATGAGAAGAGAAGGTAGATGTTGTGGTTGAGAATATTCTCTAATTTTATATCCGATAAAGGCAAGCGTACCTTATCAGTTATAGTATAGGATACTAAAGATTAGTATCCTGGTCGTATTTCCCTGAGGCGTAATGACTACTTCTACTCAAAGGAGATTGCTATTATTTTATCAATTGAAATTTCTATATTAGATTAATTAAATAAAAACGGTAATTAAAAACTAAACTAAAAAGAAAGTTAAATTAATTGTAGAAATAAAAAGATTTAAAGCTAGAGATAAAAGGGCGCACTCGATCAAAAATCACCTCAGCAAGAGTCGATTAAAAAGGCGATAAATAAACCTATGCTTAATAGGGTAAAATTCCTTGACCGTGGAGGTTCCTAAAGCTTGAACACGCTTCTCTCAAAGTCATGCCCAACTGAGTTTAGGAAGGTCCGACCGACTCTCGTCTAAATCGGAGGCCTAAAGCTCGCTTTACGCGGTGAACCCCTTTATTGCATTTTACTCCAATCCGGGAGATTTGGATGTCTGCCTCTCTCGAGGGGTGTATACAACTCCCTTTACTCTTGAATGCTCACTTCATTCTATCGGCCTCTCGGCTAGCCCAGAATGAAAGCAAAGGTAGAGAGTATATATCGATAATATATTTCCAGCCCTGAAAAATCAAGAGTAATTCAAGGCTAAATCCTAAAAGAAAAGGTAAATTAAAGCATCATAACTTAATCGCTCGAACCTCAGATCATCAAGATCGAGTACAAGGAGGATTAGTTAATCATAGTAAAAGGGAAAGAGAGGGGTAGATAATAAAGGTGCACGAAAACTAAAGAAAGTGAATTAGAAAAAGGAAATGCCAACTACAATTTTATTAAAAATAAAAATGATTACAACTAGGAACGGAGATTACAAGTGCATGAAAATAAGCTAACTACTGCTACGATACTAATAAGAAAATATTACAGGAAATTAAAGTGCATTGCATGAAATTAAAAGCTAGAAATGGAGGGAGAGAGAGAGCAAAACATGAAAATAAGAACACTAAAACCCTAAGAAATGAACTAGCAGCACCTCCCCTCTCCTCAAAAGTTGGTTCAGAATACTGGGAATGGCTTGGTATTTATAGAGTTTTCCCACGGGTTGGTCACGCCCTAGGTCACGCCCGGGGAGGGCGTGACAAGGGGGCATGACAGGTACGGAGTTGACCTCTGGAGCTGAATTCTGGCGGGAACGATGATTGCTTCGGTACGATGGCGGTCACGCCCTAGGTCACGCCCGTGACAGGTGGGCGTGACAGGTACGTCAAATAAAAATCAGCGGTCAGAAGTCCATCAAACGTTGAAAAAAGGAGGGTCACGCCCTGTGACACGCCCAGGGAGGGCGTGTTATAGGGGCGTGACAGTACTGTTTGCTTGCAGTGGCGGAGAAAGCATTGAATGCGGCGGCAGGCATCAGGTAGAGGGTGACACGCCCCATGTCACTCCCTAGGACATGCCCAGGGAGGGCGTGTCAGAGGGGCGTGACATGGGATTTTTGGCAGGAAAATCCTTCTTGCGGCTGGATTCCTTAGGAATAGGTGACACGCCCTAGGTCACGCCTGGGGAGGGCGTTATAGGGGGGCGTGACAGGTCATATTTGGCTGCAGACTTGTTGAAACCTGCAAAAACAGAAAATAAACCTTAGTTATAATATTTACATAAAAAGGAACATAAAATTACCTAAAGGAAGAGATTTAAAATGAAAATAATATATTTTTACCCTAATAAATTAATCTAAAATATGCATCATCACTCCGTTGCCTGAAGCCCAATATGGATTAGAAATTATGTCAGGTTCAATTTTGCCTACTTTAGAGACCATTATTAATTTTGATTTGGAGGAAGTATCTAGTGGGTTGGAAGACATTTTTGCTGAATTGGTAGAGTCATCCTGTGATGAATGTTTATCTGAGAGTGAGTTAGGTGATGACGATCCGGTTGAGTTTTCTGTGAGAACGAATCTACTGTTTGATCTTCCTTTTGATTTTGATGACTTGCACTCGGAGGAATTTTCTTTGACGTTAAATCCGTGTTTTGACGGTAAATATGACTTAGCTCCCCCTCCGGAATCGACCATGCTGACTCCCCCTTTGGTTCACTTGACTCGATTAGATGGCTTATTAGGACTCAAGATGGTTCTTTTTAGTCTGAGACATATTGATGTGCCCATTTTGGAGACCGTTACTGCTTCTGACTTGGATGGCGTTAATTATAAAATTAGAACTGCGACTTTGATGCCTATGAAAGTCATCTTTGATTTTAAGGCTCCCGTACCCCCGGATGTAACCCCGTTACCCTCCGTTTTTGGGTTAAGTCACATAGCGCATGGGTTCACTCCACACGGTAGCGAGATATTTATGCGCAGTTGTAATAAATTACTCTATATAGTTGTGTCTTACAATTATTTATATGCTTTTTGCTCGACGAATGAGATCGTGCACGGATATAAAGCACAAGTTCCTTTTGACTTGACTTCATTTCCACTGTCTGATAATCTAAGTCGACTCGCATTAGTTTATGCCTCTCATGTTCAAAAATTATATAAGCACAGTAGTGAAACGCTAGCCATACAAATTATATTTTATCAATTTCATGCTAGTTTAAATTGAAGAGTGTCTCACTATATGATTTGCGATTTAGTTTTGGTGTGTCTCGTCCCAGAACGGTTGCCTTCGGGCACTATAGAAAGTTGGCGAGTTGGCGAGCTGGACCTTTTGCGGACATTAATGAAATTAAGAGAACACACATTTCTTTTGAGGTTTTTCACTAATTAGGGTAATACTCCTATTTTTAATGTTTCTAATTTAACGCTATATGTTTCTCCACCACTTGAATTATCTGTCTGTCCGTGTGGTTCCACTTTGTGTTCTTATGGGTTGGGTAGTGAGCTCGTGCCTGGATCGCTCTCTTCTTCGGTATTTATTGGAGGTACATTGGTAGTTGATGTAGAAACTTATCTTCCTTTATTGCTTGATGCTTTTCCAAGGGTCCCCAGGACCAAATTTTTGAAAGACAGGATACTCCAAGTTGAAGTGCTCTTTTCTCCAAGTGGTGATGTTCGCTGCTACGTGTTACTTGTGGATGATGCTCTCCTACACCGGTACTCTCAGACAACCTCATTGGTGATGAGTACTTTTGAGCGGGGGAGGATTGATGGAGATGACAGCCCACAACATTTTGAAGACGGCGACGACATGCTTGCGGATGACCATGTTGATCGTCTCCATAATAGCCGTCCTGAACGCAAACCTATATATTATTAATTAATAATAATTATTCATAAATTATTAATAATTAATAATCCATTTCTATGCTTTGATTTTATTTTGCATTATTATTTTAATTTTTATGTCATGAATACTAACATGGATGTGTTATAACCATGTTGTATGTGTTATTTTTTTTGGGGCTGCATATAGCCTTTTCCTCTTGTTGTAGCATATATATTGGCATGTAATCTTTTGATTTGAGGTATTGAATGAGTGAAAAAAAGAAAACCCTAACATTTGAGAAAGTTTCCTCCTCTTCCTCCTAGGCATTTTCGGCCACCCCCTTCCTCTCCCTCTCTTGGCCGCCGACCACCCTTCCCCCTCCTTATCCTATTCGGCCTCCCCTCTCCTACCTTCTTTCTCTCCTTTGCAAAACCGACCACTTATCCACCTCCTCCTTCCCACACCAAGCCGACCAACTCTATCCCTAGTAATCCGACCACCACCACCTCCTCAACCCGATTTCCTTTCCTTCCCCTCACCAACCCAACCACCACCAACCATCCTCATCATAAAACCGAGCCCCTCCCTCCTCCCCAAAGCCTAGCCGTCAACCACCTTCACCATCAAACCCGGCCCCCTCCTCATCCCCTTCCAAATCTGAATACCTCCTTCCATGAATAAACCTAAACACCTACCACCTTTTTTCTCTCCTGCCATATTGAGATATATATTTCAAAATTTCGAAGATCTCTTCGTGGTGATTTCCAACTCCGACGTGATGCGACGAAGGCGGACGAGTTTCTCTCTAACCGGCATGACTCCGGCGGAACCTTTGAAGAAGCAATTCAAGTAGAGTTATATCGGAATCACCCATTCTGATTGGGTAACGAAACTTCTCTACCGTTGCGTGCTTTCTTTTCCTAGATTAATTCGTGTGGTGGACTTTCTTAGCGTTGAATTTTGATAGCATTTGAATCATCGTGGATTTCCTCATTCGACTTGTGTTTTTCTTGATTGATTTAATTTCCGAAAGGGGTTTGGCGAGCCTTCATTTTCTTTTGTTGGGAGAGATCTACCTTTTCTAAATCGTATTTTATTCGGTAGATCTCTTTTGGTACAACACCGCTCGATCGGATCTTGTAGGTCCCTTTAGCCGGAAAGAACATTGGCCTATAACCCTTGTTTGATCCTAAACGGTTTTGCTACCCGTACGCTAGCATATAATTGATTGGAGTAAATAACTTGGTGCAGCATAGAACGATTGTGTGAGCGTAGGATTTGGTTCTTAGAGAGATATTTGTGTGTGTCCTTAAATATATTTTTGTATCTACACCCAAGCCTGCATCAAGATACCTCAGACTTAACTTTTTCAAGCGCCGAATCCTGGACACTTTGGGGCATTACACTTAACATACCCTCCTTGGGCGTGTCTAAGGGAGTGACACCAAGGAGCTAAGAACGGTCACTACAAATCGTCAACCTGTGAACGAAGAGCCTTGACACACCCATAACACGCCCTGTTCCACGCCATCCTTGGGCGTGTCCCATAGGAGTGACACCAAGAACCAGCATCGTCGATCAAAGAATGTCGGTCTGCCGCGTACACGCCCATGTTGCCCTTAACACGCCCATGTCATACTTGCACGGGGCGTGCCTGCCATAGGAAGAACTGTCACAACCCTACCACGTCGGATTAAAATTTCACGCCCAGGCCACGAGCATAACCTTGGGCATATCAGGAGCGTTTCCCAGCCAATAACTCAGTCATTCCTGCCTTTGCCGCCAGATTGCCGTTTCCAGCTTGACACACCCTGGTCACAGGCGTGACGAGGCGCGGGACGCCTCCATCAACAACATTTTATTCCCGTTGTTTTTAGCTTCCCGCCATTTTTCATAAACAGATCTGCCACGCCCTAGGTCACGGGCGTGACCTAGGGGCGTGACCTGTCATTTAACAGATTTTGGCAGTTTCTCTTCCAATGCTCTCGGTGTTTCAAGACGACGGTTCCGAGCCTGACACGCCCTTTGTCACGGGCGTGACATAGGGGCGTGACCGACTAGCAATTTTTCCTATAAATTCTAGACAGCTTCATATGCTCAGGGTCGATTTTGGAGAGTTGGAGTCTTGTAGTTTGCTATTTTCTTTTGCTGTATTATCCATTTCTTAGTCTAGTTTTGCATTATGAAAGTTTCAATTCAAGTTTATTTTTCATTTTAATCATGTCTTTCCCTACCTTATCTTGTAATTCCCTAATCATGATGAGTAGAGAATTTTCATTTAGCACTTGATCATGATGAACCTTGGAATAAAATAAACTTTTCATTTTTATCAAAAGTGTCTTGTTCTTAATCTTGTTCACTAACGATTTATCATTGAATTATATTTTGTCGAATTCATATTTCGCGGATATGGTTTTCGATCTAAGATCCGTATCCTAAATGACCGAGAGATTGCGGACATGAGGAGATCACTCAAAGATAAAAGGAGTTGCATGCACCACTCGAGAGAGGACGACATAAATCTTCCAGATTGGAGTCAAATCCTATTGTGGGGTTCACCGCCTAAAGAAAGCTTAGGGGTTTCGACTGGCTGAGAGGTATTAATCGATCAACCTAATGTTAGTCAAAAACATGATCTCGAGAAAGACGCTTTTGTACTTTAGGAACCTCCACGGTCGAGTAAGTAAATTTAAGAACTCGCATTTCTTTAATTTTCAAGAAGGTTTATTTTAGCCCAAGGGGATTCTAGATCAAGTGCTAGCTTCCCCAACATCGAATTTATCTTTCTTAGTGTAACGCTTCCTTTCCGTTTTAAACAAATACAACTTTTCATCCGATAAGATAATAGCCCTTTCTTGTGAGTACAAGTACTCTACAAGCCCCGAGTCGAAATACGACACTTGATTCTATACTCCGAACGATAGGTATACTTGCCTCATCGATTAGAAACACGTGTTAGCGTGGAGAAAATAATCATCAAGTTTTTGGCACCATTGCCGGGGACTTTCTTTGTTGATATTTTGAAAGCAAGAATATATTATTATTATTTTTTTATTTTGTTTGTTTTCTATAAAAGTTTTAACTTTAATTTTTTAAAATTAAACGTTCTTGCAAAAGGGTCGTGCCGGGTTTTCATCCCGCAATACCTCCTAGTACCTTGCGAACCCGTCATTGGGTAGCCCTTGGGAAGTCTGGGAAATTTTATTTTATAAATTATTAATCTTAAAACTTTTACCTTTTATTTTATTTTGGTGTATGACCCGAGGGAATCCGTCAAATCTATTTGACTTGGATTCAGAGACTGAGCAAAACTTACGGCGATGGCTAAGACTCTGTGACCTCAATTCTCCAGCTCTGGTTGAGGAATCTATAAGTAACACTTTTTCTTCTTCATCATCATCTTCGTCTTCTTCTTCTTCTACCTCCCCTTCTTCTAAATTTTCTTCTATTTTGGGTAACCTAAATCCAAATATGGCCGAAGAATGGACTATGTCCTATTATGACCGACCGAATTTGGATAAGGCGCAATCAAGTATTGTTCGATTTGCTATTGTGAACAATAATTTTGAATTGAAGCCAAACATCATTCAAATTGTACACCAATCAGTATAATTTGATGGGCTTCAAGATGAGGACCCAAATGCGCATATTACTAACTTTTTAGAAATATGCGATACTTTTAAAGTTAACGGGGTTTCCGATGATGCCATTAAGCAAAGACTTTTTCCTTTTTCTTTGCGCACCAAGGGTAAGCAGTGGTTGGGTTCTCTACCAAGAGACTCTATCACTACTTGGGCTGAGATGACGGAAAAATTTCTCACGAAATATTTTCCGCCCGCTAAGAAGGCCAAGTTGCGCAATGATATTACTTATTTCTCTCAAGTTGATACGAAAACGTTATATGATACTTGGGAGCGATTTAAGGAAATGCTTCGCCGTTGTCCGCATCATGCAAATCCCGATTTGTTGCAAGTGCGAACCTTCTATAATGGCCTCAATCAACAAACGAGGCAACATATTGATGTCGCCGCCGGTGGAACGTTAAACAACAAGACACCAGCGACTGCCCAAGAACTTATAGAAGGTTTGGCCATGAATACGTATCAGTTGAGTACACCCCGGTCTTGTCCACCTAAACCGACCGTGATGTATGAAATAGATACAGTTTCTCGTTTATCTCTCCAGGTTGAGAAACTACAAAAACAAATGAACGAGATGTCTGCTTTCTCGTCTACACCTACCTGTGAACCCCAATATTGGGAGCCTTACACTATTGCCGAACATGTGGATTACATGGGTAATCCGAATCGGCCACCTTTTAATTCGGGTAATAATTATGGTAATACTTATCACCCGGGTATAAGGAATCACCCCAACTTCTCTTGGAGTAATTCGGGGAACGCGGCGCGCCCACCAAACACAATTCTACCCAGTTATTTTCCACCACAGGCTCCAAAAGCTCCCAATCTCGAGGAGTTGTTCCCCAAATATACGACTGTAAATGATGCCAATATCCGGAATCTCACCGGATCTCTTCGTAATTTGGAGAAACAAATTGCGCAAATCGCTAAAATGCTCTCTTATCGCCAACAAGGAGCGCTACCGGGCAATACGGAGCCCAACCCAAAGGAGCAAGCCAAAGCCATCACTCTAAGGAGCGGGAAGGAGGTAACCACTTCTCCAAATTTTGTTGATACAGAGGTAACAATTTCTTCATCTTCTCCTTCGCTTAAGCCTCGTAACTCTAATAAACCAAAAACTTATCAACCACTTCTCCCCTATCCATCTAGAATGCAAAAAGACCGGGTGGATGAGCATCACGGTAAATTTTTAGATATGTTTAAACAAATTCAAATAGATTTGCCATTTTGCGAAGTGATAGCACAAATGTCGAGGTATGCCAAGTACCTCAAGGATCTTTTATCCAATAAAAAGAAACTTGAGGATATCTCCACGGTTCATTTGAACGTAGAGTGTTTGGCAGTTCTACTTAATAAATCGCCTAAGAACTTACCCGATCCGTGTAGTTTATCTATTCCTTGTTTATTTGGTTATTTATTAGTAAAACATGCGTTAGCCGATCTAGGCGCCTCAATTAATTTAATGCATTATTCTTTAGTGAAGAAATTAGGATTAGGAGAGCCTAAACCCACAAGAATACGCATTCAATTGGAGGATTGGTCTGTCAAGCTCCCTAAGGGGATTATTAAGGATGTGTTTGTAAAAGTTGACAAATTTATCTTTCTGGTAGATTTCGTCTTCTTTGACAATGAAGAGGACACCAAGGTATCACTTATTCTCGGTCTTCCTTTTCTTGCTACCTCGCATGCAATTATAGACGTTAGTAATGGTAAACTTCTCCTTAGAGTCATAGATGAAGAAGTTACCTTTACTATTGACTAGTCTATGAAAAATTCTCTCTCAAATAACGACTTATGTTATTATTTGGAGGCTTCTCCCGAAGAAGACTTCTCTTCCTTTTTCTGAACATTCTTTATCATCTATTGATCATGACGCTGATTTGAAAATTTAGATTTAATTGCTCATGAAAATAGTGATAATGTTTTGATCACTTGCACACCTATTTTCGAAATTTTTGAAGTCGGTAGTGATCGTTTGAAAACTTCTTATGATGAACCTCCCATGCTAGAATTAAAACAACTGCCCAATCATTTAGAGTATTTATTTTTAGTTGAGGGTTCAAAAATTATCATTCACGTGTCAGCTTATCTATCCGAAAAGCCCATAACGTAGCACGCATGACTATGTTCGAGCTCAACGAACACAAACAGAGCGCTCGTGGGAGGCAAGCCATGGTTATCCTTTCGTTTTATTTTAATTTTATATTTAAGTTTTTATAGGTTTGAAGGACATCGATGCATGACGATCGAACGGGGTCAAACGTCAAGTCTACGTGATTCTTCAAGTCGGTAACTTTTGTTTTATACTAGTTTATTTGAATCTAAAAAAAAAACTAAAAAAACAAACATATAAAAAATCAGTTTTTTTTTCTCGTACACGCCCCTGTCACCGGCGTGACCTACGAGTCACGAGCTTGTCATGTGCATGTTTAGCCTATTTTGCGAAACCCGCGGATGGTTTCGTTTGCCCCTTTTCCCATCCATCTTTCGGATATGACACGAGCATGACCAAGATGATCACGGACGTGTCATGCCCGTGTCGCGGGTATCCGAGGCATTGACCAGATTGTGCCTCAAACTCCCATGGTGTGTTAAAATTTGGCCGACACACCCCATGGTCACGGGCATGACCCTGGGGCATGATAGTGGTATCCGAGGCCAGCGCCTTTAATTACCACGCGGCCCCTAGTATACCCCTTACATGCCCGAGAGTCACGGACGTGACTCTGTGGTGTGACCCGCGAATCCGAGGCGGCGCGCCTCAGATTCCTTCCCATATTACCTCGTGCTTGACACGCCCCCTGTCACGGGCGTGATAGGGTGTCGTGAGATACCCATGAATTCCTATAAATATGAATTCACCCCCTTCTCTTCTCTCCACACCTCTACTCAACAAACCCCCTATTCCTTTCTCCTTGTGGCCGAAAACTCCTCTTCATTTTTTTTCTCATTATGCCTCGCCACCACGATCGTTCCACGACCTCTTCCTCTGAGCACCCCCCGGATCCCACCTCTGCGGAAGCCATGCTCCTCTTTGAAAACTCCCTCCCAGTAGGACCAGAGCGAGCGATTGCATGCCAAACCCTTTGGCATTTTCTGAATCTTGGACTGTGTGATCCTCTCCACCTTTGGAGCGGTGGAGTTGGTTCGGGAATTTCTATCCACCCCGGGATGGTCTCCCCTCTTCTCTATTTTGGAGCCAGCTTTCCTTGAGCTCACCATTGAGTTCTTGGCTTCCTTTGAGTTCCGTTGGGCAGCGAGTGATGATTTCATCGTCTTTCGCATGGGTGGGATGATGCATCAACTCATAATCCGCCAACTCAATGTCACTATGGGCTTTTGCTCGGAAGAATTTTCCCATTCTCCTATCTATCTCAACCTCAAAACTGATTTTCCTTTCGATTTCAACCTCCTCACCTTTTGGTCGGAAATCAGTAATGACGCTTACCCTACATACCAAAGAAATCAAAGGGCAGCAACCTCACTTCCCCCGCTTTGCGCATTCTCCATAACCTCATCACCTTTACTCTTATCGGTCGCGGCGATAGCCATAGCTTGGTGTCTCGGGCAGATTTACTATATTTATATAATATGTTTTACCGGGTCCCACTCAACCTTGGTTATATGCTCGCAATTTTCTTCCATCATCAGGCTAAAAATGTGAGGTTGGGGGCAGTTCATGGAGGTAATTTTATTACTTTCCTCGCCAAGCAGACCAGCCTTTGGGATGCCCTTCTACGGCTGACCTACATGCAGACGTCGCAGGTCCTCCTGTTCCCAACCCTTCAGGCTCTTGGCCTAGCACGCCGACGTGATGGCGAGTTTGAGGCTATTCCCCCATCAGTCATTGGCGGGGATCTTGATCTTGGTGTCAGTCCTAGCGGTACTCATCACTCTTCCCAGATTCCGCCACCTCTGTTGTACTCTACCCTAGCGCTCGATCCTCCAAATTATTGGGATCATCAATTTGGGTTTATTCACACTCGCCTAGACCAGATGCAGACTCATTTTGATGGTCGTTTTACTCATTTTGATGGATTCTTTGCCGCACTAGAGCAGAGCCACGCTTCTTCCTTGGAGCATATAACCCGCAAGTTCGCAGCCATGTGGACTTTCTATCAGCAGCCCAAGGATGCTCCTGACCAGGAGTAGCTTTATTTTCTTTTCTCTGGACTTGTAGTGGGTTGCCTATCTCTGTATCTGTATCTCTGCTTTTATTTTCATTTATTTGTTTTTATTATTATAAAAAATCTATAAAATATTATGTTTTGCTTTGCTAATGTCTTACAGGTACCTTTTTGTGTTGCTTGGACATCTTCAGGGAAGTCTCCTTTTCTTTCTTTTCTTCATTTATACATTGGGGACAATGTATTTCTTCAGTATGGGGGAGGGATATTTCTCAAGTATAACATACACACACAAAAACTAAAAACTTAGAAAGGGACGTTTGGGATATCACCCCATCTTACCTCCTAGTACCGGTGAGAGCCCTTCATAAGGTATACCTCAAGAAGTCTAACAAGTAACAAAAAAATTAGGTTTAATTTTTAATTAGAGAAGTCGTTATTTTTATATTTATTCACATGCAAAATTCTTAGTAATTTAACTTTTATATAATGTTTAGAGAATTTTGATGTTTTAATTGAAATTTTTAATTTTGGAGTAAAACTATTGGCCATGCTGTGTTTCTAGTTAAGTGCACGTACAAGTAGAATTTTATGTAGATCTAAATATTCAGCATATAATTAGATTTTTACCTTTCTAAATGCGTGGAAATGTTTTATTTTTCTTTTATTTTGAAAACCGATAAAATCTAAAATAATTTAGGTAAGTAGAATTTTATTAGAGCGATATTTCGCGGATCAAGAAAGAGGTATTCTTTCTCGATGTTTAGAACTAGCCCTCTAGCTATTCTCAAGACATTGCATAAGTTAAACTAATTAGCATAAATATGATTTAGGCATTTCTTTTGGCCAGTTTGAGACTTTGTACCCGCACCTAAAATTTTATCTTTGTTAAGACATTTTAAGCCTTTTACCCTATCTTGTTTTAGCTCCACCAAGCATTTTACCAAAGCCTAAAGAGCAACCTAATTGCACACCTAAGACCAAGCTTGAACATAGATATACAAACACGGTTTGTGAGTGATTAGGAGCCTTTTTATTTTTGGTGTCTCTTTTCTTATAAAAAAAGACTGTTGATTTATTCTTCTTTCCTTTTCAAAATAAAGATAAATAAAAAAAATATTATGAAAAAAAATGAAGAGGTAGAAGAAATCTTTCAACATGATAAGAAAGTTGAATGAAAAAAAAATAAGAAAAACACAAAAGGATTAGGAATTTGGCTGAGTTCTTAAAGCCATAGCAAATTATTGTGTGCAAGCTCTCTCTAGATTTTGCTGTGACTAGCCATCGCGTTTATCTTTGACCACCCTCACCAAAAACCTAAGCCTGCGTTTCAATCTAATTAATTCCTTTTGATTTATGTTTATAAGTTGAACTAGTGACTTGACGAGAGTGTGAAAGGGCAAGCCTATGGCCATCGACATTGATGGAATTCTTTGGAGGGTATCTCGATCTTTGTTTGTGCAATATTATCTTAGTACACACGCTACATTCTCCCTAAATATAATTTTAAGATTTACCAGATTTTCATTTTAAAAGTAAAAATATTAGTGGAAACACATTTTAAGAAAAATAAAAACCAAATTTGTATGCTGAGTAAGTTTTTCTATCAAAGTAACTACAAGCGTAGACATAAGACTTCACATTTTACTCCTTAAGTTTAATTTTATTTTCTAGCATTAAAAATGTTTTCTATTCCCTATAGGAAGTTGTTTGCTCAGGACTAGCAAACAAATAAGTATGGGGGTGTTTGATAACTCTAATTATTTCTATTTTTCATTTACTAATTTCTATTAATAGTTAAATATTATATTTTAATTTTATAATCTAAAGTTTATAATTAACTAATTTTTTGTATTTTATATTTATTTGTTCTAACAAAATTATTTTTAATCTTGTAGGGCTAATCTGCAGATTATTTGGAGCAGAACTGGAATTTTCCCCTTCTCGACCTAGACATGCCTCGTGACATGCCCTCCTTGGGCGTGTCCAAGGGCATGACACCAAGAAGCTAAGAATGACGACGACAAATCGTGGACCTACAAATAAAGAGCCTTGACATGCCCATGACACGCCCTGTGCCACTCCATCCTAGGGTGTGCCCCATAGGCGTGACACTAAGAACCAACATTGTCGATCGAAGAACGTCGATCTACCGCGTACACGCCCATGTTACACTTGACACGGCCGTGTAATCCTTGTACGAGGCATTACTGCTATAGGAAGAACTATCAGAAACCTGCCACGTCGTATTAAAATGATATGCCCAGGCCATGGGCGTGACCCTGGGCGTGTCAGGAACGTTTTCCACCCAATAACTCAGCTATTCGTGCTGTTTCCGCCAGATTGGCATTTCTAACTTGACACACCATGATCACGGGAGTGACCAGGGGACGTGACGCCTCCATCAACAGCATTTTATTCTCGCCATTTTCAGCTTCCCGCCACTTTCAATAAACATATCTGAGATGCCCTAGGTCACGGGCGTGACCTTGGGGTGTAACCCATCATTTAACAGATTTTGGCGATTTCTCCTCCAACATTCCCGTAGTTTCAAGAAGACGATTTGAGCCTGACAAGCCCAAGGTTATGGGCATTAACTAGGGGCGTGACCAACCAGCAATTTTCCCTATAAATTCCAGATAGCTTCGGATGCTAAGGGTCAATTTTGGAGAGTTGGAGTCTTGTAGTTTGCTATTCTCTTTTGCTGTATTTTTCATTTCTTAGTCTAGTTTTGCATTGTGAAAGTTTCAATTCAAGTTTGCTTTTCATTTTAATCATGTATTTCACTACCTTATCATGTAATTCCCTAATCATGATGAGTAGCTAATTTTCATTTATCACTTGATCATGATGAACCTTGGAATAAAATAAACTTTTCCTTTTTATCAAAAGTGACTTGTTCTTAATCTTGCTAACTAACGATTTATCTTTGAATTATATTTTGTCGAATTCATATTTCGCGGATATTGCTTTCGCTCTAAGATCCGTATCCTAAATGACCGAGAGGTTGCGGATACGAGGAGATCACTCAAAGATAAAAGGAGTTGCATGCACCTCTCGAGAGAGGATGACATAAATCTTTCAGATTGGAGTCAAATCCAATAATGGGGTTCATCGCCTAAAGCAAGCTTAGAAGTTTCGACTAGCCTTGAGGTCTTAATCGATTAACCTAAAGTTAGTTAAAAGCATGAGCTCGGGAGAGATGCTTTTGTACTTTATGAACCTCCACGGTTAAGTAATTAAATTTAAGAACTCGCATTTCTTTTATTTTTAAGAAGGTTTATTTTAGCCCAAGGGGATTCAAGATCAAGTGCTAGCTTCCCCAACATCGAATTTATCTTTCTTAGTGTAACGCTTCCTTTTCTGTTTTGAACAAAAACCAACTTTTCATCCGATAAGATAATAGCTCTTTCTTGAAAGTGCAAGTATTTGACAAGCCCCGAGTCAAAATACGACACTTGATTCTATCCTCCGAATGACAGGTATACTTGAATCATTGATTGAAAACATGCGTTAGCGTGGAGAAAAAATCATCACATCTGCATTCCCCTTCTTCAGATTAATCTACCTCTGTATTACTCTTTGAATGTGACAGAGGGGACCTGATTCTTGCTCTTGCATCTGGAAGGACTTTGTCTTCACCAAGAGCAGCCAATAGCCAAATATTGTTCTTGTCCTCTCTGCAGATTTGATGCTCCATAGAGTACCATATCTTATGGTTCATCTTTGAACACAAAAGTTTAACCTTTTAGCTATCCTTGGAGGTCAACTCAGACTGTAAGGTCCTTTTTGAGTAACCTCCCTCTGATACCACTTGAAAGGTCTTTAGCTATCACTTAGAGGGGGGCGTGAATAGGTTATTGGTCTCTTTGATAGTTCTTTTCTTTTCTTTTAGTTTGCTGCTTTAGTGGTTGGTTTATTTCTTCTTTCAAGATGAGTTACCCTGCACAAAGAAAACAACACAGCAAAGCACATAGATATTAATAGTGGTTCCCCAACTGGGTACATCCACTTTCCCTCCCACCTATCCAACTATCTTGTTGGACTAGTAACTTCTTTAAAATGCTAAAAAGAGCTTACACCTCAGGCCCTCAGCCTCACACTCAGGTTCTCTTCAGAACCCTACCTCAGAACCACAAAGATTCCTACCTCAGAGCCCGCAGTGCTCCTACAACTCAGTGGTCCTCAAAACACCTACCTCCGCCTTATCTCTAAGGCCTATAGCTCAGTCTTTTCAGCCCTACAAATTAGGAACAAGACCCTACTCTCAAAGTGCTGCAACACTCTTACAACTATGATCTAGAAGGATCCTACAAGAAGGAAATGGGTTGATGCGGTTCTTGATTGAACACAAGAGGAGTTCCTATATGACAATCAACCTTGGGTGAGTAAGAATCAGCCCCCCACTATGATACCAGGAAATTTTTCATGTGTCAACTTTACTGGACTAAGAGAACCTTAGTCCTAACTACTTCACAGTGACAAGTTTATCCACTTGAGCTGGAAGAGACTTGCAGAATACTATTCTGTCCCTTTCTGAACTGACCCAAAGGTTCAGCTCTCTCCTCTTCATAGCAACAATGTTGTAGAAGCTTTGGCTTATGCAGGATAAAACTTGCAGATCATCTACTCTACTCTTTTCTGAACAGAGCTACTGCTCAGCTCTAACTTCTTCTTCACAGCTCCTTAAAAGAGTGTTATTTGGAATGTATTGGCTGGATCTGTGAAGCTTCTACAGCAAGGGTGGGCCCTTGCTGCTATCTCTTTCTCAGAGAATCACCCTGAGCTTGCTAGCTGATGTAGAAGAAGATGGCACCAGCAATCTTGTCGTTGAAGATGTTGATCTCAACAGCTAACTTGCTCTTTTTCTTACTTACTTGAGCTTCCTGTTCTTCAGCTCCACAATAATGGCAGAGAAGGACTTCTGTAACAGTTATCTCTTCCTGTAAAGAGCTTTTCCTATTATTTATTGAAACCCAACGACTCTTATAGCAGTGGGTACCACACTTTTAATGCTGGCTGCATTTTACTTTAATGCCAACTATCATACTGTAGGTCTGCGACAACATTTGTCGCGTACTGTAGCCATCTCGCCACTTATTTGAAATATGTTGACTTGTTGACTTACTGACGTCACCAGCTGTGTACTTAGCTAAAAAATCAAGCAACAAAAGCATAGACGTTGAGTGAGTAAGCATCACTCAATGCCAAAACACTTAGATAGATTTACTATCTCTTCTCATTGAGTGAGTAACCATTACTCAATGCGAAACTACTTAGAATATAAATCTATTTCAAGGCGTTGAGAGCATTGAGTGAACATCTCTCACTTAATGTCATTTGCCTTAGCTATATTTCTGCTTTTTTAGCAACTTAAGCGTTGAGAGCGTTCAGTAAGCATGCCCCACTCAACGCTATTTGCTGGAACTCGTTACTATATAAGGGCGTTGAGAGCGTTGAGTGAGCACGCCTCACTCAAATCTTTTTGCCTTGGACAGAATCCTGGACTTAGTTTGACGAACTGAAGTGATTTCTATGAAAGGCGAGCTCAGCTCGATAATGGCCAAAATCTTTCTACAACTAAGGCATTGAGAGCATTGAGTGAGCAAGCCTCATTCAACCCTTTTTGCCTTAGCCAGAATCCTGAACTTAGTTCGACGAACTGAACTGAGTTCGAAGAAAGGCGAGTTCAACTTGACGAATGGCCAAAATCTTTCTGCAACTAAGGCGTTAAGAGAGTTGAAAGAGCAAGACTCACTCAACGCTTTTTTCCTTATCCAGAATCCTGAACTTATTTCGACGAACTTAACTGAGTTCGATGAAAGACAAGCTCAGCTCGACGAACTCTGACCTTAGTTCGACTAGTTCAATTTACATCCTTTTTGCTGTATGGCATTGAGTGTGTCTTCATCACTCAACACCAACACACTTAGCCATATTTATCTTTAGTAGCATGGCGTTTAATGAGTTGACTTCACTCAACGCCTGTAGACATAGCCACATTTAAGCTCATTCAAACTTAGGCTATTACTGCTTTAGCCTGGCTCATAGCATTTTGCTATATGACGTTGAGTGAGTTGACTTCACTCACCGCCTGTGAACTTAGTCATTTTCTTAGCTTGCCACTATATGCCTTTGACTGTATAGGCTTCACTCAGCGCTATAAGTTATCTAGCGTTGAGTGATTTACCTTCACTCAATGCCTATAGACTTAAACAGATTTCTGTCAGCCCACGCCTTAGGTAAGTGTTTACCTTACTTAGCCACTTCGGCTACCTGTCCCATCATTGCTTATCAGGACAATCTGCAATCATTAATCTTTAACATAAGTTAGATCACAACATGTGTGTACATTGTTTGCTGGTCCTTCTTCAAATTCAGGATATTGGGATCAATGGACCCAACAGATAGGTACTTCAAGCTCTTATGGTCTATGTAAATATTGACCTTCACATCATATAGTTAGCACCTCCAAAGATTCAGCGTGAATACCACAACTGCTAACTCCAAAACATGGATCGGGTAATTCCTCTCATGCACCTTCAACTGACGCGATCTATAGGCTATCACCTTCCCATGCTGGAGTATAATACAGACTACTATATTCCCAGAGGCGTCACTATAAATCTCAAAGCCCTCTGAACCACAAGGAAAACATAAAACCAGTGTGGTGGTCAGATGAACCTTTAGTTCTTCGAAAGCTTGTGCGCACTCCAGCGACCAGACAAACCCTTGATCCTTCCTTATCAAAGTAGTGAGGGGTAGTGCGATCCACGAGAAGTTCTCCATGAAGCACCTGCAATAGCCGGCAAGCCCCAAAAAACTCCGAACTTCTGACATAGAAGAAATCACAGGCCATTCTCGTATCATAGCAACTTTCACCAGATCTACTTCAATTCCCTCACCACTAACCAAGTGACTAAGGAACGCTACTGAGAATAGCCAAAACTTACATTTGGAGAATTTGGCATACAGTTGGTACCTCCTCAAGGTCTCCAAAACCATATGAAAATTCTTGAAATGATCCTCCTCACACTGTGAGTAAACTAGGTTGTCATCGATGAAGACTATCACAAATTGTTCCAAGTATTCTCTGAATGTCCTGTTCATCAAATCCATAAATACGGATGACGCATTCGTCAGCCCAAACACCGTGACATTAAACTCATAGTGCCCAGACCATGTATTGAATTCCTTCTTGGGAAATATCACTCTCCCTAATTCTTTGTTGAAAGAAAACAAACTTTAAATCCAGCTTCGAATACACAGTCGATCCAAACTAGTTGATTGAACAAATCATCGATCCTTGGAATCAGGTACTAATTCTTCTCCATTAGCTTATCCAATTCATGTTAATCGATACAAAGCCGCAGAATTTCGTACTTCTGTACCATGTAGAGAACCGGTGCGTTCCAAGGTGACGAAAAAGGATGCACAAACCCTTGCTCTATCAATCCTTGAAGCTGCTCCTTCAATTCCACCATCTCTCATGGTGCTAAGCGGTAAGGAGACTGCGACACTGGCTTAGAATCAGAATTTAACTCAATGGTGAAATCGATCTCTCTCTGGTGTGGGGCTCTAGGGAAACTTTCGGGGAAGGTGTCGGCAAGCTCAGACACCAACGAAACACTGACCAACAAGGCTTCGGATTCGTAGTCTCTAGTTAAGAAGAACTCCTCCCCCCCGTCAAGAACAGCTAACTTAGTCACGCTTTTGGTGTTTAGCCCAAGTGTGACCACCTTAGGGTTACACCACCTACAATCTTTAACGACCATGTGTCTGTTTGGTTTGTATATCCATAATCGATACATCATAAAGCAATAATACGGACCACAAGAAAACCTTGGATGCTAAGGAGCGAGAAGTCCCACAATGAACAGCACTCTCCACCACCAAGAGTGGGACAAGGCCCACATACACAAATCATAAGTCAATAACTAATCATGTTATAGGTATCAAAGCTATAAGCTAAACCGTACATATCATCTTGTCCCTTTGCTTAAGACTGATAATACGTTTTGTAGTCTAAACTATTATCGTATTTTCTATTTTATATTGTACAAATCATGTCTATTATTAGTTTATTTTGTATCATTTTTATGTAAATATTATTGCCACTGACTTTTTCTTGTCTTTTTGAAGGATTCCAGAAAATTGGCCAAAAATGACCTGACACGCCCCTTTGTCATGCCCTCCATGGATGTGACCTAGGGCGTGTCACCCGATCCCGAGGACTCCTGCTGGAAGGGACAGAAAAACAAAAAAAACGGCTGTCACGCCCCCTGACACGCCCTCCCCGGGCGTGTCGCCAGGCGTGACCAAGGGCGTGTCGCCCACTGCCGCAAAGCCTGCCGCCGCATTGAATGCAGGTTCCGCCACAGTGATAATACGTTTTGTATCCTAAACTATTATCGTATTTTCTATTTTATATTGTGCAAATTATGTCTATTATTAGTTTATTTTTATCATTTTTATGTAAATATTATTGCCACTGACTTTTTCTTGTCTTTTTGCAGGTTTCCAGAAAATTGGCCAAAATGACCTGTCACGCCCCCCTATCACGCCCTCCCTGGGCGTGACCTAGGGCGTGTCACCCGATCCCGAGGACTCCTGCTGGAAGGGACAGAAAACGGTCAAAAACCGCTGTCACGCCCCCTGACACGCCCTCCCTGGGCGTGTCACCAGGCGTGACCAGGGGCATGTCGCCCTCTGCCGCAAAGCCTGCTGTCGCATTAAATGTCGTTCCGCCTCAGCACGCAAACAGTACTGTCACGCCCCATGTCACGCCCGTGACATGGGCGTGACACCCTCCTTTTTCGACGATTGACGGATTTCTGACCAATGATTTGGACATGACGTGCCTGTCACGCCCCCCTGTCACGGGCGTGACCTAGGGCGTGACCACCGACGTACCGAAGCAATCATCCCTCCCTCCAGAATCCAGAGCCCGAGGTCAACACAGTACTGTCACGCCCCCTGACACGCCCCCCCAAGGGCGTGTCGGAGGGCGTGACCAACCCGAGAAAATTTTCTATAAATTGAGCCCCCCCTCTCCATTTCAGCAAGCTTTGGTTGAGTGGGGGAGGTGCTGCCCCTTTGTTTCTTGAGTTTTTTTTCATGCTTTCTCTCTCTCTCTCCCCCTCTCTTTGTAATTTTTGTTTAACCTTAGTTTAATCTTAGTTGCCCTAGCTCTCTTTGTAATCTTTAGTGTTGCTTAGTGCTTAATATAGGGCTAGAATAGGATTTCAATTTCATGCACTTGTAATTTTATTTTCAATAGTGTAGCTTGCCCCTTTGAATTAATAAAAGTGTTTTTTTGTTTAGCTTGTGTTCCTCTTATGCTTTACTACTCATCCCCCTTGCTCCATTCCATAATGATTAACTAATCCTCCTTGTACTCGATCTTGATGATCCGAGGTTAGAGCGATTATGTTATGATGTTTTAATTAATCTTTTCTTTTTAGGTTAGGGCCTTGAATTACTCTTGATTAATCACGGGTTGGAGGTATATTTTCGATATATACTCTCTGCCTTTGCTTTCATTCTGGGCTAGCCGAGAGGCCGAAAGAATGAAGTGAGCATTCAAGAGTAAAGGGAGTTGTACGCACCCCTCGAGAGAGGCAGACGTCCAAATCTCCCGAATTGGAGTAAAATCCAATAGTGGGGTTCACCGCGTAAAGCGAGTTTTAGGCCTCCGATTTAGACGAGAGTCGGTCGGACCTTCCTAAACTCAGTTGGGCACGACTTCGAGAGAAGCGTGTTCAAGCTTTAGGAACCTCCACGGTCAAGGACCTTTATCCTATTAAGTTCAGATTTTTATTGTTTTCTTAATCGTCTTTAGCCGAGGTGAATCTTGATTGCGTGCATTTCCATTTCATATTTTCTACCTTTCGTAGTAATCGCCTATCTTGCGCTCTTTAATTAACTGCAGTAGTTTCCTTTCTAGCATTGTTCTTTGCTTAATAGCTTAACTTAATTGCGGTAGTTCTCTTTCTAGTATAGCTTTAATTCCTCCCTTGCACTTAGATTTTCTAAAACCCTAGTTTTTCTGTCGATAAGATAATAGCGTTCGTGTTAGTAAGCTTAGCCAACAGTTCCCGGATTTCAATACGACACTTGTGTCCCCTTGCTACAATTCGATAGGTATACTTGCCTCATCGGGTTGCTAGTTCGGTTGCATTTATTTTCTTCGAACCCTAGCGCGCAACAAGTTTTTGGCGCCATTGCCGGGGAAAACCAACTTCCGTTGATATTTTGAAAACACGAACCTATTAATTTTATCTCTTCTCTTTCTCATACTCTTTCTTTAAAATTTTAAAAAATCAAAAAAATTTTATCACCGCTCTTAATAGAAACCAACCTCACAATTTTTCTACGCTACCTAATTCTCTCGAAAAGGGCAGAGGGCTTTAAGCGCTACTGTCTTGTCTAGTACCTTGCGAACCCTTCACGGGGTAGTGCTTGGGAAGTTCAGGAGTTAATCTATAAAAAAAAATCTATTTCAAAAAGAAAGAAAATTTCTAATCTTTTTTCTAGTTTATCCTTTTTCTCTTCCTCTTCTTCTTTTCTGTTCTTTTAGTGCATGACCCGCAGGAGTCCGTCGGTTATTTTGGACTTGGACCACGAAATTGAGCGTACTCTTCGGAGAAGATCGCGATTTCAAGGCCCTATTATCCAAGTGCCGGTTGAGGACTCCGAGTTATTTGTTACTTTAAGAATGGAAGAACCCAACGTAGATGAGGCCATGCAAAGGACTATGTCCTATTATGCACGACCGAACCTCGAGGGAACAGAATCAAGTATAGTCCGCCCTGCTATAGCAAATAATAACTTCGAATTAAAGCCTAGCATAATTCAAATTGTGCAGCAATATGTGCAATTTGACGAACTTCAAGATGAAGATCCGAACGCACATATAACTAGCTTTCTTGAAATTTGTGACACCTTCAAGATAAATGGTGTCACAAATGATGCGATCAGGCTGAGACTCTTCCCCTTCTCTCTAAGAACTAAAGCTAAGCAGGTGGCTGAACACACTTCCGAAAAATAGCATAACCACTTGGAATGAATTAACTGAAAAATTTTTGGCGAAGTATTTTCCGCCAGCTAAAACTGCAAAACTTAGGAACGACATCTCTGCCTTCGGACAAATAGACTCTGAAACCCTATACGAAACCTGGGAGAGATTTAAAGAATTATTAAGATGATGCCCACATCACGCGCTGACTGTATGGTTACAAGTGCAGACGTTTTATAACGGGCTAAATCAAAGCACGAAGCAAATGATAGACGCAGCTTCTGGCGGTACTTTAAATCATAAGACCCCGGAAGCCGCTCTTGAGCTTTTTAAGGACATGGACATGAACACTTATCAGTGGAATGTGCCTAGGTCCCGCCCGAACAAGCCTGCAGGTATCTATGAAGTGGACAACGTCTCCCAGCTCGCTCTGCAAGTAGAAATCCTAAGCAAAAAAATCACGGAGATAACTGCTGCCTCCGCCCCTCAGGTATGGGAATCTGCAACCCCTACTCCAGAACATTTAGATTATGTTAATAATATGCCTAGAACTACTTTTAATAATTTTTCTGCTGCGAATTTTCATCCGCCTGGTTTTAATTTCCGAATAGTTATAACCCTGCTTTAATAAATCATCCGAACTTTTCATGGAGTAATCCATCGAATGCGATGCGCCCACCCCCGCAAAATGATTTTTCTGCACCACCACCACCACCACCACCACTTCTTCAAAATTACCGAAAACCTCCAAGCTTGGAGGAATTACTTTCTAAATACATCACCACAAATGACGCTACCATAAGAACTTTAACCGGAAGCATAAAAAGTTTAGAAAATCAGGTAGGACAGCTCGTGAAAATAATTTCTGAGCGGCCCGCAGGGTCTCTTCCTTCCAATACCGAACCCAACCCGAGAGAGCAAGCGAAAGCTATAACTCTTCAGAGTGGGAAGCAAGTCTCCGGTATGGTAAGTGAAGAGCCCGAGGCAAGCTCCGCTCCCGCCTCTAAAAATCAAAGCTCCGCTCCCGTTTTTAAAAATCAAAGCTCCGCTCCGCTTCCACCCTCTGCTGAAGAAGTAATCACCCCTATTTTAGAAAATAATCTAACTCCACCACCCATCTTCAAAAATAATTCAACTCCTCCATACCCCTCTGAACTTAATAGACAACGTCAAGATGATCAGTACTCCCGCTTCTTAGAAATCTTCAAACAAATCCACATTAATCTTCCCTTCCACGAGGCTATTTCGCAGATGCCGAAATACGCCAAATATCTCAAAGACCTCCTCACAAACAAGAAGAAGTTAGAGAATCTTTCGCACATCACGCTAAACGCCGAGTGCTCCGCCGTTTTAACAAATGGTTTGCCGAAGAAAATTAGTGACCCGGGTAGTTTCTCTATCCCATGTGTCTTCGGTGATCTTTTTGTTAAACATGCGTTAGCCGACTTAGGCGCGAGTATAAAACTGATGCCCTTTTCATTGTTCAAAAAGTTAGGGATTGGTAGCCTTAACCCCACACGTATGAGTATCCAGCTAGCCGATAGATCCGTCAAGTACCCGTTAGGAATAGTGGAGGACGTTCTAGTGAAAGTCGACAAGTTCATCTTCCCGGTGGACTTTGTCATTTTGGACATCGAAGAAGACGTCGAGGTTCCCCTGATCCTTGGCCGACCCTTCCTTGCCACCTCCCGATCCATCATTGACGTAAGCAATGGTAAGCTCTTTCTTCGAGTAGGCGACGCCGAAGTCACATTTTCTATCACCCCTTTGATGAAGAACACCTTAGCGAACGATGACTCATGTTTTTTCGTAGATGCCGTGAGTGATGATTCTTCCTACTGCCTCTCCGACTTTGAAAAAGAATTTTCTACTTTTTGCTCCTCTTCTCTTACAACGGAATCACTGCAAGGAAGTGATGAATCTTCTTATTGTCTTTCTGAGTTTGAAAAAGAATTTTCTGATTTTTGTTCTTCTTCTTTTCTTCCCACTGAATCTCTACAAGAAGCTGTCTTGGCTGCTAGCCCCACCCCTTATTACGTTCCTTATAAAAAAGTTTATGAAGATATTATTTTTGAAAAAGAAAGAATCTCAAAATCCTCTTATGAAGAACCCCCTACCCTAGAACTTAAAGAACTTCCCGAACACCTTAAGTATGCTTTCTTAGAAAAAGACTCCAAGTTACAAGTTATCGTTTCGGCCTACCTCACGGATACGCAGAACGATAAACTTCTTCTAGTTCTACGTAAGCATCGCCAGGCTATTGCTTGGCAAATTTCTGATATCAAGGGCATAAGCCCATCTTTCTGTACCCATAAAATTTTAATGGAAGATAATTCGCGTAACTCTATCCAACCTCAGCGCCGTATAAACCCAAACATAAAAGAAGTAGTTAAGGGCGAGGTTATGAAACTATTAGACGCAGGAATTATCTACCCTATTTCGGACAGTAAGTGGGTTAGCCCCGTTCAGGTAGTTCCCAAGAAGGGAGGGATAACCGTAGTTAGTAATGAGAATAATGAATTAATCCCGACGCAGACGGTGACGGGTTGGCGTATATGCATAGATTACCGTAAGTTAAATGACGTCGCCCGCAAGGACCACTTTCCTTTACCGTTTATCGACTAGATTTTAGAACGTCTCTCCGGCCATAGCTTTTATTGTTTTCTCGATGGCCTCTCGGGGTACTTTCAAATACCCATCTCTCCCGAGGACCAAGAGAAAACTACGTTTACTTGTCCCTTCGGCACCTTCGCGTACCGAAGAATGCCGTTTGGATTATGCAATGCGCCAGCTACATTCCAGCGATGTATGCTCGCAATATTTGACAAGTACGTAGAAAGCATTATGGAGGTATTCATGGACGATTTCTCCGTGTTCGGCGATTCCTTCGATAGATGTTTAGAAAACCTCGAAAAAGTCTTAGAACGATGCGAAGAAACTAACCTTGCCCTAAATTGGGAAAAATGCCATTTTATGGTGAGGGAAGGGTTAGTTTTGGGTCATAAAATTTCTGCTAAAGGTATCGAGGTAGACGTTGCCAAGATAGAAGTTATTGAGAAGTTGCCGCCGCCTACAAACATAAAAGCTATAAGAAGTTTCCTAGGGCACGCTGGTTTTTATCGTCGTTTTATAAAGGACTTCTCCAAGATCACTAAGTCCCTCACCCATCTCTTAGAAAAAGACGCTCCATTCATTTTTGATGACTCTTGTATTTCTGCCTTTGAATTAATTAAAGAAAAGTTAATTAATGCACCGATTATGATAGCTCCGGTGTGGGACCTTCCTTTCGAGATTATGTGCGATGCGAGTAGTTTTGCGGTGGGAGCCGTATTAGGTCAACGCATATCTAAAAACTTTCACCCCATCTATTATGCTAGTAAAACCCTCACATCTGCACAAGAAAATTACACCACAACCGAGAAGGAGCTCTTAGCTATAGTATTTGCGTTTGATAAATTTCGCCCTTACATTACTCTTTCAAAAATCATTGTTTTTACGGACCACTCGGCCCTCAAGTACCTTCTTGCCAAAACGGATGCCAAGCCTCGCTTGATTCGCTGGGTCTTACTCCTCCAGGAGTTTGACTTAGAGATCCGTGATAAGCGAGGAGCCGAGAACTTGGCCGCCGACCATTTATCAAGATTAGATAACCCCTTTATAGAAAAATTAAATGAAAAATCTTTTAATGATTATTTTCCTGATGAGAAGCTACTTTTATTTAACACATCTACTTCTCCTTGGTTCGCGCACATCGCCAACTATCTAGTGGCCCGGGTGCTCCCAAAAGAGTTCTCCTCTCAGCAAAAGAAGAAATTCTTTTCTGAGCTGAAGAACTACTTTTGGGAAGACCCGCATCTTTTCAAAATTTGTGCGGATCAGGTGATAAGGAGATGTGTTTCTTTTGATGAAGGAATTGATATTCTAAAACATTTGCATGAAGGTCCGACAGGTGGGCACTATCAAGCTGCTCGCACCGCTCACAAGGTGCTTTGCGCGGGTTTTTACTGGCCTAGCCTGTTTAAAGACGCGCAAGCCTTTGTGAGCAGGTGTGATAGTTGCCAACGGCCGGGCAACATCTCTAATAAAAATGAAATGCCACAAAATTATTTCTTAGAGTGCGAAATTTTCGACCTCTGGGGAATTGATTTTGTTGGCCCCCTTCCTTCTAACTTCGGAAACAAATATATTTTAGTTGCTGTTGATTATGTTTCACGATGGGCTGAGGCCCAAGCTCTTCCTACGAACGACTCCCGAGTTGTAGTCATGTTTTTTAAAAAATTATTTTCTAGATTCGGTACGCCTCGCGCAATCGTTAGCGATAGGGGTTCCCATTTTTATAACGCACAATTTTCAAAAATCCTTACTAAATACGGCATTACACATAAGCTTTCCACTGCCTACCACCCCCAAACTAACAGTCAAGTCGAAGTAGTTAATAGAGAAATAAAAAGAATATTAGAAAAGATTGTTTCAACTTCTAGAAAAGACTGGTCAACCAAACTTGACGATGCTCTATGGGCCTACCGAACAGCGTACAAAACCGCCCTCGGATGTACGCCGTATCGGCTGGTCTATGGAAAATCATGCCATCTGCCCGTAGAGTTAGAACACCGCGCCTTTTGGGCCTTAAAATTTTTAAACTTCGATCCCCACTCAGTCGGTGACCTTCGAAAATTTTAACTAAATGAACTTGATGAGTGGCGCTCTTATGCTTATGAAAATAATAAACTTTATAAAGAGCGGACGAAGCGTTTACACGATAAACACTTAAGGCACCCTAAAAACTTTAAGCCGGGCGACCAAGTCCTTTTATATAATTCTCGTTTACGTTTATTTCCGGGCAAATTAAAATCTCGCTGGTCTGGCCCGTTTTCTGTTTTAGAAGTATTTCCTTATGGAACTGTTTTAATTTCTCACCCTGATAAGGGTAATTTCAAAGTGAATGGTCAGCGTCTTAAACTCTACTTTTCTGGTGATGATGATGTCAGTCCAAACATTTTTAAGTTTCTGCTTCACGAACTTTAATCTTGAGCTTTTAATTTTTTGCTAAAAACAATTTTATTTCGGGACAACAATATTCTTGGACAAAATTATTTTTTTGATGCGTCGAGCTCAATGACGCTTTAACCAAAGGGCGCTCTTGGGAGGCAACACAAGTTATCTTTTTCTGTTTTCTTTATTTTACAATTTTTGCCTCGGACGGCTCCGACAAGCTGATGCTTCTGCGATCGCCTGCTCGAACATTGCTGAATCCATCACAAAGTCCAAAGAAGACATTCGGGGAGCGGCATCACTCAGCTTTCGCAGCAAATAAATCCGAGGAAGTACCTGTATTTCAATTCTGTCTTTCAATTCTGTACTTTATTTTTCTCTCCTTCTCCAATCCCCTTCTTTAGCCATTGAGGACAATGTCTGTTTTAAGCTTGGGGGAGGATTTCCTCCTTCATTTTTGCGTAGTGTAAATAATCTTCTTTTTGTATATATTGTAAATATTTCCAAAAAAAAATGAATATCTTAAAATTCCAAAAAAAAGAGAAAAAATCCAAAATAATAAAAAAAGAGAATATTTCTCAAAATTAAAAAAAAATAATATATGTGTTTTTGAATAGTTTAGATATTTTGATATTTCAATAGTACCCCTAGTTTTTAGTTTTGTTTTACTCGAAATCTCCTATAAATAACTTAGTTAATTATAATATTTCTAATCGTTCTTTTTAGTTATGTTTCACAAGTAAAATGTTGGCCATGCTGTGTTTCTAATTCACGGTAGCATGTTAAGGTGAAATATTTTTCTAAAAACTCGCATTTTTATTATGGTTTTTTGTTGTTTATTTCCTTTACTTTCTTAAAAATTCATCATCCACTATTTCCTTTTTCGTTTTTGAATAATTTTTGTAAAGTCAACTTTTGAATAACGTAGTAGATGTGAACGATCCAAGTCACCTATTATTTCTATTTTCAAGTTAATTTCATCAATCTTCTTTTATTATCTAGGACTCGCTTTTTGAAATTTTTCAAACCTTTGTTTTAAATAAATTCAAAAGCGTGAAAATGATTTAGGCCGTTTTTGTTTTCGTTTGAGCTTTCCTGCCAACCTAAAAACTTTTACCACTAGTTAGCCGTTTTGAGCCTTTTTTCCGATTACATTTGATAGCTCCTCCCTTCATTTCAGTTTCACTAAAGCCAAAATTTCCAACCTATCGAATCACACTAGCCTTTTTGAGTTTCATAAATTAGCTTGACGATTTTGATAGGATATTTTGTGATTTTTGTGGGAGAAAGATTTTTGAAAAAAAAAGGGATGTCGAAAGTGATGTTTATTTTTGTTTGGCCAACTCAAAAAGGAAAATAAAAATATTTATGGCCTTTGTTTTGAAAAAAAATGAAAAAAAAAGAAGAAAAAGAAAAAAAATGTGTATATATTTTTATGAAATTTTTTGAAACTCTTTGCTTTGGTTTAGTGTGATTTTAAAACCTTCACGTTTATCTTTGAATTCCACTCCTGATCATTTTCCTAAACCAAACGTTTCTATCCTATTTAAGTCCTTTTGATTCACGCTTTTTGATTTTTATTTAACAACTAAGAAAAGAAAAATAGTAAATCAGTTTTAGTTTTGGATTTAAACCTAGATTTTTGTTAATTAAATTGATATAATTATAATGCGTTGCTTGGATCTAGTAACAACTCAATGCATGTTTTTCATTTTCGTTGCTTTGCTTAAGTCCATTTAAAAAATCTCGTTAAAATTTTGGATGATTTGTTTTTATTAAGTAAAGTTTATAAAAGTTTTACCATACCTAAATAATTGTTTTAGACTTACATTTCACCTTTTCCCTACTTAGAATTTCGCATAGTACTTGTGTAGGCATAATTAGAACTTTTTGATTAGTCCTTTTTATAAATTTCTAGTTTTTATATTTTTGCTTGGGGACAAGCAAAGCTTAAGCTTGGGGGAATTTGATAATACGTTTTGTATCCTAAACTATTATCGTATTTTCTATTTTATATTGTGCAAATTATGTCTATTATTAGATTATTTTTATCATTTTTATGTAAATATTATTGCCACAGACTTTTTCTTTTCTTTTTGCAGGTTTCCAGAAAATTGGCCAAAATGACCTGTCACGCCCCCCTGTCACGCCCTCCCTGGGCGTGACCTAGGGCGTGTCACTCGATCCCGAGGACTCCTGCTGGAAGGGACAGAAAACGGTCAAAAACCGCTGTCACGCCCCCTGACACGCCCTCCCTAGGCGTGTCACCAGGCGTGACCAGGGGCGTGTCACCCTCTACCGCAAAGCCTGCCGCCGCATTAAATGCCGTTCCGCCTCAGCACGCAAACAGTACTGTCACGCCCCATGTTACGCCCGTGACATGGGCGTGACACCCTCCTTTTTCGATGACTGACGGATTTCCGACCAATGATTTGGACATGACGTGCCTGTCACGCCCCCCTGTCACGGGCGTGACCTAGGGCGTGACCACCGACGTACCGAAGCAATCATCCCTCACGCCAGAATCCAGAGCCCGAGGTCAATATAGTACTGTCACGCCCCCTTACACGCCCCCCCTAGGGCGTGTCGGAGGGCGTGACCAACCCGAGAAAATTTTCTATAAATTGAGCCCCCCCCTCTCCATTTCAGCAAGCTTTGGTTGAGTGGGGGAGGTGCTGCCCCTTTGTTTCTTGAGTATTTTTTCATGCTTTCTCTCTCTCTCTCTCCCCCTCTCTTTGTAATTTTTGTTTAACCTTAGTTTAATGTTAGTTGCCCTAGCTCTCTTTGTAATCTTTAGTGTTGCTTAGTGCTTAATAAAGGGCTAGAATAGGATTTCAATTTCATGCACTTGTAATTTTATTTTCAATAGTGTAGCTTGCCCCTTTGATTTAATAAAAGTGTTTTTTTTGTTTAGCATGTGTTCCTCTTATGCTTTACTACTCATCCCCCTTCCTCCATTCCATAATGATTAACTAATCCTCCTTGTACTCGATCTTGATGATTCGAGGTTAGAGCGATTATGTTATGATGTTTTAATTAATCTTTTCTTTTTAGGTTAGGGCCTTGAATTACTCTTGATTAATCACGGGTTGGTGGTATATTTTCGATATATACTCTCTGCCTTTGCTTTCATTCTGGGCTAGCCGAGAGGCCGAAAGAATGAAGTGAGCATTCAAGAGTAAAGGGAGTTGTACGCACCCCTCGAGAGAGGCAGACGTCCAAATCTCCCGGATTGGAGTAAAATCCAATAGTGGGGTTCACCGCGTAAAGCGAGTTTTAGGCCTCCGATTTAGACGAGAGTCGGTCGGACCTTCCTAAACTCAGTTGGGCACGACTTCGAGAGAAGCGTGTTCAAGCTTTAGGAACCTCCACGGTCAAGGACCTTTATCCTATTAAGTTCAGATTTTTATTGCATTTTCTTAATCGTCTTTAGCCGAGGTGAATCTTGATTGGGTGCATTTCCATTTCATATTTTCTACCTTTCGTAGTAATCGCCTATCTTGTGCTCTTTAATTAACTGCAGTAGTTTCCTTTCTAGCATAGTTCTTTGCTTAATAGCTTAACTTAATTGCGGTAGTTCTCTTTCTAGTATAGCTTTAATTCCTCCCTTGCACTTAGATTTTCTAAAACCCTAGTTTTTCCGTCGATAAGATAATAGCGTTCGTGTGAGTAAGCTTAGCCAACAGTTCCCGGATTTCAATACGACACTTGTGTCCCCTTGCTACAATTCGATATGTATACTTGCCTCATCGGGTTGCTAGTTCGGTTGCGTTTATTTTCTTCGAACCCTAGCACGCAACACACAGCACGCAATAGTACTGTCACGCACCCCATCACGGGCGTGACCTAGGGCGTGACATCAACCTTTCCGACGACTGATGGATTTCCGACCAAGGATTTCGATATGATGTGCGTGTAATGCCCCCCTACACGGGCGTGACCATGGGTATGTCAACCGACATACATAAGCAATCATCCCTCCCGCCAGATCCCACAACCCGAGGTCAACTTCGTACATGTCATGCCCCATGACACGCCCCCTAGGGCGTGTCGGAGGGCGTGACCAACCCGAGAATTTTGCCTATAAATTCAGGCCCCCCCTTTCATTTCAGCAAGCTTTGGTTGAGAGGGGGAGGTGCTGCCCCTTTGGTTCTTGAACTTTCTTATGCTTCTCTCTCTCTCTCTCTCTCTCTCTCTTTGTAATTTTCTTTTAACCATAGTTTAATCTTTACTTGTTTATGCTTTCTTTGTAATCTTTAGTGTTGCTTAGTGCTAATTGTAGGTCTAGAATAGGTTTCAATTCCTTGCACTTGTAATTTCTTTTTCCATAGTGTAACTGTCACCTTTTCATTAATATAAGTGTTCTTTGTTTAGCTTGTGTTCTTTTTATGCTTTACTACTCATCCCCCTCCTCCACTTCACTATGATTAACTAATACTCCTTGTACTCGATCTTGATGATCCGAGGTTCGAGCGATTAAGTTATGATGTTTTTATTAATCTTTTCTTTTTAGGTTAGGGCCTTGAATTACTCTTGATTAATCATGGGTTGGAGGTATATTATCGATATATACCCTCCACCTTTGCTTTCATTTTTAGCTAGCCGAGAGGCCGATAGAATGAAGTGAGCATTCAAGAGTAAAGGGAGTTGTACGCACCACTCGAGAGAGGCAGACGTCCAAATCTCCTGGATTAGAGAAAAATCCAATAGTGGAGTTCACCGCATAAAGCGAGTTTTAGGCCTCCGATTTATACGAGAGTCGGTCGGACCTTCCAAAACTCAGTTGGGCACGACTTCGAGAGAAGGGTGTTCAAGCTTTAGGAACCTCCACGGTCAAGGACCATTATCCTATTAAGTTTAGATTTTTTATCGCATTTTCTTAATCGTCTTTAGCCGAGGTGATTCTTGATCGAGTGCATTTCCATTTCATATTTTCAACCTTTCGTAGTAATCGATTTTCTTATGCTCTTTAATTAACTGTAATAGCTCTCTTTCTAGCTTTATCTTTACTTCCTTCCTTGCAATTAGATTCTCTAAAACCCTAGTTTTTCCGTCGATAAGATAATAGTTTTCGTGTGAGTAAGCATACTCAACAGTTCCCGGATTTCAATACGACACTTGTGTCCCCTAGCTACAATTCGATAGGTATACTTGCCTCATTGGATTGCTAGTTCGGTTGCGTTTATTTTCTTCGAACCCTAGCGCGCAACAAGTTTTTGGCACCGTTGCCGGGGAACCAACTTCCGTTGATATCTTGAAAACACGAACCTATTAATTTTATCTCTTCTTTTTCTCATCCCCTTTCTTTAAATTTTAAAATTCAAAAAAGTTATCACCGCTCTTAATAGTAACCAACTTCACAATTTTTCTACGCAACCTAATTCTCTCGAAAAGGGCAAAGGGCTTTAAGCGCCACTATCTTGTCTAGTACCTTGCTAACCCTTCACGGGGTAGTCCTTGGGAAGTTTGTGAGTTAATCTATATAAAAAAAAATCTATTTCAAAAAAAAAAGAAAAAAATTCTAATCTAGCTTTCTTTCTAGTTTATCCTATTTCTCTTTCTTTTCTTCTTTTCTGTTCTTTTACTGCATGACCCGCGGGAGTCCGTCAGTTATTTTGGACTTGGACCACGAAATTGAGTGTACTCTTCGGAGAAGATCACGATTTCAAGGTCCTACTATCCATGTGCCGGTTGAGGACTCCGAGTCATTTGCTACTTTAAGAATGGAAGAACCCAATGTAGATGAGGCCGTGCAAAGGACTATGTCCTATTATGCACGACCGAACCTCGAGGGAACAGAATCTAGTATAGTCCTCACTGCTATAGCAAATAATAACTTCGAATTAAAGCCTAGCATAATTCAAATGGTGCAGCAATATGTGCAATTTGACGGACTTCAAGATGAAGATCCAAACGCACATATAGCTAGCTTTCTTGAAATTTGTGACACCTTCAAGATAAATGGTGTCACAAATGATGCAATCAGGTTGAGACTCTTCCCCTTCTCTCTAAGAACTAAAGCTAAGCAGTGGCTGAACACACTTCTAAGAATAACATAACCACTTGGAATGAATTAACTGAAAAATTTTTGGCGAAGTATTTTCCGCCAGCTAAAACTGCAAAACATAGGAACCATATCTCTTCCTTCGGACAAATAGACTCTGAAACCCTATATGAAACCTGGGAGAGATTTAAAGAATTATTAAGATGATGCCCACATCATGCGCTGCCTGTATGGTTACAAGTGCAGACGTTCTACAACGGGCTAAATCAAAGCACGAAGCAAATGATAGACGCAGCTTCTGGCGGTACTTTAAATCATAAGACCCCGGAAGCAGCTCTTGAGCTTTTTGAGGACATGGCCATGAACACTTATCAGTGGAATGTGCCTAGGTCCCGCCCGAACAAGCCTGCAGGTATCTTTGAAGTGGACAACGTCTCCCAGCTTGCTCTGCAAGTAGAAATCCTAAGCAAAAAGATAACGGAGATGACTGCTGCCTCCGCCCCTCTGGTATGGGAATCTGCAACCCCTACTCCAGAACATTTAGATTATGTTAATAATATGCCTAGAAATGCTTTAATAATTTTTCTGCTGCGAATTCATCCTCCTGGTTTTAATTTTCCAAATAGCTATAACCCTGCTTTAAGAAATCATCCAAATTTTTCGTGGAGTAATCCATCGAATGTTATGCGCCTGCCACCACAAAATGATTTTTCTGTACCACCACCACCACCACCTCTTCAAAATTATCCAAAACCTCCAAGCTTGGAGGAATTACGTTCTGAATATATCACCATAAATGACGCTACTATAAGAACTTTAACCGGAAGCGTAAAAAGTCTAGAAAATCAAGTAGGGCAGCTTGCGAAAAATTTTTCTGAGGGACCCGCAGGGTCTCTTCCTTCCAATACTGAACCCAACCCGAGAGAGCAAGCGAAAGCTATAACTCTTTGGAGTGGGAAGCAAGTCTCCGGTATGGTAAGTTAAGAGCCCGAGGCAAGCTTCGCTCCCGCCTTTAAAAATCAAAGCTCCGCTCCGCTTCCACCCTCTGCTAAAGAAGTTATCACCCCTGTTTTAGAAAAAAAATCTCACTCCACCACCCATCTTCAAAAATAATTCAACTCCTCCATACCCCTCCGAACTTAATAGACAACGTCAAGATGATGAGTACTCCCGCTTCTTAGAGATCTTCAAGCAAATCCACATTAATCTTCCCTTCCACTAGGCTATTTTGCAGATGCCGAAATACGCCAAGTATCTAAAGGACCTCCTCACCAACAAGAAGAAGTTAGAGAATCTTTTGCACGTCATGCTAAACGCCGAGTGCTCTGCTGTTTTAACAAACGGTTTGCCGAAGAAAATAAGTGACCCGGGTAGTTTCTCTATCCCTTGTGTCTTCGGTGATCTTTTTGTTAAACACGCGTAAGCCGACTTAGGTGCGAGTATAAACCTAATGCCCTTTTCGTTGTATAAAAAGTTAGGGATTGGTAGCCAAAACCCCACGCGTATGAGTATCCAGCTAGCCGATAGATCCATTAAGTACCCGTTAGGAATAGTGGAGGACGTTCTAGTGAAAGTCGACAAGTTCATCTTCCCGGTGGACTTTGTCATTTTGGACATCGAAGAAGACGTCGAGGTTCCCTTGATCCTTAGCTGACCGTTCCTTACCACCTTGAAGGATCAAGCGCATACCCAACTGCACCAAAAGCCCGGACTGTTGGAGAGGGCGCTACTTAATTTTTTATATAAGTAGCAGAGCGCCACGGGTCAAGTGAAGGAACGCCGGACCCAACAATCCCCCCCGGCATCCAGCACAACCCGTCGGCTCAGAGGTGGGGTTACCACATGGCCCACACGGCTCAGAGGTGGGGTTACCACATGTCCACGGTTGCCTGACCCACCGGACCCACACAGGTAGAAGGGAAAAATCAGGATTTAATAGCGCCCCCCGGTCTTGAACCCATGACCTCCTCTGATACCAATTGAAGGATCAAGCGCATACCCAACTGCACCAAAAGCCCGGACTGTTGGAGAGGGCGCTACTTAATTTTTTATATAAGTAGCAGAGCGCCACGGGTCAAGTGAAGGAACGCCGGACCCAACACACCTCCAGAGCCATTATTGATGTAAGCAATAGTAAGCTCTTCCTTCGAGTAGGCGACGACGAAGTCACTTTTTCTATCACAACTTTGATGAAGAACACCCTAGCAAATGATGACTCATGTTTTTTCTTAGACGCCGTGAGTGATGAATCTTCCTACTGCCTCTCCGACTTTGAAAAAGAACTTTCTGATTTTTGTTTTTCTTCTTCTCTTCCCGCTGAATCGCTGCAGGGAAGTGATGAATCTTTTGATTGTCTTTCTGAGTGTGAAAAAGAATTTTCTGATTTTTATTCTTCCTCTTTTCTTCCAACTGAATCGCTGTAAGAAGCCGTCTTGGCTGCTAGCCCCATCCCTTATTACGTTCCTTATAAAAAAGTATATGAAGATATTATTTTTGAAAAAGAAACAATCTTTAAATCCTTTTATGAAGAACCCCCTACCCTGGAACTTAAAGAACTTCCTGAACACCTTAAGTATACTTTCTTAGAAAAAGATTCCAAGTTATAAGTTATTGTTTCGGCCTACCTCACGGATACGCAAAATGATAAACTTCTTCTAGTTCTACATAAGCATCTCCGGGATATTGCTTGGCAAATTTCTGATATCAAGGGCATAAGCCCATCTTTCTGTACCAATAAAATTTTTATGGAGGATAATTCGCGTAACTCTATTCAACCTCAGTGCCGTATAAACCCTAATATGAAAGAAGTAGTTAAGGACGAGGTTATGAAATTATTAGACGCAGGAATTATCTACCCTATATCAGACAGTAAGTGGGTTAGCCCCATTCAGGTAGTGCCAAAGAAGAGAGGGATAACCGTAGTTAGTAATGAGAATAATGAATTAATCTCGACACGAACGGTGACGGGTTGGCGTATGTCTATAGATTACCGTAAGTTAAATGATGCCACCCGCAAGGACCACTTTCCTTTACCGTTTATTGACCAGATTTTAGAACGATTATCCGGCCATAGCTTTTATTGTTTTCTCGATGGCATCTCGGGGTACTTTCAAATACCCATCTCTCTCGAGGACCAAGAGAAAACTACGTTTACTTGTCCTTTCGGCACCTTCGCTTACCGAAGAATGCCGTTTGGATTATGCAATGCGCCAGCTACATTCCAGCGATGTATGCTCGCAATATTTGACAAGTACGTAGAAAGCATTATGGAGGTATTTATGGACGATTTCTCCGTGTTCGGCGATTCCTTCGATAGATGTTTAGAAAACCTCAAAAAAGTCTTAGAACGATGCAAGTAAACTAACCTTGCCCTGAATTGGGTAAAATGTCATTTTATGGTAAGGAAAGGGTTTGTTTTGGGTCATAAAATTTCTGCTAAAGGTATTGAGGTAGACGTTGCCAAGATAGAAGTTATTGAGAAGCTGCCGCCGCCTACGAACATAAAATCTATAAGAAGTTTCCTAGGCCACGCTGGCTTTTATCGTCGTTTTATAAAGGACTTCTCCAAAATCACAAATCCCCTCACCCATCTCTTAGAAAAAGACGCTCCATTCTTTTTTGATGACTCTTTCCTTTCTGCCTTCGAATTAATTAAAGAAAAGTTAATTAACGCACTGATTATGATAGCTCCGGTGTGGGACCTTCCTTTCGAGATTATGTGCGATGCGAGTAGTTTTGCGGTGGGAGCCGTATTAGGTCAACGCATATCTAAAAACTTCCACCCCATCTATTACGCTAGTAAAACCCTCACTTCTGCACAAGAAAATTACACCACTACCGAGAAGGAGCTCTTAGCTGTAGTATTCGCATTTGATAAATTCTGCCCTTACATTACACTTTCAAAAATCATTGTTTTTACGGACCACTCGGCCCTCAAGTACCTTCTTGCCAAAATGGATGCCAAGCCTCGCTTGATTCGCTGGGTCTTACTCCTCCAGGAGTTTGACTTAGAGATCCGTGATAAGCGAGGAGCCAAGAACATGGTCGTCGACCATCTATCCAGATTAGATAACCCCTTTATAGAAAAATTAAATGAAAAATCTTTTAATGATTATTTTCCTGATGAGAAGCTGCTTTTAGTTTACACATCTACTTCTCCTTGGTTCGCGCACATCGCCAACTATCTTGTGGCCCGGGTTCTCCCAAAAGAGATCTCCTCTCAGCAAAAGAAGAAATTCTTTTCTGAGCTGAAGAACTACTTTTTAGAAGACCCGCATCTTTTCAGAATTTGTGCGGATCAAGTGATAAGGAGATGTGTTTCTTACGATGAAGGAATTTATATTCTAAAACATTTGCATGAAGGTACGACAGGTGGGCACTATCAAGCTGCTCGCACCGCTCACAAGGTGCTTTGCGTGGGTTTTTACTGGCCTAGCCTGTTTAAAAACACGCAAGCCTTTGTGAGAAGGTGTGATAGTTGCCAACAGTCGGGCAACATTTCTAATAAAAATGAAATGTTGCAAAATTATTTCTTAGAGTGCGAAATTTTCGACCTCTGGGGAATTGATTTAGTTGGCCCCCTTCCTTCTAGCTTCGGAAACAAATATATTTTAGTTGCTGTTGATTATGTTTCACGATGGGCTGAGGCCCAAGCTCTTCCTACAAACGACTCCCCAGTTGTAGTCACGTTTTTTAAAAAATTATTTTCTAGATTCGGTATGCCTCGCGCAATCGTTAGCGATAGGGGTTCCCATTTCTGTAACGCACAATTTTCAAAAATCCTTACCAAATACGGCGTTACGCATAAGCTTTCCACTGCCTACCACCCCCAAACTAACAGACAAGTCTAAGTAGTTAATAAAAAAATAAAAAGAATATTAGAAAAGACTGTTTCAACTTCTAGGAAAGACTGGTCAGCCAAACTTGATGATGCTCTATGGGCCTACCGAACAGCGTACAAAACCGCCCTCAGATGTACGTCGTATCAACTGTTCTATGGAAAATCGTGCCATCTGCCTGTAGAGTTAGAACACCGCACCTTTTGGGACTTAAAATTTTTAAACTTTGATCCCCGCTCAGTCGGTGTCCTTCGAAAATTTTAACTAAATGAACTCGATGAGTAGCGCTCTTATGCTTATGAAAATAATAAACTTTATAAAGAGCGGACGAAGCTTTTACACGATAAACACTTAAGGCACCCTAAAAACTTTAAGCCGGGCGACCAAGTCCTTTTATATAATTCTCGTTTACGTTTTTTTCTGGGCAAATTAAAATCTCGCTGGTCTGGCCCGTTTTCTGTTTTAGAAGTTTTTCCTAATGGAACTGTTTTAATCTCTCACCCTGATAAGGGTAATTTCAAAGTGAATGGCCAGCGTCTTAAACTCTATTTTTCTGGCGATGATGATGTCAGTCCAAACATTATTAAGTTTTCGCTTCACAAACTTTAACTTTGAACTTTTAATTTTTGCTAAAAACAATTTTATTTCTGGACAACAATATTTTTGGACAATATTATTTTTTGATGCGTCGAGCTCAACGATGCTTTAAACAAAGGGCGCTCTTAGGAGGCAACCCAAGTTATCTTTTTCTGTTTTCTTTATTTTACAATTTTGGTCTCGGACGGCTCCGACAAGCTGAAGCTTCTGCGATCGCCTGCTCCAACGTTGTTGAATCCATCATGAAGTCCAAAGAAGACATTCGGGGGAGCGACATCACTCAGCTTTTGCAGCAAATAAATCTGGGGAAGTACCTGTCTTTCAATTCTGTCTTTCAATTCTGTACTTTATTTTTCTCTCCTTCTCCAATCCCCTTCTTTTGCCATTGAGGACAATGTCTATTTTAAACTTGGGGGAGGACTACCTCCTTAATTTTTGCTTAGTGTAAATATTTTTCTTTTTGTATATATTTTAAATATTTCCAAAATAAAGAAAATGAATATCTTAAAATTCCAAAAAAAAAGAGAGAAAATATTTCCAAAATCCAAAAAAAGAGAGAATATTTCACAAAATTAAAAAAAATATATATATATGTGTTTTTGAATAGTTTAGATATTTTGGTATTTCAATAGTACCCCTAGTTTTTGTTTTTGTTTTACTCAAAATTTTCTATAAACAACGTAGTTAATTATAATATTTCTAATCGTCCTTTTTAATTATGTTTCACAAGTAAAATGTTTGTCATGTTGTGTTTCTAATTCACGGTAGCATGTTAAGGTGAAATATTTTTCTAAAACTCGCATTTCTATTATGGTTTTTTGTTTTTATTTCCTTTACTTTCTCAAAAATTCATCATCCACTATTTTCTTTTTCGTTTTTGAATAATTTTTATAAAGTCAACTTTTGAATAACGTAGTAGATGTGAACGATCCAAGCCACCTATTATTTCTATTTTTCAAGTTAATTTCATCAATCTTCTTTTATTATCTAGGACTCGCTTTTTGAAATTTTTCAAACATTTGTTTTAAAAAAATTCAAAAGCGAGAAAATGATTTAGGCCGTTTTTGTTTTCGTTTGAGCTTTCCTACCAACCTAAAAACTTTTACCACTAGTTAGCCGTTTTTGAGCCTTTTTCCGATTTCATTTGATAGCTCCTCCCTTCATTTCATTTTCACCAAAGCCAAAATTTCCAACCTATCTAATCACACTAGCCTTTTTGAGTTTTATAAAATATTTTCACGATTTTGATAGGATATTTTGTGATTTTTGTGGGAGAAAGGTTTTTGAAAAAAAAGTATGCTCAAAAGTTATGTTTATTTCTGTTTGGCCAATTCAAAAGGAAAATAAAAATATTTATGTCCTTTGTTTTGAAAAAAAAAAGAAAAAAATGGAAAAAAGAAAAAAAAGAAAAAAATGTATATATATTTTTATGAAAGTTTTTGAAACTCTTTGCTTTGGTTTAGTGTGATTTTAAACCTTCACATTTATCTTTGAATTCCACTCCTAATCATATTCCTAAACCAAACGTTTCTGTCCTATTTAAGTCCTTTTGATTCACGTTTTTTGATTTTTATTTAACAACTAAGAAAAGAAAAAAAGTAAATCAGTTTTAGTTTTGGATTTAAACCTTGATTTTTGTTAATTAAATTGATATACTTATAATGCATTGCTTGGATCTTATAACAACTCAATGCGTTTTTATCATTTTCGTTGCTTTGCTTAAGTCTATTTAAAGAATTTCGTTAAAATTTTAGATGATTTGTTTTTATTGAGTAAAGTTTATAAACGTTTTACCATACCTAAATAATTGTTTTAGACTTACATTTCACCTTTTTCCTACTTAGAATTTCACATAGTACTTATGTAGGCATAATTAGAACTTTTTGATTTGTCCATTTTTTATGATTATCTAGTTTTTATATTTTTGCTTGAGGACAAGCAAAGCTTAAGCTTGGGGGAATTTGATAATACGTTTTGTAGTCTAAACTATTATCATATTTTCTATTTTAAATTGTACAAATCATGTCTATTATTAGTTTATTTTTTAACATTTTTATGTAAATATTATTGCCACTGACTTTTTCTTGTCTTTTTGAAGGATTCCAAAAAATTTGCCAAAAATGACCTGACACGCCCCTTTGTCACGCCCTCCATGGGCATGACCTAGGGCGTGTCACCCGATCCCGAGGACTCCTGCTGGAAGGGATAGAAAAACGAACAAAACGGCTGTCACGCCCCCTGACACGCCCTCCCCGAGCGTGTCGCCAGGCGTGACCAAGGGCGTGTCGCCCTCTGCCGCAAAGCCTGCCACCGCATTGAATGCTGGTTCCGCCACAGCACGCAACAGTACTGTCACGCCCCCCATCACGGGCATGACCTAGGGCGTGACATCAACCTTTCCGACGACTGACGGATTTCTGACAAATGATTTCGACATGACGTGCGTGTCACGCCCCCCCTACACTGGCGTGACCATGGGCGTGTCGACCAACGTACAGAAGCAATCATCCCTCCCGCCAGATCCCACAACCCGAGGTCAACTTCGTACATGTCACGCCCCATGACACGCCCCCCAGGGCGTGTCGGAGGGCGTGACCAACCCGAGAATTTTGCCAATAAATTCAGGCCCCCTTCCATTTCAGCAAGCTTTGGTTGAGAGGGGGAGGTGCTGCCCCTTTGGTTCTTGAACTTTCTTATGCTTTTCTCTCTCTCTCTCTCTCTCTCTCTCTCTCTCTCTTATAATTTTCTTTTAACCCTAGTTTAATCTTTACTTGTTTATGCTTTCTTTGTAATCTTTAGTGTTGCTTAGTGCTAATTGTAGCGCTAGAATAGGTTTCAATTCCTTGCACTTGTAATTTCTTTTTCCATTGTATAACTTGCCCTTTTTCATTAATAGAAGTGTTCTTTGTTTAGCTTGTGTTCTTTTTATGCTTTACTACTCATCCCCCCTCCTCCACTTCACTATGATTAACTAATCCTCCTTGTACTCGATTTTGATTATCCGAGGTTCGAGCGATTAAGTTATGATGTTTTGATTAATCTTTTCTTTTTAGGTTAGGGCCTTGAATTACTCTTGATTAATCATGGGTTGGAGGTATATAATCGATATATACCATCCACCTTTGCTTTCATTCTGGGCTAGCCGAGAGGCCGATAGAATGAAGTAAGCATTCAAGAGTAAAGGGAGTTGTACGCACCCCTCGAGAGAGGCAGACGTCCAAATCTCCCGGATTGGAGAAAAATCCAATAGTGGGGTTCACCGTGTAAAGCGAGTTTTAGGCCTCCGATTTAGACGAGAGTCGGTCGGACCTTCCTAAACTCAGTTGGCCATGACTTCGAGAGAAGCGTGTTCAAGCTTTAGGAACCTCCACAGTCAAGGACCTTTATCCTATTAAGTTTAGATTTTTTATCGCATTTTCTTAATCGTCTTTAGCCGAGGTGATTCTTGATCGAGTGCATTTCTATTTCATATTTTCAACCTTTCGTAATAATCGATTTTCTTATGCTCTTTAATTAACTGTAATAGCTCTCTTTCTAGCTTTAGCTTTACTTCCTTCCTTACCATTAGATTCTCTAAAACCCTAGTTTTTCCGTCGATAAGATAATAGTTTTCGTGTGAGTAAGCATACTCAACAGTTCCCGGATTTCAATATGACACTTGTGTCCCCTAGCTACAATTCGATAGGTATACTTGCCTCATTGGATTGCTAGTTCGGTTGCGTTTATTTTCTTCGAACCCTAACGCGCAACAAAGACCTTCTGCCTTTTCCTTTGTCTTCGAAAACCTACCCCAACAGTCACAAGCTAAATGTCCCGGCTTGCCACAGTTATAATAGGTAAATGGGACTCGCCCTACAGTTTCTCCTGACTTAGCTTTCTTTATCTTTGGGGCATTAATACGACAATTGCGGGAAAGGTGTCCTGACTTGCCACAAGTATGGCAAGCATAAGGGACTTGACCAGTAGATGTTCGAGACCTCTTATGCCATCTCCTGTGGTGTATAGACTTTACAGAAACCACAGAGTTCGTTATCCTGCACACTGGTATCTGGTGGACTTTCCACAAATCTACTTCCAACTATCTAGCTGAGTCCACCAACGCTCAGAATCCCAATAACTTCGTTCCTACCAATAGAAGTCATAAATCATCACACAGACCGTTATAAAACCTGTTTACCATAGTCCGCTCTTCCTCCAACTCAAACTCTGAGTAGCACCTTATCGTGATAAACACATGCAAATACTCGTCAACAGAGTGCATCCCTTGCATCAAAAGCATGTTAAACTGCTAGTCCGATGATCTTATAATTTCTACTTGCTCAAGAGCACCAATCGGTATTAAAGCCACCCTAGGGACAGGGGGTTGCACATGCCTTCCATTTTGGGCATTGATCATAGAGAGCACTACTTCTGATACCATTCAAATGGTTTCAACAGAAGGAGGGGTCATAGGCATGTCATTAAGCGCACTTCTATCAACAGAGTGCTAATATTGTGACTACACTACACCACTCCTAATAACTTATAATCGGGAAACACCCAATTAGGTGACAAACAATTTCCAAAAAGCAATCATAGGAACACTCAGGTTCCTTAAACATTTGTATTTTGATTCCTAAGTGGACATTCATGGGTTTTTTTCATATTATAATGATGACACACATGCATGTGCTCACCACACCTTAAAAAGAATTCGTCCAAGAATTCTCCTAAGAAAGACAAACACCTTAGTCTGATACCAAATTGTAACACCCCCATCCATAACCTGGGATTTAACAGAAGGTCCGGTCAGGGCCCCACGCCATATTCCACGGACAGTCAACGGATTTACATATTAATACCAAAAATATTTTGATACCATACTAAAACCTAACACAGAGTATTCTAGCGGAAGCTTTTAAGTAAGTTAGAAGAACCCATCATAGAACATGAATTTCCACTAAAACTCAAAGCAGGAATGAAAGTACAAATACACATAGAGTCCCGGCCTTAAGACCTTACAACATTCAACTTGAATAAAAGTGTTTAACATACTTCAACACGTAGGCCGACCATACATGAAAACAGTAAAAGTAAACACTGCGCTTTGGGCTTCAAGGGCCAGCACAACATCAAGTGCTTTAGCCCGCTAATTTCCACTTGGCTCACCTGTTCCTACATAAGAACAATCCACCGAATAGTGGCAAAACAAGGCAATGGTCAGCTAAAGCTGACCAAATTAAAATGAACCCACCCCTTTCTCGAGACAGTAGAGCTCCTTCCCTGCAAAGTATTAACAAAACCAAACATAGTAATGAAAGTACAATTTAAGCACACTTCACCACAGGCATAAGCATGAATGGCCACACTCCCCGTGCACTCAGGGCACATTCTTGGTGTTTGTATAAAAGCCATGTCCCACCACCGTTCATAAGACGACAACAAACATGTGCATTTGGTAGTCTTTACAACCCGCACAAGGCCTAAGACCCGTAACTATGTCTACGATAGGCATCACTACCCAAAGACGCACCATAAAGCTACTGGGTAGTTTCATCCCTTTCCGTTGATCACATTGCCGGGCAAAAACTACCGCGATGCGGGTCGACCTCCCCAATCCCACTCTTCTAGTCAAAAATAACCCTATTATGTTATATGGGTGGCTCGCAGGCCACCTAGCTGGGCTTCTAGAGCTCTCAACCTCACATCTCAAGCCCCAAGTCTCCACAACACATGCCACAAACAAATCAAGGAGCTACCACCTGCAGTATCACTATTGTGGCACGGAATCTGGAAGAAATGCGAATCTACCCAATTTTTTGGGTGCTCCTTGGAGTTAGTCCCTAAGGTTCCCTGCTGCATTCTACCGTGTAGAAACCCTAAAAACAAACATCACAGAGTCTTCTCCAAACAATATAAGCATAATGAAAACATCACTAATACAGACCAACCTGTCCTGATGGACTTCACGCACCATGCCTATTTTCGTACTTTGATTCCGAACTCTATATGCAAAAGTACGAGGATATACTGTATCTACCCGAGAGAAAAACATCACACTCACCGTACACTTATGGGAGAGGGTTTCCTATGCAAAGGAAGAGGACTTCACATGTCCAAGTTGAGAATCGTTACCCTTTGCGCTCTCTTCGGTGCCATGCCAAAGATCTAGACGGATTAACGCGACCACAACAATCTTGCCTCCACAGATCCGGACTTGGCTTGCAAATCTTAACTCTGGAACTTCAACGACGATGAGATTTACCCTCCGGCGCTGCTTCTCCTCCTCTAAGAAAATGAGTCCAACTCCTCACTCCAAAATAAATGAAGTGAAAATGGCAAAAATTAAGTATATAAATAAAGCTACCATCGCGTGGTAACTAGCTACCGCCATGCGGTACCTTAATTCATTGCCTCATTTCGAGCGCAACCGCCCAAACACTCTAATCACAGGTTGACATATGGCCAATGCCATTTCAACTTCACTATCGCCGAGCAATAGGACGCTAATTTCGCTGGATAGAGGCATCAGTTACGACCTGACACCAGGCGCTAACGCCGTGCGCTAACTTCTACCACTGTGCGGTATGATCCTGAGAACCATAGAAAATAAATTGACCCAGCTATCACCTGCGGTATCTTTATCGCCAAGCGATAGCTTCCCGAGAGGTCTGCCATATTAAATCCCCTGCTACCTCCATGCGATAACAGTTTTCCACCGCACGGTAATGTCTTTCTCGATAGCTGAATGCTTTCTCGAGAGCTCGATGCATTCGACGCAAACCCGGGAGCTACTGCTGTGCGGTAATGAGCTACTGTCGGGCGGTAACCCCAGAGAAGCATCTTATGCCTCATGAAATTTGGGGAGTTACAAGCTATCTCTTTTGATTGTGCAAAAATTCTCTTATCCTAAAAATCTTCATACTTGTAGACCTACAAGTTTGGAATATTGCCCCCAATATTCCTAGATTTGAAGAAACATCACCTACAATGCTCAGGACACACTACTGTTGACTCTAAAATAGTTTAAAGCAAAGAAGGATGATATTGCTGAGTAGTATAGTAGTGTCCACTGTATTATTGACATACTGTTGAGAATGAAGTCTCTACTCAATGATATCATGGAGATTGAATGAAGCAGTTCTTAGTGCCAAGGCTGATACAACTGAGAAAGAAGATTATACTCAACGTTATCGTTGAAGCGGGATAAATATTACCGTTGAGCCCGTACAATATGAAGGGATTCAAAATTGGTGTTGATGCATAAAGTAATAATAGACAATTCCATTAATGTCCATGCCGATGACAAGACGCATTCTAGGATCGTTGCAGAAGTCAAAGGTATAAAATGAGATACGCTAGGGCAATGGAACAGTACCCAAGTATCCGACCAAGCGTCGTTACCACAAAAATCGTAAAACCTAAAGAGGCATATTTAAAGAAAGAAAGTTCTTCCTGATTACTTTAAGAAGAATAAAGGAGAGTCAAAAGTCTGACTCATTACTGGATCTTCTTCCACGTATTGTAGAAGAAGATCAAGGAGGTGAATGCCCTAACCTATTGTACCTGAAGATCATTCTATATAGGGGCTTTGTAGGAAATTGGTGGAGAAATCATCTGGTGTGGACGTCGTATTCCTCCGTACTAAATAATCATTTTCAACAATATTTTTAGCCTGTGACCCCTATTAACACCTTTTCAAATCCTTCTTGAAAATGATTTATTAGTCTTTATAATATCATTGAGGAAATTTGAAAGACTTTTTTTCAAGAGCCTAAACACCTAGAGTGTGTCGGGGGGGGGGGGGTGAATAGGTTCTAATCTTTTTGTGTCTTTTTAATTTTTAGGCAAACAGTTATAAGACTTCTTTCAGCACAGATTAATCAATCTACAGAAAATAAAGACATCACAGTAAACACCAGACTTATAGTGGTTCACCAAGATATGGGTACATCCACTTTCCCCCTTCGCTTATCCAGCAGATAACTGGATTCAACCTAACTTCCTTCCACTGGCTCATATCCTAAGATCTTATAATCTCAAAACCAAAGATGGTTCCTACACCTCAGACTTAACATAAGTCCTACCTCAGATTCTTCTCCAGAATCCTACCTCAGGCCTAAGCCCTACCTCAGCCTTTATAATAAGGCTTACAACTCAGACTTTCCATAAGTCCTACCTCAGGCACACAGACCTACCTCAGCCTTTATAATTTTAGGCTTACAATCTCAGATCTAACAGAAGATCCTACAAGAATTTGTGAGTAAAGAGTAACTGAAAACTTCACCAGCTAGATTTCTCTGTTGATGTAGTCTTCTTGATCAGTTCATGGAATGACGGATCCTTCTAGTCGAATCTAACTTAGCTTTTCAAAGCTTCTTGATTTGAACAAAATAAGTTGGATCTGCTCTGTTGATGAAGATGATCTTCAATCAGCTTCTTTCTAAAATTCAGATCGAACTCTGAATCTTTCTTGCAGACAGCCCTTGATATGTCAGAATTCTTCTTATTGATGCCTCATGTTGTTGTTCATATCTTTTGTCATTTCCGATTTGTCTCTTATATAGAGCTTGCTTCATGGTTACCGGCTGATCCGATTCATAACAAACTTCTGACAGTTCTGATAGTGGTGTCAGACCGGCTAGTTATGACAACTGTCAAGTCACCAGTCATGTCACTGGGTTCTTCAATGTCTTTTCAACTCAGCATACAACACTCAGCAGAATGCTTCATATGTGTCGACACATATAGAATAAGTGTCGACACAAGTCTTCGTGGTGTCGACACAATTACTCCAAGTGTCAACACAGTCATACTTCTGCTTCTAGACACTGCTTATGTTGTATGTGTCGATACACTCCTGTGTGTCGACACAACAGCTTCATGTCTTGACATTTCTGTTGCAGATAGTTGGTGTTGAGTGTTTGTCAAAGGGCGTTGAGTGTGTGTCGACACAAGTCCTGTGTGTCGACACAATTGCTTCTGAACTCGACACAACCTTTTGAGAGTTGGTGTGTCGACACAAGTCCTGTGTGTCGACACAATTGCTTCAGGTGTCGACATATCTCCTGAATGTCGACATAGCTTCTGTTTTAAGCGTCGACACAAGTCCTGCTTCAGATGTCGACACATTTCTTGGATGTCGACATAACTGCTTCTTTAGGTGTCGACAAAGCTCTGAGTGTCGACACAACTTCTTTATAAGTGTCGACACAAATTTTAGGTGTCGGCACAACTTCCCTGAGTGTCGACACAACTTTCCTGTGTGTCGACACAGCTTGTCTGAGTGTCGACACAAGTTTCCTGAGTGTCGACACAATTTCTTCACAAGTGTAGACACTATTACTTAGAAAATTTTCCTTTAAATACTTAAACCTGCACAATGAAACTAAAACTCCTATCAAATACAAATTGATGCAAATCATTAACTAAGTTGTGGCTTCTCCAAATCTAGTACACATTTTCCAATGTACCCAACAATCTCCCCCTATTTGGAGAAGTCATAACCCTTAGTCAAAGATATACATCTCTTAAGATAAAACAAAAATTGTAATAGAAGTAAAAACATTTCAGAGCAGGTTATCACATAATCATTGTAAACAATAAACACTTAATAATAAAACAGATTTCATTAATCAGAAAAACTTTTGTTTACATGAATTTCTTATAGAACAAAAGAAACAAATTAGTACATTGTTCTATTATATAAACCTAGCAATCCTATTACTGACTAGGCTCCTTAATAACTATTCCTTTGCTAGACTTGATTTTAGCCTGCACAGAAGGTTCAGCAACCTCAACTGGCTTTTTCCCTTTTAGAGCTTTCTTCTTTAATTCTTCAACCTTGATCTTCTGTCTTTCAAAATAGTTGAAAGGTTTGGTGAAGTACTTGCTTGGCTCTTGAGCATTAACAGGTAGCTTCCCAGCCTTAGCACTTCTTCTATATTGAAGAATTGCTTCTTGTCCTGCTTGATATTTATTCCACTCTTGTTCAGAATACCACTTACCCCTGTCATGGGTTTTATCCTTTATAGCTTTCCAGGCAGTAAGTATGATGTTTGTAGAAGTTGGGCTCCATTGCTCAAAATATGGCTTCAGCTTAGCTTGCTCTCTGAATCTCTTCTTTGAAAGTTGAGCTTCCTTTTGAGCTTCTAATGCAGCTTCTGACATTTCAACCTTTTCTAGAATTACATTTTGTGCCTCTGGTGGAGGACTATACATTTTCAGCACTTCTTCTTGAACCATCTCAAAATCAGCTGGGGGGTAGATCACCTAAGCAACATCAAGCTGATCTCCTTCAAAATATTCAGGTTGTATCCCAGACTCAGCTACATTAGCATCATCACAAAGAGGAGGATATCCAAGAATAGCTCTGATGCTATTGGTAGTCCATTATGCATGGTAAGAGCTGGCTTTGACTTGTAATCTCTCCTCCTTTATGACTTCTCTTACAACATGTTCTCTTAAATCTTCTTTCTGGAATCTGACTTGATCAGCTATATATTCAGATCCCTCTTTAAAATAAGCACTGAATTTTTTCAAGAAAGTTTAATTTTCTCTTGAGATTCTTGAAATGTGGCTTTGACAGCTGATATATCTTCCTGGATTTGCTTGGAGATTTCAGCCTTAAGAGTAGTGCTAGAATCAGTGAGCTTTGCCAATATTTCATGATGTGAATCCTTGAGATTTTCATTCATCCTTAACTGATTCTCCAGTACATATCCCTGCTTTACTTCAATTTCATCCAATTTAGCTTGGATATTTTGCTGTTGCTTGGCCAGGAACACCACAACATTACCACCTTTATGGAAGCAATCTGTCATCTCCTTCTTATGTTAGTTCACTTCAAATCTAATGGATTTGATGTCCCGGGCCAATTGAAACTGTAACTCCTTATGAGTTTCATCCATATATTGCTCTATAGACTGTCTTTGATTATCCAGTTTTATTTGCATCTGGACCAGTAAAGAACTGAAGTCCACAGTTGATGTAGATGGTGTTGTTCCCACTTGCAAAGCCTTCTTGTATCCAAAACTCTTTTTCTTTAAAACAGTTAGCTTCCTTTTCTTAGCCAATGTGGCTTCTTCATCTTCAGAAGATTCAGTTGTACTATTAATATTAACAGTATTCTTTTCAGCTAGGGTATCCTTCTCAGTATCCTTTGATAACTCCCCCTCAATCCTTGGAATATATTTTCCTTTCTCAATATGCTCCCCCTTAGTTCTATCTGGAGGAAGATCAGGAAACAATTCTTCCATTGTAAATTCCTTCTGAATCTGTATAGAAGGAATAAGATTAGTTTTGGTTTAATGACTTAAAAGACTTTCTTTTTACACAAAAGACTTTCTTTTTACACAAAAGTTTCCCCTGAACAATTATTGAGAAGAATACTATCATATATCACTAGACTGTGGAGAAGATACTTACTGGCTCATTTTGAGCATCTGTCTTATCAGTTTCTTCAGCTGTAGTGTTGATTTCAGATACTACCTTCATGATTGTATCTGCAGCTAAATCACTATTTAGGACAGCATTATCAATACCTCTCCCTTGGGCAGGCAGCTCAGTTCCTTGTTCAAAGTGTTCTCCCCCTTGAGTGGAGTCAACTTGTTGCTCCTAGGGCTCATTGTACTGTACTTGATCATGTGCTTCCTGTTGGTGCTGGTCTTCATCAGAAATAAAGACCACTTCCTCTTCAGAATCACTAGAGGAATTAGCCTGTACAATCACTATCTTTTTCTTCTTGTCTTTCTTAGTTTGCTCCTTGGGAGCAGGGACTTCCTTGGTCAAAACTCTTTCCCATCTTGACAGTATCCTCACATCCATTTTCCTCATGTGATTTATCTTAGAGCCATTTGCTTGTTTCAGAACATCTGGAATTACTGATGTTAAGCATAAACTGAGGATCCTTCCCAGGTTAGGTTTCTTAAATCCGTCTTGTATTTTATCAAACACTACTGCTGCTCAGTCAGTGTTTTTCTTGAATATAACCCTCACCATAAGATTGAACATGTGGGAAGAAATCCTATCATGTCCACCAATCTTGAAGATTATCACTTTGCCCACAACTTCTGAAAGAAATTTTCCTTGGGAATTCAACCCTTTTCTATTGATAGATGATCCAATCTTAATACTGGGACTCAACCTACACCAGCATAAAGCTTCAGTTATCTGGGAAGGAGTTATTTCGTTTGTATCCTTGATCAACGGTAGATGTAGTGCTTTCCTGATTGATTCCAATGTGAGCTTCACCTGGGTATCTTGAATAAACGCCTTGATTTTCTGTCCTTCTGTGTCCATAGTAGCAGTTGAGTAGAACTCCTTGACTTCCTTTTTCCATATTTTGGTCGGTTCAGAGACCAAAAATTCCAATCCATTTTAAGAAATTAGGGTAATGACTCCCTGAATTTCATCAGAAGCAGTCGTTAATCCTTCGCGAACCAGTTCATAACCTTCATTAACCTTATCTTCTTGGTTTGCGCCATTGACGTAAGTGCTAGAGGAGACGAGAAGAGAAGGTCTATCTTGACAGAAGGTGTAGAGTCAAAAATTCTGATAGCGTAGTCGACCAAATTTTGGCTTCACCTATTTATAGTACTTAAGTTAAGGGTAGATCAAAAGTCGGGCTTAAGTCGACAAATCAGTTTTTGTGTCGACAAAAAATGACCTAGGTCTTAACAGGACTTAAGTTAAGTCGACATGACTATGTGTCGACATACTAATGTTTAAGTCGACAAAACGTATTTTAAGTCGACACATCTATGTGTCGACATACTTGAGTCTGTGTCGACACTGACCACTTTAGTCTCGACAGAGTTATGTCGACACCTATTCTTCTGTTGACACAGATACTGTTTATGTGTAGACATATCCTTATTCTGTGTCAACACAACACACTGAGTGTGTCGACACAACTTGCTTGTATCGACATTAACTTTGTACTTAGCCAAATTTCAATAGAAATTTGGTGCTTACATATGCTACTAATGGAAACTTGTGTTAACCTAGTCTTGGTTCAACATACCTAATTCAATTTTGAAATTATTGAATTTAGTTTCATCCAGTGGTTTTGTAAAAATATCAGCTATTTGATTATCAGTTTTTACAAACTCTAGATTAATATTTTCCTTCTCTACATGGTCTCTGATAAAATGAAACTTAATATCTATATGCTTGGTCCTACTGTGTGATACATGATTCTTAGCAATAGAAATAACACTTGTAGAATCAAAAAATAGTGGTATTCTACTTACCTAGATGTCATAATCTTCTAGTTGATGCTTCATCCACATCAATTGCGCACAACAGCTACCTGTAGCTATATACTCTGATTCAGCTGTTGATATAGCTACACTGGTTTTCTTCTTGCTGCTCCATGACACCAGCCTCCCACTAAGGAATTGATAGGTTCCTGTGGTACTTTTTCTGTCTTCTTTGCATCCAGCAAAATCTTCATCTGAGAAACCTGTTAATAAAAAATCTCTATTCTTAGGGTACCAAAGGCCTAGATTAGGTATGCCCTTAAGATATCTCAAAATTCTTTTAACTGCAGTATAATTAGATTCCTTAGGTCATGCTTGACACCTAGCACAGACACATGTTGCATACATGATATCAGGTCTACTAGCAATCAAGTATAGTAGGGAGCCAATTATCCCTCTATACAAAGACTCATCAACAGGTTTCCCTGCTTCATCTTTGCATATAGGCATACTTGTTCCCATTGGAGTTTTCATTGTAGAAGCTGAGTCCAAACCATACTTCTTAATCAACTCCTTGGTGAACTTAGATTGGGATATGGACAACCCACTCTCAATCTATCTAACTTGAAGTCCCAAGAAGAACTTTAGCTCACCCATACTGGTCATCTCAAACTTCCCTTGCATAAGTTTGGCAAACTTCCTATAAAGGCTTTTTTCAGTAGAACCAAAGATAATGTCATCCACATATATCAAGACTAGTATTATCTTGCCTTTTGATTCCCTATAGAATAGAGTTTTATCTAACTTTCCTCTAGAAAATTTATTCTCAATGAGGAATGCAGACAAGGTTTCATACCAAGCCCTTGGAGCTTGTTTCAAACCATATAGAGCTTTCCTATGCCTATATACACAATCAGGAAAGTGAGAGTCTACAAAACCTGAGGGTTGTTCTACATATACTTCTTCTTTAAAATCACTATTCAGAAATGTTGATTTCACATCCATTTGATATACTTTGAATCCTTGATAGACAACATAGGCTAAGAACAGCCTTATTGCCTCCAGCCTTGCCACTGGAGCAAAGGTTTGATCAAAATCAATAACTTCCTCTTGACTGTAGCCTTTTGCTACCAGTCTAGCCTTATTCTTGAGTATAGTGCCATTCTCATCAAGATTGTTCCTGTAGATTCACTTAGTTCCTATTATGTTGTGATCCTTAGGTTTTGGCACCAGTTCCCAGACCTTACACCTTTTGAACTTACTGAGCTCTTCTTGCATTGCATCAATCCAGTTGGTGTCTTGCATGGCCTCTTCAATCTTCCTGGGTTCTATCTGAGACAGGAAGCTAGAAAATAAAACTGTGTTCATGCTCCTGCTCCTTATTAGAACACCCTGAATTGCATCACCAATGATCTAGTGAGCTGGATGATCCTTCAGGTGTCTCCTTGCTAGAGGAATTCTGTCAGCATTATGGCTATCTCTAGTTTCCTCATCTTGATGCTCCACATTTTCTTCTTCACCCAGATGGACTTGATCTCCCCCTAGATAACTGGCATCTTTATCCTCATCCAATTTAGCAAGAACATCTTCATTAATGGTTAGCTTGTCCAGCTTATCTGTTAGACCTGTAGAACTAACTGAAGAACTAGACAATTCACTGTTAATAAACATTGACTCATCAAATACAACATGCACAGATTCTTCTACAACTTGGGTGGTCAAGTTGTAGATCCTGTATGCTCTATTATGGTTGCTGTACCCAACAAATATCCCTTGTAGGGATTTGGCAGCAAAATTAGTTTGGTAGTGTTTACCATTGACTAGTACAAAACACTTACTACCAAAGATTCTTAAATAAGATATGTTTGGTTTTCTGCCTTTTAAAATTTGGTAGGGAGTCATCTTGTGTTTCTTGTTGATGGAGGCCCTATTAAGCACATGACATGCAGTATTTACTGCCTCATCCCAGAAGTATTCAGGGAGAGTAGTGTCATTCAGTAGAGTTCTACTGGCTTCAATTAGATTCCTATTCTTTCTTTCAGCAACGCCATTTTGCTGAGGAGTTCTGGGTGAAGAAAATTCCTGATAAATCCCAAGTTCTTCACAGAATTTTGTCATACTTTCAGACTGAAATTCAGTTCCATGGTCACTTGTTAATTTGACCACTGAGCTGTTGTATTCATTTTGTATTTGTCTGACAAAAGTCTGGAAAATAGTTGGGGTTTCAGATTTCTGCCTCAAGAAGAAAACCCATGTAAATCTACAATAGTCATCCACAACAACAAGTGTGTATGCTTTCCTACCAAGAATATGGAATGGAATAGGACCAAACAAATCCATATGCATGAGATACAAACATCTCTTTGAGTCTTTGATGTCATGTGACTGAAAAGAGGACTTAGTCTGCTTGCCTTTTTGGCAAGCTGATCACACACCCTCTTTTATGCACTGAACTTGAGGACCATTCCTCACTAATCCCATGCTGAACAACAGTCCAATTAACTTATAGTTCAGATGAGCTAGCCTCTTGTGCCATTTGACACATAGAGAAGCTTTCTCTCCTGCAACCAAACAAATAGGTGAGTTGTTAGACTCACACTCTAGGTTAAGGCAATACATATTTCCTTTCCTAGTGCCAGTCAAAATGATCTCTTGATCACTTGACCTTTTTACTAGGCACTCCCCTTTGAGGAAATTAATATCATAACCTAGGTCACTAAGTTGACTTATGCTAATCAGGTTTTGTTTTAGACCCTTTACATAAGCCACTTTAGTGATTGTAATTGAATCACAAGATATGTTACCAAATCCTTTGATGATTCCCTTTTCTGATCCACCAAAGATAACTTTTTGTCCATTCTTTATGGGCACGTAGTCCCCCAACATTCTCCTTGTTCCAGTCATATGTCTGGAACAACCACTATCCAAGTACCATATAGGGGTATGGTCACTTGGATTTACCTGCAACAAATAAAGAATCACTTACCCTTAGAACCCAACTTGCTAGTGGGTCCTAGGTCCTTGTTAGTTTGAAACCCTGTGACTTATCTAACAAGAATCCTACTTTTGGTTTTAACACTTAAGTTAAACCAGCAATCCATGGCAAAGTGGCCCACCTTGCAAAAACACCAACACTAAAACCTATTATACCTATTATTAGGTACATGCCTTCTTACTTTGTTGTCAGTAGACTTATTAAGTGTTGGTGCTAGAATTGCATTCTTCAAGAACTCCTCTTGAATATGATGGGCATGCCTATAGATTGGTCTATTGGCATTAGCACCCTTGCTCATGAAATTTTCATGCTCGCAGTGACCATGTGTAATGTCATGATCATACATGTTAGTAGGATTCACTACCTTCTTAAAAAAATAGGAGAAGTAATAGCTAGAGGCTGAACTGTGGCTTTACCTTTTCTATGAGAATTGGTAGCCCTAGTTCTTCCCTTAAAGACTAGACCAGTCTTTCCTTTTTGTGAAACAAAATTATCTATCAAAGGTAACACTGATTTTGGCTTGGAGAATTTTGCCACTAGCTCTCTCTCTTGCTGATGTTTTCCCTCCAATTTCTTTATATGATTCTCTTTGAATGAGATTGTGCCCATCTGAATAACTGTAATGTTTTTCAATTTGGCAACCTCATTTAGTTTTTGATCCAGCAGTTTTGCTGAAACTGCTGCAGCCAGCTTAAGAGACTCAATCTCTTTGGCTTGCTCTTTAATAAGAAACTTGCTCTTCTTTAGAGCATGCAACAACCCACCATACTCATTAATGAGTTGGTGAACATCCCCCTCAGACTCAAATCCATCCACTTCTTTTGAAGAAGATGCTTCTGATTCTGATCCAGTAAAGTAATCTGAGACTAGGGGTGAATTATTTACCTTACTTGGTCCAGGCTGATCCTGGCACTTATCTTCTTCATATTGAGGCATCAGCCCTTTACAGCAATATTCTTCCACTCCATTTATGGAGTTCAGCATCTGTAGGAATTCTAGTTCCCTAGAATCCTCTTTTGTTGAGAAGAGTCCAACATATGCTTCTGCCTCTTCTTCTTCAGATTCTGAAGATGAAGAGTCTGTCCAACTCTTCTCCTTTTGAGCCACTAGATACTTCTCCTCCTTGCCTTTGACCAGCTGCTTCTTCTCTTCCTTTGACTCCTTTCTTTTTTCAAGACAGTCAGCTATGACATGTCCAGACCTGTTGCAGCAATAACACACAATCTTAGAATTAGATTGTTCACCTGGTTTAGAAGCATACCTGTCCTCCTTAGGTGTTTTTTTTCTTCCTGTAGTATTCATCCTTGGAATAGGACATAGATGAAGGCTGGTTCTCCAATTCTTTTTCTTCATGAACCTTTGGAATTATCTTGTGAAGGCAGCAAAGTCTTCATCAGATGTATGACTATCTGATGTACTTGTTTTAGGAACACCTTCTGCTTGAGTACTCCTTGTAGGTTGAGAAGGAGATTTTCTCCTACCCTTCCTTGAGCCCTCAGCCTTGAAGGCTACTGACTTTTCCATATGTTCAGATCTGCTGCCCTTCTCTTTCTCTTTCCTAGCAGTAAGCTGCATTTCATATGAAAGCAGTTTTCCAAAAAGTGTAGGTAGTGGTGTGTCAGCTAGTTTGGCCACTTCCCTGATGGCACATATCTCAGTGTCCCAATCCTTTTTTAGGGACCTAAGAAACTTGTCATTCAGTTCATAAGTACTGAAGACTCTTCTATATGTCATCAGTTCATTCACTATTCTGAAAAACTTTTTATAGCATTTAGCTATGCTGTCAGTTTTATTCTGCCTAAAGCTCTCATATTCCTGATTTAGCATAGACTTTCTGTCCCCTCCGACTTCTTCTGTACCTTCCATATAGACAATCAATGTATCCCACATTTCTTTGGAAGTTTTACAGTGCACAAGATTTTTGAATGTTGCATCATCTATGGCACTTACAATTATATTCTGAGCTCTTTTATCTAATGTAGCCAAGATGATTTCATCCTTAGTCATCTCTGAATAACTCTTTGGAGTTTGAATGTTTGCATTAAGAATTGAAACCTTCATTGGGATGAAGGGCCCTTCTTGTACTGTGATATACGTTCTTGGATCAGATGCTTCCATAAATAGCCTGACCCTTTCTTTCCAAATGCCAAAAGATTCTTTCCTGCATATGGGCAATTTCATAGATCTAAATTCCTTTTGGTTTCACTTGAACCAATTTTTGTTATCTATTATTTGCCTTGGAGAAATCCTCTAACTGTTAGGTCAAATTTTGAGGAACCTCCCTCTGATACCACTTGAAAGACTTTATTTCAAGAGCCTAAACACCTAGGGGGGTGAATAAATTCTACTCTTTTTGTGTCTTTTAAATTTTTAGGCAAACAGTTATAAGACTTCTTTCAGCACAGATTAATCAATCTACAGAAAATAAACACATCACTGTAAACACCGGACTTATAGTGGTTCCCCAAGATATGGGTACATCTACTTTCCCCCTCTCTTATCCAACAGATAACTGGATTCAGCCTAACTTCCTTCCACTGACTCAGATCCTCAGATCTTATAATCTCAGAACCAAAGATGGTTCCTACACCTCAGACTTAACATAAGTCCTACCTCAGATTCTTATCAAAAATCCTACCTCAGGCCTCAGCCCTACCTCAGCCTTTATCATTAGGCTTACAACTCAGACTTTCCACAAGTCCTACCTCAGGCACACAACCCTACCTCAGCCTTTATAATTTTAGGCTTACAATCTCAGATCTAACAGAAGATCCTACAAGAATTTTTGAGTAAAGAATAACTGAAAACTTCACCAACTAGATTTCTCTGTTGATGTAGTCTTCTTGATCAGTTCTTGGATTGACTGATCCTTCTGGTCCAACCTAACTTAGCTTTTCAAAGCTTCTTGATTACAACAAAATAAGTTGAATCTTCTCTATTAATGAAGATGATCTTCAATCAGCTTCTTCCTTAAATTCAGATAGAACACTGAATCTTTCTTGCAGACAGCCCTTGATCCGTTAGAATTCTTCTTATTGATGCCTCACGTTGTTGTTCATATCTTTTGTCATTTCCGATATGTCTCTTATATAGAGCTTGCTTCATGGTTATTGGCCGATCCGATTCATAACAAACTTCTTACAGTTCTGACAGTAGTGTCAGACTTGCTAGTTATGACAACTGTTAAGTCACCAGTCACATCACCAGGTTCTTCAATGTCTTTTCAACTCAGCATACAACACTCAGCAAACTGCTTCACATGTGTCAACACATAGAGACTAAGTGTCTACACAAGTCTTCATGGTGTCGAAATAATTACTCCAAGTGTCGACACAGTCATACTTCTGCTTCTCGACACTGCTTATGTTGTATGTGTCGACATAAGTCCTGTGTGTTGACATAATAGCTTCTTGTCTCGACAATTCTATTGCAGACAGTTGGTGTTGAGTGTGTGTCGACACAAGTCCTGTTTGTCGACACAATTGATTCTTAACTCGTCACAGCCTTTTGAGAGTTAGTGTGTCGACACAAGTCCTGTGTGTCGACACAATTGCTTCAGGTGTCAACATATCTCCTGAATGTTGATATAGATTAAGTTTTAAGGGTCAACACAAGTCCTGCTTCAGATGTCGACACATTTCTGGATGTTGACATAACTGCTTCTTTAGGTGTCGACAAAGCTCTGAGTGTCGACACAGCTTTTTTATAAGTGTCGACACAAATTATGGGTGTCGACACAACTACCCTGAGTGTCGACACAATTTGCCTGTGTGTCGACACATCTTGCCTGAGTGTCGACACAAGTTTCTTGAGTGTCGACACAGTTTCTTCACAAGTGTCGACACTTGTACTTAGAAAATTTTCCTTCAAATACTTAAACCTGCACAATGAAACTCAAACTCCTATCAAATACAAATTTATGCAAATCATTGACTAAGTTGTGGCTTCTCCAAATCTAGTACATATTTTCCAATGTACCCAACAAAATTTATAGTTTAATTTATTTTTCATAATATTATAAGCTATTTGCTGGAAATGGATTTTTAAGGGGATAAAAAACTAGATAACTAGTCACTAGATGTGATATGACTTTCTTTTTAGTTTTGAACATTTTGTTTTATTATTCAATAGGAGTAAAGAGTGAATAACATATGAAAAAAATAAAGCAAAAAGCAAAAGAAAAAATGACAATTAAGAAAATCATTAAGTAGAATATTATGAATTTCGTTTAAAATTCTACTTCGAGGAAATGGTGGATACTACTGAATAAAATATGTAGGAATCCAAATGGTACTGAGTGTAACGATTCCTTTGAGCACCCAAATATTGCATGTTTATTTTTGGGGAGAACGTGATGAATGTTCCTTTTCAAGTGGAGTTTAAACTTTAATTTTGGGCCTCCATTCATACTTGGAATGTTTAATATTCTTATATTTCAAATTTCCCTAAAGATTTGCAAAAGTATTATTTATAAGAAATTTTTGAACATTTAAACTTATATTGGGAGAGGCAAAATAAGGATTAGGATTAATCTTATTTTAAAATTAAATAATTTACTAGGTGTACGTTTAATATGATTTAACATACTAGTAGAAGTCTCATATAGTTTTGAAGATAATCTAGAGATAATAGATTTTTTATTACTTGAAATTTTTTGAATATATAATTTTAATGATTCTAGTTTATGAGACAAAGCAACATTTTTATTAATAAATTTTTTATTATACTCTTTAGAAATATTTAGCTCTTTTTCAAAAATCTTGAATTTAACATTAAATTCTTTACATTCCAAACAAGGTATAATATTTTCAACTTTAGAGCTAGAGGGAGAATGAGATACATCAAGCTTTGGTTTTACATTTAGTTGTGCTTTTAATTTTTTATTTTCAAGTAATTCTAACTTAATAATTTTCAATTTCTTAATTCTACGTTTACCTGCATCAAGCACACGCAATGTAGAAATAGAGTTACAAATAAGAAGGGAATTTGATTTTCTTATATTACTCTTGGACGAGGAATGATTTGAACACAAGGTTCATTTGTCATCTTTCTTCTGGCTTTCCTCTTCCAAAGTTATATTTCCATCTTCTCTTCTGCTTGATTTGGTTGCCATGTCTTCTTCTAAGAGTTTGTCTTCATTTGATTCTTCACTTGGATCCATGAGAAATTGCTCAGATTTATTATCTATAGAAGGATAACTATAAGCAATCACAAGATATTTCCATATATCATAAGCAGTAGGAAGCATATAGATGAGTTTGAAAATTTCTTTACAAAGCCCATAAAATAGACTATTCATAGCTTTGTCATTTAAATAACATTCATGCTTATTTAAATTATTTGGGGGCTTGACAATAGTCATATTCCACACCTCAATGTCTAATGAAATAAGGAATATTCTCATTAGATTTTTCACCCATTATAGTTCACACCTATAAATAGAGGTGGTGCTAGTGATTTTTAAGTGTACAAAGTTCCTTCCCCACTAGTCGATTAAAGATTATGGTGGACCATTATTCTCGGTGGTGAAACCGTTTTGGAATAACCTCGCTCTGATACCACTTGTTGGATCTGGTGGCCATCCTTAGAGGGGCGGGGGGTGAATAATGTTTTCAATTTAATTCAGAAATAAAATGAACTTGAGGAGGGCAACCTGTTCTGGAAGCTACCGCTGGGCGGTAGGATACTACCGTACGATGGTAGGTCACAAAGAACAAATTCCCCTGCAAAATGTTATTTTCTAATTTATACACAGTCCTCAAAACCCTAACAACCTACAACAATGAATTCTCAATAAAATAAAAGAACTTTAATTTTATTTAAAAACTAAAACATGGGTTTATAACAATACAACTAGATCTCCGTGACACCGAAGATCGAAGGCGATGAATCAAATAAATCTCTATTAGTTTCTATACCAACCCTCAAACAGGACAAGTTGGCTCTCTCTTCTTCCCAAGAAGATTGAATAACCGACTCTTCACCTTCCTCCCAAAAAGGGTCTTAGATCCCACAAGATCTAGAAATCCTCCCAGGATGATTTCCCACAAATTCCTCCCAGAAATACAACGACCTCCGATGTCAATTTATCACGAACTCCTCCCATGAACTTGACGTCCACACCAGATGATTTCTCCATACAAAATACAATAAGGTCAAAGAAAATATAAGAAAAAAAGAGTTTGAAATTATTGCTCCCTCAGATGAGAAATCCTTCGTAGAATGGTACACGGTCTATGCTTCTGAATGTCATTCTTCTTGCACTAAATAAACAGCTGATGGTCATTGGAGACTTCATTCGTCAGAGTTCTTTGATCATAAATGGGAGGGACAAATTTTACTTTTCCTTGCTTGGAGATGGTGGTTTGCACCAACAGTGGCAGTAGCCGAACCCTAGACGTGAAATACTCCTCCTTCTTATCTCCTCAGAAAAAGAAAAATGTGCTTAGATTCTTATATTTTAAAAAGCTACCGCCGACGATAGAGCTAGCGCCCGACGGTAGGAATTTTCACGCGGTGTCGCCAGCTGCCCATTAAATTAGGAAAAGTATTTTGTTGGGTATTGTATAAACAATTACCGTGATTTGAGGAAGCCTCCTGTCTAGCTAAGATGAATTCACAATGTATTTGATGATATATTTCAAGTTGTGCTTGCAGTTATTCCACGCTAAGTACAAACCAATTTCAGGGTGCAGTGGGTCAATATACACGGGTCTGCGAAACGTAATCCCTCGTTGAGCAGATCAGTGTGTTGGCCTACGTGTACTCTCTCTATTGGAGTGTACTTACTTTCAAGTACAGGGCTGAGAAAGATAAAGAGCAGACAAGGAGCAAGGATGGGTCAAAGCAACTCACGGGAAGAAAGACGAAAATCGTCTAAGTAGAAATCGTCGAGAATCACTAGTGATTCTCGCCGAATCGTCGAAAAATCACTCGATGATTTTTGCCGATTGCTGTCGGCTGTCTAACGCCGTCTTGATTTCTGCTTAAGGTAGAATCATCGAGAATCACTAGTTGATTCTCCCTGAATCGTCGAGAATGCCTTTGCATTCTCGCCGTTTCGTCGAGAATGAATGATGATTCTCGCCGATTCTCTCCGGATGGCAAGATCTTTAGCCAGAATTCTGGCAAGTAGAATTCGGCGAGAATCATAAGTGATTCTCGCCGATTCGTCGAGAATCACCAATGATTCTCGCCGAATTTGCCTTAGGCGAATTTCTTCTGCTCGCTGGACCGGACCAAATATTCAGGCGCTGTTTTGAACCGGATTTAGGGTTTCTTCTGGTGGGGCCCACAACGGTCATAAAGGAGTATTCTACTGTATAAATACACTCCTATTTTGAACGTAATGGGTGGTGAACAAAAATGAAAAAAAGGCCGGCCGCCGACTTGACCTAACGGATCGTAGATCGTCGTCTGCCGCCATCGCCGCTCGTGCAAGTTATCGCCGTTACTGATCGTGGTTTATTCTCGATCTCCCAGCAACAGAAGCTCTACCAAGCAATGCGTCTCACGTGTCTACCTAGAGATCCTTTGTCTCTTGATTTGTTGATCGGGAATACCTTCCCTTTCCGAATAGATCGAGACGATCGATCCTAGCAAGACCGTTGGTAGACCTTGCTAGCTTTGCTACGAAGGTTGGATCTCCAAAGCTTAGCCGCCGCACTTCGTTGATGCCGCCGATCCTGACAGCTACGCCTCCGCACTTCTTGTCGCCGCTGGTTTCGGGGAGATTTTCTCTAAGAGAGCACTTAGGTCGTGGACTCTTCGACTTATTCAAGAACGCAATGTCGAACGAAGAGGGACACCAAGGGCTCCAAAAGTAGTTTGTATTTTATACATTAATGTTTTTCTTTTGTTGTAAAGGAACGTTGGTTCCTCAGTGCAAGGGTTTGGTGCAACCCGTGGTGAAGGAGTGGTGACTCCTTCGTGTGGAAGAGTTACTTCCTTAGTGTGAGGATTGGTTTTCAATCCTATTGGTGAAGTGACCGAGTCGTCCCTTGTTGGGAGATAGGTCGAAGGGGGAGAGTGGACGTACCCAAATTGGGGAACCACTATAAATTGCATGTGTCTTTCTGTGTTGTGTTCTTTTGTTTGTTTGTGCAGGTATAGCTTAATTCCGCAAAAATGCTGCAAGACACCTATTCCCCCCCCCCCCCATAGGTGAAGGTAGTTTGCACTAGGTGGACTTTCATATTCAAAATAATATTTGCGCCACTTTTGGAAACCATAGCACGGTAAGGCTAGAGCCCGACGGTAGTGGTTGCTCCTCAATGTTGTCGATTCGATAGTTATCAAATTAGATAGTGCCCAGCGATAGGGCTAGCGCTTGGCGGTAGCGATGCAGCCGAATTGGCTAGCGCCCAATAGTAGATCTAATTCTTGGCGGTAGTGATTCAGTCAAATTGACTGGCGCCCGGCGGTAGGACTAACACCCGGCGGTAGGACTAATGCCCAGTGGTAGGTCACAGAGAAGACTCTATGTGCGCTTAATATTAATTATTCAATGTTAGTGCCAATGGTAGTGGTAGCATCCGAAAGTAGGTCACAGACATTAAAATATCATTCTTTATACCTATAAACCTGCACATTATATCCAACGTAAGTATGATCAAATAAAACTTTGGATTTGATATTGTCAAACTAAAGAGATGCATACCATGGGTTCCAATAATATCTAATTATTCTATGATGATAAGATTTATCTGGTAAGCATGATTTTAATATCTCATTGTGATTTTATGGTTAATGCACCTTAATATTGATGTGTGTTCTACCTTCTTCAAATAAGGCGAGATTGTTGGGAATATTATTCTCAATATTCCTAGATTTGAAGAATCATGATCTACAATGTTAAGAGCATAATGTATGTGATGGAATATCTACTTCATGTTTATGCATGACACTTAATTGTTGACTCTAAAAAGGTTTAGAGAAAACAAGGACTATACCGCTGCGTAGGTATGACAGTGTCCACTATATCGTTCACATACCGTTGAGAAGGAAGTCTTTACTCAACGATATCATAAAGCATAAGCTGAATAAAGCAGTTCTCAGCGCAAATAACAATAGTGCTGAGAAATAGGATTATACACAACGTTATCATTGAAGCAGGATAAAAATTACCGTTGAGCCTGTATAGCGTGGAAGGATTCAAAATTGGTGCTGATGCTTAAAGTAAGGATAGATTATTTTGTTTATGTCCATATTGATTACTGACACATTCCAGGACTATTACAGAAGTCAAAGGTATAAAAGGAAATATGTTAGGGCAATAGAATAAGACCCAAGTATCCGACCAAGTGCGATTGTTGTAACAATCGCAAAACTTAAAGAGGTGCATTGGAAGTAAGAAAGTTCTTCCTGATTACTTTCAGAAGAACAAAGGAGAGTTAAAAATCTAGCTCATAACTGAATCTTCCTCATGCTGCTAGAGAAGAAAAGCAAGGATGAGAAAGCCCTAACCTGTTCAACCTGAAGAACAATCTATTTAGGGGGCAACTCTAGTTACTTTCCATCAAAGAAAGAATAATAGAAGAACTGAAGCTTCAATGTCTAAATTAACTTAAGTCTTCTGTTGTAAAATGATCAATCTTTATTTCTATAGGATCTATTTTTAGATCTGAGCTGTAGGGCCTTTGTTCCTGAGTTGTAGGGCTATACTCCCAGCCTGAGTTGTAGGAATTGGAGATAAGTCAGAGTTAATATTTGGAGATAAGTCTGAGGTAGAAAATCAGAAGTGTTTCTCAGTTATAGGAGATAGAGTACTCTAAGCTATAGGGCTTGTGTGCATGAGGTAAGATCGTAGAGGAGATCTTGAGGGATCTGAGTTATAAGCTCAAGGAACAAAGTTTTTGGAGGTGTTTGCCTAGTCTTGCTCATTGTTAGATAGGTGTAGAGGGAAAGTAGATGTTCCCAGACCTTGTGGAACCAATCTAAAAATCTATATGCTGATTTGTGTTTGCTTGGTGTACTTTACTTTTCTTATAACATGCAAAAACTTGATAAGTAGTAAAATAGTAAATAGCCACCTATTAACTCCCTTTAGATGTGTAAGAATACCACAAACAACAAACTATCACTACACACAATACCAAAAAATGTATGGTTAAATACAACTTGAGATTTTATATTATCAAACTCGAGAGATGTAGAACACATCTTCCAACAAACTCCCCTTTTGATAATAGCAAATATCATTCATGAGTGATAAAAAACATAGAATAGGAAATAGCTTGGTATAATGTAACCAACTAAAATCAGTCAAAAATAGACAAATTTTTAAGTCATAATAACACAAGGAATTGTCATAGAACACTAATTAGTGTGATCGTGCATGCGTGGTATGACTCCAACTACATGTGTACTCCCCCAATTTATGTGCATGATAGCTACATAACTCCCCCTACATGTGATCTGCCCTAGGTGACTAGCATAGGAATTGCTCCTAAACATTTGAATCTCCTCCTTCGATATTATTGAAAGGGATGGGCATGATCAGAAATATTTTGTGTTCAAAAGGAGAGATACAACTTTTAATAAGCATGAAAAACAAGAACAATGCATGAGATAAATATAAGCATGAAAGATATAGGAGAGACCAAAACGATATCAGAGAATTAACATTCGGGTCAAAAGTATCAGCATGGCAAAAGAACTACAGAAGTACAATACACAGGAATATCATTTGATTTTTAAACTGGAAGAGTGTATGAATTTTGGACAAACCATATAGAACTAAATACACTAGATTTCTCGTACAATGTCTGGTGATTTATAGAGTTAATAAAGTGTAAAATTGTAAGCGTCATGAATAGCAATCGTGTACTAGTACAATCGCGCAATAAATTGGAAGTGAAGTTTAAGTCTAATTCTTATGCATAGAAGTGCTAGGTAAAATAATGACAAGTGTATGTGTAGCATCAAAGAAAAGTATAAAATAAAAATAATCAATTATACATGCTTTATCATAACAAATCTATATGTTAACACAAGAGTGTTGAAGTGAAAAATCATGTCGCATTTTCTATCTACATAAAACAAAAAATAAAACAAAGGGCACTAACTCATTTGATTATCTTTGCATAAGATCGAGACGATTCAATAGACAAAGGTTCTCATCCTGACAAATAGAGGCTTATAAGGAGAAATGAGTAGTTCTTGGGGGGTATCCTTAGACAATATTTTGATAGCATATATATAAGTTTTTTTGTTTACTATCAATTTTATACTAATTTTTTTATTTGTATCCAAAGTCCCCGAATAAATCGAAATCTACCCACATAGATAGATAAATACACTTTAACTTGTATACTAAGACCTTACTAAGATAATTTTGGCCCAACATTTTAAGCTCTATATAAGAAAATGAATAACATGATATTGATTTTTCAAGTCATTCCTAGCATGTTAGACACAACATTGTGAGTTATAACATGCAAGTTTTGAAATTTTTATAAGAGTGCATTTTCTAGAGTTATTTGATAAGTAAGATATCATTATTCTACATAAATCCTCACACATACCTAGAGGCATATTTTACATATACTACCCTATTAAGCACACTCAGTAGCTAAATACGAATAGATTAAACATATCATGGCAAAACATAAAATGTTAAAATGAAATTAGCAATTCTAAATCAAGCATTGGATGTAATCTTTATGCCTTCAATTCTAATCAAGCATATCCCAAAAATAATGATCATACAAATTTTTTTGCCTTTTTTTAAATTTTGTATTTAAATGAAATAAACAAACATGAAGAATAAGCAATTTTTTTTATTTTGGGGTTTTATAATTTTTTGGTTTTTTTGTTTTTTAAGTTTTGTTTATGAAGCATAAATAAATATAATGAGTAAATTAAAAGCATATTTTTTGTGATTTTTGGGTTTTTTAATTTTTAAGAGTTTTTCAATTTTAAAACAGAAAGAATGAACTGGAACGGAGACAAAAACACAAATTAAGAAAATAAAAATAATCAAAGGAAGATTAGATGGAAAAGTCGAGGCTTAACATGAAATAAACACTATTGCCAATGATAGTACTATTGTCAGACGATATCAATAAGAGACTCGATTTTTGAAAAATACGCCTAATTTTCACTAATTTTTGCTCTCAATTTTTTTAAAATTATTTCTAGCATTATAAGCCCTATCTAATGTAGCAAAAAAAACACAAAGAGCTACACAAAAAATGCAGATCTATTCATTTAGACTATAGATATAAAACCCTCCAATTCTAAGCATAGCCTAGGGAAGCGTGCATCAGGAAGTAATATGATAAATATGTCCCCAAGTTGTTTGTTTGTGCCAAAGAAACTTACTCTCACGTTTTCCATCTTAATGTGATCTCGAATAAAGTGATGTCATACATCTAAGTGTTTTGAGCAATAGTGGTGCACTAGATTGTTTGTTAAGTCTATGACACTCTTGTTGTCGCACCTAAGTTTGACATTCTTGAAGAAAATACAAAAATACTCTAACATTTATGACATCCATAGTACTTGTGCCCAATAACTCTCTAATACATTATATTTGGCCTTGACCGTGGAGAGGACAATAAAATTCTATTTCCTACTCGACCATGAAACTAATGCAGGCCCTAAGAAGTGACAAGTATAACTTGTGCTTTTACAATCAAGTGAACATCCTACATAATCTGAGTTGGAATACCCATGGAGCATAAAGGTGTCAATATAAGGATACCAAAGACCTAGATTTGGTGTGCTTACAAGATACCTAAAGATGTGTTCAATGGACTTAAAATGAGATTCTTTAGGATTAGCTTAATATATAACACAAAGACACATCGCAAACATGATGTCTGGTCTAGATGCACTAAGATATAATAAATGCCTAATCATACCTCAATATGCTGTTTGATCCACTGAAATACCACTTTCATCTTTTCCTAACTTAAGTGATGCGCATAGAGGAGTTTTAGAGTATTTCAAATTCTCAAAGCAAAATCATTTAAGCATATCTTTTATATATTTCAATTGACAAATAAAAGTACCATCGTCTCATTGATAAATTTGAAAACATAAGAAGTATGTTAATTCTCCAACTATACTCATTTCAAATTCACTTTGCATCACTTCTACAATTTCTTCACATAATTTTTCATTTGTGGCACCAAATATTATATCATTGATATATATTTGCATCATCATTAAATTTGAATCACTATGTTTTACAAATAGCATAGTATCCACACTACCCATCTAAAACCATGTTTAATAAAAAAAGTCGTCAACCTATCATACCAGGCGCAAGGTGCTTGCTTTAATTCGTACAAGGCTTGTATGAGTTTATAAAAAGGATTTGTATGATTAATATTTTTAAAACTTGGTGGTTGCTTTACGTACACCTCTTCTTTAATATAACCATTTAGAAACACACTCTTGGAGCCCATTTGATGAAATTTTATTCTTTTAAAATTAGCAAATGCTAAAAACATCCTAATAGACTCAAGGCGAGCTATTAGTGTAAAAGACTCCTCAAAATCCACCCCTTCGATCATTGAGTATCCTTGAGCAACTAACTTAGCCTTTTTTTTCATTATCCTAGACTCACCATCAAGTTTATTTTTGTAGATCCACTTAATACCTATAACTGGATGGTTACTAGGGCACTGCACTAATGTCCATACTCTATTTCTTTCAAATTGATTAAGTTCCTCATTCATGGAAAAAGCGAGGACTCGTCATTTAGTGCTTCAAAAATATGTTTTGGTTCAATTCTAGATATAAATTTTTTTTGAAAACAATTCATGCAAGGCTGAACGAGTTCTAATCCCATGTGATGGCTCTTTAATTACTAATTCTCGAGTATGGGTTTTTGACAAATTTAGTTCATTTGGAGGTTTATATCCTTTAGTATGACCTAATACATCACCTACTACTTCCTCTCTCTTCACAATCTCCTCTTCTTGAGAAATTACATCATCATCAACTTCATTTGATTTAGAGTTTTCTTTGGAGTATTTTCATTAAAGTGGACATGTATTGATTCTTCTATAACCAAGGTTCTTTTATTATAGACCCTATAGGCACGACTCGTGGTGGAATATCCTAAAAAGATGCCTAGGTCAGATTTTCATCAAATTTTTCAAAATTATCTTTGGTGTTAAGATTATAACATGGACAACAAAAGTCTTTTAAGTAAGATATACCCGGCATCTTTTCAAAATAGTGCTCATATGGAGTATGCTTAAGAATTGGGTGAAGCATTGTCTGATTTATTACATAACATGTACTAACCTCTTTTAGCCCATAGATTTTTGATTAATCTATACTCAACAAGAATAATGCTAATTCTGGTAGCATCTGATTTTTCCTTTTCATTATCCCATTGTACAGTAGAGTGCATGGAATAGAAAACTCGTGCCGAATGCCAAAGTTATTACAGAAAAAGATTAAATTTTCATTTTCAAATTTTCCCCTGTGATCTGAATATTTACAATTAATTTTTATTTCCATTTCATTTTTAATCCTACTGTATAGGATGGACAATTCAGTGAAAGCTTTAGATTTATTTACAAGAAAAATATTCCAGCAAAAACATGAGTAATTGTCTATTATAACAAATGTGTACCGTTTCCCACTTAAACTACATATACTAAGAGGGAAAAACAAATCCATGTGAATTAATTACAGTGGTATATTAGTGGTACTATCATTTTTGCTTTTAAAAAACAATTTTGAGAACTTTTCCTTTTGGCAAGGAGCACATAAAGAAGTCAAACTATCGCTTAGTTGTGGAAGTGCATGTATTATTTTCTTTCTATATTTTGACTATTAATTTACTCCTGAAATGACCGAGCCTCATATGCCAAAGTTCTAACTCTTCATTTTTAGCGTCTAAACATTTTAAATTTGAAGTGGATAAATCATCAAACTTGATAGTGTAAAGATTGTGTTTCCTTGGTGATGTTAGCAATATATTTTGAGATTTAGCATCAATGATTTTACACATGTTTGTAGAGGTTTCAAATAAAATGTTAAGTCCTTTATCGCACAGTTGACTAATGGATATTAAATTATGCTTTAAACCATCTACTAACAATACATTTGAAATAAAAAAGTGCACATTACCGATAGGGCCGACACCCAAAATTCTTCCTTTGTTGTTGTCTCCAAATGTCACCATGACTCCTATTCTCTTTTCAAAGCATAGGAACTTGTATTAATATCCCTTCATATGCATGGAACACCCAGAGTCCAAGTAACATATGTTGATGTAGTCGTTAGCCTACCAACACGTCTAAAACCAGGATGTGGGTAAACTTTTGGTTACCTTAATTATTACACCTATAGTATATGTAGTCGACTTTGGCATCTAAATTTGTGCAATTTTATTTAATCCTTTCTTCAAGCACGGGCCAAAAGTGTGACTAAATTTTTACATTTGGCACACTTGGTATAAGTAGTGGATGTCACCTTTTGTGTTTTATTTGGGCTCATACTTGAAGATGGAAACAAGCTTCCAGTTTTAACATAGTTCACTTTATTTTTATGAAGCCTTTTATTTGGATTTGCTGGAGAAGATCTATCGCCAGTGATAATGATATCATTAAGTGATAACTTCACATGTTTGTATCCCAACCCGAACTTTCCAGATCCCTGCCACCGATAGCCCAACAACGTATTCATTAATTTTTTGCATATTCAAAACTTTTTGATGGCATAGTTCAGGTCATGGATCTTCGCCTTCAATGTGGTGTTTTGTCTTGACAAGCATCACTCACCAGTTTTTGAATTACTTCTTTTCATTCTCAATATGGTTAAGAGAAGTTTGTAGCTTCATCGCCACAGCCTTCCTCTCTTCAGTAATAGTTTATTTTTGGAGGAAGTCTTGAAGAGGATCTCTTTGAATTCGTTTATCGTGCTCAAGGAGCAAAAACATTATTGGCACTCGACTTTCACTTTCCCATATTTGATTAATTCATTATTAAGAAATTTTAAATCCTTTTTCATTTGCTTATTTTTAGATTTTAAGAAATTATTTTTATCATGCAAATAATCAAATTTATCACATAGTTTTTTATATAAATCATAAAGTTTTTCATAAGTGGGAGGGGTTACCTCAATATTACAATGAACAATCGATTCACTGTAAGGCTCGTCTTAGTTCTTCCCCATGAGGCACATATCTATCTCTTCTTCACCACTTGAGCTTGAAGTGTCTGACTCATCTGGTGATGTATTATCCCAGGTTGAAATATTTAGTACATTTTATTCTCCTTTCTACGGGTGTTCCTTTCCCTTTCCTCCTTCAGAAGCTTGGGGAAGTTATGGCTAAAGTGTCCAGATTTGTGACAGTGGAAGCAATCCACGACGGATCTTCTTCATCACTCTTTGCCACTTTTGATGGCTTACTCCACCCCTTTTTTCTCATCCGTCCTATTCTTCATGAATCTTAAAAACTTATCTCGCCTCTTTGGATTCCTCATAAAATTTTTGAAGTCGTGGGCATATAGGCTCTCATCGTCATCAATCTCCTCAATTAACTCCTTTTCCATGCCTGCCTTCAGGGCTTGTGCCTTATTTTTATATTCACTAGGATACTTCCAGCTTGAATCTTTAGTTTGATCTTATGGGTTTTTGATGTTCCCAATGAGACTCTCTATGTAAAAACCCTCCCCCGATAATTGGGCATGACGTTGTTCTTTGGGTCCTTTTGAACTATTTCACTCTGACATCCGGGGTCTTGAAATTATCCAACGTTTACCTAAATCACCTAGAGGGGGGTGAATAGGTGATGTTTGCGTCTTTTTGCGGAATAAAAATAATCGTAAATAACAAGCACACAAATTGTAACACCCCAATTTGAGCTAGACCCCTCGTGCGTATATTTTGTATCTTGGGTGGCTTAGGCCGGTAGGAATTTGGGAGAGAAAACCCAAGGTCACGGGGCGGTGGGTAGGTCTGAGCGGTCGAGTAAACTCAATGAATTGTCGAATGGACTCGATGAACGGACCTGGCGGAATTTTCCTTATAAATCTGTGAGTGAGATACAACGCGTGGCGAGTATACCGCTGAGGGTATCATTCGCCTAGAATGTCTTTTTCGCCTAGTAATCCTGTGTTCCCTCGTAGGCAGTGTGTCGACTTGAAGAAATTATAGTGCGTGCGCGATCTCAAACAACGCGGTTTACAACTGACGTTTCCCCCCCCCCCCCCCAAAAGGGGAAATTGAGCAAACGACCTTGAGAATGATCTCAAATAGTTTTATTAGATTCGTAATGTTTATACAAGTCCATCAGAGTCGTCCGTTTGCGATTCCGACGCCATTTGGGCAGTTTTGAAGTTTAAGTAATTTGGCCGCAAACGCTCCGGGGAGCGTAAAATGAGCATACGAACTCGGATTGGATTGCGGATCATTCCGATGGATGCGTGACAGTGAGTCTGTCGTAATGAGCCAGTTCGGGACAATTTTCGAGTTCTCTAGCGCGAGTTATTAGCAATTGAATGCAAAGTTTATTAATAATTCTAATAATAATAACTATTATTATTATGTTATATATTCAATATATATATTTAGGAGATTAGGTTAGAACAGATAATCCGACTCCTTCCCTCTTCCGCTGTTATCATCGCACGGTGCCGGCGCAGCTCCTCTCAGCTCCGGCCACCCTTCCTCCTGAAAGTTTTCTCACAACTTCAAGCAAAGCCCTCAGCATCTCTCTCTAAAACCGCCATGGCCGAAGCTCTCCCTCCATCCAAATATAGTTGTCGCCCCTTACTCTGGCGACCTCCAGTAATTCTGGCGAGCATCACCAGTTCCAAATCGCCGCCCTCCATAGATCCGACGAGATCTTTGTTATTCTTTGAGATCCAGCAGCCCCTCTTAAGCTCTGGCCACCTTCGTCGACATCTCTCTCCCCCCTCTCAGATTTATCTCCAGATCCATTTTCTACAGGGATCTATACATCTCTCTTTACCTTTTTTTTATCATATTCAGATCTACCTCTCATTCTTTTCACAACAAGATTGAGTAATTTCTTCCCTTTTTACGGCTTCCAGCAAAAATCATCCAGCTCTCAATTTTTCAATGGCAAGCTTCAAACCACCTCCTCCATCGTCCTTTACTCCAGTGAACCAAGTTCCTCCCTTCAGATCTGGTCAGGTAGCTCTTATCTCTCTCCACCAAGGGCAAATCATGGTTGAGAGATCGAATACCATATGGTGTGTTGTTGATTTAATTGAGCTTGGCCGGAAGATTCACGTGCTGCTCTTCTTGATCTTGAAGGCCATGGAGGAAAAGAAGCCTGCATGATGATGACAGCTATCATGAAAAGGATTCAAGTTCTACCACCACATTCGGTAACAAATTTGACGGGGTCCAATCATGGATGGAGCAACGCGCAAGTTCCGTACACGCGACTATTGGGTAACATGCTTGGATATCTGATGAGCTTTCTCCCCTCTTCCTTAGTGCTAGATCTGTAGTTATTTTAGGAGAGACATCGACTCCATAGAGTCTTGATGGTGAGGAGGAGAGTTCTTAGGATAAGCCATGCCTAGGTTTTCTAGGCTTAGTCTCCCTCAACCTTCTCATCATTCAAAGTGGAGATGAGAGGGGTTTTCATTGAGGGTTTGGCTTTGAAAGGAGAAATAAGGTTGGGTGTGATTTCTGGAGAAGTTTATGCGAGGTCGTTGCAAGGAAGAAGATGAACGGATGCCGTTCATCTCGCCTTAAGATGCGTGCAGAAATCTGATTTCTGCACGCGACGACCTTCGTGGCCAATTTCAGAGGTGTTCTGGCCAGATCTGGGTGATCGACTCAACACGAAAGTCGTAGCCCTTGAAATTACCTTTCCAACGAGTGGTTGCACGTTTCCATGCGATACCTGTAGCCACAGGAAAGCTGGTTCGAGTACGCTGCGTTCGGGAAAATCCTGTACAGGAAACTGTTTCCTGTACGTATTCGAGTTGAATTTCTGGTATGTTGCGACCAGATCTGGGCGATCGACTCAACACAAAAGTCGTAGCCCTCGCGAATACCTTTCCAACGAGGGGTTGAGCGTTGTGATCGGATTCCTGTAGCTCCGGGAATCCCAGTTTTAGTATCGGGATATCCTATGTTAATGCACTTGTTAATTTATAATGTTAGCACTCTTGCAATGGTTGTGATTTGCTCATTTGTTATCTTGCTCCCATATATTTATAATGCTGTAGTTACTGTAATTTAGCATGGTTACTCGTTTGGTTGTGTAATAAGGAATAACCACGTATTGGTTGAGAAATGGATTGGATGAGAAGGCTAGAAATTAAGAGTTGAGATTGGTATAGAATATATTTATATAGTTTGGTGTTGAACATATCTATTATGCGAAGTGTTGAGGTGAATTCATTGAATAGATGGGCGTGAATATGATGAACACTATGTGAAGAGTATTTTGTAACAGTAATCCGAGCCCAAGGGGTTTATTAACAACCGATGCTTAGAGTTGTAGCCTCCCTACGGGTAGCATCGAGTGAGTTGTTTGGGGCATGTGATGTGCGACGATTCATCGTGTCGCGATATTGAGATAATGACTGTGGCAGGTCTACGGGTTCGCCAGTCGTCACACCAATGGGAGCCAATGGGTAGACCTTGGGCGGTAGGGTTAGATACTTGGTGTCCATAACCCGAGATCTCCTCCGCGCCATGAGAACGGTTGGGCTTGCACCTCGTGCGTTTCCGATGTTCCATCTGGTTCGAAATCAAAGGCCAGGTTGGGCTGTGTTCTTGGTGCACATCTACCCAAGACCCCTTCTGAGCCGTAGTACACATGTGAGCTCCGCTTTTGTGTTCTTAGCGTTGAGGCGTACGAGGGCCTAGGATGGGTAGTGTGATACCACCTAGTAGTGGAGACGCCCGCTCCACTGTCGCCGTCTGGCCACGACGGACGACGCCTGAGAGGTTAGCTACCTGCTCGAAAAGTGGGAACTTCAAGTCTGTGTCGACATAGCAACTTGCATGTGCGTGCGCATGATTCGGTCATAGCATAACATTCATATCATGTCATTCATTGCATACACAAGATCCTCATCATATAAGTTTGTATGGGCACTCTTATACGATGAGTTACTTTACTGTTAAGCCGATCCTTAACTTATAAGTTTGTATGGGCACTCTTATAAGTTAAGTTACTATTCTGATTACTTATACCTGCTGTCATATATTATAGATATTTGTAGAACTGCTAGTTGTGTAGCGTAGTTTATACTCCACCATATTCACAGTCACCTGCTTGTTTACTTGCTTATATATATATATATTGTACCTTTGTTCCTTTCTCCGCCCGGTGCCGAGGAGTCGCCGGGGGAGCGGATGTGAAGCCACTTAGTCTTATGACTAACGGTTGCTACGTCTTCCTTTTTAGGAGGAAACCCCGCAGGTAGAGCAGCAACGGACTATGCAGCAGGACAGCCAGGCCCGGACGATAGGACCTGATTTGAGTTTTGAGAGACTCATGATGTAGCCCATTTGGGCAAAGTTTTTATATACTCTGATATTTTCAGGACTCTTGTGTAGCTTCCCGCTTTTATGGACTTTTTACTTTATGTGGATCATGACTTCTGTGTTTATTATTTTATTGATGGGTTGGCAGTATGATATTTGAGACTAGCCGGCAGAATAAACGTCTTGTGGTACAGGTTAGCCTGTGTGCTGATGCTACCGCAAGGCGGTTGTTCTGGGCATAAGACTCCCCTCGGCCGTATCTTGTGTTCCGGGAGGGGGGGTCTTACACAAATGCAGAGATTTTATAGTGGTTCCCCGTGTAGGGTATGTCCACTGTCCCACCTTGCCTATCTCCCACGAAGGGCAGATTCAGCTACTTCACCAAACTCAGATTTTGTCAAATCTTACACCTCGGAGTCTCAACTCCTACAACTCGGAGACGACGCTCGTACTACAGAGAACAACCTCTCCTACAACTCGATCAACAACCTGGATCTACATACTCGATCCACAACTGGATCTACTCACTCGATACACAAACGGATCTACAAACTCAGAGAAAAATCTCCTACAATATGTTAAATAATATTACAAAAATAACAACGATTACAAGTCTTCGCTCCGACGTTCTTCGTAAAAATAGATTTTGAAGCTTGGAGAACTCGAAAGGTTTAAATCTTGAAGAACTTGAATCTTGAGTCTTCACCCTTCTAGATCTGGAGGAATAGAAGTCTTTAGAAGGTAGCAATCTAGATATAGGGGCCTAGGAAGACTAGATCTTACTGTGCTTGCGGGTATCTGCTGATCGGAAATCGCATGCGAACAGGAGGCCGACGATCGCATTTTTTGGAAAGTTTTTCTCATTTGAATATGAGAGCAAATTATCACAAAAACAAGATTAACAATAAAGAGGAATATCCCTAGGTATTTATAGAGATAAACCCTCCAACAGTATAAAGAGTATTTCAAAAAACGAAACCTAAAAAGCACTGTGTATGGCCAACCGAACCCGTGACAGGAGGAAGAAATTTTCGGAAAAATGACCTAAGTCAAATTTGTCGAATATCGTCGAGTATCATAATGATACTCGTCAAATACATCTTGATAAACGATGAAAAGGACTTGGACAAAACATCCCAGGTCGGCTGGTCGCTCAACGCTATAACGAGGAGTCATACTCGATGAATTTGTCGAGTATCACCTACCATACTCGACGAATTCATCGAGTATCGGTCAACAGAGTCTACGCTCTCAACTCCATAGGAGACATTCATCAAATATCGTCGAGTCAACTCAACGCACTCAACGCTTGTGATATTCGATGAAATAGACTTGGAAAAATCTAGAGAAGTAGCGTCGACTGGACTCGACGGATTCGGTGTGTATCACTTAGCATATTCGACGAATTTTGCGAGTATCGTTAGATACATTCGACGAATTCGACGAGTATGCACAACGATACTCGGCGAATTTTACTTGATAGATTTTTCACCTGTCTAAATACTATACCCTAAGTATATATGATGAATTTGATAGGTATTGGTAAGTATACTCGACGAATTCGGCATGTATCAACGACGATACTCGACGAATTCGACGTGTATGCTTAACCATACTCGCCGAATTTTACATAGGTAAAATTCTACGTTTCTGACTCCTAGTCTTTGGCCTTCCTTGATCCTTCTCCTATACTTGGGATAGAAGTACACCCCAATAAAGAGATTATACGTGAGTCAACACATTGGCCTATACAATGAGGGATTATATTGTGTAGTCCTGTGTTTACTGATTCACTATAACCTGAAATTGGTGTGTACTTGGCATTGTAAACCTGAAAGTACATAACTAAAAAGCAATATCAAATACATCCTCAATTCATCTTAGCTTGACTGGACCCTTCTTCAAATCAGGGTTATTGTGGATACAATACCCAACAATCTCCCTCTATTTGAAGAAGCCAAAATCCTACAAGCTAAGGTGAATTGCACATACTAAATAAAATTTAAAACAGGACTTGAAAAGATAAATGAAAATAAAAAGATAATAGTGCGCATTCCAAGACAATTAGATAAATAATATATATATATATATATATATATATATATATATATATATATATATATATATATATATCAAAAATGTTTTAGATCAGGGAGGGCAACCCACTACACAACAATTGAAATATATATATAACAATTCAGGTCTTCTTGGTCTTCCTCTTCAACAACTGTCTCTCAAAATATTCTATGGGCTTCAGATAGAACTTTGGAGGAGGAGGAGGCATAGGATCAACATTCTTGTACTTTCAGAAACAAATCCTCCACCTAGTGCAGGCCTCTTTATATTTGTTCCATTCTTCTGGACTGTAGTGATCCTGATGCTTCTCCGCACCAAGCTCGTATAAGGCAAAGGTGTCCAAGATAATTCCCTTTACAGTTGGACTCCAAATTTTATCCACCTCACGGTTAGGTCCTTCTCTGACTTGAGCTGGCCTAGCCTGTTCTGGTCTGGCTTCGGAAGTACCTTCTCCAAATTTCCTTTTCTTGAGAACCTGAGCCTAAGAGAATGTAGTGATAGTAGCATCAATAGCAGTTTGAACCTTTAGAGTCACAGAAGCAGCACTAGCAACATGGGCCTGAGAGAAGTCCTATGAGTCAGTCCAGTATTGAGTGTAGTTCAGAGTTGGATGAACATCAACCTGAACAGGATAAGTAGGAACTTGAGATGGGAAAAATTGACCATGTAACAACATGGTGTTGTCATAGCTATAATCATTTGCTTTTTTGAATTTGTCGAGCATAGTCTTTTCAACACCGACAATCTTAGTTGTAAGGGATTCCTCCCCCTTTTTGGCTTCTGCAGTAATTGTATTGGCATAAGATTTCAAAGAAGAGTCATACTGTGTCGTTGATCTGTTATGGGCCTCGATGAGAGAGAGATCATTTGAGTTAACTTTTTTCAGTACTCCTTTGTTGTGCTTAAGTCCTCTCATCATAAGAGTTACTGTAGTTGCAGCTTTGTCATACTTTGCATCAAATCGTTGCTCTAGCTTAACAACTTTCACTTGAACTATAGTATGACCATCAAGCATAAACTTCTCAAATTTCTTAACTCTTTTGATTATTTTCTGCAACGAGGCTTCAAATTTAGCCTGTTGCATAGCAAGCATTTCTTCAAAAACTTTCAGCAACTGATCACTTAAACTTGGAATCCTTGGCAGCACTAGTATAGAAGCAGATGGAGAAATACGAGCTGGATCCGCAGCACCTAGGATAAGAGAATGTATAATATCATCTCCTTCCTCCTCAGAAATGGTTACCACCTTCTCTGGAGAAACTAGAGGGACACCTGGCATCTTGCCAATCCGCTTCTCTAGGTTGCGCATCATCTTGTCAACCTGAGTGGAGATAGAAATCCTTGACTAAGTTGCCACCCCCTCAGACACTACAGTAGAGACAGTCATAAGGAGAGGAGAAACTAGAGAGACACAGGCACAGGCACTGACATCACAATGGCACCACAGGTGACCTTAGCAGCAGCAGAATTACTATCAACAGACTTATCAACAAATACCACATCCTCATCAACAGTCTCAATATGATAATCTTCAACTGTCAGATCATTATCAGCAACATCATCATCAAATATATCAACATCAAAATCCTCATCATAATCAGAAGGAGCTAGATCCTCTTCCTCAGCATGCACTTCAGAATCCTTAACTGTCTGTACCTCCGCAGCGGCAGCAGCAATAATAGAAGTAACCTCTGCTAGGATTTCCCCTAAGCCTGAGTCTAGAAGCACTATAACTGTATCTAAAGGAGCAATTTTCTCCCCCTCAATTCCTGTACTCAATCTAGTAGGAATCTCACTGGGGTTTGGAGAAGGTGTCCTGTCATCAGGAACATGATCTTCCTCCTCCACTGGGGGTACTGGGGCTCTCCCTTGCTGGATGATCTGCCTATCCCACCTCGAGAAAATTGTAGAATCTATCTTCTTCAGGTGATGGATAGGAACTCCTTTGGTCATATCAAACCTATCACCATCGAGCTGATTCAGCTATAGGGTGATAATCCTCCCAAAGTTAGGAGTGCGTAGGCTGTCTTTTATCTTGGCGAACAGCAGAGCACCCCAGTCCAGCTTCTTCCTGCAGACTATTACAATAAGTATCTTGAACATATCTGAGGACAGATAGTCGTGTGAGCCCGTCTTGCAAATGAGCACTTTGCCAATGATGTCTGAGTGGAGTTTTCCCTCCTCACTCATTCCTTTTCGCTTGATGGCTTTTGTGTTCCTGGGCAAACCACAGAACAATAACGTTCTGGAAAATTATGCCTCCTCTAGGTAGTTGGCTTGATCACATATGGGTAGCCGCAAGTACCTAGAGAGTCGGGAGGCATTCACCATCACTTTGAACTTCTAAACATTGCTTTTTATCACAGAGTCCTCATGACGTAATTTGGCGTTATTGAAGAACTCCAAGACTTCCCTATCGAGCACCTTGTAAGGGTGTTCGATGATGAAGCAGAGTCCAGTGATCTCTAACTTCAGAATGACATTCCTGAATTCATCGGAGGCTTGAGCAAATCCTACGCAGACCAACTCACCTCCCCCTAGCAAGCCACTGGTGCTTCTAGAAGCCATTGTAAATTATTAAAAACTAGAATTTCTTAAACTCTGGAGAGAAAACTGTACGGGTCTGAGGAAGCTTCTGGTGCCGATGCAAGCAATGTACTAAAGATCCCCTGGAAGGCTGCAATAACTGAAGACTTCTTTGAATGACGAGACAACAAAACTCGGAACGTTTCTGTTGGTTGGCAGTGCAAGAACACGGTTGTCGGTGGCAACACACGGTACGCGGCGGCAAGAGCGCAGTTAGGGCACTGTGGCAAGCTTTGCACGGTCGATGCGAGCTTGGGCATGGGAGGAGGGCGGCGATCGACGAGAATCGGCGAATCGGGAGCCGAAAGGTCGAGTAGCGGTGTCATGTGAATCGTCGGGTTTCGGCCGCTTTAAAGTTCGACGAAAACCGACTGCTTTAGAGTTCAACGAAAACTGGCGTACCCTCTCATTTCTATTTATAAATGAATATATATATATCAAATTTTAAATTGCATTTATACTGCGTGTACCTCAAATTTGATCGTCGAGTCTTCAGATCCAATATAGATAATTTGAAATATTGCCCCAAATAGACTTCTCCGAAATTAGCTGTTAAAGGAGTCCGATTCAGCGAGTGTTGCATGAATATGTGATGTGTTGGTAGATATTCACCGATTGGACTAGTTGAAATGCCTGATTTTTCAAAAACGATCCCGAGACAAATTTTTCTTTCTAGACCTTCTTCACGAGTCCTTGTTCAGCATACCAAGCTCCGTTTTGAAAAATGAGAACTTGGCCTCGTCCAGCGGCTTCGTAAAGATATCAACAACCTGCTTGTACATCAAGACATGGCTGATGGCTATGTCCTTGTTCTCCACATGTTTCCGGATGAAGTGGTAGCGCACCTCAATGTGCTTGGTCCGGCCGTGGGAGACTGGTTTGTTGCCGATTGCAATAGCGCTGGAGGAGTCACAGAACCTCAGAATTTCTCTAAACTTCTAGTTATAATCTTCCAGTTGATTCCTTATCCATAGAAGTTGTGCGCAATAGCTACCCGCAGAGATATACTCTTACTCAGTAGTAGATGTTGCCACACAATTCTTCTTCTTACTGCTCAAAGAAATAAGCCGTCTTCCGAGTAATTGGCTTGTCTTGGAAGTGCCATTCCTATCGTCCCTGCTACCTACAAAATCAACTTTTGAAAAGCCAATTAGCTCGATGTCATTATTTCTTGGGTACCATAAGCCAAGATTAGGTGTACCCTTAAGGTATCTTATATTCCAATTTGCAGCGACATAATGAGATTCCTTAGTGTTCACCTGATATCTAGCGCAGACACGTGTTAAAAATATTATATCTAGTCTACTGGCAGTCAAGTAGAGCAATGACCCAATTATTCTTTAGTACTTGGTTTCACAAAGGTTTCCCTTTCTCATCCTTGTCTATAGACACAGTTGAAACCATTGGAGTCCTCATGGAGGTTGCACTCTCCATTCAAAATTTCTTAAGAAGCTCCTTGGTGAACTTTGTCTGAGAGATGAAAATTCCATCTTCAGATTGCTTCACCTGAACTCCTAAGAAATACTTCAGCTCTCCCATACTGCTCATTTTAAACATCCCTTGCATAAGTTTGAAAAACTCCTTGCAAAGATTGTCTTCTGTAGAGCCAAATATGATGTAATCGACATAGATTTCACTAGCAAAATTTTGCCTTTAACTTCCCTAAGAAATAATGTCTTCTCTATCTTTTCCCTTCTGAACTTGTTCTCAAGAAGAAAGCTAGACAATGTCTCATACCAAGCTCGGGGAGCTTGCTTTAAACCATATAGAGCTTTATTTAAAAAGAAAACATGATCAGGAAATTTAGTGTTTGCAAAACCTGGGGGTTGCGCTACGCATACTTCTTCTTTCAGATTCCCGTTGAGGAATGCTGACTTCACGTCCATTTGGTAGACAGTGAAGCTTTTGAGGGCAGTTGGTGCGCTATCGGCAAGTGTACCGGTCACTGTCAAGTAATAATTTTGGAATAGCTTCCCCGAATGTCAATCTCGAGGGAATGCAGGAAGGGTACGTGATAGCGTTGTGTGAAGATCGTCACTAAGAGTGAAAATAAACAACAGGGGGGATTTGGTTTGATTTCCTAATACTACAGAACAGAAATAAAACTCTGGCCGTGGTTGCTACCGGATGCAAGTGGGTCGTCAATCAAGTTGTTCTTCTGTGTCTTCCTTCCTTGCCTTTAGTCCTTTCTTCCTTTTGTCCAGAAGAGTTGCACCAAACGTTCCTGCTGCTTGCTGCTGGTGGAAGGAGCTCTTCGAAGGTTGAAGATTGCTTCGGATGGCCGGAGAATGCTTCCCGGTGGGTGTAGATGGGTGGAGGAACTGTGGAGGAGTGGAACGGCGCTTCCCGCACAACTTTGGATCGGAAAAATGATGAGTGTTGACCTAAATCGTGAAACAGGGCTTTAAATACAGAAGCAGAATAATCAGAGTGCACAATCCGTGGTGCACGACCAGTGGTCGTGCTCACTATCGGCTGATGATCGTGTGCAATTCCCCAGAGAAACCTACAGCTGGATTGAAATATCAGTATATATGTGCACGATCAATGGCGCACGACTGGTGGTCGTTCGCACTGAATCAACTAATCGTGCGATTGATAAAGACAGAACTGCAGAAAAATGAGGTAAACGTGCACGAGCAGTGGCGCACGACCAGTGGTCGTGCGAACAATGTCCAGTGCTCGTGCGATTACCTAGGCAGAATAAGAAAAAATGGAGTGGATAGAGTGCACGATCGCTAGCACACGACCAGTGGTCATGCGTAATAGGTCCAAATGGTCGTGCGGTCGCCGAGACAGAACTAGGAAAGTGGAGAGCATAGTGTGTATGATCAGTGGCGCACGACCAGTGGTCGTGCGCAATAAGTCAAGTGATCGTGCGCAGTATTCCTGTACCATTTGGGATTTCCCGAACGATCCCGGAACACGCACGCGACCCATGCACCTGCAGTAGAAATAGAAAGGCCACCAAAATGTGCACACCACATTCTCCATACACAGAGAAACAACAAGTAAAAAGTGGAAGTACAGAAAAAACAGAATCACACTGAAAACTGGCCTACGGTGCACTTAACATGAAATGGACAGAGAAACAAATATAAGCAATTATGGCTCTCAAGTGCAGTGCAATAACGATAAAACTGACCCAGATGAGTCCAAAAATAAGTGTATAACTTGGACTCATCAGCAACATATGCAAGAAACAACCTGATCGTTTTGAGCCTAGCCACTGGAGCAAAGGTCTGGTCGAAGTCGATCCCCTCTTCTTGTTGGAATCCTTGAGCTATAAGCCGGGCTTTATTCTTGATGATTACTCCGTTCTCGTCTAGCTTGTTTCTTAATAACCACTTGGTTCCTATCACGTTCTGTCCTTTGGGCCTGCGTGCCAGCTCCCAGACATTGCATCGTTCAAACTAGTTGAGCTCGTCTTGCATTGCCATTATCCAAGAGGCATCTTTGTTCGCTTCCTCGAATTTCTTCGATTCAACCTGAGACAAAAAAACTTAGAGGCAAAACTTCGTTAGCCGTACCTCTTCTGGTTCTCACACCATCGCCTTGTTTTCCAATTATTAGATCAATTGGGTGATCTCTTAGGTGCCAGAACCCGATATTCCTTGTCCTCTCTCCAGCAGGATCTGCAGCATCTTGTACAGCCTCTATGGGTTGAGGCACTTTTTCCTCTATAGGTTCTTCATTAACCAAGCCTATATTGACGATCTTTACTATGCTAGGACCTTCTTCCTTGACAGCTTCATCCAAGCTTAGCTCCTTGAACCTGGTACCTATATCTGCACCAATAACACTAGACGATCTGCTATGGAGCAGGCTTGTCTCATCAAATACAACATTTATAGACTCTTCTGCCACTAGGGTTTTCTTATTAAAAATCTTATATGCCTTACTATGGCTACTATATCCTACAAAAATACCTTCAAAAAATTTTTCACTAAACTTTGTGTGGTAATACTTCCCATTATTAAGTACGAAGCATTTGCTTCGAAAGATTCTAAAGTAGGACATAATCATTTTTCTTCCCTTCAATAGCTCATAGGGGGTCATATGATAGCTTTTGTTGATGAGTGCTCTGTTTTGCACGTCACAAGCCGTGTTGACTGCTTCAGCTCAGAAGTATTTCAAAAGTGAAGCATCGTTCAACATGGTTGTACATGCTTCAATTAGAGTTTTTTCCTTATCTAAACTACTCCATTTTGCTGTGGAGTGCGCGGGGAGGAAAACTCATGAAAGATACCTTTACTTTCACAGAATATTTTCATGGCACCAGACTCAAACTCTATTCTGTATTCACTTTTGATTTTGACTACTGAGAAGTTCAGTTCGTTTTGAATTTGCCAGACAAAATTGGTGAAAGACGCGAAGGTGTCTGACTTTTGTTTCAGAAAGAACACCCAAGTGAAATGCGAGTAGTCATCAACAATTACTAACGTATAGACCTTACCTCCTAAGCTGTGAATAGGCATAGGACCAAATAAGTCCACGTGAAGCAAGTATACGCTTCGAGAAGAATTTTTCTCAGCAATACCCTTGAAGGTAGCCCGTGTCTTCTTTCCCATTTGACAGGAGTGACATGGAATCTCTTTAAGGCACTTAATGATGAAGGCATCACACACTAAGTTGTGAGAAAATAGCATATTTAATGTTTTAAAATAAATATATGCTAATCTCTTCTGCCATTGGTCACAGAGAGACACAGTACTTTAAGCCATAAAACACACTTGGGTCGAAGTGTCTAAACAAAAAAAATTTAAATAAGAAAAAATTTCTTCTCCGAGTGTCTGTTAAGACTGTCTCCAAATTTGCAGACAATTTTATCAAACACTTGTCCTTGCAGAACTCAATGACGTAGCTTTTGTCACATAGTTGACTTATGCTTATGAGATTATGGTGTAATCCTTCAACATTAGCAATGCTTGTAAAAGAGACAACGTCATCAAAAATCATACCATAACCTTTTGTTGTTCCCTGGTGTGAACCTTTAAAGATGAATTTTGGTCCGTCTTTGACTGGGGTATAATCACGTAAAAGGCTTCTTGTCCCGATCATGTGTCAAGAGCATCCACTGTCCAAATACCAGATCGGAGTTCTATTGGCCTTTGGACATTCCTATAATAATAAATTAGTTTACCTTAGTAACCCAAATGTATTTGGGTCCTTGGTTCCTGGTCAGCATACTCCCCCTAGGAACATTAGACTTATAAGTGGTTGGTCTCGGATAGCTAACTCTAGGAGTTACAAGATTGGCAGGGTCCTTACCAACAATCTGCGCCAAAATGACCAATTTTGCCGCAGCACCAACAGTCGAATATGTTGTACTTTTGTTTGCACTCCTGCTTTACCCTTTGAACATGGCGTCTTGCAGGGGTAGCATTCTTTGAGGTGGAGGCCTCCTAGTTACATCATACATAGCGGATTCCCATCTCCTTAGCCTTAGGCACAGTAGATATGGCTTTTGGTGCCTTCTTATTGTTATGGACATGCACATATGGACCATAACTCTTCATCTAGATTTCATTAAACGGTGCCTTGAACACGCTGGCACCAAAATCAAGGGGATGGGTCCATCCCTAGTATATGTTCTTGGGCTCTACATGAGTAGGCTTAGCTTGATGACCTTAGGACTACTCAAGGTCAAACTTATTTGTCGGAAAGATTACTTTCCTGAACGAAGGTTTATCCATGGGTGCCTTCCCCTTTTCTTTGTGGCTAGCCTTCTTGGCAGCCTTACCTTTTCCATCGACTTTGCCAAGACCATTACCCTTCTTCTGAGCGAAGAACTCATCTACGAGAGGAAGAACATTCTTCGGCTTAGAGTAACTCTCAACGAGTTTTCTCTCCACCACGAGCTTTTCTTCCAGCTCATCAAGATATTTTTCCTTAAGTTTTAACATCTCAGCTGAGTCCTTGAGTTCCTCTTTCAAGGAGTGGAATTCATCTCTGAGAGGAAGTAATTGTGCAATTTCTTCCTTCAAATTGGCTTCCACTACCTTGAGGGAGGCAATCTCTTTAACTTGCTTTCGAACTACCTTCTGGAATTTATCGAAAGCCTTTAACAAGTGCTCGTGTTGAGCCATTAACTTTGATTCATTCTCATCAGAGGAGTTGTCTTCATGACCATTGGAGGAAGTTTCAGATTCTGAAAGAATGGTGTGCGAGTTTACCTTCCCATGGTATTCATAGTCGCCCAATTCTTCGTCAGATTGATCCAAAATCCCAAAGTAAGCTTCTTCGTTTTAACAACTTGACTTCCTCGAGTCACTTTTGCTGAAAGTCTTTGACTTCTTGGCGACGAAGCACTTTTCTTCTTCTTTCCTCCCTTTGAAGGTTCTCTTCTCGTCCTTCCTGGAGCTGTCCTTCTTATATGGACACTCTATGATCATGTGACCTGATTTATTGCAATAGTAGCAAACAACGTCAGAGGAAAAAAATTTAATAGGTTTCGATTTAAACCTGTCCTCCTTATTATAGCTTTTCTTAATATGATCACCATCACGATGTGATCTTCCATAATCTGAAGAGGAAGACTTATTCTTCATTTGTCTCCTATTGCTCAGCATCTTCTTAAACTTCTTGGAAATTAAGGAGAACTCTCCGTCCGATAGCTCGGAGCCTGATGTGCTGGGATCAGAGACTTCAGGAGTGTCAAGAGATCATGTCCTTATGGGTGACACAGCTTTGGACTTCCTTGAACCTTAAGCCTTTATGGAGATAGACTTCTCTTTGCTGAAGATCGGTTGGCTTGCTCCTCCTTCTTTCTGGTGTTCATTTGGATTTCAAAGGAGAGAAGCTTTCCAAATAGGTTCTGTGGATCTATCTCTAGCAGTTTCCCAAATTCTCTAATGGCAACCACCTTGGTGTCCAATTCTTTTGTCAAGGATCTGAGGAATTTGTCGTTTAGTTCACCATGAGTGAATTCATGGCCATAGTTCCTGAGGCCGTTGACTATCTTGAAAAAGTTCTCAAAACTGTCAGTTATGGAGTCATTGGCACCTTGTTTAAAGGCTTCATACTCCTGATTCAACAATGATCTGCGATCATCTTTCACCTCTTTAGTACCTTCCATAAGTACAACCAGATAGTCCCACATCTCCTTGGCAGATTTGCAGAGGAATAAGTTCTGCAACATTGAGTATTCCCTGAGTGTTCTAATATCTTATTCTGCTGTTAATCTTGTATCCCTCCTGTGTGGTTGTACCTCTCTCTATGAATTGAAACCTTGGTATCAGAGGGATGGAAGCTTAAAAAACTTCCCCTTATTTCTCTTGATGATCCAGAGGTGTTCATGATTCGTTCATGATGGTATTGGCAAGATTTGTTCATGCTGGTTTGCATGTGGTTGGGGATAGTATGCTCTGTGGTTGCCCTTCTAGGGATCCTCCACATCAGAAATCTTATACTAGAACTTGTGGCAGAATTCTTTGTGAAAATAACGGAGTTGTGGCCTTTGAAGCTACTAGGTGTGCGGTTGTGGGTATATGCTCAGGTTTTCATAAGAATTAAGCAACAATTGTATCATTCTGTGTGATAGCAAGTCACCTTAACACCAAAGGAGATTCTCGAAAAATAAGGCCTCTTACATCTATGGTAAATTCACAACCAGTTACTTGTTTGTCTTCTTTTTCTTACCCTCAAAATTCCTACAGTTCTTCTTCCACCGCAAAAAACTCTGATTTGCTCTGTAAAGTTGATTACCTTACTGAGTATAGTCAAATTCCCGTCACAGACCTCCCCTTGTTAAACCCATATGAAACCTTCATCAAAAAACCTCATCCAGTTTCCCGAGTCTTCCAACAGGCTCTCACTTCCAATAAGACACTTGCTGCGAAAGAACTAGTTCTAGCCTCGAGGCTTGAACAAGTACCGATTCCTACTACAGAAGCAGAGCAAATATTTCCTACACAATTGAATGAAGCACTTCTTGGACAATGGAAGGCCATTGGTTATTCCCACACACATTTCGGAGTTTTGAGAATGGCTCTCACTTTGCACGCAATAAAGGACTACCGGTGGTAGCTCAATTAGCACTCTTGGACACAAGGTTTCAACAATACATTCATTCCAGCATCGCAACTGTCTAGACTCGAATGTAGGGAAGATTTTTCTTACATCCCAGTTTTCCTTTCCTAATAATACTCGAATGTAGGGAAGTTTTTTATTATAATTTTCCTAAGGAAGCCTATTTGGTTCTATGGTACTTTGTCAAAACCTGTCCATTCGGCATCATATTTTACAAAGGAATACTCCTTCAGTATATCGCCGAAGTTTATATCCACCCATGCCAGTAAAATCATAAATAACTCCTAATGTGGCTCAACTTATTTGTAAACATGAGTTATTGGCGCAACAAACTGCCTGAAGGAAATAGTCTCAATGGAGTCCGTGAACAGAAACATGTACTTATACATTTCCAATGCCAACGGAATTTAAATATTCTGGATAATCATCTTCACATTCATAAACGGTATTCTTGTGCTTTCTGGCATGATAACGAATACAATAGCCCAGTTCCATCTATTGACCATAAAGCACTTCTCTATACTATCAATAGTGTGCCTATTACTGATGTCCCACTAAACCTGCCTCCGGCTTACTGGCGCGATCCCATGATCCTTCCATTTTAGTATATTGAAGAGATCCAGCATTGCTACTACTATTTCAAAGGATCCATACCATCAAGTTTTCAGGCTCCACAAAAACCCCATCCAAAACAATCATCCTGCAACAGCAACAATCCAGGTTACGTGGAGCCATCACCTTTCTCACTAGGGAGAAAGGATGAAGGATGAAAGAAGGGAATCTTATCTTTAGAGTCTGATGTGATATAAAGTTATGTATTATGTATGATATGATATAACGATTTTATGACGTGTCGTAAAAGCCCGGAAGGTATCTTATTGGGTGATATAAAGTGTATGATGTGATGTAAAGTTATTCCGGTGTGTCGTAGAAGTCAAGAAGGGAATAACTTGTATTGTAAGAAAGGAATCTTATTAGCATGTGATGTAAGTTATCCCCTGGCGGGGAAACTATAAATAAGAGTCCGGTGTAATGGGTTACCACATCTCGGTCTGTACTAATATCTATAAGCAATACAGTTTGAAGTGTTCTTGAGTGTTCTAGTATTTTCTCGTATTCCCTGAGTGTTCTAATATCTTATTTTGCTGTTTATCTTGTATCCTTCCTATATTGTTGTACCTATCTCTGTGAGTTGAAAACATGGTATTAGAAGGATGGAAGCTTAAAAAACGTCCCCTTATTTCTCTTAATGATCAAGAGGTGTTCATGATTTGTTCATGATGGTATTGGCATGATTTGTTCATGCTGGCTTGCATGTGGTTGGGGATAGTATGCTCTGTGGTTGCCCTTCTAGGGATCCTCCACATCAGAAATTTTATACCAGAACTTGTGGCAGAATTCTTTGTGAAAATAACGGAGTTGTGGCCTTTGAAGCTGCTAGGTGTGCGGATGTGGGTATATGCCCAGTTTTTCACAAGAATTAAGCAACAGTTGTATCATTCTGTGTGATAGAAAGTCACCTTAACACCAAAGGAGATTCTTGAGAAATAAGGTCTCTTACTGAAAGTTATTACTTAAAGGTTAGCTAGTCACCTAGAGGGGGGGGGGGGTTCATAGGTCTTTGAAATTACATAAGCCTTTTTTGTTTTTATAAATTTGGTGATCTAGAGCTTGTCCTAATTACCTGTAATACAATAAAGAAACAAGCAGCACAAAAAGCACACAAATATTTATAGTGGTTCCCCAATTGGGTACATCCACTTTCCCTCTCACCTATCCAACTGATTTGTTGGACTAGTCAAAAACTCCACTAATATGCTCCTCAGAGCTTACACCTCAGGCCCTCAGCCTTACACACAGATTCTTTTCAGAATCCAAACTTAAAACCACAAGGGTTCCTACCTCAGAGCCCTATAGTGCTCCTACAACACAGTGGTCCAATGACCACCTACCTCAGCCTTATTTCTAAGGCCTATAGCTCAGGTTTCTCAGCCCTACAACTTCAGGCACACAACCCTACTCTCAGAGTGCTGCAGAACTCCTACAACTCAGTATTTTTCCAGGTACCTACCTCAGTGCTCTTACAGACACCTACAGCTCAGCCTCCTCCAAGGCCTGCAACTCAGAGACACACTTGTCACCTATAGCTCAGTGACTCACAAGTCACCAACCTCAGGCACAAGGATCTACACTCAGGCTAGGAGGACAGTCCTACCTCAAATCCACAAATGGATCCTACCTTAGAGAGCAGCACTCTCCTACCTCATGCAATTAAGCCCTACAACTCAGATCCAAACTTGGATCCTACCTTAGTACCCCCAGTAGGGCACCTACCTCAGTGACAAATTAGTCACCTACCACTCAGGAACAAAGTGCCCTACACTTAGATTCAGATAAACCTCGTCCTACAAGAAAGTAATTAGTAAAATTGAAATACTGACTCAGAGATAAATCTCTGAGTATAACTTGCTGGACTGAGTAGATATCAATCCAGCCACTTGTTATAGAAGTAATTAGCCTTCTTCTACAGCTACAAATTTCTCTGTTGTATTGAAGGCAGTAACTGCTGTTGAAGGCTTACATCCCTTCACACAACTATCTTCTCTTGCTGATAGATTGAATCAGCCAACTTGTTCTTCAAGGAACAAATTTGCTGAATTGGAAGAAGCTTTAGCTATCTTTGCCTTCTGGCTTTCACTGCTGGACTTTGCTTTCAAGCTTCTCGAAGAAGATGAAGTCCAGCCGCCTCTTTTTTCATTTTCTACTTCCGTTTTTGTTAACCCTAATCTTCTTTTCTTCTCTTGTTTTTATATCTGTTGATTTGAATCAACAACACAATTTGAATGTGGGCCTAGTCAAGAATGGTGAGCACCACCTACCTTAGAAGAAGACAAATAGTAGCTTACGGCGCTACTATATCTTTCCAGCAATGGCATGAAGTATTTGGACTGAGCTCGACGATCGTCGATCTTAGATTGATGAACTCTATGCTGAGCTCGATGAACTTCAGAATCTTCAACTTTAACTTGAGCTTGACGAAAGGTGGGCTCAGGTCGATGAACTTTGAATCTTCAACCTTCAACTTGAGCTCGATGATCTGTGAGCTGAGCTTGACAAACTCTGAATCTTCAACGTTTAACTTGAGCTCGACGAAAGGCGGGCTCAGGTCGATGAACTCATGAATCTTCAACCTTTAACTTGAGCTCGACGATTTATGAGCTGAGCTCGACAAACTGCGAACTGAGCTCGATGAATTCCACTTTCTAGACTTAGAAACTTTGTGCTGGCTTTGTCTCAGCGGTTCCTTCTCAACTGTCTCAGTGGTTTCTTCTTCACAGTTGAGACTCTTCTATCTCAGCAGTTCCTTATCAACTGTATCAGTAGTTTCTTCTTATCAACTGATATTATCTTCTGTCTCAGCGATTTAGTTGAGACCAACACTTCTCTCAATGATATGTATTGAGCTTCTCAGCAATCTCAGCGGTTATGCTGAGACATACTTCTCAGCTGTCTCAGCGGTTATGCCATAGTCAAATTATATGACTTCTAGCTTCCTCTTCCTGTTCACCTGTCCAATCAAGTACAACCTACATACAATAACTCAAGCATACATCAAATACATTATGCCCCTTAGCATGATTGCTGATGCCTCTTCAAATCCTAAGGAACATTGAAGGGCACAATTCCCAACAATCTCCCCCTATTTGAAGAAGGCAGAACACTCCTCCATGCTAAGGTGCATCTACACAAAAACATATCATGATGAGACTAAAGAGACATTACCATGACAACTGGCCATCCCAGTATAGGATAACTCCACCTAGGTGGGAAGGCATAACACTATGTTTGACTAACCAAAAGCACTAGTTAATTATCAATCACTATCAGTGTAACTGTATGATTAGTAGCAACAGCCTTATTAATCATTTATAGGGTAAACATTTTGATTAAGATCTACCAAATCATTACCTTAGTCAAGCAACAGTAGTAAACTTGTGATTACAAGATATCTATGAAAGGAAAGCATATTTATTTTTCATTTTTCACAGATACATAAATTAGAGTTGCATTACACATTTATCATATCAATATAGTCATGACCAACTCATAGTAATTTTATTGATAAATATTTGGCATTGTAACATTTTTGATATTCATTACAAGACATTAAATGTTTTAAAGCATCCTAAGTCTTGCAGTCCCATCTCAGCTCTTCTTTGATGAACTTGAAGCAACATCCTTGGTGACAGTTGACTTCTTCAAGTTTTCAGCTTTGTTCTCGTGCCTCTTGAAGTAAAGGAAAGGTTTTGGAATATATCTGGAAGGCATTTTCTTAGGATTGCTCTTCCTTACTAGATTTTCTTTGAATACTCTTTCCCTTAGGGATTTTCTTTCCAAATGCTTTATCCATTCCTCAAAGGATATACACTATCAATATTCTTTAGAATTTGTCCATGGCTTACCCAAGCATTTATAATAATGGATTCAGATGCATCACTTAGTTGTTCATAATCTGGATCATCTCTGTTTTCAGCACTCATCTTTGCCATGAACTCTTCAGCCATTTGAGTTCCTTCCCTCTTTCTTGTGGCAGAAAGTTGTGCATCTTGTGTAACTCTAGCTTGTGATTGGAAGTCTAGGTCCTCTGGCATTTTTCTATCCAATAGGGGCAGGTGTAAGGCCACCCTGGTGCCTTGAATTACATTGAAGGCTTGTTCTTGAATGAGTGTTGCTGTCTTAGCATGGCTGCTCTCCCCCTTTCTTCCTTCTTCACAAATGGTATTTTGCAGGGTGGTGGTGTTTGCTTCATATTTGCTTGATATGGATTGGAGTATTCTCTCATTGTAAGCAAGCAGCTCATTTTTCAGGAGTAGTGCCTCCTTCATAGAGTGGAAGGCAACATTTGTGACATGCAGATTTACATGATCTGTTGCACCCTTGATCACCTCATCAGTTGCACTCACATAATTCTTGACATATCATATGTCTGCTGCAGTGAGTTTTTGGCTTGTGTCCAGGGAATTCATGAGGGTGGTCAGTTTGATGGCAGTAGTTCCAACCTTATCAAACCAGGTGGTGACCTGTTTGTTTAAGTGAGTGATTTCTTCTTTATTTTCCTTGACTTTGGTTGACAATTCATCCGTCAGTTTGGCAACTGATTGGTCAAAATTCTCCTTGAGGCTTGTTGTCTGAGCATCTATGTGTGCTTTGATTTGGTTTACTAATTCCTAATTTGAGATAGGGTTAGATTATGTATGACTCAAAGGAGGAGGGACAGCATCCTGAGCAGGGACTCGAGAAGGCTCCCCCTCAACTATAACACCTATAGAAGGAAACGATTCCTTAGTTAAAGCTCTATTAACACTACTAATTAAGAGGGTATGGGTATTACCGGTAGTGGGTCCAGACTCAACCACTAAGTTGACCACTTGATCTAAAGTTGTCAGATCCATCTGATCATGCTCCCCCTCAGACTGAGCATTCTTTTCTGGTATTGACTTATCAAGATAAGTATCTAATGTCTCAGAAGGCTCCCTATTATCTTCTACAGCAGAGATAACTTCAACTGCTGCTACATCATCAGTATCATCCTTGTCTGCCTCATCTTCTACAGCAACCTCTTCTTCAGTGGCATTCTTTGACACTTGTCCTGACTTAGGAATTGCATGGATTTTATCAATATGCATATCACTAACTTGGAGTTGAAAGTTTGTAGAGGTTTGACTGAGTGATAAGTCAACTTGCAGACCAACATCAGTTGGAGAGGAGGTTCTAAGTTCTAGTTTAGAGCTGACATTTCATTCCTCCTCAGCAGGTCTCTTCCTTGTGTGCTTAGAGGAGTTTTTTTATTACTTAAGGTTAGCTCATTCGTAGGACCCTAGTGAATCTCTCTAGAGTTTTTATGTCCTTTCTTTTTAGGTAGTGAATCTTCACTCCTTGCTCCTGCTTGAATGTATCTGGGTAGGTATTTACTAGGTATAAGGAAAGAATTCTGCCCATGTTTGGGGGGTGTAGGCAGTCAACTATTCTCTGGTAGATGATTGATGACCAAGAAGTCTGCTTACTGAAGATTATTCCGGTCATGACATCGAACATTGACCTAGAGATTGTGTCATATGATCCAGGTTTGTAGCTGAGGGCTTTCCCTACTATATCTGCTAGCAGTTTTCCTCTCTTATTGAAGAATTTCCTCTTAAGAGATCCGGATTTGGCCTCACTGTATTCACACCACTTGAGAGCATTGTCTCTATCCATGATGATGTGTTCTTCTTCCTCACTAGGGTTGACGGAGGGTAGATGAAGGGCTTTGCCTAGTCTCTTTGGATTTATCTTAATCTTGTTGTTCCCAATCTTAGATTTCAGTGAGTTTTGAGAGGATGACACCTTGATGTTGGAGAAGAACTCCACTACCTCTTCTCTAAGAATGGTTAAGGGTTCAGAAAGGGCGTAATCCAAACCCGCGGCCTCAATCATCCTCAACACTTCCTTAATCTTTTGCGAGGCATGACTGAATCTATTCCTCACAATTTCATAACCCTCCTGAAGCTCCTTTGAGATCTTTGGCGCCATCATGTCAGTACGGCAAGACACTGAGAAGGATTCGGTCTTGACGTCTAGGGTTAAGGCTTTTGAGAGCGATGTGGCTTTTCATTTCTTGTCGCCTTTATATATGTAATGGAAAAGTTTAATTACCTTTTTCATTTGACTAGACAATTAAACATTTTTTAGACTTTATGGCTTGCTCTACGATTTTTGTTATGATACATGGAACAAAGTGCCTGATTATAGCTTCCCTTACTGTTTGGATGTTCAATTTATTTGTCACACCATTATACAAATATTTTATCAATTCTTAGGATGACGGAGACCTAACATGCTAGTAAGTCAATTTTATTGGCAACCTTATAATTCACTGATTTATATGTTATTTGGGCTATAGAGAAAAGGCTACATAAGTTAACAATGTAGGTATTTATTAAGAATAATTAAATCATTGATATCTAACAAGTGTGTTTTATTTGTTTTATCCTAAGCACATCTAACTTAATTTATGAATATGCAGACCTAGTCTCTTAACAGAAGAGAGAGACTTACCTTAAGGCTTACTGCCTCTAGCTTTTGAGGATTATACACTTACCAACCTCAACCTTTGTTTATTGCCTTTCATGGAGCAAGTTTCTTGAGCAATCATCCAGTCCCAGACATTTGCCTGGAACATCCATTGTCCAAGTACCAAGTCTTATTTAGACAGGTACTTGGACTATCTTGCAAGACAAAATTCATTTACCCTTAGGCACCCAATAATAGTTAGGTCCTAGGTTCTTGTTAGCCTTATAAAACTTTAACCCAACTCTCTACCTGGACTGAGCACCTTTCTATCCACTAGCCACATTCAAGTTGTGCCAACAATCAATGGAAAGGTGGCCCACCTTCCAACAACACCAATATTTATGAATATTGTATCTTCTTTTCAGGACAACACAAAATTGCTATCCATGAGAGATGTGAGCAGCTCCAGATTTTGCTGGAAAAGCATTGCATGATGCTGCTTCCTTCTTCCTTAATGAAGGTGCTGAGGAACTAAATACAGCTGGTCCTGGATGGGCCAATTGTATTTTTGGAGCATGTCATCTAGTGGTCTCTCTCATCTCTTTAGATATATGATATTTGGAACCAAATCAATAGAGCTTATCCTTAGCTTTATGGCTGGAGTGGACAAAAACACTCCTTCTGAGATCATCTGTCTTTACCCCACTAGTAGAGCACACATTTGATTGATACTCATGGGGAGGTGCAAACTTAACATTTTTAGAAGGTAAATTTACCTTTTGAAATACTGTCAACTTATTAGGGAATTCAGATTTGATTTGATGATTAATGTGATTAATACACAGCTTCCCAGGGACTTGGCAAGTCGCACCTTTTGGCAACTGACCCTGTGATTGAGAAGGGTTAATCACAATCCCCAATTTCTCCGTGAACTTTTGTTCCAAATATCTGATATGCTTATTCTTCTCTTCTAAAAGCTTGGTCTGACACTCAAGACTTTTCTTGAGTTCAAACACCTCATGATTCTTCTTATACAACTCAATAGATTTATTGTTATAGAGTATTTTATAAGGCTTCAGGACTTCAATCTCCTTTGCTTGCCTTTTGGCAAGATTTCTGCTCTTCCTTAGAGCATCTAGGAGTAGTACATACTTCTCAATCAATTGATTGACATAAGTCTCAGAGACTAAGCAATCTTCATCATAGGATGAAGATGCATCAGTGTTTGGACTGGTTTCATACTCAGAGGAAGATAAAGAATGGAGAGAGGTTGTACCTTGATTGATTCTGAATCTGCTTGACTTCTTTCCTCTTCAGATTATTCCATCAGCCCCTGGCATCCATAATCTTCTTCATCCTCCTCATTGTCACTTCCTGAGTGTGACAGAGGGGCTCTGATTCCTATCCTAGAAGCAGGATATTTCTCTTCTTCTTCTTCTAGATCTGCGGCAACAGATATCAGCCCTATATAGGCTTCTTCCTCCTACTCTTCAGATTCTTGGGAGGAAGAATCTGTCTAGCTTCTCTCCTTCTTAGCCACACATGACTTCTCTTTCTTTCTATCCTTGTGGTGATGGTGATGTTTTTTCTTCTTCTTCTCATCTTCTTCCTTCCTTTTGACTAGGCTGTCAGCAATGACATGCCCAGCCTTACTACAATAATAACAGATGACATTAGAAGAAACCTGTTTACTAGTTTTAAGGGCATACCTGTCATCCTTGGATGACTTTCTGTGGTAAGAAGATGAAGATGGCCTTCTCCTCTAGTCCCTCTTCTTCATGAACTTTTGAAATTGCCTGGAGAAGACAGCTAGATCTCTATTAGATATGTGGTTGTCTGATGAACTTGACTCAGATTTTTCTGAGCATGATTCATCTTCCTTCCTTGGTGGTGAGGGAGTCTTTCTTCTGCTCCTTCTTGAGGCTTCTGTCTTGAATTCCATAGACTTATCCTTGGAATTAGAATGGGTTCTCTTCTCATCTTCTAGTCTAGCAGCCAGCTGCATTTCAAAGGATAGCAACTTTCCAAACAAAGTTGATGGAGGAGTGTCTGCCAACTTTTCCATTTCTCTAATGACACAAATCTTGGTATCCCAGTATCTAGTGAGAGATCTAAGGAACTTGTCATTCAGCTCATAGTTGCTGAAGACCCTACCATATGTTCTTAGTTCATTGAATGTCCTAAAGAACCTCTCAAAGCAGTCAGCCACCTTTTCAGATTTGCTTTGCCTGAAAGCCACATACTCTTTGTCGAGCATGGACTTCCTATCATCTCTAACTTCCTCAGAGCCTTCTATATAGACCACAAGTGTGTCCCACATTTCCTTGGAGGTCTTGCAGTGTACAAGAATTTGGAAGGTTGAGTCATCAATGGCACTGGCTATGATATTTTGTTCCCTCTTATCCATTGTAGATAACACTACCTCATCTCTATCCATCTCTGTATATGTCTTGGGCACTCTCAAAGTTGGATCTATGGTGGAAGCCTTTGTGGGGATAAAAGGACCTTCCACAACTATTACATAGATCCTAGGGTCAGATGCTTCCATGAACAGTCTGACCCTTTGCTTCTAGAGGCCAAATCCTTCCTTCCTACAGATTGGAAATTTCATGACCCCTAGCTCCTTGTAGTTCATTCCCGACCCCATTATTATGTCTTTTATCTAACCTTGGAGGTATGCTCAGATTATTAAATCCTTTTTGAGAAACCTGGCTCTAATACCACTTCAAAGTTATTACTTAAATATTAGCTAGTCACCTAGCGGGGGGGGGGGGGAATAGGTCTTTGAAATTACTTAAGCCTTTTAGTTGTTTATAAATTTGGTGATCTAGAAATTGTAGTAATTAGCTGCAATACAAGAAAGAAACAAGCAATACAGCAAGCACACAAATATTTATAGTGGTTCCCCAATTGGGTACATCCACTTTCCCTCCTACCTATCCAACTGATTTGTTGGATTATGCACAAACTCCACCAATATGCTCCTCAGAGCTTACACCTCAGGCCCTCAGCCATATACATAGATTCTTTTCAGAATCCAAACTCAGAACAACAACGGTTCTTACCTCAGAGCCCTGCAGTGCTCCTACAGCTCAGTGGTACACTAACCACCTACCTCAGCCTTATTTCTAAGGCCTACAACTCAGGCTTCTCAGCCCTACAACTTCAGCCACACGGACCTACTCTCAGAGTGCTGCAGCACTCCTATAACTCAGTACCTTTCCAGGTACCTACCTCACTGCTCTTCTAGGCACCTACAGCTCAGCCTCCTCCAAGGCCTACAACTTAATGTCACATTTGTCACTTATAGCTAAGTGACTCACAAGTCACCTACCTCAGGCACTAGGCCCTACACACAGGCTGGGAGGACTGCCCTACCTCAGATATACACTTGGATCCTACCTTAGAGAGAAGCACTCTCGTACCTCAGGTAATTAAGCCCTATAGCTCAGATCCACACTTGGATCCTACCTTAGTACCCCAGTAGGGCACCTACCTTAGTGACAAATTAGTCACCTACCACTCAGGCATAAAGTTCCCTATATTCAAATTCAGATAAATTGAATCCTATAGGAAAGTAATCGTAAAATTAAAATACTGACTCAGAGATAAATCTCTTAGTCTAACTTGCAGGACGCAGCAGATATCAGTCCAGCCCACTTGCTATAGAAGGAATTAGTCTTCTTCTACAGCTACCGATTTCTTTAGTGTACTGAAGGCAGTAACTGTTGTTGAAGGCTTACAGACCTTCACACAACTATTTTCTCTTGCTGATAGATGGAATCAGATAACTTGTTCTTCAAGGAAAAAACTTGCTGAACTGGAAGAAGCTTCATTTATCTTTGTCTTCTGGCTTTCACTGCTGAACTTTGCTTTCAAGCTTGTCGAAGAAGATGAAGTCCAACCACCTCTTTTTTGTTTTCTACTTCCATTTTTGTAAACCCTAATATTATTTTCTTCTCTTCCTTTTATATCTATTGATTTGAACCAATGACACAATTTGAATGTGGGCCCAGTCAAGTATGGTGAGCACCATCTCCCTCAGAAGAAGACAAACAGTAGCTTCCGGTGCTACTGTAGCTTTCTCGCAACGGCATGAAGTATTTGGACTGAACTCGACGATGGTTTATCTAAGATCGATAAACTCTGTGCTGAGCTCGACGAACTTAAGAATCTTCAACTTTAACTTGAGCTCGACGAAAGGCGGGCTCAGGTCGATGAACTGTGAATCTTCAACCTTCAACTTGACCTCGATGATTTGTGAGCTGAGCTCGACGAACTCTGAATCTTAAACCTTTAACTTGAGCTCGACGAAAGGCGGGCTCAGGTCGATGAACTCTGAATCTTAAACCTTTAACTTGAGCTCGACGATCTGTGAGCTGATCTTGATGAACTGTGAGCTGAGCTCGACGAATTCCACTTTCTGGACTTAGAAAATTTCTACTGGCTTTGTCTCAGCAGTTCCTTCTCAACTGTCTCAGCAGTTTCTTCTTCACAGCTGAGACTCTTCTGTCTTAGCGATTCCTTATCAACTATCTTAGTGGTTTCTTCTTCTCAGTTGAGAGTGTCTTCTGTCTCCGCTATTTAGCTGAGACCAACACTTCTCTCAATGATATATGTTGAGCTTCTCAACTGTCTAAGCGGCTATGCTGAGATATCTTCTCAGCTGTCTCAGCTATCTCAGCGGTTATGCCTTAGTCAAATTATCAGACTTCCAGCTTCCTCTTCCTGTTTACCTATCCAATCAAAGACAACCTACATGCAATAACTCAAGCATACATCAAATACCTTATGCCCCTTAGCATGATTGGTGATGCCTTTTCAAATTATAAGGAACATTGAATGGCACAATTCCCAACACTTACATCTATGGCAAATTCAAAAGTAGTTACTCGTTCATCTTCTTTTTCTTACCCTCAAAATTCCTACAGTTCTTCTTTCACCGCAAAAAACTCTGATTTTCTTTATAAAGTCGATTACCTTACTGAAGATAATCAAATTCTCGTCACAGACCTCCTCTTGTTAAACCCATACAAAACCTTCATCAAAAACCTTATCTAGTTTTCTGAGTCTTTCGATAGGCTCTCACTTCCAATAAGACACTTGCTGCAAAAGAACTCATTCTAGCCTCGAGGCTTGAACAAGTACCGATTCCTGATACAGAAGCAGAGAAAATATTTCCTATATAATTGAATGAAGCGCTGCATGGACAATGGAAGCCCCTTGGTTATTCCCATATACATTTCGGAGCTGTGAGAAAGGCCCTCACTTTGCACGCAATAAAGGGGCTACCGGTGGTAGCTCGATTAGCTCTCTTGGACACAAGGTTTCAACAATATAATCATGTCTGCATCGCAACTGTACAGACTACCTTGAATGCTAACACTGTATTTGTAGCACCATTCCCAAACTTCAACTTGAGGATTGATGATCCTCATATCTACAACAACCAAAATGTCCAACTTCAGATTGTTGGAGCACCTCAAGTTGCGGGAACATATACCACAATGCTGCACCACCAAATGGCTTATCGTGTCCAAAATCATTCCTTTGATCTAAGTCTTCCTCAAGACACTGATGAAGCACTCTACTTGGAAATTGACACTCGCTCAGGCCCATCATGTGTCCACATCCCAAAGCAACTTTCGAAAGATGAGCTTATTAAACTTCTCCCAGAATCATGGGTCGCACACTATGGAAAAATACGAAGCAATAACAAGCTGATCCACTCTGTCAAGTCTTCATTCGTCAAAAAGAAAGACGGTGCGGTCGGAATTGTGTTCAATGGAGAGGACTCCTCTTCTAGCACAAACCCCATCTTCACCTTGGAGTAAACATAATTGAAAAGATGGAAGTCAGGCTTGATGTGCCCATCCTTTCTTTCTGGTCCGATGGATTGCCTATTTATCAATTTCAAGATGAAGATGGCCATAAATACTTTGATGTATGTTCATGTGCTAAATGCAGAGAAGATGACTATGATATAGATGATCTACCTAGAAGGAGAAAGAACAAACAGAAGTCAACACAACAATTACTGAAAGAATGTAATGAAGAAGGAGATCCAACAGGTGGATTGCTAGGAGAACAGTCTGGAAAATTTTATAATTATGTCCTTTATCCTAAAGATCCAAAAATCAACATGCTCCAACCGACCTCTTACCAGGAGGATTTCCCTCCAATAGAGTTCGATGAAGATAGAACTTCTCATACCTGGAAGACCAAAAATCAAACTACAAAATATCCTGATGGAACAACAAAGCATGTATCTCATGCCGAAGCTACGTTAAATTGGCAATCTAAAAATTCCATGGCACAAAACAAAGTATTAAAACAAATAGCGGCAAGCCAACAAACCATCAAGAAACGACTCGACTTCGGGCTTTCAACAATCACCAGAGTAACAATACAACTCCAAGATGAGATAACAGCGGTGCATCATGAACTACTTCAATTGGTCAATACTGTCTCTTTCAATTCACTGCTTGTAGCCCAAAAGGAGGCAAAGTTAAAAGGTCTCAAAGCCCAACTACATTCTCTCCAAAACCAAAAACAATACCACTCCCTAGGATATTTTGAAACCCCATCTTACTCCTCATATTTACCTCCACTTGCAATATATTCTCAACCGTTATCCACTCTCTCCCCGTTTGATCCCAATCCTTTCAATAACGCATCTTTTCTCCTACAAATGCGCTATGAAATACCCCAGTTTTCAAAAAGAAAACCAGAAAATATCCATCCATAGAATCTTCCCCACACGAGTTGCCTGCAACTCAACCATCTTCTCAGCTCATAGTTAACAATCCCATCACCTCATTATTAAAATAAGTAGCTACACAACCACAGCTACCGCTTGTACAAGAGAAGTACTCTGAAGATTCAGATAACGAGGACTTGTCCCTCAACATTCTAATGGTAGATCCACTTACTAAAGACCCTACTGTTGAAGATGAAGATGCACATGACCCTGGTCAAATGCGTCATCAAGGACTAGATAAATCTAGCCAGTTCTCGAATGACCCATCAAGTGGTTTTTTGTTCGACAACATTCCACAATCAAAATGGCGAGACAGAATCTATGAAATGAATGCTTGGTGCACTGCCGAGTTACTACAACCTTGAGTAACAATGCCTGCTGTCACAAACAAATTTGTGTCAAAATTTCATGGCAGACTCAGGCAATGGTGGATTGCTCTTAGAGCATACCAACAACAAATGGTTTAATAAAGTACAAATGTGGATGCCTTGATCAGGCATGTCCACAACAAATTCTTGGGCGCATGGGATCATTATACAACTCAAGCTAGAGAGGAGTACTTAAGCATGTGGTGCTGCTCGTATAAAAGGAAAGACCAAGAAAACCACTATGAAAGATGTCAAAAAGATTTTATACGATCAATGGGATTGACGACATCAATCTAAAGAAAACTTTCCTAAATTCTCTTCCAGAGCTCTTGGAAATGAAACATCTCGGCTCCTCTAGGAAAAAAAACATCCCTATCAGCCATAGATATATTGGTGAGCTGTACCAGAACGTATTACTCTCGCTTGAAAAGTTATGCAATCAAAAGAGGTTCCTCAAGCAAATCAAGGCCCAAAGAAAAAAAAACCTTGGCTTGGCTTGTGATCGCCATGACCTCCAGATCAAGTGTGGAAAAGACAAATCTTGTATGTGTAACAAGAGAAAAAAGGACAGACCTTTCACATGAAAAGGAGATGGAGGAAAGGATTATTTTTCTAAAAGAAAAAAGAAGAAGTGGAAATTTCTCAGAAAAAAAAGAAAGGAAGTACAAAATCTTCAAGATGCTATATATACAGAAAGAAGGGACATTTTGCAAAAGAATTTCTTGACAAAGAGAAGAGTTCACGACTCATTACGAAACTCTCTCAAATTGAGGGCATAGACAACGATGATATTGAGTCTCTCTTTTCTATAGATGATGAAGCTGGGCAGGACACAATTCTCGCCTTGGGAATAGATCTATCAGACTCATTTGTTGACTCTGAATAAGACATCGTTCTTTTTGATAATATTTATACCACTGCAACCAGCGACAACTTTCTCTGCCAACCAACCCCTTCTGCAAAGGTCCATATTTTCATAGGCAAATGAGATAGACCTATTACGGTGATAGCCTTCTTTGATACTAGAGTCGCGTCCTCAATCATGAAATCAAACATCCTGCAAAAAGAATGTTTGAGTCCTTACTACAGATCATTCCGCGCAGCCAACGACGACCTCTTTACGATTACTCATATCAACAAGCCCATCAATATCTAACTCTTCCCAGGCTATGTTATTAGACATCAAGTTTACGGATCAGAATTACATGCTAAAGATCTGCTTATTGGGTTTGACATTCTACACTTGCTAGAAAGAAATACATGGAACAATGAAGGATTGAGATATAAAAATCATCTATTACCATGGACAAAGACTCTACATCTTTAACCAGTTGAAATCCTAAGCCCCATCAGAGATGAAATTGCCCGCACCTCCTGTGCCGAATCACATACAGAATTTCTAGAAAAATATGATCACCCTCTTTAAAAGAATCCTCAATTCTTCGTCTCACTTCCATTTAAGTAGAATGAAGATATTAACCCCACAAAAGCAAGTCACAAAGGTATGAATCCAGATCATTATGCACTTGCTATAAATGAAGTTGACCAGCTGTAAAAGGAAGGGTTAATCGAACCCACAAAATCACAATGGGCCTGTGAATCTTTTTATGTAAACAAACAGATCGATCAGGAGAGAGGAAAGATGAGACAGGTAATTAACTACCAGCCTCTCAACCATTTTCTTGAAGATGATAAGTTCCCTCTACCAAAAAGAGAGGTCTTATTTCAAAAACTCCCACAGGCAAAAATATTTTCCAAGTTCGATCTCAAAATGGGTTTCTGGCAGCTAGGGATTCACCCCAATGACAGACAAAAAACTAGTTTCTACATCCCCGAAAGACACTACCATTGGACCGTAGTAGCCTTCGGACTAAAACCAGCCCATTCATTATTCTAGAAGGCAATGACAAAGATTTTCCATCCCATCATGGAAAATGTTTTGGTCTATATGGATGACATCTTATTATTCTCTCCAGATATTGGCTCCCATCATGCTCAAATCTCCCAGTTTCATGACTTGGTCAAATTATATGGCATTATGTTATCCGAGAAGAAGATGAATATTGGAAAGCCAAACATTAACTTCTTAGGTATGCATATATCAAATTGTCAATATCAGCTCCAACCGTACATCGCAACCCAACTAGATCCTTTTTTGAACAAGAACTTTACATTTAAACAGGTACAACAATTCTTAGGGATTGTGAATTATATGGCAGAATTTATTCATTATCTGGCCAAACTCAGGACTCCTCTCACTAATCTACTCAAGAATGAAGCACCATCATGGAAAGAGGCGTGTACTAAAGCAGTTAAAAGGTTAAAGTCTTTAACAAAAAGCCTTCCTCCACTCCAAATCCCATCATCGGGGAAGCGAATCCTTCAAACTTATGCTAGCGATAAATTTTTGGGCGCCATATTGCTTGAAGAATTAAATGGGAAACTTCAGCTCTACAGATACAAAAGTGGGCCTTTCAAGAATGGAGAACTTCATTATCACCCCACCTATAAGGAAATCCTAGCCTTCAAGAGAGGTATTGAAAAGTTTCAATTTCATCTTATTGGACAGCACTTTCTCATCGAAATGGATATGTCGGCATTTCCAAAAATGCTACAATTTAAACAAAAGATGCTACCCCAAGCCCAACTTTTGCGATGGGCAAACTGGTTCTCTCAATGGAAATTTGAAGCACAACACATCAGGGGCAAACATTATTTCATCCAAGATTTATTATCTCGAACCCAGCCGACGATCTTTATAGTGTTCCCAGTCATCAATCATTTTCAGCCGACAGACCTTCCAGTACACATTAGAGCCAAAATACTGTACTCCGTCCTCCACAAAAGATCTCTACACTATATGCTTCTTTTTCAACAAATATACATCAAGCAATATGGCCTGCGTGAAGGTCCTTTAGCCAGTTTTCCCTTACATCCCAATTTTCCTTTCCTAACCATACTCGAATGTAGGGAAGATTTTTATTATAATTTTCCTAAGGAAGCCTATTTAGTTCTATGGTACTTTGTTCAAACCTGTCCATTCGACATCATATTTGATAAAGGAAGACTCCTTTAGTATATCGCCCAAGTTGATATCCACCCATGCAAGCAAAAGCATAAACAACTCCAAAAGTGGTTCAACTTATTTAGAAACACGAGCTATTGACACAACAAACTACGGACTGAAGGAAATAGTCTCAATGGAGTCTGTAAACAGAAACATGTCCTTATACATTTCCAATGCCAACGGACTTTAAAAATTCTTGATATTCATCTTCACATTCATAAATGGTATTCTTGTGCTTTCTGGCATAATCACTAATACAAAAGCACTGTTCAATCTATTGCCCATAAAGCACTTCTATGTACTATAAATAGTGTGCCCATCACTGATGTCCCACAAAACCTGCCTCCGGTTTACTAGCGCAATCCCATGATCCTTACGCTTTAGTATATTGAAGAGATCCAGCACTGCTACCATTGTTTTGAAGGATCCAGACCATCAAGTTTTCAGGCTCCACAAAAAGCCTGTCCAAAACAATCATCCTGCACCAGCAACAATCCAAATGACGTGGAGCCATCACCTTTTTTCACAAGGGGGAAATGATGAAGGGTGAAAGAAGGGAATCTTATCTTTAGATTCTGATGTGATATAAAGTTATGTATTATGTATGATGTGATATAAAGATATTATGACGTGTCGTAAAAGCCAAGAAGGAATATTATCATGTGATATAAAGTGTATGATATAATGTAAAGTTATTCTGGTGTGTCGTAAAAGTCAAGAAGGGAATAACTTATATTATAAGAAAGGAATCTTATTAGCGTGTGATGTAAGTTATCCCCTGGCGGGACAACTCTAAATAAGAATCCAGTGTAATGGGTTGGGACATCTCAGTCTGTACCAATATCTCTAAGCAATGAAGTTTGAAGTGTTCTTGAGTGTTCTACTATCTTCTCGTATTCCTTGAGTGTTCTAATATCTTATTCTGCCGTTAATCTTGTATCCCTCCTGTATGTTTGTACCTCTCTCTGTATCTTTTCAACGAACATTGAAAGTATCTAGCGTCTACCTAAATCACCTAGAGGGGGGGGGGGAAGGTGATGTTTGTGTCATTTTGCGGAATAAAAATAATCGTAAATAACAAGCACACAAACACAGATATTTTTTTAGTGGTTACCTGATTTGGGTTTGTCAACTGTCTCGCCTCGCCTATCTCCCACGAAGGGCAGATTCTATTACTTCACCAAACTCAAATTTCGACAAATCTTACACCTCGGAGTCTCAACTCCTACATGTGACATCCCATTTCGTACTAGACCCCTCACACGCATTTTGAGCCAAGAGAATTGGCTATGGTTCGGGAAGTGTTGAGTGAGTCGACAAGACTCGACGATTAGATTAGGATTCACGTTGAGTACGTTGAGTGCACTCAACACCATTTTACTTAGAAAGATTTCGGGAAGCGTCGAGAGAGTCCACTGTACCCCGTTCGTCGAACTCGAGAAATCCGCTCGACGTTCATCGAAATCCGTTCATCGAAAGGATACAACAAGTCGTTCGTCAAATTTCCCAAAATGCGTTCGACGTTCGTCGAACTCCGTTCGATTAAAGGATACAGAAATACGTTCGTCGAATTTACCGAAATCCATTCGACGTTTGTCAAACTCCATTCATAGAATTTTCCGAAATCTATTCTACGTTCGTCGAACTCTGTTCCACGTTAATCAAAAGGATACAACAAGCCGTTCGTCAATCTTCTCGAAATACGTTCGACGTTCGTTGAACTCCGTTTGATGTTAGCTGAAAGGCGTCGAGTGCATTGAGTGCACTCAATGCCACTCAACGCTTTTGGAACTTGGGACTTTTTCTGGTTGATGCAGGCCTTGAGTGTATGGAATGGACTCAATGCTTTTGAACTTGAGATTTTTTTGGCTGCAATAGGCGTTGAGTGTGTTGAATGGACTCAACGCTTTTGGACTTGGGATTTTTCAAGCCACTATTTTCTGATTCCTATACATGGTCTTAACTGGAATTTCGGGAGTTATGCCAAAGCAACTTAAATAGTCCCGGTCCTCTCAAAATTGCATATTTAATATAATAATGGCGGGTCTAATAAAATAACGACACGTGGCGAAGCAGTTTTAGCCTAAAGCACTAGTATAAATGGGATGAAAGCCAAACCTTAGCCATCACTTTGATTATCGCCGAACCATTACTTGTGTGGAATGGACAGAAGCAGAGGAATGGCGGGATATTGCTGGAGCAAATTTCTGGATGAAAGATCCTTCAATTTTCCGTGGAAAATGACCGCCAGCGGAGAAGAAAGATGCCGCCAAGGAGAGTAACGAGATCCATGGCCAGAAATACTTGAACCGAGGTGAGCTTCCTACCCTATCCCTTGGTGTTAGATCTATAGTTATTTCTAGGAGAGATGTCGAATCAATGGAGTCGGACTTGCGAGGCGAGGATCTCCTAGGAGGAGGCCGGCTAGGACTTGTGTCCTGTGGTAGAGTATTCAAACTTTCCTCACTTCAAATGAAGTTTATGGACTGAGATCGTGAAGATAAATGGCCTCATGAGGGTGAATAAGGGTGGAGGAAAAACCCTGAGAAGTGTTAAAATAAATTGTTAGAGGAAGAGGACGAGCCGATGTCGTTCGTCCCGCTTTAAGATGTGCGCAAAAATCTATTTTCTGCGCGCAGCGAACTTCATGGCCATTTTTGGACATGATGCGGTCAGATCTGTGTTATGGGCCGAACCTGAAAGTTGTATCCCATGGAAAGACCTTTCCAACGAGGGGTTACACGCCTTCACCAAATTCCTTTAGCCTCAGGAATCCCCGATCGAAATTATTGTACAGTAATCTTTCCTGCACATATAGTTCTAAGGTTTATGTTGAATAGGCTTTGGATTGAGTAGAGAGATTATAGTACAATAACGTTAATGTTTTGGTGAATTTAGTCTATAAGTAATCATGATAAAATATGGTTAATGGAATTTGTTGGATAAATCTTTAATGAACAAATTGTTTAGTGAAGTGTACATGAACGAGATGATTTGGTGGAGGTTAGTGAACGACTGGGTTGAAGAGTTGGGATGGTAGGAATGATCTAAATATTTGAATCGATAAGGATGTACTTCATAATGGTAATACAATGAATAATGATGCGGATAGTAAATGATGTATTGGAATAAGGGACTCAGTGCGGAGCCCTTGAGTGATGTTAAGCACTGGACGTGCGTGTGTGTTTGCCGCACAGGAATTTATATAACAAAAAGGGACTCAATGTGGAGCCCTGTATGTGAAATGCATGCGGTATGAGTTGACACATAGTGTCATAATCCTGGGTTAAGGATAGTGTGGCAGGTCTACGGGCTCGCCAGTCGTCACACCGATGGGAGTTGACAGATAGACTTGGACGGTTTGGGTGTGTTCTTCGATGCTCATTCCCGAAGACCCTCTCCATGCCAGTAGACAGTTTGACTGTGTTCTTCGGTGTTTATTCCCGAAGACCCTCTCCGTTCCATGATATCGGCCAGTTTGGGTTGTGTTCTTAGTGCACATCTACCCAAGACCCCTATGAGTCGTAATACGTATGTGAGCTCCGTTGTTGTGTTCTTAGCGTTGAGGGGTACAGAGGCCTAGGCCAGGTAGTGTGGATGCCAGCCTAGTAGTGGAGACGCCTGCTCTAATGTCACCATCTGGCCACGAAGGATGATGCTTGATAGGATATGTACCTGCTTAAAAAGTGGGAACTACAAGTCTGTGTTGACATAGCAGTTGCATGTGCATGATCATGGGTGAGTCGTTGCATTTTATTCATATCATTACATACATTACATACACAAGATCCCCTTCGTATAAGTTTATATGGGCACTCTTATACGATGAGTTACTTTACTGTTGAACTGATCCTTAACTTATATATCTGTATGGGAATTCATATGAGTTAAGTTATTTCTTACCATAGATTTATGTTATATACTGCTATTGATAGTAGAACTGCTAGAGTAGATTATTTACTCATCTGTGGTATTTACTCTAATACTCACTGATATTGACTAACTCTAACCACTTGTTCGTACACAGCACACACACACACATATATATATATATATATATATATATATATATATATATATATATATATATTGTACCTTGTCCTTTTCTCCGCCCGGTGCTGAGGAGTCGCCGGGGAAGCGAATATGATAGCCACTTAGTCTTTATGACTAATAGTTACTATGTCTTCCTTTTTAGGATGGAAGCCCGCAAATAGAGCTGCAGCAGGTTATGCAGTAGGGCAGCCAGGCCAGGACGATAGGGCCTGATGTGATGGTACCATCGCTGCCATCAGTTTCTGATGTTAGGCTTTGAGAGATTTCAGTTATAGCCTTGGGTAATTTTGTACAGGTACTCTGATATTATAGAAGCTTGTTGATGCTTCTTTTATTCTATGTACTTACTTTTAGACTATTTTACTTATGTGTGGTGTGCGAATAGACCAAAAATAGTCCGGAAACTGGAGTAATGGAAATTTTATTATCCAAAAAAACTATCTATTACAAAGGTATAGCCTCCCTTATATAGAATGGAGGAGATGAGATAGAGTAGAGATACCCAATGTGGGACTAAATACAGAAATACAGCATATACAAAGCTAACCGCCTAACCGCGCGGTTAGTAAGAACACTAACCGCTCGGTTACCACCAGGAGACGAGCCGCCGACCATCGATATCCCAGAAGGTAACCGGCTAACCGCCCGGTTACCAAACCGCCATGCCAACCCGCTATCGCTGCTCAGATATCAAACCGCCGGAGACAACCCGCCAACCTGCGCGGTTACCAAACCGCCTGTCCGCCCAGGCCTATACAGCAACACTCCCCCTCAAGCTGGAGCATATATGTCGATCATGCCCAGCTTGCCGCAAATGTGGAAAAAGGAAGCGGATACAGGCTTTGTGAAGATATCTGCTAACTCTTTCTCTGACGTAACAAACGGAGTGCAAATCTGGTTCTTCAACACTTCTTCCCGAATGAAGTGACAGTCAACCTCTATGTGTTTTGTCCGCTCATGAAAGACCGGGTTCTTGGAAATGTAGATGGCCGCCTTATTGTCGCAAAACAAGGGAAGCGGATAGTTGTAGACCTCTCCTAAATCCAGCATGAGAGCCCGCAACCATTTCAACTCGCACGTGGTTGATGCCATACTTCGATATTCTGCTTCCGCACTAGATCTGGAGACAACGGATTGCTTCCTGCTCTTCCAGCTCACCAGATTTCCCCCAACAAACGTGCAAAAGCCAGATGTCGACTTGCGATCCCCTTTGTCGTCCGCATAGCTAGCATCAGAGTACGCTTTAACTCTCAAATGGCCATTATTCTGAAAGAGGAGACCTTTCCCAGGAGATGACTTTACATATTCCAGAATTCTTAGAGCGGATTGAAGATGGCATTCCCTAGGAGGCTGCATAAACTGGCTGACCTTTCCTACTGCATAAGAGATGTCTGGTTTGGTCACCGTGAGGTAAATGAGTTTGCCAACAAGACGCCGATACCTCGTAGTGTCTGATAGAGGAGGTGATTCGTCAGTCCATGTTTTGTCTTCTCCAGGAGCCATGGGACACCGAGCAGGTTTAGCGCCCGTCAATCCTGCCTCTTTCAATAAGTCAACAGCATACTTGCGTTGGGAGAGAACCAAGGAGCACGGTTTCCGAGAGATTTCAATTCCCAAGAAGTATTTTGGAGAACCCATATCCTTCGTGACAAGGTGTTGGCGGAGATGGACCTTCGTCAAGGCTACACCAGCTTGGTCGTCTCCAGTAAGAAGTATGTCATCCACATAAACAGCTAGCACAACCAGGCCTGAGGATGTCTTGCGAATGAACAAGGAGTGATCCGCGGAACTCCTTGTGAAACTGATTGCCCCAACTATGCCACTGAACTTGTCGAACCATGCCCGAGGACTCTGCTTTAGACCATAGATGGCCTTTTTCAACCAGCATACTCGAGTCTCCCCCTGAGAAACATACCCAGGAGGTTGCTCCATGTAGACATCCTCATGAAGATCACCATAGAGGAAGGCATTCTTGACATCCAACTGGGAAATAGGCCAATCCTTGTTGACCGCCACCGATAGAAGAACTTGAATAGTGCTGAGACGAGCAACCGGAGAGAACGTGTCGAAGTAATCAACACCGTAAGTCTGGGTAATCCCTTGGCCACAAGACGGGCCTTGTACCGGTCCACACTGCCATCCAGACGGAACTTGACGACAAAGACCCAGCGACATCCTACCACATCCGTGCCAAAAGGAGGAGGCACATGAGTCCAAGTGCCCCACTCAAAGAGAGTAGCAATTTCTTCATCCATGGCCGCCTTCCAGTGAGGAACATCAAGGGCTTCCTGGTAGTTGCGAGGAGTGAAAGTCGCCGAGATGGCTAGGGCAAAGGCCCTGCGAGAAGGTGTTAGCCGATCATAAGAAACAACAGCGGCCAGCGAGTGCTAGGTGCACGTCCGAACCCCTTTACGAAGAGCAATGGGCAGTTCCAGGTCATCTAGTTCCTCAATCGCCGGTGCATCTGTGGCGGAGAAGGCTGGCCCGGGAGAGGAGAGAGACGACCGAGGAGAGGAGGAAGATGGCAGGGGATCAACAGATGGAGTGTGCGGTGGAGTTGGTGATGGAGGAATCTCAAGAGGAGTGGATGGGACGGAGGGAATGGTTGGAGAGGGCAAGTCAGCCGGAGAAAGAGTAAGGTCAGAGGAGAAGTATGAGGCATTTTCAAAGAACGTCACATCCGCCGAAACGAACTGTTTGCGATGAACAGGGTCAAAGCAACAGTAACCTTTTTGAGTAGTAGAATAACCCAAAAAGATACACTTGGTGGAACGTGGGGATAACTTGTCGCGAGTTACGGAAGGGTTGTGAACGAAGGCGGTGCAGCCAAAAATGCGTAGAGGTAAGGGAAAAGCATTCTTGGCCGGATAGAGAATGGAAAAAGGTGTTTTGCCTTTAAGAACTATCGAGGGAAGACGATTGATGAGGAAGTAGGAGATGAGAACTGCATAGCCCCAGTAGCTACGAGGAACTTGCATCTGAGCCATGAGAGTGCGAACGACATCGAGGAGGTGACGGTTTTTACATTCCGCCACCCCATTCTGCTGGGAGGTATATACGCAGCTAGTTTGATGAATGATGCCGTGTTGCATACAGAAAGAAGAAAATTCATTACTCAGGTATTCTTTAGCATTATCTGAACGAAAAACATTCACAGAAGCACCAAACTGAGTTTTAATAATAAAATAGAATGATTGCCATACAAAAAATAGGTCAGAGCGTTCTTTTAAAAGATACACCCATGTACATCGAGAGAAATCATCAATAAAGGTTACAAAATAGGAACTACCCCGCCCTACGGTAAGGGTGGGGGCAGGACCCCATACATCAGAGTGAACAAGGTCGAACGGCTTAGAAGAGCCACGACCTTGCTTAGGAGGAAAGGGGGAGCGGTGATGCTTGCCAAGCTGACAGGCATCACAGTTGAGAGGAGAAGCATGCTGAGGTAGGTGGGGTAACAGTTGGTGGATGAGACGTGATGGAGGATGCCCAAGACGAAGGTGCCACTGAAGAAGATCTGTAGAAGCGGATGAGAATGCTGAAAGAGCGGATACATCATCAAGGAAGTAAAGGCCGCCTCTCTCAGTCCCAGTAGCAATCGTCCGCTTGGAGTCCGGGTCCTGAAAAGAACAAGAAACAGGAGTAAACATTACAGAGCACTGAAGTTGCTTGCAAAGGGAAGTTACCGACAATAAATTGCACGGGAACTTGGGCACATAGAGAGTATCCGCTAGGCGAAGGGACGGAGTAACTTGAACCATGCCAGTCCCATGCACCGGAGAGGGAGATCCATCCACAACGAGAACCGGGGGCAATCGATCATGTGTTTCTAGGAGAGAAAAACACTGAGGATTGCCCGTCATATGATTAGTGGCGCCAGAGTCGATTAGCCATTTACCTTGAGTCACCACATGGGCGCTACCTGAAGTCGTGGCCACCGAGGCAGATGAGTTGGATGAGTGGGGGGCATCACCAGAGGGATGAAGGTGTGGATGCTTTGTCCATCATCGGTAAATCAAGTGGCATGTGCGGCCACAGTGAGAACAGGGATAGCGAGAAGGTCCGCGCCCGCCGGACTGGTGACCACGTCCACCCGAGCCACCACGATGTGCTTGGTGGGCATAGGCATCCGGAGTAGGAGGAGCGGCAAGCAAAGGACGATTGAGTAGAGAGGTAACAGCGGCAATGCGAGCAGCTGTAGCATCCAGGGTGGGAGATTCAGCTTCTCCAAGAATTTGCTGCCGGATCATATCATAGGAATCCGGGAGCCTCAAAGGTAACAAACAACCAGGATTTCCCGGAAGTGCTTCAGTTGGGTGGCCACGTCAGCAGAGAGGGGATGATTTTGAAGAATCTCCGCTCCAAGGGCTTGGACCTGTTGGTAAGCCGCGACAGGAGACATGGATTGGCGAGCAAAGAGATCCGCGTACAGAGTATAGAAGCGAGATGTTTGACCCCCTTTGGAGTAGAGGGCGGCTAAGTGCAGCCAAGCTTGCTTGACCGTCTCATCGTGACGGATGACCGGAAGACATTCATCGAACAAGCTGTTGGCCAGCCACGTACGAATAAGAGCGTCATTCGCATCCCAGTCATTAAACTGGTCAGAGTCCGCAGGAGGAGGGTCATCGGTAAGATGATGACGCTTACGCTGAGAGCGGAGAAGAAAGGTAAACGAGACACTCCAATCGGGATAATTGGGGCCGAGAAGCTTAGAAACTGTTCCAAGGTTCCCGGACGCAGCAGGAGGAGGAGGAGGGTGGGTAACGACAGTAGTCGAGGTGGAGACATCAGAAACAGTCATTCTAGAAGGAGGAGATCGCACGACTAAGAAAGTAAACCGGGCGAGTAGCACAAGGAGGAGATCGCGCGGTTAAGAAAGTAAACCGGGCGAGTAGCAGAAGGAGGAGACCGCAACGGTCACAAGGGGAACACCAGCGGCTAGAGAAGCCACGACCAAGCTGCAGTGAGCAAATGAGAAATCCGCACGGATAAGGATGAGTAAACCGGGCAAACTGAAAGATAAGAACGCGGCAAGAAGAGGAGGACGCGCAGACAGAAGGCAACAGAACAGGGGGACTAGATCGCTGCCTCTGATACCATGTGCGAATAGACCAAAAACAGTCCGGAAACTGGAGTATTGGAAATTTTATTATCCAAAAAAACTGTCTATTACAAAGGTATAGCCTCCCTTATATAGAATGGAGGAGATGAGATAGAGTAGAGATACCCAATGTGGGACTAAATACAGAAATACAGCATATACAAAGCTAACCGCCTAACCACGCGGTTAGTAAGAACACTAACCGCTCGGTTACCACCAGGAGACGAGCCGCCGACCATCGATATCCTAGAAGGTAACTGGCTAACCGCCCGGTTACCAAACCGCCATGCCAACCCGCTATCGCTGCTCAGATATCAGACCGCCGGAGACAACCCGCCAACCCGCGCGGTTACCAAACCGCCTAAATTTAACCGCCTGTCCGCCCAGGCCTATACAGCAACATGTGGATTGGACTTCTATTTTATATTCTTGGTCGGGTTGGCAATGAATGATATTGATTATAGTCGGCAGGATAGGCGTCGTGTAGTACAAGTTAGACCGTGTGCTAACGCTACCGCAAGACGCCTGTTCTGGGCATAAGACTCCCCTCGGCCATGTCTTGTGTTCTGGGAGGGGGGTCTTACAAATGGTATCGGCTTGCTACGATCCTGAACTAAAGAAGTCATTGAACAATGGAGCTCCCCCCGTTCGATTAGTCAGTTTTGGGAAAAAATGAATTAACGGAATCAGTTGTGTGCCCATATGTAATTCACATTAAGTATGTCCAATTTTTGACCTTACGATTCGCCAACCTGACCCTACGTTTCTGCTATATGTGTAGATCCCAGCGCATGTAGAGCCAATAGGGGGCACTCTCGCCCCATCCTTACCCACACCATTTCATTAATCGAAGCTAGGGCAGACACTCATAGCTATCTTGGATGCCTTTAGGTCCCAACAAGCCCCTGTACAACAACAAGCATCGGGGTCTAATTGGTTGTGCACTTTCCGAGCTCTCTCCCCTCCTGCCTACCTTGTGATAGAGTCGACAGTTCATACGGAGGAATGGCTCAACACTGTGCAAGAGCTGAGGGCAAGAATTAGATGTCCGAATAATATGGCTGTGACCCTGGTAGTGTCACTCTTGGAACTCCATGTGAAAAGGTGGTGGAAGTCTCTCATGGGATCCACCTTCCAAGGAAGATTCTACACTGATATTAGTTAGATTGAGTTTTCTGGAGCTTTCATAGAGAACTTTATCCCATCGTTAGCTCGAGATGAACTTGAAGAAAGATTCCTGCAGCTGAATTAGGGATCCAAGTCAGTGGCAGACTACCAGCGAGAGTTTCAGCATCTGGCTAGATTTGTTGACTCCTATGAGTTGGACGACCGAGGACACACTAAATGGTTCTACAAAGGCTTGTGGGACCCCCTGAGGCAAGCCCTTTTGTATATAGAGGAATCCAGTTTAGCAGAGATAATTGACATGGCGAAGAGGCTAGAGGCGGATCACTTGGGAAGTGGTAAGAGACCCGTTGAGCGTATGACGGAAGTTGGCCCAAGTAACAGAAGAAGACATGACAACAAAGGCCAAAGAGGATACCAGAGAGGTGGCGGGCGTTTCTTCAAAAATTTTAGAATGGAGCTCCCGGTCCCGCAGCCGCCAGCATTGCCTCCACTTCCACTTTTTCAACAGTTCCAACAACACGAAGGGCGGTATGAGCGAGTATGCTTCTAATGCTACAAGCCGGGCCACGTTCGGCATTTTTGTCCACAGCTAGGAAGAAATGCTCCCCTATTATCCCTCTGGCAGATCCACGAGGACGGAGACATATACATGGTCGAGGATGAGGACAACGAGGAAGAGACCTCGGACCTGCTCGGGATCAGGTGTTCGCGTTGGACATGACGTAGGAGCGGAAACCTCAGGAGGTGATCGCAGGTATGTTGTAGTTAATTAACACATTTTCAGCATTCATCTTAAGTTTCCTAAGATGTACTAGAAATTTAGCTTTGAGTATTTGCTATTGGTACTTAGGCATCGTGATGGCTAATGGAAAACCAGCCAACACCTTGTTTGATACCGGCGCCACACACTCGTTTTTGTCGATAGATTTTGTTAAAGACTTAGAAGTGGAACAACACTTCACCGGTACCACCCGGAGGGCATGCCTCCAGATGGCTCTGAAATGACTGCGTCCACAAAGTGTGAGATGGAGGTACTCCTTGGAGGAAGATTCTTTAATACCCCAGCAACAGTGTTTAGAATGTCAGAATTTGACCTCATTCTGTGCATGGCATGGCTGGATTGGCACCACGCCAAGATTGATTGCACGGCAAAGCGAATCATTTTGATACATGAAGACTCAGAAATCTTTTTCCAAGGTATTAAGTTCATACCCCAAATTTTATTGTCTTTGATACAGGCCTTAAAAGCCCACATGAAAGGGGATGAAGTTTATATGATTTGTTTTGAACTGAAAAAGATTACAATGGATATCTAGGATGTGCAGGTGGTGCAAGATTTTCCCGAGGAATTTCCTGAGAAATTTCCAAGATTACCCCCGCATAGAGAGGTGGATTTTCAAATTAAGCTAGTACTGGGTGCAAAGCCCATCTCTCGGACCCCATATAGAATGGCCCTAAAGGACCTCGCCGAGTTTATAGTTCAATTACATGAGTTGGTAGAGTTAGGGTTTGTTTGCCCCAGCTCATCACCATGGGGAGCCCCTATCCTATTTGTCAAAAAGAATGACTGAACGTTGCGATTCTGTATCGATTATAAGGAGCTCAATCGACTAACGGTGCAGAACACCTATACGCTACCCCAGATCGACGAGTTGTTCGATAAATTTGTACGAGCGCATTTGTTCTCCAAGTTGGATTTGCGCTCGGGATATTATCAGCTGAGATTACAGGAAGGAGAAATTCAGAAGACGGCATTTAGCTCAAGGTATGGTCTGTACGAATTCTCCGTGATGTTGTTTGGGCTCACAAAGTCCCCTTCAACATTGATGAGTCTGATGAACAAAATGTTTGAGTCATATCTAGACATCTTCGCCATCGTCTTCATCGATGACATTTTGGTCTACTCAAAGACAGAGGAGGAGCATGTTGAACATCTGAACATGGTGCTAAAGAAGTTAAAGGAGCATGTCTTGATTGCTAAGTTCAGCAAGTGCGAATTCTAGCTCCAAGAAGTTGTCTTCTTGGGCCTTGTGATCACTGGGGCTAAACTAGCTGTGGATCCGGCCAAAGTGCATGCCATGAAGGAATTGTCACCCTTGAAGTCAGCGACCGATGTACGGAGTTTCCATGGGCTTGCCAGGTATTATCGCAAGTTTGTGAATGGATTCTCAAAGATAGCCCTTCCTCTTACTACTCTGACAAAGAAAGGTGTGTCATATGAGTGGACACCCCAGTGTGAAGCTGCGTTCCAAGAACTGAAAGACAGACTTGCTACCGCACCCATCCTAGCCCTTTCGTCTGGGAAGGAAGGATTTCAAGTCTACACTGATGCGTAATGTCAAGGGATGGGAGCAGTACTGATGTAGCATGGGAATGTGATTGCTTATGCTTTGAAGCAGCTGAAGAAGCATGAAGTCAACTATCCAGGACATGATTTATAATTGGGAGCAGTGATGTTCGCCTTAAAGGTTTGGTGACACTATCTATATGACATCCACTACAAGATCTTTTCAGACCACAAGAATTTAAAGTACGTTCATACTCAGAAAGAATTAAATTTGAGGCAGCGGCGGTGGTTTGAATTTTTGTGTGATTATGAATTTACCAAAGTTGAGCCCGGTGTCTCGATTGATGAGTATGGAATTAGCTCGAATGCTTGAGGAAATGGAGATCACTTTTGTGTATAGTGGTCATTCGGAAAAGTATACAGAGTACTTGGCGACCATGTGTATAGTCTGTGATATTCGGGACCGAATCCGGGTAGAGCAAGGGAAGGATGCTTCTTTGGCCCTCATGATTAAGTCAGTTGAAGATGGATCCACTAAAGAGTATACTTTAAAAGACGGCGTCGTTTACTTTTATGGCCAACTCTAAATTCCCAGGGGCGGTGGAATCTGGGAAGACATATTAAGAGAAGCACATTGTTCTAAGTATTCAGTGTATCCCGGGATTTCAAAAATGTATAGTGACTTGTGGAAGACCATGTGTTGGTCAGGAATTAAAATAGACGTCAAGTACTACGTTACACGCTGCGAGGCTTATCAGAAGGTGAAGGTGGAATGCAAGAGCCTCGGAGGATTGTTACAGTCAATGCCCATTCCCGGGTGGAAGTTCGAGAATATCTCTATGGACTTCATTCATGGGTTTCCCCGCTCGCGCTCCGGGAATGATTAAATTTTGGTAATCATGGATCGTCTGACAAAGGTCGCCAGATTTATCCCTATGAAGAAAGAGACACACGTAAATGTTTTAGTGCGCCTCTTCGTGGAGCAATTTGTGCGGTACCATGGCGTGCCTAAAACATTTGTTTCAGACCGTGATTTTCATTTTACCTCCAAGGAGTGGAAGGAAATACAAGCATATTTGTGCTCTCGCCTCGCCTTCAGTACAACTTTTCACCCTCAGACGAATGGTCAGTCTGAGAGGACCATCAGAACTCTAGAAGATCTACTGAGATTGTGTGTGTTGGATTGATGGGAGCCATGAGAAAGGCTCTTACCCTTGGTAGAATTCTCATACAGCAACGGTCATCAAGCCAGCATTGGGATGACACCCCTTAAAGACCTTTATGGGATAAGGTGTAGAACTTTGTTATCATGGGTACATGATGAAGATCCAAAGGTTTTGGGAATAGAGTGCATTGATGATACCAATGCTGTCATTAGACAAATACGGGACCGCATGCTGGAATCTCAGAGTCGACAGGCAAAGTATTATAATGCAAAGCACCAGATGGTGGAATTTCAAGTGAGTGATAAAGTATCCTTGAAGATTAGGCCGATGCATGGAGTGTCACGTGTAACGACTCCATCCGTTAAATGATATATAATAGAAGGTCCAGCTGGGCCCCCACACTATATACCTGAAACAGACAGCGGGGTCATAGGTTTATATCAAAAACTAGTACACACATCCTAACTCAGAGCATTCTAGCAGAAGCAATAGGGGTTAAGATTGAACTCAGCAACCATGAATGTCCACAATATATATAAACCAACAAATTTATATATCTCAAAGGAATGTATACCAAATACACAAAAAATTTGCCTTAAGGCCTTACATGTTCTCTTCACAAGTGTGGATTACATACATCGGCACGCAGGCCGGCCTCACATGAAAATAGAAAAACATTTCTTTAATTGTCCTTTGAGGGCCAACATAGCAGCAGGAACAAGCGATTCTACGCACTATTTTCCGCTCGGCTCTCCAGCACTTGTATGGGGACAATCCACCGCAACGGTGGCAAACAAAGCAATGGTCAGCATTTAGCTGACCAATTTATAATGACCCTACCCCTTTCCTGGGGCAGCAATATTCCTTCCTTGAAGGCATAGCATTTCACAAGCAGATATCTCAAGATGTGCACTAACGCACCATCAATAGATCACAAACATCGACCACACGACTCGACGCTCTGTGCACTCAGGGCACATTATCGGTGTACCGAAAAACCAGAGTCCCGCCACCATTCTCAGGCCTCAAACCCAACGGTAAACTTTGAGCATTGCGCTCCACGGCCTACCACTAGAGACATTAGTCTTAATGGCACGCATGCCTAAGGCTCTCATTATGTGCTACAATGAATGCCCAATAACCCGGGTAAATCAAGTTGATAACCATAATGCGGAGACAGGTCAGCCGTTACCCGTTGCTCAAATCGCCACATCTTACATGGTCGACTTCCCCTTATCCATTCGGCACGAAGACTTTTAAGAGATCATAGGTCATAATAGCCACACTGTCCCCGAAGGACTTTCTTCACAATCACAGGTTAGCTAGGAGCTATCGCCAGCGACAACCACTATCATCTGGCATTAGCAACTGAACTATCTTTCTGTACCCAGCCCTAACCATAACTAGACCAACCATCCAGAAATCCCTGAAGACACCTGTAGTGCCAGAAACACTGGACTTACATGGCAACAACTCATAAATTTAGAGGGTATTTTCCTGGAATTCTACTCCAGTACTTCCTGTTACTCCGCTTCACAGACACAACCCACCGACCCCACATAATACACGTTTATACGTGGAGTCTTCTCCGATGCGCAAAATAAAACATCACCAATCCAGACCAACCTGTCCAGATGGGTTTCACATAGCATGCATATTCTGTACTACACATTTACGGATCTATATACAAGACTTCTTTGGTATTTCAAGAATCAACCCAACGGAAATCCCTCAACATTCCACCTTTTGGTGGGGGAAATCCATGCACATGCAAAAATAAGGACTTCACATGTCCAAGGAGAAAGATCTTTACCCTTAAAGTTCTTTTTGGATCCATGACACAGCTTTTCTACGCGGATGGAAATGATTGCCTCACTTTCCCCTTCTTGATTATAGCTTCAGACCTTGTTTTTGACCACAAGATCTACTCCAATAACTTCAGCAAACCCTAGCTCAGGCCGAGAGTTTTCCGCTCCAGAACATGGGAAGAGAGAGAAGGGAAAAGGAAATAATGATTTCCTCCTTTCTATCCATCTGTATAAGAGTCCTCGGAGTACATCTCGGCCACACGATAAAATCATCAAAACTAAATAACGGCTTGGGTTGAAATAAACTCACCGCTCAGTGGCTGCAAAACATCCACCTGACATGAATCATTCCAAAATCGGCGAGCTCCACTCGACGCTCTTTGTCATACTCAGCTCAACGATATCCGCTCGATGACCTTCGTTGGGCTCCTCTCGACGATCTTCGTCTGGCTCTGCTCGACGATCTTTGTCGAGCTCAAGTCAATGATCTTCATCAGGCTCATCTCGACGATCTTTGTCGGGATCAAATCAACGATCTTCGTCGATCTCAGCTCGACGATCATCGTCGAGCTCTGGTCGACGATCTTCGTCGATCTCAGCTCCACGATCTTCGTTGAGCTACACTTGCTCAGCTCGACGATCTTTGTCGAGCTCAGCTCGACGAACTTAGTCGAGCATAGCTCGACGAATTCCTGTAAGTATTGGGGTGTTATATTCCTCCCCCCTTACGAAAAATTTCATCCCGAAATTTGTCTACAGCACCAGAATACAACAACAAAGTTTTTATAACATCTTTTTTCTACAACAAAAAAATGTTAAAACATTTTATATAAATAATTCGGGAAATTCAGCACGCATGGTTAGCTCCCGCTCTCATGTTAGCTCCTCATGGACACAATTATCCCACTGAACTATGACCATCCCGATTGTCTTGTTCCACAGTTGCTTAACTGTCGTATCATCAATCCAGATGGGCCTAACCTTCGTCGTTAGCCCAGACTTGACCGATACACGATCATTCGCAATTTCCTGAGCTGGATCTTTCACGGCTTTCCGAAGCACGGATATATGGAACATATCATTCAATCCACTCAATTCTGCCGAAAGAGCTAGCCGATAGGCAGCTTCCTTAACTCGCTCCACCACTTCAAACGGACAAAGATACCTCGTACTTAACTTTATCAAGAACCGAATCCTGAACACGCCTTTGAATGGCTTGATTTTTAAATATACCCAATCGCCCACCACGAATTCCACGTTCCGATGCTTGGCGTTGTAGTACTTTGCTTGCCCATCTTGGGCTATCAGTAGCCTCTCCCGGATAGAGCGTATCATCTAAATAGCTTCTTTGACTTCTTTATTCTTATATAATTTTGACTCGCCTATTTCCGCCCAAGCTAATTGTGTACGACATTTCCTACCATACAAAGCTTCAAACGGTGCCATATTTATGCTAGCTTGATAGCTATTATTGTAGGCGAACTCTACCATATAGAGATGATCTTCCCATCTCTTCCTAAAATCCAATACGCACATTCGGAGCATGTCCTCCATCGTTATGTTGGTTTTCTCAGTCTGGCCATTCATTTGTGGATGAAAGGTCATACTGAAGGTTAACTTTGTCCCCAACAACTGATGGATTAGCCTCCAATCATTCGAAATAAAGAACCCATCTCGATCACTTACGATGCTATGGGGAACACCGTGCAATCATACGATTTACTCAACATACAGCTTAGCCAAGACTTCGAATGAATCGTCTCTCTTGTTTGGAATTAAGTGAGCCACTTTTAGTCAACCAGTCTATGATCACCCAAATCGAATCGTTACCGCGTTGAGATCTCGACAAACCGTGCATGAAATCCATTGAAATATCATCAAAATTCCATTTCGGAATCAGTAGTGACTTCAGGAACCTCCAGGCTTTTGGCATTCCGCTTTCACTAAGGAACATGTCTGACATTTAGCCACGTAATGTGCTATGTCTTTCTTTAAACCCAGCCACCAGAACAGCTTTTTCTTGTCTTTGTACATTTTTGTACTCCCTGGGTGAATTGAATATTTCGTGAAGTATGCTTCACACATCAATTCATCTCTTAGCTTACCCATATTCGGGACGCACAAACAACCATCCTTTTGCAAAAGACCATCATCCCAGGAGAATTGACAATTTGACCCATCCACTGCATAGCATTGCAAACTTGCATCAAGTTCCATTGCTCAACGAACTCTGTCTGCAAGGTCATATTATGCCTCTGTCCAGTTCAAACACGTATTTTCTATGGAATTCTTGTCAACACAAGAAATCTCTAAAGCTTCCAACTCCTGGATAAGACGCTCATCATGCCTCTGCAACCAATTTGCCTTTATCGGTGTTCGACGACTCAAGGCATCTGCGATAACATTGCCCTTCCCAGGAGTATAATGAATATCAAAGGTGATGTAGGCTACCGGATTTGACACGGTGATGGCTAAGGGATTCACACGTACGCTTCTCTACTATCACTTTTACGTCCACGCAATAACAAAACGCAGGAACTACGCAATAGCAATAATTAAAATATTTAGGTGACGGGGGGTTCGCTAAGCCCCTCAAGATAATACCAAGGCTATAGGCCAACGTCCTCTCAAGCAAAATGAACCCACACGGTTCGGTCGAGCGTAAGTTGTACCAAAAGAGACACCACCGAAAACAAAGATTCGGATAATGGGTGGTTCTCACCCAACAAAATAATACGAGGGCCGCCATGCTTTCACGAATGTAAACGGAGACAAAGAGACAATAACAAATCTATTATGAATCAACCAAGAAATTTCAAACCATTCACAAGTAACGCGCTACGCTCATGCCACGAGAATTGTCTAAGAAAGGAAACGCTCAAGAGTGGAGATATTCGTTACCCAACCGGAATGGATGAGTCCGGCTTTCCTATCCTTGAATTGTCTCTTTCCGAATCCACTGGAAGCACACCGATTGGAGGGAAACACGTTGTCCTTCGTTGCCTTCACATCGTCATTGAAGATCAACGAGATTCACCTCTTAGTCTTGGCCGAATTATTTGATAAGGAGTTGAGGGTGGTCGGTTTTCTTGGTGGAGGAAGAGGAGGCTCGGGTTTACAAGAGAGATATGGAGAAGGGGGGAGGAGAGGGTAGATACCGACGGGAAAAGGGAGGGCCGGTGGCCAAGGGAAGAGGAGGAGGCAAAATTTCAACTTGAAAATTGGTTTAAGTTTTTTTTCCTTCATTCTTTTCGATTATGACAAAACAATGCCTATATATAGGCTACAACACAAACAAGTGGCTATATGCAGCCCACTCTTAAGAGAAACAAAATTTGGCTAAACATAGGCCAACATGAAATGAACATGAAAGTGCTTAAATAATAATTAAAATGCTGAAATTAAATATTAGAATTAAACAACAATATTATTATTTCATGCGTAGATGAGGCGGAGATGTTGACGCGGCCTTGGCAGAGATGTTGACGCGGGCTTGGCGGAGATGTTGACGTGGCCTTGGAGGAGATGTTGACGGGGCCTTGGCAGAGGATGTCGCGGTCAAGTCCCAACCTTCAAGTTTGCGGCAACGGTCATCATAATCTTCAAACTCCACATAGCGACGAACAAAGACACCAAACATAACTGGTTCACCATAATCATCCGGAAGGGGATCTTCCTCAGCAACGTGACACGGGTCTTCAACATGTACCGGATCACCATCGTCGTCCGGAGGGGAACGCTCCAAATCAACATGCCGGGGGATGACAGCTCCATCAATCCTCCCCCTTTCAAAAATACTCATCACTGATGAGTTGTCCTGTGTATAATCGCCGGGGAAAAAGAACCTGCAAGGCAAAAGGTGGTCTTGGGGGGACCTCAAAAACGCATTAGCCAAATAAGAACAAAGAATTTCCATAACATCAACCTACATACCTCCGATGGAGACCGGGGAAGAGAACGATCCAGAAATACTAGCACCACCCAACCCAATAGAAAGCATAGTGGAATATGTAAATGTGGAGATAGACTTTTCAAGGGGCATAGAAGCATGAAGCGTTTAATATGAAAAATCGAAAATTGGAGCTATGCCCCATTCAGTGGGAAATTCAACATGAAATGTCATGTTACTAAATTTCCATAAAATTTGCAAATGATGGACTTGCCGATTCGTAAATATTTCTAAGGTGCCCGGAGGCATCCGTTCAGGGGCGAGACAAGCCAAAACCAAATCATTCGTATAACGATAAGATACTCTCCGATACAAACTAACAATCTTAAAACTGTGTGGGGAGAACCCATGTGCAACATGACTTGTTTCAACAGTGGGAAAAATGGGACTAAGTCAGGTGGCACGGGTGTTTTAAAATCAGTGGCAAAGTTGGTGCAGTCCAACGTCGAAGTTTGAAATTTAGGCTTAAATTTAAATTTTAAAATGTCATGAAGAAAAGCCAGCGGATAACACTCATCACCAACTTTAGATTTGGACGCTCCCGGATTTGAAAAGACGTGCGTGCGACACAACTCAACATTCCCAACTACTTTCATTAGTATGCACGTGCACGAGTCATCAAAAGGAGGGGGATAAATGCGAGCGTTCAGGCTTGGCAAATAAGTGTGTCGAGGGGACATCACATCATAAGGCACCATAGCCAAGGTATAACTAGAAGTCCAATTCGAAACCTCAAAACTCGGATTTTACATCCAAGAAATATTGTCCAACTGCAAGCCATTAAAATCATAAGAAAATTCAAACAGTGGATTCGCCCTTACGGAAAACTCATCCGACATGTCTTCCAATTCATTATGTATATCATGTGATTCAGACTCAGTGATCGGGTCATAGATCGGCACCAATACTACGAGATCAGGCGGCACTTAGGGGACCACCTCTAAAGGTACTAGCAGAGTGAACTCAGGGCGTACCGTAAGACTACTATAATCAGACGTACCACACTCGTGTCCTAAATAGTCTGCTCGTCGAGTCAATGGGTCAGGAGAAAAATTTGGTAATACAACGATCGAGAGAGAGTTAAGATCACATTCAAATTCAGGCAACAGAATTAGCTTCAGGGGATGCTCATCCGACTCTATTTCAATAATGTCTTCCAGAGTTATAACTCCCTCACTAAGACAATCTTCCAGCGCATCGGTCAGGACATATGTAGTAGTAAAAATCTCAGGGATGGGCACTTCGATATGTCTCGGGCTTGAAAAAACAAGCTCAAGTCCTAACAAATCATCACCTGAATCATGACTGGGTAAGCTCGCATCGAAATATTAATCTTCCGACTGATCCAGTTTATCATCCGACTTAGTCTCAACAGAGAATTCCATATCAATCAAGGTAGACAACGCAGACATATCGTCGGAGGGAAATGGAGATGACTCTTTGGGGAAGAAGTTATCATCCAGGTCACTAGGGTAACCAGTCACCTCAATGTCGCTACCATCGTCAGTGATAATAGCCTCGTCCTTAGTGACAGGCACACTCGTAACCACAGCCACAGACTCAATCATGCTAATAAGAACACTCTCACCCCGTGGGCTCATGGCATTCCTAGCACTTACGTCTAACGACCTAGGGATAAAGGTCCTAAGTTTCTCTTTCCTCTCATAGGTAAGTGTACTCGTGCTTGAGATAATCATATCTTTGTGGGGGCAAGTATCTAGCGTGAGGCTTATAGTCATTCCTACAATCAGGAAACTGGGAACGACAGTAGGTAGGGTAATTCTCATCCGTTAAATAATTTTTCATAATCTGCCAACCTATACGTGGGTCGATGGAGGGCATTCCTAAACGTCTTTCCTCGTTGAGCCAGAAGGTATGGGCTCGACCAAATAATTGCAGTCTCGCAACGGGAATCCTGTGGGGATCCACAATACGATATTGCTCAAAATAACGCTCCATATTTTCTACCCAACATAGAAACACTTGCGGTCCTCCTAGTCCGTCATAGGTCGGAGCAGGAATTCTAACACGCCTAGAAGTTAGATGACCACGAAGTTGTGAAATCAAACTCATAATGTCCTCACTTTGGGGCTTCACTTCCTTGCGAAAAGCTTCAACCGGGGATGGTGAAGGAATGGGATTCCAACAACCCTCCATTGGAGTAAAGAACCGCGCACATGCAATGAAAAAAAATAGTCTGGCCCTATTTATTTTTAAAGATAGATTTGTTTCCGCTAATATTTCAAAATAATATATGATTTTTTTTGATATTCTTGTTGGAAAAAATATGGAGATTATTAATTAATTTTTTTCTGATTTTTTTATTGCTGAAAATAAATTTTAGCCGGCTATTGGCAGACCACAAATTTTTTTTTTGTAATTTTGGAGAAAAAATAGAAATTTTGAATTTTGAATTTTGAAATTTGAAATTGGAAATTTGAAATTTGAATTTTAAACTTTGAAATTTGAGATTTGAATTTTGAATTTTGAATTTTGAATTTTAAAATTTGAAATTTGAAATTTGAAATTTTGAAATTTTGAATTTTGAAATTTGAAATTTGAAATCTGAATTTTGAATTTTGAATTTTGAATTTTAAATTTTGAAATTTGAAATTTGAAATTTCGAAATTTGAAATTTGAAATTTGAAATTTGAAATTTTAATTTTGAATTTTGAAATTCAAAATTTTAAATTCAAAATTTGAAATTTGAAATTTGAATTTTAAAATTGGAGGAGTGCCAATTAGGAAATTGACGAGAACCTCCCTCTGATACCAAATTGATGTAGGCTACCAGATTCGACACGGTGACGGCTAAGGGATTCACATGTACGCTTCTCTACTATCACTTTTACGTCCACACAATAACAAAACGCAGCAACTACGCAATAGCAATAATTAAAATATTTAGGTGACTGGGTGTTCGCTAAGCCTCTCAAGATAATACCAAAGCTATAGTCCAAGGTCCTCTCAAGCGAAATAAACCCACACGGTTCGGTCGAGCGTAAGTTGTACCAAAAGAGACACCACCGAAAACAAAGATTCGGATAATGGGTGGTTCTCTCCCAACAAAATAAAATGAGGGCCGCCACGCTTTCACGAATGTAAACGGAGACAAAGAGACAATAACAAATCAATTATGAATCAACCACGAAATTTAAAACCATTCACAAGTAACGCGCTACGCTCATTCAACGAGAATTGTCTAAGAAAGGAAACGCTCAAGAGTGGAGATGTTTGTTACCCAACCGGAATGGATGAGTCCGGCTTTCCTATCCTTGAATCATCTCTTTCCGAATCCACCGGAAGCACACCGATTGGAGGGAAACACGTTGTCCTTCGTTGCCTCACGTCGTCGTTGAAGATCGACGAGATTCACCTCTTAGTCTTGGCCGAATTATTTGAGAAAGAGTTGAGGGTGGTCGGTTTTCTTGGTGGAGGAAGAGGAGGCTCAGGTGGACAAGAGAGATATGGAGAAGGGGGAGGAGAGGGTAGAAACCGAGAAGGGGGGGTGGGATGAGAAGGGAGGGCCGGTGGCCAAAAAGGGAAGGAGAGGAAGGGGGCGGCGCCCAAGGGGAGAAGAGGAGGAGGCAAAATTTCAACTTGAAATTTGGTTTATGTTTTTTTTCATTTATTCTTTTTGATTATGACAAAACAATACCTATATATAGGCTACAACACAAATAAGTGGCTATATGCAGCCCACTCTAAAGAGAAAATTTTTTTGGATAAACATAGACCAACATGAAATGAACATGAAAGTGCTTAAATAATAATTAAAATGCTTAAATTAAATATTGGAATTAAATAACAATATTATTATTTAATGCGTAGATGCAGCGGAGATGTTGACGCGGGCTTGGCGGAGATGTTGACGCGGGCTTGGCGGAGATGTTGACGTGGCCTTGGCGGAGATGTTGACGCGGCCTTGGAAGAGGATATCGCGGTCAAGTCCCAACCTTCAAGTTTGCGGCAACGGCCATCATAATCTTCAAACTCCACATAGCGACGAACAACGACACCAAACATTACCGGGTCACCATAATCATCCGGAAGGGGATCTTCCTCAGCAACGTGACACGGGTCTTCAACATGTACCAGATCACCATCGTCGTCCGGAGGGGGACGTTCCAAATCAACATGCCGAGGGATGACGGCTCAATTAAAAGGTGTAGTCCCCGAGGAAGTCCATCCACCTTTGTTGTCGCATATTGAGATCCTTTTGATCCAATAGGTCATTTAGACTCTTATAGTTCGTAAATATATCCACTTTCACGTCTTATAAATAGTGATTCCACAATTTAAGTGAAAAATTCTCTGCCTCCAACTCCAAGTCATGGACGGTATAGTTTCGCTCATGCACATTCAACTGTCGCGAACCATATGCTATCACTTTTCCAAATTGAAGAAGAACGCAGCCTAAGCTGCTCCTTGATGCATCACTATAAATCTCATAGCTGTCTATACCACATGGTGACGTGGAAACAGGCGTCATGGTCAAATGACTCTTCAACTCTTTAAATGTTTATGCGTACTCCGGTGTCAAAACGAACTTCTGATCCTTCCTCGTTAATGTTCTAAGAGGCAAAGCGATCCATGAGAAATTTTCTACAAAACGTCTGTAGTAGCCCGCCAATCCAAGGAAACTCCTGATTTCGGCCACAGAAGACAACACCAGCCACTCCTATATTGCTCTTATATTCGACGGATCCACCGCAATGCCCTCTCCACTCACCGAATGGCCAAGAAAAGCCACTAACGATAGCCAAAACTCACACTTTGAGAACTTGGCATAGAGCTTATTTTGCCTCAGAGTATACAACACCATCCGTAAATGGTTCGCATGGTCTTCTTCAGATTGAGAGTACACTAATATGCCGTCAATAAAGACGATCACAAATAAGTACAAGTACTCTCGGAACATTCAGTGCATTAGATCCATGAACACTGATGGCGCGTTACATAGCCCAAACGACATTGCAGTGAACTCATAATGACCGTAGTGTGTTCCAAACGCTGTCTTGGGAATGTCACCTTCCCAATACTCAACTGGTAGTAACCAGATTTTAAGTCCAGTTTAGAATAGACGGTTGATCCCACTAGCTGATCAAACAAGTCATCTATCCATGGAATCAGATACTTGTTTTTCTCCGTCAGCTTATTCAATTCACGATAGTCGATACACAACCGCATACTACCATCCTTCTTTTTCATAAAGAGAACAAGTGCGCTCCAAGGTGACATACTTGGGCGTACTTATCCCTATTCCAATAACTCTTGTAGTTGAACTTTCAGTTCCACCATTTTCTTTAGCGCTACATGATATGGCGAGCGGGCCATAGGTTTTGCACCTGGCACCAACTCAATAGTAAAGTATATCTCCCGCTGGGGTGGTAACCCAGGAAGATCGTTAGGAAACACATCAGCAAACTCAGATACTTTCGGAACGTCACTCATATTGGCCTTTGGCAAAACAGCCTGAATAAGCGTGAAGAATAACTCCGCACCTTTCCGAACACCATTGACGACTTGGAGAGCAGACATCAAGATCCTACTCGCTCCTCACATGCCAGCAAATTTATTCTCAAGCTCGGTATTTTGTCCCAGTATGATCTCCTTTGAATTGCAATCAATAAGGCATGCTGCTCCGAAAGCCATTCCATACCAAAGATCACATCAAATTCTGATATCGACAACACTAATGCATCAAATCTGAAATCCTGACATCCTATCCGTACCTCAACATAGCAAGTCTTATCCGCATGCATCACACATCCGTTCGGTAACAACACCTTTACACTATCTGCTATCATACGAATCGGCACTTCGATCCTTGACACGAAGTCCACAGATAGAAATGAATGTGAAACACCCGTATCAAATAGTGCTTTCATCGGACAGTCCCGAATCAGGACAAAGCCTAAGGCAAACATATCATACACAATCAATATACAAGGTCTCAAGTATCAAAAATAATAGTAAAGTATCTTAACTCGTACCTATAACGACATCACTTTGCTTTATGGCCTCCTGTTGGCCTAGATTATAAACTCGGGGCTGCGCCTGGGATGCAGAGGACTCTACCACTTCCTTTCCCTTCTTCACATATGATGCTCCTGTCATCTTTTCAACCTTTGGAGGAGCAACCCGACAGTCACGGGCTAGATGCCCCACCCTACCACAAGTATAATAAGTACGAGACTCTTGCCTCGAATTTTCTCATGATACAATACTTGAGGGAGCCTGTATAGAAGACTTGGATCTCTTACTCCATTTCTTTTGGTAGTTTGTTTTTCCCGGGTGTTGCATTTTGAACTCGGACTTTGTAATAACCAAGTTCCTCTTGCCTTGTACCCGCTTCATATCCTTCTCCAACGTACGAGTTGTACCAACCAATGCTTGAAATCCTTGGTTCACCAAACTCGAGAGCAGGAACCTTAGCTCATCCCGCAACCCTTCGTAGAACCTATTGGTTTTACGCTCCTCATAAGTAGAGATACTTCCCGCATAACGTCCTAACCTTATAAACTCATGTAAGTAGGTGTCAACACTACTTTATCCCTGAGTAAGACACTGGAATTCGTTTTCCATGGCTATCAGCTGAGCCGTTGGCAAGTGCTTTGCCAAGAACAGTATCGAAAACTACTCTATCGAGACTTCGATTAGTTGCCTGCCCGCTAAGTGGTGCAACTCTATCTCGTCCCACCATAGTCGAGCCTCTCCTTCCAATAATAAGGTGGCTAAGGTGACTTTATGTTCTTCCTCCGTCCTTATCGCAATCAATATTTGCATGACGTGAGAGAACCAATCCTTCTCCTGCATTGGGGATCCCACACCCATAAACATAGGAGGATTGAAGCTCATAAAGTGACTTCAACTGTCGTTCAGCTGCTCGAGGATCAACAACAGCCTCAACATGTTTTGGCCTTATACCACCCTGTTCTAACACCATTTCAGGTTGCGCCTGCCCAGTAGGCTTTGCATGAATCATTGCAAACAATGCCTCAACCAATAAACATACTGTTTCCGTAGAAGGAGGAGGTGTAGGAACCTCAACTGGTACCACACTCTCATCAGAATGCTGGGGCTCAATCTGCCTAGCACCACTTTGAGTCACGTATAGGTGGACAAGACACACTTTAGTGACTTTGCACAAGAAACAACAACATTATAAGAACGTGCAGGTTCCACAAACAGGTGTATTTGCATTTCTTAGTGGACATTCTTGAGTTCATTTACAGTTAAAGCGGGTTGCACTTACACGTGCTCGTAACCCTACAAAATAATTCAACCACGAATTCGAAAGAGGAAGACCAAGACAAGATGATACCAAATTGTAATGACTCACGCCGTTAAATGACATATAATAGAAGGTCCGGCCGGGGCCCCACACTATATACCAGCAACAGACGGCGGGGTCACAGGTTTATATCAAAAACTAGTACACGCATCCTAACTCAGAGCATTCTAGCGGAAGCATTAGGGGTTAAGATTGAACTCAGCAACCACGAATGTCCACTATATATATAAACCAACACATTTATATATCTCAAAGGAATGTATACCAAATACACAAAAAGTTTGGCCTTAAAGCCTTACAGGTTCTCTTCACAAGTGTGGATTAGATACATCAGTACGTAGGCCGACCACACATGAAAATAGTAAAACATTTGTTTAATTGGCCTTTGAGGGCAAACATAGCAGCAAAAACAACAATAACAAGGGTTTTGCCCACTATTTTCCGCTCGACTCTCCAGCACCTGCATGGGGACAATCTACCGCAACAATGGTAAACAAAGCAACAGTCAGCATTCAGCTGACCAATTTATAACGGCCTTACCATTTTCCCGGGGAAGCAGTATTCCTTCCCTACAGGCATAACATTTCACAAGAAGATATATCTCAAGATGTGCACTCAAGCACCATCTATAGATCACAAACGTTGACCACACAGCCCGACGCTCCGTGCACTCAGACCACATTATCATTGTACCGGAAAACCAGGGTCCCACCACTGTCTCAGGCCTCAAACCAAACGGCAAACTTTCAGCATTGCACTCCACGGTCTATAGCCGGAGACTTTAGTCTTAATACGTGCAGGCCTAAGACTCTTATTATGTGCTATAATGAATGCCCATTAACTGGGGCAAATCAAGTTGACAACCACAATGCGGAGACATGTCAGCCATTACCTATTGCTCAAATTGCCACAACTGATGTGGGTCGACTTCCCCTTATCCGTTTAGCACGAAGCCTTTTAAGACCTCGTAGCTCATAATAGCCACACTGTCCCCGAAGGACTGGCTTCACAATCACAGGTTAGCTAGGAGCTATCGCCAGCAAAAACCACTATCGCCTGGCATTAACGACAGAACTCGCTTTCTGTACGCAGCCCTAACCATAACTGGACCAACCATCCAGAAATCCCTGCAGCCACCTGTAGTTCCAGAAACAGTAGACTTACATGACATACAACTCATAGATTTCGAGTGTATTTTCCTGGAATTCCACTCCAGTACTTCCTGTTACTCCGCTTCACAGACACAACCCACCGACCCCACACAATACTTGTTTATACTCAGAGTCTTCTCTGATGCGCAAAATAAAGCATCACCAATCCAGACAAACCTATCTAGATGGGCTTCACAAACCATGCCTATTTCATACAACACATTTTAGCATTTATATGCAAGACTTCTTGGGGATTTCAAGAATCAACCAAACGGAAATCCCTAACCATTCCACCTTTTGGTGGGGAAAATCCATGCATATGCCAAAACAAGGACTTCACATGTCCAAGGAGAAAGATCGTTACCCTTAACGTTCTTTTTGGATCCCTGACACTGCTTTTCTATGCGGATTGAAATGATTGCCTCACTTTCCCCTTCGCGATTATAGCTTCAGATCTTGTTTTCGGCCATAAGATCTTCTCCAACAACTTCAGCAAACCCTTGCTCCAGCCGAGAGTTTTCTGCTCCAGAACTCGGGAAGAGAGAGAAAGGAAGTAATGATTTCCTCCTTTCTATCTGTCTGCACAAGAGGCCTCAGAGTATATGCCAGCCACACGATAAATAATCAAAACCAAGCATCGGCTCGGTTTGAAATTAACTCACCGCTCAGTGGCCGCAAAACATCCACCAGACAAGAATCGTTCCAAAATCATCGAGCTCCGCTCGACGCTCCTCGTCGAGCTCAGCTCGACGATCTCCGCTCGATGACCTTCGTCGGGCTCCGCTCGACGATCTTCGTCGGGCTACGCTCGACAATCTTTGTCGGGCTCTGCTCGACAATCTTCGTCAGGCTCCGCTCAACGATCTTCTTCGGGCTCAGGTCGACGATCTTCAACGGGTTTAGCTCGACGATCTTCGTCGATCTCAGCTCGACGATCTTCGTTGGTCTCAGCTCGATGATCTTTGTTGATATCAGGTCGAAGATCTTCATTGATCTCAGGTTGATGATCTTCGTCGATCTCAGATCGAGGATTTTTATCGATCTTAGCTCGACAAACATTGTCGAGCTCCGCTAGCTCTGCTCGATGATATTCGTCGCGCTCCGCTCGACGATCTTCGTCGCGCTCTGCTCGACGATCTTTGTCGCACTCCGCTCGATGAATTCCTATAATTTTGGGGGTGTTACATCACGGTTGCGAGGTATGAAGAAGCTCAGCTCAAGGTATGTGGGGCCTTACGTTATTCTAGAAAGAATTGGCCCCTTAGCCTACCGGCTGGAGCTGCTACCAGAGCTAGAGAATTTGAACGACGTCTTTCATGTATGGTCGCTTCGAAAGGCATTGCTACGGCCCGATCAACATGTTAAAAACACAGATGGAGTAGTGGCATCTGATAGATTTGTTCGACTAAAGCTGGTGTGGATAGTGGACACCGAGACAAAGAACTTGCGTCGCAAGAGTGTTCCTTTGCTAAAAGTGATGTGGTCTAATCATGGGAAAGAAGAATTTACTTGGGAGCCGGTGGACTTGATGCGGAAGTGCTACCCGGAGTTGTTTCTCCATGGTAAATTTAAATAGTGCACTTCATTTAATGCTTTGATTTCCCCCACGACCTTAGCCTGATTTCGGTGATGAAATATTTTATTTTTTTATAGGATTTGTAACATCCCATTTTGTGCTAGACCCCTTGCACGTATTCTGAGCCAAGAGAATTGGCTTCGGTTCGGGAAGCGTCGAGTGAGTCGACCGGACTCGATGATTAGATCAAGATTTTACTTAGAAAAATATCTGGCTCGGACATTGAGTGTGTTGAGTGCACTCAATGCCAAAGGCTGATTGGCATTGAGTGCACTAAACGCCATTTTAATTAGAAATATTTCGGGAAGCGTCGAGAGAGTCGACTGCACCCCGTTCGTCAAACTTGAGAAATCTATTCGACGTTCATCGAACTCTATTCATCGAAAGGATACAGCAAGTCGTTCATCGAATTTCCCGAAATCAGTTCGACGGAATGATACAGCAAGACGTTCGTCGAATTTCCCAAAATCCGTTCGATGTTCATCCAACTCCGTTCGTCAAATTTGCTGAAATCCGTTCGACGTTCGTCGAACTCCGTTCAACATTCATCGAAAGGATACAGCAAGCCATTCGTCGAACTTCTAAAAATCCGTTTGACGTTCGTTGAACTCTGTTTGACGTTAGTTGAAAGCCGTCGAGTGCATTGAGTTCACTCGACGCAACTCAATGCTTTTTGGACTTGGGACTTTTTCTGGCTGCTCCAGGCGTTGAGTGTGTCGAATGGACTCAACTCTTTGGAACTTAAGATTTTTCTGGCTGTAGTATGCTTGAGTGTGTTGAATGGACTCAATGCTTTTGGACTTGGGATTTTTCCAGCCACTGTTTTCTGATTCCTATACATGGTTTAAACAAGAATTTCGGGAGTTACGCCAAAGCAACTTAAATATGTCTGGTCCTCTCAAAATGGCATATTTAATATAATAATGGCCGGTCCAGTAAAACGACGACACGTGGCGGAGCAGTTTTAGCCTAAAGCACTAGTATAAATGGGATTAAAGCCAAACCCTTGCCGTCACTTTGATATTGCCGGAACGAATTTCTGTAGGGAAGATCCTTCCATTTTTCGTGGAGAACGACCGTCAGGGGAGAAGAAAGATGCCGCCAAGGAGAGTAACTAGATCCTTGGCCGGAAATACTGGAACCGAGGTGAGCTTCCTACCCTCTCCTTTGGTGCTAGATCCATAGTTATTTCTAGGAGAGAAGTCGACTCAATGGAGTCGGACTAGCGAGGCGAAGATCTCCTAGGAGGAGGCTGGCTAGGACTTGTGTCCTGTGGTAGAGTCTTCAACCTTTTCTCAGTTCAAATGAAATTTGTGGACTGAGATCGTGAAGATAAATGGCCTCATGGTGGTGAATAAGGGTGTTGGAAAATCTGTAAGAAGTGTTGAAATAAATAGTTAGAGGAATAAGGCGAGTCGATGTCGTTCGTCCCGCTTTAAGATGCGCGCGGAGATATGTTTTCTGCACGCAACAAAATTCGAGGCCATTTTTGGACATGTGGCGACCTGATCTGGGTTTTTGGCCGAACATGAAAGTTGTATCCCACGGAAAGACCTTTCCAACGAGGGGTTACATTCCTTCACCGGATTCCTGTAGCCTTGGAAATCCATGATGTACAGTAATATTTCCAGCACATATAGTTCTCGGGTTCGTGTTGAATCGGCTTTGGATTTGGTAGAGTGATTGTAGTACAATGACATTAATGTTTTGGTGAATTTAGTCTATAAGTAATCGTGATAAAATATGGTTAATGGAATTTGTTGGATAGATCCTTAATGAACAAAGGGTGTAGTGCAGTGTACTTGAAGTACATGATTTGGTAGAGGTTAGTGAACGAATGGGTGACGAGTTGGGATGGTAGGAATGATTTAAATATGTCAACCGATAAGGATGTACTTGATAATGGTAATACGATGAATAATGATGTGGACAGAAAATTATGTATTAGAATAAGGGACACAGTACGGAGCCCTTGAGTGCAGTTAAGCACTGTACGTGCGTGTGTGTTTGCCACACAGAAATTTATATAACAAAAAAGGACTCAATGTGGAGCCCTGTATGTGAAATGCATGCAGTGTGAGTTGACATGCGATGTCATAATCCTGGGTTAAGGATAGTGCGGCAAGTATACGGGCTCGCCGGTCGTCACACGATGGGAGTTGACAGATAGACTTGGATGGTTTGTCTGTGTACTTTGGTGCTCATTCCCAAAGATCCTCTCTATTTCAGTGGATGGTTTGGCTGTGTTCTTTGGTGTTCATTCCCGAAGACCTTCTTAATGCCACGATATAGGACAGTTTGGGATGTGTTCTTGGTGCACATATACCCAAGACCCTTCTGAGCCGTAGTACGCATGTGAGCTCCATTGTTGTGTTCTTAGTATTGAGGCGTACGGAGGCCTAGGCCAGGTAGTGTGGATGTCAGCCTAGTAGTGGAGATGCCCTCTCTACTATCACCATCTAGCCATGATGGATGATGCCTGGGAGGTTAGCTACCTTCTCGAAAAGTGGGAACTACAAGTCTGTGTCGACATAGTAGTTACATGTGCATGATCATGGGTGATTCGTTGCATTGTATTCATATTTTACATGCATTACATACACAAGATCCCCATCATATAAGTTTGTATGGGCACTCTTATACGATTAGTTACTTTAATGTTGAATCGATCCTTAACTTATATGTCTGTATGGGCATTCATATAAGTTACGTTATTTCTTACCATAGATTTCCCCTATAAACTGTTGTTGATTGTAGAACTTCTAGAGTAGATTATTTTCTCATCTGTTGTATTTACTCTAATACTCACTGATATTGACTAACTTTATACCACCTATTCATACCACTATATATATATATTGTACCTTGTCCTTTTTTCCGCCTGGTGCCGAGGAGTTGCCGGGGGAGCTGTTGTGATAGCCAGTTAGTCTTTATGACAAACTGTTGCTACATCTTCCTTTTTAGGAGGGAACCCCGCAGATAGAATAACAACAGGTTATGCAGTAGGGCAGCCGGGCCAGGACGATAAGGCCTGATGTGGCGGTACCATCGCAACCATCCATTACTGATGTGAGTCATTGAGAGATTTCATTTATTTCCTTTGGGCAATTTTGTACATGTACTCTGATATTATAGAAGCTTGTTGATGCTTCTTTTATTTGATGTACTTCATTTTGGACTATTTTACTTATGTGTGGATTGGACTTCTATTTTATATTATTAGTCGGGTTGGCAATGAATGATATTGATTGTAGCCGACAGGATAGGAGTCTTGTAGTATAGGTTAGCCCGTGTACTAACGCTACCGCAAGTCGGTTGTTCTGGGTATAAGATTCTCCTCGATCGTGTCTTGTGTTCTGGGAGGGGGGGTCTTACACAACAACTCAGAGACAACGCTCCTACTACTCGGAGAACAACCTATCCTACAACTCGATCCACAACACGGATCTACTTACTCGATCCACAATAGAATCTACTCACTTAATCCACAAACTGATCTATAAATTCGGAGAAAAATCTCCTATAATTTGTAAAAGAATATTACAACAACAACAACGATTACAAGTCTTCGCTCCGAGGTTCTTCGTAAAAATAGATTTTAGAGCATGGAGAACTCGCAAGATTTAAATCTTGAAGAACTTGAAGCTTGAGTCTTCACCCTTCTAGATCTGGAGGAATAGAAGTCTTTAGAAGGTAGCAATCTAGATGTAAAGGCCTAGGAAGACTAGATTTTGTTGTGCTTGTGGGTATCTACCGATAGGAAATTGCGTGCGAATAGGAGGCCGACTATCGCGGTTTTTGGAAAGTTTTTCTAATTTGAATGGGAGATAAAATTAGCACAAAAGCAAGATTAACAATAAAGAGGAATATCCCTAGGTATTTATAGAAATAAACCCTCCAAAGGTATAAAGAGTATTTCCAAAAATGAAACCTAAAAAGCACTGTACATGGCTGACCGAACACGTATCAGGAGGAACAAATTTTCGGAAAAATGACCTAAGTCAAATTCGTCGATTATCATAATGATACTCGTAGAATACATAGATATACGATGAAAAAGACTTGGACAAAACATCCCAGGTCGGCTGGTCACTCAATGCTATAGCGAGGAGTCATACTCGACGAATTCGTGAAGTATCACTTGAAATACTCGACAAATTCGTCGAGTATTGGTCAATAGACTCAACGCTCTCAACGCCATAGGCGGCATTTGTCAAATATCGTCGAGTCAACTCAACGCTTTTGATATTAGACTTGTAAAAATCTACAGAAGTAGCGTCGACTGGACTCGACGGATTCGCCGTGTATCACTTAGCATATTCAACAAATTCGGCGAGTATCGTAAGATACATTCGACGAATTCGATGAGTATGTACAATGATACTCGGTGAATTTTACTTGATAAATTTTTCACTGGTCCAAATACTTTACCCTAAGTATATATGACGAATTCGACGGGTGTTGGTAAGTATAATTGACGAATTTGGTGTGTATCAACGACGATACTCGATGAATTCGACGTGTATGCTTAACCATACTCGCCGAATTTTACTTAGGAAAATTCTACGTTTCTGACTCCTGGTCTTTGGCCTTCCATGATCATTCTCCAATACTTGGGATAGAAGTACACCCCAATACAGATATTACACGTGAGTCAACATATTGGCCTACACAATGAGTGATTACATTGTGCAGTCCTGTGTTTACCGACTCACTGTAACCTGACATTGGTGTGTACTTGGCATTGTAAACCTGCAAGTACATAACTAAAAAGCAATATCAAATACAGCCTCAATTCATCTTTGCTTGACTTGTCCCTTCTTCAAATCAGGGTTATTGTGGATACAATACCCAATAGGTCCTTCTCATACTGCTACTGTTGGAAGGGGAAGCTTATACTTTGTCACATTTATTGAAGATTTCTCTAGATGCACTTGGTTGTATCTCATGCAGGATCATTTTGAGCTATTCTCTATGTTCACTTCTTTTTATAATGAGATCTTAACACAATTTCGTGTGCCCATTGAGGTTATTTGTACTGATAATGCCAAGGAATATATCAACCATCAATTCTCTGATTTTTGTGCGAGCCATGGCTTGATTCATCAAACTACTTGTCCCTATACCTCTCAGCAGATTGGCATTGTTGAACGCAATAATCGCCATCTCTTGGATGTTGCTCGCAACCTTTGCATACAAATGAAGGTTCATCGGTCTTATTGGGGTCATGTTGTTCTCCTCTCTTGCTTTCTCATCAACCGTATTCTCTCGTACATTCTTCAGGGCAAGAATCCGTTTTCTATTTTATATCCTGAGGCCGAGCCGTTTCCTTTACCTTTGAAAATTTTTGGATGTACGGTGTTTGTTCATGTACCTTCTCCTAGTCATGACAAACTTTCTCCTCGATCTGTTAAGTGTATCTTCCTTGGTTATTGTCTGACGCAGAAGGGCTATCGTTGTTTTGATCCTCTTCTACGCAAATAATATGTTTTAGCTGATGTTACATTTTTTTAAGATATACCATATTTCTCGCTTACTTCTCTTTCCTGCCCTCTAATACTTCTTCTTCCCTGCTAATTTTCTCGACACCTCCGCTAGAGCCAGTTCTTTCCACCTCTTCCCCTGTTGTGTCATCTCTTTCTTTTGAGCCTGATGTGTTGTCCTTAGAGCCTTTTGTTCCTGTTCAAGGGCCTCTTATTTCTTTTGATAGTACATTGCCTCCTCTGGTCCATAGTGACCTTGATCTTCCCATTTCCCCGTGGAAGGGTGTTCGATAATGTACTAGGTATCCTTTTGATGTTGTTGTCTCATATGTTCAGCTTTCCCTGAATGGCAAGCGGTTTACTCTTGCTATCTCTTCTACTATCATCCCAGCGACGTATCAAGAGGCCCTTGCTAGTCCTCAGTGGAGAGCTGGTATATATGAAGAAATGAACCCGTTGACTGCGAGAGGGACTTGGACTCTTGTCCCCCCACCTTTGGGTATTAATGTGGTTGGTTGTAGGTGGGTCTTTGTGATTAAATATCTTCTCAATGGCTCACTTGATCGCTATAAGGCAAGGCATGTTGCCAAAGGGTTTACTCAGACATGTGGGGAGGAATTCTTTGATACCTTTTCTCCTATTGCCCGCATCAGTATTATACATGTTCTCTTCTCTGTTGCTATTAATCGAGACTGGGAGATGTCTCAATTAGATGTGAAGAATGCCTTCCTCTATGGCGATTTACATGAGGAAGTTTACATGTAGAACCCTCTAGGGTATGTTGCTCATAGGGAGTCTCAGGTATGCAAACTTTGGAAGGTGATTTATGGCTTAAAGAAGAGTCTACGAGCTTGGTTTGACAAGTTTAGTCAAGTTGTTTCTCATATTGGATACAATCGAAGCTCTGCTGATCATTCTCTGCTTATACGCAAGACTACTAAAGGCCTAGTGGTTCTTGTTGTCTATGTTGATGATATTCTTCTTACTGGGGATAATAAAGATGGCATTGATCTAGCCAAAAAACATCTTCGGCAATATTTTGTTACTAAGGATATGGGAACTTTGAAGTACTTTCTGGGAATTGAGATTTCACAAAAGAGGAACTCGGTGGTTCTTTCAAAATGAAAGTATGTGCTAGATCTCTTAAAAGAATCTGTTCTTCTTGCCACGAAACCTACTCTCTGCCTGATGGGGGTTGGGGATGATAAAGGGTGGACTGACGATTCTCTTCTTCTTCCATATTTCACTATATACATGCGACTTGTAAGAAAACTCATATATCTAACTGTTACTAGACCAGATATCTATTATGCAATTTGGAAGGTCAGTCAATTTAAGCAGAATCCTAGAGAGTGTCATCTTTGGTCTGCCATGAAGATTTTAGAGTATGTGAAAGGGTCTCCACGAAAGGGCTTGTAGTTTTAGAAGAATGGTCACCTGAAGATTGAAGCATATACTGATTCCAGTTATGCTGATAATAAGGAAGATAAAAAGACTACATAAGTTTTTTGCACTTTTGTAGGAGGAAATCTTGTTAGCTGGAAAAGCAAGAAGCAGGTAGTGATTTCAAGGTTAAGTGTAGAAGCAGATTATAGGAGCATGGCCTTAACTACCTGTGAGTTAAAATGGCTACGGGCACTTATGCTTGACTTGGGAGAAGTCCACGACCATCCTCTTCCTATGTTCTGTGATAATAATGCCGCCATTAACATATCCAAGAGTCCTGTCTTTCATGATAGGACAAAGCACATTGAGGTGGATTTTCAATTCATTAGAGAAGAGATATTGAAGAATCAGATCTGTACTCCCTTCGTCACTTCTGATAAAGAACTAGCAGACTTCTTCACAAAACCTGTTTCCGCTTTAGATGTTTGTAGCGAGCTGGGCATGGTTGACATATACGCTCTAACTTGAGGGGGAGTGTTAGAAATTTGCAGTTTGACACTCTAGTCAGGCGATTAGTAGTTCAGGCGGTCTGGAGGTTAGTCCTGGAAATTAGTCCAGGCGGTCTGGTTGTCTGGCAGGTGGGTGCAGCGGTCCGGTAGTGATCCTCTGATTACGGTCTGGTGATTAGTCACAACTACGGCCTGGTGGCAACCCACAGTTGTGGTATGGCGGCTTGCCTCAATAGCGGTCTGATGGTTAGCTGCAACTACGGTCTGGTGGCAACCCGTATTTACGGACAGGTAGCAACCTGCAACAACAGTCTAATGATTAGTCGCAACTACGACCTGGTAGCAACCCGCAGTTGCGGTCTGACGGTTTGCCCACCGGTCTTCCCTAGCGGACTAGCAGTTTCCCTTGGTGTTGTTGGGTGGTTTGTTATTCTTTTGTATAGTGTGCGATTTTACATTGTCAAACCACATAAGCTGGGCAAATTGTATTTAGTCGCACATCATTTGTTATATTCTCTCTTCTCCCCCAGTTTCTATAAATAAGGGGCTATAATTATGTAATTATTATCTTTTTGGAGTAATAAAGTTTGCGGTTTATTTAGTTCTTTGTCCATTTTTCACACAGGGGTCTGAATACACAGTTACGATAAAGTTCCAAAGTTTAACAATTTTCTAAATAAATTGACCATAATTGAATTTTTCCTTAATTATTAGTCACTAGTGAATTTAAACATGAAGTAATACTTCCAAGGGTCCAAACAGTACCAATTAATTTCCATAAGGTTACAATGATAAATGAAAGGTCTGGACCAAATTTCATATCATTCCAATATTATTTGATATTTAATTTCTAATTACAGAAATCTATTTCACTGGGCCATATTATACATGAAGTACTATAAATATTCATCAAATAATTCCAAAAACATTACTGGAGGTTACAAATGGTGAATAATTTTTTATTCCACAAATGCAAAATTTTATAACTCAATTTGAGCACATTTATTTCAATAATATGGAAGGGGCAAAAAGGGCAATTATAACTGCAACCCTAAGATTCTGACTTCCAAAAAATCCAATTAATTTATCAAGTGTGTTTCATACAATATAATTGTTGTTGGCATGATTTCATAATTTTTGCAACTATTTTAGTCACCATAATATCTTTAATACACATGCATAACAAAATATTAATTAATTCATGTGCAAAGCAAATCAACTCTAAATGTTCCAAAACTTCATGAGCAGGTGTACTTTCACTAAATAAGTAGATGTATAAAATTTCACTGTATTTGACCAAGCAAATCTAGCTAAATTCACAAGATACACCATTTGGCTAAATGCACAACATATATCATAAGCCATAGCTTCATGCATTGGAATACACTCACATGTAGAGCTCCAAATGACTTGAATTTTTTTACCAGGGCTTTATATTGCTCTATTGAGACGTTCACCAAAATTTGGGATCAATGCAATTATTTTTCACCAAATTATTTCACTTTTATGACAAATCACATTTTAGTTAAAACTACAGGAAAATATTGTCCAAAATTCCTATTTTTGTACTGTACCTATATCCATGGTATATTCTTACATGACCCAAATTTAAGGCCCGTAACTTTAACCATTTAAAAGTTATTCAAGAAATATGGGTTGTCCCCTCCTAAGGACCAGTCCCACTAAAACTGCCCTACAGGGAGCTACATTACTTCAAATGGGCTGATTCATGTCTCTGATTAAAGTTAAGACATGTATATAACTTTCGTGTTTTGCGTATTTCATAAATCTTCCTTTAAGGGGCATTAATTTTTGTTTGAAAATTCTGTCCTAAGTGTCACAGGTTTAATGAAGAGTACAATTAAATAATATTAATACTTTCAAATCAAGGGCCCTGATTTCATCTTCCTCCTTAAGCCGATGGCCATGATAGACCCGACCTATAGGTTTTCCAAGTCCATTTTTTGTCAATCCGGCCACCTCCCCAGCCGGCCACCGCCACCCCACCTTTGTTGAGGTGGTGGCTATCAATGGGTGATGCGCTATCGATACATTTACCGATAACGGTCAAGTAAAAAAGATGAGGAGTTACTTCCCCAGATATCGATCTCACGCGGAGTGCAAGTAGGGAGCATGGACTTTGCTTTTGGAAAATAGAATGCAAGTGCAACTATGAAAAAGGAGGGTTTGGTTTTGGGTTCCTATGCTAAGCTTTATTAAACTAGTGCGGGTCACCTTCACCGCGTCGTACGGGTGGATTACTCCAACGAGTAATAGCATAGATGAACGAACAAACGAGGGTCAAAAACACCCCTTCGTAGCGCGAACTTCTAGCAATCGCTAGAACGGCTCAAACACAACCAAAGATTAAAGCCTCATTAACAAACTGAGATGAAACTCAAGCAAAAAAAATGTTATCAAGTTATAAGTGTACTAGCACAGGTTCAGAAAATGGCAAGTTTAGTAAAAGTGAAGAAATACAACTGAGCGCACGAAATCTCTCCAAGATTCTCGGCCGGAAGCGAAGGTTGTCAATCCTCATCCTAGCTCGGTCTTCGGAAGGCGTCTGGGATCCAGAAGGGTTGTCACTTACTTCTTCTAACCCGTTCTCTTCATGGTCGCTAAGTCGGATATGAACGGAGAACTTCACAAGTGCAGCAACAAGTAGCTCGGATTGTAGCTTGGAGGTCGGAGAAGATGAAGATGGTCGGAGATAGAACTTTTGCAAGCTTTTAGAGGAGAAATTGTGGTCCGGAGGAGCTTCCCACAGAGGAGAGAGAATAATGGATGGAGGGACGAGTTCCCGCTCAAAGGGGATGAAAAGGCGGGGGAAAATAGAGATGTCTCAGTCCAGAAGAAATTTGCGGCTTAAATAGTAAAAGTCAAAAAAAAATGGTCATGCACGGTATGGCGCACGACCGTGCGTGAACCGTGCGATATTAATATCCAAAAAATGCCTGAGAAAGAAGAAGCGTTGACCCATGGTTTTACTCACGCATGGGCGATTCCGCCCGTGCGCTAAGGAAATCGCACAGGTAACGACAGAAAGCACAAAACGTAGGCAACAACGTGGAATCGTGCGTTTAACTCGCGCATGGGCGCTTCCACCAGTGTGTGAAGGAAAACACACAATTAACAATAGAACGGCCTAAAATCAAAAGCTACAGGAAAACCGTATGTTTACTTCGCGCACGGTCCCGAAGAAACCGTGCATGAAGGAATTGCACGGGCCAGTCAACCCTTCCAGAATAACTTGTAGAAAATGCACAACCAAAAGTAACCATGCGCTAAGAAAACGCACGACCATGCATTTTCCTCAAATCAGAACTATGAAAAGAGGAAAACTGACCACCTGCAAGCAACAATCAACACAGCAAAGGAGGACCCTCCAACAACACAGAAAAGTAATTAAAGCAGCAGAAAGAAGCACGGGGAGCACCAAGTGCTTACCCCCATCAACCGAATGTGCAATTGCACACCCACGGGCCCAAAATAGTGCACATTGAGGTCAAAGACCGAACGATGCAAATATAACCAATATCCAGTTAAAATGCAGTGCACACATGAGAAAACAAGCCCAGATGAGCCCGAAAAACCCTATATAAATTGGACTCATCACTGGGCGGCGGCTCAACCACTGGATTGGCGGTTTCCGGCAAACCCGACAGGAAGAAAAAATGGTGATTATGGGAGATTTTGAGAATGGAAACCTTCCCATTAGACTCGGATCTGATTCCTATCGATCTAATATACTAACACAAGGGGAGAGGAGGATAAACAAGCCAGATTTTGTGCTTAGAGGCGACTAGTATGACGGGTGGCCATGATGGCAATGGTTTCCAGTGATCCACTTCTCAATTTTGATTTTACACCAAATGTAGTTATCCAAGACTTGATTTTTATTGCTTGAGGGCTTCTAGAGGTGATGAAAGGACTGGATTGAGTTAAGGAGTGGTGTTTAAATATTTGTCATGGAAGGGGGTGGTTGGCCATGGCAATTAATGGCCCACCTTGATGGTGGCAAACTAGAATTGACGAGATTCTCATCCCAAGAATTAGGGGAGATGAATAGTGGGCTTAAGGAAGAGAAAGGGTGTTCCCCATGTCCTCCCTCAATGAATTTCCATCATTACACCATTAATAAATGAGAATTTCTTTATTTCTCTTCAATAATTAATCCAATTATTTCCCTAATCAACATAATTAAATTAATAAGCTTAGTTGGTTGTAGGATGGGCCTTGGTCCAAGCCTTAGCCCATAAGAAATGAGTTGAGCTTTAATTTCTCTCATTTAGGCTCCACTTTGACCATGGTTGACTTGGGGTGTTGACATGGTAAACAAATGGGTTGACTAGTCCCATGGGTTAATCTTGAGTCCTATGATACCTCCTTGTGCTGGTTGGGCCAAGGTGGGACCCCAATTGGCCAAATTGTCCAAAAGGTGTAGGTTTGACCAAAATTGGCCTAGATTGGACTTCGGTCAAATTGAAGAAATTAACACCCTCATGATGGGGCTATTGGGTCCACTAGATCCCTAATGATATTAAAAGGCTAGGGGTGAGGTCAATTTGACCATAAGAAGTCTAATCGAGCCAATTCGGGTTGAGTTGACCAATGTTGAGCTAGGGTACACTTTGGTCAATTTGGCCAACTTCGTTGAGCTAGCCATGAGTCCATTGGTCAATTGCCTCCCTTTTAGGGTTAGGGATGTGTTAGGGATCTTACTTTGAGGTGGTGAGCTCATTTGGGTATAAATCAGCGTAGGTTGACTTGTGCACATTGGGGGTGCACATAACAATTTTTCTTAGCTCAAGGAGTTCTAGGGTCGTCTCCTTGCCCTAACTCGCTACTAAAACCCTAACACCAACAATGGGGACTAGAAGGGCTAGGTATATTACAAATCTCAATAAACAAAAAAATAATTTCGTCCCCGAAATTCAAGTTCGGGTCTACGGGGTTTTACGCATTATGATCATAGTAACATTTCAAGGGTGTTTAGGTTGTACCTGAGGCAAAGAGCTCCGGGTAGCGTTGTTGCATAAGTTCCATGGGCTCCCAAGTGTGCTACTCTTGCCCATGATTGGACCGCAACAACTTGACTAAAGGGACGCTCTTCTTCCGCAAAACTCAGACCGTTGTATCGTCGATATGAATCGGCTCCAAATGAACTGACCGATCAGATGCTATCTGCACCGAGGCAAAAGTGATCTGCTACTTCGACCGAAGTAATGCCCTTGGAAGTGAGGAAATGTGAAAGACGTCGTTCAGGTTTGCCAACTTTAGCGGTAACTTTAGCATGTACACCATAAATCTAGGATGATATAAGGCCCCATAAATCTAGGGTTGAGCTTCTTGTGCCTATATACCCACGAAACACCATGCACCGAAAGTATCTTCAATAACACCTTATCCCCCACTTGGAACTCAACCTTACGATTCCTTGCATCGTAATACTTCGCCTGTCCACTATAAGCCTCCAACATCCTGTCTCTGATCAGCAGAATGTGTGTGTCTGTGTCCTTGATGTAATCTGATCCAAGAGCCTTCGGGTCCTCATAGTGGACAAAAGAAAGCGGTGTACGACAATTCCTCCCATACTGAAAGTATTTAAGTTCAGGGGTAGTAAAATCACCTAAGGGGGGGGGGGGTGAATAGGTTTTTAGGTCTATTCGATTTCTTTTAACCTTTAGCTGTTTTAGGGTATGTTGTGATTAGATTAGTTTTGCTTTCTGGTGTATGCTATATTCGCAAAGAGAATAAAACAAAACTAGCAATCCAACGAGGCAAGTATACTTATCGAATTGTAGCAAGGGGACACAAGAGTTGAATTAAAATCCGGGAACTGTTGAGCAATCTTACTCACACGAAGACTATTATCTTATCGAAGGATTGTTTAAGGTTTGGTTAACTAAATTAAAAGGGAACACTACTTATATAAAGAAAAGCACTTGCACTTAATCAGAGAGACCACAACTAGCGATTTAAAACAAGGGGTTGAAACGATGATAAAGAAAAGCATTCGATTGAGAATCACCTCAGCAAAAGTTGATTAAAAATGCGATAATAAACTCTAACTTAATAAGGCAAAGGACCTTGACTATGGAGGTTCCCAAAGCATGAACATGCTTCTTTTGAAGTCGTACCCACCTGAGTTTAGGAAGGTCCGACCGAACTCTCGTCCAAATTAGAGGCCTAAAGCTCGCTTTACGCTGTGAACCCCACGATTAGATTTCACTCTAATCCGGGAGATTTAACGTCTTTCTCTCTCGAGGGGTGCATGCAACTCTATTTACTCTTGAGTGTTCACTCCAAACTACGAGCCTCGTGGCTAGCTAAGAGTGGAAACAAAAATGAAAAATATACATCGATGATATATCTCCAAACACGATTAATCAAGAGTAATTCAAGGTCTAAACCTTACAAAGAAAAAGCAAACTATCGCATCATAACTTAATCAACTCGAACCTTGGATCATCATGATCGAGTACAATGAGGATTATTTACGCATGGTGAAGTGGAGGAGGAGAGATGAGTAGGAGTGAATGGAAATAAAAAAAAGAGATAAGAAATATAAACAAGCTTTATATTAAATTCAAAAAGAGAGCTACACATGGAATACAAAAATATTACATTGCAGGAAAATGAAAAACTTGCTAGCACTAAATGTTAAACTAAAACTAAACTATCACAGAAAACTGAAATAAAAATAGGAAAACTAAAATAAAAATAGGAGTGAGGAAGAACACTAAGGGAGAAACGAAAATGGCAGCACATCCCCTCTCCCAAAATTCTATATTTTTTTTATCAAGGGCGGGGTTGTATTTATAGATTTTCAAGGAGAAGGAAATGCCATAAGCCATACAAAGGAGTAGACCTTGGTACGTGTTCTTGCGAGAAATGATGATTGCTTTGATACGGGTGACGTGCATTAATGGCGGCGGCAGGCTTTTGTTAAAAAGTTGGACTTGTCCTCTGGCAGCAAGTAAGTCGACGAAATGAGAGAGAGCTCGACGAAATCAAAAGATAAGGAGGGAGAGCTCGACGAAATGATCAAAGAGAAGGTGGAGGGGAGGTCGACGAACATCGAACGCTGAAAATGAGATCGACGAAATGGCAGAAAGAGCCGTTCGTCGAATGCAGAAAATTAGTTCGACGAATGTCGAACTGAGTAGGGGAAAAGCTTGACGAAAAGGCTGAGCTCGACAAACAGGCTGAGCCCAACAAACTCTGGCGAAGAGAACCGTTCGTCGAGCGTAGAAAATGAAGTCGACGAACTTTGAGGAGAGAAGGTGAGGTCGACGAAATTTGATAAGGACGTTCGTCGATCGCAGAACTGAAGACTGATCTCGACGAAATGAGCTCGACGAACTGGCTGAGGTCGACAAATTTTTGACTGAAGGCTAGTTTGATGAAATGAGCTCGACAAACTAGCTGAGGTCAACGAATTCTGGACTGAAGGCGAGTTGGACGAACTGAGCTCGACGAAAAGCTGAGGTCGATGAAATTTGCGGAGCTTGACGAATGCTGAGCTCGATGAACTGGGGATGAAGGCAAAGCTTGACGAATGATGAGGATGTTCATCGACCGCAGAACTGAAGGTTGAGCTCGATGAACTAGCTGAGCTCGACAAAATGAGATCGATGAATTGGCTGAGGTCGACGAATTTGCTGAGGTCAACGAATTTTGCTAAGTTCGACGAATTTTCTTGAGTTCGACGAATTTGCTGAAAACCTGCAAAAAAAGAAGAAAACATTAGTGGTATTAAAATATATACAAAATGAGGTCAAAATAAAACTTAAAAACATGATTACTTTAATAAAAACTTTAATTTTCCTAGTAGTTTAAACTACAAAATGCATTATCAAACTCTTTCAAGCTTTAGCTTTGTTTGTCCTCAAGAAAAAAAATATAAAAACTAGTTAACATAAAAGTGACTAATCAGGAAAATTCTAATTATTCTAACACAAGTACAATGCGAAATTCTAATTAGGGAGAAGGTGAAACGTCAACCTAAAATATTTAATTAAACATGGTTTGACAATTTAAAAACATTACTAATGAAAATAAAACATAAAAAATTTTAGCAAAATTCTTTAAATAAATTTTAGCAAAGCAACAAAATGAAAAAAACGCATTGAGTTATTACTAAATCCAAGGGACATATTATAACTATATCAATCAAATAACAAAAATCTGAATTTAAATCCAAAACTTTACTATTTTACTTTTCTTCTTTATTTAGCTAATAAATAAAGTTCAAAAGCATGAATCAAAAGGACTTATTATGACTGAAACGTTTAGTTTAGGCATATAATTTGGAATGGAATTCAAAGATAAAAACGAAGGCTTTAAATCACACTAAACCAAAATCAAGAGTTTCAAAAAATTTCATCATAAATAAAATATTTTACTTTCTTTTTCATTCTCTTTTCTCTTTTTTTTTCTTTCTTTCTTCTTTTCAAAACAGAGACCATAAATATTTTGTCTTTTCACTTTGAAATTGGCCAAACAAAAGTAAACACTTCTTTTGAGCATATATTTTTCAAAAAGTTCTCAGAACATATCACAAAAAACAACCCTATCAAAATCATGAAAATTTTTAATGAAACTCAAAAGGTTAGTGTGATTAGATAGGCTAGAACATTTTAGCTTCGGTGAAAAATGAAATGGTAAGTGGCGTTATCAAATGGCATAGGAAAACAGCTCAAAAGCGGCTAACTAGGGGAATAATTTTTGGGTTGATGAGAAGGCTCAAACTAAAACAAATACGGCTTAAATCATTTTCATGCTTCTAAATTTATCTAAAGCATTAGCTTTGAAAAATTTCAAAAAAACAAGGTCTAGATAATAAAAGAAGACTATTGAAATTATCTTGAAAATAGAAATAATATGCGCCTTGGATCGTTCACATCTATTACGCTAATCAAAAGTTGACATTACAAAAATTATCCAAAAATTAAAATGAGAATAGTGGATGAAATATTTTTATGAAAGTAAAGAAAATAAAGAACGAAAAACCAAAATAGAAATGTGAGTTTTATAAAAACGCTTCACATTAACATGTTACTGCGAATTAGAAACACAGCATGACCAACATTTTACTTGGGAAACATAATTAAAAAGAACGATTAGAAAGATTATAATTAGCTATGTTTTTATATGGAATTTTGAGAAAAACAAAACGAAAGAAAGGGGTACTATTGAAATACCAAAATTTGTTTAAACTAAATAAATAACATATAATTTTTTTGATTTGAAAATATTCTCTTTTTTGGATTTTAAAGATATTATCTTTTTTTATTATTTTTAAAGATTTTTTCTTCTTTTTTTGGATTTGAATTTTTCTTCAAGAAGAAAAAGGAGAAAACACTAAAAAATTTTATTTAGATTTTTTTTTAGAGAAACAAAATGGAGAAAAGAGAAGGAGGAAATCCTCCCCCAAGCTTAAAATGGACATTGTTCTCAACGGAGAAAAGAGGGGAAGGAGAGAAAAAAAATAAAAACATAAATAAAAAAGTACAGAATTGAAAACAGGCACTTCCCCGGATTTACGAGTCGTGGAAGGTTGATTGATGCCGCTCCCCCATTCTTGTGCTTTAGATCTTCATAAAATGTCTTCATTGGACTTTGTGATGGATTCAACAGCGTGATCGCTGGAGCAGGCGATCGCAGAAGCTTCAGCTTGTCGGAGCCATCCGGGGAAAAAAAGTGTAAAATAAAGAAAATAAAAAAATAACTTGGGTTGCCTCCCAAGAGCGCCCTTTGTTTAAAACGTCGTTTGAGCTCGACGCAGTAAAATAATATTGTTCAAAAATAATAGAGTCCAATAAATATAATAACCAAAATAATATTCAAAGTTTTTAACAAAAATAAAGTCTTAAGCTAGTTAAAGTTCATACAGAATAAAATTTACATTGTTCGGGCTGACATCATCAACACAGAAAAGATTAAGATGCTGCCCATTCACTTTGAAATCGCCCTTATCAGGGTATGAAATTAAAACAGTGTCATACGAAAAAACTTCTTTAATAGTAAATTGCCTAGACCAATGCGACTTTAACTTGCCCGAAAATAAATGTAATCACGAATTATAAAAAAGAACTTGGTCGTCCGGCTTGAAGGTTTTTGGGTGCCTTAAGTGTTTGTCGGGAAAACATTTCATCTGCTCTTTATAAAAAATTTTATTTTTGTAGCGCAAGAGGGCCACTCATCGAGTTCGTTAAGTTGAAATTTTTTAAGGTCGTAGACAGATTGGGGATCGAAATTTAAAAACCTTAAGGCCCAAAAAGCACGGTGTTCTAACTCTACGGGTAAATGGCACGATTTTCATTAAACCAACCGATACGGTGTACGTCCGATGGCAGTTTTGTATGCTGTTGGGTAGGCACATAGAGCATTGTCTAATTTGGTTGACCAATATTTTCTAGAGGTGGAAATAGTCTTTTCTAAAAAAAATTTATCTCTCTGTTCACTACTTCGACTTGTCCATTAGTTTGGGGGTAGTAGGCAGTTGAAAGCTTATGTGTAACACCGTATTTAATAAGAATTTTTGAAAACTGCGCGTTACAATAGTGTAAACCCCTATCGTTAACGATGGATCGCGGCGTAACGAATCGAGAAAATAATTTTTTCAAAAATTTAATTACGACTCGAGCATCGTTAGTAGGATGAGCTTGGGCTTCAACTTATCGTGAAACATAGTCGACGGTAACTAAAATGTATTTGTTCCCGAAGTTAGAAGGAAGAGGGCCAACAAAATCAATTCCCCAGAGGTCGAAAACTTCGCAGTCATGGAAATAATTTTGCGGCATTTCATTTTTATTGGAAATATTTCCCGACCGTTGGCAACTATCACACCTACTCACAAAGGCTTGCGCGTCTTTAAATAGACTAGGCCGATAAAAACCCGCGCAAAGCACTTTGTGGGTGATGCAAGCAGCTTGATAGTGACCACTAGTCTGTCCTTCATGAAAATGTTTTAAAATATCTAATCCTTCTTCAAGAGAGACACATCTCCTTATCACTTGGTCCGCACAAACTCGGAAAAGTGTCCGGTCCTCCCAAAAATAGTTCTTCAACTTAGAAAAAAATTTCTTCTTTTGTTGAGAGGAGAACTCTTTTGGGAGCACACGAACCAGTAAATAGGTTGCTATGTGTGCAAACCAAGGAGAAGGGGATGTGTTAATTAAGAGCAACTTCTCATCGGGGAAGAAATCATTAAAAGATTTTTCATCTAATTTTTCTATATAAGGATTATCTAATCGTTGGAGATGGTCGGCTTCTTGCAGAGATTCAATTGGAAGAGTAGAGGAATAATAAAAATCAGAAAATTTATTTTAACTTTCAAAAAGGCAGTAGGAAGATTCATCACTTAAGGTATCAAAGAAGAAACATGAGTTGTCATTCTCTAGGGTGTTCTTCATCGAACGGGTGATAGAGAAATTTACTTCATCGTCGCCTACTCGTAGGAAGAGCTTACCATTACTTACGTCAATGATAGCTCGGGAGGTGTCAAGGAAGGGCCGGCCAAGGATCAAGGGAACCTCGACCTCTTCTTCAATGTCCAAAATGATGAAATCCACCGGGAAGATGAATTTGTCGACTTTAACTAAGACATCCTTTACGATTCCTAACGGGTACTTAACGGATCTATCAGCGAGCTGGATACTCATATTTGTGGGGTTGAGGCTTCCAATTACTAACTTCTTGAATAACGAGAGGGGCATCAGGTTGATACTCGCACCTACGTTTGCCAATGCATGCTTAATAAAAAGATCACCAAAGACACACATAATTGAAAAACTACCCGGATCACTGATCTTCCTTGGAAACCGTTTGTCAAGACCGCAGAGCACTCGATATTTAGAGTGACATGCGATAAGTTTTCTAACTTATTCTTATTAGTTAGGAGGTCCTTAAGATACTTAGCATACTTTAGCATCTTGGAGATTTCTTCGTGGAAAGACAGATTTACGTGGATTTGCTTAAATATTTCTAGGAAGCAGGAGTATTGATCATCCTGATGTTACTTATTAAGTTCGGAAGGGTATGGTTGAGTTGGATCATTTTTAAAGATGGGTAGTGGAGTGATATCTTTTTCTAAAGCAGAGAGTGGAGTGATAACTTCTTTTTCAATAGATGGTGGAATATTCAAAACGGGGGCGCAGCTTGCCTCAGGCTACTCGCTAACCATACCAGAAACTTGCTTCCCACTCCGAAGAGTTATTACTTTCTCTTGCTCTCTTGGGTTGTGCTCGATATTTGCAGGAAGATACCCGGCTGGACGCTCAAGAATAATTTTTGTGAATTATCCCACACCAATTTCTAAACTTTTAACGGTCCCGTCTAGGGTTCTTATAGTAGCATCATTTGTGTTTATATATTTAGAAAGTAACTCCTCCAATCTTAGAGGTTTTGGATAATTTTGAAGAGGTGGAGGTGGAGGTGGTGTTAAAAAATCATTTTGTGGTGGTGGGTGCATTGCGTTCGAGGGATTACTCCACGAAAAGTTCGGGTGGTTTTGTGAAGCGGGATTATAACTATTCGGAAAAGCGAAACCCAGAGCAGGAAAATTAGTTGCAGAAAAATTATGAAAAGCATTTCTAAGCATATTATTAACATAATCCAATTGTTTGGGAGCAAGAGTTGCAGATTCCCATACCTAAGGGGCGGAGGAAGCAGTCATATCCGTTATCTTTTTACTTAATACTGCCACTTGCAGAGCTAGCTGGGAGACATTATCTACTTCAAAGATACCTGCAGGTTTGTTTGGGCAGGATTTAGGCACATTCCACTGATATGTGTTCATATCCATGTCCTCGAAAAGTTCAAGAGCTGCTTCCGGAGTTTTGTGGTTTAAGGTACCACCGGAAGCTGCATCTATCATTTGCTTTATGCTTTGATTTAGCCCGTTATAAAACATCTGCACCTGCAACCATACAGGAAGCGCGTGATGGGGGCATCGCCTTAAGAGTTCTTTAAATCTTTACCAGGTTTCAAACAAGGCTTCAGAGTCTATTTGTCCAAAGGCAGAAATATCGTTCCTAAGTTTTGCGGTTTTAGCTGGCAGAAAATACTTCGCCATAAATTTTTCAGTTAGTTGATCCAAGGTGGTGATGATATTTTTTGGTAGAGTGTTCAGCCATTGCTTAGCCTTAGTTCTAAGAGAGAAAGGAAAGATTCTTAGCCTAATAACATCATTTGTAACACCATTGATTTTGATGATGTCATAAATATCAAGACAACTAGCTATATACGCATTCGGATCTTCATCTTGAAGTCCATCATATTGCGCATACTGCTGCACAATTTGAATTATGCTAAGCTTAAGTTCAAAATTATTATTAACTATAGCAGGGCAAACTATGCTTGATTCTGTACCCTCTAGATTTGGCTGTGCATAATAGGAAATTGCTTATGCAGGGCTTCCTCTACGACGGGCTCTTCCATTCTTTTAGTAGATGGTGATTGTTTTCCACTTAAGAAAAGAGATCCAAACTAGCAATCCAATTAGGCAAGTGAAAGTGAAGGGATAGATACTACTCTAGAGGGGGGGTGAATAGAGTTATCAAATTTTGCACAGACAAAACTTAATAGTCTACCCAACTCCCTTGGAGTGAAGTGCGGAATGAAAAGATTATAGATATAAAGTTAACCCTATAGCCTAACACAAGTGATGTGTACAAACTCAAGCTAACTGTAATTACAGTTAAGGCTTGGAAAACCTAATCAGCAACTAGCAACCTAGTTATATCTAATCACAGCCATAATGCAGGAATTAAACAATGGAATCCAGACGACACAAGGAAATTTATAGTGGTTCCCCAAACAACTTGGGTACGTCCACTCTTCTACCCACACGGTAGGAATCCACTCAGGTTTTTGATCAGGTGCCCTGCCACCAACAGGATCTGCTTCAGGTAGATCCAAAAACCCTTTAGACTTTTGATCAGGTGTCTAAAAACCAAGCACAGGTTTTTGATCAGGTGCCCTGCCACCAAGGGATACTTTTGAAGTGAGTAATAACCCTGTACAGGAGGGGGAAGAAGGTTAAGATGTCTTCTCTATTTTACAAAGATTAGAGAAGCACAAAAACTTGCACTGAGCTAGAATGCTCTAAAGAATCAAGGCTCCCCCTGGCTCAAAGATGTCCAGGTGAAGTCTTGCTTCAGTGCAGAAAACTCTTCAGAATGTTCTGAAGGAAAAGCTACAGGAAGAAAGTAAATAATAAAATCAAAGATCTTCAAGCAGCTATCTTCTTCTTCTTCTTCTTCAAAGGAACTCTGAGTTTGAACTTCCTGAAAGCAGGAGAACTCAGGTGAAGAAGAGATGAAGATCTTAACACTTCTCAGTTAGATGGAAATTGCTGAGAGCAGAAAGCTTTTTCTTGATGAAGGCTTGAAGGCTTGAATGAACAACTGGTTAGCTATTAGCTAGCTTGAATCCTTCTTCAAAGGGTCCTTTATATAACATCAGCAAGCAACGGCTCTCTTCAATTTGAATGATTTGTCTTCTTCTGAGTCTTGAGACCTGGGCTGTAAATATCAAGAAGACAAAACCATCTCTGCAGCAAAACATTCTATAAAAGGAGTAAACCTCTTTCTAAGAAGCTGCAGGCTCAAATCAAATAACAGAAGGACTAAATAAAGTCACATCAGAAATAATCTCTTTATAGCAAAAAGAAGACTTTTCAGTCTAACGGCTATAAAGGGCTGACAACAGATAAAGTAATTTATAAAGACAGCTAATAAGACAAACAACTTTATCTTAAAAAGATTTGACTCAGGCAAAAGAGATGGAGCAAATATTGCCTGGTAATTTTATCATACAGCTTAAAACAATATGCCAGAAAATGTATTAATTAATTAAATATAATAAATAAATACAAAATATAAAGGCAGACAGAAAGCGTCGAACGACCCTCGAAGATCGTCGAACGACGCACGGAGATCGTCGAACTATCGGGCAGATAGTCGAACAATCCAGATAGTCGACCTATCGAAGAAGATAGTCAAACTACCCCGGCAGATAGTCGAACTATCAGAGCAGATAGTCGAACTATCAGATAGTCGATCTATCTTGGACAGATAGTCGAACTATCAAGCGCACAGAGATAGTCGACCTATCAAGCAGATAGTTGACCTACCTCAGAAAACAGATAGTCGATCTATCAACAGATAATCGAACTATCAAAACAAACCAGATAGTCGATCTATTCAGCAGATAGTCGAACTATCAGATAGTCGAACTATCAGGACAGATAGTCGAACTAACAAAGACAACAGATAGTCGAACTATCAACAGATAGTCGAACTATCAAGACGAAACAGATAGTCGATCTATCAACAGATAGTCGAACTATCAAAGCGGAACAGATAGTCGACCTATCAACAGATAGTCGAACTATCAGATAGTCGATCTATCAGAACAGATAGTCGAACTATCAACGCAGACAAAGCATCGACCAACTGATAGACGATCGTCGATCAGCCGATAGACGATAGTCGAGCGGCGTTCGACTATAGTCGAACGAAAAAACTACTTAACCAAATTCTCAATCTGGAAAAGTGAGGACTCTACAGCTAGACTTCTAACCATTGACCATAGATATTTCTTGGGTCAAGGGACTAACAAAAGCAAGACTAAACTCAAATCAAACTAGGGTACCAACAATCTCCCCCTATTTGAGTTAAGTCTCTCAACATCTAAAACATAAAGCTAGCTAAAGAGCAATAAAATAATACAGTAAATAGTTAACAATTAACTAGCAGATTATCAAACAGATAAACAAATATAGCACAGCAGTTAATCAAACTATGGATCAACAGAGTCAGGCTTAGATACAGAGGAGCTAGAAACAAAAGAGATCTTCCTTAGAGGATTATCAGATTCTTTCTTTGATAGCTTCAGGTCCTGCGCACCAATGATCTTCAATTCTGCAGCTCTTGGGACTACTGCTTCAGGATGCTTTTCCATATATTTTGATGGATCAAAAATCTCAGGATTAACCTGGAACTTTTCAAACTCTTTCTTTCTGTAAGCAGACATGGTAGTTAGACCAGTCGTATCTTTTCCTTCGGCTCTTGCTTTTCTTATTTGAGCTGCTCCAACTAGTTCTTGGAAACGAGCCATCCTAAAATTAGGATCAAGCTCAGGATTTTCATAAACAGGCTCAGGAGGAGCCGCCTCAGCTATTTTATCTTGAATAACTAGATAAGACATTGGAAGCAAACTTAGCAAAAGGTTCTTGCTAGAATTTTAAAATAAAGTAAACTATTTACCTTTTGAAACAATTTTCTCAGACTGAACTGGTGTTGGAGATGGAATTCTTTTCTTTGGAGAAGGAGGAGGGGAAAAGGTTGGTCTTTGAACCACAGCCTCCTTCACTTGTCTTTGAGAACCAGAAAACGATTTGCCTTGCGAGCTTTGATAACTTTGTCTTGGCTGGGGCTGAAAAGAAGCAGATCTTCCAGAAGAGGCAGCAGGATTAGCTGATAGGTTCCCAGAGGCTCCTGCACCTGGAGGAGGAGGAGGAGGAGCTCTGGGAGTCCATCTTGAATCAGGACTATCATATCTTTTAGATCTTTTCCTTTCTTTCTGCTGATTCTTTGAAAACCACATCCAGTGCTGAAATTCCTTTGACTTAGGGTCAATGCCCTTCAAAATATAATAAGGAATATCATTATCTTTACTGGGAGGAGGAGGAGCAAATGCTTTCCTTTTCTTTGAAGCAGCTTTCTTTTTCCTTGACTTCTCAGATACATCAGAATCCTCTTCATCATCAGAATGAGATGAGGGAGGATTTTCAAACGGATCATAGGCTTCAGAAACAGCCTTTTCTTTAAGCTTCAGATCTGATTTCTCTCTTTCCTCTTCAATGGCATCCAGAGCCAGAAGGGAATCTAAGTCCAACCCTAGTGAATCATCCCAGATGGTTGACTTTTCAACTTGCAGTTCCTTTTCTTTCTCTTCCAACAAAGACTGTACTCTTAAATCCCAGGCAGCTCTTGCTTGAACTTCTTCCACACTCAGAACAGGAGTGTCATCTTTGACTTCATCTTGATTCTCAGATTCATCCTCTCTATCATCTAAAAAAGATTCCAATTCAGGATCTACTTGGATATCAGAAACACTTGGGGCAGCCTCTGAGACAATTTCTATTATCTGAGTAGATAAATCTTCTCTAATAACATCTGTAGAATTATGAATACAGATCTGCTAAATAAACAGAAATCATTCCTTCGAGGAATTCACAAACTAACAAATTAATTGACTCATCAACAAAACGGATGAATGAGTTACCTTCATACTTGACCATCTCCCATGATTCATCTAGATATGAAGTTATAATTCCTTCCAGGAATCTAGCAACCACAGGAGTGGTGAGATCTTCTAGGCAGACTTTTACTGCAATTTCAGATAACATGATTCCATCAGCTATTTCCTTATCAGATAACACTGGAACTATTTCTTTCTCAGCTGGAGCAGACTCTTCTAGAGCTGTCATTACAGTATCTGTTATAGCTGGAAGGGAGGCAGGATGTTCTGAGGCATCTTCATGGAACATCTCCCCCTGCCTGATTTCAGTGGAGACTGAAACCAGGCCCCTTGAGGAAGATGGCTCAGCAGATTTTGAAAGGGATTTGATGGAGGCAGTTAAGATATCAATGGAGGCTGCAAGGGGAGCGATTGCCTCTTCAATCATGGTCTTGATTGACGGGGTAATCAGCTCCACAATGCGGGAGATAAGCTCAGGAGTAATCTCAAAAGATGAAGGATGTGAAGTGGATGGAGCTGCTGCAGATATGGTAGTAGTGCTGGGATGAAGAATGGTGTGGACAGGGGATCGAGCAGGAGATGGAGCTGGAGAGTTAATTGGAGAATTAACTGGGGAATGAATGGGAGACAAAGGAGGAGTAGGAATTCTCTCAGATCCTAACAAATCAAAGCTAGGAGCAGATATCCTAGTCTGATGTGCAGGAAGAGGAGAAGCTGGAGGGGAAAGAGGAACAACCGTAGTTGTTTCTGGAGCAGAAGAGGAAGAAGGTCGTACTTCAGCTGAAGTTGATGGTACTTCAACTGAGGCAGACAGCAAAGCAGAAGAGGAGGAGGGAAGAGCTGAGCCAGCTTCGACATGGTGAGGAGTGACTGATTCAGGCCTGGTGTCCTCAGATGTTGCTGGAGCAACCCCTGTGAGAGCGGGTTTCACAAAAGTTCTCTTCCATTTAGAAAACAGGTTAGGGTCCATCTTCTTGCTTGCGTTGATTGTTGTTGCGGTTGAACTCAGCAGCTGGGGGTACTTTTCCTTTAGGAAGATTCCAATAACCCTTCCTAGGGTAACTTCCTTCTTGCCAGTCTTTTTCCTTATTAAATCAAACATCACTGCTGCCCAATCTATCCTTTTCCGATTAACAATCGCACACATCAGTGCGAATTGCTGCCTTGTTATATTGTCGTGAGCGGAGTGCTTACCGAGGAGCACTTTTCCTACTAGCTCAGCAAGAAACTTGATCTTGAAAGGAAAATTTACTTTGAGCAGCTTCGTGGGAATGCCCTCAGCATGTCCCAGCTCAACTAGCATTCTTCCGAATTCCTGAGCATCTTGCTCATAATCCTCTTCACCATTAACTAATCCAAAAACATCAGACAAAACGGCCGGAGTTAGGATTACCTCTTCTCCGCCGATGGTACCAGTCATCGAATCGTCTGTGGAAGACGACGTGAAAGCCCATTACTTGATTTCTGGGATGTTTATCTTAATCCTTGCAGACATTAACCTCTCGAGTCCTTGATCCCTGCATAGCTGAAGAACTTCTATGATTCCGGCATCGCAGCTACTGAACGCGTCGAAATCCACGCTAAAGCCAGCATCAAACTTCACAACTGCTAGAACTGCTGGAGAGACCGCCATTGATTTGCTGGAGAAAGCTCGAGAAAGCTGGAGAGGACGAAGAAGACGAAACGCCCGAAAATCGCAAGCGGGAAGGCAGAATGCGAAAGGACACGCTCCGTCGACGATAAAACAAAAGATCTTTTAACCTAGGTCGACTATCGGCTTTATATTAGACCGGAAATAGTCGATCTATTAAAAAGATACTTGACCCGATAGTCGAACGGCCGTTCGACGATCGGCTCAGAAGCAGAGTAGTCGAACCATCGTTCGGCTATTTCTGGCTTCACAAGCAACAGGCTTTCGTCATCCAGAGATCGACGATGAGCTCGACTTGTTCGACGATGGTCGAACGCCGGTCGACGATCTTCAGACAGATAAGCTATCATCAACCAGAGGTCGACGATAGACTTGATCCGTTCGACTATCTTCGAACGTCGTTCGACGATATTCACACAAGTTTCAATATAGGCAAATATAGTCACACTTAGTCTCGTCCATTAATCATGCCTAATTGAACTAAAAAGAACAGATGCTTCTGTTCATCTAAAGGCTTGGTGAATATATCACCTCTCTGAAACTCAGTGGATATGAACTCAAGACAGATCTTGTTCTTTTCCACACAATCTCTCAGGAAATGGTGCTGAATCTCAATGTGCTTCGTTCTAGAGTGGTGCACTGGATTTTGTGCAATTGAGATAGCACTGGTACTATCACACATGATCTTGGTGTTCTTGTGTGAGTAACCATAATCCACAAGCTGGTTTTTAATCCACAGGATCTGTGAACAACAACTCGCAGCTGCTATATATTCAGCCTCTGCAGTTGAAGTTGAGACAGAAGCCTGCTTCTTACAGAACCAAGAGACCAATCTCTCTCCCAGGAACTGGCAAGTTCCTGAGGTGCTCTTCCTGTCAACTCTGCAACCAGCATAATCAGAATCAGAATATCCAATTAATTCAAATTCTGACTCAGCTGGGTACCAAAGTCCTAGATCTGGACATCCCTTCAGGTATCTCAGGATTCTCTTTAGAAGAATCAGATGAGATTCCTTGGGGTTGACCTGGAATCTAGCACAAAGGCATGTAGCAAACATTATATCTGGCCTACTTGCAGTTAGATATAATAGGGAACCAACAATGGCCCTATAATTCTTTTGATCAACTGGCTTGCCGTGATCATCAGAATCAATAACTACATTAGTAGCCATGGGTGTAGGCATTGCTGAAGCATCAGCCATCCCAAATTTCTTTACCAATTCCTTGGCATATTTGGATTGGGAGATGAAGATACCATCAGCATCTTGCTTAACTTGGAGACCAAGAAAGTAAGACAGTACACCCATACTACTCATCTCAAACTTAGAGTGCATTAGGTCAGAGAACCTTTTGCAAAGTTTGGGATCAGTGGAGCCAAAAATAATATCATCTACATACACCTGAACTAACAGGATTGTGTCCTTGTGATGCTTGACGAAAAGGGTTCTATCAACTACTCCCCTAGTAAAGTTGTGCTCTAACAGGAAACTAGCTAAGGTCTCATACCAGGCCCTAGGAGCTTGCTTTAGTCCATAAAGAGCTTTCTGCAACTTAAACACATGAGACGGCTGAGTTGAAGAAACAAACCCTGGTGGTTGTTCAACAAACACCTCTTCCTTAAGCTCACCATTTAGGAATGCACTTTTGACATCCATTTGGAACACCTTAAACTTCATGAAGGCTGCATAGGCCAAGAAGATCCTTATTGCTTCTATCCTTGCAACAGGAGCAAAGGTTTGGTCAAGGTCTATACCTTCCTCCTATCTGTAGCCCTGAGCTACAAGCCTAGCTTTATTCCTTACTATAATTCCATTTGCATCTAACTTGTTTCTATACACCCACTTGGTGCCTATGATCAGTTGGCCTTTAGGTCTTGGAACCAAAGTCCAAACTTTACATCTCTCAAACTGATTGAGCTCCTCTTGCATTGCAATGATCCAGTGGGGATCTAGCTCTGCATCTTTAAAGGTGAGGGGCTCAACCTGTGAGAGGAAACAAGCATGCATCACATCCTGTCTTAATTGGTGTCTTGTTTGCACACCAGCTGATATGTCTCCAATCACTTGAGATGTGGGGTGATCTCTAAGTGTGACAATATCAGCAGGTGGGATGTGATCTTCAGCAACAGTTGGGATTAATTCCTCAGGAGGAATTTGATCTACTGTTGGTGGTACAACAACTGCTTCAGCAATGTCTTCATCACTGTCTGATTCAGTGATCTGAAGAGTTGATAGTTGGAGAATTTCTTGAGGGACATCAGGTACCTGCAATGAACTGGAGGAAGGAGAATTTTCTTTCTCCTTGTAAAACATCTGATGCTCATCAAAAGACACATGCACAGATTCTTCAATTTTACAGGTAGACTTGTTATAAACCCTATAAGCTTTGCTTACTTGGGAATATCCAAGCATGATTCCCATTGAAGCTTTTGCTTCAAATTTTCTAATATATTCTTTATTATTATTATGAATATAAACAATACAGCCAAAAACTCTAAAGTAATTAATTTTTGGTTTCTTTCCTTTAAGCAACTCATAAGGAGTTTTACACTTAAGTTTGTGTATCAAACTTCTATTCAAGACATAGTTGGCTATACTAACAACTTCTGCCCAATAGGATAGAGGCATGTTAGCATCTGCCAACAATGTACTAGCAGCTTCAATGAGTGTTCTATTCTTCCTTTCAACTACCCCATTTTGTTGAGGAGTTCTAGGAGCTGAGAAGCTATGTTTGATACCTTCTCTCTCACAGAATTCTTGCATGAGAAGAGAGTCAAACTCAGTACCATGATCACTTCTGATCAAGGCCACATGAGTAGAGTACTCAGTCTGCACACATAATAGAAAGTCTGTAAGGGCTTTGAAGTTATCAGACTTAGCTCTCAAAAAGAAAACCCAACTGAACCTAGAGAAGTCATCTACAATTACTAAAGTGTAATACTTCCCTCCTAAACTCTGTACATTTATTGGGCCAAAAAGGTCCAAATGTAATAAATACAGGATTCTAGGAGAATCACTTTTATTTACAGATTTAAATGAATTCTTGGTTTGCTTGCCAAGCTGACAAGCCTTGCATAGGCTCTCCTTCTTGTTGGGGCAAGGAGGTAAACCTCTAACAAGGTTGTGTTTAGATAACCTAGATACATTTTTAAGGTTTACATGGCTAAGCCTCTTATGCCATAGGGAATTATTATTAAGGGTTACTTCATTAAACAGGCAGATTTCAGAATGAGATGAATTGAAATCTACTAAATAAATATTACCTATTCTAATACCTACTAAAACAACATTATTATTTAAAGTAATATTGCAAGAGAAGTTAGAAAATGAAACCTGGTAGCCAGCATCACATAGCTGGCTGACTGAAATCAGATTATGTTTCAGTCCATTGACATAAGCAACTCTCTTGAAAGTAACTGCTCCAATTGTGATCTTACCATAGCCTTCTGTCTGACCACAGCTGGAGTCTCCAAAGATAACCTTTGGGCCGAGCTTAGCTATGAACTTTGACAGAAGATCTTTATTTCCTGTCATATGCTTAGAGCATCCACTATCCAAATACCACTTGTTTTGAGTGATTGGATAGGCCTTCACCTGCAAGACAATTATTTAGACAGAGTGGACCCAGGTAACCTTGGGTCCCTTATTTTTCACATAAGAAAAACTGGAAATATATGAGAATGCAGGCTGAGGGTGATTACCTAGTGGGTGAGATCTCCTAGGTGGGATTCTCCATGCAGATGATGGGTCAACAAACCTAGGGTTTCTATTCTCATTTAGGTTTCTATGGAATTGATTATGATTTTGAAAATCATGTTGAAATCGTCGATCGACGTTCGACGATGGGCGCTCAGATCGTCGAGCTTAGTTCGACCATGGAGCTTCCGATCGTCGAGCGGCGTTCGACGCTCTTTGCATTTCTTTAAAGAATTTCTTTCTCTTTTCTCTCTTAGCTTTATTTAGGGTTTTATTAACCAGATTTACTTGCTCAGTATTCTTCATTCCACTAGCTGAAATGAAGTTTACTGGAGTTGAAAGGTTATTTTTAAGAAGGACTGGGGGTTCACTGGGAGAAGCTCCTAAGCCTAGTTTATCATTACCTGACCTAGTGTTAGTCATGCTGGTAATTTCTAACAACTTAAGGCTTCTACCATTAAGGGATTCTTCTAATCTCTTAGACTTAGCTAACTCTATTTTAAGAAATTTGATTTCTTCACTACAAGTAGTGAGATCTTCCTTTAACCTAATGTTTTCAGTAGCTATTGATTCTGAGTCAGCTAACCTATTTCTAAGTTCTTTTATTTCCTTTTCTGAGCTAATTAAATCTAGACATAAAGATTTAAATTCTAATTTAAATTCTTCTGATGTAAAATCATAAGAAGAAAGTACCTCATCTTCTGTAGGCATCTCTTCATCAGAATCAGAACTCTCTGCAGCAGAGTGGTTGCTGCAGGCATCTATTGCCATCAGGCAAACTTCTTTTGCCTTCTTCTCTTCCTCATCCTCACTAGAGCTTGATGAGGAGGATTCTTCATCAGAATCACTCCAGGTTTCAGCAATGAAACCTCTCTCCTTCTTCTTGTTTTTGTAGGAGGATGGCTTGGAGTGCTTCCTGTGTTGTTCCTTTTCTTTTCTCTTTTCTTTGTTCTTCTCCTCTAGACACTCTGTCAAGATGTGTCCAGGCTTCCTGCAACCATAACAAATAATTTCTTTAGCAGGAGAGCGATCATACCTTGGTTTGTCTTCATAGCGTGAAGACTTCTTTCTGAACTCCTTTCTCCCCATCTTGAGAAACCTTTTGGCAAACAATGCCATAAGTTCCTCATTAGATTGGCTGCCTTCAGAAACATCTGCAGCCTTAAGAGCTAGAGATTGCTCTTTTCTTGTTGGAGTGGGGGTCTTGGCTTCAGCTTCTGCTTCTCTGGTCTTCAGCACTTGCTCAAAAGACTTGAGCTTGCCGAGGAGAGCTTCAGTTGAGATCTCATTAGTACTTCTGGCTTCCTTGATGGGCCAGATTCTTAGATCTCATGTGCTAGGGAAGCACATAAGAATCTTATCATTGACTTCTGTCAATGATATGTCCTTGTCCAGGGTCCTCAGCTCATTGATGATTGAGCTGAGCCTGGTGTACATAGCTTCAACTGATTCAGCATCAGTTTTCTTGAAGTTCTCATACTGTGAGATCAGGTTGGACCTTCTGTCCTTCCTTTCATCAGCTGAACCAGCTACAATCTGGTTTAGTGTGTCCCACATGGCCTTTGCTGAGGAGCAGTCAGCCACCTTCTGGAACACCTCATCAGACATTGTCTGAGCCAGTATGTTCATTGCCTTGGCATCTGCTATTTTGGCCTTCTTGTATTCATCATTGTAATCTGGAGGAGGCACTGCACTCATATCAGATGATGAGGCAGAAGCAGCAGCAGGTGCTCTTGGGGGACCTGACAAAATAGAAGCAAAGATGCTTTCATCAATAGAGTTCATATATAATTTAATCCTTGCCTTCCAGATGCCAAACTTAGCTAAGTTGCATTCTGGAGGTCTGGTGCTAGAATAATCCTTGGACTGGGCCATGATAGTGAATATCTATAAGCTCTTGGTATCTATCAGGATCTTGTGACTTAGGTGTTAGCCTATACAGTCAGTCAACCTCCCTCTGATACCAATTGAAAGTGAAGGGATAGATACTACTCTAGAGGGGGGGTGAATAGAGTTATCAAATTTTGCACAGACAAAACTTAATAGTCTACCCAACTCCCTTGGAGTGAAGTGCGGAATGAAAAGATTATAGATATAAAGTTAACCCTATAGCCTAACACAAGTGATGTGTACAAACTCAAGCTAACTGTAATTACAGTTAAGGCTTGGAAAACCTAATCAGCAACTAGCAACCTAGTTATATCTAATCACAGCCACAATGCAGGAATTAAACAATGGAATCCAGACGACACAAGAAAATTTATAGTGGTTCCCCAAACAACTTGGGTACGTCCACTCTTCTACCCACACGGTAGGAATCTACTCAGGTTTTTGATCAGGTGCCCTGCCACCAACAGGATCTGCTTCAGGTAGATCCAGAAACCCTTTAGACTTTTGATCAGGTGTCTAAAAACCAAGCACAGGTTTTTGATCAGGTGCCCTGCCACCAAGGGATACTTTTGAAGGGAGTAATAACCCTGTACAGGAGGGGGAAGAAGGTTAAGATGTCTTCTCTATTTTACAAAGATTAGAGAAGCACAAAAACTTGCACTGAGCTAGAATGCTCTAAAGAATCAAGGCTCCCCCTGGCTCAAAGATGTCTAGGTGAAGTCTTGCTTCAGTGCAGAAAACTCTTCAGAAAGTTCTGAAGGAAAAGCTACAGGAAGAAAGTAAATAATAAAATCAAAGATCTTCAAGCAGCTATCTTCTTCTTCTTCTTCTTCAAAGGAACTCTGAGTTTGAACTTCCTGAAAGCAGGAGAACTCAGGTGAAGAAGAGATGAAGATCTTAACACTTCTCAGTTAGATGGAAATTGCTGAGAGCAGAAAGCTTTTTCTTGATGAAGGTTTGAAGGCTTGAATGAACAACTGGTTAGCTATTAGCTAGCTTGAATCCTTCTTCAAAGGGTCCTTTATATAACATCAGCAAGCAACGGCTCTCTTCAATTTGAATAATTTGTCTTCTTCTGAGTCTTGAGACCTGGGCTGTAAATATCAAGAAGACAAAACCATCTCTGCAGCAAAACATTCTATAAAAGGAGTAAACCTCTTTCTAAGAAGCTGCAGGCTCAAATCAAATAACAGAAGGACTAAATAAAGTCACATCAGAAATAATTTCTTTATAGCAAAAAGAAGACTTTTCAGTCTAACGGCTATAAAGGGCTGACAACAGATAAAGTAATTTATAAAGACAGCTAATAAGACAAACAACTTTATCTTAAAAAGATTTGACTCAGGCAAAAGAGATGGAGCAAATATTGCCTGGTAATTTTATCATATAGCTTAAAACAATGTGCCAGAAAATGTATTAATTAATTAAATATAAAAAATAAATACAAAATATAAAGGCAGACAGAAAACGTTGAACGACCCTCGAAGATCGTCGAACGACGCACGGAGATCGTCGAACTATCGGGCAGATAGTCGAACGATCCAGATAGTCGACCTATCGAAGAAGATAGTCGAACTACCCCGGCAGATAGTCGAACTATCAGAGCAGATAGTCGAACTATCAGATAGTCGATCTATCTTGGACAGATAGTCGAACTATCAAGCGCACAGAGATAGTCGACCTATCAAGCAGATAGTCGACCTACCTCAGAAAACAGATAGTCGATCTATCAACAGATAGTCGAACTATCAAAACAAACCAGATAGTCGATCTATTCAGCAGATAGTCGAACTATCAGATAGTCGAACTATCAAGACAGATAGTCGAACTATCAAAGACAACAGATAGTCAAACTATCAACAGATAGTCGAACTATCAAGACGAAACAGATAGTCGATCTATCAACAGATAGTCGAACTATCAAAGCGGAACAGATAGTCGACCTATCAACAGATAGTCGAACTATCAGATAGTCGATCTATCAGAACAGATAGTCGAACTATCAACGCAGACAAAGCGTCGACCAACTGATAGACGATCGTCGATCAGCCGATAGACGATGGTCGAGCGGCGTTCGACTATAGTCGAACGAAAAAACTACTTAACCAAATTCTCAATCTGGAAAAGTGAGGACTCTACAGCTAGACTTCTAACCATTGACCATAGATATTTCTTGGGTCAAGGGACTAACAAAGGCAAGACTAAACTCAAATCAAACTAGGGTACCAACAGCAAGTATACCTATCGAACTGTAGGTAGGGGACACAAGTTTCGTATTGAAATCTGGGAACTATTGAGTAAACTTACTCACATGAAGACTATTATTTTATCGACGAAAATCTTTAGGGTTAAAGAGAAATCTAAACGCACTAAAGGAAGGAAATATTGCATAAAAAGAGAACTAATTGCAGCTAAATAGAAATCATAAAAGAAGTGATTATGATAAAGGGTTGGAACAATGAGATGGAGAGGTCTCGATCAAGAATCACCTCCGTAAGAGTCGATTAAAAACACGATAAATAACCTAAACTTAATAGGGTGAAGGTCCTTGGCCATGGAGGTTCCTAAAGCTTAAACATGCTTCTCTCGAAGTCGTGCCTAACTGAGTTTAGGAAGTTCCGATCGGCTCTCGCCTAAATCGGAGGCCTAAAGCTCGCTTTACGCGGTCAACCCCACTATTGGATTTAACTCCAATACAGGAGATTTGGACGTCTGCCTCTCTTGAGGGGTGCGTATAACTCTCTTTACTCTTAAGTACTCACTTCAAACTATCAGCCTCTCGGCTAGCCAAGAATGAAAGCTAAGATGGAAAATATATATCGATGATATTTCTCCAAGCAAAGGTTAAGCAAGAGTAATCCAAGGTCTAAAACCCTAAAAAGAAAAGGTAAATTCAAAGCATCATAACTTAATCACTCGAACCTCGGATCATCAAGATCGAGTACAAGGAGGATTAGTTAATCATAGCTAAGTGGAGAAGGAGAGATGAGTAGAAATGCATAATAACACAAGGTAATAAAGGGGCACTTATATTAATAATAAAAGAGAGCTACACTTGAAAAAGTAAATTACAATTGCATGGAAATGAAAACCTATTCTAACCCTACAATTAGCAACTAGAGCAAGTGAAAAGATTATAACAAAAACTATTACAAAAGCTAAAACTAAACTAGGGTTCAGAAAAACTAAAAAGAGAAAGAGAGAGAGCGGGAAGAACACTAAAAAAAAGACAAGAAACATAGGGGCAGCACCTCCCCCTCTCAGCCCAAAACTTCTTCTGGTTACCAGGGGGACCTCTGTATTTAAATATTTTTTCACGGGTGGGTCACGCCCTAGGTCATGCCCTGGGAGGGCGTGTGAGGGGGCGTGACACGTACACGGTTGACCTCGGGTTCTGGATTCTTGCAGGAAGGATGATTGCATCTGTACGATGGATAACACGCCCTGGGTCACACCCGTGTAGGGGGGGCGTGACACGTACGTTGCGTCAAAATCATTTGTCAGAAATTTGTCAGTCTTGGAAAATGGGGCCAACAGGCCCTGGGTCACGCCCGTGTAGGGGGGCGTGATAGTACTGTTGGCGTGCTGAGGCGAAACAGCATTTAATGCGGTTGCAGGCCTCGGGCAGAAGGCGACACGCCGAGTATCACGCCCTAGGACACGCCCAAGGAGGGTGTGTTAGGGGGCGTGATAGCGGGTTTTCCTATTATTTGGTCTCTATCAGAAAGCTTCCTTGGGATCGGGTGACACGCCCCGTGACACACCTAGGGAGGGCGTGACGGGGGGGGGGGGGCGTGTCAGGTCATTTTAACCAAAAATCTGGAAACCTGCAAAAAGACAAGAAAATTTTAGTGGCAATAATATTTACATAAGAAAGATAAAAATTAAGCTTATAAGGCATGATTAGCGCCTTTAAAACTATAAAATACCCTAATAGTTTAAACTACAAAATGTACTATCAGTAGAAAATGACTTGGAATTCTCAACCGGTATTTGGAGAGTAGGACCTTGAAATCGAGATCTTCTCTAAAGAATACGCTCAATTTCATGGTCCAAGTCCAAAATATCTGACGGATTTCCACGTGTCATGCACTAGTAGAACAGAAGATGAAGAAAGAGAAAAATATACTAGGAAAAGAAAACTACTAAAAAAATTTTTAGAATAGATTATTTTAATGTTTTAACTCCCGAACTTCCCAAGGGCTACCCGATGAAGGGTTCGAAAGGTACTAGGCAAGATAGTGGTTTTTAAGCTACATTGCCATTTTCGAGAGAGTTAGGAGGTGTAGAAAAATTGTGATGCGGGTTTTTATTAAGAGCGTTAATATTTTTTTGAATTTTTTATTTTTAAGAAAGAGGGTGAGAAAGAGAAGTGATAAAAGTAATAGGTTCGCGTTTTCAAATTATCAACAATAGTTGCTCCCCGGCAACGACGCCAAAAAATTGGTGTATGCTATATTCGCAAAGAGAATAAAACCGAACTAGCTATCCAACAAGGCAAGTATACCAATCAAATTGTAGCAAGGGGACACAAGTGTCGTATTAAAATCTTGGAACTGTTAAGCAATCTTACTCACACGAAGACTATTATCTTATCGAAGGATTGTTTTAGGGTTTCTTAACTAAATTAAAAGGGAAGACTACTTGCATAAAAAAAAGCACTTGCAATTAATCAGAGAGACCACAACTAGGGATTTAAAATGAGGGGTTGAAACGATTATAAATAAAAGCCCTCGATCGAGAATCACCTCGGCAAAAGTTGATTGAAAATGTGATAATAAACTCTAACTTAATAAGGCAAAGGACCTAGACCGTAGAGGTTTTCAAAGCATGAACACAGTTCTCTCGAAGTCGTGCCCACCTGAGTTTAGGAAGGACTGACCGAACTCTTGTCCAAATCGGAGTCCTAAAGCTCGCTTTACGCTATGAACCCCACTATTGGATTTCACTCCAATTCGGGAGATTTAATGTCTGCCTCTCTCGAGGAGTGCATGCAACTCTCTTTACTCTTGAGTGTTCACTCCAAACTACGATCCTCTCGGCTAGCAAAGAGTGGAAACAAAGATAGAAAATATACATCGATGATATATCTCCAAACACGATTAATAAAGAGTAATTCAAGGTCTAAACCTTATAAAGAAATAGCAAACTAGAGCATCATAAATTAATCAACTCGAACCTTGGATCTTCAAGATCGAGTACAATGAGGATTAGTTACTCATGGTGAAGTGGAGGAGGAGAGATGAGCAGGAGTGCATGGAAACAAAAAAAGAGACAAGAAAAATAAACAAGTTTTATATTAAATTCAAATAGAGAGCTACGTTTGGTATACAAAAATATTACACTGCAGGAAAATGAAAAACTTTTTAGCACAAAAGATGAAACATAAACTAAACTAAACAATTACAGAAAACTGAAATAAAAATAGGAAAACATAAATAAAAAATAGGAGAGAGGAAGAACACTAAGGGAGAAATGAAAATGGAAGCACTTCCTCTCTCCCAAAATTCTATATTTTTTTCTCAATGGTCGAGACTGTAATTATAGATTTTCAAGGAGCAGGAAATACCTTAAGCCATGCACAGGAGTTGACCTTGGTACGAGCTCTAGTGGGAAATGATGATTGCTTTGATACGGGTGACATGCATTAATGGAGGCAGCAGGCATTTGTTAAAAAGCTGGACATGTCCTCTGGCAGCAGGTAAGCTCGAAGAAAGAAGGAGAGAGAGCTCGACAAAATTAGAGGAGAAGGAGGGAGAGCTCGATGAAATGAGAAAAGAGAAGGTGGAGTGGAGGTCGACGAACGTCGAACGCGGAAAATGAGGTCGACGAAATGGAGGAAAGAACCGTTCGTCGAACACAGAAAATGAGTTCGATAAACGTCGAACTGAGAAGGGGGAAGAGCTTGATGAACAGGCTGAGCTCGACAAATAGGCTGAGCTCGACAAACTCTGGTGAAAATAACCATTCTTCAAATTCAGAAAATGAGGTCGACGAACTCTGAGGAGAGAAGGTGAGGTCGATGAAATTTGCTGAGTATGTTCATCAACTGCAGAACTGAAGGTTGAGCTCGACGAAATGAGCTCGACAAACTGGTTGAGGTCGACGAATTCTTGACTGAAGGCGAGTTTGACGAAATGAGCTCGACGAACTGGCTGAGTGTTGCAATGTGGAGACCGGGCGATTTGGCAGTCTGGTACTGGCAGATTAAAGACCGAGCAGTCTAGCTGTTTGTCTCCAGTGGCTTGGTAGCCGGACTATTGTTGTTTGGTGTCCGGGCGATCTGACAGTTTGTCTCAGGCGTCTTGGAGACCGGGCGGTCTGGTGATCTCCTATGACGGCTTGTTCTCTCCTTCTGATTGTTGTTGGGCGGTTAGCCTATTCTTCTAACCGCATGGCCTGTTCAGCTTGTTTCTATTAAACCTGTAATTATTTAGTCCCAGATTAATTATTTGTAATCTCTCCCTTATCCTCCATTATATAAAATGGTGGCCATACCGTTGAAATAATCATCTTTTGGATAATAAAAATTTCTGTTATTCCAATTTTTGGTTTCTACTTGTATGTTCGCACACTGAGGTCGATGAATTCTGGACTGAAGGTGAGTTTGACGAACTGAGATCGATGAAAAGCTAAGGTCGACGAAATTTTGGGAGCTTGACGAATGTTGAGCTCGATGAACTGGGGTTGAAGGTGAAGCTTGACGAATGCTGAGGACGTTTGTCAACCGCAGAACTAAAGGCTGAGCTCGACGAAATGAGCTCGACGAAATGACTTCGACGAACTGGCTGAGGTCGACGAATTTGCTGAGGTCAACGAATTTTGCTGAGTTCGACGAATTTTCTTGAGTTTGATGAATTTGCTGAAAACCTACAAAAAGAGAAGAAAACATTAGTGGTATTAAAATATATACAAGACGAGGTCAAAATAAAACTTAAAAAACATGATTACTATAATAAAAACTTGTAATTTCCCTAGTAGTTTAAACTACAAAATGTATTATCACTTTCAAGAAGATCACCCAGACGACACATCAATTTATAGTGGTTCCCCAGATTATGGGTACGTGCACTATCGCTCTCGCCTTTTTAACAGTGTGTTAAACAAGACACTTCTCCACTATTTCGGCTGCTAATATCTTACAACATCAATCTCGTTGGACCACTCAGTCTCCTCCAAGACTTACAACTCGGGCACACAAGCCCTACAACTCAGTGATCAGAATATCACCTACCTCAGGCCAAAGGCCCTACCTCTCTGGTAGGGAGGATAGCCCTACACTTAGATTCTCAACTTAATCCTACCAGTCAGATTCACTCTTAAATCCTACCTCATATCTATAGCAGATCCTACAACCTCAGCCATTATAACACAGGCTTACAACTCAGATATAAAGGGGTCTTAAAATTTTCACTGTTTCTTTCTCCTTCTGGCCCGAAAAAGATCAGTCCAGATTCCTTCTTCATAGCTCTAGAGAATGATCTTCAGGATTTGCTTGGCTTGGGCTGTGAAGTGGCTGTAGCTAGGGTAAGCCTTGTTGCTCCCTCTTTCTTGTTGTTGATGATGAAGATGACAACATCTAACTAGAAGAACTTTCAGGTCGATTGATTTGAACTTCTGCTTCTTATCTCAACAATAATGGCGAGGAAGATGATGAAGTCCTTCCCTTTTTGAAAAGATAAAAGCCCTAGAAGTTGTCTTTCATCTCCCAATCTTTTTCCTTTTATTTTTCCCTGATTAATGGCTATATGCCGTGTGGGCCCAGTTTTAATTTCTGATTCACCATATTCCTTCAACAGAATAAACAATACAACAGGCCGCCAGCGCCATTAGCGGTGGATTCCTGCTTTCCCGCAACGAATTTGAATTTCGTTGACTTTTGTTGACTTTTGCTGACGCCAACATCTGTGGACTTAGCCAAATCTTTAGTTCCATCCCAGGAATTAAGTGCGTTGAGTGAATAAGCCTCACTTAATGATTCTGGACATAGCCAATCTTCTGCTTCCTCAGGCGTTGAGTGAGTTGAGTGACCAAGCTTCAGTTAATGATTCTAGACTTAGCCAATCTTATGCTTCCTCAAGCATTGAATGCATTGAGTGAAGCCTTCATCACTCAGTGCTTTTAGACTTGGCTCATCTTTCTGCATTTAGGCATTGAGAGCTTTGAGTGAGGCTTCCACACTCAATCCCTCTAGACTTAGTCAAATTCTTACTTTCATAGTCCATCACTCTCTAAACTATTAGGCGTTGAGTGAGTTGAGTGAACTGGCTTCACTCAATGCCTCTGGACTTAGTAATTTCTTAATCTATCTAAAGGCGTTGAGTGAGCTGGCCTCACTCAATGCTTTCTGCCTTTGCCTATCTTCTTTATTAAGCGTTGAGTGAACTTGCTTGTTGGGTCCAGCATTCCTTCACTTGACCCGTGGCGCTCTTCTACTTATTTAAGAAATTATATAGCGCCCTTTCCAAATGGTCCAGGCTTTTAGAATAGTTGGGTATGCGCTTGATCCTATATTTGGTATCAGAGGGAGGTTACGGGTTCAAGACCGGGGCAGGTAACCATGGACATGTTGTAACCCCACCTCTTAGCCATGTGGGCCATGTAGTAACCCCACCTCTGAGTCGACAGGTTGTGCTGGATTCCAGGGGGTGACTGTTGGGTCTGGCGTTCCTTCACTTGACCCGTGGCGCTCTGCTACTAATTTAAGAAATTAAGTAGCACCCTTTCCAATGGTCCAGGCTTTTGGAATAGTTGGGTATGCGCTTGATCCTACTTTGCTTCACTTAATGCTTCTGGACTTAACCGATTTCTTCAATTTCTCTGGATTTGACTGAAGCAGCTTGATTCATTGCTTCCTTCTTCAGACATCAAGAGATGTGTTCACTCGGTGCTTGTGTACTTGGTTGATATTTCTTATTGCCACTGCTGAAGCTTTGACAGACTCGTCTAAACGCGCCGCTTTTTGATATATGGCGTTGAGTGAATTGCCTTCACTCAACGCATGAGAACTTAGCCATAATATTATCTCTACAAACTGTTGGGCTTTGACTATCCTATCATTATTCAGCACTTTTGTAGTCTGTCGTTGAGTGAACTGGCTTCACTCAATGTCTGTGGAATTAACCGCTTTTCTTTCTTTGTCACCATTCTTCATTAATAACTGGTGTTGAGTGAGCTTGCTTCATTCAACGCCTGTGGACTTCATCGAATATCGACACCTGACATTGAGTGAGCTTACTTCACTCAATGCCTGTGGACTTAGGAAGATTCGTGCCTTTCCAGCTAGATTCTTTGTGTCCGCCTATCATTGTCACTTGATCCACATGTCAAATCAATGTGACAAAGGGAAACCTACATGCATGAACTTGAACATACATGAAATACAATTATGTGTATACCATTAACTTATTTGACTTCTTATAAATTTCGGACATTGGGATCAATTGACCCAACAATCTCCTCCTATTTGAAGAAGTTAAAACCTTTCATCAAAGCCCTTAATCAATGATACACACAACATATGCGACAGATAATCAATATAATGGAATAAGGTATAGGTTACAACATTTTCCAAGCTTGCAAGGTGATCATCATCACATGCTGCTCCCCCTATTTTTCTGTATATCCTGCAAGTTGATCATCATCACTTACTGCTCCCCCTATTTTGAGGTATAGACTTGATAATTTCCTTGATCACATTGTCCTCCACATTTTTGACTTCTGTAGAATAGTCAGGTAGATACTGTCCTTATCTTTCTCTGAACATCTTCTCCCCCTATCTGATTATAGATAATCAGTTGCTTGCACCTTCTCTACAGGAAATAGAATTAGTTCCTGCAAGTATTGGAGTTACTCCCTCTCAATAGGAGCATCCAATCATAAGAGCAATTGAACCACTTAAAAATCTTGATACCACTGAAGGTCTTTTCCACCTTCTAAGAGTAGTACAACCTGCAACAAAAAACAATATAAGGAGAAAATGAAGCTATACCAAGTTCAACATAACCAACTCAAACTTGAAGGTTTTGAACTTTGTTTCATTTAGTGGCTTAATGAAGATGTCAGCCACTTGCTTGTCTGTAGGGAAAAACTCATGACTGATGTCTTCACATTCCACATGCTCTCTAATAAAATGATATCTTATCTCAATATGCTTAGTCCTGCTATGTGAGACAGGAATCTTAGCAATTGAGATGGCACTAGTAGAATCACAAAATAAAGGACTACTACTTATCTGGAGGTTATACTCCTAATGCTGATGTTGGATCCACAATAACTGTGCACAACAGCTCCCAGTAGAAATATACTCTGATTTTGTAGTTGAGATTGCTACACTTGTTTGCTTCTTCCTACTCCAAGACACTAGTCTTCCTCCCAAGAACTTATTGGTGCCTAAAGTGCTTTCCTATTCTTGATGCAGCGTGCAAAGTCTGCATCTGAATAGCCAGTTAGATCAAAATCCTTATTTCTAGGGTACCATAGGCCAAGATCAGGTGTGCCCTTAAGATACCTTAAAATTCTCTTAGCAGCAGAATAATGAGATTATTTAGGGCAGGCCTGATACCTAGCACAAACACATGTAGCATACATGATGTCTGGTCTACTTGCAGTAAGGTGTAGAAGGGAGCCAATTATCCCTCATTACAAAGTTTCTTCAATAGGTTTCCTTGCCTTATATTTGTCTATAGGCATACTTGACCCCGTGAGAGTTTTCATAGTGGAGGCATTCTCCATACAAAACACTTGATCAACTCCCTGGTGAACTTAGACTAGGATATGGACAAGCCATCATCAACCTGTCTTACTTGGAGGCCCAAGAAGAACTTGAGCTCACCCATATTGCTAATCTCAAACTTCCCTTATATAAGTTTAGCAAACTTCCTGTAAAGGTTGACATCAGTAGATCCAAATATTATGTCATCAACATAAATCTAGACTAAGATGATCTTGCCCTTAGATTCCCTTAGGAATAGGGTCTTGTCTATCTTCCCCCTTGAGAATTTGTTCTCAATGAGAAAGCTGGACAATGTCGCATACCAAGCTCTAGGAGCTTGCTTCAGCCCATATAGAGCTTTCTCAAGTATATAAACATAATCAGGTTAGTTAGGAACAACAAAACATATGGGCTATTCAACATAAACCTCTTCCTTTAAGTCACCATTTAGAAAGGTTGACTTCACATCCATCTGGTAGACTTTGAATCCTTGGTATGCAGCATATGTAAGGAAAAGTCTGATATCTTCCAATTGGCTACTTGGGCAAATATTTTATCAAGGTGAATACCTTCTTCTTTCTTGTGTCCGTTAGCCATTAGTCTAGCCATGTTCTTAACTATAATGCCATTTTCATCAAGTTTTTTCCTATAGATCCACTTGAATCTAATGACATTATGCCCATGTTGTCTGGGAACCAACTTCCAGACCTTACACCTATTAAACTGGTTCAGTTCCTCTTGCATAGTTACAATCCAGAACTAACCTCTGTTGGCCTCTTCAAATCTCTTGGGCTCAACCTGTGACAGGAAACTAGAATACAAAGCTGTATTCAGACTTTTACTCCTTGTCACTACTCCTTAGATGCCTGACTACTAGAGACAATTTTTCTTCAGCTTCTTGATCTTCATTATCTTCACTTTGTTGATCATCATCCATAACTTGTGTGTCTTGTGCTTCCTCTGGAATGCACACTCTGTCAGATTCATATTGAACTAATGGAGCAGCCTCCTTGATAGTCAGATTATCCATCATCAGTTCAGTACCTGCAGGACTAGAAGAGGAGCTTGGCAACTCACTATTAGTCATTGTAGATTCATCAAAAACTACATTAATAGACTCTTCTACAACTTGTTTTTTCACGTTGTAGATCCTATATGCCTTTCTATGATTGTTGTACCCCACAAAAATCCCTTCCTAAGACTTGGCAGCAAACTTAGTCACATAGGAATTTCCATTGTTTAGTATATAACACTTACTTCCAAAGATCCTGAAATTGTTCAGGTTTGGTTTTCTGCCCTTCAAGATTTCATAGGGAGTCTTCTTGTGGCTCTTGGTGATAGAAGCCCTGTTAAGTACATGACATGCAGTATTAACTGCCTTAGCCCATAAGTTATCTGAGAGAGATGTGTCACGCAACAAGGTACTTCCAACCTCTATGAGAGTCCTATTCTTTCTAATGGTAATTCCATTTTGTTGGGGTGTTATAAGAGAGGAGAATTCTTGGTGAATCCCTTGGTCCTCACAGAACCTTGTCATGCATTAAGACTGAAATTCAGGCCCATGGTCACTTCTGATTTTGACCACAGTACTGTCAAATTCATTCTGAATTTGCTTGACAAATGTCTTGAATACAATAGTGAAAGTTATTACTTAAAGGTTAGCTAATCACCTGGAGGGGGGGGGGTGAATAGATCTTTGAAGTTACTTAAGCCTTTTTGCTGTTTATAAATTTGGTGATCTAAATCTTGTCCTAATTACCTACAATACAAGAAACAAACAAACAATACAGCAAGCACAAAAATATTTATAGTGGTTCCCCAATTGGGTACATCCACTTTCCCTCCCACCTATCCAACTGATTTGTTGGACAAGGCACAAACTCCACCAATATACTCCTTTGAGCTAACACCTCAGGCCCTCAACCTTACACACAGATTCTTTTCATAATCAAAACTCAGAACTATAGGGGTTCCTAACTCAGAGTCCTGCAGTGCTCCTATAGCTCAGTGGTCTACAGACCACCTACCTCAGCCTTATTTCTAAGGCTTATAGCTCAGGCTTCTCAACCCGATAACATCAGGTTCACAGCCCTACTCTTAGAGTGATGCAGCACTCCTACAACTCAGTACCCTTCCAAGTACCTACCTCAGTGCCCTTCTAGACACCTACAACTCAGCCTCTTCCAAAGCCTACAACTCAGTGACACACTTGTCATCTATAGCTCAGTGACTCACCAGTCACCTACCTCAGGCACTAGGCCCTATACTCAGGCTGGGAGGATGCCCTACCTCAGATCCACACATGGATCTTACCTAAGAGAGCAGCACTCTCCTACCTCAAGCAATTAAGCCCTACAGCTCAGATCCACACTTGGATCCTACCTCAGTACCCCAACAGGTCACCTATCTTAGTGACCAATTAGTCACTTACCACTCAGGCACAAAGTGCCCTACACTCAGATTCAGATAAACTGAATCCTACATAAAAAATCAAGTAAATTGAAATGCTGAATCAGAGAAAAATCTCTCAGTCTAATTTGTTGGACTTAGCAGATATTAGTCTAGCCCACTTGCTATAGATTCCTACCTCAGTACCCCAGCAGGTCATTCATTCCTATGAAGGCCTCCACCATTGATCCTAATCTGCTAGTTCCAAAGAAGTATGCTGATATGAACACACATGAGATTGTACTGGCCACTATGGACAAGAGAGCCAAGAATATTATTGTCAGTGCAATTGATGATTCCACTTTTCAGAATTTGGTTCACTGCCAAACTTCTAAAGAGATGTAAGATACACTCATAGTGTATATGGAAGGAACAGAAGAAGTAATGGATGATAGGAAATCCCTTCTCAACCAAGAATATGAAGCCTTTATGCAAGGAAGCAGTGATAGCATAGTCGAATGCTATGAAAAGTTATTCAAGATAGTAAATGAGCTGAATACCTATGGCAGGGTCTTCACTTATTATGAGCTTAATGAAAAGTTCCTTAGGTATCTAACTAGATACTGTGATAACAAGATCAATGCTATTAAGGAGATAAGGAACTTGGCCAACATTCCTCCACACACACTGTTTGGAAAACTGCTCTCTTATGAGATGTTGTTAAATGCAAGAAAAGAAAAGGAGGTTGCTGCCAGGTCTCGTTGAAGGAAAAAATCTATGGCCCTCAAGGCTGAAGGGTCAAAGAAGAATAAGGAGAGAATCCCCCTCCTCTCAAAAGAATAGATACTCAGAATCTTTTGAGCCTAACATATATGATGCTGAAATGTCAGATGGAGAGTTTGGTGCATTCTCAAGGTAGTTAAAGAAGATGATGTCAAGAATAAAGAATTGGAAGAACATGCCTTCTTCCTCCTCCAACTCTAAGAAGGAGTACACCAGATCTGACAAAGATCAGAAGAAACCTAAAGGGGACAGGTATGTCTCCAAAACTAGTATACATATTCTTTTAACATTGTGTCTTACTACTGTAACAAACCTTGGCATGTCATTGCTGACAGCCCAGTCAAGAGAAAAGAAATTAGTTGAAGTGACATGAAGCACCACAAGGGCAAAAGTCTGAAAAGACTTTCCTTGCAAAGAAGGATAAGAGCTGGAGCAGAGTGACTCTGACTCTTCTAAGTCAGATAAAGAAGAAGCATATATTAGGCTATTTGCTGAAGATGAAAAGGATGACTATCATGCTATAAGGATAGACATCAGAGCTCCTTTGTCACATTCAATCAGTGATAATGTGGAATAAGAAGAAGAAAGTTGTGGCTTAATGGACATGACAAATTAAGATGGTCATGATGAATTTGATCCGGATGAGTTATTAATCTTAGCTATATCTTCTTCTATTTCAAATTATGCGAAAGGCCCAGAATATGAAGCATCCTCTCCATATGGTGATGAGGATGGATTAGGCTCTGAGTTTGAGTTCAAATAATTGATTGACAAGTTTGGTGAAACATCTCCATCCATTAAATGAAATATAATAGAGGGTCCGGTCGGGGCCCCACACCATAGTTCACAAATAAACGGAAAGGTTACAAGTTAATACCAAAAATTATTCGCATCCTAACTCAGAGCATGCTAATGAAAACTTTAAGGTTATTTGAACTCAAACTCATTTGAATGTACACATGTATATAAACCACCACTTATATAACAGCAAAGGAATGTCACTTTATACTTACACAACGGTTATTGTCTTAAGGCCATACAGTTATATTTTACTTGTGTGGATTACAAACATCGGCACGCAGGCCGAGCACGCATGAAAACAGTAAAATTCTTCATTCGGCCTTCGAGGGCCAGTAGCAATAGCAAGGGCTTCAACCCACTATTTCCCGCTCAGCTCTCCAGCACCTACATAAGAACATGAAAGTGCAGGATAAGATCACTCCTAACTCTAGAGGGGGGTGAATAGAGTTATTTAAAATAATTTTCCAAATAAAACTTGCAGAGAAAATTTTTACTTTACTTAGTGTATGGTGCTATAGCAAGTAATCAGAGTAAAAAATAAATTCACAGCACAAAGCAAAACACAGAAAGGAGCAAGCAATCCAGATGACACAAGGAGCTATAGTGGTTCCCCAAATCTGGGTACATCCACTCTTCTATCACCCTTGATAGGAATCCACTTCAAGATGAGTTGATCAGGTGTCTTGAGCACCAGAGAGTTTTTGATCAGGTTCTCACAAACCAACAGAAGCTGATTTTGACCAGGTTTCAGCAAAACCAAAAGTAACTTTTGAAGGGAGTTAGAACCCTGTACAGAAGGAAAAAGAAAAAGAATGAAGTTGTCTTCTCTTTTCAACAAGCAAAGAGAAGCAGAAGTGGATCTGAAGTTGTTGTCAAAGCTCCCCCTGAGATCAAGATGAGGTTCAGGAAGGAGAGCTCTGCACAAGGGTGACAGGTCTTTAAAGGTCTGATTTGCTCCAGCAAAGAATGATCCAAGTGAGTTGGATGGAGGTGTCTGAAGCAATCAGATTTTCTGTAAGAGAGTCTTTCAGAATAATTTTTCACTGAGAGAAAGATGAGAAGTCTTGTATTGTTGTTCTCTTCTTGTTCTGTGTATTCTCTGTATTCTTATTATTGTCCAAGAGAGAAATATATTTGAATCTTCTTCTTCCTTTTCCTTGATAGCCGTTGGAAGTCAGCATTGATTGCTTTCCTTAACTGTCCATGCCTCAAAGGAAATGACAGGCAGACATTCCTTAGAAAATTCCTTGAGCCATGCACCAGATATTCTGTAACGGCCAATAAATTCTTCAGCATTAATTGCCTGTCAGAAGGAATTTGAATTCCTATCCAAAATCGACGGAAGTCTGGAAGGCGTCGAGCTCACAGAAAAAACGTCGATCTGAGCACGACACACGTTGGTCTGAGAGTGTTTTCTGTAAGCAGAGCTGGGATCGACGGAACGTCGAGCTGAGGTCGACTCCACGTCGAGCTGAGGTCGACTCCACGTCGAGCTGAGGTCGACTCTGCGTCGAGCTGAGATCGACTCTGCGTCGAGCAGAGGTCGACTCTGCGTCGAGCTGAGATCGACTCTGCGTCGAGCTGAAGTCGACTATGCGTCGAGCTGAAGACTACTCTAACTAGCCTATGTGACCTATATAATAACATGGAGGTCACAGCATACAATCCCTATAGAAATATAGTCATCCTGGTCCAAATAGTAATAGGGTGTTCCAACAATCTCCCCCTATTTGGATTAGGATTACTATTTACATGAATTTTAGGGAATCAAAGAAAAGAAATAAAGCAGATACAACACAATATAATACAACCAGACATAACAGAATAATATGCAGCATATATGAAGCACTATATAGCAGCAGAATTGTTTAAATGTCCTGAGTCCAGAATATAGAAAGTGTCAGAATACCTTACTTTACTTGTCCTTTGATGCTTTGTCTTGATCACTCTTTTTGAAGATGATTTCTCTGTTTGGATTGGAAGCTTCCTTTTTAGATCTGAAGTCATCAGCTGCACCTAAAGATTTTTGATCTCTAGCACTGGGTGGTACAGCTGCAGGGTGGAGTTCCATGTATCTGTCTGAATCAAAAAATTTCTTTGAGCCATACTTTTCCAATTCTTCTCTTCTTTGTTCTGACATAGTACTGATATGAGATGTATCCAGTCCTCTTTCTCTGGCTTTGCTGATCTCATTTAAGGCAGCCATTTCTGTCATTCTTGCTTTCCAGTAAGCAGGAGTCTTGGTAGGATCTTCAAAGGGGACAGCTGGTTCAAATTTGTTAGAGGATGATTCTTGAGAAGTTCTTGGAGTGAGGTCAACTCTAGGCCTATAGGGATAGGGACCAGAGGTTGGATCAAAGGTTCTTCCCCTGGACTGCCTGCCTTTATAATTTCCTCTTTGTTGACCTCCCCTTTGCTGGCTACTTCCTTGATATCTTCTGGCTTGATAAGTTTTTCCATGAAGAGCTGAAGGGGCTGGTTTTGAAGAAAGACTAGCACCTGCACCTGCATCAGGAGGAGGTGGAGGTGGAGGTGGAGGCTGATGGACTGGTTTAGATGGACCTTCATTGAATTTTCTCTTCTTCTTCATTGCCTTTCTCTGATTCTGAGAGTACTGCATCCAAGGCTCTGTGATTTCACAATTATATTTGATGTAATAGGGAATGTCATGATCTGTAGCTCTGGCAGAAGGTACTCTTTTCAAGGCTTTTGATCTGGCTTTCCTCTTCCTTGCAATAGTTGCAGAGGAGTCATCAGAATCTGTGGCAAACTCATCTTCAGAACTTTGTGATTCTTCATATGGATCTATATATTTTCTTTTGGAGAGGGGAAAGCTGATGGAGGCTGGAGCTGCTGAGGAAGAGACTAAAGGAGGCTCTGCTGTCAGTGGGAAGGAGGAAACAACCACTGCAGGAGAGGGCACAGCCTCAAAAACCATAGAGGCTGAGGAGACTGGTTCCTGAAGAGCTTGGGAGATATTGGCCTCTGCAGCATCAGGTGTCTCAGTCACTGCACCTGAAGTCTCAGCAGAGACTGCCACACCAAATCCAACACTAACAGGAGCCACTGCTACCACTGCTAACTCAGAAGTCAAGACTTTCTGGAAGGGGACAATAGCCCTGGACATATCTTCTTGAAGCTGTTTTTCTGCTATATCAAGGTCTTCTTGTATTGAAGCTGGAGGAGAGAAGATCTGAAGAGAAGCTGCCAAAGACTGAATGTCTAAGGCACTGCTGATTTGCTGCTCTGAAACTGGAGGAGAGGCCTCAGATACCATTTGATCTTCTGCAGCAGACACTGTCTGTGAACAAGTAACTGATACTGTCTCTGAAGGAGTCTGAGCAATCTGAACTGAAGAAGGAGGCAGCTCTTCTTCTGCTGACATCTCCCCCTGCCTAGAATCAGGGGCAGCTGACTCTAGGCCCCCAGAAGAAGGGCGTGCCAAATGGGAGGAAAGGGAGGAGACAGAGGCAGAAAGAGCTTTCAATGAAAGTAGGAGAGGAGCCAGCTTGGCATCCAAAAGGGAGGAGAGCCTAGGAGACAGAAGATCAAAAAGTTGATTGGCTAAGGGCAGGAGGGCTACTTGCTCAAGGGGAACTTGAGTAGAGGTAGAGGGAGTAGCAGAAGCTGAGAATGAAGAAGATGTTGAGAGAGGAACAGACAGAGGAGGTGTAACTTGTTCCTGAATGGAGGAGAAGAGTAAGTCTGAAAAAGTAGATGAATTGAGGAAGTCATGAGGAGAGGAGGTAGAAGCATCCATGAATGAGTCATCATGCATGTCAAGTGAAAAGATATCCTCATGAGGGGTGGAATCCAAGGTTATTGGAAGGAAAGTAGTTTGAGGAGGAAGGGAGAAGGCAATGGTGGATATGGAGGAGGGTAGAGTTTGAGAGGATGAGATAAGTGAGGTTGAGGGGATGAAGGTGGATGGAAGGGTGAGGGAGAGAGATGGCATAATCCCTTCTTCTGGACCAGTGGACTGAGGGGAAGTGACCTCTATAGTCCTGGTGTCTGCAGAGGATTTTCATGGCTGCTGCTGCCCTGGGATTCACGATTTTCCTGTCCCATTTGCCAATTAAAGCACATGTGAGCCTCTTGGAAGCATTTATGTGCTTCTTGGAGGACACCAGCAGTTGGGGGCAGCAGTGGTTGAGGATCAACCCAAGAACTCTTCCAAAATGGACAGAGCTTTTATCCAACTTTTTCTTAAGCATATCAAACACAATTAATCCCCAGTTGGGATGTTTCTTATCCATTAGAGCAGCCATGATGCAAAACTGATGCCTTGTTATTGCATCATGTGCAGTTCTCTTTGCACAGATCACCTTTCCAGTTATATCTGCTAAAAACTTGTACTCAATTGCTAGGTTAATTTTAAGGAGTTTGGAGGGGTTACCAGCAGCATGCCCCATCCTGTCCAGCATCAAGGTATACTCTTCCACTGATAGTTCTATATCATCATCTCCAGCAGCAAAGTTGAAGGCTTCTGTAATGACTTGAGGTGAGATGGCTACCTCATTTCCTGCAATCTTCCCAGTCAAGATGTTGTTATCTGAAATGATTGCTGTAAGACACCATTCTTTAATTTCTGATTCGGGAAGGGGTATCCTGGTAGACATAAAGTGGACTAGCTGCTGCTCCTTGAAAAGATTCAGTATATCCAGAAGGTGTTGTGGAGATCCATCAAAAGAATCGAAATCAATGTCGAAACCAGAGTCAAACTTCATAGCCGCCAGAGCTCCTGCTGTAATTGCCATTGTCCTGCAAAAGAAAGAGTACCTTCCAAGATCAAAAGTATAGTATTTGGAGGGAGAAAGCTTGAGCAGAGAAATATGAAAGCGCAACTGCGAACGACGGAGAAAAAATGATTTTATACTTAGGGTTCGACGCAGAAAAGGAAAGAACGTCGAGCTCAGTTCGACGCTCAAGGGCTCTAGGAGAACTGAAACGACTCAACAGCGTCCAGCTTAGGTCGACGTTCGACGCTTTGGCCGAAGCTATACGTCGAGCTCAGGTCGACGTTGAACGAAGACGTCGACCGGGGAGAGAGAAACTCAAGAAGCCAGGGAGCTGTGAACTCAGTTCGACGCTAGAAGCTGAGTTCGACGTTCGACGCTTTTGAGGGCGACGGACCGTCGATCTCCGTTCGACGCAGCGTCGAGCTTAGTTCAGAGCTCAGAACAACCACTCAGACAGGAAATTTTTAAAATGAAATTTTTCCTATTCCTGTTAATTATGGGTTTCAACATCTTGGAGTTTTATTTTATGCTGTCTCCATCTATCATTCCCAACTGATTGAGGAAAAAGAAGTGCTTCTTTTCATCCAAGGGCTTGGTGAAAATATCTCCTCTCTGTAGTTCAGTGGAAATGTATTCTAGTGCAATTTTCTTCTTTTCTACATTGTCCCTTAAGAAGTGATGTCTGATTTCTATGTGCTTAGTCCTACTATGGAGAACTGGATTTTGAGCAATAGATATTGCACTGGTATTATCACAAAAGATTTTAGACATCTCTAAGTTGTACCCATAGTCTAGGAGCTGGTTTTGAATCCACAAAATCTGTGAGCAACAACTACCTGCAGCCATGTATTCAGCTTCAGCAGTTGATGTGGACACAGAGGTTTGTTTCTTACAAAACCAGGAGACAAGTCTATCACCAAGAAATTGACAAGTTCCACTGGTGCTTTTCCTGTCTACTCTACATCCAGCATAATCAGAATCTGAAAATCCAGTTAGATCAAATCCTGAGTCATGTGGATACCAGAGACCTAGATTAGGACAACTTTTTACATACCTAAGAATCCTCTTAACTGATGTGAGGTGGGACTCTCTAGGGCTTACTTGAAATCTAGCACAAATGCATGTGGCAAACATTATATCTGGTCTAGTAGCTGTTAGATAGAGTAATGAGCCAATGATTGCTCTATAGTTTGTCTGATCAACTGGTTTTCCAGATTCATCAGCATCTAAAACAGCATTTGTAGGCATAGGTGTTTTCATGGATGATGCTTCAGACATTCCAAATTTCTTAACCAGTTCTCTTGCATACTTGGTTTGAGAAATGAAAATGCCATCCACATGTTGTTTAACTTGCAATCCAAGAAAGAAAGCAAGCTCACCCATGCTACTCATTTCAAACTTTGAGTGCATAAGTTGTGAGAACTTTTTGCATAAATTTGAATCAGTAGATCCAAATATGATGTCGTCTACATAAACTTGTACTAGTAGGGTATGGGACCTATGGGTTCTAACAAAAAGAGTTTGGTCTACACTACCCCTTTTAAAATCATTTTCCAACAAAAAACAAGCTAAGGTCTCATACCATGCTCTAGGAGCTTGCTTGAGACCATATAAAGCTTTATGCAGTTTAAATACATGATCAGGAAAAGTTGGAGAGATAAAACCTGGAGGTTGCTTTACATAGACTTCTTCCTTGATGTCTCCATTGAGGAATGCACTTTTGACATCCATCTGATATACCTTGAATCTCTTGTGAGCTGCATATGCAAGGAAGATTCTTATGGCCTCCAACCTTGCAACTGGTGCAAAGGTTTGGTCATAATCAATTCCTTCTTCTTGGCAATACCCTTGTGCAACAAGTCTTGCTTTGTTTCTCACAATTATTCCTTGATCATCCAATTTGTTTCTGAATACCCATTTGGTTCCAACAATTTGCTGGTTCCTTGGTCTTGGTACTAATTTCCAAACTTTATTCCTCTCAAATTGATTCAACTCTTCTTGCATTGCAATGATCCAGTTTGGATCTTGCTCTGCATCTTGTATGGTTTGAGGCTCAATTTGAGAAAGGAAGCAGGTGTGCATAATATTTTGGTTAACTTGATTCCTTGTTTGCACACCCACTGAGATATCTCCAATCACTTGTGAGATTGGGTGATCTCTTGTTGTTGCTAGATCAACAAGGGGTGTTGATGATGCACCAACCTGTGTTGTTGTTTCCTCTTGTGGAACAACAACAGGTTCTTCAATTTGTTGGCCCTTTGAACTTTCCAGAACTTGAAATTCCTCTTCATTGTCACTAAGTTCAGTGACTTGTTGAATTGGTGAAGGTGATGACCCTTTGTCTTTGATGGTAAGCTGCTTCAGATTTTCTGAAATTGAATGTTCTTGCAAATTGCTTATGGTAGAAGTCTCCTTCTCCTTATAAAACATGTTAGTTTCATCAAATGTAACATGCATGGATTCTTCAATTTTATTTGTGCACTTGTTAAAAACCCTATAAGCCTTGCTAGTCATGGAGTATCCCATAAACACTCCTTCATCAGCTTTGGCTTCAAATTTAGCTAGGTATTTCTTGTCATTATTGTGAATGAAACAAATGCAACCAAATATTTTGAAGTAGTTCACTTTAGGTTTCTTCCCTTTGAGTAGCTCATAAGGAGTCTTACCCTTTAGCTTATGTATCAGGCTTCTATTCAGAACATAGTTGGAGGTGTTCACAGCCTCTGCCCAAAAGGTTAGAGGAAGGTGAGCATCTGTCAACAATGTTGTGGCAGATTCAATAAGGGTTCTGTTTTTCCTTTCAACTACCCCATTTTGTTGAGGAGTTCTAGGAGCTGAGAAAGTATGCCTGATACCTTCATTCTGGCAGAACTCTAGCATAAGAAGAGAATCAAACTCTGTCCCATGATCACTTCTGATCAGGGCAATGTGAGTATTGAACTCAATCTGTATGCCTTTGAGAAAATCTGTCAAAATTTTGAAGTTATCAGACTTCTTCCTCAGAAAGAACACCCAAGTGAATCTTGAGAAGTCATCTACAATTACTAAAGCATAAGATTTCCCTCCTAGGCTTTGTACATTAATTGGTCCAAAAAGGTCCATGTGCAATAAGTACAAGATTCTAGGTGAGTCACTCTTATTAATTGACTTGAAACTGTTTTTGGTTTGCTTGCCTAATTGACAGGCCTTGCAAAGTCCTTCCTTCTTGTAGGGACCAGAAGGTAGTCCTCTAACAAGGTTGTCTTGGGATAACTTAGCAATGGTTCTAAGGTTCACATGTCCTAATCTTTTATGCCACAAGATGTTTGGTTTTGAAATGGAGTTAAACAGGCAAATATCTACTACAGGTGAATGAAAATCCACTAAGTAAATGTTACCTCTTCTGTTACCTGTCAACACAGTTGTGTTGTCCACTGACTTGACTTTGCATATGGCTTTGTTAAAGGTTACTTGGTATCCTTCATCACACAATTGACTGATGCTTATCAGGTTGTGTTTGAGTCCTTCAACATATGCCACCTTTTTGAAAGTGACTAAGCCAATTTGAACTGTCCCATATCCTTTTGTAGTTCCAAAGCTTGAGTCTCCAAAAATTACTTTGGGTCCAAGCTTGGTTTTGAAGGAAGTGAGGTTGTCCTTGTCTCCTGTCATGTGCTTTGAGCACCCACTATCCAGATACCATTGATGGTTCTCACTTGGATAGGTCTTTACCTGCACAAAAACAGCTTATTTGTTTTTGACCCAGTTAACCTTGGGCCTAGGTTGATATCCCTTAAATTCTGAAATGAAGGACATCTCAGGTTGACTCTTATAGCCTACAGGATGATATCTCCTAGGAGGTATGATCCATTCAGCATAAGGGTTAAAGTAATGAGATGTGGAGCTAGAATTGAAATTTGAGTTAACCCTTGAGAACTGGGTTTTGCTCTGAACTTGGCTCGACGCACGTCGAGCTTCGGTCGACGGACTCAAGTGAGTGCGTCGAGCTCCGTTCGACGGCAAGGTCTTGCTCTGTTCAGAGAGTAGAGGGCGTTGACCTGGGTTCGACGTTTTCTTGCGATTACGTCGAGCTCTGGTCGACGTCCGTCGAGCTTCGTTCGACGTTTTTTGTCCAGTTTCCTGGGTTAAGTCAGCATTCTTCCTAGCCACTATCAAGACTCCTTTACCTTTCTCACTGGTAAATTTGATTGGAGTTGTCAGCACTATGGGTTGGCTGGATGAAGCACCCAAGCCCAGTGAACCATTCAATCTTGAGTTCACTGTACTTGTGATGTCCATCAATTTGATACTTCTCCCATTAAGGGTTTCTTCAAATTGTTTGGCCTTAGATAGCTCACTTTTCAGTGAAGCTATCTCCTCCCCACACTGCTTCAACTCTTCTAAGAGTCTAAGGTTATCTGAGTTAATGGATTTGCATTCAATTAATTGTTCATTTAGAGTTTTAATCAGCTTTTGAGACTCAATTAAGTCAATGCACATAGATTTAAACTCAGATTTGAAATCATCAGAAGTAAAGTCAAATGAATCTATTACCTGATCCTCAGTAAGTTCCTGATCAGATGGATAGTCAGCCTCAGGCTCTGAATCAGTGTTCTTTTGAGATGCACTGATGGCCATCATGCAGAATCCCTTTTCTTCTGCATCATCCTCATCATCACTAGAACTGGATGATGAATCAGACTCATCAGAGTCACTCCAGGATTCAGCCACAAATCCTTTCCTGGTGTGCTTGCTGTTGCTGGAGGAAGGCTTGTCATGGTATTTCCTTGACTCCTTGTCCTTCCTTTTATCCTTCCTTTCCTTCTTGTCCCTTCTGTCCTTGTCTTGATTTTCTGGACAGTTTGGGAAGATGTGTCCTGGTTTCCTGCAACCAAAGCAGATAATATCTTTATTATTGGATCTGTCATACCTTGGCTTGTCTTTGTCTTTGGATGACCATCTTCTGAAGTTCCTTTTATTTAGCTTATTGAACCTCTTGACCAGTAGGCTCATAAGCTCTTCATTTCCCAACACCTTTTCTTTAGGTTCTTCTTCCTGTGCTTTGAAGGCAATAGTTTTCTCAGCCTTCTCTGTTGGTGTGGATGTCTTCTGCTCTTCTTCTCTTTTCTTAATAAATTGCTCATAGCTCTTGAGCTTTCCTAGAAGAGCTTCTGTGGATAGCTCACAGACATTTCTTCCATCTTTAATTGACCATATTCTTGAGTCCCAAGAGCTAGGGAAACAAGTCAGTATCTTGTCATTTATCTCAGTAAGAGATATGTCCTTCTCTAGTGATCTAAGTTCACTTATGATTAGGCTCAGTCTGTTGTACATGTCAGCAACTGACTCAGACTCTGCCTTTTTGAAGTTTTCATACTGTGTGATGAGATAGGATCTCCTATCCTTTCTTTCATCTGCAGAACCTGATACAATTTCTGAGAGTTTTTCCCAGATCTCCTTGGCAGTATTGCAATCTACTACCTTCTGGAAAATGTCATCTGACATGGTTTGAGCCAAGATGTTCATGGCTTTAGCATCTGCTGCCTTCCACTTCTTTATGTCAGCATCAGTCCCTGAAGGAGGAGGAACAGCTGATGTACTTGTTCCTGTGGGAGGTCTTGGACAATCTGTCAATACAGAATTGAAGATGTCTTCATCAAAAGAGTTCATATAAAGTCTAATCCTTGCCTTCCATAGTGCAAACTTAGATAGATTGCACATAGGAGGTCTGGTGCTAGCAAAGTCCTTGTTTTGTGCCATGAGTTTTAAAAGATAAGTAAAACTAAGAAAAGTAACCCTTTGAGGGAAATGATCTTATCAGAGATCTTTTGATCCAGGTGTTAGCCTGTATGAATGATCAACCTCCCTCTGATACCAATTGAAAGTGCAGGATAAGATCACTCCTAACTCTAGAGGGGGGTGAATAGAGTTATTTAAAATAATTTTCCAAATAAAACTTGCAGAGAAAATTTTTACTTTACTTAGTGTATGGTGCTATAGCAAGTAATCAGAGTAAAAAATAAATTCACAGCACAAAGCAAAACACAGAAAGGAGCAAGCAATCCAGATGACACAAGGAGCTATAGTGGTTCCCCAAATCTGGGTACATCCACTCTTCTATCACCCTTGATAGGAATCCACTTCAAGATGAGTTGATCAGGTGTCTTGAGCACCAGAGAGTTTTTGATCAGGTTCTCACAAACCAACAGAAGCTGATTTTGACCAGGTTTCAGCAAAACCAAAAGTAACTTTTGAAGGGAGTTAGAACCCTGTACAGAAGGAAAAAGAAAAAGAATGAAGTTGTCTTCTCTTTTCAACAAGCAAAGAGAAGCAGAAGTGGATCTGAAGTTGTTGTCAAAGCTCCCCCTGAGATCAAGATGAGGTTCAGGAAGGAGAGCTCTGCACAAGGGTGACAGGTCTTCAAAGGTCTGATTTGCTCCAGCAAAGAATGATCCAAGTGAGTTGGATGGAGGTGTCTGAAGCAATCAGATTTTCTGTAAGAGAGTCTTTCAGAATAATTTTTCACTGAGAGAAAGATGAGAAGTCTTGTATTGTTGTTCTCTTCTTGTTCTGTGTATTCTCTGTATTCTTATTATTGTCCAAGAGAGAAATATATTTGAATCTTCTTCTTCCTTTTCCTTGATAGCCGTTGGAAGTCAGCATTGATTGCTTTCCTTAACTGTCCATGCCTCAAAGGAAATGACAGGCAGACATTCCTTAGAAAATTCCTTGAGCCATGCACCAGATATTCTGTAACGGCCAATAAATTCTTCAGCATTAATTGCCTGTCAGAAGGAATTTGAATTCCTATCCAAAATCGACGGAAGTCTGGAAGGCGTCGAGCTCACAGAAAAAACGTCGATCTGAGCACGACACACGTTGGTCTGAGAGTGTTTTCTGTAAGCAGAGCTGGGATCGACGGAACGTCGAGCTGAGGTCGACTCCACGTCGAGCTGAGGTCGACTCCACGTCGAGCTGAGGTCGACTCTGCGTCGAGCTGAGATCGACTCTGCGTCGAGCAGAGGTCGACTCTGCGTCGAGCTGAGATCGACTCTGCGTCGAGCTGAAGTCGACTATGCGTCGAGCTGAAGACTACTCTAACTAGCCTATGTGACCTATATAATAACATGGAGGTCACAGCATACAATCCCTATAGAAATATAGTCATCCTGGTCCAAATAGTAATAGGGTGTTCCAACAGAACAGTCCACCATAGTGGTGGCAAACAAGGCAACGGTCAGCATTCAGCTGACCAATTTATAACGACCCTACCCCTTTCCCGGGGTAGTGGTATTCCTTCCCTGCAGGCATAGCAAATTCACAGGAAGATATACAGTTTACGATATCACAAACATATGCTACACGGCCCGATGTCCCGTGCACTCAAGGAACATTATCCGTGTACCGGAAAACCAGTGTCCCACTACCATTTAAGGGTCTAAAACCCAACGGTAAACATTGAGCATTCATGCTCGACGACCCACGGCCGGAGACTTCAGTCTTGATGGCGTACAAACCAAGACTCTCATTATACGATCCTAACAAATGCCAATAACTTAGACACTCAAGTTAGACAACCAGAATGTAGATATACTTTAGCCCTTTCCCGTTGCTCAAATCGCTAGTTCAATGTCTTGACTGATACGGGTCGGCTTCCCCTTATCCGTTTGGCTCACTTGCCTTTAAGAGCACATAGCTCACAATAGCCACACTGTCCCCTAAGGACTGGCTTCACAATCAAAGAGGGAGTCAATGCCATCATTCTTCCCGATCGCTTGGCGGGGTCCACAAAAGCACCCTTTCTACGCCCAAACTCAACCCAAACCCTGCAGCATCCTGCAGTGCCAGAAACACTAGTCTTTCCTTAGCATACAACACACAAACTTTGAGGGTATTTTCCTAGAACTCCATTTCAGTACTTCCTATTACTCCACTTCACAGTAACAACCCACTGACTCCACAAAATACTCGTTTATACGTGGAGTCTTCTCTGGTGCGCAAAATAAAGCATCACCAATCCATACCAACCTGTCCGGATGGGCTTCACACATCATGCCTATTCCATACTACACATTTTCGGATCTATATGCAAGACTTATTGGGGATTACAGGAATCAACCTAACGGAACTCCCTCGATTCTCCACCTGTTGGTGGTGGATTTTATGCACATGCCAAAATAAGGATATCACATGTCCAAGAAGGAAGATTGTTAACCTTGATGTTCTCTTCGGAGCCATGATACATATTTTCTACGTGGATGGAATTGAGCGCCTCACTTTCCCTTTCGAAAATCTAGCTTCAGATCTTATTCCAGTCACAAGATCTACTCCAGCAATTTCAGCAAGCCCTAGCTCCAGCCGAGAGTTCCCTTCTTTCGAACTAGAATACTAGGAAGAGAGTGAGATAAAAGGAAATAATGATTTCCTCATTCCAACCCCTATGCATAAGTGGACTCTTGTTTCACCCCAGCCACATGATAAAATCATCAAAACACAGCAACGCCTTGGGTTTAAGTTGAAAAGTCACCCACCACCTACTTGCCGCTCACCAACCATATGACACTAGTCACCGCTCGACCATATCTTCCTTTGTTCGAGAAATCGTTGAATGGGGCTGATTTTGTTGAACGAACTTCGTCGATCGGGGAGTGAGTTTGTCGAATGGGATTGATTTCACATAACAGGCCAAAATTGTCGAACTCTGCTCGACGGTCGAAGATCTTCGTCAAGCTCCGGTCGAAGATCTTCGTCGAGCTCCGGTCGACGATCTTCGTCGAGCTCCGATCGACGATCTTCGTCGAGCTCCGGTCGATGATCTTCGTCGAGCTCCGGTCGACGATCATCGTCAAGCTCCGGTCTACGATCTTCATCGAGCCCAGGTCGACTTTTATCCTGTTCTCTCCAACTCTTTTGTGGTGTATTACATATGGTGCCCTCCTTGAGGCTTTGGGTATAAATAAGAAGCTTGCTCAGAAGCAATCTGAAGAGCTTAAACTTCTTAGACCACGTAAGGGTGAACTAGAGGTAAAGATGGACATGTTCCTGTTGGATCTAGTGGACATTCTTAGGGGTGGTGTGAATAAGGTTTAACGATGATTACTAGAAATTTGAATTATTTCTAACCAGAAAAACTAGTTTAGGAAACTACTGTGGGGCGTTAGGTAGATAACACGCAACGGTATGTCACAGAACTCATTTTTCTTGGAATATTCCCCCTAGGAGATCTATGAACCCTTAAGAAAATTACAGGCTAACACACACAATATTATACGCATGAGAAGAGACAGAAAATGAATTTCATTCCAAAGTAAAATCAACAACTATTTTTAAAGATTACAAAAACTTGATCACCGTGATGTCAGAGATCGGAGGCAGTGAATGAAGAAATACTTTTGGTTTTCTATACTGATCCGCTCCCAAGACCGGTTGGCTCTGTCCCTTTCCCTCGAAGAAAGTTCTTCGAGACGAATCTTCACCCTCACGCTAGGTATCTTAGAACCCCACTAGATCCCCCAAACTATACGTCCCTTCCACTGGATGATTTCTCACGGAATAATTCCCGGATCCCAACGACCTTCACTGGTCGATTATGCTCACCATAAGAATATAAAGAAGAGAAATATACACAAGAATATAAAAAATATTAAAGTTCAAATCTCCCTCAATACGACTATTCCATTGAGCGATCCGTGATCGATGCTAGAAATCTTCGTGGGCTTGCAACCGATCAACTCTTCGTATGCTTTGTTTTTCTTGGCTCGCCAAAGTTCTTCGTGCTCGAATGGGAGGGAGTCGGTCTTCTTTTCCTTCGACGGATATGGAGGAACACACCACAGAGAGGCGGCCAAACCCTAGGAATCACCGAACTGAGTCTCTTTTTATCTTGGTCAGGAATCTAGAAAACTAGATGCCTTTTATACGTCTTTATAAAAATAGTTTACCATCGGCAACAAAACTAGTGCCCGACAGTAGGTTCACATCTTTGATGTGACAGCTGTCCTCCAAATTTGAAAAAATTCAAAATGAATATTTTCCTTTTTTCAATGCTAGCTTGGCGTAGTAGGTAGGTAACATCTGGAGGTAGTCAAGTAATCTTGACGCTTCCTTCTCAATGATTATTGAGTCGGGTAATATGGCGCAGTATCAAGGTATCACCTGATGTTACTCAAGTTGTCTCAACGAATCCATCTCGACAGTCGTTGAGTGGGCTAACGTGTCATTGTACAAAGTTAATGCTTGCGCGGTAGGTTTCCGAGCGCCTGGCCGAAATAAATGCTCGAGCTATCACGGGCGGTAGTACTAGGGCGGAGCGGTTGTAACCCTAGCGCAATGTCTATTTAATTCAGGTTACCGCCCCGCGGTAATTACCACCGCTCAGTGGTAGATGCCATTGGAGAGCTTCTTGTATCTCTTGAACCTATAAACCTACACACTCTACCAAACACAAGATGTGATCAAATACAGCATGGGAATTGATATTATCAAACTGAGAATATGTGAACCATTGGCTCCAATAAACTCCCCCTTTTGATAATATCAAATCACTTTTATTAGATATAACAATAAGTGCATGATACAATGTATATATACGAGATAATCTTTAAAGATCAGGTTTTAGGTTAAATATAGATCCCCTACACACGCGCTCCCCCTATATATGTGTTCTACATGCTCCCCCTATCTACTTGCACATAGCGAAATGAGCTCCACCTACATGTGATCTACCCTGAATCATGAACCATCAATTCTCCCCCTTTTATATTAGCAAAGGGGACGGGATAGACCAAAAGTGAACATATACATGCATGAGAGAAACAGAATGCAGTATCCAATGAACATAATAAGGACAACAAACTGTGCACATTATAGAAAGTGAAACGAGAGGTGAAAATAATAGGGGTGACCAAACATGAAATAAGAGAATATTAAGCATAGTGGTCAAACTGATGAGTGCAGTACACAAAGAAATAGTTTTGAAGAAGTTTTCATAGTTACAAAGGATTGAACAACATAGGTAAACTAAGCATATAATGATGTAGAGTACAATGCTAAAAGAATTAAAGAGTTAATATAGAGTAACATTGTACACGTCACACAAAGAAATCGTGTGCTAGTCCTATCGTGCTATAGACATATAGTGTAATTTCAGTCCAATTCTCATGCATGGAAGCGTTAGATAGAGCAATGACATGTGTACGTGTAGCATCATAAGACAAACATCAAGTAGAGTTAACATTAATTACATGGTTTTTCTGAGTAATTAAATATGTTATCGCAAGAGGAATAAAGTGAAAAATCACGCCACGACGCTAGCTACGTTATACCAAGACTAGAACTAGTGGCACTAAGCTTAAGGTAGTTGTCTGTGCACAAGATTGAAATGATTTTTTAGACCAAGGTGCTCATCCTCACAATGCTCATAAAGACTTATCAGGTGGAGTGAGTAATGCTTTAAGGTTATCCTTGACATAAGGCCTTTCTAGCATACAATTTTTTTTGTGAATATTTTTATGCATTGTGTTATCAATTTTATAGTTTGGATTTCAAGGACCCCAAATCAATCAAAATCTACCCACATAGATAGATACACTTTGACATGTATACATAGGACCTGATCACTAGAAATTTTGCCCAAAGTTCTACCCTATATAGACGCACAGATGTGTCATGACATTCATTATTCAAGTTATTTCTAACGTAGTAGACACAATATCATGAGTTATAACATGTAAGTATATAATTTCTACAAGAGTATTCCGTCTAGGAATTTGTGAATAGTGTAAAGTCATTTCGCTACCTAAATCTGTACACATACCTAGAGGCATATTCAACAAACACTAACATGTCTAGTCGCACTCGGTAGCTATGCACCTATAGATTCGACACATCATGACATAGGTAGATAATGTTCATAGGGATTAACACGCCCAACTCAAACATTTTAAATACACACTATGCTCTAATTTCTAACCATGTGTGGTATAAGAGTGAGCACTCCACAGTATTTTTGTTTTGATTTTGGGTTTTTTTTTTTTTAGATTCGACAAAAATAAATGAAATAAACAACAAACCAAACGAAAACGAAGAAGTAGAAAGTAAATAGTGTTGGATCTAGTGGCCAACCTTAGAGATGGTTGAATAAGGTTTAACGACAATTACTATGAGTTCGAATTATTTCTAACTAGAAAAAACTAGTTCAGGAAGCTATCGCGGGACGTTATGTAACTAACGCGCGGCGGTAGGTCACATACCCCGTTTTTCTGGGCAAATTCCCCCTTAGAAATCCGCTCACCCATTTGTGAATATCAGGTTAACAATCACAAAGCCACATATAGTAAACAGAAATAGAAAATGAACTTTATTAATAATGAATCAACAATTGGTTTTAACAATTACAAAAACTTGATCTTTGTGATGCCGGAGATCAGAGGCGGTGAATGAAGAAAGACTTTTTGTTTTCTATACCGACCCGCTCCCCGGACAGGTTGGCTCTCTCCCTTTCTCTCCAAGAAAGCTCTTCGTGTCGGATCTTCACCTCCACGCAAGGAAGGGTCTTAGAGCCCCTCTAGATCACCCGATCTAGACGTCCCTTCCCCAGAATGATTTCTCACGGAATCCTACCCTGGATTCTGATGACCTTCCTCGGTCGATTTCCTTTACCACAAGAAAAATAGAGAAAGAGAAAGAATACAATAAAAGTTTAAAGAATTTAAAGCGATTAAAATCTCCCACTTGACGATTCCTCACTCGAGCGATCCGCGGCCGATGCTTGAGATCTTTGGGTGTTTGCGAATGGTCGTATCTTGGTACTCGATGTAGTACTTGGCTTGGCGGATTTCTTTGTGCGCGAATGGGGGGAGGTAGTCTTCTTTTCCTATGACAAAGATGATGGAACAGACACAAGAGAGGCGGCCGAACTCTAGGAATCACATAACTCTGTCTCTTTTCGTCTTGGTAAGGAACACAAAAAACGAGGCGCCTTTATATATGTCTTTATGAAAATAGGCTACTGCTGGCGGTAAGGCTAGCACCTAGCGGTAGGTTCGCGCGTTTTATGTTGACAGCTGTCCTCCAAATTTTGATAAATATTCAAAACAAATATTTTCCTTTTTCCAATACTAGCTCAGCGCGGTAGGTAGGTAGCACCCGGAGGTAGGCCAGCTATCTCGACGCTCTCAATGCCTCTATCTCAACGCTCGCAATGCCTCTGTCTCATCGAGCATTGAGTTTGTTACCGCGACGCAGTACCAAGCTAGTGTCTGGAGTAGTTCTATATCGATGCCTCTGTCTCAACGCTCTCAACGCCTTTATCTCAACGAGCGTTAATTGTGTTATCACGGTGTGGTACCAAGATATCGCCTGCATGATAGGTTCCCGAGAGCCTGGATGAATTAATTCCTCGAGCTAGTGCGACAGTATGACTAGCGTTGTGCGGTATATTTCCGAGCACTTTGTCCATTTAATTCAGGCTACCTCCCGATGTTAGCTACTACCGCTCGTTGGTAGGTTTCTGAGGAGAACTCCTTGAATTTCTTGGACCTGTAAACCTGTACACTCTACCAAACACAATATACAATCAAATACAACATGGGAGTTTATTTTATCAAACTAAGGATATGTGAACCGTCGACCCCAACAATATCCCACTTTTGATAATATCAAGTCCCGTTCATGGGATATAATAATGAAGTGCATTATACAGTGTAGATATATAAGAGATAGTCTTGAAAGCTCAGGTTTCAGGTTTAATATAGCTCCCCTACACGCGCGCTCCCCCTATATATATATTCTACATGCTCCCCCTATCTACGTGCACACATTGAACAAGCTCCCCCTACATGTGATCTACACATACCCATGACTCATGAACCATCTATTCTCACCCTTTGATATTATAGAAAGGGGATGGGCAAGACCATAAACAAATATACACATGCATGGGAGAAACAAAATGCAGTATATAATGAGAATGAGAAAGAAAGTAAACAATGCACGTTATAGAAATTGAAACAAGAGGGAAAAATTATTGGGGTGACCAAAGATGAAATCAGAGAATATTAAGCATAGAGGTCACACAGATGAGTGAAGTTCATAGAAATAGTTTTTAAAATAACCATTCAGAGTTATAAAATATTGGAAAACACAAGTAGACTAAGCACATAATGATGTAGAGTACAATGCTACTAGAGTTGTAGAATTAATACAGAAGAACATTGTACAAGTCATGAATATAAATCGTGTGCTCGAACTTGCATGCTATAAATATACAGTGTCGTGTAAGTCCAATTCTTATTCATGGAAGTGTTAGATAGAGCAATGATGTGTGCATGTGTAGCATTAGAAGACAAACACTGATTAGAGTGAACATTCATTACATGGTTTATCTCAGTAAGTAGAAATGCTATCACGAGAGATATAAGCTGAAAATTCACGTCACGGTGTTATCCACGAGATATCAAGACTAGAACTAAGGGTCATAATCTTAAGGTACTAGTCTGTGCACCAGATTGAAATGATTTTTGGACCAAGGTGCTCATCCTCACAATGCTCATGAAGACTTATAAGGAGGAGTGAGTAGTGCTTGGGTGGTATCCTTGACTCAAGGCTTGCTAGCATTCATTGTTTGTTATTTATACGCGTTGAGCTATCAAATTCAAAAATTGTTATGTTTGGATTTCAAGGACCCAAAATTAATCGAAACATGCTCACATAGATAGATACACTTTAACTTATATACACAGGACTTGACCACTAGAGATTTGCCCCAAAATTCTACCCTTTAGGAAAATGCATATGTATCGTGACATTGATTTTTCAAGTTATGCCTAATTTAGTAGACACAATATCATGATTTATTTCATGTAAGCTGTGAATAGGAGAAGTTGACCAGTACTAGCGAACTAAACTCCAGCTTGCGAGAACATGGATCCACTCCAGTTCACGCGAATTGGAGGGGTCCAGTTCGTGACCCAGATTGCCCCTCCAAAATCGGATGGCGGGAAGAGACTTAATCTCACTTACAAGGCCCACTCGCGAGGCCCACTCGCCAGGTCAGCCGTAATTCAAGTTCTCGCCTGTCCACTGTCCAATTTAGGAGGCACAAATCAGGACCGTGAATTGGATCCCCTCCAGTTCGTGTGAACTGGAGAGGATCCTTGTCTAGCTTGCAAATAGTAGCTCACAAACAGTACCTGCAGACAATATCTTGGAAGACAACATCCTTGAGGAGCTCCAACGGTAGGCGGATAGAAGAAATTTGTGAACTGGTTTTTGTAGACTGCCACCTTATGAACAGAAGCCTTGCAGACAACAGCTCTGGCGTCGTTCAAAGGAGTAGCAAATTATTTTGGCGAGCTTCAGTATACAAGTTTTAGAGGAGTGTTGTATGGGTGGTTATGTCGTGTGCATTGTAACACCTTGAAGTAGTGTGGTGTGGTGAAGTAGTAATAGTGAAGTCAAATTTGTTTGTATTTTGTAATCTCTTGTTTGACATATAAAGAAGCTTGTTAGTTTCTCTTTAAGTGGTGTGTGCCCATTATTAAATCGCTTCCAGCATGTACTTCCCCTTATAGTAGGGGTTAAGGAAACTTTACATTTATGCTATAAGGAGGGGGAGAGAGATGGCTTATTTCTCCCTCCCATTTGTCTTGGTTTCTAGGCCTTAAGGCCAACTGATCTTTGTGAAAATTAAAGCCCAATGGACCTTGGGTGGTGGGTTTAAGAGGATGTTTGCATGGAGGTGTGATTATGAAAATGAAATTGTCATTTATTGGCTTTGAACAAAGTCAACCCTAGCGTGGGTCCCCTAAGAGGCCATGATCAATGTAGGTCTGAGTCGTCGAGTGACGAGTCAATGATAATGTGATAGGTCAAAATTCAAGCATTTGCGCATTTTGACACTAACGCTTTTTATTTTTATTTAATTGACTAAACGACGTGGGAATCGAGTGTAACGAATTTTATTGCTCTCGTATTGACCACACGAATCACCCTCTACTTGCCAGGGTCAATCCCGAGTTGTCGTGACGCACAATAACACAAAAAATTGCCACTTCCTCTAAATGTCTTTGGATTTGAATGAAACGAGTTCCGCTGCACTCATATCCATTATACAAGTCCAATACAACTGATAAAATCAATTCATAGCCCATATGCTTAATATTTTAAAACGACGTCGTCGTGATGCGCGACTATACACAAAATGGTCATTTTCCCCAAATGATCCTTTATTGGAATGAACTGAGTTCCGTTGCACTGGTATCGACTATACAAGTCCAATGCAATCGATAGAACTCAATTCAGAGTACGTATACTCAATATGCAAAATCAACGTTATCGTAGCGCGCTACTATACTCAAAATGGTCTCCCTCGTACCTGGTTCTCTCCCTTATACCGATTTTGTTGTGTGTTTGTGGGTTTGCGAACTACAGGAGAGCCAATGTGCCGGGATACTATCGAGATGGGTGTACTATGGCGTAGGGAACAGGGGCTCCCTATGCCCTGTCAATTGATTGACCGTCGTAGAGCAGTCGAGTTTGGGCAGGTACCGTCACTGCAAAGGTACCATCGATGCAGAGAGCATCGTGCACATGCATAGCCCGGAGGAAGTTGTTGTACATATGCACGCTACATAGAGACTGTTGATTTATGTGAGCGTGTCGCTCGGAGGCAGTTGTTGTATATAAACGCACTGCCAAGAGGCAATTGCCGTGAATGAGCATGCTTCCCGGAGGTAGTTGTTGTTGTAACATCCCATTTTCCAATTAGACCCCCCCCCCCCCTTAGGAGTAACTTGAGCATAACTAGGTCATATGAGTTAACCTAGGTGAGCCCAGGAGACCAAGTGACCTAAAAACCTAGTTGAGACCACTTGGTCTACAAATAGTAATTTTCAAAACTCTGATTTTGGGTGGCCTAGTAGGTTCATTGTGACTCTAAAAATTCCCTTAGACCTAATGTGGGCTCAATGAGTCACCAAGGAGCCACTTGGGTCAACCATAGTGGTCAATTTGACCAAGTTAACCCCAAGCCCAAATCAAGTCAAACCTAGCCTATATGGGCTAACCCACCCTCAAACAACCCTCCCCCTTAGACTAACTCTTGCATGATTATTTTTGTATGATATTTGGCTGCCTATATCCTAGGGAATTGACCAAGTCAACATTGGTGACTAGGAGAGAGAGAGAGAAGCCTAAATTTAGAGAAATAAAGAGGAGAGAGAAAGTGTTTAAAGAGGACACTTATGGTGGAAGGTGAACCACTCCCTTCATGATATTTCCTAAGGGAATTATTAACCTTAGTGGGCTGCCAATAGGTTGAGAGAGATGAGCAAATTCGTCCATGATAATTGGGAGAGAGAAAAAAATATCATTTTCATGAATAATGGAGGAGAGAGAAAAATTTGGAGGAACAGTATTCATGTCCAAGAGTCTCTCTCTCCACCATCAAGCCTTGATATTATTCCCCATTCAACTCCCTTGACTCTTGGGATGAAAATAACATCAATTGCCTTGATGTGAGGATAGAGAAAAGGGGAGTTTCTTTTTAATTGAGGAGAGAGAAAGAGGAAGAGAGAGAGAGGAGTTATGGAGGGAGACCATGAGCCACCCCATTCACCTCCCCAAGCCCCCATTCATTCTTCCTGATCCTTGGGAAGAGATTCCCATCATTTTCTCATCATCCATCATCAATGGAGGAGCCCAACCACCATGGCCGAACATCCCTTCACCTCCCCTCCCATGAAAAAAAATATAAAACCTCATTTGCAGCCACCTATTCTCATTTTTGGCTATTCCATCTCCCTCAAAGCGTCCATGGCAGTCAAAAGAGCATATAAGATCGATGGTTTTGGTGGAGGAACGAGGGATCGGACAAGTTCGCTGGAGAGGAAAAATGCCATGACAAACCGCCGCCGCCGCCATCGTCGCCGAACCCCAAATAAGGTCCTCCCTCACCTCTTCTTCCATGCTTAGATCCTAGAAATGTTTAGGAGTTGAATTCATGCTCAAACGAACCGGAGCAAAGTTTTCAAAATTCATAAAATCTCCATTTTTATGGGGCTTTTGAAGCTCTCGGCTAGGGCGGCGCCGCCACCTCCGGCCGCCCTAGCTCCGGCCGTGGATAGCCCCCACCACCGGGAACAAATGGGTGATGTTTCCCGGTGGTGGCGCCGCCTCAGGCCGCCGGAATAAGGCCCGCAAAAACCACCTATGCGGGCTCGATTTCTGTCCAAATCGGAGAAGATGAACAGTTGCCGTCGGATGCGCTTTAAGATTCGTGCAGGATCAAATAAACACTTATAAACCCCTATTTTTTCGGATTTTCTGTATTTAATAAAACAGTTTCACTATAAATTAAATTTAGGCCCTTTATGGGCACCACATGAAAAAGGTTAAAACATGAAAGTTGTAGGTCCTTTAAATACCTACAATTTGATATGTTGTGGTGAAAATTTGGCTGAGAATCTTGGCCTGTAGGGTCATTTGATTATGGGTATGTCCTAGGTTTAGGGCACTTTTATTATAAAAATTATTTAGGCCCTTTGGAGGCTTGTTCATCAAAATTGATCAACATGAATGTTGTAGGATTTTTAATTATCTATAGTTTGATATATTATGGAAAATTATAGGACAAGTCTTCTGACCTATAGGGCCATTATTCTAGGGTAGGTCTTACAAATAGGGCAGATTTTTGAAACATTCCCCACACCTAATCCTTGGTCCAAATGCTTTGAAATTTGGACAGGGACTCAATATCACCTAGACTTAACTCCTGTAAAAATTGAAGACCATTTGGGATAGTGTAACTTAGGCACTGCCCTAAAACTAGATAAGCTAGGGTAAGGTAGTTGAAGGGTCAAATGACCTCCAAGTCCTCCCAAATTTTGGTGAGGTGTCCCTGGTATAGGTAGCTAGGTATGGTTCAAATTTCAACTCATTTGGTTGAGTTTTGATTAGGAATCCTCTAAACCCTAGTTTTGATCTTGTAGAAGGAAGCTTAGTGAGAAGGTTCTTTGCACTCTGATATGATCATCTCACCTCAACAGAGGTTGAGATTTTGACCACTGGTTTATTTTGGTCCTAAGATTAGCCTTAGGGAAGATGGGATAATTTAGGGTAAGTTTACCCTAGGGCCCAGCTTCATACCCTAAATATGGACTTTGGGGGTTTGTGAAGGACATAGGGGCAAATGCCCTTTTATGGCCTTGAGATTTAGTGGAGAGGTTTTTAATGAGTTTGTAACTCTTTGGTTGTAATGTTAGAGAATTTTGATTTAGGTAGATACCTCAAAACTTAAACCCTAGTTTTAGGGTAGAAGGGATTTTAGGTCAAAACAGTATCTTAAACTCTTTTAAAAGCCATAAAATTTGGGTAGTGTGTTTCTAGGGTAGTTAGGACCCTTGGATAATTTTACTAGAAATTTTGGATAGGTATTTCTAGTACTTCATTCATGAATGTGGGTATAGCCCTTTTTGATGTTTTATTTATTAAAGATTTTTATTTCAAATAAGGCCCCCTTGAAACTCTGGAATTAGATGTTTTTAGTCTGTAGGAATGCCCATGAATTTTAGTTCAATTTTATGTTGATTAAACAGAATAGTTCCTTCACAAGTATTATTAAAGGGCTCTATGTTTTAAAAATATTTTATGGCATAAATAATCACTGGAAAATTATGAAAGTTTGTAAATGGTGTTTTTAAATTTTTATGAATCAGTGGCATTTTCCTCTGGATTTTTGGAGTTATGGATTTAGTACTTGATTCACAAGCTTGCTAGATTAGGGTTTTAGAAAATGATTTATTATAAATTAATTTCCAGCAGGAAAATTATGAAACTTTTATAGTACTGTTTTCATGGTATTTCTAATATCCTGTAATTAATCCAATTTATTTGGAAGAGAATTTGATGTAGTTTATTCATTAGACATGAAAGAAATGGTTTATTGCAAAAATAAGTTTAGGCCCCTTAGACCATAGGGAAAATTGCCAAACCTTGGATATATCATTTTTAGATACATTAATATTTGTCTTAAATTTATCATGATTTATACATGACTGAAAAATATAATCCTTGTACAAATTTGGAAGACCTTGGGTTTTAGTAAAATTAATTAATTATTAGATTAATTGGGAAAATCGTTATTATCGGAAATCGATTCAATAATGTCATGATAGGCCCCCAGTAATTAACTTAGGCCGTTCGGAAGAAAACACAAAGGACATCCTATCATAGACATTACTTAGTATAAGGTGGTCTGTAGTTAGTAACTTTGGGAAATGAGTAACAAGATAAGGTTTGGGTTAGCGTAAGGACAGCTTGTATTGGATTGGATTTAAAGAAAGAGGATGGACCACCATAGGAGGTTTCAAGTGTGGTAAGGAATGAGTTGATGCGCTCTAGAAGGTGCGCGGGACCGACGAAAGATCGCCGTCCCCATAGGAGTGAAGAGTCAAATCCACCCTAGGTTTAGTTCGATGCAATTTATAGAGAGAACGGGTAAGGGAAAAACAACCAATAACAATAAGTGCCTTGCGAAAGGGAACTTCGGGCCGTAATGCCGCCGTCTTTGTTCCTAGTGCCCTTTGAGAGCCCTTCACGGGGTATGCCGGGGGCAGTCCTGGGCTAACGTAAATCTTAAAACAAACGAAAGAGTTATTAGCCTAATAGGGATTCACATTTCACACACTCATTAGTTAGGGTTGGTAATGGTTAAGTCGTCCCGAGGTGTTCAAGGGGGCGCTGTCCCGTGGTGTTCTAAGGGATGAAGTCTAGAGATGAGCCGGACGTTTTAGTCCGGGGAATTTGGTCTCGGATGTGGTTTATACGGACGGTTTAGTCCGGGAGTTTGACACTTTAAAATTGTTATATGTTAAACTGCTGCATGTGCATAAAAATAGGAAAGATTAAGGTGGTGGGTTTTCGATATCGGGGAGTTCGATTGCACCGACACCGATATCGTTGACTCGGCAAGGTGACTAGCACTTAGCCAAGGTTAAGTCCGGCGGACCAGTCGGCAAGAGTACGCGGGAGTCCGCCTCATGCACCAGGCGTTGAGGGCGTACGATTGGTCAGACCAGTGGTGCTTTTACTGGTTTTGAGGTGGGCGAGGCCCAACCCACCACTTCTGTTTGCCACTACGGGAGTATCCTGGGAGTTATCTCCAGAAAGGGGGAACTAAAGGTTTGTGTACACAAAGTTGGGAGTGTGAGTTGCACTGCTTGATCATCATACCCACCATATAGCTGCATGCCATAATCATTCATAACAACCTTGACACCTAAAGTATAAGTGGAATGGGACGCTTATACTTTAGGACTTGCAAAACGACCCCTTGGTCTATAAGCTTGTGTGGGCAAGTTTATAAATTAAGGTTAATTTGATATATGTATACCTGCTGCGTGATAACCGACACCCCAACGTATAAGCGGTATGGGACGCGTTATACGATGGGAGCCTTGCAAAAGATCCCTTGGCTTATGTGTACTCACATAAGCGAAGGTTTAATTTCTTACTTACTTCCTTTCTGTTATACCTATTACAACACTTATATTGCTCCCCTGTCATAACTTGCTAGTTAGGTCCACCGTCATCTGCTTTTGACTACTCTCCACTTTCATGTCCTCCCATTTCTTCCTCTCCGCCTGGTGCCTTAGAGCATGGGGGAAGGGGTGGGGGATGATAGGGCTTAGTCTTTTAGACTAACGGTTTTCGAACCATATCATATTAGGGTATCGTGGAGCCCAGCCCGGAGGAGCAGCCCAGGAGGCCGGTACGCTTGGAGATGGGGCAGTCTAGCACTGGAGTCCAGACTGTAGGGATCGTGAGTCCTGACCTTTAGTAGAGTCTTAGTTTTGCTTCCGCATTGAGTGATTTTGTAGTGAGGACTTGATGTACCGGGCATGAGCCCTTATATTTTTATTATCATTGTACTCTGATGTTTTTTGTGGACACTCCCTTCGTGGAGTTTATATACATGTGATTTATTATTGTGGACTGCATTTCTCTTCCTTTACTTCGTGCTACTTGATTTTGATTGAAAAGGCCGGTAGAATCGGCGTGTTGTAGTGATGACCTTCCCAGGTGCGAAGGTGTCTCTGCAAAGCGGCGGTTCTGGGCATAAGACCCCGGGTTTTCAAAAAAAAAGGGGTCTTATAAAGTGGTATCAGAGGAAACATCGATCAGAAGAAAGTAGCAGTCCACAAATCCCTGGGTCACCTCCGCGCGAGTTTAGTTTGCGGACAAACTAAGCAGCGGAAGCAGTGGTGTGCCCATATGGGGAATCACATGTAAATTGTCCACTTTCCATCCATTCCATTTGTACATTAGCTAACAATTGGAATTCTTCTTTGTAGCCTGCGGCAAACCCTGTCCCCAGCAGGGAGCACCTCCGGTTGCAAAGACCTCTTCTTGTATTTCTCTAGTCAATAGGTTAGACTCAACCGCTAGGATACGTGACTAACCCGACAACTTATACTGTGCCCTAGTCCGAAACAGACCTTAAGTATGAATTTGGTTAGGTAAGGAAATACCTAAAGAGATTAAATGAGGAGTTTAATAGGTGAATGGATACCTAAGACATAAACTCTGGTGTCCCTATGGTCCCTAACAAGGATTACTCAATCTATTGGGACTGACCAATAATCCATTATCAGAATGGTAGAAGACACGTAGTATTAACCCCCGTACCAATAACAAGATTACTCAGGGACAACTACAAGATAAACACTGAAGGTCGGGTAGGAATTCAAGTTCAAAAGAGACCCAATTGGGAGTGGGAACAACCCTGATAAGCGTGTCGTAAATTTGACTCGGAGGGTTTAAAGTATGGAGTATATCTACAAGTGTCAGTTTGGAACCTCAAGTCATAGATTGATGCCCTAGGGATTGTACACTCAGCTAGGACAGATATAACATGGTAAGATAAAAGAAAATTAGCCCAAAGAAGATATGGGCTTATCGTTTGTTTATTGGGGGCTTATCTTTTGTTTATTTGGCAAGTGAGTTAATGGCTTAGGTATCCTAGACCTAATTTAGAAAGTGTGTTGCCCCAAACATAGTAATGTTGAGGTTGGTCTTATTCGACGCCACTCGATTGATGTCATGGTAATAATGAGGAGTAACAACGAGACATAACTACTAGAAGATACCATGTGAATTTGATGATGGGTAGTAAGACTAAGTAGATTTGGGAAGATAAGACTGAGACACTATGATGTAACATCATGAGTATGATAACACTAAGAGTTTGAAAGAAATTAGCAGACGATATATCGAGAACATATATCTTAGGTATGACCTTGCAGACTCGATTCAGATAGCATCAAGATAAGATTAGATACATTTGATGACACAAACATGGTTAGCAAGGGTCGCGGCTATGATAAATAAATGTTTGGAAAATCATGTGTAACTATGGCAGAATGGTACAACAAATTAAAAAGGTATAAATGACAACCTCCAAAAATGCACGAGTACACCCCCTTAAATCTTGCGGACGACGGGTCATTTGACGAAGTAATCTTTCCCGTTAACGACCAGAGTTGGATAAATCATAGGGTCAAATTGATTGATTACTCGGGCGTATATGAAGGAATAGGAACATGATCGCGTGGAGGAGGTTTATAGAGTCGCTGTCTACCGTTACAAACAAAAACTCAATTTACTAGAAGAAGATTGTGTGTATTAAAACTTGTCTTTTCCCGGAATCAGAAAGACGTCATGGATTTGGCTACGCACAGTGAGGTTTGCCGAATGGTATAGGCAAGTATAAGGGTTTTGAAGAACTATTATAGTCACTTCCAGAGTTAGAGTGGAAGTTCGAGGATAGATTGAGCGAGATAGTTGGGGAAACCCTGATTTAGTAGTGCAGTTTTGTGGTGCGAGAAGATCCCGCTAGTCAAGGTCCTGTGGAGAAAGCATGGATAGGAGGAACATACCTGGGATCCTCAGGACCTGATGCAGGAAATATACCCGGAACCTTTCAGTCAGGTATACCTCCCAACTCCTCAAGTGGTTTAAAGTTTTCTCCCTAATTGCAATTACTAGTAGAATGTTCCAGGAGATATGGGCTAAACTTTTGTTTATTGGGGCTAGCCCTTAATCATTGATCTAGTAGGCACTTCAACCCTTCATGGGATGTTACGAGCTTAGGCTATCCCGGTAGAAATCCCCGTAGACTTAACCTTAATTTCGAGGACGAAATTTTTGTTTTGTTTATTGGGATTTGTAACAACCCATTTTCCAATTAGACCCCCCCCCCTTAGGAGTAACTTGAGCATAACTAGGTCATATGAGTTAACCTAGGTGAGCCCAGGAGACCAAGTGACCTAAAAACCTAGTTGAGACCACTTGGTCTGCAAATAGTAATTTTCAAAACTCTGATTTTGGGTGGCCTAGTAGGTTCATTGTGACTCTAAAAATTCCCTTAGATCTAATGTGGGCTCAATGAGTCACCAAGGACCCACTTGGGTCAACCATAGTGGTCAATTTGACCAAGTTAACCTAAAGCCCAAATCAAGTCAAACCTAGCCTATATGGGCTAACCCAACCTCAAACCACCCTCCCCCTTAGACTAACTCTTGAATGATTGATTTTGTATGATATTTGGCTGCCTATATCCTAGGGAATTGACCAAGTCAACATTGGTGACTAGGAGAGAGAGAGAGAAGCCTAAATTTAGAGAAATAAAGAGGAGAGAGAAAGTGTTTAAAGAGGCCACTTATGGTGGAAGGTGAACCACTCCCTTCATGATATTTCCTAAGGGAATTATTAACCTTAGTGGGCTGCCAATAGGTTGAGGGAGATGAGCAAATTCATCCATGATAATTAGGAGAGAGAAAAAAAATATCATTTTCATGAATAATGGAGGAGAGAGAAAATTTTGGAGGAAGAGTATTCATGACCAAGAGTCTCTCTCTCCACCATCAAGCCTTGATATTATTCCCCATTCAACTCCCTTGACTCTTGGGATGAAAATAACATCAATTGCCTTGATGTGAGGAGAGAGAAAAGGGGAGTTTCTTTTTAATTGAGGAGAGAGAAAGAGGAAGAGAGAGAGAGGAGTTATGGAGGGAGACCATGAGCCACCCCATTCACCTCCCCAAGCCCCCATTCATTCTTCCTGATCCTTGGGAAGAGATTCCCATTATTTTCTCATCAGCCATCATCAATGGAGGAGCCCACCCACCATGGCCGAACATCCCTTCACCTCCCCTCCCATGAAAAAAATATAAAACCTCATTTGCAGCCACCTATTCTCATTTTTGGCTATTCCATCTCCCTCAAAGCGTCCATGGCAGTCAAAATAGCATATAAGATCGATGGTTTTGGTGGAGGAACGAGGGATCGGACAAGTTCGCCGGAGAGGAAAAACGCTATGACAAACCGCCGCCGACGCCATCGTCGCCGAACCCCAAATAAGGTCCTCCCTCACCTCTTCTTCCATGCTTAGATCCTAGGAATGTTTAGGAGTTGAATTCATGCTCAAACGAACCGGAGCAAAGTTTTCAAAATTCAAAAAATCTCCATTTTTATGGGGCTTTTGAAGCTCTCGGCTAGGGCGGCGCCGCCACCTCCGGCCGCCCTAGCTCCAGCCGTGGATAGCCCCCACCACCGGGAACAAATGGGTGATGTTTCCCGGTGGTGGCGACGCCTCAGCCCGCCGGAATAAGGCCCGCAAAAACCACCTGTGCGGGCTCGATTTCTGTCCAAATCGGAGAAGATGAACAGTTGCCGTCGGATGCGCTTTAAGATTCGTGCAGGATCAAATAAACACTTATAAACCCCTATTTTTTTTGGATTTTCTGTATTTAATAAAACAGTTTCACTATAAATTAAATTTAGGCCCTTTATGGGCACCACATGAAAAAGGTTACAACATGAAAGTTATAGGTCCTTTAAATACCTACAATTTGATATGTTGTGGTGAAAATTTGGCTGAGAACCTAGGCTTGTAGGGTCATTTGATTATGGGTATGTCCTAGGTTTAGGGCACTTTTATTATAAAAATTATTTAGGCCCTTTGGAGGCTTGTTCATCAAAATTGATCAACATGAATGTTGTAGGCTTTTTAATTATCTACAGTTTGATATATTATGGAAAATTATAGGACAAGTCTTCTGACCTATAGGGCCATTATTCTAGGGTAGGTCTTACAAATAGGGCAGATCTTTGAAAAATTCCCCACACCTAATCCTTTGTCCAAATGCTTTGAAATTTGGACAGGGACTCAATATAACCTAGACCTAACTCCTGTAAAAATTGGAGACCATTTGGGATAGCGTAACTTAGGTTTCTGCCCTAAACCTAGAAAAGCTAGGGTAAGGTAGTTGAAGGGTCAAATGACCTCCAAGCCCTCCCAAATTTTGGTGAGGTGTCTCTGGTATAGGTAGCTAGGTATGGTTCAAATTTCAACTCATTTGGTTGAGTTTTGATTAGGAATCCTCTAAACCCTAGTTTTGATCTTGTAGAAGGAAGCTTAGTGAGAAGGTTCTTTGCACTCTGATATGATTATCTCACCTCAACAGAGGTTGAGATTTTGACCACTGGTTTATTTTGGTCCTAAGATTACCCTTAGGGAAGATGAGATGATTTAGGGTAAGTTTACCCTAGGGCCCAGCTTCAAACCCTAAATATGGACTTTGGGGGTTTGTGAAGGACATATGGGCAAATGCCCATGTATGGCCTTGAGATTTAGTGGAGAGGTTGTTAATGAGTTTATAACTCTTTGGTTGTAATGTTAGAGAATTTTGATTTAGGTAGATACCTCAAAACTTAAACCCTAGTTTTAGGGTAGAAGAGATTTTAGGTCAAAACAGTATCTTAAACTCTTTTAAAAGCCATCAAATTTGGGTAGTGTGTTTCTAGGGTAGTTAGGACCCTTGGATAATTTTACTAGAATTTTTGGATAGGTATTTCTAGTACTTCATTCATGAATGTGGGTATAGCCCTTTTTGATGTTTTATTTATTAAAGATTTTTATTTCAAATACGGCCCCCTTGAAACTCTGGAATTAGATGTTTTTAGTCAGTAGGAATGCTCATGAATTTTAGTTCAATTTTATGTTGATTAAACAGAATAGTTCCTTCACAAGTATTATTAAAGGGCTCTATGTTTTAAAAATATTTTATGGCATAAATAGTCTCTGGAAAATTATGAAAGTTGGTAAATGGTGTTTTTAAATTATTATGAATCAGTGGGATTTTCCTCTGGATTTTTGGAGTTATAGATTTAGTACTTGATTCACAAGTTTGCTAGATTAGGGTTTTAGAAAATGATTTATTATAAATTAATTTCCAGCAGGAAAATTATGAAACTTTTATAGTACTGTTTTCATGGTATTTCTAATATCCTGTAATTAATCCAATTTATTTGGAAGAGAATTTGATGTAGTTTATTCATTAGACATGAAGGAAATGGTTTATTGAAAAAATAAGTTTAGGCCCCTTAGACCATAGGGAAAATTGCCAAACCTTGGATATGTCATTTTTAGATACATTAATATTTGTCTTAAATTTATCATGATTTATACATGACTGAAAAATATAATCCTTGTACAAATTTGGAAGACCTTGGGTTTTAGTAAAATTAATTAATTATTAGATTAATTGGGAAAATCTTTATTATCGGAAATCGATTCAATAATGTCATGATAGGCCCCCAGTAATTAACTTAGGTCGTTCGGAAGAAAACACAAAGGACATCCTATCATAGACATTACTTAGTATAAGGTGGTCTGTAGTTAGTAACTTTGGGAAATGAGTAACTTGATAAGGTTTGGGTTAGCGTAAGGACAGCTTGTGTTGGATTGGATTTAAAGAAAGAGGATGGACCACCATAGGAGGTTTCAAGTATGGTGAGGAATGAGTTGATGCGCTCTAGAAGGTGCGCGGGACCGACGAAAGATCGCCGTCCCCATAGGAGTGAAGAGTCAAATCCACCCTAGGTTTAGTTCGATGCAATTTATAGAGAGAACGGGTAAGGGAAAAACAACCAATAACAATAAGTGCCTTGCGAAAGGGAACTTCGGGTCGTAATGCCGCTGTCCTTGTTCCTAGTGCCCTTTGAGAGCCCTTCACGGGGTATGCCGGGGGCAGTCCTGGGCTAACGTAAATCTTAAAACAAACGAAAGAGTAATTAGCCTAATAGGGATTCACATTTCACACACTCATTAGTTAGGGTTGGTAATGGTTAAGTCGTCCCGAGGTGTTCAAGGGGGCGCTGTCCCGTGGTGTTCTAAGGGATGAAGTCTGGAGATGAGCCGGACGTTTTAGTCCGGGGAATTTGGTCTCGGATGTGGTTTATACGGACAGTTTAGTCCGGGAGTTTGACACTTTAAAATTGTTATATATTAAACTGCTGCATGTGCATAAAAATAGGAAAGATTAAGGTGGTGGGTTTTCGATATCGGGGAGTTCGATTGCACCAACACCGATATCGTTGACTCGGCAAGGTGACTAGCACTTAGCCAAGGTTAAGTCCGGCGGACCAGTCGGCAAGAGTACGCGGGAGTCCACCTCGTGCACCAGGCATTGAGGGCGTACGATAGGTCAGACCAGTGGTGCTTTTACTGGTTTTGAGGTGGGCGAGGCCCAACCCACCACTTCCGTTTGCCACTACGGGAGTATCCTGGGAGTTATCTCCAGAAAGGGGGAACTAAAGGTTTGTGTACACAAAGTTGGGTGTGTGAGTTGCACTGCTTGATCATCATACCCACCATATAGCTGCATGCCATAATCATTCATAACAACCTTGACACCTAAAGTATAAGTGGAATGGGATGCTTATACTTTAGGACTTGCAAAACGACCCCTTGGTCTATAAGCTTGTGTGGGAAGGTTTATAAATTAAGGTTAATTTGATATATGTATATCTACTGCGTGATAACCGACACCCCAACGTATAAGCGGTATGGGACGCGTTATACGATGGGAGCCTTGCAAAAGATCCCTTGGCTTATGTGTACTCACATAAGCGAAGGTTTAATTTCTTACTTACTTTCTTTCTGTTATACCTATTACAACACTTATATTGCTCCCCTGTCATAACTTGCTAGTTAGGTCCACCGTCATCTGCTTTTGACTACTCTCCACTTTCATGTCCTCCCATTTCTTCCTCTCCGCCTGGTGCCTTAGAGCGTGGGGGAAGGGGTGGGGGATGATAGGGCTTAGTCTTTTAGACTAACGGTTTTCGAACCATATCATATTAGGGGATCGTGGAGCCCAGCCCGGAGGAGCAGCCTAGGAGGCCAGTACGCTTGGAGATGGGGCAGTCTAGAACTGGAGTCCAGACTGCAGGGACCGTGAGTCCTGACCTTTAGTAGAGTTTTAGTTTTGCTTCCGCATTGAGTGCTTTTGTAGTGAGGACTTGATGTACCGGGCATGAGCCCTTATATTTCTAGTATCATTGTACTCTGATGTTTTTTGTGGACACTCCCTTCGTGGAGTTTATATACATGTGATTTATTATTATGGACTGCATTTCTCTTCCTTTACTTCGTGCTACTTGATTATGATCGAAAAGGCCGGCAGAATCGGCGCGTTGTAGTGATGACCTTCCCGGGTGCGAAGGTGTCACCGCAAAGCGGCGGTTTTGGGCATAAGACCCCGGGTTTTCAAAAAAAAAAGAGGTCTTACAAAGTGGTATCAGAGGAAACATCGATCAAAAGAAAGTAGCAGTCCACAAATCCCTGGGTCACCTCCACGCGAGTTTAGTTTGCAGACAAACTAAGCAGCGGAAGCAGTGGTGTGCCCATATGGGGAATCACATGTAAATTGTCCACTTTCCATCCATTCCATTTGTACATTAGCTAACAATTGGAATTCTTCTTTGTAGCCTGCGGCAAACCCTGTCCCCAGCAGGGAGCACCTCCTGTTGCAAAGACCTCTTCTCGTAATTCTCTAGTCAATAGGTTAGACTCAACCGCTAGGATACGTGACTAACCCGACAACTTATACTGTGCCCTAGTCCGAAACAGACCTTAAGTATGAATTTGGTTAGGTAAGGAAATACCTAGAGAGATTAAATAAGGAGTTTAATAGGTGAATGGATACCTAAGACATAAAATCTGGTGTCCCTATGGTCCCTAACAAGGATTACACAATCTATTGGGACTGACCAATAATCCATTATCAGAATGGTAGAAGACACGTAGTATTAACCCCCGTACCAGTAACAAGATTACTCAGGGACAACTACAAGATAAACACTGAAGGTCGTGTAGGAATTCAAGTTCGAAAGAGACCCAATTGGGAGTGGGAACAACCCTGATAAGCGTGTCGTAAATTTGACTCGGAGGGTTTAAAGTATGGAGTATATCTACAAGTGTCAGTTTGTAATCCCAAGTCATAGATTGATGCCCTAGGGATTGTACACTCAGCTAGGACAGATATAACATGGTAAGATAAAAGAAAATTAGCCCAAAGAAGATATGGTCTTATCGTTTGTTTATTGGGGGCTTATCTTTTGTTTATTGGGCAAGTGAGTTAATGGCTTAGGTCTCCTAGACCTAATTTAGAAAGTGTGTTGCCCCAAACACAGTAATGTTGAGGTTGGTCTTATTCGACGCCACTCGAATGATGTCATGGTAATAATGAGGAGTAACAACGAGACATAACTACTAGAAGATACCATGTGAATTTGATGACGGGTAGTAAGACTAAGTAGATTTGGGAAGATAAGACTGAGACACTATAATGTAATATCATGAGTATGATAACACTAAGAGTTTGAAAGAAATTAGCAGACGATATATCGAGAACATATATCTTAGGTATGACCTTGCAGACTCGATTCAGATAGCATCAAGATAAGATTAGATACATTTGATGACACAAAAATGGTTAGCAAGGGTCGCGGCTATGATAAATAAATGTTTGGAAAATCAAGTGTAACTATGGCAGAATGGCACAACAAATTATAAAGGTATAAATGACAACCTCCAAAAATGCACGAGTACACCCCCTTAAATCTTGCGGACGACGGGTCATTTGACGAAGTAATCTTTCCCGTTAACGACCAGAGTTGGATAAATCATAGGGTCAAATTGATTGATTACTCGGGCGTATATGAAGGAATAGGAACATGATCGCGTGGAGGAGGTTTATAGAGTCGCTGTCTACCGTTACAAACAAAAACTCAATTTACTAGAAGAAGATTGTGTGTATTAGAACTTGTCTTTCCCCGGAATCAGAAAGACGTCATGGATTTGGCTACGCACTGTGAGGTTTGCCGAATGGTATAGGAAAGTATAAGGGTTTTGAAGAACTATTATAGTCACTTCCAGAGTTAGAGTGGAAGTTCGAGGATAGATTGAGCGAGATAGTTGGGGAAACCCTGATTTAGTAGTGCAGTTTTGTGGTGCGAGAAGATCCCGCTAGTCAAGGTCCTGTGGAGAAAGCATGGATAGGAGGAACATACCTGGGATCCTCAGGACCTGATGCAGGAAAGATACCCGGAACCTTTCAGTCAGGTATACCTCACAACTCCTCAAGTGGTTTGAAGTTTTCTCCCTAAGTGCAATTACTAGTAGAATGTTCTAGGAGATATGGGCTAAACTTTTGTTTATTGGGGCTAGCCCTTAATCATTGATCTAGTAGGCACTTCAACCCTTCATGGGATGTTATGAGCTTAGGCTATCCCGGTAGAAATCCCCGTAGACTTAACCTTAATTTCGAGGACGAAATTTTTGTTTTATTTATTGGGATTTGTAACATCCCATTTTCCAATTAGACCCCCCCCCCCCCCCGTTAGGAGTAACTTGAGCATAACTAGGTCATATGAGTTAACCTAGGTGAGCCCAAAAGACCAAGTGACCTAAAAACCTAGTTGAGACCACTTGGTCTGCAAATAGTAATTTTCAAAACTCTGATTTTGGGTGGCCTAGTAGGTTCATTGTGACTCTAAAAATTCCCTTAGATCTAATGTGGGCTCAATGAGTCACCAAGGACCCACTTGGGTCAACCATAGTGGTCAATTTGACCAAGTTAACCCCAAGCCCAAATCAAGTCAAACCTAGCCTATATGGGCTAACCCAACCTCAAACCACCCTCCCCCTTAGACTAACACTTGCATGATTATTTTTGTATGATATTTGGCTGCCTATATCCTAGGGAATTGACCAAGTCAACATTGGTGACTAGGAGAGAGAGAGAAGCCTAAATTTAGAGAAATAAAGAGGAGAGAGAAAGTGTTTAAAGAGGCCACTTATGGTGGAAGGTGAACCACTCCCTTCCTGGAGGAAGTTACTGTGAATAATCACACTTCCCGGAGGCAATTGTTATAAGTTAACGTGCTGCCTAGAGGGATTAATTATGCCTGAGTGTGTTGCACGGAGGGAGTTGTTAAATATAAGCGCATTGCCTAAAGGTAGTTATTGTAAGTGAGCGCGTTGCCCGGAGATAGTTGTTGTACATGAGTGTGCTGTCGGGATGTAATTATTGTATATGAGCGCACTGTCTAGAGAGAATTTCTACGAATGAGCCCTCTGCTAAGTGGTGATCTGCCCCGAGCCGTACGATTTATTCTTGCACGGGTTGTTTTTCCCGTGTGATCAAATGGTACGACCTTGTCTTTTTATCTAAAATTTTATGTTATTATTGTCTGTGCGTTTTTCTCCACGCACAAATGGTTTCAACCGTGCATGAAGGAAAATGCATGATCTGTCTGTTTTGCCATGTTTTTATGCAACTTGTTTTGGACCGAGCATTTTGTTCTCGCATGGGCGATTTCACCCATACGTGATCAAGATCACACAGTCTATTGTTTCACCAGGTTGGGTGATTTCTATGCGATAAATATCACATTATGCTTTCCTTAGCTTGTGTTCGACCGTGTGTGGATATTTTTTTGATCTTCCACTATATAAGCACAGTAATTCTCCATATCGTGGATCATTATTCATTTTCATGCCCAAAGATACTGGTTCCGCCCTTTTCTGCCATTCTATTACAACCCACCACTGAGAGGTGCTCCGACCAAGTTCTACTTGCAAACCTCAAGATAGGGTATTCTCTTGGCCTCCTCCATAAATTGTAAGCTTCCAAGCTTCATCCCAAGGGTTTTCTTACTGCACTTGTGGATTTCTATGGCGATGCCATGACTGAAGACTATTTACGAAGAAGATAGGAAAAGTGAAAGAAGGTTCCTGAGCCCAAACAAGGATTGGTAACCCTTGATTCCGGCCATTAACCTTCAACGAGTCTTCGTGCTTTGGTTGTAATCTCTTCCCTTTCCTTATTGTAGTGGATTTCTTCTTGTATGCTTGGTTGTATGAACGCTTTTTGTTCAAAACCAAAGTTGTTTAATGTTAATTCCATGTCTATGTGAGGTTCGTTGTGGTTTGTGCAAGTGAGGAGTGCCTCCATCCATTCAATCATCAATCCACCATCGTAAGTGTGGCCGCACTAGCAATTGCTAGATGCGTGTGTTGTGAAGAGTGCTTGCGACCTTCAATCTTCCGGTGTGAACCCCTTCATCCACTTGCTTCCTCGTCAATCCACCAACCAAAGCAGTGCATAGCGGCCTGCATAACCTCTATCCACCAAGTGAAGCGGTGATTATGACCCGCACTAGTTTAATTAGTTTTCTTTTTGCATGCAACACTCAAATCCAAGCCTTGTTTTTTTACATTTAATATTTATAATTCATTTTCCAAACAATAGAATTGTGTGCCCTAACATGCATTCCTTAGAGATCAATACTTGGAGATTTACAACCACACTTTATATTACTTGAGCTACAGATGCACTTGTTGTTAGCACATCATGTTTTTGACATCGTTATCAGGGGATATTGTGAAATTTTTTCTTTTTCAAAAATTTTTGTAGAGATTTTTTGTTTTTATCTGTGTTTTTCTTCTGCTGTGAGTTATATGCATGGCGAGGCCCTGGTGATTTACCTAAGTTTCATCTTGAGATTGAGCGAATGCTTCGTGTGCACCACTATCTTGCTGCTGCTATGGAAGGGAATAGGAATGACCAAAATAACTACAGGGGAGAGGATGTGCCACATGTTAGTCAAGCTATTGATGAATGTGATGTGCTCCGATCAAGGCCCAAGACGATGAGGGACTGAACCACTCCCACTATTAGGAGTGTGTACCCTAAGTTTGTCCATGCAATCACAAATAACCAATTCAAAATCAAGCTATGTGATGACCCCCATCTAAGTGAAGAACCCCATATTCACTAAGATGAATTATCCGAGATCTGCGATACATTCCGGTATGTCGGTATCTCCGATGACACAATCATGTTGCAGTTGTTTCCATTCTCCCTACGTGAAAAGACAAAGGCACTACTCCACACTATTCATCTGGATCCACCACCACTTGGGACACTTTGTCAACAATGTTTCTCGCCAAGTTCCACCTCGTCAATAAGATTGTAAGTTTGAGGCATAAAATTGCAACCTTCAACTAGAATGACCATGAGACCCTTGCGGAGGCTTGGGAAAGGTTTACTGATCTTCTAAGGAAGTGCCCCCAACATTAGTTCCGACCCTTGAACCGGGTAGAAAATTTCTAATTTTTGATAGAGCCGAACTACCGAGCCATGATTGATGCTACAGCTCGAGGGATCTTAATGAACCACACATCAGATGATGCACTCTGAATCCTCCAAGATATTGCCTCCCACAACTCTTTTTGGACGACTGGTAGGAACACCCTAAGAAGCGCAAGGTGTCTATTTGACGTGATCATTGTGGCACCACATGCTGATGTGGCATCATCACCATTCGATAATATAGCTTTGTTGAAGAGGTCTGCTTCTAATTCTTCTTAGGTGAAGGCTATCTCATGCCAGGGTTGTAGGAACTTAGGGAACCATGATTATGAGTTCCCAGTAAGTGCACTCTCCATTGAATTTTCAAATTTGAATTTTGATGGGAGTGTTAATTACAGAAACAATCAAAATCGTGCAGTGTCGTTCTCTAATACTTATAATCCGGGTGTGAGAAATCACCCAAACTATTAATGGAACAAAAAAACTCTAGGCCAACGATGACAATCGTGCCAGCATCAATACGATGTTAAGGCTTCCGGGATCCAACCAAGGCTGCCACAACTGGGTTATAACCAAGGTACCGCTGTTGAGAATAAAAGAGCTCTAGAAGAAATGATGGAAAAATGTGTGGATATGGCCCAAAAAATATGACCAACCAGCCTGCCTCAATGAGGAACTTAGAGATGCAACTGGGCTAATTGGCACAAGTGCTATTTGAGCGGGCTCAGGGTACTCTTCCTAGTAATATTGAGAAGAAGCCTCGTGAATAAGGAAAAAGTTTATCTGAGTCTGTTGATTGTCATAAGGAGGAGTTGGTAGTAAAGTGAAAAATCAATGATGTCGAAACCACTGTGTTATGCGACACGGGTTCATCACGTAATGTTCTTGCTTTACAAGACATTGAGAAAATCAACTTGAACATCTATGTTTATGAACTGACGTCTCTATTCCTCACCAATGGGTTAGTCATGGAAACAGAAGGTGAAGTAAAGGAGATTGAGTTTATTTTGGATGGGGCTTTGGTGGTTAATATATTTAAAGTTTTGGGACACAAGGAGAATAACTCCATCCCTATTTTGTGTGTCCCCTTCTTGAAAGAGAGTGGTGTTATTCTTCATATTGCAGATGATTGTCACTTAGTTACCCAGGTGACATGTCATCCTTGTCTATCCATAATGATTGAGGACCTTATTGCCTAGTGGAAAATCATAATTTTAATGTTTTTATTTCTAATTGGACTTTGAGTAACATTGAATGCATATGGTTATTTCAAATCAGAGGTTGTGAATTTGGTATACAATGCTTGAAACAGAATGCTTGGGATTACTAAGTGAAGATTGAAGTTGGTGTTGAGTTGGATGTTGCAATTATCAAGAGGAAAGTCGAGGACTTGAAGCAAGTTGATGGTGAGGAGGAAGGAAGCGGTGAGGCCATGATGTTTAGTGTTGATGCAGCAAACAAAAACTCTAATTCATTGAACTTGTAAGCTAATGTTGATCCCATTTGTAAATTATTAAAACAGGTCCGATGTGCAGATCTATCACTCGCAGATGGTGAAGAAATGATGCCCCCTGCTACTTCCAAGAACATAAAGACTGATCCTGATCAGGTATTTTGCGATCGATGGTGCTCTCCCACTTTAGAGAAAAATTAACAAGAAATATTGTTCCGCGCCGCTCGTTTTACTGCCCCTAGCGCGAGAAGGAGGAGGTTAGGGGCAAGGGAAGTAAATATCCCTTGGGCCCCAAAGCTTTCACCTCCCCATCTTGCATGGCAGGGGAGAACCACCACATGTCGGCGTATAGTTGATTTATGACGGTTCCCTAGGCTGTATATTTTTTTTGCTACGTTTGATGAGTTTTGCTCCTCGGGATGTGTTTTATTTGTGTCCTTTTATTTGGTAGTTTTAATAGACAATGCTGAGAAATTTATTATATAACTGCATAATAAAGATATTTAGTCCACCTTAACGACGGTAAAGAAAAGTGCTCGTGGGAGACAACCCAATTTTTGCTTTTGTTTTTCTAACCTCCCTTCCTTTATTACTATTATTAGTGTTGGGCCGAGTTTTCTCTCGCAGGTGTGACAATTCTTCGGTGGTGTGCATGGATCTTCTCTCAAATTTAACAAAAATCTTCTAGTATGCTCATTTCTGAGCATGGGTAACTCTTCCCCTTACATCTAGTTTAATTCATTATAGTTATATCATATGGATTATATTATTTAGATTATGTTTGGGGGAGTGAGAACTGGTGTGTTAGTTACCCACTACATGCACACAAAGACATTGCATACTAGAAGTATATTTTATTTTAATTTTATAAATTGTTATTTCATTTGCACTGTACACCCTAGCACCCTCAAGAGCGCATGCTTAACCATTAGCATGTTACGAGCCAAATTCATTTCTTTTGCATGATTTGGAAAATTGATGTCCTAGCTTAGGATTGTGAGACGGAGTAAAATGTTGACTCATGTAGTGCTCCTAGTCGAGTGCTCATGTCTCACGTAGAAATTTGAGTAGATTCAAATTTTATGTATGGTTTTAGTTTATATCTTTTCTTTTAGCATAAATATTGTTTACTCTGCTCAAAAAATGGTGATCTTGTGTGAATCAAACAGTAGCATAGGGATGTCGGTAGATGGTCATTAGCCTAATATTACTTGAGTCAGGAGGAAGGATTATCTTTCTCGGTGGCTAAGAACTTGCCCCAAGCGATTCTCGAAGCATATGTATACAGTTAGTTCAGGTGCACGAATTTGATGTAGGCTATAATTTTTGCCTGGTTGAGCCTTTGTACCCACTCTTTTCATCTATTCCTCGCTATCCCCATTGTTCCCACCCCGTCTTTTGATTCAGCTCCAATATTATCTTGTCAAAGCCAAAATGTTAAGCCTAGTCGCACACCCAAATTTGAGCTTTAGTTTGTATTATGATTTTCATATTGGGTTGTTGATGTGATGATTTCATAGTGGATGTGTGGATGTGCTCCAATGAAATATGTGTTGAAAAAATATATAAAAAGAAACAAAATTGAAAAGAAAATTTTGAGAAAAAAAGTGAAAAGAAGAGTGAAAACAAAAGTTAAATTGAAAATCCATTTTTGAAGAGTTGTTTTGGGAGTAGGTGGTGCGCACACCCATATAGTTAAGTCTATGTCTGGGGGTATGGTGCACCCGCATATTACTGTGGTGTGATGATAGTATCTTGTGCTTGCTCATCTGCATTTGGTGTGTTGAGCCCTCATGTTTATCGTTGTATACCCTATCTTAACCCAAGCCCATTCTAATCCTAAAGTCCTACTAATTTGTGCTTTGAACCAAACTTGGGTCATGGAGAGAGTATGACAGGGTAAACTTTTGGCCATCAACATTGAAGGATTTCTCTGGAGGTATTCCCGAGCCCCGATCTTTGGCAATGCTCACCTCAGGGATCGGTTTATTTTCTCCCTATGCGTGACAAGATGATTCTTCGTGATTCGATTTTTGAGTAGAAATAATATCTAAATACGCTTCTAGAAAAATATAAACTATTATGAATATCTAAAAATTCTTTCTATTGTATTTCTTTGTGTGTGTGTGTATGCGACTTGCATGGGCCCCCGCATTCACAATAGCTAAACCAATTATTTCATTTTCTTGTTCGCTTGAGGGATGATTTGCACTGGACGAACAATTGTTTAAGTCTGGGGGTGTGATGAGTCTGATATTTATAGGATTTTTTGGACTCATCTGGGCTAGTTTTCACTCACTCACACTTCACTTTTAATCCATAATTGCTTATATTTCACTTAGATCACATTTAAACACGAAGTGCAATATTTTGACCCATTAGGGCGTGCAATGGAACACTTTGTTACAGGGGGTAAGCACGCATGCTCCCCATTTTTATTTCTGCATTTTCTCTTAATTTGCATGTGCTGAGGTGTGCTCTAGGCTGGTTATTTTGTTGTGCAGGTGGGCAGACCTCCCTTGTTGCCCATTTCTACCTTGTTGACATTGCACGGTCGTTCGTTTCCTCATTCACTATCATTGCAATAGTGCGATGCCCATAGAGCCCCAAAGTGGTGATCTACCCAAGACCATGCGATTTATTCTTGCACGAGCTATTTTGCTCGTGTGTAATCAAATTGCACGACCATATCTTTATGTTTAAAATTTTACGTTATTATTGTTCGTGCATTTTTCTTCACGCACAGTTGGATTCAACCGGGCACAATGGAAAATGCACGATCATTTCTGTTTTGACTAATTTTATGCAATCTACCTTGGACCATTTATGAGTCTGATTTAATAGGATTTTTCGGACTCATCCGGGCTAGTTTTCACGCACGTGCACTATATTTTTAGCATATTTTTATTCATATTCTATTTGAATCTTTTAAGCACACAAATTGCACTTTTAGGCCCTTTAGGGTGTGCAAGCGTGCTTCCCATTACTAGGGTTAAGCATATGGTGCTCCCCAAGCTTTTTTGGATTATTTTTTCATATTTCTGCTTGTGCTGGAACTGTGCTCTAGATTGAGATGTTTGTGTATAGGTGGGTTGTTCCCTCAAGGCTTACATTGCGATCTGTAGACAACGTATGATTGTGCGTTTTCCTTAACACACAGCCATTTCAGTCATGTGATTCCTATAGGTACCTTTTAGTGAGCAGCCATCGTGCGTTTTTCTTAATGCACGATTGGATTAAATCGTGCGCAAAGGAAAATGCACGACCTCTCTGTAATGCCTGAAAAACTGAGTTATGTCCGTCCCGTGGGATTTATTCGAGCACGAGCAGTTTGCTCGTGCGAGTTCAAAAATGCACGATCTGCATTTTGTCTCAGACTAAGGATACTGTGCTATTATAATCACACGATCATGTATTTGGTAGAGCATCTTTTAAATTCTGATCGTTTACTATTTAATTCTCAACTATTCACCCTAATTTCGGATCTTTCATCTTCCCCGCATTCAGGATGCCCGGATTCGCCCCTTTTGCCCTTGTCTTGCCACCCACCTAGGGGAGAAGTGTTAGGAATATTGCCCTTCAATGTTCCCTGAATTTGAAGAGGCATCACCATCAATGCTAAATGAATAATTGTATTTGATATATGTTCAAGTTAAGTGTGTACAGGTTGTCTACTACACCATAATTAGATTGGATGTCAGGGTCACAATACTTGTTTGACTTAAGACAAGTTGCTGGCAAAGCAGAAGTTTGGTTAAGTCCAGAGGTGTTGAGTGAAGGCAGTTCACTCGACTCATGAAGAGAAAAAGCATTAAGAGAACAACAAACAGTCAAAGCAGCAATGTTGCTGACTAGAAATCTGGCTAAGTCCAGAAACGTTGAGTGAAGGAAGTTCACTCAATGCAAACTCAACAAGAAATTCTAGCCAAGTCTAGAAGCGTTGAGTGAAGGAAGTTCACTCAACGCAAACTCAACAAGATATCTGCCTAAGAATAAAAGCATTGAGTAAAGGCAGTTCACTCAACACCTTAATAAAGAAGACTGGTCACTGGACAAGAAGAAAATCCACTAAGTCTAGAAGCGTTGAGTGAACTCACTTCACTCGATGCTAGATGAGCATAAGCGTTGACAAAAGCTCAAGAAGTCAAAGCCTCATAAGGAGCAGATAGAAAATTTGTCTAAGTCCAAAAGCATTGAGTGAAGGTTGTTCACTCAACGCCAACTAAAGAAACAATTCAACTAAGTCCAGAAGCATCGAGTGATAAAGGCTCACTCGACACATAATCAATTAAGACTATAAAAGTATATTTGCTTTGAGTGAGGAAGGCTCTCTAAATGCACTCAATGCCTGAGATGTAGAATTCTGCTAAGTACTTTTGCATTGAGTGACAAGGCTTCACTCAACGCCTAAGAAGTCTGTTTGGATTTTTCTAAGTACAGAAGCGCTGACTCATGCTGATGTCAGCAGAAATTCAAATGTCGCGGGATTTTCTTGTAAGAAGACAAAAGGTGTTGCTTACCTTTAGTACTATATTTAATGCAAAACATATGCTGCAGTTGCCCATTCCAGGGGTCTATACAATGCATAGAGCAATTGGATTTACGGGAAATAAAAAGCGTGTTCCGAGGAAGAAGAACAAAACAGGAAGAGTTGACTTTTGCAAGAGAAGATTTTTTCTTGATCATCTTCTTCCTGGAAGACAAAGTTGCAGAGCTTAAAGAACTTGCTCTCACTATTGGTTTGAAAAGTTCAGACTATTACCTTTTGGAAGTCAAATCTTCTACAGCAAGTTCAGAGAGTTTCACTCTCTGAGTTAGAAGAAGGAGGAGAGAAAGCCTAAGCTGCTACTAATCTACTCAAAAGGCTTGAAGAGGCAGTGCTATGAAGGGTATTTCACAGCACAAGCAGAACAACATTGAAGATCTATTCTAGGTGCTATGAAGAAGATAAGACTAAGTCTTCTCAGTTCAGGAAGAGGCAGGCTCAGAGATCATTTCTCTGGAGTCAATCATCAATAACAACCAACACTTCATCTGTAGGATCTTAACAAATCTGAGTTGTAAGCCTAATATAAAAGGCAAAGTGGTAATATCCTTCGATGGATCTGAGGTAGGGCCTGTATGCCTGATCTATAGGAGATTTATTCTCTGAGTGGTAGGATCCTTCTGTGGATCTGAGATAGGGCCTTTGGCCTGAGGTAGGATCTGGTTCAGGTCTGAGCTGTAGGACTGTTTCACACTCTGTATGTAGGACTATCATCCTAGCCTGAGGTGTAGGACTTTGATTAAAGTCTGAGGTAGGTGATCTTTGTATCACTAAGTGGTAGGGGTATAATTTACTCTGAGTTATAGGGCATTGGGCTTGAGGTAGGACTTGGAGGAGTCTGAGAGATCCTGAGGGATCTGTGTTATAAGCTAATTGAGTTAAGATTGGAGAAGTTTGTCTTGTCTAACATACTGTTAGAAAGGTGGGAGGGAAAGTGGATGTACCCATACCATGGGAAACCACTATAAATACTTGTGTGTTGTCGTGTGTTCTTGAAATATAACTTACAACTAAATCACAACACACCAAAGCAAAAAGATAGTCTTAAAAGACACAAAAAATATTCAACCCCTCTAAGTGTTTAGCTACTCTTGAAACAAATACTTTCAAGTGGTATTTGAGGGAGGTTGTTCAAAAAGGACTTAATAGTCTAAACAGATCTCCGGGGGTAGTTAAGGATTATCCTTATAGGTTCAGGAGAGAACGATAAGGAGTGAGCTCCATGAAGCTTCCAATCTGCAAGAAAGAGAATTTTGGGATTTGGAAAGAAAGAGTCAGGTTGTTCATGGAAGCATCTGACTCTAGGATTTTCATTACTGTCCAAGAAGGACATTTCATCCCCATGAAGGTCTCTATCTTAGATGTAAATGACCAAACTCCAAAGAATTACACTGAGTTGACCAAGGATGAGGTCATCCTGGCAACCGTGGACAAGATGGCACAGAACATCATTGTGAGTCCTATAGATGATTCCACATTCGAAAATCTTGTCCACTGCAAGATAGCTAAGTAAATATGGGGCATCCTGATTGATTATAAGGAGGGCACTAAAGATGTTAAGGATGATAGGAAATCCCTACTCAATCAGGAATATGAGGCCATAAAGCAAAGCAGCAAGGACAATATAGCTGACTGCTATAAAAAGTTTTCAGAGTGGTCAATGAGCTAAGGACCTATGGGAGGGTCTTCAGTAATTATGAGCTAAATGATAAGTTCCTAAGATCTCTAACTAGATACTGGGACACAAAGATTTGTACTATCATAGAAGTGGCCATGTTGGCTGAAACTCCTCCTCACACTTTGTTTGGAAAGCTGTTGTCTTATAAGATACAATTATCTACAAGGAAGGAGGAGGAGACCACCATCATGTCACATGCTAAGGAAAGGACAATGACCTTCAAGGCTGAGAAGTCTAAGAAGATTAAGGAGAGGATTGCCTCACCCTATGGAGGCCAGCTGATTCAAAAAGATCTAAGTCCAGCTCATTTGACAGTAACATGTTAGATGGAGAGTTTGCTGCCTTCTCAAGGAAATTATAGAAGATGATGAAGAGGAGGCTGTGGAAGAACAATCCTTCCTCCTTCTCACATTGCAAGAAGGATCACAACAAATCTGGGAAGAATTTCTCCAAAGGAGACAGGTATAATTCTAAACCCAACAAACATATTTCTTCTAAAATTATTTATTATTATTATAGCAATTCAGGGCATGTCATTACTAATTACCCAGTCAAAATAAAAGAGATAGAAGAGAAGAAACACCATCACCACAAAGTCAATAAGGCTGAGAAGAGTTTCTTGGCAAAGAAGATTGTCAGCCTATTAGATAGTGCTTCTGAATCTTCAGAATCAGAAGAAGAGGAGGCCTACATTGGCCTCATATCCATTGAAGAAAATGTTGAACTTCCTGCTGCCCCATCAGTAATCAAAGTCCTACTATCCTTCGTCGATAATGACCTTGAAGAGGATGAGGAGTACTGTCTCATGGCTACATTAGAAGACAATCAAGAAATTTTTGTTCCTGATGTGGTACATTTTCTCCCTAGCTCTCCTTCTATCTATGAGTCTGGCTCAGACTCTAATGCATCTACTTCCTCCAATGGGGAAGAGGGATAAAATTCTGAAGATGATGTCAATCAATTGATTGACAAGTATGATGTCATTCTGGATTCCCTGAAAAGGAGCAAGAGGCTAGTAAAAAAATAGCTGAGGAGATTGTCTCCCTATAGCAAGTTGCTTCCCTACAGTCTGAATTAACACCCTTACTTGATCAAATGAGGAGGGAAGTCAGCCATCTGAAGACTATCTCAACCATCTAGATTAGGACCATCAGCCAGAAAAACAAGATCATTAAGGATCTTGAAGAGAAACTCCTTAAGGAGAAACAGATTGTGGCTGAATTCAGTAAGCCCAAGATTATGTTGCCACTGATAGATTCCTTCATCTCTCAAAAGGATAAGAGGGTATTGGGGTTCATGTGGAACTCTAGAGTTGCCCATTCCAAAGGGAAGGGCAAAGCTCCTGTAGTACCTCAGGCTACCTTTGATAAAGTAATCCTCCCATCAAATAGGTATGACCTACATATCATCTATGGTAACTAGAAAAATGGGAACTCATCTAGTAAGAATAAAAGGGTATCTTACAAAGGAGGGAGAAAGTACGTGGGTGTGAGTGCAATGAAGGATCCCCATGAGGAAATCCTAATGGCCCATCATGGACCATTTGTGTTTGGTGCTCCAGCCCCCCACACTCAAGGATAAGGCATTGGCCTATTCTAAGGTTCTTCCAGCAACAACTCAGACTAAAGGTAAGTCAGCTAGTAAGCCTGACTTGGCAATCTCTGAGGCCATTAACAGCATGTCTACTGCAAAGAAAACCACTATTGGTGGAAATAAGAGTAAGCCAAGTACCTCTACTGGAAGACTCACCTTTAGTCAGATTGTTGCTGACAGAAACAATAAAAAGGCTACTGCTCTCCCTTCTAAACAGTTAGTTGTTGATAGCTTGCAATCCATAAGGGCTATTCAGAAGAGGAGATACAAAATCAATGAATATTAGTGTTGTGTTAAAGTGGGACACTTTGCCATAGATTGTTGGCATAACCCTCGTGTGCTAAGGGCAAGGGTAAGTAATCCTATTAGGAGTGCACCAGGTAGACATGTTCAGTTTCAAGCTAACAAGAATCAAGGACCCAATCCCTTTTGGGGTCCTTAGGTAAACTAAACTGTGTTTGCAGATATGTCCAAGTACCCATTCTCCAATATAGTACTTAGACAGTGGATGTTCCAGGCATATGACTTGAATAAGGAGCCATTTAAAGGAAAATACTCCTGTAAAGAATGGACCTATGGTGATCTTTGGAGGTTCATACAAAAGAGTTACCAAGGGCTATGGTATGATCACCAATGGCATAGTCTTAATCACAAAAGTGGCTTATGTGGAATGGTTGCAACACAACCTGATAAACATAAGCCAACTATGTGATCTTGGCTATGTCATTATCTTCCACAAGGATGAGTGTCTGATAAAAAGGTCATGTGACCAAGAGGTCATTTTGACAGGCACTAGGAGTGGGAATATTTACAATTTAAACTTTTTATGTTTAAGTTCTAACATTCTAGTATGTTTCGTAGCAAGTTGTTGGGTCCATTGACCCCAATGTTCAAGATTTGTAAGAATTCAAGTTGGTCAAGGAAAACACACATAAATATATTTGATGTGTGCTCAATTTCATGCATGCAGGTTGTCCTTGATTGTATAGGTGAACAAAAAGAGTAAGCTGGAAGTCAGGAAAATTGACTAAGGTAAAAAGCGTTGAATGATGAAGGCGTACTCAACGCTCTCAATGTCAGATACAGCTGAGATAGCTGAGAAGAATGTCAAAGGCAAAAGCGTCGAGCCAGCTGAGATAGCTGAGAAGATTGTCTCATCATAACCGCTGAGACAGCTAAGAAGCTCTATACAAAGTGTTGATAGAAGGTTGGCCTCAACAGAACTACTGAGACACGAGATAGTCTAAGCTGAGAAGAAGAAACCGCTGAGATAGTTTAGAAGAAACCGCTGAGACAGAAGATAGTCACCACAGAGAAGAAGAAACCGCTGAGACAGTTGAGAAGGAACTACTGAGACAGAGCCAATAGAATTTTTCTAAGTCTAGAAGCGTTGAGTGAGGCAGGCTCACTTAATGCTTTTATAGAAGAGCTCAGTTCAGAATTCGTCAATCTGAATTCTGAGTTCATCGAGCTGAGCTCACCTTTTGTCGAGCTCAAGTTCAAGTTTGAAGATCCAGAGTTTGTATAGCTCAGTTCATAATTCATCGAATTGATTTCAAAATTCATCGAACCTGGCTCACATTTCATCGAGCTCAAGTTAAAGGTTGAAGATTATGAGTTCATCGAGCTCAGTTCAGAATTCGTCAAACTGATTTTAGAATTCATCGAACCCAGCTCACCTTTCATCGAGCTGAAGTTAAAGTCTGAAGATTCGGAGTTAGTCGAGCTCATTTCAAATTCGTCAAACCCAGCTCTCCATTTGTTGAGCGCAGACAAAGTATTTTATGTCGTTGCGAGAAAGCTACAGTAGCGTCGAAAGCTACTATTTATCCACTTTTGAGGGAGGTGGCGCTGACCATCCTTGGCAGGGCCCACATTAAAATTGGGATGTTGATTCAAATCAACCGATATAAAAGCAAACAAAGAAAAGGGGATTAGGGTTAACGAATATAGAATCAAAAAGAGAGGCGGTTGGACTTCATCTTCTCTGACGAGCTTGAAAGTCAAGTCCAGCAGAGATAGCTAGAAAGGAAGATAAAGATAGCTGAAGCTTCTTCCATTTCAAAAAGTTTGTTCTATGTAGAAAAAGGTAGTTGATTCATCCATTCAGTAAGGAGAGATAGCTTTGTGAAGGGCCGTCATCCTTCAACAACAGATAGTTGTTCTTCAGTTTAATAGAGAAGGAGCTAGCTGTAAAATAAGACTAATTCCTAGAACACCACATCATCACTCCACCTAAAAGAGTGTGGTATTGTATCACAGCTCACTCCACCTAGAACACCACATCATAATGGTGTGTCTGAGCGGAGGAATCGTACTTTTTTAGACATGGTGTGGTCGATGATGAGTCATGCAGATCTGCATGTTTTCTTTTAGGCCTTTTGTAATGACTCAACCCATTAACTAACATATAATAGAAGGTCTGGCCGAGGCCCCACACTATATGCTACAAACATACGGTGAGGTCACAGGATAATACAATCAACGCATCCTAACACAGAGCATGCTAGCGGAATAGATACACAAGTAGCTAAACTCATAGTAGAAATATCCACTAGATATATATAAACGAACGTTATATACAACCACTCAAACGAGGGCATAGCAAATACTACAGTTTGGCCTTACAATTCCTCTTTAAACAGTATGGATTACATACATCGGCGCGCAGGCCGGCCATACATGAATAACAGAAACTACAAAAGCTAGCCTTCAAGGGCTAGTATCAACAGCAAGAGCGGCAACAGCAGCAGGGGAATCAGTCCTTCATTTTCTTCTCGGCTCTCCAGCACCTGCACAGGGACAATCTACCCAGAAGGTGGCAAAAAAAGCAACGGTCAGCATTCAGCTGACCAATTTATAACAATCCTACCCCTTTCCCGGGGCAGAGGCATTCCTTCCCTGCAGAGCAATATAGCAATTGATAGCTCATATATATATATATATATATATATATATATATATATATATATATATATATATTGTGCTCTCACGCACAAGCAATCCATCACAACTGTCGGCCACCTGACCCGACGATCTGTGCTCTCAGGCACACTTTTGGGTACACCGGCGAACCAGGATCAATACAATTGAGCATTCAGTCTTACTGGCGCGCATGTCTAAGACTCTCATTATGCTACTGATGAAAGCCCAATGCCTTGGCACTTCCTTGTACAGTCAATATAACGCAGGTACAGATCCACCAACCCCGTTGCTCAATTCGCCTTGCCGTCACCAAGCACATCGTACTTGAAACTATAACAAAAGGTGCGGGTTAGCTTCACCTTTCTGGTTCGGCCCGAGGCTTTCAAGAGCTCGTAGCTCCCAATCGCCATAATGTCCAACAAAGACTGGCGTCACAATAGCCACACTGTCCACTTAGGACTGGCTTTATAATCCCTCAAGGACTGGCTACATCGTAGCCACAACACATACAACACGAGGGCATTTTCCTGGAGTTCCACATTCTATTACTTCCTGCTACTCCCCTTCACAGGCATAACCCAACGACCCCAATAACTACACAGATATACGCGGAGTCTTCTCCGGTGCGTAAATACAACATCACCAATCCATACCAACATGTCTAGATGGGCTTCACACAGCATGTCTATCCTGTACTACACTTTTCTGGGTCTATATGCAGACTCAAGCTGGGGATAGAAACTATCATCAACTGGAATCACTCACTTTTCCCACGTTTTGGTGGATAGGATTCCTTACTCATGCATAAAGGAGGACTTCACATGTCCAAGAAGGAAGATTGTTACCCTTGACGATCTCTTGGGAGCAATCGAAAATCTAGCCAGTTGGAAAGCACCACAGCAGCTTTGCCTCCACTAAACTAGCCTCAGATCGCGAATCAGACCGCGGGAGCACCACAAAAGCCTTGCTCTTCTCCTTCTTCTCCTTCCTCAAAGCTCTCTCTCTTTTTCTCTCTTAATCAGAATGAGAGAAGAAGCTATTACTCAGTCTTATCACTGCAGGAAAAGACAAGGGCCATTGGATCCAAATAGAAATAATTCGATGGCCAAGATCTGCCAAGAATTCCATTTTTGACTTGATAAGGCCTGTGACACGCCCGTGTCCCAGGCTGTGTCCCCCAAGCGGTGTACAAACTGACTCAAAATGAACCAGAATACAGGCTCTACACGCCCATTTCAGAGGGCAGACACGCTCGTGTCAACTTTGACACGGCCGTGTGACTGGCCGTGTCACCTGTTGAAATACTGGCACAAATCACCCGAGGAGGACACAGCTAAGGCACACGCCCGTGTCCCTGTCCGTGTGTCCAACACGCACCTGTGATATGCCAGTGTCACATGCCGTGTTCCACACTCAACGCCACTCAACTCCATCGATTTTCTCCCGAGCAGAACACGCCCTGGGACACGCCCGTATCCCAGGCTGTGTCGCCTCTCGTCGATCAGTTCTCGAGTACTCGAGTCAACGCCTCAAGAGAAGGACACGCCCTGGGACACGCCCGTGTCCTAGGCCGTGTACCTTGACACGCCCTGGGACACGCCCGTATCCCAGGCCGTGTCACCCAGCCTAACTCCATCTTAAGATTTTGGGGTGTTACAATCCTCCCCCCCTTAAGATAAATTTCGTCCCAAAATTTGTACTCAGCAAATCCACAGGAATCCCAAAGCAAAAACATTAAAAGAGATGTGATAATAACATGTACATGGTCAACAGTTTATACAAAAAGTTCAGGAAACTCAGCTCGCATGGTCTGCTCACGCTCCCATGTTAGCTCCTCTCGACCACAATTGTCCCACCGGACTTTGACCATCCCGATTATCTTGTTCCGCAACTGTTTATCGGCTCGATCCTCGATCCGAATGGGTCTAACCTTCGTCGTTAGCCCATACTCGACCGGTACACGATCATTCACAACGATAAGCGCTGGTTCCTTGACGGCTTTGCGAAGTACTTAGATGTGGAAGACATCATGCAATCCACTCAACTCTGCTGAAAGCGCTAGCCGATAAGCAGCTTCCCTGACTCGCTCCACCACTTCAAATGAACCAAGGTATCTGGGACTTAGCTTTTTCAACCGCCGAATCCGAGATACGCCTTTGAAGGGTTTTATGTTCAAATAGACCCAATTGCCCACCGCGAACTCCCCGTTCTGATGCTTGGCGTTGTAGTACTTTGCTTGTCAATCCTGGGCTATCAATGGCCTCTCCCGAATAGAGCGTATAATCGAGGTAGCTTCTTCGACTTCCTTTCGCGCATTCAGCTTGGATTCGTCTACCTCCGCCCAAGCTAATTGTGTACGACATTTACGACCATATAGATCCTCAAACAGTGCCATGCCGATTCTCACTTGGTAGCTGTTATTATAGGCAAATTCAACCAAGTAAATGTACTCTTCCCATTTCTTAACGAAATCTAGGGCACACATACGAAGCATATCTTCCATCATCCTGTTGTTTCGCTCAGTCTTGTCATCCGTCTGGGGATGAAAGGCCGTACTGAATGCTAATTTTGTACCCAACATTTGATGAATTAACCTCCAATCAGTTGAGGTGAATCGCCCATCACGATCACTGACAATGCTCCGAGGAACACCATGCAGTCGAACAATCTATTCTACATAGAGCTAAGCAAAGGTTTCCACTGAATCATCTCTCTTGTTTGGAAGGAAGTGAGCCACTTTTGTCAACCAGTCTACAATCACCCAGATAGAGTCATGATCGCGTTGAGATCTTGGCAACCCGTGCACAAAATCCATTGAAATATCATCAAACTTCCACTCCGGAATAAGTAACGACTTCTGGAAACCACCAGGCTTCTTGCATTCCGCTTTTACCAAAGCACAAGTGTGACATTCTGCCACATAACGTGCTATGTCTTTCTTTAGTCCAGGCCGCCAGAACAACTTTTTGATGTCTCTGTACATTTTTGTGCTCCCAGGGTGAATTGAGTACTTGGCAAAATGCGCTTCGTACATCAATTCTTCTCTCAACTTCCCTATACTTGGGACGCACAATCGACCATCTTTTCGCAAAAAAGACATCATCCCTGGAGAATTGGTCACCGGGACCATCCTTTGCATAGCGTTAGAGACTTTCATCAAGCTTCGTTGCTCGCCGAACTCTATCCACAAGGTCATATTGTACCTCCGTCCAGTTCCAGCATGCGTCGGCTGTAGCAGCCTTGTCAACACAAGATATCTCTAACGCTTCCATCTCCTGGATTAGCCGCACATCATGCCTTTGCAACCAGTTTGCCCGTACTGGCATCCTACGACTCAAAGCATCAGCGACCACATTTTTGTTCCCGGGAGTATAGTGAATATAGAAAGTGTAGTCCCCAAGGAACTCCATCCACCTTCGTTGTCGCATATTCAGATCCTTTTGATTTAACAAGTACTTTAGGCTCTTGTGATCTGTATAGATATCTACTTTAACGCCATAAAGATAGTGCCGCCATAACTTTAGCGCAAAGATTACCGCCGCCAACTCTAAATTGTGGACGGGGTCGTTTAGTTCATGCACCTTTAGCTGGCGTGAACCATAAGAAATAACTTTACCAAATTTCAGAAGAACGCAGCCTAAGCCGCTCCCTGAAGCATCATTATAGATCTCATAGCCGTCGGTACCACATGGCGATGTCAACACAGGCGCCGTGGTCAAACAACTCTTCAGCTCTTCAAAAGCTCGCGCACACTCTGGTGTCCAAACAAACTTCTAATCTTTTCTCGTCAACGTGGTCAGAGGTAAAGCAATCCGTGAAAAGTTTTCCACAAACTGTCTATAGTAGCCTGCCAGGCCAAGAAAGCTCCTGACCTCGGCCACTGTAGACGACACTGGCCAATCCCGTATGACACTTATCTTTGCCGAATCTACTGTTATGCCCTCTCCACTTACCACATGGCACAGAAAAGCCACTGATAATAGCCAGAACTCACACTTTGAGAACTTGGCATACAATTTATTCCTTTGTAGGGTATGCAACACCAATCGCAAATGGTTTGCATGATCATCTCCCGACTGAGAGTACACAAGAATATCATCAATGAACAAAATTACGAATAAATCCAAGTACTCACGGAACGCCCGGTGCATTAGATCAATTAATACTGAAGGCGCATTACATAAGCCAAACGACATCACCATGAATTCATAATGACCATAGTGTGTCCCAAACGCTGTCTTGGGAATATCGCCTTCCCGAATCCGCAATTGATAATAACCCGATTTCAAATCCAACTTTGAATAGACGGTTGACCCCGCTAGCTGATCAAATAGGTCATCGATCCGTGGAATCGGATATTTGTTCTTTTCCGTCAGCTTATTCAATTCGTGGTAGTCAATAAACAAATACAAACTACCGTCTTTCTTTTTCACAAATAGAACAGGCGCGCTCCAAGGTGACATACTTGGGCGTATGTATCCCTGCTCTAACAATTCTTGCAATTGGACTTTAAGCTCAGCCATTTCCTTTAGCGCAACATGATATTGTGAGCGGGCCACAAGTTTTGCACCTAGCACCAACTCAATCGCGAAGTCAATCTCTCGCTGGGGTGGTAACCAAGGAAGATCCTTAGGAAACACATCTGCAAACTCCGACACAATCGGAACTTCACTTACACTGGCCTTTGGGTCAACAGCCTGAAAAAGGGTGAAGAATAACTCCGCGCCCTTCCGAATAGCACTGACGACTTGGAGTGCAGACAACAAGGTCCCGCCTACTCCTCACATACTAGCAAACTTCATCTCAAGTTCGGTATTCTTGCCCAGTGTGATCTCCTTGGAAGTGCAATCAAACAAGGCACGCTTCTCCGAGAGCCAGTCCATGCCAAAGATCACATCAAACTCCGATAGTGGCACCACGGATGCTCTCATTCCGAAATCTCGATTTCCTATATGCACGTCCACATCACAAGTCCTATCAGCAAGCATGATACACCCATTCAGTAGTAGCACCTTTACACCATCTGTCGTCACATGACTCGGTACTCCAACTTGAGTTACGAAGTCCTTAGACAGAAAAGAATGTGAAGCACCCGTATCAAACAGGGCTCTCGCCAGATTGTTCCAAATCAGGACAAAGCCTATAGCACACACATCATGCATAAGCTACATACAAAATATGCACTCAATAAAATAAGCATTAACTTAACTCGTACTTGTGACGACGTCACTTTTCTTAATAGCCACTTGTTGGCCAAGATTATAGACTCTGGGTTGCGCCTGCAATGCAGAGGAATCAACCACTGCTTTTCCCTTCTCAGCATAAGACGCATCCGTCTTCTTTTCTCCTTTAGGTTGAGCAACCCGACAATCACGAGCTAAATGCCCCACTTTGCCATAGGTAAAGCATGCACGAGACTCCGGCCTTGACGTTGCTCCCAATGTTACCTTCCCAGATGTTTGCCCCGAAGGCTTGGACCTCTTGCCCCACTTCTTTTGGTAGTACGATTTGTCAGAGCGGGGTGCTTTGAACTTGGGCTTTGCCACAGCCAAGTCCTTCTTGCCTTGCACCCGCTTCATATCCTTTTCCAGCGCACCCGCCGTATCAACCAAAGCTTTAAATCCCTGGTTTACTGAACTAGAAAGTTGGAACCTCAACTCATCCTGCAATCCTTCATAGAACCGATTTGTTTTTCTTTGTTCATCGGCGAAGATTGTTCCGATATACCGTCCCAATCTTATAAATTCATGTAGGTATGCATCAACGCTAGACTCTCCTTGCGTTAGCCGCTGGAACTCGTTCTCCATCGCAATGCATTGTGCCGCTGGGAGATGTTTAGCCAAAAACATATGAGAGAACCCCTCAATTGATACTTGAGTTAATTGCCTACCCGCCAAATTGTGTAACTCAACCTCGTCCCACCATAACCTCGCCTCTCTTTCTAACAAGAAGGTGGCCAAAGTGACCTTTTGAGTTTCCTCCGTCCTGATTGCCGTCAAAATACGTTTGACTCGCAATAACCAGTCCTCTACCTGTGTTGGGGATCCTTGTAATGTGAACGTAGGCGGATTGAAGCTCATGAATTGCTTCAATTTTCGTTCAGCTGCTCGCGGATCCACAGCCTCAACCGGTTCGGGTCGGACACCAACACGCTCTGGCGACACTACCGGCAGCGCCTGCCCGGTAGGCCGAATCATCGCAAATAGAGCCTTAGCAACTAATCGAACAGTTTCTATAGAGGGAGGAGGTATTGGAACCTCAGCTTGTGCCGAACTCTCATCAGAGCGATGGGGCTCAGATTGCCCAACACCACTACGAGTCACCTATGGGTGGACAAGACACACATTAGCGATAATACACAAGCAATAACAACAAAGTAGGAACGCGCAGATTCCTTAAACAAGTGTATTTGCATTACTTAGTGGATATTCCAGAGTTCACTAGGGTTACAGCGGGTCGCACAGACACGTGCTCGCCACTCCACAAAAGAATTCGACCACGAATTTGAAAGTGGAAGACTGAGACAAGATGATACCAAAATGTAACCACTCTACCCGTTAACTAACATATAATAGAAGGTCCGGCTGGGGCCCCAAACTATATGCTACAAACAGACGGTGAGGTCATATGATAATACCATAAACGCATCCTAACACAGAGCATACTAGTGGAATAGATACACAAGTAGCTGAACTCATAGCAGGAATATCCACTAGATATAAATAAACCAACGTTATATACAACCACTCAAACGAGGGCATAGCAAATACTACAGTTTGGCCATAAGTCCTTACAGTTCCTCTTTAAACAGTATGGATTACATACATCGGTGCGTATGCCAGCCATACATGAATAACAGAATCTACAAAAGCTAGCCTTCAACGGCTAGTAACAACAGCAAGAGCGGCAATAACAGCAACAGCAGTAGGGGACCCAGCCCTTCATTTTCCGCTCGGCTCTCCAGCACCTGCACAGGGACAATCCACCCAGAAGGTGGCAAAAAAGGAAACGGTCAGCATTCAGCTGACCAATTTATAACAATCCTACCCCTTTCTCGGGGCAGAGGCATTCCTTCCCTGTAGAGCAATATAGCAATTGACAGCTAATATATATATATATATATATAGTGCTCTCATGCACAAGCTATCCATCACAACCGTCGGCCACCCGGCCCAGCGATTTGTGCTCTCAGGCACACTTTTGGGTACACCGGCGAACCGGGATCAACACCATTGATAATTCAGTCTAACTGGAGCGCAGGCCTAAGACTCTCATTATGCTACAGACGAAAGCCCAATGCCTTGACACTTCCTTGTACAGTCAACATAACGCAGGTACAGATCCACCATCCCCGTTGCTCAATTCGCCTTGCCCTCACCAAGCACATCGTACTTGCGGCTATAACAAAAGGCGCAGGTCAACTTCACCTTTCCTGTTCGACACGAGGCCTTCTAGAGCTCGTATCTCCCAATCGCCATAACGTCACCCAAGGACTGGCATCACAATAGCCACACTGTCCACTTAGGACTGGCTTCATCATCCATCAAGGACTGTCTACATCGTAGCCACAGCACATACAACATGAGGGCATTTTTCTGGAGTTCCACATTCCAGAACTTCCTGCTACTCCCCTTCACAGGCATAACCAAACGACCCCACTAACTACACGGGTATACGCAGAGTCTTCTCCGGTACGTAAATACAACATCACCAATCCATACCAACATGTCCAGATGGGCTTCACACAGCATGCCTATCCCGTACTACACTTTTCTGGGTCAATATGCAGACTCAAGCTGGGGATAGCAACTATCGCCCACATGAATCACTCACTTTTCCCACCTTTTGGTGGAGAGGATTCCTTACTCATGCATAAAGGAGGACTTCACATGTCCAAGAAGGAAGATCATTACCCTTAACGATCTCTTGGGAGCCATCGAAAATCTGGCCGGTTGGAAAGCACCGCAGCAGCTTTGCCACCACTAAACTAGCCTCGGATCGCGAATCGGACCACAGGAGCACCACCAAAGACTTGCTCTTCTCCCCCTTATCCTTCCTCCAAGCTCTTTCTCTCTTTTTCTCTCTTGATAAGAATGGGAGAAGAAGCTACTACTCAGTCTTATCACTGCAGGAAAAGACTAGGGCCATTAGATCAAAATATAAATAATTCGATAGCCAAGATCTGCCCAAAATTCCATTTTTCACTTGACACGGCCTGTAACACGCCCGTGTCCCAGGCCGTGTCCCCCAAGCATTGTACGAACCGATTCAAAATGAACCAGAACACAGGCTCCACACGCCCGTGTTAGAGGGCATACACGCCCGTGTCAACTTTGACACGGCTGTGTGACTGGCCATGTCACCTATTGTAACACAAGCACAAATCACCTGAGCAGGACACGGCTAAGGCACGTGCTCGTGTCCCTAGCCGTGTATCCAACACGCCCCTGTGACACGCCTGTGTCACTTGCCGTGTTCCACACTAAATGTTACTCAACGCAATCGATTTTTTCCCGAGCAGGACACGCCCTTGGAAACGCCCGTGTCCCAGGCCGTGTCGCCTCTCGACTATCAGTTCTCGAGTACTCGAGTCGATGCCTCGAGAGAAGTACACGCCCTAGGACACGCCCGTGTCCCAGGTCGTGTGCCTGTACCTGCCCTGGGACACGCGCGTGTCCCAGGCCGTATCACCCAGCCAGACTCCATCTTAAGATTTTGGGGTGTTACAACTTTGCTCTCAAAACTGATGTTTTAACACTAAATCGTACTCCAACGAAAGAGGTTCTTATGACACCATATGAGATATAGACTGGGAAGTATCCCAGTATGTCGTTCATAAAGTTTTGGGGTTGTGAGGCATACGTGAGACTTCTAATGCCTGATAAGCTGGAACCAAAATCAGATAAGTGTTATCTTGTAGGGTATCCTAGGGAAACCAAAGGGTATTATTTCTACCTACCGTCCAAGGGCAAAGTGTTTGTCGCAAGGACTAGAGTCTTTCTTGAGAAAGAGTTCTTAAGTAGAAAGACAGCTAGGGTAGAACTTGAAGAAGTTCAAGAACCACAAACAGTAAATGAATCGGTATTAGAACCTGAGTCAGGACTACAAGTTGTTGTAACTGGAGAACCTGCTCAGGAAACACAAGTTCCACGTAGATCTGGTAGACCAAGATTTGAGCCTGAGAGATATGGATTTCTCGTGTCTCAAATAGGTAATGTGTTGCTTATGGATAATAGTGATGAGTCTGTAACCTACCATGAAGCTATGTGTGGACCGGACTCCCAGAAGTGGCTTGAAGCCATGAAATCTGAGATGGACTCCATGTATGAAAACCAAGTATGGACTTTGGTGGAACCACCTTAAGGGTTAAGCCCTATAGGGTGCAAGTGGGTCTTCAAGAAGAAGACTGACTTAGATGGGAATGTACGGACATTCAAAGGGCGACTGGTGACTAAGGGTTTCAAGAAAATTCATGGTATTTACTATGATGAGACCTTTTCCCCTATTGCCATGGATAACTCCATCAGAATTCTACTTCCTATTACTACGTATTATGACTACGAGATATGGTAGATAGATGTCAAGATGACTTTCCTTAATGGGAACCTCCTTGAGGAAGTATATATGACAACCCGAGGGTTTTGTATCTCCAGGTGAAGCCACTAAAATATGAAAGCTGCAGAGATCCATTTATGGATTGAAATATGCTTCTCGAAGTTGGATTCTTCATTTTGATGAAAAGATCAAAGATTTTTGTTTTATCAAGAACGAGGATGAACCGTGTGTTTACAAAAGGATTAGTGGGAGCATAATTGTCTTTCTGATTTTGTATGTAGATGGCATACTGTTGATCGGAAATGACAAACTGACCCTACAAGTTATTAAGAACAACCAAGGGGACTTATTTTCGATGAAGTACTTAAGGGAAGCGACTTTTATACTTGGTATTAAGATCTATAGAGATAGATCGAAGAAGTTGTTGGGTTTGACCCAAAGTACGTACATTAACAAGGTGTTTAAATGGTTCATCATGCTTGAGTCAAAGAAAGGATTATTGCCCATGTCTCATGGTGTGAGTCTCTCTAAGGACCAGTCTCCTAAGTCTTGTGAAGATAAGGACCGCAAGATATTGATTCTATATTCTTCGGCAATTTGGTCAATAATGTATGCAATGATATGTACTAGACATGTTGTCTCTTATTCCTTGAGAATGACTAGCATGTATCAGTCTGATCCCAGTGAAGGTCACTGGATAGCCGTCAAGAATATTCTCAAGTAATTAAGAAGGACTAAGGATACATTCTTGGTATTCGACAGAGAGGAAGAGCTTGTTGTAAGTGGTTATACGGATGCTAGCTTCCAAACTATTTGGGACGATTCAAAGTCTCAGTAAGGTTTTGTGTTTTGCCTGAATGGAGGTACTGTTAGCTGGAAGAGTTCCAAGCAGGATATAGTTGTCGTTTCTACAATTGAGGCCGAGTATATCGTCGCTGCAAATGCAGTGAAGGAAGCTGTATGGATTAGGAAATTCATCGGCGAGTTAGATGTAGTTCCTAGCATTGTTCATCCAATAGATATCTATTCTGACAACAATGGTGCAATTACACTTACTTTGGAACCTAGATCTCATCAGCGCTCCAAGCACATACTCCGACATTTCCATCTAATTCGAGAGATTTTCGATCGAGGAGATGTGAGCATATGCAGAGTGCCGACTGAAGAAAATATTGTGTATCTACTGACAAAGCCTCTCGCACAGAGAAAGCATGATGGTCATGATAGATCTATGGGTATACGATACCTGAATGATCAACTCTAGTTTTAGTCTTGTGGATTGTATGTTTGTTAGTTGTTAAATTTTCATTTGAGGAATAAAAGTACTATATACATTTCATTTTATATATTTGGCAAGTTCTTTTATTGTGTTATTATTTCTATTATGATAGAATAGTTAACTAAAAATAAATGCCCTAAGAATGTTTGTTTCTAAAGGTAGAGTAGTGACTTGATGTGAGAACCTATGATCCCAGAAGCTTCATTCTTTAAGAGTCCCTGGTCGTTGTATCATCTTAGAAGCTAAGGGAGATGATGATATCCTTAAGACTAGCATGTGCGTTGACTGATGACCCGTCCTCACAGGTCATGATATTGTGATATCAAATCATTGAAAGATTTTATTTCAAGAGCCTAAACACCTAGAGGGGGGTGAATAGGTTCTAATATTTTTTTAAAATTCTTTTTAGGCAAACAGTTAGATGAATCTTCAGCACAGATTATTCAATACACAGAATATAAAACACATCACAGCATACACCAGATCTATAGTTGTTCCCCAAGATATGGGTACATCCACTTTCCCCCTTTGCCTATCCAGTAGATAATTGGATTCAGCCTAACTTCCTTCCACTGGCTCGGATCCGCAGATCTTACAATAGCAGAACCAAAATGATTCCTACAGCTCAGACATAACCAAATCCTACCTCAGATTCTTCCCAAGAATCCTACATCAGCCTTTATAACTAGGCTTACAACTCAGACTTATCACAAGTCCTGCACCTCAGGCTTATCAGCCCTACCTCAGCCTTTATAATTTCAGGCTTATAACTCAGATCTAATAATAGATCTTACAAGAAATTGAATGTATTAAGAAATAGAAACATTCACCAGCTAGATTTCTCTGTTTGTGTACCCTTCTTGATCAGTTCTTGAATGAACTGACCCTTCTTATCAGACCTGACTTAGTTTTTCAAAGCTTCTTGATAGAACCAAAATAAGGTGGATCTTCTCTTATTGTTGAAGTTGATCTTCAATCAGCTTCTTCCTTAAATTCAGATTGAAATCTGAATCATACTTGCAGACAACTCTGGATCTACCTTCATAAGGGTTTCCCCTATTCTTGTTGAAGATATTCTCTCATTTTTCCTTTTTTTAATCGATCATCATCTTGTTGTTACAGATCTGACTCTTATATAGAGATTTCTCCATGGTTACCGGCTGATCAGGTTTATAACAAACTTTTGATAGTTCTGACACAGGTGTCAGACCGATTGGATATGACAGCTGTCAAGTCACCAGACATGTTAGTAGATTCTTCAAAGTTATTCCAACTCAGCATAAATCACTCAACAGACTGCTTCATATGTGTCAACACATATAGGCTAAGTGTCGACACAAGTCTTCATGGAGTCGACACAATACTCCAAGTGTCGACACAGTCATACTTCTGATACTCGACACTTCTTCTGTTGTATGTGTCGATACAAGTCCTGTGTGTCGACACAGCAACTACTTGTCTCGACATATCTTTTGCAGACAGATGGCGTTGAGTGTTTGTCAAATGGCATTGAGTGTGTGTCGACACAAGTCCTGTGCGTCGACATAACTGCTTCAAGTGTCGACATAGCTCCTTAGTGTCGACACAGCTTTAGCTTTAAATGTCGACACAACTTCTGCTTCAATTGTCGACATAATTCTGGGTGTCGACACAGGTCCTTCTTTAGGTGTCGACTTTGCTTTGAGTGTCGACACAACTTTCTTCATTAGTGTCGTCACAGCTTCTGGGTGTTGACACAACTTCTTCATAAGTGTCGACACAAGTTCTGGGTATCGACACAAGTCCTTCATAAGTGTCGACATAGTCTCCTGGGTGTCGACGCATCTTATTCACAAGTGTCGACACTTATACTTAGAAAATTTCTTCAAATTCTTAAACCTGCACAATGTACTCAAATATCTATCAAATACAAAATGATGCATATCATTGACTAAGATGAGACTTCCTCAAATCTGGTACACATTTTTCAACGTACCCAACAATCTCCCCTATTTGGAGAAGTCATAACCCTTAGTCAAAGATATACATATCTCATAAAAAATTTAAATAGATGTACAATCATTTCAGAGCAGGTTAATACATAATCATTGTAAATAACAAAAATTAAAACTTAACTGATTTTATTTAATTCAGAATAGAAAATGATAGGTTTATAAGATTTTCTTATAGAACAAACAAACAAAATATTACATTATTCTTTTTCATAAGCCTTGCTATCCTATCACTGGCTAGGTTCCTTAATTACAATTCCTTTGCCTTACTTGATCTTTGCCTGCACATGAGGTTCAGTATCCCCAGCAGGCTTCTTCCCTGTCAGAGCTTTCTTCTTTTGTTATTCATCCTTAATTTTCTGGCTTTTAAAATAGTGGAATGGCTTTGGAAAGTACTTGTTTGGCTCCTGAGCATTAGCATGTAGCTTCCCAGCCTTAGCACTTATTCTATGTTGAAGAATGGCTTCTTGTCCTGCTTGGTAATTTTTCCATTCCTGCTTTGAATACCACTTACCCCTATCATAGGTCCTATCTTTTACAGCCTTCCATGCAGTCAATATGATATTCCTGGATGTAGGGCTCCATTGATCAAAGTCTGGCTTTAACTCAGCCTGCTCTCTGAACCTCTTCTTAGATAGCTGAGCTTCCTTTTGAGCTTCCAAGGCAGCTTCTGACATTTCTACACTTTCCAAAATCACATTTTGTGCCTCTTGTGGAGGACTATACATTTTCTGCACTTCCTCTTGAATCATTTCAAAGTCTGCTTGGGGGTATATCACCTGAGCAACTTCAGGATGATCTCCTTCAAGATAGGCAGGTTGTATCCCAGATTCTGCAACATTATCATCATCACATAAAGGAGGATATCCAAGAGTGGCTCTGATGCAATTTGAAATCAATTTAGAATGGTCAGAGCTAGCTTTGACTATTAATCTCTCCCCCTTTATGACTTCTCTGGCAATATGATCTCTCAAATCATCTTTTTTAAACCTGGCTTGATTAACCACATAGTCAGTTCCTTCCTTAAAGTAATCTCTGAATTTTGTCAAGAAATCAGATATATTCTTTTGAAAGGCTTGAAAAGTGGCCTAAACAGCAGCTATATCTTTCTTGATTTGCTTTGAAACTTAAGCTTTCGCAGCAGTTGTTAAATTATTAATCTTTGTCAATATAGCAAAGTGTGACTATTGAAGATTGTAATTAATTCTTATCTGGTTTTCAAGTACATATCCTTGCTTTACTTCAATTTTATCCACTTTAAGTTTGATATCTTATTGTTTCTTGGCCAGGAATACCACATCATTACCTCCTTTTTGGAAGAAATCTGTCATCTCCTTCTTATTTTGATTAACTTCAAATCTAATTGACTTGATGTCCTGGGCAATTGAAATTGTAACTCTTTATGAGTTTCATCCATATACTTTTCTAAAGCTTGCCTTTTCTCATCCAGTTTAACTTGTATTTTGACTAGTAGTGAGCAGAAGTCCATGCTTGGAGCTGATGGCGCTGTGCCTATTTGCAATTGCTTTTTGTATCAAGAACTCTTTTTTCTCAAGGCAACTAGTTTTCTTTTCTTATCCATTGAGTCTTCTTCATATTATGAAGAATCAGTTGTACTTTGAATATCAACTATATCCTTACCAGCTGGGGCATCCTTAAACAACTCCCCCTCAGTCCTTGGAATATCTTTTTCTACTACAATCTGCTCCCCCTCAGTCCTTGTTGGAGGAAGATCAGGGAATAATTCTTCCATGGTGAATTCATGTTGTATCTGTTCAGAAGGAACAAGATTAGCTTTTTAAAATAAAACTTTCTCCCAGAATATTGCTGAGGAGAATACTACTAGATGCCTCTAGACTATTGAGGAGATACTTACTGGCTCATGTTGAGCTTCTGTCTCAATAGTTTCTCGAGCTACATTGTTGATTTCAGATACTATAATCATTACAGTATCTGCAGCCAAGTCACTTTTTAAGGCAGCATCAGTAATGCCTCCCTATTGGGCAGGCAATTCAGTTGCGTCAATGTTTTTTTCCCCTGGTGTGGAGTCCATCTGTTGTTCTTGGGGCTCACTGCCCTTCACTTGTTCTCGAGCTTCTTTTGATTGCTGGTCTTCATCAGTGCTGAAGACCACTTCCTCCTCTGAATAACTGGAGGATTCATCTTGTTGAACTACTTTCTTCTTCTTTTTATCTTACTTAATATGCTCCTGAGGAGTAGTTACTTCCTTGGTCAGAACCCTATCCCATCTTGACAGAACTCTTACATCCATTCTCCTCATATAATTGATTTTAGATCCAGCTACTTATTTCAAAACATATGGTATTATAGAAGATAAACATAAACTCAGAATCCTTCCCAGGTTTGACTTCTTAATTCCTTCTTAAATTCTGTCAAACACTACTGCTGCCTAGTCAGTTTTCACTTTGAAAATAATCCTTATCATCAAGTTAAACATATGGACTGAAATTCGGTCATGTCCACCTGTCTTACATAGTATGACCTTCCCAACTATTTCTGATAAGAATTTTCCTTGGGAATTCATCCCTTTCCTAGTTATGGATGATCCAAACTTGAAATGGAGGCTCAGTTCGCACTAGCTTAATGCTTCTGTAGTTAGGGATGGAGTTATTTCATCAGTATCCTTCTCCAAGGGAAGCTGAAGAGATTTCCTGATTCTCTTCAATGTAAGCTTCACTCGAGATTCTTGAAAAGTAGCTTTTATTATCTTTCTTTCAGAATTAAGGGTAGCTGATGAGTAGAACCCCAAAACCTCCTTTTCCAAATCTTGGTTAGTTCTGAGACCAAGTATTCCAAACAATTTTCTGAAATAAGGGCAATAACACCCTGAATTTCATCTGAAGCCGTCGTGAACCCTTCACGAACCAGCTCATATCCTCATTGACTTTGTCTTCTTGATGAGGCGTCATTGACGTAAGAGTTGGAAGAGAAGAGAAGATTTTTGTCGACAGAAGGTATAGAGAAAAGAATTCTAAAAGCGTAGTCGACCAGTTTTTGGCTTCACCTTATTTATAGTATAAGTGTAAGGGCAGGTCAAAAGATGTGCCTAAGTCGACAAGTTTTCACACGTGTCGACAGAAATGACCTAGGTCTCGACAGAACTTAGGTTAAGTCGACACAGCTATGTGTCGACTTTCTAATGCCTGAGTCGACCGTACTTGTTTTAAGTCGACATATTTATGTGTCGACATACTTATGTCAGTGTCGAAACACTTATGTCTGTGTCAACACAGGCTACTAAAGTCTTGACAGAGTTGTGTCGACACCAATTCTTATTTGTCGACATAAAAATTCTCTATGCATAAGGTCTCGACAAGGTTGTGTCGACAACAAATCTTCTATCGACACAGATATTGTTTCTGTGTCGACACATCCTTTTACTAAGTCGACACAACATACTGAGTGTGTCGACAAAACTTTCTTGTCTCGACACAAAATTTGTACTTAGATAAATTTCCAGAGAAATTTGGTGCTTACATATTCTCCTTAGGAAAGCTTGTGCTAACCTATTCGAGATTCAACATACCTAATTCAATTTTAAAATAATTGAATTTAGTTTCATCCAGAGGTTTTTTTAAAATATCAGCTATTTGATTATTTGTTTTCACAAATTCTAGGCTAATATTTTCTTTCTCTACATGTTCTATAATGAAATGAAACTTAATTTCTATATGCTTGGTCCTACTATGTGATAAAGGATTCTTAGTAATAGAAATAGCACTTGTAGAATCACAAAATAGTGGAATTTTACTTACCTGGATGCCATAGTCTTCAAGTTGATGCTTTATCCATATCAATTATGCACAGCAGCTACCTACAACTATATACTCTGATTAAGCTGGTGATATATCTACACTGGTTTGCTTCTTACTGCTCCATGACGCCAGCCTCCCACCAAGGAATTGACAAGTTCCTGTGGTACTCTTCCTGTCTTCTTTATATCCAGCAAAGTCTGCATCTGAGAAACCAGTTAGTAGGAAATCTCTATTCTTAGGGTACCAAAGGCCTAGATTAGGTGTGCCCTTAAGATATCTCAATATTCTCTAAACTGCAGTGTAATGAGATTCCTTTGGGCAAGCTTGATACCTAGTACATACACTTGTTGAATACATGATGTCAGGTCTACTAGCAGTCAAATATAGTAGGGAGCCAATTATCCCTCTATACAAAGACTCATCAACAGGTTTCCCTATCTCATCTTTGCCTATAGGCATACTTGTTCCCATTGGAGTTTTCATGGTAGAAGCTGAGTCCATACCATACTTCTTAATCAACTTCTTGGTGAACTTAGATTGAGATATGGACAATCCACTATCAGTCTGCCTAACCTGAAGTCCTAAGAAGAACTTTAGCTCACCCATACTGCTCATCTCAGACTTCCCTTGCATGAGTTTTGCAAACTTTCTACAAAGGTTATTTTCAGTAGAACCAAAGATAATGTCATCCACATATATCTAGACTAGTATTTTCTTGCCTTTAGATTCCCAATAGAATAGAGTTTTATCTATTTTTCCTCTAGAGAATTTTTCTCTATAAGGAAAGCAAACAAGGTCTCATACCAAGCCCTTGGAGCTTGTTTCAAACCATATAGAGCTTTCCTAAGCCTATATACATAATCAGAAAAATGAGAATCTACAAAACCTAAGGGTTGTTTGACATACACTTCCTCTTTTAGATCCCCATTCAGAAATATTGATTTCACATCCATCTGGTATACCTTGAACCCTTGATAGGCAGTATAGGCAAAGAATAGCCTTATAGCCTCCAGCCTTGCCACTCGAGTAAAGGTTTGATCAAAGTCAATACATTCCTCTTGCCTGTAGACTTTTGCTACCAGTCTTGCCTTGTTCTTGACTATGGTGCCATTCTCATCAAGCGTGTTCCTGTAGATCCACTTAGTTCCTATTATGTTGTGATCCTTAGGTTTAGGCACTAGTTCCCAGACTTTACACCTTTTGAACTGAATGAGCTCTTCTTGCATTGCATCAATCTAGTTGGAGTCTTGCATTGCTTCTTCAATCTTCCGAGGTTCTATCTGAGACAAGAAGCTAGAACAAAGAACTATGTTCATGCTCCTGCTCCTTGTAAGAACACCTTGACTTGCATCACCAATGATTTGGTGAACTGGATGATCCTTCAGGTGTCTCCTTACTGGAGGAAATCTGTCAGCATTATGGCTTCCTTCAGTTTCCTCAACTTGATGCTCCACACTGTCTTCTTCATCCAGTGGGACTTGTTCTCCCCTGGATAGCTTGTATCTTTATCTTCATCCAGCCTAGCAGGAACATCTTTATTGATTGTCAGCTTGTCCAGCCTATCTATTAGACCTGTAAAACTAATTGAAGAACTAGAAAATTCACTATTAATAAACTTTGACTCATCAAATACAACATGCACAGATTCTTCCACAACTTGGGAAGTCAAGTTGTAGATTCTGTATGCTCTACTTTGGTTGTTGTACCCAACAAATATCCCTTCTAGGGATTTGGCAGTAAACTTTGTTTGGTAATGCTTACCATTGACTAGTACAAAACACTTGCTACAAAAGATTCTGAAGTAAGATATGTTTGGTTTTCTGCCTTTCAAAATCTGGTAGGAAGTCATCTTGTGTTCCTTATTGATGAAGACTCTATTGAGCACATGACATGCAGTATTAACTGCCTTAGCCCAAAAGTATTCAGGGAGAGTAGTGTCATTTAGTAGTGTTGTACTAGCCTCAATTAGAGTCCTATTCTTTCTTTCAGCAACACCATTTTGCTGAGGAGTTCTAGGTGAAGAGAATTCCTAATGAATCCCAAGTTCTTCACAGAATTTTATCATACATTTAGACTGAAATTCAGTTTCATGGTCACTTCTGATTTTGAACACTGAACTGTTGTATTCATTCTATATTTGTCTAACAAAAATCTGAAAAACAGTTGGGGTTTCATATTTCTACTTCAAGAAGAAAACCCTTGTATATGTAGAATAGTCATCCACAACAACTAGTGTGTATACTTTCCTACCAAGACTGTGAACTGGCATAGGACCAAACAAATCCATATGCATGAGATACAAACATCTCATTGAATCTTTGATATCAAGTGCTTGGAAAGAGGACTTAGTCTACTTGCCCTTTTGGCAAGCTGAACACACACCCTCTTTGATGCACTTAACTTGAGGACCATTTCTCACTAATCCCATACTGAATAGCAGTCCTATAGACTTATAGTTCAGATGTGCTAGCCTCTTATGCCATTTGACACATAGAGAATCTTTCTGTCCTGCAACCAAACAAATAGGTGAGTTGTTAAACTCACAATCTAGGTTAAGGCAATACACATTTCCTTTCCTAGTGCCAGTCAAAATGATCTTTTGATCACTTGACCTTCTTATTTGGCACTCCCCTTTGAGAAAAGAGATGTCATAACCTAAATCACTAAGTTGACTTATGTTAATCAGGTTATGTTTTAGACCCTTCGCATAAGCCACTTTAGTTATTGTAATTGAATCACTAGAGATGTTACCAAATCCTTTGATGATTCCTTTTTCTGATCCACCAAAGATTACTTTGGGTCCATTCTCTATGGGTACATAGTCCTTCAACATTCTTCTTGTTCCAGTCATATGTCTGGAATAGCCACTATCCAACTACCATATAGAGGTTTGGTTACTTGGATTCACCTGCAATAAATAATGAAATACTTACCCTTAGAACCCAACTTGCTAGTGGGTCCTAGGTGCTTGTTAGTTTGAAATCCTACAGCTGTTCTAACAGGAAAACAACTCTTGGTTTTAAAACTTGTGTTAAACCAGTTATCCATAACAAAGTGGCCCACCTTGCCACAACACCAACACTCAAACCTATTATACCTTTTCTTAGGTATAGACATTACTACTTTGTTTCCAGTAGTCTTGTTAGGTGTTGGTGCTGGAGCAGCAAACTTCAAGAATTCCTCTTGAATATGATGGGCATGCCTATAGAGTGGCCTATTTGCATTTGCACCCTTGTCCATGTGATTTTCATACTCACAGTGACCTTGTTTAGTGTCATGATCATACATGTTTGTAGGATTCACCACCTTCTTAAAGAAAATAGGAGGCTTAGCAACTAGAGGTTGAACTGGGGCCTTACCTTTTCTATAAGAATTGGTAGCCCTAATTCTTCCCTTAAAGCCTAGACCAGTCTTCCCTTTATGTGGAATAAAATTATATATCAAGGGTAAGACAGATTTTGGCTTGGAGAATTTAGCCACTAGCTCTCTCTCTCTCTTGCTGAAGTTTTTCCTCCAGTTTCTTGATATGATTATCTTTGAAAGAGATTGTTCCCATCTGAATAACTGTAATGTTCTTCAGTTTGGGAACCTCATTAAGTTTTAGATCCAACAGCTTTGTTGAATCTGCTACAACTAGCTTAAGGGACTTAATTTTCTTGGCCTGCTCATTAACAAGAAACTTGCTCTTCTTCAGAGCTTGCAATAACCCACCATACTCATCAATGAGTTGGTTTATATCCCCTTCAGACTCAGATCTATCCACCTCTCTTGAAGCAGATACTTCTGATTCTGATCCAGTAAAGTAATCTGAAGCTAAAGAAGAATTGTAAACCTTACTTGGTCCAGGCTAATCCTGGCACTGATCATCTTTAGATTGAGACATCAGCCCTTTATAATAGTGTTCTTCAACTCCATTTATGGAGACCAGCATCTGTAGGAATTCTAGTTCCCTAGAATCCTTTTCTATGAGAATAGCCCAACATATGCTTCTGTTTCTTCTTCTCCAGATTCTGAAGATGAAGAGTCTGTCCAACTCTTCTCCTTTTGAGCAACTAGTGACTTCTCCTTCTTGCCTTTGACTTGTTGTTTCTTCTTGTCCTTTAACACCTTTATTTTGTTAGGACAGTCAGCTATGACATGTCCAGGCCTATTGCAGCAATAACACACAATCTTAGTATTATATTGTTTACCAGATTTAGAGGCATACCTTTCCTCCTTGGGAGTCTTCTTCTTCCTGTAATATTCATCCTTGGAGTAGGATGTTGATGATGGACTGGTTTTCCACTTCTTTTTCTTCATGAACCTTTGTAATTTCCTTGTAAATGTAGCAAAGTCCTCATTAGAGGTATGACTATCTGATGTGCTGTTGTCAGAAATTCGTTCTTCTGCCTCAGCACTCCTTCTGGGTGGATACAGAGATTTTCTCCTACCCTTTCTAGAGCCTTCAGACTTGAAGGCTACTGACTTTTCTTTAAACTCAGATCTACTGCCCTTCTCCTCTTCTTTCCTGGCAGTAAGCTGCATTTCATATGATAACAGCTTTCCAAATAGTGTGGGTGGAGGTGTATCAGCTAGCCTGGCCACTTCACTGATGACATATATCTTAGTGTCTCAATCCTTTGTTAGGGACCTAAGAAACTTATCATTCAGTTCATAAGTGCTGAAGACCCTCCCATAGGTCATCAACTCATTCACTATTCTAAAGAACATCTTATAGCATTTAGTTATGTGTCAGATTTAGCTTGTCTGAAGCTCTCATACTCCTGATTCAGCATAGACTTCCTGTCCTCTCTGACTTCTTCTGTGCCCTCCATCTATACAATCAATGTGTCCCACATTTCTTTGGAGGTTTTACAGTGGACTAGACTCTGAAATGTGGCATCATCTATGGCATTTACAATAATGTTCTGTGCTCTTTTGTCTAGTGTTGCCAGGATGATTTCATCCTTGGTCATTTCAGAATAACTCTTTGGAGTTTGAATGTTTGCTTCAAGAAATGATACCTTCATTAGAATGAAGGGGCCTTCGTGTACTGTGATATAAATTCTTGGATCAGATGCTTCCATAAACAACCTGACCCTTTCCTTCCAAATGCCAAAGGATTCTTTCCTGCAAATGGGTAATTTCATAGATCCAAATTCCTTTTGATTCTCATTTGAACACATTCTTGATATCTGTTATTTACCTTGGAGAATAACTCTGACTGTTAAGTCAATCTTTGAGTAACCTCCCTCTGATACCACTTGAAAAACTTTATTTCAAGAGCCTAAACACCTAGAGGGGAGTGAATAGGTTCTAAACCTTTTTTAAATTCTTTTTAGGAAAACAGTTAGATGAATCTTCAGTACAGATTATTCAATACAAAGAATATAAAACACATCACAACATACACCAGATCTATAGTGGTTCCCCAAGATATGGGTACATCCACTTTCCCCCTTCGCTTATCTAGTAGATAACTGGATTCAGCCTAACTTCCTTCCACTGGCTCGGATCTGCATATCTTACAATCTCAGAATCAAAATGACTCCTACAACTCAGACTTAACCAAGTCCTACCTCACATTCTTCCCCAGAATCCTACCTCAGGCCTTAGCCCTACCTCAGCCTTTATAACTAGGCTTACAACTCAGACTTATCACAAGTCCTGCACCTCAGGCTTATCAGCCCTCCCTCAGCCTTTATAATTTAAGGCTTACAGCTCAGATCTAATAATAGATCTTATAAGAAATTGAATGTATTAAGAAATAGAAACATTCATCAGCTAGATTTTTCTGTTGGTGTACCCTTCTTGATCAGTTCTTGAATTAACTGACCCTTCTGATCCAACCTGGCTTAGCTTTTCAAAGCTTCTTGATAAAACCAAAATAAGGTGGATCTTATCTTGTTGTTTAAGTTGATCTTCAGTCAGTTTCTTTCTTAAATTCAGATTAAAATCAGAATCTTACTTGCAGACAACTCAGGATTTGCCTTCATAAGGGTTTCCCCTGTTCTTGTTGAAGAAATTCTCTCGTTTTTCCTTTTTTTTAATCGATCATCATCTGGTTGTTACAGATCTGACTCTTATATAGAGATTTATCCATGGTTACCGGCTGATCAGGTTTATAACAAACTTCTGACAGTTCTGACAGAGGTGTCAGACCGGTTGGATATGACAGCTGTCAAGTCACCAGACATGTCAGTAGATTCTTCAAAGTTATTCCAACTCAGCACAAATCACTCAGCAGACTGCTTCATATGTGTCAACACATATAGGCTAAGTATTGACACAAGTCTTCATGGTGTCGACACAATACTCCAAGTGTCGACACAGTCATACTTCTGATACTCGACACTTCTTCTGTTGTATGTGTCGACACAAGTCCTGTGTGTCGATACAACAACTGCTTGTCTCGACATATCTGTTGTAGACAGATGGCGTTGAGTGTTTGTCAAACGGCGTTGAGTGTGTGTCGACACAAGTCCTGTGTGTCGACACAACTGCTTCAAGTGTCGACACAGCTTCAGCTTTAAATGTCGACACAACTTCTGCTTCAGGTGTCAACACAATTATGGATGTCGACACAGGTCCTTATTTAGTTGTCAACTTAACTTCGAGTGTCGACACAACTTTCTTCATTAGTGTTGACACAGCTTCTGGGTGTCGATATAACTTCTTCATAAGTGTCGACACAAGTTCTGGGTGTCGACACAAGTCCTTCATAAGTGTCGACACAGTCGCCTGGGTGTCGACATATCTTCTTCACAAGTATCGACACTTGAACTTAAAAAATTCTTCAAATTATTAAAGCTGCACAATGTAACTCAAACATCTATCAAATACAAAATGATGCATATCATTGACTAAGATGAGACTTCTATAAATCTGGTACACATTTTTCAACGTACCCAACAGTCATCACATGGGTACTTGTTATGAACAAGTTTTACCGGACTGACCCACCATGAGAATACTTTGTGGATAGATATATAAACGTATCACAACTATGGCTCAAGTGGCAATGGTGTTTGTGGTCCTTTGACCCGAAGTCACATCACTCACTGAATGAGGAAGAGTGTGTATTGATGCCATCAAAAGTCCAGTCTTGAGAAAGTTGGATGATAAAGGTCTTTATTGGGTACGTTACTAATCATTTGGGTGTTTGCATGCGAGCAGAAATGGGATTTATCCTCCTATATGACAGGAATTGCATCCATGGGCCCCTTGATGGAATGGGACTGAGAAATGCATGGTCATGCTTGGTTGAGTGAATATATGATAGTAGGCTCACCAATTTCTGAATGTCCATTCTAGATCAAGAAACTGGGATTGAATAATTATGAGGGTGAAACGGTCTATACCTCTAGTTCTCTCCGGATGTAAGGGACAAAGGGACATGACAACACTGTAACATTGGTCACAATGTCTTATGAGTTTATAAACTCTTACTATTTGGGGTGCAATGATGTATTGCTAGATGCCGCTCATTATTTGTGAAGCTTTTGTTTGATACTTTCAAGATCAAGTGGGAGACTGTTGGTGTTACCATGGAGATCTAGAAATGATCAAGCATGTAGACTCACTACCAACTCAATATGAGCCTATCAAGGTCGCACATAAGATTGTAGAGAAATTGCGAGTTTGGATCTGTATGATATAAGTCATATGATGAGCAAATGGACTTAAAATATTCTAAGGAAAATGCATCGAGTATATTGAGACCACTCAATGCCTTCGTCGAATTAAGGGTTGACTCGTCGAATGGTGTCATTGAGTGAGTTGAGTGTGTTCAATTATTCGTCAAGTCAAGGAGTTGATTCGTCGAGTATTACACTTAAGCATTGAGTGAGTTGAGTCCATTCAACGATTCATCGAGTCAAAGTGTTAACTTGACGGATCTTAGTCTTAGGCGTTGAGTGTATTGAGCTCACTCAATGCCATGGAGCAAAAGGCATTGACAACGTTGAGTACATTCAACGCTTTCGTCTAGTCAAGTGTTATTCGGCTGAAGGTTAGCGTTGAGTTCATCGTGTATCCTATGGATACTCGACGATTCATCGAGTATAGAATGATACTCGTCGATTTGTTGTGTATGATATAGATACTCGATGATTCGTCGAGACAAGGGTTATCTAGTTGAATTCTGTATTCTAAGCGCTTAGTTTATTGAGTTGAGATTGACGAATGATGGCCTTTGGCGCAGAGTTTGTTGAGATGAGTTCGATGAATGATGGCCTTTGGCGTAGAGTTCGTCGAGCTGAGTTTGCCGAATGATGTTCGACGAATGTTGGCCTATGGCGTAGAGTTCGTCGAGCTGAGTTCGACAAATGAGTTCGACAAATGCTGGCTATTGGCACAGAGTTTGTCGAGCTGAGTTTGACGAATGCACGTATTGAGTCAAATGTTGACTTGCTGAATTCTGGAATGAAAGTGTTGGGTCTGCGAATAACGACAGAAGTTGTTGTGCTTATCTCTTGGAGTATAAATAGGATGTCATAGGGTTTACTATTGACGTTCTTCTTTGTCTAAGCACACGAGTCGTACTGTGCGAAAAGACTGATAACCCTAAAAGCCGACAGAAGCGTTCCTCCAATCCCGATCACCATACCGGCGAGTGTCGTCGCTTCCTCTCCTACAACCGATCTAGCAGTCGATGGAGACGCTGAGTGTCCTCTACTGATCTAGAACTTGTGTGACAAGTTGCTACAGGTTCTCTCGATCGTGTGGATTACTATAGAAGCGCGGATATACTTTCTGCGCTCAAAACTCCATCTGCTGTGTGACTAGCTCGATTCTTTTGGAGCATCTAGGTTGAGTTGAGACTCAATCACTCAAAGGTAATTTTTATTACATCATGCTTTACTTCTTGATTCATGAATGTTGTCAGATCCGAACTCGATTGGGTTTTTCTTGTTCTTATTTTTGCTGCGTGCACAAATGTTGTGCCATCCCTAAAAACCCAATAGGTATGACTCGAACACTCGGTTGATCAAGCTCATGAAAGCCGATAGATCATTCGTGATCCCAAAGGCCGTATCTGCTGCTAAACGCCGTCTTCGGGATGACTTCTTCCTGAATCTATAACTGATAGTATCCTAACCAAAGATTTAGCTTCTAGAACCAATGTGCTCCCTCTAGCTGATCAAATAACTCATCGATCCTTGGCAGTGGATATGTGTTCCGGACTGTCAACCGGTTTAGTGCACGATAGTCGATGCACAACCTGAGGGTCCCATCCTTCTTCTTTACAAACAAGATAGGAGCTCCCCAAGGTAAGGAACTTGGCCTAATGAATCCATCCTCCACCAGCTCCTGCAGTTGACTCCTGAACTCCACCAGCTCCTTCGGAGCCATCCGATAGGCAGCCCTATACACCGGCTTAGCTCCTGGCACTAACTGAATCTAAAAATCCTTCTCCCGGTGCAGCGGCAATCCTGGTAGCTTCTCTGAAAACACATCTGCAAAGTCCCGCACCACTAATATATCGGCAACCATCGTCTTGAACTCGACCATCTCGAAGAACACCTGATAGACCTTATCTCCTTGCATGTGGGACTTGACGGCCTGAGTAGAAGATAACAGCGTACGGGAGACGGGAGTAGTACCTTCGAAGTTCGCGAAGGTGTCGTCATATCTCAATAAAACCTTCCTTGTTGGGCAATCTATGATGCAGGCCCATGGTTTAGAAGAGAGATTTTCTTGAAAACGTCCAACAGTTATATGGGGAGGAGGTGTGGGGGGCTCGGATTGTGATGAAGGGAGGAGGCCGATTTTGGCTTGTTGGGTGGAAGGGGTCGGTTTTCTTCGTAGAGGAAGAGGAGGGCTCGGGTAGCTAGAGGAAGAGGAAGATATGAAGGAGGGAGAAGAAAACCAAGAAAGGGGAGAGGGAGGAGAAGGCCGAATATTGCCTAGGGGGAGAAAAGAGAGGAGGTGGCCGAGAGAGATTAAAGAGGGAGAGGAGGTGGCGGCTTTGGACTTGGCCGAGCCCTAAGGGGGTGGTGGTGGCCGGCGGCTTGGAGGGAAAAGGGAGGCCGATATTTTTTTGGGGAAGTAAAAGTGGGCTTGGGTTGGGGTTGTGGAGGTGAGGGAGAATATTGAGGAGGAGGAGGAGAAAGGAGAAAAGAGGTAGTCGAGATTGAGAAGAAAGGGGAGGGGGTGGCCGGCGGCCAAGGTAGAGAGAGGGAGAGAGGGGTTGGCCGAAATTTGCCAAAGAGGGGGGGGGAGGAAAATTCTCTCAAGAATCTCTAGGTTTTTTCAATTTTTCATTCTTTCAATACTTAATCAAACAAAACATGGCAATATATAGCCTTACACCACTCAATCTCCTCCATACATATTTAAAACAAAATAAAAACAATTCCAAAATTAAAATGCATGAAAATGGAAGCAAATATATGATGGTTATAAGTATCCATCATAATTACAAGAATAAAAATATAATAATAAGATTGCTTAAATTAAAACATTGCTTAAATAGAAATTGCTATAAATGATAAAAGATAAATAATAAAATATATAATTATAATTTTATTTTATAATTATATATTTTATTTAAAATGGTGCCGGCAGACGTCGTGCAAAATATGAAGCGGCGTTGGCGAAGGAGCGTCACGGCGTTGACGAAGAAGCGTCACGGCGTTGGCGAAGAGCGTCGTCATCAATCTATCTGGGAATGGTTCCAAGTAAGCCATGTCATGCCCAAGACTAGTTCGAAGTCTGGCATCCTCAAGAGCGTCATCGGGGCCTCGAGTGTCAGACCATAAATAGTCACCTTAAGGAGGCACTTAGCAGTAGCTAAGACCTCCGTCCCGTTGGGGAGATGCACTCTCCTGGAGACCCCCGAATAATGTCTGACTCCCTTCAGTCCCTTTACGAACTCCTTTGAGACGAAGTTGTGCGACGCCCCCGTATCCACCAAGGTATAGGCAGGTTTGTCACACACCATAACTTTTCCTTTTTATTGAAGTATGTTTAGGTAACTGAGCCTATGGGTTTCTTTCCTAGTATGCTACTATTGTTTGTTGTTTCTAAAATTCCAAAGGTAAATAATAACATTAAAATTACTAGCATACCTGCAATTACCCTGCCCGGGTCCTGAGGTGGAGCCAAGTATGGATCATACACCTGCTCTGTAGACCCCTTTTTTTTAAACACCGGGGTCTGAGGCCCAGGATCGCCGCTTTGCGGTGACACCTTCACGCCATGAAGGGTCATCACCACAAAGCATCGATTCTGCCAGCCAATTCGATCACAGAAAGGTAGCACAATAAATTAAAAGAAAGTCCATAGAAATCACATGTATAGAAATAAAAGTCTCCACGAAGGGAGTGTCGACAGAATAATATATCAGAGTACTAAAATACGGGCTCATTCCCGGTACATCATGTCCTCACTACAAATCACTCAAGCGGAAGCAAACTATAACATCTACTATAAGTCGGGACTCACAGTCCTAGCTATCTGAACTCCTGAGCTAGACTGCCCTATCTCCAAACGGGCCGACCTCCGGGGCTGCTCCTCCATGCTGGGCTCCACGATACTTTAAATGATGTGGTCCGAAAACCGTTAGTCTATAAGACTAAGTCCTATCATCCCCTACCCCTTCCGCCATGGCTCCTAAGTACCGAGCGGAGAGGAATAAAGGGAATGACATGAAGGTGGAGAATAAATCAAAAGAAGGTGGCAGCGGACCTATGCTAGCAATTCCATAGCAAATATTACAGAAATAGAGAGTAGGAAATATAACCTTATCTTAGGTGTGGAAGCACCTAAGCCAAGGGATCTTATGCAAGGCTCCCATCGTATAAAGTGTCCCATATCGCTTTATACGTTGGGGTGTCGATTATTAACAGCAATATATATTTAAAGAATTTGACCTTAATTTATAAACTTGCCCACATAAGCTTATAGACAAAGGGGTCATTTTGCAAGGCCTATTGTATAAGCATCCCATTCCACTTATACAATAGGTGTCTGGGGTTAAATGAAACGGTTATGCTCTGACATGCTAGTGGGTATAAATATGAACATGCAAGTGCAACTCACCCACCCGACTCTGTGTACACAGACCTTTTGTTCCCTCTTTCGGAGCCGTTACCTCCCAGGATACCTCCGTAGTGGTAGACGGAAGCGGTGGGTTGGGCCTCGCCCACCTCTAAACAAGTAAAGCACTACCGGTTAGACCTATCGTACGCCTTAACGCTTGGTGCACGAAGCGGACTCCTGCGTACTTTTGCCGGCTGGCGCACCGGATTTCTGTTGGCAAAGTGCTAGCCACACTTGCCGAGTCAGCATATTGGTGTCGGTGCATCGACCCTCTAATACCGAAGACCCACCACCTTATCCTTTTCTTTATGCACATGAAATAATTAAAGTATCAAACAACTGAGCCAAACCTTCGCAGACCAAACTATCCGCCTCATAACCAACCGAGCCGAAGCTCCCCGGACCAAACTGTCCGTCTCATAACTAACCGAGCCGAAGCTCCGCGGACCAAACTGTCCGTCTTATAACAAACCGAGTCGAAGCTCCTAACAATCTTCCTGTGCTAATAGTGTTTTGTGAAATGTGAAACCCTAATTACTAAGTTACTCTTTCTTTTTATTAATACAGTTTACGTTAACCCAGGACTGCCCCCGGCATACCCCGTGAAGGGCTCTTAAAGGGCACTAGGAACTATGATGGTAGCTGAAGCCCATCGTTCCCTTTCGCAAGGAACTTATTGTTATTGGTTGATTCCCTTAACTCATTCCCTTCTCATATTACAGTAGTCTAATCCTAGGGTGATTTTGACTCTTCCTCTCCTCGGGGAAGACGATCTTTCGTCGAACCCGAACACCTCTAAACTCTAGCCAAACCACTTCTCACTACTCTTCCTATCCTTCTATTGTGAAATTATCCACATCTATCCACCCAGCCAAAATGACTAACTCCAACAACTATCCCAGATCATGTCCTATTGCAATTTAACAATTTGCTATATGCAGATCAACCTAGGCTATATGTCAAATCGGACAGGAGGTAATCTAAATAATCATCCAAATGCCCTAAATTATTTTCTGGAGGCTTATCATGACACAAATAGACTAAATACAGAAAATTGTAATTTTCCTAATTTATCTGGCATTTAACTAATTTTCCTTAAAGCTGCTAAGGGATACCAATTGAACATGAAGTGCACTTTTCAGGTATGTATAAAGCTTCATAAAATCATGATAAATTTTAAACAACAATTTAACAGAAAAGCCAAGATATAACAATTTTTCCAGTATTTAAGGACTCTAATTTAATTTTGATAATAAATCCTATCTTCTTTCATTAATGAAGTAAGTGCAGTAGATAATCATCCAAAAATTCTTAATTAATCTTATAGAGCAGATACTGTCATAAAAACATCAGTGGCAAAATTTGATAATTCTTCAATAGGGATTGAGCTCTAGAATAAATAATTACCAAAATCTCAAAAAGCTATATTTGTGAAGAAAGTATTGTAAATATTCTCCTAAAAATCATGAATAAAATTATACAATTAGATATTGATCTGAAAACATCATTGGCAAGGTTTCATAATTTTATAATTGGTAGTTTGCTGTAAATGATTTATTGACCATAATTGCCATTTTGGAACTTGTGAAGGAAGTACTAGACATAATCAACTAAAATTTGTAACAAAATTCAGGGATATTCATTTAGACCTAAAGCATTTGCTGACCAAGTTTCATCAGATTCAAATGAACAGGATAATCAAAATAATTAAAATACCAGTTTGGGCAAATTGATACCTAACAAATAAAGTACTTGCAGTATAATCCATAAAATTCTAATAAAATTACTAAGGGTTCTACCTAGTCTAAAACATACTCCACCCAAGTTTCACAACTTTTAACTAAGGTTTAGTGACTGTTTTTTCATAATTGAGCTTCTACCCTAAAACTAGGGTTAGGGCTTTGAGGTGTCTACCTACCTCCAAATCCTCTAAGATTTCTACCAGAGAACTTAGGATACACTACCTTCAACTCTACTGAGTTACAAGGTCACACAAGGGCATTTGCCCCTATGCCCTTCAAAACACTCAAAAACCCTTCCTTAGGGTTTGAGTTTGAACCTTAGGGTAAATCAACCCTAAATCACACCATTTTCCTTAAGAGGGTGACATTTTCCATGCCAAGTCAGTGTCCAAAATCTCAGCCTCTGTGGAGGTGAGATGACCACTCAAAATCTAAATTGCATAATTATTCAAAAACACCTCCTTAAGGCCTAACAAGGGTTGGTGATTCCCTAACCAAACCTCATCCAAATAAGTTGAAATTTTGTACAGAGCTAGCAACTAATGTCAGGGGCCACTCACCAAAATTTGGGATGGTTTGGAGGTCATTAGACCACTTAATTAAAATACCCTAACATTATTAAATAAAAATAAAAAACTATAGGCAAAGTATCCCCATAAATTCCCATTTTGGGACAGGCCCACGATATGGTTAAGATTGATCCCCTGTCCAAATTTCACTCCATTTGAACAAGGGATGAAGGGTGGGCACCAATTTGAACCTCAGGATAGTCCTAGGTATAGGTCCCACCAAAACGGGTGCTGTGGTCAAACCATTTACCCAATCGAGTTGAAATGAATTTTAGAATAATTTAGACTCGAAGGGCTACAACTTCTGTGACTGGCCATTTTTCCTAAAACTGCCTCTAAGTGCCTCATTTAATAGAATCAAATGAGCTTGATAAAAGTGATTAATTACTATATATTATATATAAATATATATCATATTTAATATAAAGCATTGTTCATCTTCTCAAAACCCTGAAACCAGCAACCCTAAAAAAATGCATAAAACCTGTAGCTTTGCATGAGCCACTGCCGGCCATTTGGCCAAATCCCTTGCCAGCCACCGCCACCACTACCTCCGTCGAGGTGGTGGCTATCGGTCGGCGGTTGTTTGGCCGCCGGAGGTGGTGGTTTCCGGCGAACCCGACCACCATGAATTTCGGAAAAATCATGAAAACGCTCACCCGATCCAGCTCTATTGAGCCCGATTTCTCTCTTATTTGATTCCAAAGATCTATCCATAGAAGGAGTAGAGGAGGACCTTATTCGCGTTTTTGAGTCGAGCCAATCGTCGGGATGCCATTCGCGTGGTGGTGGCATCGCCAGAATTCCTCAACAGCAAGGCAATAAGCTCTAGCTTTGTCGGGCAAGGGTGAAAAAATCCTCTCTAAGTCTAGGGAGTCCTTTAAGGGAGAAACAAGGCTACGGGTGGGGGTAGGATGTAACGGACATTAAAGCTCCATTTATGAGTTTTCGGCCATGGCTTGAAGGGAGAGGAAATGGCTCAAAATAGCTAAGATAAGGCTGGAAACTCCTCCTCTCCCCGAGAGGAGTTGAATCCAGACGTTTCAAGTGGGAGAGGATGGAGCCGAGCTTTAAAAGCCATTAATGGCCATGCAAACCGACGCTCGACCATGGCTGGAAGGAAGAGGAAACGGCTGCTGCGTGGAACTACAGGTCAATATCATAAAATAAGACTTAACTAAGTATTAATAAGAGGAACTGCCCAATAACGCATTCTTGCCCACTTCCTGGACTGGCCCGGTTCAACTGAACCATCAGCCAAGCTAAAAAAATTTCTAAGTAAAATGGCGTTCAGTGAGCTCTGCTCACTCAATGCCATCCAGCCTACTTAAGATGGCATTGAGTGCAGTCTGTACACTCAATGTCTGCCATAGTCTGGATGGCGTTGAGTGAGCTATGCTCACTCAACGCCATCCAGACTATGGCAGACGGCGTTGAGTGCAGTCGGTGCACTCAACGCTGTTTAGTTTATGGCGTTGAGTGAGCTAAGCTCACTCAACGCCATCCAGACTACGGCAGACAGTGTTGAGTGCAGTCGGTGCACTCAACGCTATTTAGTTTATGGCATTGAGTGAGCTAAGATCACTCAACGCCATCCAGACTACGGCGTTGAGTGAGCTCAGCTCACTCAACGCCATCCAGACAACACCAGATGGCGTTGAGTGCAGTTCGTGCACTCAACGCCATTCAACTTATGGCGTTGAATGCACTCGACGCACTCAACGCCAACCTGCCTGTAAGATGGCATTGGGTGCATTCAGTGCACTCAATGCAATTATGCTTATGGCATTGAGTACACTCGACGCACTCAATGCACGAGTCCTAATCTTATTTTAAGCAAGTTTATGACCTACTATTTGCAGACCAAGGTGATTTTCACCTTCATACCTAAGCTCTCTTGGTCTTTTGGGTTTCCTAAGGTTTTTCCATGTCTTAGTCATGTCAAAACAGACTCCTAGGGGTCTAGCCGGAAATGTGATGTTACATGCTCCCTCTCTTGCCTCCGAACTCTGCCCTTGAAACAACATCCTTTTCCATGGCATCGGCCTGTAAACTGCTGAGCGAGCAGGGCAGCCTAAGGTGTCAGTAGAGGTTCCCTTCTCATGGGGTAGTTTCTTGGGATGTTCCCTACCTAATGACTGTTATGCACTCGGGCGAGGGAAGTGCCACACCTCCGGGACTCTGTATCTACCGCATCTGAAGAGGTTGAGGGGCCAATACCACCGTATCCCTTAACTCCTGCCTCACCTCTTGGCAGGTTTGGTCCTCTGCCCTTCTCTCATCAGCAAAGCAGCCCCTCCGCTGATAATTCCTGCCTCCCCGACTCTTATCCTAAGTTGTCCTCTTTTGGCCTTGAGCTGTGTGCAAATCACCCTCCATCCTCTTTGCCATCTCTAGAATCTGAGGTAAAGACCCAACAGACACAAATAGAAGAGCCTGTCTCAGATCATCTCGAAGGCCCTTATAGAACCTCTTGGTATACCCCGCATCATCCAGCTGATAGGATTCCGCAAATCGGGCTAAGTGAGTGAACTCCTGGTGGTACTCCAGCACCGTCCTATTGCCCTGCCTCAGCTGCAGAAACCTGTCTTTCAGCTCATCTCATGCTGACTGTGGGACGAAGTGCTCCGATAGTGTGGCCCTGAACTCCTCCCAAGGTATGTCAGCAACCTCCAAATCTGCAAACACTATATCTAGAAGTGTTTTCCACCACCTCTTGGCATGAGACTCCAAGCAGGAGACCACGAAAGGCACCATCTCCTCCCATGGGAACCATATCTCGGTCAGTATATCGAACATGATATCAAGCCACTCTTCTGTCCATATGGCAAACTCCATCCCAATGTAAGATGGGGGAGAGACTCCTCGGAATATGCTCAACGAATTGTCCCCCAGGTTCGGCTGCGGAGCCGGAGCCTACTGGGCCCTGAAGGCCTCCAGAATGGCCATCAGAGTCTGCCCCACCTCCGACTGTAGAAATGTAGTGGGAGCCGAGGGGAGGTGGTGAAGAATTCGGAGTTTGTTGGGCTTTGCCCTGCAATGTAGGATGTGCCGGGGGCAACATAATAAAGGTCACTTGTACGAAATTTGACCCAAACCTAGTTAAAAGTGGACAATTACATGTGATCCCCCATATGGGCACACCCCATTTTCCACTGCTTAGTTTTTCCAAAAACAAAACTCGAGCAGGGGTGACCCAAGGTTAGTGGACTTCTACCCTTTGATGTTAGTTTGTAAGACCCCTATTTTTTGCAAAACCAATAGGGTATTATGCCCAGAATAAGCGCTTTGTGGTGACACTAACACACCCAGGAAGGTCGTCACTATAAAATGCTGATCCTGCCGTCCATACCAATCATAGAAGAGAAGAGTAAGTACAAAGAGTAAAGTAGAACTCAAATACTGGTCCACCAGAAATCACATGAATATAAAATAAATCCCCGTGAAGGCAGAGTCCACAGTAACAATAAATCAAAGTACTAATAAGAGGGCTCCTGCCCGATACATCATGATCCTCACTACAGGTCACTCAACACGGAAGCAAATCTATAGTAACTACTAATGATCGGGACTCACTGTCCCTGCTGCCTGAAGCCTCGTGCTAGACTGTCTTTTCTTCAAGCACACCAACCTCTAGGGCTTCATCTCCAGGTTCGGCTCCACGATCCCCTAAAATAATTTGGTCAATGACTGTTAGTCAAAAAGACTAAGTCCTATCATCCCCTACCCCTCCCCCAATGGCTCCTAGGCACCGAGCGGGGAGAAGGAAAGGGAAGGTAATGAAGGTGGGGAGTACAAAGAAAGTAGGTGATGGCGGAACTAGTCTATCATGAGTATAAAACCACAACAAGTATAAGTCAGCAAATAGTAGGTAAGCAATATGAGTATACACATGAACAAGGTGAGCAAGTAAAAGTACAAGAAGGAAAACTAAGTAACCATGACCCATAGGAATGCCCATACAATCTTATAGACCAAGGGGTCATTTTACAAGGCTTATTGTATAGAGTGTCCCATACCAATTATATAATAGGTGTCAAGGGTTATATGCAATGATTATGCAATGTCATGCAAGTATGTTATGATATGAACATGCAAGTGTAACACACACACCCAACTCTGTGCACACAAACCTTTAGTTCCCCCTTTTTGGAGCCTAACCTCCCAGGATACCTCCGTAGTGGCAAACAGAAGCGGTGGATTGGGCCTCGCCCACCTCTAAACCGATATCAGCACTACCAGTAATACTTATCGTACACCTCAAATCTTGTGCACTAAGCGGAGCTCCTGCGTACTATTGCTGGATGGTGCACCAGACTTTATTTGGCTAAGTGTTAAACCACACTTGCCGAGTCAACGTGTTGGTGTCGGTGCGACGACCCTCCAATACCGAAGACAAACCACCTTATATTTTATGCACATGCAATATTAATGTATTTCCCCCCGAGCCCAAGCTCTCGGGACTAACCGGTCTGTAATAAATATCTACCCAGCCATTGGCTCGCGGAGCTAACCTGCCCATCACCAAAACCACCGAGCCTACCGCTCGTGAGACCTAACCTAACTCCCACAACAACGGGGAGTGTGAGTGTATGTGTAATCCTAGAGTATTTCTAATTACTCTTGTATTCCATTTAGTCTTACGGCTTACGTTCACCTTGGACAGCTCAGGGCATTCCCTGTGAAGGGCTCTCGAGGATACTAGGAACTACGATGGGCCGAAGCTCAAAGCTCCCTTTCGCAAGTTACTTATTATTATTGGTATATACCCATAGCCAACCCCATTTAAAGTTATACTTAATCTAACCCTAGTGTATTTTGACTCTCTCACTCCACAGGAAGGGTGATGTTTCGTCAATCCCGAGCACCTTTTAACACAAGTCAACCCAACACTCTTCACAACATGACTCCCAATGATGGACTCATTTTCACTTCACCAAAATCAGTATACTATTAACCCCATTTCCCTATGTCCATTCCACATGCAATCATAATTCTGCAGTTTTTACTATATGCAGACCAACCGAGCTATTGGTGTGCATGAATGGTGACCCCTTCAAATATTCATACAAATGCCCTAAGATAATTATTGGGGTCTATCATGATAAATTTAGACTTAATCCAGAAACTTGATATTTTCCTAATTAATTTGGCATTTATTTAATTTTCCCAAAAATTAGGCCATGGGTGATTTTAAACATGAAGTACTAGATTTCCTTAGGTTATGATCATACAAATATTATGAACACTATATGATGCAAAAATATCAGAGAATACCAAGTTTCACAAATTTTCATAAATGTACTAGCCCCTAAATAATTAATTCAAGGTAATTTAAATATTTAGAGGTAATAAAGGGAGTACCACAATTCATAGTCCACAAATTATACAAAAATTACCTGACCCTTATTATGCTCATAAAACAATACTGACTAAGTTTCATATAATTCTAATGTCAGTAAGCTATATAGAAAAATACCTCAAATAAATCTGTGATAGTGCACTTTGTGAAGAAACATTCTTGTAAACTCATCAAAACAACATGTAATAATTTTCTAAGCTTTATTATTCCCTAAAACATTCTCTGGCCAAGTAACACAATTTTCCAGCAAGATATAGTATTTATAATTTATTCATCAAAAAAAGGTGCACTAGTTCACTTTACACATGAAGTACTATGAGACAAGGACTAATCATTCCAAATAACTTATTAGTGAATCTAAATAATATTTAATCAGCATTGCCAAAGTTTCATAACATTCTAAGTTAATTTAACCATGGTTACTTCAATATTATCACAAGGGGCAAGATGAAGGTTATAACTACAAGTATGAGCTACTGTTTTCTAAACATCATATAATAAATTTCAGAGGTTAATATTACTATAAAATTTCTCCTACCAAAATCTCATTAAGATCCAAGGTCATATGACCTCTTAATAATTCCATAAGGTGTACAGACCTAAATAATTTCCAAGTGATTAAAGTGGGGTGCATGTGTCCAAATACCACCAAGTTCCTTCCTAGGGCATTTCACCACCCTAAGATCACTTGGATGAAATGCCAAGTCCATACAAGGGCATATCACCTTATGTCCTTCACAAACCCCCAAAGTTCAACCTTAGGGTTTGAACTAGGGTCATAGGGCAATTCCATCCTATTCCATCCCAAACTCCATGTGAGGGTGTTTAATGTCCCATAAAGTTAGTGTACTAAGTTTCAACCTCTACTGAGGTGATTTGGCCACTAAATACCCAAAAAGGGGTACTTAACCTAATTAGCCCTACTAGGTCAAGACTAGGGTTTGCATAATTCCCAAACATATCATCTCCAAATGGGATGAAATTTTATACAAAATCTTATATTGACCCCAAGGACCACTCTCAAAAAGTTGGTTGAATTTGGAGGTCATTAGACCCATTAATTAACCCATACATGAAAAACAAAATGTTTACCAAAACTTTAAAAAACTATTTTCCAAAAATTTCCATTTTTGGATATGTTATAGGTCTATATATGATTGGCCCATTCTCTAAAAATTTCAAGTCATTTGAAGGTCAGGATTGATGGGGGCACCCCAATCAATCTCTATTCAACCCTATGTATAGACCTCACCAAAATGAGTGATGAGGTCTGGCCTGAACTCCAAATTGGTTCAAACAAATTTTAAAATAACCAAGACTCATAGGGCTACAATGTTCATGTTGACTTCGTTTTCTTAAAAGGCCTTTAATTATTTTTAATTTAAATTTCAATACAGGTGAAATTATGTGACAGAAATACACATATAACATATTTAATACACTTAAATCTGTACGAATCTTAAAGTGTTATCCAACAAAGGCTGGATTTCTTCTTTCTCCAGCCAATGGTCCATATCCGCCCGACCAAGAGACAACTCCAGCCCCAATTCCCGATCGTCCGGCCACCTCCCCGGCCAACCATCGCCACCACCACCTCCGTCAAGGTGAGGCCTATCGGCCAGCGGTGGTTTGGCCGCCGGAGACGGTGGATTCCGGCGAACATGACACCCCTTTTTTCACGGAAAACCAGTGGAAAAACCCCACCCGATCGGGCTCAATTGAGCCTGATTCTTTGATCTAACAATTCTTAAGATCTAACCCATGAAGAAAGAATATAGGAGGACCTGGTTTGCGGCTTGAACGCGAGTGCTTTGCTTCCTAACCATTTCCGGCCACTAAGCTTGGGTCTTCTGCCCCAACCTAAATAAAATTGAGAAAGGGTTGGGGGAAATGCTTTCCCTTGCTCCGGTGAAGGTCCTTAAAGAGGGAATTGAGGAGAGGAGGCTTGTAACTCCTCAATTTTGAAAAACTGCATTAATGGCCATAAAGGGGCTTTTTCGGTTTCAGCCAAATAGAGGGGGCTGAGCCACCCCAATGGCCGGCAACATCCTGAAAACTTCTCCTCTCTCTTAGAGGAGTAAAAGCCCCATAAAAGTGGGGGGTTATGGAGCCTCCATGGTCATGATGGTCGTTAAGCTCACATTTTCTCTCTCCTCCAAATTGGGGAAACTCCCATTCTCTCTCTCCTAGTTACCAATATCTGAAATTGGTGGGCCCCAAAGGTGTCTCTCCACCTCCTATACCAATGGGCCACACTAGTTTGGGCTTAGCCCACTTGGATTGGGCTAGGTTAGCCCAAATTGACCAAATTGAACTATAGGTTGACTTTGGTCAACTTGACCAATTGGGTTGACCCCAATGGGTGATTAGTGACCTTTTAGCCTCCCTTAAGGGATAGGAAGGTATAGGGAGGTTCAATTGGACAAGTGGTCAATTGCCCCTATTTAGGGCACTTTGATCAAAATAGGGCTAGAGTTGACTTTGTTCAACTTGGCCTCTTATGTTGACTCCAATGAGTCCCTATGGCTCTAATGGACCCTCTAATAGGTTTGTGATGTTGTGGTGGGGTCATGGAGTCATGGTGAAGCCCTATGGTAATCCCTAAGCTAGTAATTAGAATTCTACTATTTACAGACCAAGATGGTTCACACCCTAATTTCCCATGTTCACCCAAACCCTTTAGTGCTTCCCGGGGTTTTGTCATGACCCAGTCATGACAAAACTATCCTAAGGGTCAATAATTCTGAGGGATTTTACAATGGAAGGAACATAATAACAATTATCAAGTTATATTACAAGTCCACTAGGCAAAGAAAGACAGTAAACACCTATGGCGACAGCAGCATCTCTTGCTCCCTTGCCAACACGCAGGTCCACCTCCCCTTTACTCAACGATCTTCTCCTTCCCAGTTCCTGCACATTTATTCAAATTTGAGAACCACATCCGGTATCTAATACCCAGGATGAAGGAGCAGAAAGGTTTCTCTATAACATAGATACTTTAAGCGGATGTCTTACCTCCCTTCATATTTTACAGACCCTCAATGTATGAAGGACAATTCCTGCTCCAGTGACCAGCCTTGCCACAGTGGTGGCATTTCCCTTCTTTAACCAAGCCTTTCTTCTTCAGTGCTAAAGACTTGGGCTCCAAAGCAGACTTAGGTCCTACCTTTTTCTTCTTGAAGCCCTTGTCCTTGCCCTTGCCTTTATATACCATTAATATGGGGCTAGCAGGCTTGGCCTTTTTCATATTGATCTCAGCAGTTCTCAACATGCCTAGGGCTCGGGCATTGTCCTATCTATTTCATTCATGTTAGAGTTCAAGATTAACTACTCATAACTATCCAACATCGATTGCAGGATCAGGTCTGTGGCCAACTCTTGGCCCAGAGGGAAGCCTAGTCTCTCAAGGTTCTCTATATACCCAATCATCTTCAGTACGTGAGTCCCTACTAGGTCCCAAGCTTCCATCTTACACTGAAACAATGCCTTAGTAACATCATATCTCTCTTGACGAGCTTGCCCTTGAAATATTTTCTTGAGATGCTCGTCAATTTCCTTGCAACCCATGTTCTCATGTTGCTTTTGGATCCCAGATTTCATGGTTGCTAGCATGAGACATTCAACATCTAAGGAGTCTTCAAGATACTTCTTATAAGCATCCTTATCAGAACGGGATGCATTCCTGGCAGGCTCTTCAAGGGATTCCTCTTGTAAAACCGAGAGCTTTCACTCTTGCCTAAGAACAATTCTCAAGCTCCTATACCAGTCCAAATAATTTGTACCACTCAGCTTCTCCTTCTCAAGGATGGCTCTGAGGTACAGGGTGGAGTGTTAACCACTTGCCATGGAAATTCTACAAGGATCAATGTAAAGTAAAATCAGTACAACATTTCCAAATACATTTTATTTATTTCGATTAGGACTTTAATCAAAATACTCCCACTATTTTTATCAAACTGATAACCCTCAATATCAATTCGAAGAGTTTATGTGAGTAACTCTCTTAGTAGACAAGATCCATATTTCACTAATACTATGAGTCATCTTTGGTTTTTCTCTCACAATGCAGCTATTTAGGTAGGCAATGCTTGCCAATTACATCACAATGCAACTCCTGTATGGCTAGTGAATACTCTTTATCACATCCATCATATGGTGTATGCCAACCCCATGCCATTGGATACTCAACCTTTGAGGTCACCCATTTAAGCCTGACCCAATGTCGACAGTGGTATATCACAATTATCCGCTCGCACCCTTACCAAGATAGATTAATGCATCGTTCTTTGGCAATCCCACACTTCATCGATCGAGGAAGGAAGAGTGTCATCCATTGGAAGGCATCCGAACACTTAATATTTCTTAAGGGATTTTATATACTTGATTAAATTTTAATCATGGTCAACAATTAACCAATGGGCACTTTTCACAAAATAAAATTAGACAGCATTCAAAATGCAAGTGCATTCAGGTGTGCACAAGAAGGATAATCAACACTTGATGAACTGGGCTAAATCTGAATGACTAAAACCCTTCTAAATATTAATATTTACATGTACTGGACATGAAAAACACTAACCCCATTTTGATAGTAGAGAAGCTCGTCCCTCTATGTGAGATAAATAATCAAACATACTTGGCTTCACAAACAAACAAGAGGGGCGGTTACTGTCAAGGGGTAACAAGGATATCAAACATGATTTCACAACAAAATCACATGCGCTCTTGGAGGGATCCCAAGAATATATTTGGGTATTTAGAATATATCTAAATTTCCAGATCTACACACCATGGATATAACACTTTTGATACCATGACCAATACCTAAACCTCCCTCTGATTCCATTGTTGGGTTTTACTAGATGGCACAACACTTGTGCACGCAGCAGAAATAAACAACAAGAAAACCCAAAAGAAGTTCGGATCTAGCAATGGACATGTATTAAGAAGAAAAATGCGGTAAATAAAATTTACCTCTGCGGGATAGAAGTACAATATTCTTATGTATGACTCGGATCTAGCAACTTGTGTTTCCTGAGTAGGTTCCAAAGCCTGGCCGAGCTAAGTCTTTTTCAACTCATCATATGAGCATAGTCAAACTAAGCAAATCTCCCAATTTCTCCAAACATTCTTATGTGCGACCCTGATAGGCTCATACTGCGTTGGCAGTGAGGCTATATACTTTATCACTTCCAGATCACAATGGTAATACCAACATCGATGCCAGGCAGAAGTAATACTTGACGAATTCGACGAGTATTGGCTAGTATACTCGACGAATTGGACGAGCATCAGCTAGCTCACTCGACTCATTCGACGCCTGACCCAGTGATAGTCGACGAATTTGACTTAGAAAATCCTGAGAGGTAAGTTCGAATTGACTCGACAAATTTGTCGGGTATCGACCAGTATATTCGACGAATTCGGCGAGTATCGTTAGATACATTCGACGAATTCGACGAGAATGCATGGGAATACTCGATGATTTTTACTTGGCAGATTTTCCAACTCTCAGAGATTTTACCCCAAGTACAATATGATGAATTCGACGAGTGTTAGTAAGTATACACGACGAATTCGACGAGTATCAACGAGTATACTCGATGAATTCGACGAATATCCCTTGCAATACTCGACAAATTTTACTTGGGTAAAATTTCTATTTTTCTGATACCAAGTCATTCTCCTTCCTGGATCCTCATCATGCACTTGGGATAGAAGTACACCCTAATAGAGAGATTACATGTGAGTCAACATATTGGCATACATAATAAAGGATTACATTATATAGTCCAATGTTTATTGACCCACTGTAACCTGACATTGGTGTGTACTTAGCAATGTAGACCTTCAAGTACATAACATAAAATACAATATCAAATACAATCTCAAATCATCTCAGCTTAATGGGACCCTTATTCAAATCAGGGTTATTATGGATACAATACCCAACACTCACCCCTAGTGCCAGACGGCTGGCGATGAGCGCCTCGGAGGCATCAAGCTAGCACTTCAAGGATATGATCTCGGCAGAAGCGAGCTCCCGCAATTTCTTAACGTTGTTAAGGTCACGCTCGATATGGAGGAAACAACGTGACTCCATATACGCAAGATCTAGAGCACATAGCTAGGCTCTAGCGGTCGTATGCGCAAGCGTCCGGGTGGACTCTTCATCGAATATGCTGACATCTTCTCACCCGTAGAGCCCGAAGGCAAAGGCAAAGGCATCACTGTTATTGGTGTCTTGCTCCACCCTAGACGGGAGGAGCATGAAGATTGAGGCTCGGTTTGCCTTCTTGCCAACTGTAGTTAGGGTAGGACCGCTTCATCTAGGTACTTTTCACCAAGGCCTAGGTTCTGGTGCCCTCTGGGCACTAGTGCCGCAGGAGCCTTCTCCGACATAGCATAGAACATAGCAGCCATTCTGGCGGAGGTTCCCACCACATACGCGGCAACCGGGATGTTTTCAGGAGGAGCTTTGACGATTGCCTCATTACCCTTGGAAAGCACCGATGACTTCGTTTTCTTAGAAGAAGATGCGGGAGGTGCGTAAGAATTTCTCTTCAGGGCACTCGGCTGAGATGAGGCATCTTGTTCTTTTTTGCAGGTAGTGGCTGCAGATTCTGCAAGAGACAACCCGGGGGCAAGAGTCCCGACATATTCATAAGGCTGGTGCTCGGGGAAATATCTGTAAGACGCCTCCCCTCACCAAGGAGGCTCCTGGTCTTATGCCCAGAACCGCCGCCTTACGGTGACACTAACTACGGGTTATTCGACACCGCAAGAAGCCAATTCTTCCGGCTAGTACGATCATATAAACAATCGGCCAATTTGAGAAACATAATTGTAAAGTAGTATGAAAACATCTAACTAGTCCACAAGTCACAGAGCATATATATATATGTATATGAAAAGGAAAACATCAGTCCACAATGAGTACAAAAATGAAATAAGGGCTTATGCCCTGTACATGAATATCACCAATCTCTCTCTCTCAAAACAAAAGCAGAATCTAACTATATCATCATCTCATCCTACCTGAAGACGCGCAGTAGTAGTAGTCGGTGGTAGCGGTATATGCTCCTCATGCCCTGCCCCCTCGTCCTGCAGGTCGTGCTGGTGCTCTATCTCCTCAAGCTCCTAAAATGATTTGGTCACCGACCATTCGTCAAAATACTAAGTCGTTTCCTCCGCACCTCGCCACTTAACTCCTAGGTACCGAGCGGGAGGATGAAGCGGAGAATAATAAGGGGTATCAAGTATAAATAGGTGACAGTGGCACTATACTAACAAGTATAAGAGGAGTATTAGTAGTTCTACTCTAGAAGTTCTATGTAAGAAGTACAAGTGCAGTACTAAAGTATAAAACTGAAGTAAGTAAAAGCTGAAGTAAAGCGCAGTAAGAGAAGCTATGCTACTACAACACTACCATCACAGAAGTACCCTAACTTATATGAATGCCCATACAAACTTATAAGTTAGAGTTTCCAAAATTAACTTATCATATAAAAGAGCTCATACTAATTTATATGATAAGGATCCATGGAGCGTATGACATAATGCAAATGAAGGTTATGCTATGAATAATGAAACATGCAAGTGCAACACACGCATATGACTCTGAGATTCCAGACCTTTTGTAAGACCCTTTTTTTTTCTTTTTCAAACCACTGGGGTCTTATGCCCAGAATTGTTGCTTTTCGGTGGCATCGACTCTTGGGAAGACCACCACTACAAAATGCCAATTCTGCTGGCCTTTTCGACCAAAAGAAAGAGAAGTAAATATATACTGAATATGATCAAGTCCACGGAATCACATGTAAATGGAAATCACAAAAAGTCCATAAAAATAAAGAAAGCAGAGTACTGCAAAAGATCAATTCAGATGAAATATAAACGGGCGTAAGCCCGGTACATCAAATCCTCACTACAAACTCTCATGGAAACTATAAGAAAGACTAATCACTCACGGGGCTGGTCATAGGTGCTTCGTAACTAGACTGTCCCAACTCCATGCGCACCGTACTCCGCTGGTGCTGGTCCCTGGGCTGCTGGTCCCTGTCCCCCATCCGGAGCTCCTATAATGTTGTGGTCCGAAAACCATTAGTCATATAGACTAAGTCCTATCATCCCCTACCCCTACTCCCACTGCTCCTAGGAATAAAGCGGAGAGGGGAAAAGAGATGCTACAATGGTGGAGAATAAGCAAAGCGGGTGACAGCGGAACTAGTCTAGCAGTAAATATATATTGTATAAGCGGCTAAGTATGAAAGGTACATCTAGCAGTTCTACAATAGTGAGCAGTAAAGTAAACATGTAGTAAATCAATATATATATGAAAGGACAAGTATAAATTAAATATGTAACCTTAACTTATATGAATGCTCACACAAACTTATAAGTTAATGGGTCTTCTGCAAGGCTCCCATCGTATAAAAAGTCTCATACCGATTTATACATTGGGGTGTCAGTGTATTCAAATATTAGTGTAGTGATATGCTATGCCATGATTCATACAAGTGTAACTCACGCACACAACTCTATGCGCACAGACCTTTAGTTCCCCCTGTTCGGGCAGCTAATTCACTCCCAGGAACCTCGGTAGTGGAAAACGGAGACAGTGGGTCGGTCCCCCCACTCCTAGGCGGGTATCAACACTACCGGGCCTATCCCTTCCGTACGCCCATAGAAGAACACAACCTAGAGTATCCGCGTACTATTGCTAGCTATATCCACTAGACTTTCTTTGGCTAAGTGTCCACAAACCGCCGAGTCAACGTACCGACGCCGGTGTGAACGACTGTCAAATACCGAAGACCCGCCACCTTATTCTGTATTCAAACCCTCGAGCCCCGACATTCCGGACTACCCCATCTGTGCATTTACCTTAGTTCACTTCTGCACCCTAATATGATTCCTGCAGTTTTTACTGAACGCAGACCATCCTAAGTTATATGATGTATATAATGGGAAGTACTCAAAATATTTATCCAAATGGCCTAAGTTATTTACTACAAGTCTATCATGATATAATTAGGCTAAATCAAAAAAATTATAATTTTCCTAATTAATCTGATATTTAATTAATTTTCCCAAAAGTTTGGCTATGGGTAATTTTAAACATGAACTACAAGATTTTCTCAAGTAATGGTCACCCAAAAATTATGACCATTAAATAAAAGAGAGATATCAATAAATACTAATTTCCATGATTTTACAAAAAATATTTAGCCTCTACTTAATTTATTAAACATAATTCCATTAATCATATTTAAAGAAAGAAGTACTAAAATTATTCATCAGAAAATTGTAGAAAAATTACTAAACCTTAATAATGTACAGAAAGAACCATTGCACAAAAATAATAATTTTCCTGGCTTACTAGACACAAAAATAAATTCAATTAAGTTTTTATGGGAAACAATACTTAGTGAAGCAACCCCTATAAATACACTTCCCACAATTCCATAAAAATTCACAGAGTTTTATAGCATCATAAAAGTTCCTCTGACTAAATTCCATAAGATTCTAATGAGTGGTTAATTCATTAAAAATTCCTAAGTTGAAAGTACAATTTGATGGTTAGTACATGAAGTACTATATTCATTGATCTATAATTTATAACAAAATTATCCAGATATGAATATCACTATGACAACACTCCTACCAAAGTTTGACTGAGAATCAAGGTCATATGACCCACCCACCATAAAATTCCTAAGGTGTAAAGACCTAATTACTTATTAAGTCGTTTATGTGGGGTATTTGTGTCCAAGCACTACCTGTTTATTTCCTAGGGCATCTAACCACCTTACAAGTATTTATTCTAAGTACCAAATTCATATAAGGACATAACACCATATGTCCTTCACAAGACACCCAAAACCACCCTTAGGGTTTGGTCTTGGATCCTAGGGCAAATCTAACTCAATCCACCTAAAACTCAATGAGAGGGTGTGTTTACTAACCATGGGGCTCTGGCCAAGGTTCCAACCCATTTGGGAGAGAATTGGCTCTTCCAAGCCCCAAATACTCCTCGCCCTAATTTATTCCTTAGGAGACCAAACTTTGGTCACAACGAAACTTATTCAACTCAAACCTAATTTGGCTGAGATTTTTACCAGAGACTTATGATATCCCCCAAGATCACCCTCATAAATATTGGGGGTTTTTAAGCTATTTAAGACACCTAATTAAATTATATAAGGATTATTAAAATTTTCCAAAAAATATAGTAAAATATTTTCCAAAAATCCTCATTTTGGATATGTTCTAGATATAGGCAATATTGAACCCCATCGAAAATTTCATGTCATTTGGATGGTCGGAATGGTGGGAGCACTCAACATACCATCTGGTCTAGCATAGGTATAGACCCCACCAAAATGGGTGTTGTGGTCAAACCATTTACCAAAATGAGTCCAAATAACTTTTAAATAAAACTAGACTTCACGGCCTACAACTTTTATGTTGGTCATATTTTCTGTAGAGGGGCCTACCTATTTTTAATATTTATATCAAACCATATAGTAAACTAGACAGAAAATACTCAAAAAGAAATTAATAAATTAGACCAGCACAGATCTTAAAGAAGGATCCGATGATTGCTGGATTGTCTTCTTCCTCCAGTCGAGGGCCATGATTAACTGAACCATGAGCTTATTCCAAACGTTCCCTACGACCATCCAGCCTCCTCCCTGACTGTCCACCACCACCACCACCTCTGTTGAGGTGGTGGCCATCGTCGGGCGGCGGCACGACCGTCGGAGAGGTGTTTTCCGGTGAACCCGAGAGCTATGTTCTTACGGGAAAAACCAGGAAGAGAAGTTCTTCCCGATCGGGCTCAGTTGAGCCCAATTCTTAGTACTAAGGAAAGCTATGATCTACCCGTAGAGAGAGAGGAGGGGAGGACCTTATTCACGGGCTGGAGGCATACAGATCAACGGAAAGACATTAATGGTGAAGGTGTCGCCGACAGTCTTCAACAGCCCGTAGAACTCCCTTTTCTCCTTCAGGCAAAGTGTGGAAACGAGTGCTTGAGGTCTAAGGAAGCTTTTAAACCAGAAAAAGGAGGGAGGGGAAAGTTCTAAATGCTGGTGGCCATTAATGTTCCTTTAAAGCTTTTTCAGCCATGGTGGTGGGGGGCTGAATATGGATCTGTCCAGCAAGATAACAGCTGGAAACTCCTCCTCTTCCCTAGATGAGTTGAATTCAGCCATAAAAAGAGGATTAAAAGGTTGCCAAGGCATTCAAGCGGCATTAGTGGCCATGAAAACCGACTCTCGGCCATGGCCGTGACTATTCATTCTCATAACCGTCAACCACGTGGCATTTCCTCCACTTGACCGGTTAAAATTAATTTAAATAAGACTTAATTTGGTCTTAATAGAGAAACGACTAATTAACACCCCCTGGCCCACTTCCCGAAACGGCCCGGTTAAGCTGAACCAGCAAACAGACCAAAAGCGCCCGAAAAATTCTAAGTAAAATGGCGCTGAGTGAGCTCAGCTCACTCAATGCCATCCAGCCTATGGTGTTGAGTGAGCTCAGCTCACTCAACGCCATCCAGTCGACGGCGTTGAGTGAGCTCAGCTCACTCAATGCTTTACAGCCCAAACAAAATGGCATTGAGTGCAGTCAGTGCACTCAACGCCATTCAGCTTATGGCATTGAGTGCACTCGACACACTCAACGCCATCCAGCCTATGAATGATGGCGTTGAGTGCAGTAAGTGCACTCAACGCCGCTCAACTTATGGCGTTGAGTGCACTCGATGCACTCAATGTCATCCAGCCTTTGAACGATGGCGTTGAGTGCAGTCAGTGCACTCAATGTTGTTCAGCTTACGGCATTGAGTGTACTTGACACACTCAACGCCATCCAGCCTTTGGTGTTGAGTGCAGTCGGCACACAAAACGCCCGAGCCCAAATCCTATTTTAAGTAAATTTCTGACCTACTATTTTAAGACCAGGGTGATTTTCACCTTGAGCCCGGGTCACTTGGACTCCTTGGGCTTCCTAGGGTTTTATCATGACTTGGTCATGACAAAACCTCTTCTAGGGGTCTGGTCGGAAATGGGATGTTACACCTTTAGTTCTCACTTTTTGAGAGCTAGCATCACTCTCAGGTACCACCGTTGTGGCTACGGCAACAGCGGAATGGGCATTTCCACTTTCTAGGCGGGTATGCACACTACCAAGCCTAGACCTCTCCCATATGCCTCTGTACACGTCCTAGGTGCACTCTAGAGTATTACGTACTAATTGCTGACTACCCGTCAGTCTTGTTAGGTCGGGAGTGCGTCTTCGTGGATTGTCTACAGACCACATTATAAATAATATACTGGACCCTCCACCCGGACACCTCACCCGAGTCACCATACTTCCATCGGTGTGCCGATTGGCCCAGTACCGCATGACCCACCACTATTTTGTTTATGATTATGCAAGCACTTCAACTCGAGCCTCCAGCTCGCAGTGCCAAACTGCCCTGAATCCCTCCAACCCTACACGGGTGAGAATATTACCACAAATCCCTCCAACACTACACGGGTGATAATGATATCATGATCCTTAACCTATTAGACTACTCTTGTCTAAGGGTTATTATACTTAGCAGTTTAAGGTTAATCCCAAGACTGCCCAGGGCATGCTCGGTGAAGGGCTCTCGGTAGCACTAGGAACTACGATGGGCTGAAGCCCAAAGTTACCTTTCGCAAGGATATTTACTTTTATTGGTGTCTACCCAGGATTCACACCCAGCTCTCATTGTTACTCTAGCATGATCCTAATGACTTAAGATGTTATTAGGAGGGCGGCTGTCTTCCGCCGACCTCCGTTATTGTTACCGTAACGGGATTTGCACTCTACCACTCATGGTCCAGAAGTATCCTATAGGGGACCAATAAGGACTTATTCCTTAAATGTAATCCTCACTTCGATAATCAATCAATTTCCCCCGGTGGCCCTACTAGTATAGGTATCTGTGCTAGACCCTACCCTTGACTCAATACCACCCACAAATAGGTCTTCCAAATTCCTTGGGCCATATGCCCCAATCTATTTATCCTAGGATGGTATAGACCTATATGTTGACCATGATAAATTTCACAATTTTCTAAATTATTTAAACCATTAAATTAAATCCTTTATTTAATTCCCTAGGCCATTTAAAAAATGAAGTGCTATAATTGATGATCCCACTAACCTAAGGAATTTTACTGAACTATAATATGGAAAAATAATCATGTCTGCCAAATGTCACAATTTTCCTAACAAGGATTCCATTTAATTCTTATAAAATACAAAATCCATAAAAATGCTATTTTCTAAAGGAGGTATAGAAATTACTCTACTAAAAATTCTAAGAAAATTTCAAGCCTAGTATAATGATGAGATATTACTAAGAGCAGATATTCATAATCATTCATAGTGTAATGGCCTACAAAATTCAATTTCTATTAAATTACCAAAATGCCATTATGGAGTTTTGAACATTATTGCCATATCCAAAAATTCTTAGATAATTATATAAGGTCATGCATACATAAATACACCAAGATGAATTTTTTCAAAATTTCCTACTGTAATTTCCATCATTTATAAATAATTAAATATAGGGGTAAAATAGTAATATTCACATATCAACTATTTAAATCCATCAAACAGAACCATAAAAATTTCTAGGGTTTAATAATGACACCCTTGTGTTCTAAACAAAATTTGGGGATTTTATCTCATACATAGACCTTATTCCAAATTAATATCATTAAATAACCTAATTTCTCAAAATTCCAAATAATGGGATTTTTGATCCCAAAAATCCCAATATTTCTGTGAGGGGTATAATCCATCCATATGAACCCATGTCCAAAGTTTACTTGACATGCAAAGTGTAAAAATGGTTAAATACACGCTTTGGTGGTTTTTGCTAAATGCACCCCAAACCTAAGTATAGCCAATACTTGCAAGTGGGGTTGCCCATCATGCAGTGGTCCAATGAGGCTTAAATTTCTATCATGATATATATTTATCCAAAGGTCAAGACACCAAGCTTTGGGGCCATTTGGAGTCATATTACTCCAAATATTTCATTAATTTAATTTTATGTATTTTGACAAATATAATATAAAAACTTTTCCCAAAAATTCCAAATTTTAGACAGGGTTTAAGTCTACCATAGTCAAGCATATACCCAAAATTTTGGGTTATGTGGACTTCTGGTTTGGCATGGGCATGCATTTGAAATTCTGTCCTTGCGTAGGACCAGTTCTAGTAGAACAGCCCTACAGGGAGTTCTACTACCCCAAAATTGGACTTTAAGGTTGAAAATGAAAGTTAGGAGACAGGCCTACAACATTTCTATTCATCACTGCCTCTGGAAATGTCCCTTGGTGGCCTATAATTTGCATGCAATGTCACTGATTAATTGTGACAGAATATACACTATTCATTTATTAATATTAAGCATAGATTTTAATTTAATTCCGGGAATTTGAACGACATCCGTTCATCATTCCCAATCAACCGACGGTTGAGATCAAACTATCCTGGATGAAGTTGCTGCCCAATTCCAGCCACTTGGGCCGGCACCATCGCCGGCGATCATTGCCACCACCTCCGTTGAGGTGGTGGCTAGTGTTTCCCGACGGTGAGGCGGCCGGAGGTGGCTCCTCTGATGATCCCGAGCAAGAAGAAATGCTCGAGAATTTGACCCTCTTTTCACATGTTATCGGGCTCAATTGAGACCAATATCTCTCCTAAATGATCTAGGATCCTAGTACGGGTAGAGGTGAGGCAAAACGAACCCGAATGGTGACTGGGCGGCGAGTTTTGCAGCGGTTGGCCATGGCTGACTGTGCTCCGACGACTCTTGCTCAAATCCTGTTTTCTCCACTAAAAGCTCTGCTCCAGGACTCGTTCTCCACTCGTTTCCACTCGCTGAAGCTGATGGTGTGGTCGGTTTGAGCTGGAAGTGGTTGTATATGGAGATAAGACCGAGGTGGAGCTCGGTTTAGCTTTGGATGCTTCACCTTAGCTGCCAAGTGCCCATCCTTTCATCCAAAATGCTCTAGAATTCTTTAGGTGGCCGGCCAGCAGCTTTGGACAGAAGCAATGAGGGCCACATGGCAACCTCTAATCTCCTTTCCATTCCTCTCTCCTCTTTTTGGGTGAATTCCCCAAAATGTCCCTTTGCATGTGTCCTCTCTCTAAAACCAGATGGGTAGGGGTGGTCTTTGACCACTTGGGCAGATAATGGGCCTTGGCTAGTGGGCTTAGCCCAAAGGGAGTGGGCTTAGCCATTATTTTCCTCTTTAGGTCAATATGTTGACTTGGAGTTGACTTGGTCAACCATGATGAGTGGGTTGGCGAGGTATTGAGTCTAATGGCACCACCCAACTTGGGGTGGGTCAATGTGGTGCCCTACTTAGGCTAATTGGGCCTATAGGTATAGGTTTGACCAACTTAGGCTAAGGTTGACTTTGGTCAACTAGGGTCAAAAGGTTGACCTAATGACATGCCCTAGGGTCCACTTAGATTATTTTAGGGTTAGGGAAATGTGGTGGGGTCATGGTGTGGCTAGGGTTCCTATTTAGGCTTGTTTGACCTAGTTTGACTTTGGCCCCTTAGTGGGCCCCACATGGCTACAACCCACTCCTTACGGTCAAACCTAGCTAAATTCCCTATCACCCACCCCATGCCTAACCCAATCTAAGTTAAGGGGTCTAGGAGTAACATGGGATGTTACAATATCGCTCACCAACGTGAATGTGGAATTAGCGCAAAGCCCACGGGTTTGTGGGATCTGACAATAGAGATAATAGGAGATACCTTCACTGACGAGAATGGGAAGGAGAGAGTCGAGGTCCTGCCGCAAAAACATGACATCTAAATTCTTTGAGCCAAAGAAAGCATGCAGGGTGGACTCATGACTCCCGAGCGAGGGAGGATTGTATGTCGCCTCGTTGTATTGTTGGGGCGAGAAGGGGACGTTGTCGAAATCCCCTGCCACGAAGATGAACTTTTGGAGCCAGTTTTGGTTCTTGTTGGCGAGACCGCTAGTCTTGACACACTCGTTAGAGAAGAAGACGATCCCGCTTTTTGCTTGGAAATTGAAGACCTTGTGGAAGGATGAGAGATTGAACTCAATCCACTCCTTGCGCATGTAGCAGGTGAAAACCACCAGCATGATGACAGAGTTAGGATTGAGTTGTACGGGAACAATCCCAAAATATTGGAGTGCCTGACGCACTTCAGGCCATAGGGGGAGGCGGAGTCCCACCTCAGAATGCTCCAGAGGTATGGCGAGTTCCCCTTCCGTCAGGTAGTTTATTTTCTCGGAGCTGTGATAATACGTTTTGTAGCCTAAACTATTATCGTTTTTTATATTTTATATTGTACAAATTTTGTCTATTATTAGTTTATTTTTATTCTTTTTATGTAAATTTTATTGTCACTAACTTTTTCCTGTCTTTTTGCAGGTTTCCAGAAAAATCGCCAAAATGGCCTGTCACGCCCCCCTGTCACGCCCTCCCTGGGCGTGACCTTGGGCGTGTCACCCGATCCCGAGGACACCTGCTGGAAGGGACAGATAACGGTCAAAACCGCTTGTCACGCCCCCCTGTCACGCCCTCCCTGGGCGTGTCACCGGGCGTGACATGGGCGTGTCGCCCTCTGCCGCAAAGCCTGCCGCCGCATTAAATGCCGTTCCGTCTCAGCACGCAAATAGTACTGTCACGCCCCATGTCACGCCCGTGACATGGGCGTGACACCTTCCTTTTTCGGTGACTGACGGATTTCCGACCAATGATTTGGACATGACATGCCTGTCACGCCCCCCTGTCACGGGCGTGACCTAGGGCGTGACCACCGACGTACCGAAGCAATCATCCCTCCCGCCAGAATCCAGAGCCCGAGGTCAACATAGTACTGTCACGCCCCCCTGACACGCCCCCCCTAGGGCGTGTCGGAGGGCGTGACCGACCCGAGAAAAAATCTATAAATTGAGCCCCCCTCCTCCCCATTTCAGCAAGCTTTGGTTGAGTGGGGGAGGTGCTGCCCCTTTGTTTCTTGATCCTTTTTCATGCTTTCTCTCTCTCTCTCTCCCCTCTCTTTGTACTTTTTGGTTAACCCTAGTTTAATCATAGTTTGTGCTAGCTTTTAATGTAATTTTCTTCTTGCTTAGTGCTTAATGTAGGGCTAGAATAGGGTTTAATTTTCATGCACTTGTAATTTCATTTTCATTAGTGTAACTTGCCCTTTTTCATTAATAAAATTGTTCTTCCCTTAGCTTGTGTTCTTCTTATGTTTTTCTACTCATCTCCCCCCCCCTCCACTCCATTATGATTAACTAATCCTCCTTGTACTCGATCTTGATGATCCGAGGTTAGAGCGATTATGTTATGATGTTTTAATTAATCTTTTCTTTTTAGGTTAGGGCCTTGAATTACTCTTGATTTATCACGGGTCGGAGGTATATTTTCGATATATACTCTCCGCCTTTGCTTTCATTCTGGGCTAGCCGAGAGGCCGAAAGAATGAAGTGAGCATTCAAGAGTAAAGGGAGTTGTACGCACCCCTCGAGAGAGGCAGACGTCCAAATCTCCCGGATTGGAGTAAAATCCAATAGTGGGGTTCACCGCGTAAAGCGAGTTTTAGGCCTCCGATTTAGACGAGAGTCGGTCGGACCTTCCTAAACTCAGTTGGGCACGACTTCGAGAGAAGCGTGTTCAAGCTTTAGGAACCTCCACGGTCAAGGACCCTTATCCTATTAAGTTTAGATTTTTATCGCATTTTCTTAATCGTCTTTAGCCGAGGTGAATCTTGATCGGGTGCATTTCCATTTCATATTGTTCTACCTTTTGTAGTAATCTCATATATTGTGCTCTTTTATTAACTGCAGTAGTTTCCTTTCTAGCTTAGTTGTTTACTTAATAGCCCTCTTAATTGCAGTGTTTCTTTTTCTAGAATAGCTTTACTTTCTCCCCTGCACTTAGATTTTCTAAAACCCTAGTTTTTCCGTCGATAAGATAATAGCGTTCGTGTGAGTAAGCTTAGCCAACAGTTCCCGGATCTTAATACGACACTTGTGTCCCCTTGCTACAATTCGATAGGTATACTTGCCTCATCGGGTTGCTAGTTCGGTTGCGTTTATTTCTTCGAACCCTAGCGCGCAACAAGTTTTTGGCGCCGTTGCCGGGGAGCCAACTTCCGTTGATATTTTGAAAACACGAACCTATTAATTTTATCTCTTCTCTTTCTCATCCCCTTTCTTTAAAGTTTTAAAAAATCAAAAAAAAAAAAATTTATCACCGCTCTTAATAGAAACCAACCTCACAATTTTTCTACGCCACCTAATTCTCTCGAAAAGGGCAAAGGGCTTTAAGCGCCACTGTCTTGTCTAGTACCTTGCGAACCCTTCACGTGGTAGTCCTTGGGAAGTTCGGGAGTTAATCTATAAAAAAAATCTATTTCAAAAAAAAAAAAAATTTAATTTAATTTTCTAAATCTAGTTTTTCTTTCTAGTTTATCCTTTTTCTCTTTCTCTTCTTCTTTTCTGTTCTTTTAGTGCATGACCCGCGGGAGTCCGTCGGTTATTTTGGACTTGGACCACGAAATTGAGCGTACTCTTCGGAGAAGATCGCGATTTCAAGGTCCTACCATCCAAGTGCCGGTTGAGGACTCCGAGTCATTTAATACTTTAAGAATGGAAGAACCCAACGTAGATGAGGCCGTGCAAAGGACTATGTCCTATTATGCACGACCGAACCTCGAGGGAACAGAATCGAGTATAGTCCGCCCTACTATAGCAAATAATAACTTTGAACTAAAGCCTAGCATAATTCAAATGGTGCAGCAATATGTGCAATTTGACGGACTTCAAGATGAAGATCCGAACGCACATATAGCTAGCTTTCTTGAAATTTGCGACACCTTCAAGATAAATGGTGTCACAAATGATGCGATAAGGCTAAGACTCTTCCCTTCTCTCTAAGAACTAAAGCTAAGCAGTGGCTTAACACACTTCCGAAAAATAGCATAACCACTTGGAATGAATTAACTGAAAAATTTTTGGCGAAGTATTTTCCGCCAGCTAAAACTGCAAAACTTAGGAACGACATCTCTGCCTTTGGACAAATAGACTCTGAAACCCTTTACGAAACCTGGGAGAGATTTAAAGAATTATTAAGACGATGCCCACATCACGCGCTGCCTGTATGGTTACAAGTGCAGACGTTTTATAACGGGCTAAATCAAAGCACGAAGCAAATGATAGACGCAGCTTCTGGCGGTACTTTAAATCATAAGACCCCGGAAGCCGCTCTTGAGCTTTTTGAGGATATGGCCATGAACACTTATCAGTGGAATGTGCCTAGGTCCCGCCCGAACAAGCCTGCAGGTATCTATGAAGTGGACAACGTCTCCCAGCTCGCTCTGCAAGTAGAAATCCTAAGCAAAAAAATCACGGAGATGACTGCTGCCTCCGCCCCTCAGGTATGGGAATCTGCAACCCCTACTCCAGAACATTTAGATTATGTTAATAATTTGCCTAGAACTGCTTTTAATAATTTTTCTGCTGCGAATTTTCATCCGCCTGGTTTTAATTTTCCGAATAGTTATAACCCCGCTTTAAGAAATCACCCGAACTTTTCATGGAGTAATCCATCGAATGCGATGCGCCCACCTCCGCAAAATGATTTTTCTGCACAACCACCACCACCACCACTTCTTCAAAATTACCCAAAACCTCCAAGCTTGGAGGAATTACTTTCTAAATATATCACCACAAATGACGCCACTATAAGAACGTTAACCGGAAGCGTAAAAAGTCTAGAAAATCAAGTAGGACAGCTCGCGAAAATAATTTCTGAGCGACCCGCAGGGTCTCTTCCTTCCAATACCGAACCCAACCCGAGAGAGCAAGCGAAAGCTATAACTCTTCGGAGTGGGAAGCAAGTCTCCGGTATGGTAAGTGAAGAGCCCGAGGCAAGCTCCGCTTCTGCTTTTAAAAATCAAAGCTCCGCTCCGCTTCCACCCTCTGCTGAAGAAGTAATCACCCCCACTTTAGAAAATAATCTCACTCCACCACCCATCTTCAAAAATAATTTAACTCCTCCATACCCCTCTGAACTTAATAGACAACGTCAAGATGATCAGTACTCCCGCTTCTTAGAAATCTTCAAACAAATCCACATTAATCTTCCCTTCCACGAGGCTATTTCGCAAATGCCGAAATACGCCAAATATCTTAAAGACCTCCTCACAAACAAGAAGAAGTTAGAGAATCTTTCGCACGTCACGCTTAACGCCGAGTGCTCCGCCGTTTTAACAAACGGTTTGCCGAAGAAAATCAGTGACCCGGGTAGTTTCTCTATCCCGTGTGTCTTCGGTGATCTCTTTGTTAAACACGCGTTAGCCGACTTAGGCGCAAGTATAAACCTGATGCCCTTTTCGTTGTTCAAAAAGTTAGGGATTGGTAGCCTTAACCCCACGCGTATGAGTATCCAGCTAGCCGATAGATCCGTCAAGTACCCGTTAGGAATAGTGGAGGACGTTCTAGTGAAAGTCGACAAGTTCATCTTCCCGGTGGACTTTGTCATTTTGGACATCGAAGAAGACGTCGAGGTTCCCCTGATCCTTGGCCGACCCTTCCTTGCCACCTCCCGAGCCATCATTGACGTAAGCAATGGTAAGCTCTTTCTTCGAGTAGGCGACGACGAAGTCACATTTCCGATCACCCCTTCGATGAAGAACACCTTAGCGAACGATGACTCATGTTTTTTCATAGACGCCGTGAGTGATGATTCTTCCTACTGCCTCGCCGACTTTGAAAAAGAATTTTCTACTTTTTGCTCCTCTTCTCTTACAACAGAATCACTGCAAGGAAGTGATGAATCTTCTTATTGTCTTTCTGAGTTTGAAAAAGAGTTTTCTGATTTTTGTTCTTCCTCTTTTCTTACCACTGAATCTGCACAAGAAGCCGTCTTGGCTGCTAGCCCCACCCCTTATTACGTTCCTTATAAAAAAGTTTATGAAGATATTATTTTTGAAAAAGAAAGAATCTCAAAATCTTCTTATGAAGAACCCCCTACCCTAGAACTTAAAGAACTTCCCGAACACCTTAAGTATGCTTTCTTAGAAAAAGACTCCAAGTTACCAGTTATCGTTTCGGCCTACCTCACGGATACGCAGAACGATAAACTTCTTCTAGTTCTACGTAAGCATCGCCGGGCTATTGCTTGGCAAATTTCTGATATCAAGGGCATAAGCCCATCTTTCTGTACACATAAAATTTTAATGGAAGATAATTCGCGTAACTCTATCCAACCTCAGCGCCGTATAAACCCGAATATGAAAGAAGTAGTTAAGGGCGAGGTTATGAAACTATTAGACGCAGGAATTATCTACCCTATATCAGACAGTAAGTGGGTTAGCCCCGTTCAGGTAGTTCCAAAAAAGGGAGGGATAACCGTAGTTAGTAATGAGAATAATGAATTAATCCCAACACGGACGGTGACGGGTTGGCGTATGTGCATAGATTACCGTAAGTTAAATGACGCCACCCGTAAGGACCACTTTCCTCTACCGTTTATCGACCAGATTTTAGAACGTCTCTCCGGCCATAGCTTTTATTGTTTTCTCGATGGCCTCTCGGGGTACTTTCAAATACCCATCTCCCCCGAGGACCAAGAGAAAACTACGTTTACTTGTCCCTTCGGCACCTTCGCGTACCGGAGAATGCCGTTTGGATTATGCAATGCGCCGGCTACATTCCAACGATGTATGCTCGCAATATTTGACAAGTACGTAGAAAGCATTATGGAGGTATTCATGGACGATTTCTCCGTGTTCGGCGATACCTTCGATAGATGTTTAGAAAACCTCGAAAAAGTCTTAGAACGATGCGAAGAAACTAACCTTGCCCTAAATTGGGAAAAATGCCATTTTATGGTGAGGGAAGGGTTAGTTTTGGGTCATAAAATTTCTGCTAAAGGTATTGAGGTAGACGTTGCCAAGATAGAAGTTATTGAGAAGTTGCCGCCACCTACAAACATAAAAGCTATAAGAAGTTTCCTAGGCCACGCTGGTTTTTATCGTCGTTTTATAAAGGACTTCTCCAAGATCACTAAGCCCCTCACCCATCTCTTAGAAAAAGACGCTCCATTCATTTTTGATGACTCTTGTAATTCTGCCTTTGAATCAATTAAAGAAAAGTTAATTAACGCACCAATTATGATAGCTCCGGTGTGGGACCTTCCTTTCGAGATTATGTGCGATGCGAGTAGTTTTGCGGTGGGAGCCGTATTAGGTCAACGCATATCTAAGAACTTCCACCCCATCTATTACGCTAGTAAAACCCTCACATCTGCACAAGAAAATTACACCACAACCGAGAAGGAGCTCTTAGCCGTAGTATTTGCGTTTGATAAATTTCGCCCTTACATTACACTTTCAAAAATCATTGTTTTTACGGACCACTCGGCCCTCAAGTACCTTCTTGCCAAAACGGATGCCAAGCCTCGCTTGATTCGCTGGGTCTTACTCCTCCAGGAGTTTGACTTAGAGATCCGTGATAAGCGAGGAGCCGAAAACTTGGCCGCCGACCATTTATCAAGATTAGATAACCCCTTTATAGAAAAATTAAATGAAAAATCTTTTAATGACTATTTTCCTGATGAGAAGCTGCTTTTAGTTAATACATCTACTTCTCCTTGGTTCGCACACATCGCCAACTATCTAGTGGCCCGGGTGCTCCCAAAAGAGTTCTCCTCTCAGCAGAAGAAGAAATTCTTTTCTGAGCTGAAGAACTACTTTTGGGAAGACCCGCATCTTTTCAAAATTTGTGCGGATCAAGTGATAAGGAGATGTGTTTCTTTTGATGAAGGAATTAATATTTTAAAACATTTGCATGAAGGTCCGACAGGTGGGCACTATCAAGCTGCTCGCACCGCTCATAAAGTGCTTTGCGCGGGTTTTTACTGGCCTAGCCTGTTTAAAGACGCGCAAGCCTTTGTGAGCAGGTGTGATAGTTGCCAACGGTCGGGCAATATTTCTAATAAAAATGAAATGCCGCAAAATTATTTCTTAGAGTGCGAAATTTTCGACCTCTGGGGAATTGATTTTGTTGGCCCCCTTCCTTCTAGCTTCGGAAACAAATATATTTTAGTTGCTGTTGATTATGTTTCACGATGGGCTGAGGCCCAAGCTCTTCCTACGAACGACTCCCGAGTTGTAGTCACGTTTTTAAAAAAATTATTTTCTAGATTCGGTACGCCACGCGCAATCGTTAGCGATAGGGGTTCCCATTTCTGTAACGCGCAATTTTCAAAAATCCTTACTAAATACGGCGTTACGCATAAACTATCCACTGCCTACCACCCCCAAACTAACGGTCAAGTCGAAGTAGTAAATAGAGAAATAAAAAGAATATTAGAAAAGACTGTTTCAACTTCTAGAAAAGACTGGTCAACCAAACTAGACGATGCTCTATGGGCCTACCGAACAGCGTACAAAACCGCCCTCGGATGTACGCCGTATCGGCTGGTCTATGGAAAATCGTGCCATCTGCCCGTAGAGTTAGAACACCGCGCCTTTTGGGCCTTAAAATTTTTAAACTTCGATCCTCACTCAGTCGGTGACCTTCGAAAATTTCAACTAAATGAACTCGATGAGTGGCGCTCTTATGCTTATGAAAATAATAAACTTTATAAAGAGCGGACGAAGCGTTTACACGATAAACACTTAAGGCACCCTAAAAACTTTAAGCCGGGCGACCAAGTCCTGTTATATAACAGTCGTTTACGTTTATTTCCGGGCAAATTAAAATCTCGCTGGTCTGGCCCATTTTCTGTTTTAGAAGTATTTCCTTATGGAACTGTTTTAATTTCTCACCCTGATAAGGGTAATTTCAAAGTGAATGGTTAGCGTCTTAAACTGTATTTCTCTGGTGATGATGATGTCAGTCCAAACACTATTAAGTTTCTGCTTCACGAACTTTAATCTTGAACTTTTTATTTTTTTTGCTAAAAACAATTTTTATTTTTTTTTGCGGGACAATTTTATTCCGGGACAATAATTTTTTGGACAATATTATTTTTGATGCGTCGAGCTCAACGACGCTTTAACCAAAGGGCGCTCTTGGGAGGCAACCCAAGTTATCTTTTTCTGTTTTCTTTATTTTACAATTTTTGCCTCGGACGGCTCCGACAAGCTGAAGCTTCTGCGATCGCCTGCTCCAACATTGCTGAATCCATCACGAAGTCCAAAGAAGACATTCGGGGAGCGGCATCACTCAGCTTTCGCAGCAAATAAATCCGGGGAAGTACCTGTATTTCAATTATGTCTTTTCAATTCTGCACTTTATTTTTCTCTCCTTCTCCAATCCCTTCTTTAGCCATTGAGGACAATGTCTGTTTTAAGCTTGGGGGAGGATTTCCTCCTTCATTTTTGCTTAGTGTAAATAATTTCCTTTTTTGTAAATAGTTCTATAAAAAAAAAAAAATGAATATCTTAAAATTCCAAAAAAGAGAAAAATTCCAAAATCCAAAAAAAAGAGAATATTTCTCAAAATAAAAAAAATGTATGTGTGTTTTGAATAGTTTAGACATTTTGGTATTTCAATAGTACCCCTAGTTTTTAGTTTTGTTTTACTCAAAATCTCCTATAAATAACTTAGTTAATTATAATATTTCTAATCGTCCTTTTTAATTATGTTTCACAAGTAAAATGTTGGCCATGCTGTGTTTCTAATTCGCGGTAGCATGTTAAGGTGAAATATTTTTCTAAAACTCGCATTTCTATTATGGTTTTTTGTTTTTTTATTTTCTTTACTTTCTCAAAAATTCATCATCCACTATTTTCTTTTTCATTTTTGAATAATTTTTGTAAAGTCAACTTTTGAATAACGTAGTAGATGTGAACGATCCAAGTCACCTATTATTTCTATTTTCGAGTTAATTTCATCAATCTTCTTTTATTATCTAGGACTCGCTTTTTGAAATTTTTCAAACCTTTGTTTTAAATAAATTCAAAAGCGTGAAAATGATTTAGGCCGTTTTTGTTTTCGTTTGAGCTTTCCTGCCAACCTAAAAACTTTTACCACTAGTTAGCCGTTTTTGAGCCTTTTTCCGATTTCATTTGATAGCTCCTCATTTCATTTCAGTTTCACCAAAGCCAAAATTTCCAACCTATCGAATCACACTAGCCTTTTTGAGTTTCATAAATTATTTTTGACGATTTTGATAGGGTATTTTGTGATTTTTGTGGAGAAAGGTTTTCGAAAAAAAAGAAGTATGTTCAAAAATGATGTTTATTTTTGTTTGGCCAACTCAAAAAGGAAAATAAAAATATTTATGGCCTTTGTTTTGAAAAAAGAAAAAAAAATGAAAAAGAAAATGAAAAAGAAGGAAAAAATGTGTATATATTTTTATGAAAATTTTTGAAACTCTTGCTTTGGTTTAGTGTGATTTTAAACCTTCACGTTTATCTTTGAATTCCACTCCTAATCATTTTCCTAAACCAAACGTTTCTGTCCTATTTAAGTCCTTTTGATTCACGTTTTTTGTTTTTTATTTAACAACTAAGAAAAGAAAAATAGTAAATCAGTTTTAGTTTTGGATTTAAACCTAGATTTTTGATAATTAAATTGATATAATTATAATGCGTTGCTTGGATCTAGTAACAACTCAATGCGTGTTTTTCATTTTTGTTGCTTTACTTAAGTCCATTTAAAAAAATCTCGCTAAAATTTTGGATGATTTGTTTTTATTAAGTAAAGTTTATAAAAGTTTTACCATACCTAAATAATTGTTTTAGACTTACATTTCACCTTTTCCCTACTAAGAATTTCGCATAGTACTTGTGTAGGCATAATTAGAAGTTTTTGATTAGTCCTTTTTATAAATATCTAGTTTTTATATTTTTGCTTGGGGACAAGCAAAGCTTAAGCTTGGGGGAATTTGATAATACGTTTTGTAGCCTAAACTATTATCGTATTTTATATTTTATATTGTACAAATTTTGTCTATTATTAGTTTATTTTTATCCTTTTTATGTAAATTTTATTGTCACTAACTTTTTCCTGTCTTTTTGCAGGTTTCCAGAAAAATCGCCAAAATGGCCTGTCACGCCCCCCTGTCACGCCCTCCCTGGGCGTGACCTTGGGCGTGTCACCCGATCCCGAGGACACCTGCTGGAAGGGACAGATAACGGTCAAAACCGCTGTCACGCCCCCCTGTCACGCCCTCCCTGGGCGTGTCACCGGGCGTGACATGGGCGTGTCGCCCTCTGCCGCAAAGCCTGCCGCCGCATTAAATGCCGTTCCGTCTCAGCACGCAAATAGTACTGTCACGCCCCATGTCACGCCCGTGACATGGGCGTGACACCTCCTTTTTCGGTGACTGACGGATTTCCGACCAATGATTTGGACATGACATGCCTGTCACGCCCCCCTGTCACGGGCGTGACCTAGGGCGTGACCACCGACGTACCGAAGCAATCATCCCTCCCGCCAGAATCCAGAGCCCGAGGTCAACATAGTACTGTCACGCCCCCCTGACACGCCCCCCCTAGGGCGTGTCGGAGGGCGTGACCGACCCGAGAAAAAATCTATAAATTGAGCCCCCCTCCTCCCCATTTCAGCAAGCTTTGGTTGAGTGGGGGAGGTGCTGCCCCTTTGTTTCTTGATCCTTTTTCATGCTTTCTCTCTCTCTCTCTCCCCCTCTCTTTGTACTTTTTGGTTAACCCTAGTTTAATCATAGTTTGTGCTAGCTTTTAATGTAATTTTCTTCTTGCTTAGTGCTTAATGTAGGGCTAGAATAGGGTTTAATTTTCATGCACTTGTAATTTCATTTTCATTAGTGTAACTTGCCCTTTTTCATTAATAAAATTGTTCTTCCCTTAGCTTGTGTTCTTCTTATGTTTTTCTACTCATCTCCCCCCCCCCCTCCACTCCATTATGATTAACTAATCCTCCTTGTACTCGATCTTGATGATCCGAGGTTAGAGCGATTATGTTATGATGTTTTAATTAATCTTTTCTTTTTAGGTTAGGGCCTTGAATTACTCTTGATTTATCACGGGTCGGAGGTATATTTTCGATATATACTCTCCGCCTTTGCTTTCATTCTGGGCTAGCCGAGAGGCCGAAAGAATGAAGTGAGCATTCAAGAGTAAAGGGAGTTGTACGCACCCCTCGAGAGAGGCAGACGTCCAAATCTCCCGGATTGGAGTAAAATCCAATAGTGGGGTTCACCGCGTAAAGCGAGTTTTAGGCCTCCGATTTAGACGAGAGTCGGTCGGACCTTCCTAAACTCAGTTGGGCACGATTTCGAGAGAAGCGTGTTCAAGCTTTAGGAACCTCCACGGTCAAGGACCCTTATCCTATTAAGTTTAGATTTTTATCGCATTTTCTTAATCGTCTTTAGCCGAGGTGAATCTTGATCGGGTGCATTTCCATTTCATATTGTTCTACCTTTTGTAGTAATCTCATATATTGTGCTCTTTTATTAACTGCAGTAGTTTCCTTTCTAGCTTAGTTGTTTACTTAATAGCCCTCTTAATTGCAGTGTTTCTTTTTCTAGAATAGCTTTACTTTCTCCCTGCACTTAGATTTTCTAAAACCCTAGTTTTTCCGTCGATAAGATAATAGCGTTCGTGTGAGTAAGCTTAGCCAACAGTTCCGGATCTTAATACGACACTTGTGTCCCCTTGCTACAATTCGATAGGTATACTTGCCTCATCGGGTTGCTAGTTCGGTTGCGTTTATTTCTTCGAACCCTAGCGCGCAACAAGCTGCTGGGATGGCGCCCGACGAATCCAGGCAGCACGAAGTTGGTTATCACTGACAGATACTCCTCCTCAGTTAGCGTGCAAGGTGGGAAGTCATGGACAGTGAAGGCCAGGGCGCATTTGGTACGACCATCGATATCTCTAGGCATCGTGTGAGGGAAAGGGCTAAAGAGGAAGTCGCGTGAGCGCAGAAGATAACGCAGGTGCGAGTGAGGATAGAATGGTTGATGACCGCGATATAAAGAAATAGTAAATGTTGTAGGTGGGGAGGCTTATTTATAGAAAAATTCGGAAAATTAAGGTTTCCCAGGCATGGGGGGTGCGGATAGCAATCACGCCACCCAAACGCCTCGGAAGTACGGTGTCACAACCCGCATTTTCTCAACATTTAAATTATATCAGAGTAAGATAAAATACGCGTTGTGATGCCACGCCGTGCAGGAGATAACTGTAGGCGCTCAACAATTTTACATGAAATCCATAAGTTAGTAGGTAAAAATCAGTTTAAATTTAGATTGTCGTATCCCTCGGCACAGTGGATCAACTAGTCCACGAGTGAAAATATAGTTATACGCTGCGGAAAATACTTTGATTTTGTTGATTATCACCCTACATGAGTATAAACATCCCCAAAGGACAACTCAAGGGATATAAGACTCTAGATTTATTATAATTATGGAAATAGTCTTTACGTTAGCTAGAAAATAGTATTTTAGTTTTTGAAATATTAGATGTATGAAGTACTAATAGTAATGCTTTTATAAGTGAAAATACCTAACATGCAACCTAGCATAAAACATTCCCAGAGAGCAAGTAAAAACAACCACAAAAGGTAAAACTAGCAGCTTAACAAAGTATTCAGCATTTAAAAAGAAAACCACCAGTGGGCGTCAACAATCTAACACGAACCCACTGGGCAGTATGTGTGTCTGTACTAAAAGGAAAACAACAAGGAACTACCTCTCAAGGTAGAGGAAAACCTCTGCAACACTACACTCCTCTAGCAAACACCAAACCTAGACGCTCAACTGGCTACTGCTCCGAACATGAGGCATTCAAAGAAAGAACACCTCAGCAAGAAAAATACAAGTGGCAAACAAAACTGTCAGTAAACTAGGGAGTAGTAAGATTACTAATCCAAACCTGAATAGTTTTTAAAACCCAGCAATCTAATAAGAAATTAAGAACGAAAGAATTAACTTATAAGGTTAAAAGTAATGAAATTTGCACCAAGTGCACAAAGCCATACTCCGAGAACATCTGCGAGATCAATTAGAAATTGCATAAGTTTAATCCTCAAAACGAGGTAAAGGCTCAATAAACACGTGAATCATTAACACAGTGACGCAACCGGATCTGAATCGGGACCAACAAGTCAAACTCAAACTAAAAGACCCAAACATCTCAAAAACGGGACTGCAGTGGTGGCCAACTGGTCCAACACAAATCAACATCCCAAAAATAAGACCCAAACATGCTTGGGTGTAATGATTCACGAAACTAAGCACACTAAACCAAACCCATATCCTAAACACCCATAAAACCCAAACTCGACCAATTCAGCAAACCCGACGATTCTAACTTGGCAAAACTAAGCCTTTAGATATACACGACAAATCGGTGAAATAACACGAGTCTATGGGAAAAGCGTCGAGTACACTCGACGCCGCATCGAGTGTGTTCAATGCACTCGATGCCACATCGAGTGCAGGGAAAGCGTCGAGTACACTCGACGCTGTGTCGAGTGCACAACGCTCTCGACCATAACTTAGCTGTCGAGTACGAGCGTTCATAAAATTTAACGCTTTAGAATTGGCAGCTTCAATGTTGTGCTAACGCTCAATCAACGCCACTCAGATTGACACTGTTGAGTTACCACTCACTCAACACTTATAGACTTAACTTAGTGCTAAGCTCAAACGCCGCAAACTAGCATCTAGCTGACTATCAGGGCTATACTCAACGCCTAAGACAGAGACTTGGCAGAAAAGATATCCTACCTAAATAGAGGATATTAGGCTTATCACCACCACTAACTTATGAATAATTTAATTATTAGTGTAAATAATAGTTTTTTTGTCAATGTCCAAACCTAGACCAAGAACAACATACTGCCATGCTCACACAGTAAGGGATTTCCCCTACAATAATGCTCCCTCCCCACAACCACTAGTGGATGCTAAACTAAGCACTAATCAGCCTTCTAGGACAAAAACAGTAACATGAAAGCTTGGCAAGGGTGTAAATCTGCACTTGCCCCCAAGATCTACAGAAAATCATTTTGACATGGAGGAAAATTCTACTCTAGTCCAAACATTCTGCAAGTTGGAAATCCTACAGGAAATCATTCCTTATATAGATCAAGGAAACAAAAGATAAGGAAGAACAAGCAAGGGGAAAATCACCACTTGCCTCGAATCTCTAGAAATTCGACCAAGCAACGCCCCTCCTCACAGATGTGGCCGCAAAAATACTTAAGCAACAAAACCTGAAACTTTTGAGAGAAAAATAGGATAAAAACTGCATACTTAAATCTCTAAAAATACAAGAAACTGGAAAAGCTTACCCCAGAAACGTAGATCTAGGCGAGATCTACCCGGATCTACTCTCCAAAGATGAAACCGAGCACTAAAGTTCCAGAAATTAGTGGTCGAAGGCTTAGGAATGTCCGCCGCTCTCGTTCTTTCGCAACAAGCCTACGGTTTTCACGAGGGAGACAATGAATAGAGTTTTGATGTGATGGATTTCTATTTATACTACTTTATCCTTTTATTTTAATATAGGATAACATATTTAATTAAATAAAATGTCAAAACGATCCGAAAACCAAACATACCCGGAATTTTACGAAAATCGCACCATAGTTAAATGCCGACACTAAAAATCAAATAGCGAACTCGAAATCGAAATCCGACAAACTAATCTTGGGTAAACACCTTCCGAAGCCAAAATACAAGCATTTCCAAAAAGGCTCCACCGAGCAACCAAAACAGATCTGGCTCGCTAGGAATTCTTACAATAGGCTAAACCCAGCCTCACACAGAAAACTCAAGAGCTAAAACCCACGCTCTAACAATGGCACACGCCAACCATAAGTTTACGTAACGTCCTGACGTCATATATACGCCAAATAAAAGAATTAACTAAACATCAAAAAAAATTATGGGCGTTACATTCGGCCGGCCCCACCATCGCCCCACTCGTCCGTGATTAGCAGATGCCGCCCGAGGAAGCCCTTGGTAAGGGGACAGGGATAACAAGATAAAAAGTACAAGATAAATAAGCGCGAGACGCCAGCATTCGGCGGGATGAAAAATATTATACAGGGCAGAAGCATTGATTAAAATAAATTAGCCACTCACAAAAAGAAAACAAGCCCACCGTTCATTATTGCAGAATAAAGAATAATAATAATAGAGTAGCAAAACAGGTTAGAAGAAGAAAATAGCTAATAGGCACGAGTGTTAGTAAGCTTAATATTGGATCAACTACCAGTGACACCGGCCTCACCTCCCAAACCTTAATGGTACACGCAGATTGTAGTAGGCGCTCATGGCGGTCAGCTCTTGATTGACTAGGTGTATCTAGTCCCTTGCCTGAGCGATGTGTCTCCCTGGAGAATTCTCCTCGCATCTACCTCCCTAACGCTCCATCTCTCTGATAAGATGTGAGTAGTACCTCTCAAGAACTCCCAGTCGGTGCTCCGTAGCTGTCTGATGCTCATTTGCCCTATTGGCGACTTCCCGCTCGGTCTAGATATGTTTCGCTAGGACCCACACTATCCTCTTCTTTATTTTCTCAGCGTCCACAGGGTCACCAAGTAAATCTGCAAGCTTGCTTGGAAAGGGGGGTGAAATATCCTCCTTGTCGGCGCCAGGGCCGGCCGCCAGAACTTATCGATAGCCTGTCAAGGAAGCGATTAGCCTCTTAGGACCAATTCTATGTAAGAGGGAGGGCACTCTTACTCACTGGCTCAGGGATGGAACCTTTGCCCAGGTGTGGGCAAGAAGATCAGGGCATCCCCTCGATGGGTCTTTCGAATATAGACTGACACGACTTCTCAAGTCCTGGATGGGGTGACTCCTTTCTCGAGAAAGGGATCTCGACAGATAGAGGAGGGTCGATGAACTTTTTGACCGAGAGCCTTGTACTTATCGCGAGGTCAGGAAGGTTCTTAGCGGCAGGAATTTTGGGCGGGGGACTGGTCAGGCTCGTGGTCTTGAAGGGGAGGAACTGTGAGAAGCACTATGAGAAGGAAGGTATAAATGAAAATGCACAAGAAGGTAATGAGTAGCTCACCAGGCGCGAGTGGATTTCCAGCAGGGGTGTTGGTTCCCTAGTTTTGATTTGGGCCATGTCCTCTCAATTAGGCTTAATTGACCAAAGAATTATCAATGGTCAATGGTTAGACTAAAGGTTAGTCTACCCTTAGGTGAGGTTAGTTGAAATTGGATTGAAATAAAAATTGGTTAAGTTGATTTGTGCTCGACGATAGTCGAATATCGCTCGACGATCTTCTATTGATGATCGACGATCTCAGAGTTATATGATCTTTGAAGTGGGATCGACGATCTGCTTATTGAGATCGACGATCGTGTAGCCTTGGTCGACGATTTCTATGAAGACAGTTTTTCTTTAGGTCGACGATCTGCTTGTTCAGATCGACCGTCGACGCTTTCTGTCTGCTATTATCTATATTCATTTCATTTGATCTTTGTCTTATTTTCTCTTGTTTAAGAAATATTTTATTCAAAATATTCTGCTTAATTTAATGCTTATATTCTTTTGCTTATTTGAAATATTCCTTATGCATTAATTAAGAGATTTCGCAGAATAAAGTCGTTTGTTTTATTAGAGGAAATTATGTTTTTTCTACAGCTTTAATGTAGTCGTTAGGCTTTGTTTCCTATGTCAATTTATAAAGTCAAATTGATAGGATATTTTTTAATATCCTTAATTCCTTTTTTGGAATGACAGAAAAGATTTCAGGCACAGTTTCTTTTTTTAATTTATTTATTTGGAAAGTTTTCAAGTGCAGGGCTCGAGGCTTTTTCAAAAGAAGAGAAGGTTCTATATTATCAGAGAGTCGGCTGAATACATATACACCACATACAAAATCACAGCATATACAGAACCAGAAAATCAAAAGAGAAAGAAACGTTCTTCTTCTTCCTGAGTACATCCTGTCTTCAGGAAAATCAATACTCAGAGCTCTAGCTTTCAAGAAGAAGAACCTCCCAGATTGCGGAACATTCATTGTTGCAAACTCTCCCATATTACAAAAGCTGTTGAATAAGAACATTCATTCAAAATCTAGAGTCTTCTTCAAGGCTGCATCAGAAAGACATCTCAAGCAATTTGGAGATCCTACACCCTGAAGCAAAGCTTTTTCCTGGGCATTCTTTAAGCAAGGGGGAGCTTTGATATATTCAGAGTTATCCACTAGCTTCTCTGAACATAGAGAAGACATCTTTAATTCTCTCCTTCAACCTCCTGTAAAAGGGTTATTACTCCTTTCAAAAGTGAACTATTGGTGGCAGGGCACCTGATCAAAAACCTGTGTGTTTGGTTTTTAGGCACCTGATCAAAAGCCTGAAGGGTCTTTAGATCTACCTGAAGCAGATCTACTGGTGGCAGGGCACCTGATCAAAAACTTGTAGTGGATTCCTACCAGGGTGGTAGAAGAGTGGATGTACCCAATTAAAGAACCACTATAAAGCTCTTGTGTTGTTTGTTGCTAATTTTAATCAATGCTCTGTGGCTGTGATAGTTTTAACTAGGGTGCTAGTTGCTGTGATAGGATATAAGCTCAACTGAAAACTTAGCGAGCTTCTCTTTTATTTACTACACTAAGTTAGGCTTTAGGTTTAAAGCTTTTATTTTTATATTCCGCAAATAGCTCGAAGATAAGTGTTTAGAGTCTCCTTCTTTTTGAATACACTATTCACCCCCCCCCCCCTCTAGAGTAGTAAGTATCTTATCCCCTCACTTTCAATTGGTATCAGAGGGAGGTTGATTGGTTGAACAGGCTAAAACCTGAACCATAATATCTTTTGATAAGATACTTTGATACCATATACACTCACATTAGATTCATGGCCCAGTACAAAGATTACTCTAGCATTAGACCTCCAGTATGCAACTTAGCCAAGTTTGGCAACTGGAAGGCAAGAATTAGACATTACATGAACTCTATTGATGAAGATATTTTTTCTTCTATCTTAACAGGGCCACCAACACCACCTGCTGCAGCTACTTCTACAACATCTGCAAATCTCAGTGCAGTGCCACCTCCTGACTATAATGAAACTTACAAGAAGGCCAAGATAGCTGATTCCAAAGCTATGAATATTCTGGATCAGACTATGTCTGATGAGACATTCTAGAAAGTGGCTGATTGCACCTCAGCAAAAGCCATGTGGGACTCACTGAATCAGATTGTAGCTGGTTCAGCTGATGAGAGGAAGGATAGAAGGTCAAACCTCATATCCCAATATGAGAACTTCAAGAAGGAACAAGCTGAGACAGTAAAAGCTATGTACACAAGGCTCAGCTCCATTATCAATGAGCTGAGGACACTTGATAAGGAGATCACATTGACAGAAGTCAATGATAAAATACTGATGTGCTTCCCCAGCACATGGAATCTCAGAATCTAGCTAATCAAGGAGTCCAGAAGTACAACAGAGATTTCAACTTAAGCTCTCCTTGGCAAGCTCAAATCATTTGAGCAAGTACTGAAGATGAGGGAAGCTGAAGCTGAAGCTAAAGCCAAAGCATCTACTCCAACAAGAAAAGAGCAAACCCTTACTCTTAAGGCTGATGATGAGTCCAAAGTGACTCAATCAAATGAAGAACTGATGGCACTCTTTGCCAAGTGGTTTTACAAGATGGGCAGAAAGGACAACAGAAGAAAGTCATCAAAATATGATGACAAACCAAGGTATGATAAAACCCCATCTAAAGAATTTTTTTGTTATGGATGCAGGAAGCCTGGACACATTCTCCCTGAGTGTCCAGAGACAAAGCATAAGGAAAGGAGAAAGGAGAAGGAACATGAGAAGCACTATTCCAAGACATCTTCTCACAAATATAAGAAGAAAGATAAAGGTCTTGTTGTAAAGACCTGGAGTGATACTGAGGAAGACTCCTCTTCCTCCAGCTCTAGTGAAGATGACGAAGAAGAGAAGAAAGCTAAGCAGATTTTCCTTATGGCAATCAATGCCTGCAGTAGTAACTCAGCTGCAGAGATGACTGAAGATGAGGAGGATGAATTATCTGATGAAGAGCACGTATTGCATCTTATGATTTTACCTCTGATGAATTTAAGCATGAATTTAAAACTCTTTGCCTAAATTTACTTAGCTCAGAAAAGGAGATTAAGTTGCTTAGAGATAAACTAGCTGGATCAGAATCTCTATCTAGTGAAAACATTAGGTTAGAAATTGAACTCACTAGATCATCTGAAGAAAAATTAAATTTATTTAATTAGAACTAGCTAAAGCTAAGAGGTTAGAAGATTCACTTAATGGCAGGAGCCTTAAGTTGCTAGAAATCACAAGCACTGCCAACACTAGGACATGCAACAATAAGTTAGGCTTAGGTGCCTCCCCTAGTGAACCCCCATTGCTCCTTGAATACAATCTTTCTACTCCAGTAAAGTTTGTTTCTGAAAAGGGAATACACAACACTGATGTTATTCAAAAGGATAAGAGAACTTTAAATAAGATTAAGAGAGACAAAAGGAAACAGAAATTCATAGAAATATAAAAATCGTCAAACGCCTATCGACGATCGTTGTACCCATCGTCGAACGACAATCGACGATCTCTGAACTCACCTGCTGGGTATAACTACGTAGCAATGAATGATCGACGATCTAATCCTGAGTCGTCGAACAGAGATCGACAATCGTGGAATCCAGAATCCTTTTCTGTGAACCAAGATCGACGATCTGTGTACCGATCGTCGAACAACGATCGACGATCAGAACTAAATTTCCAGAATCACAATAATGCTCACAGAAACAATAAGTTTAATAGCAACCCAAGGTCTGCTAATTGGATTATCCCACCTAGGAGATCACATCCCTTAGGATATCACCCTCAACCTGCATACTCTTTCATTTCTAGTTTTTCCTATGTGAAGAATAATGGACCCTAGGTTACCTAGGTCCACAATGTCTAATTTATCTGATCGCAGGTGAAGACCTATCCTATCACTCAGGACAAGTGGTATTTGGATAGTGGATGCTCCAAGCATATGAATGGGAACAAAGAGAACCTTTCATGCTTCAAAGCCAAGTTGGGACCAAAGGTCGTCTTTGGTGATTCCAACTGTGGTCAGAGTGATGGATATGGTAAATTCACCATAGGGTCAGTGACTTTCAAGAAGGTAGCTTATGTCACAGGACTAAAGCACAATCTCATTTCTGTAAGTCAACTGTGTGATGCTGGCTACCAGGTTTGGTTTTCTAATACTCTGTGTAATATTACTTTGAATAATAAAGTTGTATTAGTAGGCATTAGGCAAGGAAATATTTATCTTGTAGATTTTAAATCCACCTCTTCTGAAATTTGTTTATTTAATGAGGTGAGTAGTAATAATACTTTGTGGCATAAAAGGCTAGGTCATGTTAACCTTAAGAATATATCTAGGTTATCTAAATACAACCTTATTAGAGGTTTGCCCTCTTGCCCCTACAAGAAGGAAGGCCTATGCAAGGCTTGTCAGCTAGGCAAGAAAAATAAAAATACTTTCAAAGCTGTAAATAAAAGTGATTCACCTAGAATCCTGTACCTATTGCATTTGGATCTCTTTGGTCCAATTGCTGTATAGAGTCTAGGAGGGAAATTCTATACCCTAGTAATTGTAGATGATTACTCTAGGATCACTTGGGTGTTCTTCTTTAGAACTAAATCTGATAACTTTAAAGTGCTTACAGATTTTCTACTTTGTATACAAACTGAGTACTCTACTCAAGTTGCCTTGATCAGAAGTGATCATGGTACTGAGTTTGAATGTCTTATTAAGCAAGAATTTTGTGAGAAAGAAGGTATCAGGCATAGCTTCTCTGCTCCTAGAACTTCTCAACAAAATGGGGTAGTGGAAAGGTAAAACAGAACCCTGATTGAAGCTGCAGGAACATTGTTAGCAGATGCTAATATGCCTCTATCTTTTTGGGCAGAAGCAGTTAGCACAGCTAACTATGTACTGAATAGGAGACTGATACATAAACTAAAGGGAAAGACTCCCTATGAATTGCTTAAAGAAAAGAAACCTTAAATAGATTATTTTAAATTTTTTGCTGTGTAGTTTACATTCACAATAATAACAAAGACTACATTAGAAAGTTTGAAGCAAAGGCTTCAATGGGAATCTTTCTTGGATATTCCCAAGTAAGCAAAACTTGTAGGGTATTTAATAAATCCACATTGAAAATTGAAGAGTAAGTACATGTATCTTTTGATGAAACTAACATGTTTTACAGAGAGAATGAAACTTCTTCTAGAAACTCTTTGCAGGAACCTGACTTGTGCAAGAATTTGGATGAGCTGAAACTCACTCAGGAGAGTCAACCTCAACCAACTCTTCAGATGGTTGATTCAGACAGTGATGAAGACCAAGTAGAAGTAATTGCAACTCTACCAACAGCCAATCTAATTTCACCTGAGGAATTGATTCCAACTGGTGTTGAAGATCACATACCACCAACTGATTATGTCACACTTAGAGATCATCCTTTATCTCAAGTGATTGGAGACATTTCAACTGGTGTGCAAACTAGACATCAACTAAGTCAAGATGTGATGTTTGCTTATTTTCTTTCACAGATTGAGCCCCTAACCATAAAAAATGTTGAGCATGATCTCCACTGGATTATTGCTATGTAAGAGGAGCTAAACCAGTTTTAAAGGTGTAAAGTTTGGAATTTTGTCTCAAGACCAAAAGGTCAACTCGTTATAAGGACTAAATAGGTGATTCGAAACAAGTTGGATGCTCAAAGAATTATTATAAGGAATAAAGCAAGGCTTGTAGCACAGGGCTACAGATAGAAAGAAGGCATAAATTATGATCAGACATTTGCTCCTGTTGCAAGGCTAGAGACAATAAGGATCTTTCTAGCCTATGCAGCCTACATGAAGTTTAAGGTGTTCCAAATGGATGTAAAGAGTGCATTCTTGAATGGAGAGAAAAAGGAAGAGGTATTTGTTGAACAACCCCCTGGTTTTATTTCTTAAACTCATCCCTCACATGTTTTTAAGTTGCAAAAAGCTCTGTATGGACTTAAGCAGGCTCCTAGAGCATGGTATGAAACTTTAGCTAATTTCCTATTAGAACATAAATTTGTTAGAGGCATAGATGATAGAACCCTTTTTATTAAGCACCATAAGGACAAGATCCAGTTAGTTCAAATTTATGTGGATGACATTATATTTGGTTCCACTGATCCCAAACTATGCAAAAGGTTCTCAGACCTAATGCATTCTAAGTTTGAGATGAGTAGTATGGGTGAGCTGTCTTATTTCCTTGGTCTCCAAGTAAAACAAGATGCTGATGGCATCTTCATCTCCCAATCTAAATATGCACGGGAATTGGTAAATATGTTTGGGATGGCAGATGCTTCTGTAATGCACACTCCTATTTCTACTAATGTAGTTATTAATTCTGATAAAAAGGGAAAGCCTATTGATCAGAAAAATTATAGGGCCATTGTTGGTTCCCTTTTATATTTAACTGCAAGTATGCCTGATATAATGTTTGTCACATGCCTCTGTGCTAGATTTCAGGTCAACCCCAAGGAATCTCACTTGACTCTTCTTAAGAGAATCTTAAGATACTTGAAGGGATGCCCAAATTTAGGACTTTGGTACCCAGCTGAATCAGAATTTTTGTTGATTGGATACTCAGATGCTGACTATGCTGGCTGTAGATTTGACATGAAGAGAAACTCAGGGACTTGTCAGTTCCTAGGTTAGAGATTAGTCTCTTTGTTTTACAAGATGCAGGATTCTGTTTCAACTTCAACTGTAGAGGCTGAATATATAGCAGCTGCTAGTTGCTGTTCACAGATACTTTGGATTCAAAATCAACTCTTGGATTATGGGTACACACACAAAAACACCAAAATTATGTGTGACAGTACCAGTGCTATTTCCATAGCACAAAATCTTGTTCACCATTCTAGAACTAAGCACATTGATATTAGACACCATTTTCTTAGAGACTGTCTGACAAAAATAAATTAAATCTCGAGTTTATACCCACAGATCTTCAGAGAATTGATATATTTACAAAGCCTTTAGATGAACAGAAACATCTATTCTTTTTGAATCAACTAGGCATGATGAATGGATCAGACTAAGTGTAAAAATCTGCTAAGTTGAAATCTGTTCTGAGATCGTCAAACAGTATTCGAAGATAGTCGAACAGGTTGAGCAAAATCATCGACCCTTGGTCTACGATAGCTCTTTGCTTTTAGAGACATAAATAGTCGATCGATGATCATCGACTCTACTCTGGGAATTGATCGTCGATCGACGATCGACGATCGACGACAGATTCTCTTGATCTTCATTCAGATATCGAAGACTCAATTTAATTTAAAAACGATCGTCTATTTAGGTCTAAAGATCGTCGACTAAGCTCGTCGTTTCGTATTCTGCTTCCAGGACTGTTTCGAGCTCTCGTCCCGCGCTTTCTCCTCTCTCTCTTCTTGCGATTCCTCTCGTCGATTCCATGGTGATTTCCTCTGCAACTCTGTCCGTGATGAAGTTCGATGCCGGTTTCAGTGTTGATTTTGATTCTTTCAGCGACTGCGAACAAGTTTTCCGAGAGATGCTGCAGTTATGCGAGTATCAAGGTCTCAAGAAACTCATGTCTACAAAAATAAAACTCCACCTATCAGAAATAAAGGAATGGGTTTATACATCTTCTTCCAATGACAAAGCAATGACAGGAACCATCAATGGCATGGAGGTAATTCTTACTCCCGAAATTCTGACTGAAATCTTTGAGTTAAAGAATGGATCTGATGAGTATGAGCAAGATACTGCTTAGTATGGTAGGATGTTATTAGAGATGGGACATGCAGAAGGCATTCCATCTAAGCTCCTGAAAGTAAATTTATCAGTTGGATTTAAGTTCTTGGCTTACTTGGTTGGAAAAGTTTTGCTTGGAAAGCATTCATCCCATGACAACATCAACAGGGAACAATTTGCCTTGATGTCAGCGATAGTGAATAAGAAAGAAATCAACTGGGTTGGTTTGCTGTTTGAACTGCTCAGGAAAAAGAACAACAAGAAAAGGGTGACTCAAGGTAGGCTGATTGGGTTCTTTATATCCAAGAAAGCATCCCAGCTATTAGGTTCTGCTCCTACAGCAATTAATGTCAGCAAGAGAATTGATCCTTCTCTGTTTGTTAAGTGGAAAAGGACCATTCAGTAATCATCAAAGGCTGGGTCTGCCCCTACAACATCTGAGGGCACAAGGGCTCCTGAAGACACATCCCACCCTAGTGAAGAAGTTCCTCCTTCATCCTCCTTGCCATCCACCTCCATTGAAATTCATTCTTCTCCTGTGAACCATCCATCACAATCTGCTTCCCCAACACCAGCTCATCTAGCTGAGATACCAAACTTCAACATAGATTCCATGTTAATTCTGCTTACTCCATCTCCTCATCATTCCCCAGCCACTTCAAATCATCAATCACCCACTAATGATCATCCATCTCATCAAAATTCCCCAATTGATGAAGCCCCAGTTAAGAAGAACATCAATTCTGATGATTCCCCATCCATCATTCCTCCATCATTTCAAATTACACTAGAATTCATTGGAAATATCCTAGACCTCATTACTCCATCCATCAAAACAATGATAGCTGGAGCCATTGCTCCCCTCACTCTCTCCATCTCATCACTCGCTGCTTTCATTACCGCCCTCTCAGTCCCTTCTTCATCAAGGGGCCTGGGTTTAGTGCCCACTGAACCCAGGCAGGGGGAGATGCTCAATGATGATGATTCAGGCTCTGCTTGGGCTCATCAGGTTGTGCAATATTCAACAGCAATGGAGCTAGAAATGTGTTCAGATGCAGTGCCAGATAAAGTCATTCCAGATTCAGTACAGAGGATAGTTATAGATATAGATGCTCTAGTTGTTCCAGATGAACTGGATGCATTTCTTGATTCAGATGATGAGTCTTCTCTCTCATCCTATGGAGATTATTATATCTGTAAGTCCTCCCCTTGTACATTTGATCCCCTTCAGGCCATTGTGTGCTATCAGAGACAAATGAGCCTTCAGATTTTGGACAGTTTTATTACTTCTAAAGCAATAGCTGAAGCAGCTTTTGCTTTCAAATTTTGTCTTGAGGAGATTTCCACTCCTGTAGTTGCCAGAGATCTAGGAGGGATTATTACCTCCTTCTTATAAGCTAAGTGGAATTCAGTAGAGTCTTTAGATAAAGATGTGTAAGTTGCCATTCCAGAAGTTGAAGTGCCCTCTACTCTTTGGGATGACTCCCCAGGTCCAAATTTGGATTCTCTCTTGGCTCAAAGTATATAGAAGAAGAAAGAGAAAAGGCTCTTCTGAAAGCTAAAGAAAAAGAGGAAGCTATGTTAAAAGATATTGATGATCTTTATGCAAAACCTCAGTCCACACATTCTGAGGATGAGGATGAGGATTCTGATGATTCAGAAGGTAATAAGAAAAAGAAAAGGACTGCTCAAAAGAAAAGGAAGGCCATAGCTGTAACGTCCCAATTCGCGCTAGGCCCCTCGCACGTGTTCTGAGTCAAGAGACTCAACTCGGGCTCGGGGTGCACTGGCAAAAGGGTGTCAAGTGCATTGAATAAGTGTAGGGTTGGGTTCAAGGATACCCCAACTAGTAGCCGAGATGAGGGAACTCGGCCAAGTAAAAATCGACGGGAATGGAGGTTGATGCTCGTCGATCGTCGAGAATGGAGGTTGATACTCGCCGATTCGACGGGTATCGGTGGTCGATACCCGCCGGACTCAGAACTGCAGTAAGTTAAGGGAAAATCGTCGAGAATGCCTGACGATTCTCACCGATCGCCGAGAATACCCGGTGATACCCACCGATCGTCGAGTATCGCTAACGGATACTCAACGCACACCACGCCAAGATGTCCGATAAAACGGCTAAGGGAGAATCGTCGAGTATCATTGTTGATACTCGACGAATTCGTGGAGAATGACCCGCTAATACTCGTCGATCGACGGGATTCACTGGCTGATTCCCGCCGAATTTGACTTGTGCATTTTCTGCGCCCAGGCAGATTCACCGGCTTGCACAGACGGGCTGAACCGGACTTTGGGATTCGTGCTAAATGATCCTTGGACCGGTCACTTCAAATGAAACCTAATTTGGGCAGTCCAATTAGAGAGTGATACGTGGCGGAAGGGACTTAACCTAATATGTAATATAAAAGGGAGTAAACCAAACCCTAGCCATCGCACCCGATCGTTCTTGCCGAGCCGTCACCGTGCAAAACCGACGGGAGCGGGAGAGAGAGGAATATCGCAGATCGCCGGAGGAAAAGTTCGGATCATTGAAGGAATGCTTGCTGGAGCTAGTTTTGGAGGAGGAGAAACGCCTTTGCCGTGAAGAACGTCTGCACCGAGAGATGCCGCGGAGAAGGGTAACGCGATCCATGGCCAACAATGGAGGAAACGCCGGAAATGACGTGAGTTTCCTCCCCTCTCCCTTGGTGCTAGATCTGTAGCTATTCTTTGGAGAGACATCGACTCAAAAGAGTCTTGATGTGTGAGATGAAGCTTTCTAGGAAGGCCATGCTAGAACTCATGTTCTAAAGCTTAGTCATCTTCAACCTCTCCTCGCTTCAAAGTGATGATAGGGGTGGTCTCGTGAAGAGGAAATGACCTCAAGAGGGAGAATAAGGGTGGAGGAACTTCTGGTTGCGATTTGGGGAAAATCGCTTGAGGAGGAAGATGAACGGATGTCATTCACTTCGCTTCAAGATGCGTGCAGAATCTGTGTTCTACGCGCAGCGACCTTCTTGGCTACTTTTAAGCAAGAAAGGGTCGGATCTGGGCTTTCGACTAAGCACGAAAGTCGTAGCCCTTGAAATTACCTTTCCAACGAGTGGTTTCACGTTTTTAGGCGATACCTTTAGCCACGGGAAAGTCCGTTTGAATCCGCTGCGGTTGGGAGTTAATGCCCAGGAAATTTGTATCCTGTACGCAGCAGACTTCGAGTTGGATTTCTGGTATGATGTGACCAGATCTGGGCTTTCGACTAAACACAAAAGTCGTAGCCCTTGAAATTACCTTTCCAACGAGTGGTTGCACGTTTTCAGGCGATACCTGTAGCCACGGGAATCCCCAGTCAAAATTGCTGACCAGGTTACATATAAATCTAGGTGATTACAATATGAACTTGGATTCGATGGAATAGATGTTACAATCCATCTCGAGGTTGGGTGAATTCTTTTGTGTTAATCACCGAGGTAATGTGAGGATTGATGTTTGAGGACTTGAATTTCCTTTGCCGAGATGTGAATCTAGCCTAAGTGAATGAAAGGCTTTATTATATTTGGTAGATCACCATTATGCGCATTATCTATAATATGTTGAATTCATGTGGAAGGATTTGTAAATGATTAAACTATGGCCCTGATGTATAATGAATTGATGGAAGGGAATGGATAGTACAATGCTTAGTGTGTCGTCTCCCTACGGGTAGCATTGTGGAAGTTAACAAGTGCGGTGTAGACCGTCACTAATGGAAATGAGGTTGAGTTGGATAAAATTGGACGGTTGGGCTTGGTCCTCGGTGTTCACGTCCCGGGGCTCCTTCCGTGCCATGTGAACGGTTGGGCTGGGTCCTCGGTGTTCACATCCTGAGGCTCCATCCGTATTTGCGGGATGGTTGAGCTTGGTCCTCGTGACTTCTCCGAGGCTCCTCCCATGCCATAAATTATGGTATTGCATGCGGTGTGAGTCGACACGCGGTGTCGTAATCCCGGGTTAAGGATAGTGTGGCAGGTCTATGGGCTCGCCAATCGTCACACCGATGGGAGTTGACAGTTAGACCATGGGTAGTTGGGCTTGGTCCTCGGTGTTCACGTCCCGAGGCTCCTTCCATGCCAAGTGAACGGTTGGGCTTGGTCCTCGTGCTCATTTCTGAGGCTCCATTCGTGTCATACCATAGGCCAGTCTGGGCTAGGATCTTGGTGCATATTTACCCGAGAGAACCCGCTGAGCCATAGTACGCATGTGAACTCCGCTGTTGTGTTCTTAGCATTGAGGCGTACGGAGGCCTAGGCCAGGTAGTGTGGAGACCAGCCTAGTAGTGGAGATGCCCGCTCTACTATCACCGTTTGGCCACGACGGTTGATGCCTGAGAGTTTAGCTACCTGCTCGAATAGTGGGAACTATATATCTGTGTCGACATAGCGATTGCATGTGCCTGATCATGGGTGTGTCATTGCATTGCATACATACCATTGCACTTCATTACATACACAAGACCCTCATCGTATAAGTTTGTATGGGCACTCCTATACGATGAGTTACTTTCTGCTGAACGACCCTCAACTTATATGCTTGTATGGGCACCCATATAAGTTGAGTTACTTACTGTTCTAGATATATACTCTCTTGCTGATGTAGATTATAGATTTGTAAAATAAGACCTTGTTCATTTGTATACTGTTTCTATTGTTATTTATGATATGTACACATACTTCACCTGCTTGTACTACTGATATATATTTATTGTACTTGTTCCTTTCTCCGCCCGGTGCCGAGGAGTCGCCAGGGGAGCGGATGTGAAACCACTTAGTCTTTTTGACTAACGGTTGCTACGTCTTCCTTTTTAGGAGGAAACCCCGTAGGTGGAGCAGCAGGCTATGCAGACGGACAGCCAGGCCAGGGTGACAGGGCCTGAAGGGACGGTACCGTCGCTACCGTCAGTTACATATATGAGTGAGAGAGAGATTTTGTTGTAGCCCTTCAGGGCAATGTTGTTCTCGTAATATGATATTAAAAGCTTGTTGTAGCTTCTTTATTTATAATATTATGGACATATGCTTGGTGTGGAATTGACTTTCATATTATTATGGTTGGGTTGGCAGTTATTTTCTGATATTGGTTGTAGCCGGCAGAGTAGGCGTCCTGTGGTACAGGCTAGCCCGAGTGCGAGTACTACTGCAAGGCGGCTGTTCTGGGCATAAGACCCCTCTCGTGCCGTATTTTGTGTTCCGGGAGGGGGGTCTTACAATAACTCCAGCTCCTCCTAATCAAGACCATGATATTCCTTACTATATTCTGAAAGGGATTGATCCTAAATCTAAAAATTTTGTGGCTTGGATGTGGTATTCTAAAAATGCTCAGAAAGCACGGAAGAAGAGCAGGAAGAGCTCTCCTCCTCCCAAGGGAATTCAGAGAGGTCCTCCTCCTCCTCCTCCCTCTGCAGGTGCTTCAGGAAATGTTGTTCCCAGATCTTCTGCTCCTTCTACCAGACCAAATCAGTCATACATCTATCAAAGGAAGGGCAGGCAGCCTCCTCCAAGCAGGTCTTATAATCAGGGGGAGTCTAGGCGCTCAGACAGTTCAAGAGAGCAAGTAAAGGAAGTTGTATATCAACAACCAACCTTCTCTCCTCCTCCATCTCCTAGGTCTCCTCTCAAAACAAAATTGTCACCTTCAAAGGAAAAACCTGCTCAGGCCAAGCAAGTAGATGTCAAAGGAAAAAGAGTTACATACTTTGACAAATCAAGCAAGAGGTATGCTGAGTATGCTCCTCCATCCAGTCTTATGATTGAAGAGCCAAAAGATTCAAATGTCAAGCCATCTCAAGAGCAAACTGAGAGTTTTCTAACTCAATCAGTAATATTTAAGGCTGTAAATCCATTGAATCCAGCTGATGAAAACACTTATGAAAGTCAAGAGCTAGATCCTAACTTCAAAATGGCTAGACTTCTAGAATTGGTGGGAGCTGCTCAAATCAGGAAAGCTAAAGCTGAAGGTAAAGATATCACAGGACTTTCTACTATGTCAAAATACAGAAAGAAAGAATTGGATAGGTTCCAAGTTAGTTCAGAAGTTTTTGATGCTTCAAAGTATATGGAAAAACATCTTGAAGCTGTTCTGCCTAAAGCTGGAGAACTACAGATTATTGGAGAGCAGGACTTGAAGTTATCAAAGAAGGATGCATATGATCCTAGAAGAAAAATCACTTTCTCTCCTACTACTTCTACTCCTCCTTCAGAATCTGTTGATAAATGTCTGTGATTTTTGTTTTGACTATCTAATTTATTAAATCTGTTTTATGATATGTCTATTGTTGTTTATTCTTATCTGCTTGTATTAGATTTGTTTTTTGGTTGAGTGACATGACCCAAATAGGGGGAGATTGTTGGTTCCCTAGTTTTGATTTGGATCATGTCTTCTCAATTAGGCTTAATTGACCCAAGCATTATTTATGGTCAATGGTTAGACTAAAGGTTAGTCTACCCTTAGGTTAGGTTAGTTGAGATTGGATTGAAATGAAAATTGGTAAAGTAGACTTGTGCTCGATGATAGTCGAATATCGCTCGACGATCTTCGATTGATGATCGAAGATCTCAGAGTTATATGAACTCTGAAGTGGGATCGATGATCTGCTTATTCAGATCGACGATCGTGTAGCCTTGGTTGACGATTTCTGTGAAGATAGTTTTTCTTCAGGTCGACGATCTGCTTGTTCAGATCGACGATCTTCGATCTCTGGTCAACGCTTTCTGTCTGCTATTATTTATATTCATTTCATTTGAGCTTTGCCTTATTTCCTCTTATTTAAGACATATTTTATTCAAAATATTCTGCTTAATTTAATGCTTATATTCTTTTGCTTATTTGCAATATTCCTTATGCATTAATTAAGAGATTTGGCAAAATAAAGTCGTTTGTTTTATTAGAGGAAATCATGTTTTTTCTACAGCTGTAATATAGCCGTTAGGCTTTGTTTCCTGTGCCAATTTGTAAAGTCAAATTGATAGGATATTTTTTAATATCCTTAATTCCTTTTTGGGAATGACAGAAAAGATTTCAGGCGCAGTTTCTTTATTTATTTTATTTTATTATTTGGAAAGTTTTCATGTGCAGGGAACGAGGCTTTTTCAAAAGAAGAGAAGGTTCTATATTATCACAGAGTCAGTTGAATACATATACACCACATATAAACTCATATCATATACAGAACCAGAAAATCAAAAGAGAAAGAAACATTCTTCTTCTTCCTGAGTTCATCCTGTCTTCAGGAAAATCAATACTCAGATCTCTAGCTTTCAAGAAGAAGAACCTCCCAGATTGCTGAACATTCATTGTTGCAAACTATCCCAGATTGCAAAATCTGCTGAAGAAGAACATTCATTCAAAATCTAGAGTCTTCTTCAAGGCTACATCAGAAAGACATCTCAAGCAATTTGGAGATCCTACACCCTGAAGCAAGGCTTCTTCCTGGACATTCTCTAAGCCAGGGGAGCTTTGATATATCCAGAGCTATCCACTGGCTTCTCTGAACACAGAGAAGACATCTTTAATTCTCTCCTTCAACCTCCTGTAAAAGGGTTATTACTCCCTTCAAAAGTGAACTATTGGTGGCAGGGTACCTGATCAAAAACCTGTGTGTTTGGTTTTTAGGCACCTGATCAAAAGCCTGAATGGTCTTTAGATCTACCTGAAGCAGATCTACTTGTGGCAGGGCACCTGATCAAAAACCTGTAGTGGATTCCTACCAGGGTGGTAGAAGAGTGGATGTACCCAATTGGGGAACCACTATAAAGCTCTTGTGTTGTCTGTTGCTTATTTTAATCAATGCTCTGTGGCTGTGATAGTTTTAACTAGGGTGCTAGTTATTGTGTTAGGATATAAGCTCAACTGAAAACTCAGCGAGCTTCTCTTTTATTTACTACACTCAGTTAGGCTTTAGGTTTAAAGCTTTTATTTTTATATTCCGCAAATAGCTCGAAGAGAAGTGTTTAGAGTCTCCTTCTTTTTGAATACTCAATTCACCCCCCCCCCCCCCTCTAGAGTAGTAAGTATCTTATCCCCTCACTTTAAAGGGGTGACATGAGGCACGACCTCCTAGATCAGCGGTATTTTCCCATCATGGGACGGGAGAATCTTGGCATTTGCCGGCTCAACCCCAACACTGTTTCATGTCACTAGCATTTCTTGCGAGAGATCCAGATGATCAAGGGGATGTATTCATATAGTCAGCAATAAGGAATAGTATGATACTTTTTTTGGGTCAGCAGGGTTCTCGCACTGAGAGGTTGGAGCCGGCGAGGTGGACTCATCCGCTGTATGGTTTTGCAAGATCGTTTTAGGTTTTTTTGGCCAGTAGGACGAGTTTGCGGGCCTCTTAGACCTAAGCCAAGGGGCGTATCCAGAAGCATGGGTAGGCGTCTTCTCTTATGCGGCAGCAAGGCGATCCATCAACTCTTGCGAGAGCGGTTTCACGACCAATTTGGCAGACATCGTTGAAGCAGTGGGAACTAAGGAGATGAACAGTAGAGGAATAACATGACCTCCCTGGAGCCATGTCCCAGGATATATATAGCGCGGTGGAGGGGCCCACTAAAGATTCCTTCTAGGTCAGAAAGCACTCACTGAATACTAGGGGTTTGAATTTTCTTTTCGAGGGTGGAACTAGCTCGCAAAGAGCGGAGATTGTGTATAACCCTGTATTTGCTGAGTGGGACCTTCCGAAAAGTCTAATGCATAACAAAAGGGCCCTAACGTTCAAGCTAGTTAGAATGGCGAGTAGGGTAGGCAGACCCGCACTCGACCAATGCATCAATAAGATTTCACCCAAGATATGAGAGGCAGTCATGCCCTCAAGAGAGTGTGATATTCATCATGCACTCTCCCAAGGCTTGCGTCTTAGTGCACAGGTTGGTGGGTTTTTCGCAGACTTGGGTGAACGGAGGGCAGACTCGCACTCGCCCTTTGATGAGGCTAGAAGGCGAATGCTTGGCTCCTCAAAGCTTCCACCACTTCAGGCAAATGGTGCTTTCACGGGCACTCGCCCGGTGGTGCCTAGTGGTGAAATTGCCTGGATTCTCTGGAGGTCCTGCGAATAACTTTTTTCTACAGCAGAGTTACACTATTGGTAAACCCAATTGGGATGCATATTGGGAAATGAGACAGTGGAGTTACGATATTGGCAGACCAAGTTTGGAAATCTGTAAATAGATGCGAGGGGCACCTTTGGAGAGACAGATTCTTTTAACTACTTATTCCTCAGGCTTTTCTTAGCGAGTCTTGAGTATCCTCTAAGGTGCCTAAGCTCAGTATTGTCTTGGGAGGGGAAGTGTTCTTAAATCTTCTGGGCGTGTGGTGGGACCACCTCGTTGGAACCTCGGTTCTATTACAAATTTCCAAAGCCATTGGTCTGGTGATTTAGCTCGGGGGAAGTAAGTGTGAGGATACACCCCTTTTGGGACCCCGAACTCCACAAGAGGCTGATTTCAGGTTTCAACACTTCAAACCTCCACCAACACATCATTACGAACCTCATAGCAGTATTGAACAGCCTGATCGTGTCCTAGAATGTTTTCCACCGCCTGAAAGTATTAGTAACTGAGCATCGTATGAGGCATTCTGTTGCCCACCAAGCGCAATAAGATTCCTTTTCATCTCTGAATTATTATGAAGAATGGTCCGTTGGCATCAATTTCACGCACAACCGATAAATCGCCACCAATAGTGAAGTTTGACCAGCACAAACCGATCACGTGGTTTTTTAACTAGTTAGGGTTTTTCTACGTTAAAATTGTCTTGTGTACTTCCTTGTTTATTTTGTGACTATTTGAGCGCTCGACCGCTTCATCGGCTAAGGCAGTCTAGTTTAGTTCAGTCTACTAGGAGCGTTGAGTTGGCAGCCACAGTTTAGCGTCATTTGTGGGAAAGAGCCACCCCAAAAACATAGAAGAAATTATCCACCACCAAGTGACACTCGTGACTGAGAGTAATGGAAAGGAGTACTCACACTATCCAGGGATTTGTTCAGCCTGGACTTTATAATGCCAGACCCTCCCATTCTCTAATTAGCGCGCCCTGACAAGAACATCAAATCGCTCATCTAAGGCCAATGATTCAAGAGTTATGTCAAAAATTCCATCAAGAACTATGCTTTAAGAGTTAAGAGATTAACTCTCGTTCCCTATAGCGATTTAGGAAAATGATGAATAGAAATCATACCTTGAGTGGTGGAGGTCTTGTCGTCCATAACCCTGGGCTCATTCAGAGAGGCTGAATCTATAAATGGTGATCTCTTTCTTGTCCAACAGTCCTTCATATCAGAAGTAAGACCCATCTTTAACAGATCTTTTCAAAATTGGAGCAAAGTTATCCTCCCCTATAAGATCACCTTACTAAGAGAAAAAATGAAAGAAACACAAAATGGGTAGTGACAACGGATTGACGTAGTGGTTGGGAGATTTATAGGGATTTGTCTATAATCACCGCAAGCCCCTTTTGGCACATTCTGATGAAGTCATCATCAATGGCAGGCTAGGTTTCGTCTAGTAAGAGATTAGAGAGGAACAAGAAGAAGAGTAATGAAAATTACCTGTTGATAAGAAGCTCATCGGAGGGTCGCCGAATACTTCTCGCGCTCATCGGAAGGGAAGAGACGACCGAAATGGAAGAAGCGACCATGAGCTCCATAGTAGGAGTCGACAAACCTACGTTGCAACGCCAATAAATTTGATGTTGTGGTCGCGACCTCCGAACCAAACGACAAAAAACGCAATGGCACTTTTTTTGGTAACGAAATGGAGTTATAACGTGCAAAAAACAGGTCTGCACTATCCGCTTGTGGCAGTGGGCTGTTATTTGACACAGGGTTTGTTCTCACACATTATATCTACAGCTAAATTCAAGTAGTGGCCAGGTGCAGCAATGTTCATCCTCGTGTCACAATTCACCATGTGCCTATTTCGTGTACGAATTGAAATTTGACAATTTTAGTCAAATTCATCTACGGAAATTTAAAAGAAAAAAATGTGTGCGATTAGTCGGATTTCCATCACGCTCAATAACTTAGTGGGGATCATGGGGTAATCGCCGCACGCAATCTCCCGCATGAACCGCACATAGGATCCCACCTTGGGCGCCAACTACACACGACCGGCCAAAATGATCGCTCGTCGCCACTCCCTAATGGCCAATTTAAGGCCCTGACTAGCTTCTTTGTCGGCCGAGGCTATGCCTTGCGACTGCGATCCCAAACCGCAAGGTGTGGCTGGTGTTGTCGCCGGCCTATCCGGCTGGCTCGCATAGTTGCGAGTCCCCACAAAAAGAAGTTACCGCGCAATGCGACCGTCTCCTGCGGACGCTTCCACGGATGAACCCTACGGTTGCGGGTCATTGGCAGCGTAGACCGGTAGGTGTCATGGGATGTGGCTAGCCGCACCCGACCTCCTTGGACGGGCGCGGTTGGTTGGTCGTACCTACTAAGGGCGATCGGTGCATCGATCGTAGGGTGCAGTCGGTGCCAAGGTGGGCCGCCCGCGCCGCGGCCACAAGGCGCGACCAGTGCTGAGGATGGCCGCCCGCCTTACTCCCCCACAATTGGCCGCAACTCCTCTTCCTCCCCCGGTGGCTACTCGCTGCCGGGGGCTCTTCGCCTGTAGACCGTGGATCATAATCCCTCTCCACCGTCTGATCGTTCCATAGTGATCATCGTTGCCCGTTATATTGATAACCACCCACGTAACCACCCGTGTAACCACCATTGTTCGTAAGAGATTTTATTTATTTTATTATGGTGTGTACATAATAAATATTATAGAATTAATACGTATTTAAAAATATGTTAAATATGGTCTGCACCGAGTAATTTTGGTGGTTACGGTGTGCGGATAGCCGCATGAAAGTATTTATTTCAAGGAGAACTAAATAACCTAGAGGGGGGGGGGAGAATAGGTTTCTTAGTCCTTAATGACTATCTTTGATTCTTTCTTAGTTAGCTGCTTTATTGGTAGATTAAGTTTGGCTTTCAAGAGAAGCTACCTGCACAAAGAAAAGCAATACACAGAATACATACAGATTTATAGTGGTTCCCAAATCTTTGGGTGCATCCACTCTCCTCCAACCTTGCCAACTTCCTATTGGTCAAGGCACTTCTCCAAAACAATGATCAAAGAGCTTACACCTCAGATCCCTTAGGTTCTCTCAGTCTCCTCCAAGACTTACACCTCAGCCACAAGGGCTTACACTCAGTGATACAAATATCACCTACCTCAGGAAATTAAGCCCAACCACTCAGGCTTTGGAGGATAGCCCTACCACAGATCTGCACCTAGAATCTGCCTCAAGTACAAGTGCCCTACTTCTCAGTGAGTAAAACTCACCTACCTCAGATCCCAGTAGGATCCTACACTCAGAGAGAAACCCTCTCCTATAACTCAGGAAAATTTGCCCTTGAACTCAGATCCACTTCTAGATCCTACCTTAGAGAAAGTTTTCTCCTACCACTCAGATCCACAAAGTATCCTACAAGATAGAATTACGTTGGTGAGGTTCTTGATTGGACACAAGAGAAATTTCTCTGTGCCAATCTACCTTGACTTAGTTAGACTCATCCCAACTTTGACTCTAGAAATGATTTTCCTGAGTCTACTTTTCTGGACTAAGAACTCCTTAGCCCCAACTACTTCACAGTAACAAGTATGTTAACTTGAGCTGGAAGTGACTTGCAGAAGACTGTTTTTCCCCTTTCTGAACTGAACCAAAATTTTAGCCCAATCTCCCTCTTCACAGCTCCCCATGAGAATGATTTGTTGGCTGGATCTGTGAAGCACCTATAGCAAGGGTCAGCCATAATTGCTATCTCTTTCTCAGTGAATCACCTTGAGCTTGCTAGCTAGTGCAAATGAAGATGGCACCAGCAATCTTCCTGTTGAAGATGTTGATATCAACAACTAACTTGATATGCTTCTAGACTTGCTTGTCTTGGACTCTCTGTTCTTCAGCTTCAGCCACAACAATGTCAATTTTGAAGAACTACTATGATAACTCCTCTTTTTGTAAAGAGTTTCTCCTTTTATTTATTGTAACCCAATGGCTCTTTTAGTAGTGGGTCCCATACAATTAATGTTGGCTGCATATTTGCTTTAATGCCTAACTGTCATACTGTAGGCATGTGATGCCTTTTGTCATGTACTGTGGCTTAGCCGCTCACAATTTAAATATGGTTGACTTTTTGACTTGCTGATATCAGCACCTAAATACTTAGTCAAAATTCAAGTATTAGTAGTATAGGCATTGAGTGAATGAGCTTCACTCAACGCCAAAACACTTAAACAAAAGTTTTCCTATCTAGACGTTGAGAGTGTTGAGTGAACAAGCCTCACTAAATGCATTTTGCCTTAGAAAAAACTTTCTGCAACTTAGGCATTGAGAGTGTTGAGTGAGCACGCTTCACTCAATGCTTTTTTCCTTAGAAAAGCTTTCTGTAACTTTGGCGTTAAGAGCGTTGAGTGAGCATGCCTCACTCAATGCTTTTTGTCTTAGCCATGTTTCTGAACTTAGTTCGAAGAACTGAACCTAGTTCGACGAATGGTGAGCTCAGCTCGACGAACTCTGAACTCAGTTTGATGAATTTTGAATTGAGTTCAACTCAAATCTTTTTGATGTGTGGCATTGAGTGTGTTTTCGACACTCAATGCCAAACTACTTAGCCATATATCTTCCTTTAGCAACATGGCATTGAGTGAGTTGACTTTACTCAACGCCTGTGGACTTAGTCACTTTTCTACTCATTTCAACTTAGGCTTTTACTGCTTTAGCCCGTCTCATAGCTTTTTGCTGTATGTCATTGAGTTAGTTGACTTCACTCAATGCTTGTGGACTTAGCCACTTTATCAGCTTGTCACTGCTTTGGCTTTGACTGTATAGGATTTACTCACACTACTAGAAAACAGACTTTTAGCCACGGCAGATTGCCGTGGCTAAAAGTCCAAAACCGTGGCTAATACCTTTTAGCCACGGCCAACCCACGACAAATGGGCGTGGGCAATACGAGCGTGGCTAATAGTATTAGCCACGCTGAATCCGTGCCAAATAAGTTATTAGCCACGGTTTAATTGTCGTGGCTAAAACTTCCTTATTTGCCACTGTTCAATTGCAGTGGCTAAAGGGCTTATAACAAACGCTATTTCATAACAGAAAAAAAATTCGGCCGGCCGCCGCCCGGCCGCTGCAGCCGCCCGGCCGCCGCCGCCGCCCGGATGCCGCCGCTGCCGCCCAACTGCCGCCGCCGCCCGGCCGCCGCCGCCCGACCGCCGCCGCAGCCGCCTGCAAGCCAATTTTATTTCAAACATTAATTGAGATTGGGCAATATAAACCCCAAATCGATCTTTTAGTTGGCAGTGTGGGACTAAAAAAATCCGACTTTTTGCCACAGATTTTGCCTCTGTGGCTAATACTTGATTATTAGCCACGAAACAGGCAAACCATGGCAAAAAGTCTGGTTATTTGCCACGGATTATTCATCAGTGGCTAATACTAGCTTATTAGCCACGGAATAGAAATTGAGGCTAATACTGCAGTATTAGCCACGGTTTTCCCCCGTGGCAAAACAATTCGTGGCTAAAAGTCATTTTTCTAGTAGTGTCAGCGCTATAAGTCTTCTGACATTGAGTGAGTCACCTTCACTCAACTCTTATTGACTTGGATAGATTTCTGTCATCCCACATCTTAGGTAAGTGTTTACCTGACTTGGCCATATAAGCAACTTGTCCAATCAATGCACAGTATTCATCCTGCAATCACTCATCTTAAACACAAGTTAGATTACCACATGTGTATACATTGTTTGCTAGGCCTTCTTCAAATATAGGACATTGGGATCAATGAACCCAACAATCTCCCCCTATTTGAAGAAGTCAAAACCCTAAGATAATGTATACACTAACACACTTATGCAATCTATACAGTAAGCAATTTAAATTGTATATCTTAGATATAAAATGAACTCAGACAAAATAAAGGCTATTTAATTTATCATGTGAAAAATTATATTGTTTGTTCATGAAACAATGTTACATTTTCCTTAAGTCCTATAAGAAGAACCTGAAACTTTTCAAGTTTCAGGTTCCCTTATAACTATTCCCCAGCCTTTGGTCTTCTTTGCCAGTTTGTCTTCTGCATCAGCTTGCTTCTTTCCCTTCTTATTAGCCTTATCTGTTGCATCAGCTAACTTCTTACCAGCCTCTTCTCTTTTATCTTTTTGCCTTTGGAAATAACTGAAGGGCTTTGGAAAATACTTCGTGGGCTCAACATCACAAGGTTTTAGAAGGTTTGAGTTTTTGTTCTTCTAGTAGATTCTCCTAGAAGTATCCTTCTTTTCCATTTTCTCCCATTCTGTGGAGCTATACCATTTTCATCGATCTGCAGTCTTGTTTTTGACAAGATCCCGAGTCATCAGAATGATGGCTCTAGATTTTGGGCTCCATACCTCCAAATTAGGCCTCTGTTCCATTTCATCTTTAAATCTCTTTTTTTCTTATCCTGGCCTCCTCTTCAGCATCAGCAGTGATTTTTTTCTTTGACCTGTAGTGACCGGTCTACTATGGGGCTGAAGGAAGGATTCTGAGCAACAATTGTGTTCTCTCCCCACTGAGCATTAGCACTATCACCCTCTTCAATGTTCTGAACATATTCTTGATTATCTTGAACTTGGGCAGTACTATACATATTATTCAAGGCTTCTTGTACATTATCAGGCATCATTGAGATGTTATTATATTGCAGTGGCTCCATTCCCAATGAGCCTCTCACAACATTTGTGGCCCAGACCATATTCTCAGTATTTGTTCTGATGACATTTCTCTCCACCTTTTTGACTTCTTCAATTACTTGAGTAGTTCGGGAGGTGCTAGCTTTATATCTCTTGAGCTCCAGATGATTAACTCCAACAATTACATTATTTTTGACCACTAGTAAGTGGTCATCTAGCAGTTTGGTGCATTCATCTGCTTTGGTTAGTATAGCAGCAGTCTGCTTATTCAACAATATATGGGTAGTATTGTGTACATCCAGTGAGTTCTGGGCCTGAATATCATAATTCTGTATGGTAATGACCACATTCTTGTTCGCCTCATCTAGCTTTTCCATTGTATAGTCGATAGCTGGTGCAGCCCTGGTGAAAAACTTCACAGTTTTACCCTTTAGTGAGTTTACTTCAAATCGAATTTATTTGATTTCTGTATCCAGCTCATTCCTGATGTTCTTTAAAGCATCATCTACAAAATTTTCCAGGGTTCTTCTTTGCTCATCTAATAAGCTTTTCAGCTGGGTCAGGAGCATTGGCAAAATTTGATCTGTTCCAGCTGATATGCCTTCATTTTGGGTCTGCTGGACTTGCCTGACCTCTGTTATTAGAGCGGGGTAATCCACTATATTAGCTGAGGATTATTCCTTCTCATGACTAGATTCCTCTTCCTCTGATTCTTAGGAAACTAGATCATGCACTTAACGAGCATGGAGATCAGATGGTATTTACCCCTCAATCTCTACCATACTATCATTTGCATGTAGGTCAGCAGTAGCAATCTCAGCAATAGGCTCATCATCTTCAGGGACTAAGGGGAGTAAGTTCAGAAGAGGCAGATACCTGAATATTCATGTCCCTCCTGGATACTTTAGTAGATGATGATAGATCTGGATTATGAGGCTCTTCCTCCTCAGAGGAGCTGGGCTCAGTAGTAGCAATTTTCTTTCCTTTCCCTTTCATAGTTGATGGTCCTTGGGGTTGAAATTCCCTGTCCCACCTCTCTAGCATCTTGATATCCATTCTTCTCATTTGGTGTATCCTTGCACCAAGCTTCATGTTCAGGATTTCTGGAACTGTTTCTCGCAGAAATAGTGATAGGATTCTCCCCAAATTCGGTTCAGCCATGCAGTCCACTGTTCGATCAACCACTATCCTGCCCCACTCAGTCCTCTTGGGATCCATGCCATCAGCTCAAACATCTTCTTTGAAATTTTATCATGTGATCCTATCTTGCAGAGCAAGGCTTTTCCAATTACATAGGCTAAAAACTTACCTCTCAGGTTAAGTTCTTTCCTTAGGATGGAGCCGGTGGTGTGCTTTGACAGTCCGCACAATTTTATTGAACCTTTGATGTACTCCTGGGCCAGTTCATCTTCGTCGTCTGCTGTAGATAACTTGGGAATCTTGAAGGCTTTGCTTAGCCTCCTTGGGGTTATCTTGACTTTCATTCCATTCACAATCGTCTTAAGCTTGCCAGTAGATACATTTCCCTTGACATTGGCGAACAACTCTAGTACTTCCCTTTTCTATAGAAGACAGGGTTCTCGCAGGACAAATTCTAGGTCAGAAGCCTGAAGAAGATGAAGAACAAATTGTATCTCTTCTTGGGCATCCTTGAATCCATTCTTCACCAATTCTGAAACTTCGAAGAGGAAATCTGGTCCCTTGGGCACCATTTCACTAGCGAATTCCTGAAACCTAGCGAGAGCAGCTTTCTGTCATTTTGGCAAATGCGGGCAGGAGAGGGTAAGGAATAGTGACTTTACTTATTGAACAAGCTCTTCTATTTATAGTTATTCCTAAAAACAAGGCGGAAGGTTAATATCATATTTTGTTAATAAATTTGGATCAATGGCCAGGATTGAATCCCGACACTTATCTGTAGGCCGTCTTTTCTACAATTTTTGTTGAGTGAGCTTATTTTGCTAAACATCTGTTTCCTTTAGTAAGTAGATTGCACTAGCCCCTAACTATGTTGGCCAAACTTGCAGGGTTAAGGTTGTCCTGTAGTACACATATTAATATGGGTTCTAGTGGGGTGCGATTTAACATAATTTAAAAATCCTTAAATTAGTCTCAGATGAGAGTGTGTTATCCCCCAAACTCAATTGATTTAAACTAACTTTTGATACTTATCAATCCTAGTATTTTACACGTAATATGTGTCTTTGGGTAAGATGAGACTAGTTACTTCTTGTGGCATAGTGAACATGTGAGCCACTAACATATTCATTTAGAAGAATTGTTTAGACAGATGTTTTCACATCTTATCAAACATTAGTTTCAATTACCTTATATCTAACAAGCATAATCAATTTATAAATTAAATAGTAGAATTAAAAGCTAGGTGAATTCTACTTATCTCTGCCCTGTAGACTTGAAGCCCATACTGGATTCACAGTCTCTGAGCATACCATCAACCTTGCTTCTGATCTTTAGCCTTTGATGTGCATCTGGCTTTTCTTTGCAAGCTCCCCCTCAATAGTTGGACCTGTCTTTGACATCTTGTGCACTATGATTAGTTGAGTCATTCCTTGTACCAAGACATACGTCTGGTACATCTCTGTCCAAGGACCATAAATGGTCATGGCCACTTGGAATATCCTGCAAGATGGAATTATCTTTCCTTAGGAGCCCAATAGGTATTGGGTCTTAGGTTCTGATTAGACTGAAATCTAACTTTCCTACCTGCAGAATTTTAGACAAGTAGTCTAACTCTTGCTCTAGACACAGAAGGATTGTGTCAGCAATCTAGGGAAAAATGCCCCACCTTACCACAGAACCAACACTCATGGATATTGTATCTTCTTTTCTAAGCAGGTTTTGTAGTGTGGTTAACTACTGGAATAGAAGGAAGAGGAGCAGCAACTTTCTTCAGGTTCCATTCAACAAGGATCTGACTGAAGGTTATTCTTCCAGCAGGCTTCCTTTGCTTGCCCTGAATGGTATTCATAGCTGTCTTCTTTGCAGATGACAAGATGTTTATATCATCAAAGCTAGCAAATTTAGGCTTACTGATAGACAGACCCTTGGTCTGAGTCCTTTCTTGATGGGCTTGAGTGAAAGACGCTGCCTTTCCCTTGTGAGTTGGAGCTAAGGCACCAAATATAAATGGTCCAGCATAGGCCATTTGTACTTTTTCATAGGGAGCCTTAAAGGCACTCATTCCCCTACCCTTTCTTCTCCCATTGTAAGACACACTTGTGTTCTTAAAGGAAGTATTCCCATTCTTACAGTGACCATACAAGCAGTCTTGGTCATGCCTGTTAGAAGGGAGGATTACCTTATGAAAGGTTATTTGTGGTACAACAGGAGCTTGACCTCTCCTCTGAGATTGTAAAACTTTAGAAATCCACTCAGATTCAGATTTTCTCTTGATAGCATCTATCTTAGAGAAATTGGCCACTATCCTCTTCTCCCTTTCAAATTTCTCTTTAAGAACCTTGATCATAGAGTGCTTATATTTGATGGACTTAACATGGATATCTACCATGATCTTCAGATGAGCTACTTCCCTCTCTTTAAGAGATAGCAAGGATGAAGTCTGATCTTGTTGGGAAGTAGCTAGTTAGAGGGAGGCAATTTCCTCTACTTATTTCTTAACAAGCAACTTGCATTCCTTGAAAGCTGAAACTGGAGGATAAGATCAGTCTGACTCTAGAGGGGGGGGGGGGTGAATAGAGTTTGTTAAAATAATTTTTCAAAATAAAACTTTACAGAGGAAGAGTTAAGTTAATATAGTATGTGTATTGTGCTGCAGCAATAAAACAGAAGTAATAATAAAAAGAAAACAAAAGATTCACAGCACACAGCAAAGAATAAACACAATCAACCAAACACAAGAAGCTATAGTGGTTCCCCAATCAACATGGGTACATCCACTCTTCTACCACCCTTGGTAGGAATCCACTCAGGATGAGTTGATCAGGTGTCCTGGCACCAATGAGCTTTTGATAAGGTGCTCAAAAACCAGATCTAGATTTTTTGATAAGGTGTCTTGCCACCACTGAGTTTTGACAATGCTCTCAGAACCAGATTCAGAACTTTTGAAGGGAGTTTTGATAACCCTTTTACAGCAGGAAAAGAAAAAGGAAGAGGTGAAGTTGTCTTCTCTATCTCAATCACTGAGAGAAGACTTAGTGGATTGATTGTGTTGTCAAAGCTCCCCCTGAGATATAGATGGTTCAGGAGTGAGAGCTTTGCTAGGGTGATAGGCCTTCAGAAGCTTCAGATCTCCAGCAGAAGATGATTTCAGCAGAGGCTGAAATATGAATTGTCTGGAGTCTTTAATGTTGAAGCTATGAACACTTTTCAGTATGCTAATTTTCAATCTAACTCTTCAGGATTGATCACTTAATTTTTCTCTGAGTTGATCTCTCTATCTGTGTATGTGTGTTTTCAGTGGTTGTATTTCTCTTGATCTGTTGTTGTGTATTTTATTCTCTGATGATCCTCTGTCCAAGATAGCCGTTAGCAGTCATAAATGTCTTCAATAAATATTTTGTCTTCTAGAGGAAAGGCCAATAAACATTCTCTGAGAAATCCCTTTAAACTTGCTCCAGAATAAATGAAAACGGCTAACAAATATCTTGAAATAAATGCTGAGAGAATTTGAAAAACATTCCAAAAGCTGACTGAATTTGAATCCTTAAAGTCGTCGATCTCTCAGAAAAACGTCGATCTGAGCTCTACGATCGTTGAACTAAGCTTTGAGATTGTAATGAACATCAGAAAGAAAACATCGAACTGAGCTCTACGATCGTCGAACTGAGCTCAGCGACCTGAAGAATAAATGAGGATAGATCATCGAACTGAGCTCTACGATTGTCGAACTGAGCTCAGTGACTTGGAAACAAGCTGAAGGCAGATCGTCGATCTGAGCTCGAAGATCGTCGACCAGAGTTCGACGACTTAGCAGAGTTGAGCTCAGAGATCGTCGAATGGAGTTTGACGTTTCGTCGACCTGAGCTCGACGAAAATTGTCTTTGTCTCAGCTCTAAGACTTGATCCTTGAATGGTCCTGGGGGAAGCTTCAAACCTAAGTTCTAAGCCCTAGACTCATTCTAACTTGACCTTTTCAACTATATATCTAGGTCAAACTGATTTCCTAAAAACATAGTGATCCTTGCACAAATTTGTAATAGGGTGTTCCAACAATCTCCCCCTATTTGGGTTAGGATTACTATTTACAGAGCTCAGTAATAAATACAAAAGCAAATACAAAAAAGAAAAAATTAAAGCAACAGAGCAGAACATGCAGCATAGTAACATTCAGATAGAATATCAGCAAGTGTTTTAAAATGAATATACTGTCTGCTTACAGAGATCACTTCTTTTCACTTCCTTTCTTAAATAAGATTTCCCTGTTGGGATTGAGAGCCTCTTTCTTTGACCTTCTGTCATCATCTGCACCTAAGGAGGTTTGAGATCTTGGCCTTGGAACCACAGCCTCAGGATGCAGTTTCATGTAATCTACTGGGTCAAAGAACTTCCTTGAAGCATATCTTTCCAGTTCTGTCTTCCTTTGGTCTAACAAGGTAGTGATGTTGGAAGTGTCTTTTCCTTGCTCTCTGGCCTTCTTCAACTGATCTAAGACAGCAAGTTCTTTCATCCTAGCAGTCCATGATAAAGGATTATTCTCTAGATCTTCAAAAAGAATTGCAGGTTCATATCTATTAATAGTTTCTGAAGCAGTAGAAGTCCTTGTATCAATAGTTTCTCTGAGTTTATAAGGGAAAGGACCTTGAGTTGAGTCCATATGTCTTTGTCCTTCCCTTTGTTGTCTTGATTGAATCCTGTGATTTCTCTGATTACCTCTGTATTGTCCCCTTCTGGACTGATAACCTCTTTAATATTGCCCTCTGGGATGATATCTCTGTGAAGATTGGGAGGAACTTTGCTTTGGAGCTGAGGTTTGAGAAGCTGAGCCTCCACCTGATCCTGAATCTGGAGGAGGAGGAGGAGGCTGAAACTGGGATGATCCTTTCTTATACTTATCAAACTTTCTTCTTTTCCTCATGGCCTTTAGCTAGTTTTTAGAATACTGCATCCAAGATTCAGTTATCTGGCAATCATATAGAATATAATAAGGTATGTCATTAACATCCTTGGCCTTTGTAGGAGGGACCTTCATCATGGCCATACTTCTAGCTTTCCTTTTCCTAGCAATAGTGCTAGCAGAGTCATCAGATTCTGTATTGAATTGATCACTTTCATAACTTTGTGGTCTGTCATACAAATCATCTATACTTTTGATGTATTTCTCTTGTTGTTTCAATTGTTCAGGAGTCAGAACAGGAGCAGCAGGAGCAGCAGATACACAACCTATTAAAGCAGCAATAAGAGAAGAAGGAATTGGAGCAGCAGGTTCTTCCAGATAAGTAGCAAGATCTTTATCAGCAACAGCATCAGCATCAGCAGACAGCATTTCAATGTCAGTAGATCCAACAGATATAACAGTAGTACAAACAGAAACAACAACATCCTCAGCCTTAAAAGAGTTGATATATGATGCAATCAGGCTGGGATCACATTCTGAAATAGGCACAATGGCCTTAGTAAGATCTTCAACTTGTTGAACTAGTAAATATCTTCTGTGAAGAGAATCAAAAGCACTCAACAGTGACCTGAGGTCCACTGTAAACACTGGAACTGGAGCAGCAACAGGCACTTCATCAGCTTCATAAGGCATCTCCCCCTGCCTTGATTCAGTAGGAACTGGATCAAGGCACCCAGAGGAAGGGATTGCCTGAGAAGAGAGGAAAGAAGATAGCCTGTCAGACAGCTCCTAAACATGTTTCAGAAGTGGAGTCATTGTGTTCTCTAGCAATGAGGATAGCCTAGGGGCTAGCAGCTCATACAGCCTGTCTGCCAGTGCAGGAAGATCTACATGCTCAAGATGGGCTTGAGTATAGGTAGGAATTGATGTTGCTGGCATAATGGTGGATGGTGTGGTGGTAGGAGGTATAGTGATGGATGGTTGAGATATTGGGATTGTGGAGATAGATAATACGGGTGTGGAGATGGATGGTGAGAAAGATGGTTGAGCAAGGATGTCATTCAGGAGCTGTTGGTATGAGGAGGATGATGGAGGCTCAAGAGGTGAGGACGGGGAATCATCCATGAAGGAGTCATCCAATATGTTGAAAGATGGAATGGAAGAATCAATGGGTGGATAGTAGTACAGATGGTGTAATGGTTCTGAGGTGGTGGCTGTAACGCCCCCGATTTTCCTGCGGTTATTTGTATTCTCGTTGGCGTTACGATGACGCGTTTCCAAGGCTTGTGCCATGTGTGGAGTATGGTTTACCTCCTTTGAACTGAGTGCCCTGTTTTGTAGCCTGTTGGCAAGATCTCCCTAGCAAGCCGAGTCGTTTTGGGTGACCCGGTGTGGCCTCTCGGGGGGATGTTTGTGTTTGGCTTTGTTTGGGTATAACTCGAGTTCTGTTTGTCGAAAGTTAATTTCGACTTCGTCGTTGTGTTCGTAGCGTGGGTATTTAGCTACGGTGCGAATTTCGTCGAATTCCGAGGTGATTCGGTTTTCGTGTCGTTTGGCGTGTTATTAGTATTTGTAATCAATTAATTAAATTGATTTGGCTTGTTTTGTAGCCCTTCGGTTTTGACCGATTAATAAATTCTGCGGGAGAATTTATTTGGGCAGTTATTGCCTTGCCTTGGTGGCAGCCGTATTTTGGCTATTCCTTTATGGAATTTTCTTAATTTTAATTAAGTAATTAGACGTGTTAAGGTTCGGTTATGGGTGAACCGGTGTTTAGCTTTTCGTATAAAAGCTCTGTTTAAGAAGTAACGGCTCACTTCTTCTTCTTCTTTTCCTGAGAGAGAAGCCGTCACTGCCTTTTCGCGGAAATCAGAGGAGAAACCGCCCGTCCTGTACCTCCTTTAGTCGGCGATTCCGGGCTTGTTCGTGGACGGAATTCGATTCCGAAAACGGCGTTGTCTTGCTCTCTCCAAGATCTTCGTTTCGACGGTAAGATATTCGATTTTCGTGGAGTTTTGATGAGATTTGGGTTTCGGTTTTGGAGTTTTCAGCCATTAATGGCCGTGAGATTTATTCTAGGTGCTGCGGCTGGTTGTTCCGTGTGAAGAGGAGGAGAGCCATCCAGGCTTCGCTGAAAGTTTAGGCAAGTGGTATTCTTGCCCTTGCCAAGTTTCTTTTTGATTATTTTTGCTGAAATAGAAATCCCTGTTAGCCCAGGTTAGAGGCCTTGTTGTTCTCATTTTTCTTGCTATCTATAGGAATTAGTTCTTCCTATTGACCCCCCCTACTTGTGCTGTTGGAACCCAACTTTGCCGGCGTAATGCCGTTTATCTTTGTTCAGATTTGCTCTGGTTTGGGTGTAGCCGAGAGGGAGTGTTAGGAGGGGAGGGGGGTGTTTTTCCCAAATTTGTTGAGTGTATTACTCGAGTAGTAGCTTTGAGATACTCGAGTAGGTAGTAGATTACTCGGGTATTAATTCTGGAGTACTCGAGTAGTGGTTTCGAGTACTCGAGTAGTAGCTTTGAGATACTCGAGTAGGTAGTAGATTACTCGAGTATTAGCCGTGGAGTTACTCAAGTAGTAAGTAACTACTCGAGTAGGGGTCTTGAGTTACCCGAGTAGTAGATTTTAGATACTCGAGTAGAAGGCATTAACTCGAGTATTAGCCGTGGAGTTACTCGAGTAGTAAGTAACTACTCGAGTAGGGGTCTTGAGTTACCCGAGTAGTAGCTTTTAGATACTCGAGTAGAAGGCATTAACTCGAGTATTTGCCTTGGAGTTACTCGAGTAGTAGGTAACTACTCGAGTGGGGGTTCTGAGTTACTCGAGTAGTAGATAACTACTCGAGTAGGTGGGTTGGTTTACTCGAGTAGTAGGCATCTACTCGAGTGTAGTTGTTTGTAGATACTCGAGTAGTTGCTTGTAGATACTCGAGTAGTTGCTTGTAGATACTCGAGTAGCTGCTTGTAGATACTCAAGTAGCTATTGTAGATACTCGAGTAGTTGTTTGCAGATACTCGAGTAGCTGGTTGGAGTACTCGAGTAGTTGGTAACTACTCGAGTGCTGTCTATGTTTGTATACTCGAGTAGTAGACGACTACTCGAGTAGAGGGTTGAGGTACTCGAGTAGTAGGCGACTACTCGAGTAGAGGGTTGAGGTACTCGAGTAGTAGGCGACTACTCGAGTAGAGGGATGAGGTACACGAGTAGTTGGTAACTACTGGAGTACTGGAAATTCCCTGCCCTTTTCTTCTGTCTCAGAATCGTTCGACTATCGTCGATCTCGGTTTCTGCTTTAGGCCGTTCGACTATCGTCGACCTCCGGTCGACAATCGTCGAGCTCCGTTTTTACCTTAGTGGGATTGTGGTTAGAGTTTGGTTTTGGCTTAAAGTGAGGCTGGCTCACTCCGCGCCAAGGTTTGGGTAGGCACTGAGTGGGTCTCACTCAGCGCCTTGTCGTGTTGATTCTTTTCAACACTCTTCCTTTACCTTGTTTTCCGTTCCCGAGTGGTTTTCTTGTTATTTTTCTGATATTCCCTTGTCGGCCATTTTCGTTTCCTTCTTAAAGGCCGAATCGTGGGTCGTGGTTAGTAGTGGTGGTTTATAGCTCTTCAACAGGGTGGAGTTGTGTGATATAGCCAAGGCCACTCTTGTTTTTCTTGCTCCAGGTACGGGCTGGGCATGTGTGGGTGGAAGGTCCCTTGTGCTTTCACGTGTAGACCCTTGAGCTTGCTGACCTGGGCATGGTGGATTGGGGGACTGCGTTTGCCTTTGATCCGGCTTCTCGTTGTTTGTTTTTGCTACTACCACCTCCCACAGTTTAGGGTGTTAGAAGTTTCTTCCTTGGTAGTTTGCAGCACTTTTGGCTCTCGGTAGCCTAGTAGGCCCGGCAGGATGTTGTTCCTGAGTGGGGTTGTTGCTGTTTCCTTTGCTCGTTGTGCTTTTCTATTGTCCTGGTTTGGACAGATGTGGCTCTTTCTACTGCATGTTTTCAGTTACTTCTTCCTTTTGGTTGACTCTTACATGCAGTTGTTTTTTTTACCTTGTTGCTTGCTGAGGTATTCTGTTTTCTTTTGGAATACCCCAGGTTCTGAGCCGTAGCCAGTCGGGTGGCTAGTTTGCAGTGGTGGTGTTGGTGGTCTCTCGGACTTTGGAGTTTCGTTTACCTTGTTAGTGAGGTAGTTTTTCAGTACTTTCTTACAGACAGACATATGTGCCAGTGGGTTCGTGTCAGGTTGTTGGCGCCCACTGGTAGTTTCTCTTACCCTTGTACTAGATATATTACTTATGCTGCTACCATTTTCTGGAGATAGTCTACTGGCTCTGAGAAGGTTTTATGCTAGGTTGCTAGTTACCTTTAAACTATAAATATTATTATAAATAAAGCTCATGATCGACATGTTTTATAAGACTTAATCACTATTTTTCAAATCACGTATGAAAATCGTTTTCTTATATATTATATAAATTAAATGTAGTGTCTTGCATTGCATGTGTGGTTCTCTTGGGACCCTTATGCGTCCTTTAGGGTGTAAAACCTAATCAAAGTTTTTTTTTCTTTCCGCAGCGTATAAATATAGTTTTTCTTTTGTGGACTAGGTGATCCACTGAGCCGAGGGATACGGTCTCTAAAATATAACTGATTTTCTATTCATAAAACACAGGATTTTCTTGCATAAAGTTTGTAGTTGGTTTTGCCTGAGCGTCAGCGGTTATCCCCTGCTTGACGTGGCATCATGACGCGTGTTTTCTCATACTCTGATAATTCCTATAATTGGAGAAAATGCGGGTTGTGACAGTTGCTGGAGAAGAAGAAATAGGTGATGAAATTGTGATGGGGGAGGAGATGGCTGATTGGATGGTTGATGAGGAAGGTAAGGCAGAAACAATAGGAGGTGGAGAAGGAGGAGCAGAGGAGGAAGAGACTGAAACAGTCCTTGTGCCTGAAGCAGATGGTGCTGCTGCAGCCCCGTTGGGGTTGATAATCTGCCTGTCCCACTTGCTGAAAAGGGCACAGGTGAGCCTTTTGGATGCATTGATGTGCATCCCATTTGAAACCAGTAATTCAGGGCACCTGGAATGCAGGAAAACCCCTAGAATCCTCCCAAAAAAGACACAACTTTTGTTAATTTTCTTCTTGATCAAGTCAAAGAAGATAGTTCCCCAATCCAGATGTTTCTTGTCAACTAATGCTCCCATTAAACAGAGCTGATACCTTGAGATGGTATCATGAGCTGAGTGCTTTGCCAGATGCTCCCATTCTATCTAACATGGAATCAAATTCTTCTCCAGACAAATCAATAGAGTCATCTCCAGTACTTAAGGTGAATACTTCAGTCAGAAGAATAGGGGACAATGGTACCTGAGTCCCGTTGATCGTGCCGACTATAGTATTCTCATTCTCATTAGTTGCAGTTAAAACCCATTCCTTGATTTCATCTGTCGCAATCTTTATTCTGGTGGTCATAAACTAAACTAACTGTTGTTCTCGGAAAAGATTCAGAATATATTTGAACCTCTGATCGCTGCCATCGAAGGAGTTCATATCTATGTCAAAACCTGTATCATATTTCATTTTGGAAAGAGCGGCAACCGACACCGCTATTTGTACCTGCAAAGATTGAACAAACACGACCAAGTGTAGGGAGTTTAGAGGGAAAGAGAAAAATTTACAGAAAGTATGAAAGCGTAAAAGACGAACGGCGACCGAAGAAATGATTTTATATTAGGGTTCGACATCGAAACGAAAAATCATTGAACTCTGTTCGACGATTTGGGTTTCTAATGGAATACAAAGAGGTTTCAATATCGTCGATCTCCGTTCGACGACATTTACGAGCGTCGAGCTCTGCTTGACGACCACTTAACAGAAGGAAGGATAGCTTAGAGCTATCAGGCGGCGCTGAACTCAGGCCGACGATTCAGGAAACGTCGATCTACGTTCGACGATTTTTGGGAAACCGTCGATCGTCGTTCGACGATTTCTGGGCAAAACGTCGAGCGTAGTTCAGAGACAGAAACTATCCTACAGACATAAAGAGAAATGAGTTTTTAGCCTAATCTTGGTCTGTTTTTAGATTTTCAAAATCTTGAAATTTATTTTAGGGTTCCTCCATCTAACATTCCTAACTGATTGAGGAAGAAGTTATGTTTCTTTTCATACAAAGTCTTGGTGAAAATATCTCCTCTTTGCAAATCAGTTTGGATATATTGAAGTTCAATTTTATTTTTCTCAACATTATCCCTTAGAAAATGATGCCTAATTTCTATGTATTTTGTCCTACTATGGAGGACTGGATTTTGTGCAATGGAAATAGCACTGGTGTTTTCACAAAATATTTTAGACTTCTCTAAGTTATAACCATAGTCTAGGAGTTGATTTTGTATCCACAAGATTTGTGAACAACAACTACCTGCAGCCATATATTCAGCTTCAGCAGTTGAAGTTGACACAGATGTTTATTTCTTACAAAACCATAAGACAAGTCTATCACCAAGAAACTGACAAGTTCCACTAGTGCTTTTCCTGTCTATTCTACATCCAGTATAATCAGCATCTGAAAATCCAGTTAAGTCAAATGCTGAATCTTTTGGATACCAGAGACCTAGATTTGGACAGCTTTTAACATACCTAAGAATCCTCTTTACTAAAGTTAAGTGTGATTCTCTAGGGCTAACTTGGAATCTAGTACATATACATGTAGCAAACATTATATCAGACCTACTAACTGTAAGGTACAATAAAGAGCCAATCATTGCTCTGTATGTTGTCTGATCAACTGGTTTCCCATGTTCATCAGCATCCAATACAGCATTGGTAGGCATGGGTGTTTTCATACATGATGCATCAGACATACCAAATTTCTTAACCAGCTCTTTTGCATACTTGGTTTGAGAAATAAATATGCCTTCAGCATGTTGTTTGACTTGCAATCCTAAGAAAAAGGATAGCTCACCCATGCTACTCATTTCAAATTTAGAGTGCATCAGCTTGGAAAACTTTTTGCACAAGTTTGAATAAGTAGAACCAAAGATGATGTCATCTACATATATTTGTACTAGTAGGGTATGAGACTTATGGGTTCTAATAAAAAGAGTTTGGTCTACTCTCCCCCTAATAAAATCATTTTCTAGAAGAAAGCATGCTAGGGTCTCATACCATGCTCTAGGAGCTTGCTTTAGACCATATAATGCTTTATGTAGTTTGAAAACATAGTCACGGTGAGTTGGAGAGACAAAACATGGGGGTTGTCTGACATAGACTTCTTCTTTGATCTCCCCATTAAGAAAAGCACTCTTCACATCCATTTGGTAGACTTTGAATCCCTTGTGAGAAGCATAAGCCAGGAAGATTCTTATGGCCTCTAACCTTGCAACTGGTGCAAAGGTCTGGTCATAGTCTATCCCCTCTTCTTGAGAATATCCTTGAGCAACTAGCCTTGCCTTGTTCCTTACAATAATTCCTTGATCATCCAATTTATTTCTGAACACTCATTTTGTTCCAACAATGGAATGATCCTTTGGCTTAGGCACTAGTTCCCAAACTTTGTTTCTTTCAAATTGATGCAACTCCTCTTGCATTGCAATGATCCAGTGTGGATCTTGCTCTGCATCTTGAATGGATTGAGGTTCAATTTGAGAGAGAAAGCAAGAGTGCATCAGGTTTTGGTTGACCTAATTTCTGGTTTGCACACCAGCTGAGATGTTTCCAATCACATGGGAGATTGGATGATCTCTTGATGTTACTAAATCAACAGGGGTTGTTGATTGTTCACCAACCTGTGTTGTTGTTTCCTCTTATGGAACAGCAACTGGCTCTTCAAGAAGATTTTCTTCCAGATGTTGAGCAGCTTCTTCATCTTCACTACTTTCATCCTTTTGAGTAACTTGCAATCTGTGCAAGTCTTCAGCTAGAGAATGTACCTGCAAATGTTCTATGGTAGAAGAATTCTTCTCCTTGAAAGACATATTAGTTTCATCAAAGGAAATATGGACAGATTCTTCTATTTTTTGAGTAGTATTATTATAAACCCTATAAGCTTTACTGATCATGGAGTATCCCAGAAACACTCCTTCATCAGCTTTTGCTTGAAATTTTGCTATATATCTCTTGTCATTGTTGTGAATATAACAAATGCAAACAAAAATTTTGAAGTAATCTACTTTATGTTTCTTCCCTTTGAGTAATTCATAGGGAGTCTTGCCCTTCAGTTTATGTATCAAACTTCTATTCAGTACATAGTTGGAGGTATTCACTGCCTAAGCCCGAAAGGATAGAGGAAGGTGATCATCTGACAACAATGTAGTTGCAGATTCAATTAGGGTTCTATTTTTCCTTTCTGCTACCCCATTTTGTTGAGGAGTTCTAGGAGCTGAGAATGTATGCCTGATCCCTTCACTCTGATAGAACTCTTGCATAAGAAGAGAATCAAACTCTATCCCATGATCACTTCTGATCAGGGCAATATGAGTATTGAACTCACTCTGTATACATTTGAGAAACACTATCAAACACTTAAAGTTATCAGACTTCTTCCTCAGAAAGAACACCTATGTGAATCTTGAGAAGTCATCTACAACCACTAAAGTGTAGGATTTCCCTCCTAAGCTTTGTACTGTAATGGGTCCAAAAAGATCCATGTGTAACAGATACAAAATTCTAGGTGAATCACTCTTATTAAGTGACTTAAAACTGTTTTTAGTTTGCTTGCCTAATTGACAAGCCTTGCAAAGTCCTTCCTTCTTGTAGGGGCCAGAAGGTAGTCCTCTAACAAGGTTGTCCTTTGATAGCCTAGCAATGGTTCTACGGTTAATATGTCCTAGTCTCTTATGCCACAGTATATTAGGTCTAGATATGGAATTGAACAAGCAGATATCTACTTTACATGAATGAAAATCTACTAAGTAAATGTTACCTTTTCTGTTACCTGTCAACACAGTTGTGTTGTCTTCTGACTTGACCTTGCATATAGTTTTGTTGAAAGTCACTTGATATCCTTCATCACAAAGTTGACTGATACTTATCAAGTTGTGCTTGAGTCCTTCAACATAAGCTACTTTCTTGAAGGTGACTGTTCCAATTTGGACTGCACCATATCCTTTTGTTGTTCCAAAGTTTGAATCACCAAAAATTACTTTGGGTCCAAGATTGGCTTTAAATGATGTTAAGTTGTCCTTGTTACCTGTCATATGCTTTAAGCACCCACTATCCAGATACCATAGCTTGTTTGATGTTGGATAGGTCTTCACCTGTACATACAAGAATTTACATGTTTTTGACCCAGTTTACCTTGGGCCTAGGTTGATATCCTTTAAATTCAGAAATGAAAGACATCCTAGGTTGACTCTTATAATCTTCAAGATGGTATCTCCTAGGAGGTACTATCCATTCAGTATAGGGGTTGAAACCTTGGGATGTAGGACTTCTAGGATTGAATCTAGATGTACCTTTGAAAGATTGTTCAAAGCCCTGATCTCTGTTCGACGATCGTCGAGCTGAGGTTGACGATCTTGGGTCAGATCGTCGAGCTCTGTTCGAAGATCAACTGTCCTGGAGTTCAGAGTTCAGGTGCCGTCTAGCTGAGTTCGACGATTTTTTCTTGGATCGTCGAGCGCCGTTCGACGATCGTCGAGCTCTGTTTGATGCATTCTGTTGAACTATAACTTTCTTTGGCAAATCTGCATTCTTCCTAGCTACCTCTACAACTTCCTTCCCTTTATCAGAGATAAATTTGATTGGAGTTGTCAGAACTATAGGCTGGCTGGATGAAGCTCCCAAGCCCAGTGTACTATTAAGTCTAGAGTTCACTGTGCTTGTGATGTCCATCAGTTTGATGCTTCTACCATTAAGGGATTCTTCAAACTGCTTGGCCTTGGATAGTTCACTTTTCAGTGAAGCTATCTGCCACCTATATCATTCTAACTCTTCAGAGAGTTTGAGGTTCTCTGATTTTAGAGTGCTATACTCAGACAGTTGTTTTCTGAGGGAAACGATTTCCTTCTCAGACTCTAATAGATCAAGGCATAGTACTTTAAACTCATGTTTAAAGTCCTCAGAACTGAAATCAAATGAATTGATTACCTGGTCTTCTTATAGTTGAATTTCTGAATCTGACTCTGACTCTTCTGCTTCTAAATCTGTTTTAGAGGCATTGATAGCCATCATGCAAAATTCCTTTTCATCAGCATCATCCTCATCATCACTGGAGCTGGATGAAGCTTCAGAATCCTCTTCAGTTTCACTCCATGTCTCAGCAATAAATCCCTTCCTTGTATGTTTGTTCTTGCTGGAGGAGGGTTTGTCTGAGCTGTTCTTCTTAAAGTCTTTCTCCTTTCTTCTTTCTCTTCTATCTTTCTTGTCCTTGTTTTTGTTTTCTGGACAGTCAGGCACAATATGGCCTGGTTTCCTGCAACCAAAACATATAACTTCCTTATTGTTATTTGATTTATCATACCTTGGCTTATCATGTCCCTTGTATGATCTCTTTCTGAAGTCTTTTCTGGCCATTTTATAGAATCTTTTGGCCAATAAGCTGAGTAGCTCCTCATTGTCTGAGACCTTTTCTTCAGGCAGGTCCTCAACAGCTTTGAAGGCTAATGTCTTCTCTTTCCTTGTGGCTGGTGAGGCAGCCTTCTGTTCTTCTTCTCTATTTTTAATTAGCAGCTCATAAGATTTGAGCTTTCCCAGGAGAGCTTCAGTGGTAATCTCATTTAGACTTCTGGCATCTTTGATTGGCCAGATTCTTGAATCCCAAGTGCTGGGGAAACATATTTGGATTTTGTCATTCAGCTCAGTCAATGAGATTTCTTTATCCAGAGTCTTTAACTCATTGACAATCAGACTTAATCTGTTATACATGTATGCAACTGACTCAGCTTCTCCTTTCTTGAAGTTCTCATATTGGGATATGAGATGGGATCTTCTATCTATTCTCTCATCTGCAGATCCTGAGACAATCTCATAAAGTTTGTCCCAAATTTCTTTGGCTGAGTTGTATTCAGCTACCTTCAGAAAAATCTGATCAGACATTGTATGAGCTAAGGTATTCATGGCCTTGGCATCTGCAGTCTTCTACTTCTTTATTTCAGCATCTGTTCCTGAAGGAGGTGGAATAGCATTTGTACTTGAGCTTGCTGGTGGACTTAGGCACTATAACGGTCCAGGCCCGCCAACCCCGCGGGACCCAGCTGGCACCGCCGGCCTACCAGAGTCCAGACCCGGGCCTACTACTGGTAGTCAGCCTATCACATCAAGCCTGCAGGCCAATGCACCCCAACCCCTCTCCATCCAGGCGGGTTGTTGGTGGCCGTAGCCCCCCTTAGATGAGTCAAACTCGATAGTCAAGCCCGCACTACGGGGACTTCCCAGGAGGTCACCCATCCCAGTACTACTCCAGCCCGAGCACGCTTAACTATGGAGTTCTTTCAACTCCCATTTCCGGCTAGACCCCTAGGAGTCGGTTGGTCGAGTCAGAACCCCAGGGAGCACAAAAAGTAAAAATAAATCGATTGAGTTTTCGGGTCAAGGGTTGGTCACGCCCGTGACCAACCCGTCACGCCCGTGACTTGGGCGTGACTACTTCGACGATCGTCGATCTCCACGAGACGACCGTCGAACGTGCTGACTGGGCATGTCACGCCCGTGACCAAGGTGTCACGCCCGTGACTAGGGGCGTGACCCCATCGACGATCGTCGATCGCCGTGAGACGATCGTCGAGCTTGCGTCCCGGGCATGTCACGCCCGTGACATGGGTGTCACGCCCGTGACCTAGGGCATGACCAGCCTTCGACGATCGTCGAACTCAATTCGACGATCGTCGACCTCGAAATTTGCCGTCCGGGCATGTCATGCCCGTGACCTAGAGGTCACGCCCGTGACCCAGGGCGTGACCAGCCTTCGACGATCGTCGATTTCAATTCGACGATCGTCGACCAGAAATCTGTCGTTCGGGCCTGTCACGCCCGTGACACAGGTGTCACGCCCATGACCTTCGATCGACGGTCGTCGATCTCAGTTCGACGATCGTCGAACCCAGAATGGGCTACCCGGGCCTGTCACGCCCGTGACCTATGTGTCACGCCCGTGACATTGGCCGAAATGGCGGTTCAGGCCCGAAATAATTCTAACGCGCGTGGAAATTAATGCTGGCTTGGGAGGTTACACCAGGAGTAATTTCAGGCCGTTCTCCTTCTGTAAATACATAATAAATGAGGAAAGGGTGGTCCAATAGGAAATCGCCAGCTGGACATACCTGTTCAGTTTCCGCCGTTTCTTATCCCTGCATCATAACCGAAGCATTAAGGGGAGGGAACTTCATGGCCATAATGGCTTAAACCATTCACCTTCCCACTTTCCTAACTTATAAAAGCCAACCTGGAACCGGAGGAGAAGGTTACACGCTCAAGTAATCGGATCAGACCCTTGTTCTTGCTGTAGGAGAAGTTCAGCAAACGCCACCACCGCGCCATGGCACCCCGTCGCTCTTCTCGCCTTCAAACCGCGAACAAGGTCCTCCTCTACTCCTTCTCTTTCATGGGTAGATCTTAGGATTCTTAGAAAGGAGGTTCGCGCTCAACGGAGCCGGATCCATCTCTCGTTTTCATGGAAAAACCATGAAAAAGATATTTTGAGTTCGCTGGAAACCGCCACCTCCGGCGGCCAAACCACCGCCGACCGCTAGCCATCGCCTCAACGGAGGTGGTGGTGGTGGTGGCTGGCCAGGGAAGTGACTGAACGGCCGGCGACGGATCACGGAATGCTTACAAGAAAAATATTTTCCTGTGTCTGTTCGGGTTCATGAAGAAGATGAACAGTGGAATTGATATTATAATACATAGGTTGTTATATTTTACTTAATGAAATAGGCTATTTGAACATATTTTGAGGTTGCGAAATGAGGCACTTAGAGGCCGATTTAGGAAAAATGACCAGACACAAAAGTTGTAGCCCTCGGGGTCTACTTTAATTCAAAATTGATTTTATTCAATTTGGGTGAGTGGTTTGACCCCAGCACTCGTTTTGGTGGGATCAAGACCTAGGTTAACCAGAAATTAAAATGGTTGCCCACGGTTCATAACATGTCCAAATGACTTGAAATTTGGACTGGAGGTCTATAATATGTATATCGAGAGGCTGTCCAAAAATGAGAATTTTTGGAGAACTTTTGCCTAAAGTTTTTGTAAAAATTTAATAAATAATATAAAATTAATTAGGAGATGAAATTAAGCCCAAACTCCCCCAAATTTTGGGTGGTGGTCCCTGGCATAAATATTAAGATCTGTGCAAAATTTCAACTCGATTGGTCGAGTTTTGAATAGGGAATTATCAAGTCCTAGATAGGTCTTGGTGAGGGGTACTTTGGGGAAAAGTACAATTGGAGATGGAGTGGACAAATCTCCTCAAAGAGGCTGAAGTTGTTGGCCACTGATTTGTTGAGTCTATGTCTACCCTCTTGGGTAACATGGTGTGGCTTAGGGTGGATTTTACCCTAAGAGATTGGCTCAACTCCAACGGGTGGGAGTTTGAGGTTTGTGAAGGACATAGGAGCAAAAGCTCTTGTATGCCCTTGAAATTTGGAGGAGAGGGGGATGATATGATGAAAACCCTCTGGTTGAAACAGTGAAGGAATTGGAGGTAGTTAGGTACCTCGAAAGTTGAGATTTTGGAATAGGATAAACATGTAATTTAATTATTTTAAGCACTAAATCTAATCCAAAAATTATGAAACTCGGGAGGAGGGAGTTTTATGATGTAATAGACTTATGGTAATTTTTCTGGAATTTTATGATTAATATATATTATACTTCATGTGTAAAAAAATAATTAGCCCAATTTGTTGTTTCAATTATTTGGAGGCTTTACATTAATTATAATCAGTTAAAATTCTGGATTTAGATCTTGACTAGTAGAACATTGATCCCTGAATTTTTTATAGAATTTTATGTTGAGTAAATCTATTACTTTATTCACAAATGATAGAAAGGGCTTTTATGTTTAAAAAAAATTATTATTGATAGAACACTTGCTGGAAAATTATGAAACTTAGCCAGTGCAAATTTTAGGCCTTAATCTTCATGTCATAAATTATTTAGAATTTTTGGAAGAATATTTTCTGTACTTGATTCATAAACTATAGAAATTAGAGATTATTTCCAAATAATTTTTCAGGTCATTTTGATGATAGAAAATTATGATACTTAGGATTTAGCCTTCTGAGATAGCCTACTAGTTATCATAAATTTGCCGGACATCTTGCATGAATAATTAGGATAGTTCATGTTCAAACCGGTGGCCCTTGAGATTTTCGAGGAATTTAATTAAATGCCAAATAAATTAGGAAAATTTCCATTTTCTGGATTTAGGTTATTTATATCAAGATAAGTCTCCAGTAAATAGTTTAGGGCATTTGGATGAGTAATCGATCATTGCATAACCGGTTCGACATGTAGCCTAGGTTGGTTTGCATTTAGTAAATTGTGAAATGCAATAGAACATGATCTGATGAAGATATAAAGAGTAGTGAGTAGTGGTGATAGTTAGAGTTAAGAGGTGCTCGGGTTTGGCGAAAGATCGCTTTTCCCGAGGAGTGGAAGGTTTAAAAATCACCCTAGGATAGTCTATCGTAATATGAGAAGGGAATCGGGCTAAGGGAAAACAACCAATAACAATAAGTGCCTTGCGAAAGGGAACTTCGGGCCGTAATGCACCGTCTTGGTTCCTAGTGCCCCTTGAGAGCCCTTCACGGGGTATACCGGGGGCAGTCCTGGGCTAACGTAAACTGTAACAATAAACTGGCAAGAGTAACTTAGTAACTAGGGTTGCACTCTTCACAAACACTGTTGGCACAGGAAGAATGATGAGAGCTTCGGCTCGATTGGTTTGGAGACGGACGGATGGTCCGGGGAGCTTCGGCTCGGTTGGTTTGGAGACGGACGTTTTGGTCCGGGGAGCTTCGGCTCGGTTTTTATGTGTTTACGATAAACTTGCATGTGCATAAAATAGGAAAAGTTAAGGTGGTGGGTCTTTCGATATCGGGGAGTTCGATTGCACCGACACCGATATCATTGACTCGGCGGGGTGATTAGCACTTCGCCAGCAGAAGTCCGGTGCGCCAGCCGGCAAGAGTACGCAGGCGTCCGCTTAGTGCACCAAGCGTTGAGGCGTACGATAGGTCAGACCAGTGGTGCTTTTACTGGTTTTGAGGTGGGCGAGGCCCAACCCACCGCTTCCGTCTGCCACTACGGAGGTATCCTGGGAGGTAACGGCTCCGAAAGGGGGAACTAAAGGTCTGTGTGCACAGAGTCGGGTGTGTGAGTTGCACTGCATGTTTCATCATACCCACTAGCATGTCATAGCATAATCGATTCATTTAACCCTGACACCTAAAGTATAAGTGGTATGGGACGCTTATACATTAGGACCTGCAAAACGACCCCTTGGTCTATAAGCTTGTGTGGGCAAGTTTATAAATCAAAGGTTAATTTCAATATATAACAACCATTGCCGTTTGATAACCGACACCCCAACGTATAAGTGGTATGGGACACTCTATACGATGGGAGCCTTGCAAAAGACCCCTTTTGCTTATGTGTTCTCACATAAGTGAAGGTTTAAATTCTTATAATTGCTTTTCTTACTGCTAGACCTATTATAACAATTTATTAACTGCTCACCTAACACAACTTGCTAGATTAGTTTCCGCTGCCATCTGTTTTATGTTTAATCTCTACCATCATGTCCTTCCCTTTCTTCCTCCCCGCTCGGTACCTAGGAGCCATGGGGGAAGGGGTAGGGGATGATAGGGCTTAGTCTTTATGACTAACGGTTTTCGAACCGCATCATTTAGGGGATCGTGGAGCCCAGCATGGAGGAGCAGCCCCAGAGATCGGTGCGCCTAGAGATGGGGCAGTCTAGCTCCGGAGTTCACACAGCCGGGACCGTGAGTCTCGATCCTTGAGTAGTTTACTGTTTTGCTTCCGCATGAGAGACTTGTAGTGAGGACATTTTGTACCGGGCATAAGCCCGTTTTTATAGTACTCTGATGTTTCTGTGGACACTCCCTTCGTGGAGTTTTATTATATATATGTGATTTTTATTATTGTGGACTGATTACTCTTACTGTTATATTGTGCTACTTTTTTGCGATCGAATTGGCCGGCAGAATCGGCGCCTTGTGGTGATGACCCTTCGGTACGTGAAGGAGTCACTGCAAAGCGGCGGTTCTGGGCCTAAGACCCCGGTGGTTGAAAAAGAAAAAAAAAAGGGGGTCTTACAAGTGGTATCAGAGGCAGACATCGATCAGAAGGAAGTAGCAGTCCACAAACCCTAGGTCACCCCCGCTCGAGTTTAGTTTGGGGACAAACTAAGCAGCGGAAGCAGTGGTGTGCCCATATGGGGATCACATATAAATTGTCCACCTTTATGTAACATTTGAACGTTTTCTCAGCGTGAGTTTTTGTTACGCAGCCTCCAGCACGGACTACGCCTCAGGGTGGAGTTCCACAGGCTCAGGATGTTGCACCACCCCCACCGGCCCCCACTCCTTTCCTTCAGTCAGACATGGGACAGACCCTGACTGCCATTCTGGAGGCCTTCAGGGCCCAGCAGGTTCCGGCCCCGCAGCCAAATCCGGGGGCCAACTGGCTAAGCATCTTCCGAGGACTGGCTCCCCCGTCCTATTTGGGGACAGAGTCGGCTGTTCGGACGGAAGAGTGGCTAGATATCATGTATGAGATGCTGACCGGGATTCGGTGTCCATGGGAGGAGAAGGTGGCTCTGGTTGTCTCCTGCCTGGAGTCCCATGCAAAGAGGTGGTGGAAGACGCTTGTTGGACACGACCTTTGCTGATAGGGAGGTTGCGGAGATCACTTGGGAGGAGTTCAGGGCCGCACTGCTGGAGCATTTCGTTCCGCAGTCGGCTAAGGATGACTTGGAGGAACGGTTCTTACAGCTGAAGCAGGGTACTCGGACCGTGGTGGAGTACCATCGGGAGTTTGACCACCTGGCTCGATACGCAGATTCCTACCAGCTGGACCAGGCGGGGTATATCAGGAGGTTCTACAAGGGCCTACGTGAGGACTTGAGGGAGGCCCTCTTGTTTGTATCTGACGGGCCCATCTCCCGGATTTTGGAGATGGCCAAAAGGATTGAGGCAGATTGGCACACCACCCGGGGCCGGAAACGGCCAGCAGAGGATCAGGGACGAAGAGGAAGGAATGACCAGCGGCGGGGTGCTGTACCAGAGGGGAGGAGGACAGAGGACCATCCTCGTCAGGACGTGAGGCCGGAGCCGAGGGAACAGGTGGTATTGGCCCCTCCACCCCTTCGGATGCAGGAGATGCCGAGACCCGGGGGAATGGCGTATCCCCCAGAGTGCTACTTTTGTCATCAGATTGGGCACATTCGGAGGAACTGTCCCATGAGGGGGCCACCACCTCCAGCACATCAGGGCGGCCCACCAGCTCAGCATTACGGAGGCCGAGGATGCGGCCGCGGTCGAGGATACCAGGGGGAAGATCGTAGACAGGGAAGAGAGCAGGTATATGCCTTGGACCTTGCACAGCCGCGGAATCCGGAGCAGGTCATCGCAGGTATGCCGAAATGCTTCTTTGTTTTCATAGAATTTCCCCTTTAAGTCGTTAAAACTTTGAATCGCACTAGATTGATAGCAAGGAAAGTAAAAACTCATTATAGAACCCTAAGATATCTAATCACCCCAGGTATAGTCTTCATCAGCGGCAAGCCTGCCCGCACGCTGTTCGATACTGGAGCTACTCACTCCTTTGTGTCGGAGTCGTTCGTGGAAGGACTGGAAGGTGTGGAGCGGTTCACAGGCTCGAGGATGAGGGTGAGACTACCGGATGGATCTGAGCTCCTTACCACGGATCACTGCAATATGGAGGCGGAGATTGGTGGAAAAGCGTTTGAGGCTCCAGCGACGATTTTGAAGCTGACGGACTACGACCTGATCCTGGGCATGGTATGGCTACACTGGAACTATGCCCAGATTGACTGCCAGGCAAAGAGGATCACCGTGAGACACGGGGACTCTTTCATCACCATTGAAGGTATAAGACCTGTCTCTCGTATACTCTTATCTTCGGTACAGGCCGTCAAGGCCCATCTGCAGGGAGAGGAGGTCTATCAGATTCTTTTTGAGATGGCGGAAGTTAAGGAGTCGGTGACAGACATCCCGGTGGTGCGAGATTTCGCTGACATCTTTCCGGAGAAACTGCCAGGACTACCACCACACCGAGAGCAGGATTTTCAGATACAGCTTGTGCCGGGAGCCAAGCCGGCGTCTCGGGCCCCTTATCGGATGGCCCCAAAGGAGTTGGCAGAGTTTCGGACTCAGTTGCAGGAATTAGTTGAGGCAGGTTTTGTTAGACCGAGTTCCTCGCCATGGGAGCTCCGGTCCTGTTCGTGAAGAAGAAGGATGGGACACTCCGCCTGTGCATCGATTATCGAGCACTAAACAGGCTGACCGTCCGGAATACCTATCCGCTCCCACGGATAGACGAATTATTCGACCAGTTGGAGGGGGCCCATTATTTCTCGAAGCTGGACTTGAGATCAGGATACTACCAGCTGCGGATCCAGGAGGAGGATATCCCGAAGACGGCCTTTAGTAGCAGATATGGCCTGTATGAGTTCACCGTGATGCCCTTTGGGCTCACGAATGCTCCGTCGGCGTTCATGAGTCTCATGAACCGGGTTTTCGAGGCTTACTTGGATGTGTTCGTCATAGTGTTCATAGACGACATCCTGATCTACTCTAGGACGGAGGAGGAGCACACTCGGCATCTGGCACTGACCTTGGAGAGGTTGCGGGAGCATCACCTTTATGCCAAATTCAGCAAGTGTCAGTTCTGGTTGAAGGAGGTGGCCTTCCTAGGCCACATCATCAGCGGAGCCGGGTTATCAGTAGATCCAACAAAGGTTCGGGCAGTTCGCGATTGGCCGCAGCTGAGGACAGCCACCGATGTACGCAGTTTCTTGGGACTTGCCGGTTACTACCGGAAGTTCGTGGAGGGGTTCTCTCGGATTGCCCTCCCCCTCACATCTTTGACAAAGAAGGAGGCACCTTTTGTTTGGACCCCGCAGTGCCAGGCGGCTTTCCAGGAGCTGAAGGACCGACTCATCTCGGCCCCTATCCTGGCCCTTCCATCCGGAAGGGAGGGATTCCAGGTGTATACTGACGCATCATACCAAGGGATGGGAGCGGTGCTGATGCAGAACGGACATGTCATAGCATATGCCTCCCGCCAGCTGAAGACCCATGAGAGGAACTACCCGGTGCACGACCTCGAGATGGGAGCGGTCGTTTTTGCTCTAAAGGTCTGGCGTCATTACCTTTATGGAGTCCACTGCGATATTTTCTCCGATCACAAGAACTTGAAATACGTGGACACTCAGAAGGAGCTGAATATCAGGCAGAGGCGTTGGGTGGAGTTCTTAGCAGATTATCAGTATGAGATGCACTACCACCCAGGGAAGGCAAACGTGGTGGCCGACGCGTTGAGCCGGAGAGCGGCCACTTCCGAAGCTGGGCCCCAGGTTATGTCTATGGAGCTGGTCCAGTCATTCAGAGACATGCAGATATCCCTAGTGTCTGAGGATGACCCAGATCTGTATAGGGAGTATCTGGCTTCGATAGTGGCCATAGATGATATTCGGGATCGCATTCGGGACGGACAGAGGACAGATGCGTGGGCGGAGCCGATGTTCCGAGCTTTGGAGGAAGGTTCGACAGGAGATTATTCCCTGAGAGATGGTTTGCTCCACTTCAGAGGCAGAGTATATATACCCGCAGGAGGCCAGATCCGAGAGGATATTCTGACGGAGGCGCATTGCAGCCGGTACTCCGTGCACCCGGGGATCACAAAGATGACCGCTGATTTGAAGAGGACGATGTTTTGGCCGGGCATGAAGAAGGACATTACGTACTTCGTGACCCATTGCGAGGCGTGTCAGTTGGTGAAGGCGGAGTGCAGGAACCCCGCAGGACTGTTGCAGCCACTCCCGGTGCCGGAGTGGAAGTTTGACGACATAGCGATGGATTTTATACATGGTCTTCCCCGGTCTCGGACAGGGAACGACTCGATTTGGGTGATTGTCGATCGTTTGACGAAGGTGGGCCGCTTTATACCGATCAGGAAGGATGACTCGGTGGGAGTGCTGGTACGGAAGTTTGTGGAGCAGTATGTCCGATATCATGGCGTGCCCCGGACGATAGTATCAGACCGCGATGGACGGTTTACATCCAGGGAGTGGCGGTCAGTGCAGGCATATTTGGGCACCCGGTTGACTTTTAGCACGGCCTTCCACCCTCAGACGGACGGGCAGACAGAGCGCACCAACAGGACGTTGGAGGATCTACTACGACTGTGTATACTGGACCGAGGGGAGCCGTGGGAGAAGATGTTACCATTGGTCGAGTTCTCCTACAATAATAGCTACCAGTCCAGCATCAGGATGGCGCCTTATGAAGCCTTGTATGGACGAAAATGTAGGACCCCGCTTTCTTGGGTTCAGGACGAGGATCCGAAGCTGCTGGGATCAGATTTCGTTGAAGACACCGAGGCTCAGGTGAGATTGATCAGAGATAGGATGTTGGAGGCGCAGAGCAGACAGGCTAAATACTATGACGCCCGGCATCGTCAGGTGGAGTTTCGGGTAGGGGATCGAGTGTTCTTGAAGATCCGGCCCATGCACGGAGTCTCACGGGTGCGCGGTCGGACGAAGAAACTCAGCCTAGGTATATGGGCCCTTACCGGATCCAGGAGCGGATCGGACCCCTAGCCTACAGGCTAGAGTTGCCACCGGAGCTGGCAGCTCTACACGACGTCTTCCACATCTCTTCGCTGAGAAGGGCTCTACTACGCCCGGAGCAGCGGATTTTGACCACAGAAGGGCCGGTAGCTTCAGACCGATCTGTTCACTTGGAGCCGGTTCGGATCGATGACAAAGGTGTGCGGATCTTGCGCCGCAAGAAGATCCCCTTAGTCAAGGTTCTGTGGAGAAATCACGGTCAGGAGGAGCACACCTGGGAACCGCAGGATCTGATGAGGCAAAGATACCCGGAGTTGTTCGGTCAGGTACATCTCACCACCTCTCGGTATATAGACTGCCTTTTTGTTTTGGAATGTTAAGACTAGATAAGGAAAATCCAGGACCTAGGCATGCGCACTTAATCAGAAAGGTAGGGGCTAATCTTTTGTTTATTGGGGAGATTGTCTTCGTTATCAAACGAACAGTCGCCTGAACCCAATAGAAAGATCGTATGGGATGTTACAAGTTTAATTTATTCCGATAGAAATCCCCATAGGCTCAACCTCAATTTCGGGGACGAAATTTTTGTTTTGTTTATTGGGATTTGTAACATCCCATTTCCGGCTAGACCCCTAGGAGTCGGTTGGTCGAGTCAGAACCCCAGGGAGCACAAAAAGTAAAAATAAATCGATTGAGTTTTCGGGTCAAGGGTTGGTCACGCCCGTGACCAACCCGTCACGCCCGTGACTTGGGCGTGACTACTTCAACGATCGTCGATCTCCACGAGACGACCGTCGAACGTGCTGACTGGGCATGTCACGCCCGTGACCAAGGTGTCACGCCCGTGACTAGGGGCGTGACCCCATCGACGATCGTCGATCGCCGTGAGACGATCGTCGAGCTTGCATCCCGGGCATGTCACGCCCGTGACATGGGTGTCACTCCCGTGACCTAGGGCGTGACCAGCCTTCGACGATCGTCGAACTCAATTCGACGATCGTCGACCTCGAAATTTGCCGTCCGGGCATGTCACACCCGTGACCTAGAGGTCACGCCCGTGACCCAGGGCGTGACCAGCCTTCGACGATCGTCGATTTCAATTCGACGATCGTCGACCAGAAATCTGCCGTTCGGGCCTGTCACGCCCGTGACACAGGTGTCACGCCCGTGACCTTCGATCGACGGTCGTCGATCTCAGTTCGACGATCGTCGAACCCAGAATGGGCTACCCGGGCCTGTCACGCCCGTGACCTATGTGTCACGCCCGTGACATTGGCCGAAACGACGGTTCAGGCCCGAAATAATTCTAACGCGCGTGGAAATTAATGCTGGCTTGGGAGGTTACACCAGGAGTAATTTCAGGCCGTTCTCCTTCTGTAAATACATAATAAATGAGGAAAGGGTGATCCAATAGGAAATCGCCAGCTGGACATACCTGTTCAGTTTCCGCCGTTTCTTATCCCTGCATCATAACCGAAGCATTAAGGGGAGGGAACTTCATGGCCATAATGGCTTAAACCATTCACCTTCCCACTTTCCTAACTTATAAAAGCCAACCTGGAACCGGAGGAGAAGGTTACACGCTCAAGTAATCGGATCAGACCCTTGTTCTTGCTGTAGGAGAAGTTCAGCAAACGCCACCACCGCGCCATGGCACCCCGTCGCTCTTCTCGCCTTCAAACCGCGAACAAGGTCCTCCTCTACTCCTTCTCTTTCATGGGTAGATCTTAGGATTCTTAGAAAGGAGGTTCGCGCTCAACGGAGCCGGATCCATCTCTCGTTTTCATGGAAAAACCATGAAAAAGATATTTTGAGTTCGCCGGAAACCGCCACCTCCGGCGGCCAAACCACCGCCGACCGCTAGCCATCGCCTCAACGGAGGTGGTGGTGGTGGTGGCTGGCCAGGGAAGTGACTGAACAGCCGGCGACGGATCACGGAATGCTTACAGGAAAAATATTTTCCTGTGTCTGTTCGGGTTCATGAAGAAGATGAACAGTGGAATTGATATTATAATACATAGGTTGTTATATTTTACTTAATGAAATAGGCTATTTGAACATATTTTGAGGTTGCGAAATGACGCACTTAGAGGCCGATTTAGGAAAAATGACCAGACACAAAAGTTGTAGCCCTCGGGGTCTACTTTAATTCAAAATTGATTTTATTCAATTTGGGTGAGTGGTTTGACCCCAGCACTCGTTTTGGTGGGATCAAGACCTAGGTTAACCAGAAATTAAAATGGTTGCCCACGGTTCATAACATGTCCAAATGACTTGAAATTTGGACTGGAGGTCTATAATATGTATATCGAGAGGCTGTCCAAAAATGAGAATTTTTGGAGAACTTTTGCCTAAAGTTTTTGTAAAAATTTAATAAATAATATAAAATTAATTAGGAGATGAAATTAAGCCCAAACTCCCCCAAATTTTGGGTGGTGGTCCCTGGCATAAATATTAAGATCTGTGCAAAATTTCAACTCGATTGGTCGAGTTTTGAATAGGGAATTATCAAGTCCTAGATAGGTCTTGGTGAGGGGTACTTTGGGGAAAAGTACAATTGGAGATGGAGTGGACAAATCTCCTCAAAGAGGCTGAAGTTGTTGGCCACTGATTTGTTGAGTCTATGTCTACCCTCTTGGATAACATGGTGTGGCTTAGGGTGGATTTTACCCTAAGAGATTGGCTCAACTCCAACGGGTGGGAGTTTGAGGTTTGTGAAGGACATAGGAGCAAAAGCTCTTGTATGCCCTTGAAATTTGGAGGAGAGGGCGATGATATGATGAAAACCCTCTGGTTGAAACAGTGAAGGAATTGGAGGTAGTTAGGTACCTCGAAAGTTGAGATTTTGGAATAGGATAAACATGTAATTTAATTATTTTAAGCACTAAATCTAATCCAAAAATTATGAAACTCGGGAGGAGGGAGTTTTAGGATGTAATAGACTTATGGTAATTTTTCTGGAATTTTATGATTAATATATATTATACTTCATGTGTAAAAAAATAATTAGCCCAATTTGTTGTTTCAATTATTTGGAGGCTTTACATTAATTATAATCAGTTAAAATTCTGGATTTAGATCTTGACTAGTAGAACATTGATCCCTGAATTTTTTATAGAATTTTATGTTGAGTAAATCTAGTACTTTATTCACAAATGATAGAAAGGGCTTTTATGTTTAAAAAAAATTATTATGGATAGAACACTTGCTGGAAAATTATGAAACTTAGCCAGTGCAAATTTTAGGCCTTAATCTTCATGTCATAAATTATTTAGAATTTTTGGAAGAATATTTTCTGTACTTGATTCATAAACTATAGAAATTAGAGATTATTTCCAAATAATTTTTCAGGTCATTTTGATGATAGAAAATTATGATACTTAGGATTTAGCCTTCTGAGATAGCCTACTAGTTATCATAAATTTGCCGGACATCTTGCATGAATAATTAGGATAGTTCATGTTCAAACCGGTGGCCCTTGAGATTTTCGAGGAATTTAATTAAATGCCAAATAAATTAGGAAAATTTCCATTTTCTGGATTTAGGTTATTTATATCAAGATAAGTCTCCAGTAAATAGTTTAGGGCATTTGGATGAGTAATCGATCATTGCATAACCGGTTCGACATGTAGCCTAGGTTGGTTTGCATTTAGTAAATTGTGAAATGCAATAGAACATGATCTGATGAAGATATAAAGAGTAGTGAGTAGTGGTGATAGTTAGAGTTAAGAGGTGCTCGGGTTTGGCGAAAGATCGCTTTTCCCGAGGACTGGAAGGTTTAAAAATCACCCTAGGATAGTCTATCGTAATATGAGAAGGGAATCGGGCTAAGGGAAAACAACCAATAACAATAAGTGCCTTGCGAAAGGGAACTTCGGGCCGTAATGCACCGTCTTGGTTCCTAGTGCCCCTTGAGAGCCCTTCACGGGGTATACCGGGGGCAGTCCTGGGCTAAGGTAAACTGTAACAATAAACTGGCAAGAGTAACTTAGTAACTAGGGTTGCACTCTTCACAAACACTGTTGGCACAGGAAGAATGATGAGAGCTTCGGCTCGATTGGTTTGGAGATGGACGGATGGTCCGGGGAGCTTCGGCTCGGTTGGTTTGGAGACGGACGTTTTGGTCCGGGGAGCTTCGGCTCGGTTTTTATGTGTTTACGATAAACTTGCATGTGCATAAAATAGGAAAAGTTAAGGTGGTGGGTCTTTCGATATCGGGGAGTTCGATTGCACCGACACCGATATCATTGACTCGGCGGGGTGATTAGCACTTCGCCAGCAGAAGTCCGGTGCGCCAGCCGGCAAGAGTACGCAGGCGTCCGCTTAGTGCACCAAGCGTTGAGGCGTACGATAGGTCAGACCAGTGGTGCTTTTACTGGTTTTGAGGTGGGCGAGGCCCAACCCACCGCTTCCGTCTGCCACTACGGAGGTATCCTGGGAGGTAACGGCTCCGAAAGGGGGAACTAAAGGTCTGTGTGCACAGAGTCGGGTGTGTGAGTTGCACTGCATGTTTCATCATACCCACTAGCATGTCATAGCATAATCGATTCATTTAACCCCGACACCTAAAGTATAAGTGGTATGGGACGCTTATACATTAGGATCTGCAAAACGACCCCTTGGTCTATAAGCTTGTGTGGGCAAGTTTATAAATCAAAGGTTAATTTCAATATATAACAACCATTGCCGTTTGATAACCGACACCCCAACGTATAAGTGGTATGGGACACTCTATACGATGGGAGCCTTGCAAAAGACCCCTTTTGCTTATGTGTTCTCACATAAGTGAAGGTTTAAATTCTTATAATTGCTTTTCTTACTGCTAGACCTATTATAACAATTTATTAACTGCTCACCTAACACAACTTGCTAGATTAGTTTCCGCTGCCATCTGTTTCATGTTTAATCTCTACCATCATGTCCTTCCCTTTCTTCCTCCCCGCTGGGTACCTAGGAGCCATGGGGGAAGGGGTAGGGGATGATAGGGCTTAGTCTTTATGACTAACGGTTTTCGAACCGCATCATTTAGGGGATCGTGGAGCCCAGCATGGAGGAGCAGCCCCAGAGATCGGTGCGCCTAGAGATGGGGCAGTCTAGCTCCGGAGTTCACACAGCCGGGACCGTGAGTCTCGATCCTTGAGTAGTTTACTGTTTCGCTTCCGCATGAGAGACTTGTAGTGAGGACATTTTGTACCGGGCATAAGCCCGTTTTTATAGTACTCTGATGTTTCTGTGGACACTCCCTTCGTGGAGTTTTATTATATATATGTGATTTTTATTATTGTGGACTGATTACTCTTACTGTTATATTGTGCTACTTTTCTGCGATCGAATTGGCCGGCAGAATCGGCGCCTTGTGGTGATGACCCTTCGGTACATGAAGGAGTCACCGCAAAGCGGCGGTTCTGGGCCTAAGACCCCGGTGGTTGAAAAAAAAAAGGGGGGTCTTACAGGCACACTGTCAAAATAGAATTAAATATGTCTTCATCAATAGAAATCATATAAAGTCTAATCCTTGCTTTCCAAAGTGCAAACTTGGATTGATTGCACACTGGAGGCCTGGTGCTTGCATAATCTTTGTTCTGTGTCATGTCTTTATATAAAATTAAATATAATGAAAATAACCCTCTTAAAGGATTGATCTTATCAAGGATCTTTTGGTTCAGGTGTTAGCCTGTATGAACAACCAACCTCCCTCTGATACCAATTGAAAGTGGAGGATAAGATCAGTCTGACTCTAGAGGGGGGGGGGTGAATAGAGTTTGTTAAAATAATTTTTCAAAATAAAACTTTGCAGAAGAAGAGTTAAGAAAATATAGTATGTGTATTGTGCTGCAGCAATAAAACAGAAGTAATAATAAAAAGAAAACAAAAGATTCACAGCACACAGCAAAGAATACACACAAGCAACCAAACACAAGAAGCTATAGTGGTTCCCCAATCAACCTGGGTACATCCACTCTTCTATCACCCTTGGTAGGAATCCACTCAGGATGAGTTGATCAGGTGTCCTAGCACCAATGAGCTTTTGATAAGGTGCTCAAAAACCAGATCTAGATTTTTTGATAAGGTGTCTTGCTACCACTGAGTTTTGACAAGGCTCTCCGAACCAGATTCAGAACTTTTGAAGGGAGTTTTGATAACCCTTTTACAGTAGGAAAAGAAAAAGGAAGAGGTGAAGTTGTCTTCTCTGTCTCAATCACTGAGAGAAGACTTAGTGGATTGATTGTGTTGTCAAAGCTCCCCCTGAGATGTAGATGGTTCAGGAGTGAGAGCTTTGCTAGGGTGATAGGCCTTCAGAACCTTCAGATCTCCAGCAGAAGATTATTTCAGTAGAGGCTGAAATATGAATTGTCGGGAGTCTTTGATGTTGAAGGTATGAACACTTTTCAGTATGCTAATTTTCAATCTAACTCTTCAGGATTGATCACTTGATTTTTCTCTGAGTTGATCTCTCAATCTGTGTATGTGTGTATTCAGTGGTTGTATTTCTATAACATCCCAATGTTACTTCCAGACCCCTTAACTTAGATTGGGTTAGGCATGGGGTGGGTGTTAGGGTAATAAGCTAGGTTTGACCCTAGATAGTGGGTTGTAGCCATGTGGGGCCCACCATGGGGCCAAAGTCAAATTAGGTCAAACTAGCCTAAACAGGAACCCTAGCCACACCATGACCCCACCATGATGCCCTAACCCTAAATACAATCTAAGTGGACCCTAAGGTAGGCCATGGGGTCAACCAGTTGACCCATAATGAGTCAAGTCAACACCTTTGACCTAAATAGTGAAAATGGTGCCCTAGCCCAATTCTCTGGGTTGGGTCCACCCAAATCAACCCAAACTCATTAGGTGGGTCTAAAGTGACCCTATACCCCCTAGGGAAGAGAAAAATAGGGGCATGCAATAGTAATTTTGGGAAATTACCTAGGAGAGAGAAAAGAGGAGGAATAGGAGAGAGAAAATGTTAAGGAGTTATTTTGGGCCACTTGGGCTCATCCCACCAACCCATAATGGGTTGGCTGACCATGTAGGGGTATTAGGAGGAGAGGGGACCCACCATGCAGCCTTGGGTCAAGCCCAAGCCCAAACCCGAGCCTACCTAGCCCATTCCATGTATGTGAGCCAACTTTCCCCTTCTCTCCTCTCACCAACCCAGCTCCACCTTAGAACCCGACCCATTAGGGGTTAACTGACCCAGTAAGTGCAGTGGGGCCCATCTTCCAAGAAGCCAGCCAGCTCAACCCCCCCCCCCAACCCGAGCTCTCCCTTGGTGAAATCGCCCCACATAGGTGAAATCGCCCTCCCCTCTTAACTCAGCCCCCAAACCGACCCACACCCTCATTCCATTCATCCCTACCCCAGAGAGAGAGAGAGAGAGAATGAGGAACAGCAGCTGCCATGGCCAACCGAGGAGGAGTTCGTCGGTGTTTGCATGCTATGGGAAACCACCGCCACCCTCAGCCTCAACCGCCACCACATGTCTGTATCCCTTCCTCTCTTACTGTGCTAGTATCCTAGATCTTCTAGGCTAGACGTCAAGCTCAAACGAGCTTGACAGTAGGATTCAAAAGCTTGAAAAATCCTGTAAAAATGGCGTTTTTCTGGAGTTTCGGCTTGGTTGCGCCGCCGCCGTCCGCCGCTCTCCGCCGCCCAGCCGCCGGCCAGCTCAAGCCCCGACCACCGTGAGGCCGGGGAATGACTTGGCCGGAGGTCCCGCCGCCGGCGATGGCCGGAAATGGCCCCGCAAAACCCGCCTGCACGGGTTGGCCATCCATGCATGCATGGGGAAGATGAACCAGGGCCGTCCGATAGGCTTTAAGATTAGTGCATATTTTTTTATTATAATTCTGTATTATTATTTCATGAATAGTATGAAATATTGTCACAATGTAACACTAATTTTGCATGTCAATTTTAGGGTACCTAGAAACCTGTACCTAGGTTGAGCCCTGAATGAAAATTGTAGGTAAATGTGTTAACTTTAAGCTGCCTCCCTAAATTCAAGTTTTGGTCTAGTAGGTTGTCCTGTAGGGCTGTTTTGCTAGGACTGCTCCTAGACTAGGGCATAAATTAAAATTGATGCCCAAGACAAACCAAGTGTCATCATGACCTGAAATTTTGGTCATGTGTGTATTTAGGGTATGTCTAGACACTGCCAAAAATTTGGAATTTTTGGGAAACATTTTCCTATAGTTTTTACCATTAAATCAAAAAGTAAATTAAGGGTATAACTGTAATTATATGCACCCAAATGGCCCCAAAATTTGGTGGCATGTCCTTAGGGGCATTATTGGTGTCTGGTAGAAATTTCAGAGCAATTGGACCCCTGCATGTTGGGTTAACCCATGTGCATGTGTTGGCTAATTATAACCTTGGGGTGCATTTAGCAAGAAATGATATTTTGTGTATTTAGCCTAGCTGAGGCATCCAAAAATTGTGGAATTTATCCCAGGGATTAATTAGAGTAAATTTCACCCCTAGAATTTATTATAGAATTTTTGGGATTAAAAATCCTATTATTTGGTATTTCCAAAATAAAAGCCTTTTTGAAAAATAAATTGTAGGAATAGGTTTTGATCAATGAAAGATCCCCAAAATCAGTCAAGGCAAAGATGAGGCTTTTAATTGACTTAAGAAAATTTCATATCCCTGTTTGACAACTGTTAGAGCAAAATTCATGGAAATGACCATTTTACCCTTTTTGTAAATGTTTATGAATTTGTATAAATACTTGTTGGAAAATTGTGAAAATAATCCTAGAGTTGCATAATTGTTATATTAGTCTTGTAGATTTATATCAGAATTTTTGGGTACACTGTTAATTATTAATTAGCATAATGGCATTTTTGGTAAATAATTAGGAATGGATTTTGATAGACCATTACACTGTAGAAATTAATGAAATTCTGCCATTAGTCATAAAATAGTAATATAAATGTTCAGTAATTTTCCTGGAATTTTGTTGTATATATTTCTTGTACTTCATTCGGAAAGTGATAAATAGGTAGAATTTGTATTAATTATGGGAAAAATAGAAATATAAAAAGGGAAATTATGAAATATTGTAGACAGTAATATTTTATTAATATGCAACTCAGGAAAATTCCCTTAGGTCAGAAGATTTTAATTGATAATACTTCTTGTGTAAAATGACCTAGGGAATAATTTAAAAGATTTAATTAAAGGCCTTAATAACCTAGGAAAATTATGAAAATCAACACACTCATTTCATTAGTCCATACCACCCTAGAGTAAATATTTGTGGTCAGTTGGACCAAGAATTTAGAAGTTCGATCTCAGGGTGGTGTTAGGTCATGGGGTGCGCTTAGTAAAAGTTGGCTGGACTATAGGCCGCCAGGGGATGAATCAACAACTGAGTTAGAGTCTAAGTTCGGAAGTATAACCCTGGATGGCAGTTGCATTCTAGAGGCGAGAGTAACAGTGCAACATGAGACTTGCCTAGGAAGAGTTGACGGAAGACCGTCACTCCTTAATCCATACTTTAAGTCACTAGGTCACTCTATGTAACAGGAGAGAGAATAAGGGATTCGGGGTAGGCAACAACTAAAGTAAATATCCTTGAGAAAGGGAGCTTTGGGTTTCAGCCCATCGTAGCTCCTAGTGCCTCTGAGAGCCCTTCACCGGGAATACCTTGGGCAGTCCTGGGATTAACCTTAAGACTCTAAGTATGATAATCTGTAGACAAGAGTAGTCTAATAGGTTAAGTGAACTGGACATGTGCTCACTCGTGCCGGGTTGGAGGGACTTGGAGTCTTTTGACTACTTGCTCACCCGTGCAGAGTTGGAGAAAGGGATTGGTTTATATACACTGACCCAGGCAGGGTTGGAGTTTTTGAAGCACATACTCACCCGTGACGGGTTGGAGAGATTTGGGGACTGGATAGTCCATCGAGCTGGAGGCTCAATACACTATACTTGCATGTGCATATACTAGTGGCGGGCCATGCGGTACTGGCCGGTCGCCACACCGACGGCAGTACGGTGGACCAGGCGAGTGCGAGGGTTAGAAGGACCAGTAGGATGTTTATACTGGAGTCTGGAGGACTTTTCCTAATAACGCGCACCCGACCCAACAAGACTGACGGGTCGTCAGCAAAGTGGTACGCAGAGACTCTAGAGTGCACTGGCGGTGTACAGAGGCGTACAAGAGAGGTCTAGGCCTGGTAGTGTGTATACCCGCCTAGAAGGCGGAGACGCCCGCTCCGCTGCTGCCGTAGCCACAACGGTAGTACCTGAGAGTGATGCTAGCTCTCGAAAAGTGGGAACTAACGGTCTGTGATCACGGAGTCGTGTGTGTGTGTTGCACTGCATGTTCATATCATGTCCACCATATAGTTGCATAACATTAACCTTCATAACAACTTAAGTCACCTAATGTATAAGTGGTATGGGACGCTTATACATTAGGACCTGCTTTACGATCCCTTAGCCTATAAGCCTGAGTGGGCATGTTTATTGGTTGAGGTTACTTTTCTTTTATATATATATGCTTGTGACACCTAACACCCCATTGTATAAAATGGTATGGGACATTTTATACACTGGGAGCCCTGCAGAAGACCCCTTACATATGCGTACTCGCATAAGTGTAGGTTACATTTCATTATTTACTTGATTACATATTCTGCTTAGTTTCCTGTCACCTGCTCCGCTTTTGTCACCCCTTGTTTGTCCTCCACTTCGTCCTCCCGCACGGTGCCTAGGAGTTGCAGGAGGAGGTGTTGAGGATACGACTTAGTCTTTTTGACTAATGGTCGGTGACCTTACTATTTTAGGAGCTCGAGGAGGTGGACCAGCACGTCGAGGAGGCAGGACTTGAGGAGCAGATACCAGCTACTACTACCGGAGCACGTCTACAGGTGTGATGTGAGAGAGTTTTAGTTCTTCCGCTGATGTATGTGAGAGTGAGAGTGATCATGATGTACTGGGCATAAGCCCTATTTACTTATATTTGTTGTACTCATTGCGGACTGATATTTCATTCTCTTTTGATATATATATGTGCTGTGGCTGTGGACTTTTTCTGTATTTACTCTGATATTATGATTTTATTCTCATATTGGCCGACAGGTTATGATCGTACTAGCCGGCAGAATCGGCGTCTTGCGGTGACGACTAACCCGTACGTTAGTGTCACCGTAAGGCGGCGGTTCTGGGCATAAGATCCGAGTTAGCCTCGGGATGAGGAGACAGGATCTTACAAACTTCTCTTGATCTGCTGTTGTGTATTTTATTCTCTGATGATCCTCTGTCCAAGATAGCTGTTAGTAGTCATAAATGTCTTCCATAAATATTTTGTCTTCTGGAGGAAAGTCCAATAAACATTCTCTGACAAATCCCTAGAAACTTGCTCCAGAATGAATGAAAACGGCTAACAAATCTCTTGAAATAAATGCTGAGAGGATTTGAAAAACATTCCAAAAGCTGACTGAATTTGAATCCTTAAAGTCGTCGATCTCTAAGAAAAACGTCGATCTGAGCTCTACGATCGTAGAACTGAGCTCAGAGATTGGAATGAACATCAGACAAAAAACGTCGAACTGAGCTCTACGATCGTCGAATTGAGCTGAGCAACCTGAAGAATAAGTGAGGATAGATCGTCGAACTGAGCTCTACGATCGTCGAACTGAGCTCAGTGACTTGGAAACAAGCTGAAGGCAGATCGTCGATCTGAGCTCGAAGATCGTCGACCGGAGTTTGACGACTTAGCAGAGTTGAGCTCAGAGATCGTCGAACGGAGTTCGACGTTTCGTCGACCTGAGCTCGACGAAAATTGTCTTTGTCTTAGCTCTAAGTCTTGATCCTTGAATGGTCATGGGGGAAGCTTCAAACCTAAGTTCTAAGCCCTAGACTCATTCTAACTTGACCTTTTCAACTATACATCTAGGTCAAACTGATTTCCTAAAAACATAGTGATCCTTGCCCAAATTAGTAATAGGATGTTCCAACAAAAACTTTCAGAAGTGCAGTTTGATTCTCAATCAATTAATTGATATCATCTTCTGATAGAGGACTCTCATTATCACTTGATGAGGATGCATCAGAGCCTGAGGAGGACTCATATCCAAACTCTAAGGATGGGCTAGATGAGGAATATACTTGACTTTGTTCAGGCAGCTCCTGGCTGAATTCTTCTTCTGGTGTAGCTGTCAGTTCATAACTTCTACATTCACCTTCCTCAGCTTCATCCACCTCTGATTCACTATCAGAATATGTCAGAGGGGCCCTGAACTTTGCTCTTATATCTGGACAGACTTTGTCTTCTACAAGAGCTGCCAACAGCCCAATGGTCTTATTATAATTTTTGCTTATTAGAGGCTCCATTGATCTCCACACCTTATATTTCACTTTAGAACACATAAGTTAAAACCTTTTTGGCTATCCTTTGATGTCTACTCAGACTGTTAGGTCATTTTTGAGTAACCTCCCTCTGATACCACTTGAAAGTCTTTATTTCAAGGATAGTTAAATCACTAGAGTGGGGGGTGAATAGGTTTATTAGTCCTTAGTGATTATCTTTGATTCTTTCTTAGATAGCTTCTTTATTGTTAGATTAAGTTTTGCTTTCAAGACAAGCTACCTGCACAAAGAAAAGCAACACATAGAATACACATAGATTTATAGTGGTTCCCCAATCTTTGGGTACATCCCCTCTCCTCCCACCTTTATAACTTCCTGTTGGTCAAGGCATTTCTCCAAAATATTGCTCAAAGAGCTTACACATCAGATCTGATAGTTTTACTTTCAAGACTACTAAAACACCTACAGGGGGGGGTTAATAGGTTATAATGCTTGTTTTTTACTTTAGGCATAATATAACTACTGAATAAAATAAAATGCAGAATATACTTCAGCAAACACAGCACAGCAATCACAGATATTCACACATCACAGATTGCATACAGATTTATAGTGGTTCCCCAAGGTCTGGGTACATCCACTTTCCCCCTTCAGCTATCTAGCAGTGTGCTAGATTCGGCCTAACTTCCTTCTTTAACTCAGATCCTCAAATCCTACAGCTCATAACCTGGAAAGGTTCCTACAACTCAGGCTAATCAGCCCTACCTCAGCCTTGACATAAGGCCGACAACTCAGAGAAATACCTTCTCCTACACTCAGGCATACACAGCCCTACCACTCAGAGATCAAATCTCCTACACTCAGCCTTTATAACATAGGCTTACAACTCAGATCTATATTAATAGATCCTACAAAATTTGAAAAGAGTTTTATTATATCTTGCCTTTGATGAGAGAGAAGGGACAAGACAACACTTGATCAGCTGATGGATGAAATCAACTGAATCTTTGCTTTCTTCAAAGCTTCTTAAATCTGAACTTAGCTGAGTTGATTTCCTGACAGTTTCTTGAGAAACTTTTGACAGCTTCCTTCTTGATCTTCAAATGGCTGGATCTCTCTCTATCCAATACCTTTGATAATACTTCAGAATTCTTGGACGAATTCTACTTAGACAGATCCTGAGAGGTTGTACCCTTCAGAATGTCTTCTTAGATCTTCTGATGAAGATCTTCTTCCATGCCTTGCACTTTCTTGATTTGATTACTCAATCAGTTTCTATGTGTGTTGCTTCTTAATCAAAAAACAATTGTTGTCCATTCTACTTCTGAATCTGTCTATTTATAGACCTTCTTCATGGTAACCGGCTGATCCGGTTTCTAACTAACTTCTGACAAGTCTGAAAGCTTCAGTTAACCTGTTGTAACTCACAGCTGTCAAGTCTTTAACCAGATCTTGTGCCTTTGTCTTGGTCAGCAAAGTGTACAGACTGTCTGTCAGAAAGTGTCGAGACCAACTGTCAATATGTGTCGACACAAGTAACTTTGGTGTCGACAAAGCCTTTGATGATGTCGACATGTCTGCCTTTAAGTCGACTCAGCTTCTTCATACTGCATCTTGAGAATGAGTCGACACTGAGTATTTGTGTCGACTCAAACACTTCATCATTCTTAAGCAAATGACTTGGTCTAGACTTTGCAGTGTGTCGACACAAGTCCTGTGTGTCGACACAGTTGATGTAGATTCAGAACATAGTATGTGTCGACACTGCCTTTAGGTGTCGACACAGCTGTTGTCTACTCTGCCTATATATGTCGACTCAGTCTTCTGGTGTTGACACAAATATAGTCGACTCTGCCTCAGTGTGTCGACACAGCCTTCTGGTGTTGACTCTATCTCAGTGTGTCGACACAGCCTTCTGGTGTCGACTCTGCCTCAGTGTGTCGACACTGCTTCCCGGTGTCGACACAGATGTTGTCGACTGTTTTTCTCTGTGTCAATATAGCCTTCTTCAAGTATCGACACAATTATTCTGAAGTGTTGACACAATTATTCTGAAGTGTCGACACAGCTTTTTCTGGTGTCGACACATGGACTTAGAATAATTTTCCTGCTTTTTAGTACATTCTTAACCTGCACATGTCAACTCAAAATAACATCAAATACACCTTGATGTATATCATTGAGCTAAGTTAGGCTTCTTCAAATCAGGTACACATTTTCCAATGTACCCAACAATCTCCCCCTATTTGGAGAAGTCATAACCCTTTTAGCTAATGATATACACCATTTATAAAAATTTAACATGATGATGTAAATAAGCATGACATAACAGGAAACATTTTAAAAAAAACAAAACATTAAGCAACAGATTCATCACAGAATAAAGATGAACATGAAGAAATGATTACAGAACAAAGTTTTGTTTATACATTTTAGAAATGTTTGTTACAGCTTGTTTACATTGATTTGTAAAACAAACAAATCACTACAAAATATTTGAAAGAACTGATAAGCTTAATCTAAGACTGATCAGGCTCCCTTATGACAATTCCTTTTCCTGGTTGAATTTGAGCCTTCACAGTAGGTTCAGCAACATCAGCAGGCATCTTGCCTTTTAGTTCAGCTTTCTTCTGAGCTTCCTCCTTGAGCCTTTGTCTTTCAAAGTAATGAAAGGGCTTGGGAAAATATTTGCTGGGCTCCTGAGCATCTGGTGGAAGCCTCCCCATCTTAGCTTTCCATCTGAACTGAACTATGGCCTCTGCCTAGCCTCATACTTTTGCCATTCAATATTATTATACCATTTTCCTCTTTCATGGACTTGATCCTTCACAGCCTTCCAGGCAGTTAGTATAATGTTTCTTGAAGTGGGGCTCCACTGCTCAAAATCAGGTCTAAGTTCAGCTTGCTCTCTAAATCTCTTCTTGGACAATTGAGCATCTTGTTGTTCTTTCAAACTTGCTTCAGGCTTATCAACTTTTTCAATAACAACATTTGTAACCTCCTTTGGAGGACAGTACATGGCCTGCACTTGCTGTTGAATCATATCAAAATCAGCAGGGGGTAAATGACTTGGGCAACCTCAGGTTGATTGCCTTCAAGTAGACCTTGGTGAATGCCTGACTCAGCAATAATATCATCATCACATAATGGTGGATATCCCAATGTGGCTCTTACACTGTTGGTTACCCACTTGGCATGTTCTGAGCCAGCATGAATAAGTACCCTCTCCCCCTTTAGGACTTCTCTGGCAACACGACCCCTAAGATCATCCTTTTGAAACCTTATTTGATTATCAAGAAAATTCACACCCTCTTTAAAGAATGGTTTTAATTTAAGAAGCTTGTCAGATATTTCTTTCTATGAGGTGGTGATAGCAGTGTGAACTGAATCTAGGGCAGCCTTGAGCTTCTGATCATAAAGTTCCATATCTGTAGCCCTTGCAGCAGTCAGGCTGGTAGCAATATCTTATAACTCAGTGAGAATTTCATTGTTAGATTCAGTCAGATTTTCATTCATTCTCAGCAGATTTTCTAGAACATATCCTTGTTTCAATGCAATGTCATCCACTTTTGTAAGGATAGTTTGCTGTTGTTGAGCTAGAAAAACCACAGCATTACCTCCCTTGTGGAAGCAATCTGTCATCTCCTTTTTATTCAGGTTTACATCAAATCTGATGGACTTAATGTCTTGAGCCAAATCAAATTGAAGTGATTTATTACTCTCATCAACATATCTCTCCAAGGCTAATCTCTGCTCATCCATCTTTACCTGCAAATCTACCATGAACTTATTGTAATCAAAAGCAGAAGAAGATTGATGAGTTGAAGTCTGTAGAGCATGCTTATAGCTATGGCTTCTTCTCTTGAAGACCATGAGCTTCCTTTTCTTAGCCTCTCTGGCTTTGTCAGTCTTAGATTCTGAAGAGCTTTCAATCTGAACTCTTTCAGGAGGTGTTGGAGGAATTTCTGCCTCAGTGACATGTTGTTCCTTCTCAACATTCACTTGCTCCCCCTCAACATCTTGCTCCTTCTCAATATCTTGCTCCTTCTAAATATCTTGCTCCTTCCCAAGTTCTTGCTCCTCCTCAATTCTAGCAGTAGCAATTCCATCATCAGGAAACAGCTCATCTAGAGTGAATTCCTTTTGTGCTGGTGCAGGAGATGATACATCAATATCTGCAGTGTTTAAATATTCTGATAAGTTTATTCCTTCTTCCACTTATACTATTTCCACAATGGTCTCTCCCGGCAATTGTTCAGGATTAGAAATGTGCTGGGCAGGAGAATGAACTGGCTCCCCCTGCACCTGTGTAGGTAATGTTTCTTCCTGGGCATGAGTAGACCCTGTCTGGTCCTCAGCTGGTTCTCGAACTTGTTCTTCTTGATGTTGTTCAGTGCCTTGTTCATGGCTAGGTGACATCTCAGTTATGTCCTGCCTGTCCACAGCAGGCATCTCTTTGGACAGAACTCTATCCCACCTTGAGAATAATCTCATATCCATTTTTCTCATGTGATTGATTTTGGACCCTGGTATCTGTTGCATGACTTCTGGAATGACTCCAGCCAGGTATAAACTCAAAATCCTAGCCAAATTTGGCTTCTTAATACCTTCCTTGATTTTATCAAACACAACTCCTGACCAGTCTGTGTTAATCCTGAAGATTATCCTTGTCATGAGATTAAACATTAAGGCCGAAATCCTATCATGGCCTCCTGGTTTACACAAAATTACTTTTCCTACTACTTCAGATAGAAATTTGCCCTGTTAATTCATTCCTTTTCGGTTGATGGCTGCTCCAATCTTTATGGTTGGATCCAATCCACACCATTGGAGAGCCTCCCTTGTCTTAGAGGCTGGGACCTCTTCTTCATCTTGTATACTAGGTAGTTGAAGAATCTTTCTTAAACTTCTTGGAGTAAGTTTCACTGTTGTCCCATGAATAGTGGATTTGATCTTGAGCCCCGAAGAGTCTAATGTTGTAGAAGTATAAAATTCAATTACCTCTTTCTTCCAGATTTTTGTTGGTTCAGAAATAAGAAACTCTAATCCAGACTCGGAAATTAGAGTGTTAACCCTTTGTATATCTGTTGGTGCATCCTCAAAAGCATTGAGCACCAACTCGTACCCCTCGTTAACATTGTCTTCAACTTTGGGCGCCATTGGAAAGATGAGAAATCTTGAGAAAAGAGAAGAGAGATTCTCGACACAGGGTTTTAGTCTCGAAAACTTTGTGAGCGTGTCGATAGAATACGTTCTTGACCTATTTATACCTTCTAAAGAAAGAAGGTCAAAAGTCGGGCAAAAACAGTCTAAATGTGTTGACACAGATGAGATGTGTTGACACAAACTTCTATTGTCTCGACATCAATGCTGACTACTTTGTGTCGACACCCATTGAGGATATGTCGACACGTGAGATACATAGTAGTGCATTAGAAATTCTGTGTCGACTCTTAGTACAAGTGTCGACAAAAAATCTGTAAGTGTCGACACCATTATTCTGGTGAAGTCGACACTACATTTCTGGATGAGTCGACTATTTGACCCTTAAGTGTCGACACATATTCTCTGTGTCGACACAATTTCTCTGACTAGCCGACATGACTTTTCTGTGTCGACACTTTATTTCTGAATGTGTCGACACCATTAGACTTAGCCAAAATTTGGTTTTTGGAAACCACTAGATAAACTAACCTATGGTCAGCATTCCTAATTCAATTTTAAATCTATTGAATTTATTTTCATCCAGTGGCTTAGTAAATACATCTGCAATTTGAAAATCTATTTTAACAAATTCCAATGAGATGTTTTCTTTTTCTACATGTTCTCTAAGAAAATGGTATTTAATTTCTATATGCTTAGTTCTACTATGTGAAACATGATTGTTTGCAATAGAAATTGCACTCTTAGAATCACACAATAAAGGTGTTCTACTTACTTGAATACCATAGTCCTTTAGCTGGTGCTGAATCCGCAATAGCTGTGCACAGCAACTTCCAGCTGCAACATATTCAGACTCAGCTGTGAATATTGCCACACTGGTCTGCTTCTTACTGCTCCAGGATATCAGTCTTCCTCCCAAAAACTGACATGTCCCTGTTGTACTCTTTCTATCTTCTCTACTGCCTGCAAAATCTGCATCTGAATAACCTGTTAGTAGAAAATCTCCATTCCTATGGTACCAAAGGCCTAGATTAGGTGTGCCCTTAAGATATCTCAAGATTCTTTTGACTACAGTATAATGAGATTCTTTAGGGCAAGCCTGGTACCTAGCACAGACACATGTAGCATACATAATATCTGGTCTACTAGCAGTGAGATATAATAGAGAGCCAACTATTCCTCTATACAAAGACTCATCAACAAGTTTACCTGCATCATCTTTGTATATAGGCATACTTGTTCCCATAGGAGTTCTCATGGTGGAGGATGACTCCATACCATACTTCTTAATTAATTCCTTGGTGAACTTAGACTGGGATATGGACAAGCCATCTTCAGTCTGTCTTACTTGGAGTTCCAAGAAAACTTAAGTTCCCCCATACTACTCATTTCAAACTTCCCTTGCATAAGTTTGGCAAACTTTTTGCAAAGGTTGTTCTCTGTAGACCCAAAGATTATGTCATCTATATAGATCTGAACTAAGATGATCTTACCTTTAGATTCCCTAAGGAATAGAGTTTTGTATATTTTACCTCTTGAGAATTTGTTCTCAATAAGGAAAATAGACAGGGTTTCATACCAAGCCCTTGGGGCTTGCTTTAACCCATACAATGATTTCATAAGTCTATAAACATAACCAGGTTTAAGAGAATCTACAAAACCTGATGGCTGCTCTACATAGACTTCTTCTTTTAAATCACCATTCCGAAATGCTGATTTCACATCCATTTGGTATACTTTGAATCCTTGATAAGCTGCATAGGCAAGGAACATTCTGATTGCCTCCAGTCTTGCTACTGGGGCAAATGTTTGATTAAAGTCAATGCCTTCTTCCTGCTTGTATCCTTTAGCAACCAATCTTGCTTTATTCTTCACAATTGCACCACTCTCATCCAACTTGTTCCTATAGATCCACTTTATGCCAATTATGTTGTGGTCTCTTGGTTTAGGAACTAACTCCCAGACCTTGCACCTTCTGAATTGATTAAGCTCCTCTTGCATAGCATTAATCCAGTGTTGGTCTTGGATGGCTTCTTCAAATTTCTTAGGCTCCATTTGAGATAGGAAACTTGAGTGCAGGACTGTGCTCAGATTTTTTGCTTCTAGTCTGCACTCCTTGTCTTGGATCACCTATTATTTGATTAGCTGGATGATCTTTTAGATGTGTTATGGCTGGAGGTAGATTTCCTTCAGGTTGAACATCTCCAGCTCCTTCATCATGCTGTACCTCTTGGTTGTCATCAGCTTCTATAGAGTCTTGTACTCCCCCTGGACAGTAACCTTCATTTTCCAATGCTTCATCTGCATTTGATGCTTCTGCAATGGAAAGCTTGTCCATCCTTTTGCTTATACCTGTTGAACTATTTGATCTAAGAAACAACTCACTGTTGATTAATCTTGTTTCATCAAATTCAACATGTACAGATTCTTCTACAACTTGAGTAGTCAAGTTGAAGACTCTATAGGCCTTATTATTTATGCTGTACCCAACAAATATCCCATCTTGGGATTTGGCAGTAAACTTAGTTAGATATGACTTGCCATTGTTAAGTATATAGCACTTGCAACCAAAGATCCTAAAGTAGGATAGATTTGGTTTTCTACCTTTCATAATTTCATAGGGAGTCTTTTTGTGGAACTTGGTGATAGAAGCCCTATTGATCACATGACATGCAGTGTTTACTGCCTCAGCCCAGAAATATTCTGGAAGAGAGGTGTTGTAAGACCCCTTTTTTTTTTTTTTGAAAACCCGGGGTCTTATGCCCAGAACCGCCGCTTTGCGGTGACACCTTCGCACCCGGGAAGGTCGCCACTACAACGCGCCGATTCTGCCGGCCTTTTCGATCACAATAAGTAGCAAGCAAGAGAGAAGCAAGTCCACCAAAAGAGAATATCACATAAAATAAAACTCCACGAAGGGAGTGTCCACAGAAAATCATCAGAGTATAAATAGTCTAGAAATAAAAGGGCTCATGGCCGGTACATCAAGTCCTCACTACAAAATCACTCAATGCGGAAGCAAAACTAAATCTCTACTAAAGGGCCGGGACTCACAGTCCCCGTAGTCTGGACTCCCGTGCTAGACTGTCCCATCTCCAAGCGTACCGACCTCCTGGGCTGCTCCTCCATGCTGGGCTCCGCGATCCCCTAAAATGATATGGTTCGAAAACCGTTAGTCTAAAAGACTAAGTCCTATCATCCCCCACCCCTTCCCCCACGCTCTAAGGCACCAGGCGGAGAGGAAGAAAGGGGAGGACATGAAAGTGGAGAGTAGTCAAAAGCAGATGACGGTGGACCTAACTAGCAAGTTATAACAGGGGAGCAATATAAATCTTAAGGGTTGTAATAGGTCAAACAAGAAGGAAAATAAGTAAGGTAATTTAAACCTTCACTTATGTGAGTACACATAAGCCAAGGGATCTTTTGCAAGGCTCCCATCGTATAAAGTGTCCCATACCACTTATACGTTGGGGTGTCGGTTATCAAACAGCAGCGTATATATATATTGAAATTAACCTTTGGTTTATAAACTTGCCCACACAAGCTTATAGACCAAGGGGTCGTTTTGCAAGTCCTAAAGTATAAGCGTCCCATTCCACCTATACTTTAGGTGTCAAGGTTGTTATGAATGATTATGGCATGCAGCTATATGGTGGGTATGATGATCAAGCAGTGCAACTCACACACCCAACTTTGTGTACACAAACCTTTAGTTCCCCCTTTCTGGAGATAACTCCCAGGATACTCCCGTAGTGGCAGACGGAAGCGGTGGGTTGGGCCTCGCCCACCACAAAACCAGTAAAAGCACTACTGGTCTGACCTATCGTACGCCCTCAACGCCTGGTGCACGAGGCGGACTCCTGCGTACTCTTGCCGACTGGTCCGCCGGACTTAACCTTGGCTAAGTGCTAGTCACCTTGCCGAGTCAACGATATCGGTGTCGGTGCAATCGAACTCCCCGATATCGAGAACCCACCACCTTAATCTTTCCTATTTTTATGCACATGCAGCAGTTTAATATATAATGATTTAAAGTGTCAATTTCCCGGACTAAACCGTCCGTATTAACCACATCCAAGATCAAATTCCCCGGACTAAACCGTCCGGCTCATCTCCAGACTTCGTCCCTTAGAACACCCGGGACGGTGCCCCCTTGAACACCTCGGACGACTTAACCACCACCAACCCTCACTAATGAGTGGGTGCAATGTGAATCCCTATTAGGCTAATTACTCTTTTGTTTGTTTTAAGATTTACGTTAGCCCAGGTGGATTGAGCTTGGACTTGAGTTAGCCTATTTGGGCTAGTTTGACCAAATTAGGGCTTGGGTTGACTTTGGTCAATTTGGCCACTTCACTTGCCCCCAATGGGTTCTTAGTGACCCTATGAACCACCTAAAAGGTTAAGGGTGGTGTGGTGAAGTCCTGGGAACAAGCTGGGGTCCTTAAGTCAACCCTAAGTTAGGTAATTATCAAGTGTTATTTGCAACCCATGATGATCTCACCTTCTTTCCTTAGTACACTTGGCTTTCTTGGGCTCCTAAGGGTTTTGTCATGACCTAATCATGACAAAAACACTCCTAGGGGTCTAGCTGGCTGAGGGATGTTACAGGTGTCACTCAATAGAGTTCTACCAGCTTCAATCAATATCCTATTCTTTCTTTCAGCAATACCATTTTGCTGAGGTGTTCTAGGTGAGGAGAACTCTTGGAAAATCCCAATGTCTTCACATAATTTTGTCATACTTTCAGATTGAAATTCAGTGCCATGGTCACTTCTGATTTTGACCACTGTACTGTTTAGTTCATTCTGAATTTGTTTCACAAAACTAAGTAAGACACTTGGGGTTTCTGATTTTTGTCTCAGAAAGAACACCCATGTATATCTAGAATAGTCATCTACAATCACAAAAGTGTATACCTTCCTACCTAGACTATGAACTGGCATAGGACCAAAAAGATCCATATGTAAGAGGTATAAGCACCTCGCAGAATCCTTGTTTTCAAGACTATGAAAGAAGGATTTTGTCTGCTTGCCCTTTTGACAAGCTGAACATATCCCTTCCTTTATACACTTAACTTGAGGACCATTCCTCACTAACTCTTTGCCAAAGAGTTGGCCAATTGTCTTGAAGTTAAGATGAGCCAACCTCTTGTGCCACTTGACACAATGAGATGCATTATCATCAGCTACAAGACAGATGGGAGAAACCTTGTTCTCACATACAAAATTAAGACAATAAACATTTCTCTTTCTATACCCAGTCAATATGATCTTTTGATCACTTGACCTTTTGATATGACATCCATCCTTAACAAATGAAATGTCATATCCAAGATCACTCAGCTGACTTATGCTAATCAGATTATGTTTCAAACCTTTTATATAAGCCACTTGGGTGATGGTAATTTGGTTTGAAGAAATGTTACCAAACCCTTTGATGATTCCTCTTTCAGATCCACCAAAGATTACTTTAGGTCCATCTTTGACAGATGTGTACTCCTTCAGCAGCCCCTTTGTTCCAGTCATGTGCCTGGAACATCCACTATCCAAGTACCATATAGGGGCATGGCAACTTGGACTTTCCTGCAATACAGAATTACTTTCCCTTAGAACCCAAGTAAGTCTTGGGTCCTTGGTTCAGGTTAGCACCATTCATATTAAGACTACCAGCAGCTCTTCTAACTGGTAGACTATTGTTCTTCCTTACATTTGTGTTATGCCAGCAATCTAAGGCAAAATGGCCTCTCTTGCCACAACACCAACATTCAAACTTATTGTATTTAAGTCTTGATACACCCTTGACAGTAGAATTTCTGTCCAGTGCTGGTGCTGCTACAGCTTTACCCACAGATTTCTTATAACCATGGGTTTTATGAACATGGGTAGACCTATTGGCATCTACACCCTTGTTTATCTGAACATTAGTCTTAATATGACCATGAATATTCTCAAGATCATATTTGTTAGAAGGCACTTGCACCTTTCTAAACATAACTGGGACTGAAAGGTTGAGTGGCTGGACAGGAGCTTTGCCTTTTCTTTTGAATTGGGCAGCCCTGGGGTTACCTTTGTAGCCTAATCCTGCCTTACCCTTTTGAGCCACAAACTCATCTATTAAAGGTAAGACAGATTTTGGCTTAGAGTAACTAGCCACTAAATCTTTCTCTATTCTTAGTCTGGCCTCCAGACTCTTAATTTGATCATTGTTATATTTGATTGTGCCCATCTGAATAAAGGTTATATTTTTCAGTTTGGCAATCTCATTTAACTTTTGATCCATTACTTTTTCAAACTCAGTTGCAGCCACCTTAAGATCAGCAATTTCCTGAGCCTGAGTTTTGACTAGGTTCTTGCTTTTCTTAAGAGCCTACAACAAGTCCCCATACTTATCTATCAACTGATAAACATCACCTTCAGATTCAGATCCATCTACATCACTTGATGCAGATGTAGCTGATTCTGCACTAGTACTACAAACTGATTTTATAGAAGGATAATGTACCTTACTGGGACCAGACTGATTCTAGCACATGCCTTCTTCTGATCTAGCCATCAGTCCCATGCACTGATGGTCTTCTTGATCATAGATGGAGTTCAGCAATTGCATAAACTCCTCTTCTTCATTGGCTGCATACAGCCCAATGTATGCTTCAGCTTCAGATTCTGACTCTGAAGTAGATTGATCTGTAAGGCTCTTCTCCTTCTTAGCAACAAAGGATTTCTCCTTCTTGCCCTTTTGATGAGTCTTCTTTCTGTCTATTGACTCCTTCCTCTTATCAGGACATTCAGCCACTACATGTCCTGTCCTGTTACAGCAATAGCAAACAATCTTTGAAGTTGTGGCTTTGCTGGGCTTAGTTCTGCTCTTCTCCTGTCTTGATGATTTTCTCTTCTGATAGTAATCATCAGCTGGCTGTGATGTGGAGGGCCTTGACTTCCACTACTTCTTCTTTAAGAACCTCTGAAACTGCCTTGTAAAAGCAGTAAAATCTGTATCTGAATCACTGCTTTCTGAAATCTGATTGTCTGAAATTTCTGAGTTAACTTCAGCAACTTCCTTAGGAGGTGATGGAGATATCCACCTATTCTTTCTACTGGCTTCTGCCTTAAAGGCCACTGACTTCTCTCTATGCTCTCCTTTTGAATTCTTTTCTTCCTCCTTCCTAGCCATTAGTTGCATTTCATATGATAGCAACTTTCCAAACAAGGTTGGAGGAGAAATCTTTGCCAGTTTAGCCACTTCTCTTATGGCACAAATCTTGGTGTCCCAATCCTGTGTCAAGGACCTTAGGAATTTGTCATTCAGTTCATAGGTACTGAAGACCCTTCCATAGGACATCAATTCATTTACTATCCTGTAGAATTTCTTGTAGCATTCAGTTATGCTATCAGACTTCCCTTGTCTGAAACCCTCATACTCTTGGTTGAGCATAGACTTCCTATCCTGTCTTACTTCTTCAGACCCCTCCATGTAGACAATCAAAGTGTCCCACATTTCCTTGGAGGTTTTACAGTGAATCAGATTTTGAAATGTAGAATCATCTATGGCACTCACTATGATATTCTGAGCTCTCTTATCCATAGTTGCCAATATGATTTCATCCTTGGTCATTTCAGAATAACTCTTTGGAGTTTGAATATTTGCATCAAGAACTGATACCTTCATTGGAATGAAGGGGCCTTCCTATACTGTGATGTATATCCTTGGGTTGGAAGCCTCCATAAACAACCTAACCCTTTCTTTCCAGATTCCAAAGATTTCTTTTCTGCAGATGGGTAATTTCATTGACCCTAGTTCCTTGTGATTCTCTCCAGAACCCATTTTCTTGATTCTTGATTCTTCCTTTAGGGATCTAACTCAGACTGTTAAGTCCTTATTTGAGTAACCTCCCTCTGATACCACTTGATAGTTTTACTTTCAAGACTACTAAAAAACCTAGAGGGGGGGGGGGGTGAATAGGTTCTAATGCTTGTTTTTTACTTTAGGCAGAATATAACTACTGAATAAAATAAAATGCAGAATATACTTCAGCAAACACAGCACATCAATCACAAATATTCACACATCACAGATGACACACAGATTTATAGTTGTTCCTCAAGGTCTGGGTACATCCACTTTCCCCCTTCACCTATCTAGCAGTGTGCTAGATTCGGCCTAACTTCTTTCTTTAACTCAGATCCTCAGATCCTACAGCTCAGAACCTGGAAAGGTTCCTACAACTCAGGCTAATCAGCCCTACCTCAGCCTTGACATAAGGCCTATAACTCAGAGAAATACCTTCTTCTACACTCAGGCATACACAGCCCTACCACTCAGAGATCAAATCTCCTACACTCAGCCTTTATAACATAGGCTTATAACTCAGATCTATATTAATAGATCCTATAAAATTTGAAAAGAGTTTTATTATATCTTGCCTTTGATGAGAGAGAAGGGACAAGACAGCACTTGATCAGCTGATGGATGAAATCAACTGAATCTTAGCTTTCTTTAAAGCTTCTTGAATCTGAACTTAGCTGAGTTGATTTCCTGACAGCTTCTTGAGAAACCTGTGACAGCTTCCTTCTTGATCTTCAAATGGCTGGATCTCTCTCTATTCAATACCTTTGATAATACTTCAGAATTCTTGGACGAATTCTACTTAGACAAATCCTGAGAGGTTGTACCCTTCAGAATGTCTTCTTAGATCTTCTGATGAAGATCTTCTTCCGTGCCTTGCACTTTCTTGATTTGATTACTCAATCAGTTTCTATGTGTGTTGCTTTTTAATCAAAAAACAATTGTTGTCCATTCTAATTCTGAATCTGTCTATTTATAGACCTTCTTCATGGTAACCGGCTGATCTGGTTTCTAACTAACTTCTGACAAGTCTGAAAGCTTCAGTTAACCTGTTGTAACTCACAGCTGTCAAGTCTTCAACCAGATCTTGTGCCTTTTTCTTGGTCAGCAAAGTGTCCAGACTATCTGTCAGAAAGTGTTGAGACCAACTGTCAATATGTGTCGACACAAGTAACATTGGTGTCGACACAGCCTTTGATGATGTCGACATGTCTGCCTTTAAGTCGACTCAGCTTCTTCGTACTGCATCTTGAGAATGAGTCGACACTGAGTATTTGTGTCGACTCAAACACTTCATCATTCTTAAGCAAATGACTTGGTCTAGACTTTGCAGTGTGTCGACACAAGTCCTGTGTGTCGACACAGTTGATGTAGATTCAGAACATAGTATGTGTCGACACTGCCTTTAGGTGTCGACACAGTTGTTGTCTACTCTGCCTATATGTGTCGACTCAGTCTTCTGGTGTCGACAAAAATGTAGTCGACTCTGCCTCAGTGTGTCGACACTGCCTTCTGGTGTGAACTCTTCCTCACTGTGTCGACACAGCCTTCTGGTGTCGACTCTACCTCAGTGTATCGACACTGCTTCCCGGTGTCGACACAGATGTTGTCGACTCTTTTTTTCTGTGTCGACATAGCCTTCTTCAAGTGTCGACACAATTATTCTGAAGTGTCGACATAATTATTCTGAAGTGTCGACACAGCTTTTTCTGGTGTCGACACATGGACTTAGAATAATTTTCCTGCTTTTTAGTACATTCTTAACCTGCACATGTCAACTCAAAATAACATCAAATACATCTTGATGTATATCATTAAGCTAAGTTAGGCTTCTTCAAATCAGGTACACATTTTCCAATGTACCCAACAAGATCCCTCAGGATCTATCAGTATCCTCCAAGACTTAAACCTCAGCCATAAGGGCCTACACTCAGTGATATAAATATCACCTACCTCAGGCAATTATTCCCTACCACTCAGGCTATGGCCGCACCCAGAATCTGCCTCAGGCACAAGTGCCCTACTTCTCAGTGAGTAAAAATCACATACCTCAAATCCCAGCAGGATCCTACACTTGGAGAGGAACCCTCTCCTACAGCTCAGGCAAATTTGCCCTACAACCCAGATCCACTTCTGAATCCTACCTCAAAGCATGTTTGCTCCTACCACTCAGATCCACAAAGGATCCTACAAGGTGGAAGTAGGTTGGTGAGGTTCTTGATTGGACACAAGATAAATTTCTCTGTGCCAATCTACCTTGACTGAGTTAGACTCAGCCCAACTTTTACTATAGAAATGATTTTCCTAAGTCTTCTTGTTAACCATAAAATCGGCGATCCCTCCAAAGGTAGCTAGCTTACAAGTCGCGGCCTGCTCCATGTTCCCCCTGGAGGTCGCGGCTGGTCAGCCCCTTTTTCTAAGGATGGGCGGATAGACTTCTCTATCCGCTCAGGCTGTATGGCTAGAAAAGTCTCCCCGTCCTGACCGCCTAGGTCACGCAATATGTAATGCCTCCGATTTTTCATCGACTATTTTTTTTCTCATTTTGCGTTGCGGTGACGCGTTTTTGTGTCTTGTGCCATTTGTGGAGTGTGGTTTAGCTCCTTAGAACTGAGTGGCCTATTTTGTAGCCTATGGGCAAGGTCTCCCTAGCAAGCCGAGTCGTTTTGGGTGACCCGGTGTGGCCTCTTGGGGATGCTTGTGTTTTGTCTTTAGGGGGGTATAAATCAAGTTCTGTTCGTCGAAAGTTAATTTCGACTTCGCCGTTGTGTTTGTAGTGTGGGTATTTAGCTACGGTGTGAATTTTGTCGAATTCCGAGGTCGTTCGGTTTTCGTGCCATTTTGGGTGTTCCATTAGTAAAGCCTAGTAGAAATTCTCTTATTTTAAATAAGGGAGCCAGCGGTTGGGTTTCAGTTTTGCTGAACCGTCGTGTCTAAGCTTTTATAAAAGCTTTATTAAGAAGTGGCGGGTCCACTTCTCTTTCCTCCTTCTTCCCGAGACCAAAAGAAGAAAACCGTCTGCTCCTGTTCGCGGAAAACAGAGGCGGAACGGCGGTTAGCCCTAGCTTTCGGACGGTGATTCCGGGAGTGTTCGTGGATGGATTTCTATTCCGAATGTGGCGTTGTCTTTCTCTCGCTCAGATCTACGTTTCAACGGTACGAATTTGATTTTCATGGAGTTTAGGAGATTTGGGATTTCGGTCTTGTGGTTTTCCGCCATTAAAGTACGGGAGTGTGCTTTTAGGTGCTGTTGTTGCTAGTGCCAATTAAAGAGGAGGGAAAGCAGTCCAAGCTTCTTCGGAAATCGAGGCAATTGGTATTCTTGCCCTTGCCATTGTTGTTCTCTTTAAATTCTGAAAATTCCCGATTAGGCCTAGGGTAGAAGCCAAGCATGTTCTCTTTTATCTTGCTGAATTTAGGGCTTAGATTCTCCTATGATCCCCCCTTCTTTGTGATGTTGGTGCTCAACCCGCCAGCGTAATGCCATCAGTTAAACTCCAGATTGCAGTCTGGTTGGTGGCTTACGGGTGAATCCGAGAGAGAGAGAGAGGAGGGGGTGCCTGCTGTGTTTGTTGGAAAGAGCCTATTTTTGGATTCTGTCTGGCCGGCGTTGAGTGTGGTGCACACAGTCAAAGCCTTTGCGGGTTTGGCATTGAGTGTGGTGCATACACTCAACGCCGAAGCTGTAGCCAGTCAGAATTTTGCTAAGTACTAGGGCGTTGAGTGAGGTGGACTCACTCAACGCCGAAGCCCCTGCTAGCGGCTAAGTACTTTGGCGTTGAGTGAGTCGACCTCACTCAATGCCATTTCCGTTTTGGCGTTGAGTGAGGCAAGCTCACTCAGTGCCGCGGTTTTCCTGAGAAACTAAGTGTTTTGGCGTTGAGTGAGTCGACCTCACTCAATGCCATTTCAGTTTTGGCGTTGAGTGAGGTGGACTCACTCAACGCCGTCGCTTCTGTGCAGCCAAGTACTTTGGCGTTGAGTGAGGTGTGCTCACTCAACGCCATAGCCTTTTCTGAGGCTAAGTACTTTGGCGTTGAGTGAGTTGACCTCACTCAACGCCATTTCTGGTTTGGCGTTCAGTGAGGTGGCCTCGCTCAATGCTGAAGGCAATTTTGCGGCCAAGTCCCGTGGCATTGAGTGAGTGTACCTCACTCAACGCAATTTCTGCTTTGGAGTTGAGTGAGGTAGACTCACTCAACGCCACAACCCTTCTTCGCGAAAAGAACTTCTGGCATTGAGTGAGACGAACTCACTCAACGCCATTGCTGTTTTGGCATTGAGTGAGGTCAGCTCACTCAACGCCGCAGATTTGCCTTGTTGCGGCTAAGTGCCAGGACGTTGAGTGAGTGAACCTCACTCAACACCATTGCTCTTTTGGCGTTGAGTGAGGTGGACTAACTCAACGCCGTAGTTTTCTTTTGCGGCTAAGTGTAAGGGTTTTGAGTGAGTGAGCTTCACGCAACGTCATTGCTGTTTTGGCGTTGAGTGAGGCCAGCTCACTCAACGCTACTTTCTCTGATTGTGGTTATGTACCAGGGCGTTGAGTGAGTGTACCTCACTCAACGTCATCGCTGTTTTTGCATTGAGTGAGGTTAGCTTACTCAATGCCAGAGAATTCTTGCGGGAGGCATTGAGTGAGTTAACCTCACTCAACGCCATGCCTGTTATGGCGTTGAGTGAGGATAGCTCACTCAACGACAGAGTAGTTCTTCTGGGGGGTGTTGAGTGAGTGAACCTCACTCAACGCCATGGATGTTCTGGCACTGAGTGAGGCTGACTCACTAAATGCCAAGGTCTGGTTAGGCATTGAGTGGGTCCCACTCAACGCTAAGCCGTGTTGAGTCTTTTCAACACTTTTTCTCTACCTCGACTTTCGTTCCCGAGTGAATTCCTTGATTTTCTTTGAGGTTCCTTGTCGGCTATGTATTTCTTTCCTAAAGGCTGAATCGTGGGTCGTGGTTAGTAGTGGTGGTTTGGAGCTCTTAAGAGGGGAGGTATTGTGTAATTTAGCCAAGGCCACCCTTTTTCTTTTATCTTGCTCAAGGTACCGGCTGGGCAAGGGGGTGGGTGGTCCCTAGTGCTTTCACATGTAGACCCTTGAGCTTGCTGGCTTGGAAATGGTGGTTGGGGGATTGAGTTTGCATTCAACCCGGATCCATGTTGTTTATTTTGCTACTACCATCTCCCATAGCTTAGGGTGTTAGACGTTTCTTCCTTGGTAGATTGCAGCACTTTGGGCTCTTGGTAGCTTAGTAGACTCTGCAGGATGTAGTTTTTGGGCAGGGTTGATGCTGTTTCCTCGCACGTAGTGCATTTCTTTTTGTCTTGCTTTGGGCAGTTGTGACTTTTACTGCGGTGTGTTTTCCTCTTTTATTTATCCTCTGGTTGACACTTTCATGCAGTTTTTCCTTGTTTTGCTTGCTGAGGTATTCTTTCTTCTTTTGAATGCCTCAGGTTCTGAGTAGTAGCCAGTTTGGTGGCTAGGTTGCGGTGGTGTTGTTGGTGGTCTCTTGGACTTTGGAGATCCTTCTGGATTTGTTTAGTGAGGTAGTTTTCTTCTGTACTTTCTTACAGACATATATATTTGCCAGTGGGTTCGTGTCAGGTTGTTGGCGCCCACTGGTAGTTTTTACCTTTGTACTAGATATGCTACTTTTGCTGCTACCATTTTTTTGGAGATAGTCCACTTGCTCTGGAGAGGATTTATGCTATGTTGCTAGTTATTTTAAAACTACAACTATTACTATAAGTATAGCTCATGATCAGCATGTTTTATAAAACTAAATCACTATTTTCCAAACAACGTATTAAGATTGTTTTATTATATATAATATAAATTCAATGTAGAGTCTTGCATAGCATAAGCTGTCCTCTTGGGGCACTTATGCAGTCCTTAGGATGTCAAACCTGAATAAAGTATTTTCCACAGCGCATAAGTATAGTTTTAAACTGTGGGCTAGGTGATCCACTAAGTCGAGGGATACGACCTCTAAAATATAACTTATTTTCTAATCATTAAACTCATGAATTTCTTTCAAAGGGTAAAGTAGATGGTGTTGCCTGAGCGTCAGCAGTTATCCCCTGCTCGGCGTGGCATCATGACGCGTATTTTCTCATACTCTGATAATTCTTTAATTTGGAGAAAATGCGGGTTGTGACAGTTGATATCAGAGTGAGGTTGCTTGACAAGTTAGTCGGGCAACCTTTCTTTGATTGCTTTAGTAGTTCAGCATCATGTCATTCACACACCGATATGTCATCAGCACGTCTTGGCAAAAGCACAAATACTACACTCATAGCATAACATGAAGTATACGGGGCATATTATGTAGTATGGGATGCATAATATATGTTCGTATATGGATCCACCATAGGGGCAACATGTGAGGATTATATAGTATGGGATGCATAACCTCACCACATGGCTGTGACTAGCTCGTTTTCTTTTTCGTTGCATGAGAATGTTATGTAGTATGGGATGCATAACATTTTCATATGTACGCCGCTCATAACATGCATTAGGGCCTTTTGAGAATACATAGAACAAACATGCATGGCATAACATTGCATAAGCACAACGTGCCAAGCTAAAGACTAGCAGGATGACATATGTACACACATAAGCTTTCAAGTCAAAAGTAATACAAATTCATGCTTTCCCGATCTAGGCACTTGAATTAGCATGGTGGTGGTTAACCATCTTAGGTAAGGACATAACATCAATTTTTGTAAAAAGATAAACTCCCAGAGCAAGTTTAGCAGCTTTAAGTTCATATCTATATATGTATTGTCTGTACTTGTAGTTGGGTCTAGCCGTTGTACTAGGATCTAACTAGTGTTGTTATGATTTTAGGATGGCGAGACGTCCTGCGACTTGATCGACTCCCCTTTTCTGAGGGTGAGTCATCTGGAGCTCAGAATGACGCAGTGATCGAGAGCCTGCGGCAGAGTAGCGATGCCATGAGCAGGCAGATGGTAGAGATGCAGGCCCAGATTCAGTCCCTGGTGGCGGTTGTGGCAGGACAAACACAAGGAGTGCAAGGTCCTACAGGGGGGTTAGCTGTCCCCCCTCCTCCTGCACCCTTAAGACCTCCAGTGGTGGTGCCAGCAGAGATGGCCTTCATCTCGCAGTTTCAGAGGCTGAGCCCTCCCACTTATGACGGGAAGGCAGATTTCATGATGATAGATGATTGGCTGATCTCCATGGAGGAGATATTATCATACTCAGGGATTATAGATCATCAAAGGGTGATGATAGCCGCCTATCAGCTTAAAGGTTTGGCTAAGAGTTGGTGGCTGAGAGAGAAGGAGAGCTTGGTAGCTGGATGCTCTTGGGAGGTGTTAAAGGAGATGCTGTTGAGGAAGTTCTTACCCTCGGTCGAGCGTGACTGCCTCATGAACGACATCCTCCATCTGAAGCAATGGCAACTCACGGGGGGTGAGTATGAGATAGATTTCAGCAAGTTGAGCCGTTTTGCCCCTGGATTGGTCAGCATTGAGGCTGATCGAGTTAAGCTATTTCTCGGTGGCTTGAGGAGCGAGGTGCAGCAGTTGACAAGTTCTTATGGGTCAGAGACTTATGCAGGTGTAGTGGAGGCTGCTCTGAAGGTGGAGGCTATTGAGACCGCAAAGAGCAGAGGCCAGCAAATGAGGAAGGACAAGAGGAATTCTGTGGAGGAGAAGAAAACCCAGGTACCCGGTGCTGCTCTGGGAAAGAAGAGCAAAGTGGTGTGCAGCTTCTGTGGCCGGTCAGGCCACCCTGTCGAGAGATGTTTCAAGAAGGCAACAGCTCAGAAGAAGGAGCAGGTTCATGCGATTCAGGGTGCTCCTAGGAGAGATGTCTCCTGTTCTATTTGCAAGTGACCCGGGCATGATGCTGCCCAGTACTGGTCCAAGGATAAGGTCTACTTTCAGTGTGGGCAGAAGGGACACATCAAGGCTAGGTGTCCTCAGGTCTAGCCTGCTCTTCATGCAGTTCCACTACAGACATTACCTCCACCTCAGCGTGTGGACAAGGGCAAGGGAAAGCTGAACGTGATCTCTTCCGAGGAGGCTCAAGCTTCGACTCAGGTCATCTCAGGTTTGTTTTCTTTCTAGTCTGAAGGTTTTGTTCTTGTTTTGCTAGAATGTTTACAGTATTATTGTGGTAGTTCCTTAGTTTTATATGCTCCTATAGGGAAATATAAGGTGAAGAACCGCTGGGCGCGTGTTCTATTTCACTCCGGCGCTACCCACTCGTTCGTGGCTAGATCCTTTGTGGAGCGACATCGGTTGACTCTAGATCGAGTTCGGGATACCTTCTTTGTCAAGTTCCCCTCTGGTGAATCTATGTTGTTAGATTGTGGCATGTTTGATTGCCCTGTTTTGTTGGGGGACTTCCTTGCGAAGACAGACCTGAAGATGATTGATCTGGAGGACTTCGATGTCATTTTGGGCATGGACTGGCTGTCTAGGTATGATGCAGTCATTCAGTGCAAAGGGAAGTGCTTGGACTTCATCAGGGACGACGGTCAGCCAGGAAGCGTGTATGCTTATCTATGCCAGGATTCTCCTGTTATCTCTGCGGTATGTGCTTAGAAGCTATTTATTTCGGATTGTTTTGCTTGTTTGGTCTCGGTGGTTGGGACCGCTGTTAGTGTACCACGCTTGGAGGAGATTCCAGTTGTTCGTGGTTTCGTTGATGTTTTTCTTGATGATCTTCCTGGCCTTCCTCCCGAGCGGGATGTTTAGTTTGTGATCGATCTAGAGCCGGGTACGCGTCCGATTGCTAAGGCATCGTACCGGATGGCCCCTCGTGAGTTAGAGGAGTTGCAAGTCCAGTTGGATGAGTTGTTGGCAAAGGGATTTATCAGGCAGAGTTCATCGCCTTGGGGTGCTCCTGTTCTGTTTGTGAAGAAGAAAGATGGGTCGATGCGGCTTTGCATTGACTATAGGGAGTTGAACAAAGTCACCATTAAGAATAGGTACCCTCTGCCGAGGATCGATGATTTATTTGACCAGTTGCGCTGTAGCACGGTGTTCTCCAAGATCGATCTTCATTCAGGCTATCATCAGCTCAGGATTCGTGAGGCAGATATTCTACGGACTGCGTTTAGATCAAGGCATGGACATTTTGAGTTCTTGGTGATGTCGTTTGGTTTGACCAATGCACCATCATCCTTCATGGATATGATGAACCGGGTGTTCAAGGATTTCCTGGACAGTTCGTGATGGTCTTCATCGATGACGTGTTGGTTTATTCTCGCAGTGCTGAGGAGCATGAGCAGCACTTGCGCTTGGTTCTATCGGAGTTGAGGAACCACAAGTTATTGGCCAAGCTGAGCAAGTGCGAATTTTTGTTGCCTCAAGTTTCATTTCTAGGACACGTGGTGAACAAGGATGGGATCTCGGTCGACCGAGAAAAGGTCGCAGTAGTGATGGATTGGAGTAGGACGAATACGCCTAGGGAGATCAGGAGTTTCCTAGGGTTGGCTGGCTACTACAAGAGGTTTGTGGAGGGTTTCTCTTCCCTAGCTGTACCTTTGACCAAGCTGACTCAGAAGAACGTGGCTTTTGTTTGGAGCGAGAAGTGCGAAGAAGCCTTCCTGGAGTTAAAGAGGAGATTGTGCACTGCTCCTGTTCTGACCCTGCCTACTGAAGGGGTGGATTATGTTGTGTACGTGGATGCTTCACATGTATGTCTGGGATGCGTATTAATGCAGGTTGGAAAGGTGATTGCCTATGGGTCAAGGCAACTGAAGACTCATGAGAAGAATTCTCCTACGCATGACCTCGAATTCGCAGCGGTTATTCATGAGTTGAAGCTGTGGAGACACCTACTTTATGGGGCTCAGTGCAAGATCTTCACCGACCATAAGAGCCTAAAATACGTGTTCACGCAGAAGGAGTTGAATCTGCGCCAGCGGCAGTGGCTAGAGTATGTGGCTGATTATGATGTAGATATCAAGTATCATCCAGGCAAGGCCAATGTGGTGGCCGAAGCCTTGAGCCGAAATACGTGAAAGATCTTTAATCTCACCGCCGATCGTTTAGTCGAGGAGTTCCTCCTTATGGATATATCAGTGGGATGCTGTGGCTTGTAGAGTAGTTTATCAGTGGCAGATCCGTCAAGGATTTCTTTGACCAAACTGCACCAGAAGGACGATCCGGATCTTCTGCACTTATTCACCTGGACCGAGAAGGGGGAGTTGCCAGACTTTGCTATCGATGATGCGGGTACTTTGAAGTACCGCGACAGATTTTGCATCCCCGTTGTTAGGGGCATCAGAGGTATAGTATGATTTGCAGAGAGGCTCATGGATCCAGCGTTGCCTACCATCCAGGATCTACGAAGATGTATTGTGACCTAAAGCAAATTGTCTGGTGGTATGGCATGAAAGGCGATATAGCCCGATTTGTTGCGGAGTGCCACACTTGCAAGCATGTGAAGGCCGATCATGGAAGGCCTGGTGGCAAGTTGACTTCATTAGATATCCCGACTTGGAAGTGGGAAAGTATATCTATGGACTTCATCACGAGTTTACCGCGATCCCCGAGGGGATTTGATTCTGTCTGGGTCATAGTGGATAGACTGACGAAGTGTGCTCACTTCGTGCTCTATAAGATTTATTACCCGATGAAGAAGATAGCGGAGTTGTACTTGAATAAAGTCATCCGACTTCATAGTGTGCCTGTGAGTATCATTTCTAATCGAGACTCCCGGTTTACTTCTCGTTTTTGGAAGAGTCTGTAGGAGGGTTTGGGTACGGATCTTAGGTTTTCTGCTGCTTACCGCCCGCATACCAATGGGCAGACGGAGCGGGTGAACCAGATTGTTGAGGATATGATCCGATGCTACATTTTAGACCACGGTGGAGTGTGGGATGAGCGGCTGCGACTTATGGAATTTGCATACAACAACAGTTATCAGGAAAGCTTGCAGATGACTCCTTTTGAAGCCTTGTATAGGAGGCGCTGCAGAACACCGTTGTTTTGGGTTGAGGCTGGTGAGAGGCCTTTGTTGGGTCTAGATGCTCTTGAGGAGATGGAAGTCGCAGTGAAGCTTATTCGTGAGATACTTCATATAGCTCAGGAGAGATACGAGAAGAACGCCAATCGGCGTAGGTCTGCCTTGGAGTTTTCTGCAGGGGACCTTGTATTTCTTAAGGTTTCCCCGATGGTGGGTCTAAAGAGGTTTGGTAAGAATCGGAAAGTGGACCCGAGGTATGTTGGCCCGTTTAAGATTTTGGAGTGGCTTGGCGTGTCAGCTTATAAATTGGATTTGCCAGCAAACTTCCCAGGTGTTCATAATGTTTTCCATGTAAGCCAATTGCGGAAGTGTGTGCGCAGCAGTGGGCAAGTCTTGGATATTGTGCCCTAGTTGAAGCCCAACCTCTCTTTTGTTGAAGTGCCAGTCCGTATTTTGGATACTCAGGAACGGGTGCTGCGAAAGAAGTCCATTCCGATGGTGAAAGTTCTTTGGAGGAATCAAGATTTGGAGAGCGCGACTTGGAAGCTAGAGTCGGCCATGAGGAAAGCTTACCCTCACCTGTTTCCCTGATTTTGATCGGTTTGTTTTCCTTCTTGTAACTCTTATTTCTTACTTTTCCTTCTTTAGTAGGAGTGTTGTGCGTAAAGTTTCGGGACAAAACTTTCTTTTAGGGGGAGTGACTGTAACGCCCCCGATTTTTCTGCGACTATTTTTTTTCTCGTTTGGCGTTTCGGTGACGCGTTTTCGTGGCTTGTGCCATTTGTGGAGTGTGGTTTAGCTCCTTAGAACTAAGTGGCCTATTTTATAGCCTATGGGAAAGGTATCCCTAGCAAGCCGAGTCATTTTGGGTGACCCAGTGTGGCCTCTTGGGGATACTTGTGTTTTGGCTTTAGGCGGGTATAACTCAAATTCTGTTCGTCGAAAGTTAATTTCGACTTCGCATTTGTGTTCGTAGCGTGGGTATTTAGCTACGGTGCGAATTTTATCGAATTTCGAGGTAGTCCGGTTTTCGTGCCATTTTGGGTGTGTCATTAGTAAAGCCTTGTAGAAATTCTCTTATTTTAAAAAAGAGAGCCGGCGGTTGGGTTTCGGTTTTGCTGAACCGACGTGTCTAAGCTTTTATAAAAGCTTTATTAAGAAGTGGCGGGTCCACTTCTCTTTCCTCCTTCTTCCCGAGACCAAAAGAAGAAAACCGTCCGCTCCTGTTCGCGGAAAACAAAGGCAGAACGACGGTTAGCCCTAGCTTTCGAACGGTGATTCCGGGAGTGTTCGTGGACGGATTTCGATTCCGAAAGTGGCGTTGTCTTGCTCTCACTCAGATCTACGTTTCGACGGTAAGAAATTCGATTTTCGTGGAGTTTTAGGATATTTGGGATTTCGGTCTTGTGGTTTTCCTCCATTAAAGTACGGGAGTGTTCTTTTAGGTGCTGCTGCTGCTAGTGCCAAGTAAAGAAGAGGGAAATCCGTCCAAGCTTCGCCGGAAATCGAGGCAAGTGGTAATCTTGCCCTTGCCATTGTTGTTCTCTTGAAATTCTAAAAATTCTCGGTTAGCCCTCGGGTAGAAGCCAAACATGTTCTCTTTTATCTTGCTTAATTTAGGGCTTAGATTCTCCTATGAGCCCCCCTTCTTTGTGTTGTTGGTGCTCAACCAGCCGACGTAATGCTATCAATTAAAATCTAGATTGCTGTCTGGTTGGTGGCTTACGGGTAAAGCCGAGAGAGAGAGAGGAGGGGGTGCCTGCTGTGTTTGTTGGAAAGAGCCTATTTTTGGATTCTGTCTGGCCGGCGTTCAGTGTGGTGCACACACTCAAAGCCTTTGCGGGTTTGGCGTTGAGTGTGGTGCATACACTCAACGCCGAAGCTATAGCCAGTCAGAATTTTGCTAAGTACTAGGGCGTTGAGTGAGGTTGACTCACTCAACACCAAAGCCCCTGCTAGCGGCTAAGTACTTTGGCGTTGAGTGAGTCGACCTCACTCAACGCCATTTCCGTTTTGGCGTTGAGTGAGGCAAGCTCACTCAACGCCGCGGTTTTCCTGAGAAGCTAAGTGTTTTGGCATTGAGTGAGTCGACCTCACTCAATGCCATTTCGGTTTTAGCGTTGAGTGAGGTGGACTCACTCAATGCCGTCGCTTCTGTGCAGCCAAGTACTTTGGCATTGAGTGAGGTGTGCTCACTCAACGCCATAGCCTTTTCTGAGGCTAAGTACTTTGCCGTTGAGTGAGTTGACCTCACTCAACGCCATTTCTGGTTTGGCGTTCAGTGAGGTGGCCTCGCTCAATGCCGAAGGCAATTTTGCGGCCAAGTCCCGTGGCATTGAGTGAGTGTACCTCACTCAACGCAATTTCTGCTTTTGCGTTGAGTGAGGTAGACTCACTCAATGCCACAACCCTTCTTCGCGACCAGAACTTCTGGCGTTGAGTGAGACAACCTCACTCAACTCCATTGCTATTTTGGCGTCTAGTGAGGTCAGCTCACTCAACGCCGCAGAATTTCCTTGTTGCGGCTAAGTGCCAGGACGTTGAGTGAGTGAACCTCACTCAACGCCATTGCTGTTTTGGCATTGAGTGAGGTGGACTCACTCAACGCCATAGTTTTCTTTTGCGGCTAAGTGTAAGGGCGTTGAGTGAGTTAGCTTCACTCAACTCCATTGCTGTTTTGGTGTTAAGTGAGGCCAGCTCACTCAACGCCAATTTCTTTGATTGTGGTTAAGTACCAGTGCGTTGAGTGAGTGTACCTCACTCAACGCCATCGCTGTTTTGGCATTGAGTGAGGTTAGCTCACTCAATGCCAGAGAATTCTTGCGGGAGGCGTTGAGTGAGTGAACCTCACTCAACGCCATGCCTGTTGTGGCGTTTAGTTAGGCTAGCTCACTCAACGCCAGAGTAGTTCTTCTGGGGGGAGTTGAGTGAGTGAACCTCACTCAACGCCATGGCTGTTTTGGCGCTGAGTGAGGCTGACTCACTCAATGCCAAGGTATGGTTAGGCTTTGAGTGGGTCCCACTCAACGCCAAGCCGTTTTGAGTCTTTTCAACACTTTTCCCTACCTCGACTTTTGTTCCCGAGTGAATTCCTTGATTTTCTTTAAGGTTCCTTGTCGGCTATGTTTTTCTTTCCTAAAGGCCGAATCGTGGGTCGTGGTTAGTAGTGGTGGTTTGGAGCTCTTAAGAGGGGAGTTATTGTGTAATTTAGCCAAGGCCACCCTTTTTCTTTTATCTTTCTCAAGGTACGGGCTGGGCAAGGGGGTGGGAGGTCCCTAGTGCTTTCACATATAGACCCTTGAGCTTGTTGGCTTGGAAATGGTGGTTGGGGGACTGAGTTTGCCATCAACCCAGATCCATGTTGTTTATTTTGCTACTACCATCTCCCATAGCTTAGGGTGTTAGACGTTTCTTTCTTGGTAGATTGCAGCACTTTGGGCTCTTGGTAGCTTAGTAGACTCTGCAGGATGTAGTTTCTGGGCAGGGTTGATGTTGTTTCCTCGCATGTAGTGCATTTCTTTTTGTCTTGCTTTGGGCAGTAATGAATTTTACTGCAGTGTGTTTTCCTCTTTCATTTATCCTCTGGTTGACACTTTCATGCAGTTTTTCCTTGTTTTGCTTGCTGAGGTATTCTTTCTTCTTTTGAATGCCTCAGGTTCTTAGCAGTAGCTAGTTTGGTGGCAAGGTTGCGGTGGTGTTGCTGGTGGTCTCTTGGATTTGGAGATCCTTCTAGATTTGTTTAGTGAGGTAGTTCTCTTCTGCACTTTCTTACAGACATACATATTTTCCAGTGGGTTTGTGTTAGGTTGTTGGCGCCCACTGGTAGTTTTTACCTTTGTACTAGATATGTTACTTTTGCTGCTACCATTTTGTTTTTGGAGATAGTCTACTTGCTCTAGGGAAGATTTATGCTAGGTTGCTAGTTATTTTAAAACTACAACTATTACCATAAGTATAGGTCATGATCAGCATGTTTTATAAAACTAAATCACTATTTTCCAAACAACGTATAAAGATCGTTTTCTTATATATAATATAAATTAAATGTAGAGTCTTGCATAGCATAAGCTGTCCTCTTGGGGCACTTATGCACTCCTTAGGATGTCAAACCTGAATAAAGTATTTTTCACAGCGCATAAGTATAGTTTTAAACTGTGGGCTAGGTGATCCACTGAGCCGAGTGATACGGCCTCTAAAATATAACTTATTTTCTAATCATTAAACTCATGAATTTCTTTCAAAGGGTAAAGTAGATGGTTTTGCCTGAGCGTCAACAGTTATCCCCTGCTCGGCATGGCATCATGATGCGTGTTTTCTCATACTCTGATAATTCTTTAATTTGGAGAAAATGCGGGTTGTGACATAATAGCCGCTTATTTTGTAGTGGCTGCGGACTTCTTCCTCAGGCCACCCCAACAGGTCGTGCGGTTAGGTCAGCTAACTGCGCAATGGTTCATAATTCTCTGACAAGCGAACTATCGAAGTAAGTGGCAGACTCACATTGCAATCTGCCCAGATCGCCAAGTAGCTATATGCCTGGCAGGAGTTGTGTGTTTATTCAGCCAAGTCCTGCAGGTAGCACAATAAGCAAGGCAAACCGCCTCATCGCCAGGCAACATACATCAAGGTCGCCCAACACAACATGGACTTATCTCAGTCCGTTAGAAGATGACGGACTCAGCCTCTGTCCGCCAAAGGGAGGTGGGCGCTCCGCTCACCAGCTGATAAACAAGCCTCATCAAACAGCATGCGCAATCTGTTCCCTTCTGTCCACAAACAGTGGGCAGACTCAGCCTCAGTCCTCTTGAGGGAGAAGGCAACAGGACTCCGACCAGCCCGCGCAATATGGTGCAGACTAAACTCCAGCGCACCGGCAGACAACAGTGGCGACCTTCCTCCAGGCCGCCCACCCTCAGCAGCGCGAAAAGCCTCCAGCTCACCGCATTGCAGGAATGGCGACCTGCCTCCAGGCCACCAGTCAGCAGCGGGGACCTGCCTCCAGGACACAAGTTAGCAGTGGAGACCTTCCTTTTGGCCGCAAGTCAGCAACGGCTACCTACTCCACCTCGCCAGCATGCATGACCTGCCTCCTCAATCTGCCAGGTCGCCAAGCCCTTGGCACACAGCAAGGGGGACAAGCCTCAAGCAGATAATCTCATCCTGTCTGCAGTAAGATAGGAGGACTCATTCTACAGTCCGCCAGCTAGCCCTCTTATTTCTCGGTGCCCGCTTCTTCCCAGCAGCAGGAGGACATCTCCTTAGCTCGCATAACTTAGCGCGGGCTCGCTTTGTGTAGCAGAGGCGGACTCGTCCCAGTCCGCCAACAGAAGATCAACTTAAGTGGACAATTCCCTAACCGCATAACATGGCGCAAACTCGGCAGACTCCCTGTCTACTCGCATAACTTACCGCTCTACCGAGGGTAACGTTACCCAGGATCGTCTCCGGCCTGTAAATAGGCACCCATACCTCTCATTCAGCGGGAACGGTGGAATGGGACAACCAATGCATCAAGACCTACAGACTAAGTCTCTTAGTTTGCGCAATCTCACATTCCCTCTCGACTTGATCGTGCAGTCCGCTATGATTAGTCTAACGAGCTGCGGGATCAACTAACCGCGCGGTCTGCCGACCTCTCTAGTTAGTCTGCACGGCCTCTGGCAACTTCTTTCCTTAGCCTCCAGCTTCCCCCTTTGTACCCTTTATTTACTTTCCATGTAAAGGTTTAATCTCAAGCTGTAATCTCAATTCATAATCAATGGAACGATCGTCGTATGTGTGGCATTGAAGCCGCGGCGGGCAAAGTTTGTTGTTGCTGCTACAAGCGACCCCCTCTTCTTCTCAACTCCTTTCCTCTCTCAACAACAACATCAAACATCAAAGCCTAACCGTCAAAGTAACCGTCTGCTCGACAGTTCCTCATCAACCTCCTTTTATCCCCGCAACCCTTGATCAAGCGCGTGCTCCACTCTCGAGCATGCAGAAGCATTCACTGCATCACAATTAACCTCTCCACTATATTCTAGTGAGACCGAACACCTGTTATCTGCTTGTGCCCGCGGCCCTTCCATTTTCGCACATCAATAGTTAACACGTGACCTTCAGATCTCAAACAGACAGTGAAAACCAGCGGTTACTCATGTCAGTTTATCAACCAGCCGAGAACCTTGCTCAATCAAGTCCTAGTGAAGATCCTCTCTGGGAGGCCTTGGAGCAGTCATGATGGGAAATAGCCCAGTAGTTCCAGGCAGTCAACTATAATCTAGTTGCTATCATGCAGCGATTAGAGGCGCAATCTGCAGCAGCGCCAGTTCCTCCAGTAAATCTAATGCTAATATTGGAGAATTAGCAAGCCTATCCTCCATCTTATCCTCCAGTTTACCCTCCTACTCACATACTAACCTTTGCGTAAGGGCCTGCAACCCCTTTGTGGCCTCAAAATGATGAGTTTGCATCACATCAAAACTTATTAAGGGAAGCTACCCGAGAAAGTCCAGCTAGATTACTAAACTTTCAGGGAAGTCATCTCTACTCATCAGCTCCCGCCTTTGCTCCTCCCGCAATAGCTTTTCCTTTCTATCCTCCTGCTCCTTTTACAACTACAGCTTATGCTCCCTTTTTTCCTTATGCTGTAGGAGTGCAGGAAGAGTCGTCACCGTTTTCAAAGAATTTTTGGTATGAACCAACTCTAGCTAATTTCAGAGAGCTGTAATTACCAATTTACACTGGAGAGACTGATCCAATGAAACACCTTCAAGCTTTTGAATCAGCCGTAGCTCTCAAGACCCTTTCAGATGCTACAAAATGCAAACTCTTTGTAACAACCTTTGATGGACATGTCAGGGATTGGTTCTATGGACTACGTCCTCAGTCCATCTCCTCCTTTGCTGATTTGCAAAGAGAGTTTCTGCTCAGGTTTTCTACCTCCAAAAAGAGGAAGGTAGGTCCAGAAGCCCTCTTTGAGATCAAGCAACAAGAGAATGAGACTTGGTCTAATTTTGTGGATCATTTTCAGAAAGAAATCTTGGACATTGAGATCGTCGATCAAGAAATGTATCGAGTGGTGCTTATACATGGTCTTCGTGAAGGACCATTTAATTTTGAGGCTAATGTACGAGCGCCAAGGACATATCAAGATTTGATTGCTTTTGCCAACTCAAACATTCGAGGTGAAAAGAGTAATCCCAGCTTCATATCCAGGCTTGTAGGAAATAAAGATCCTTCTTATTACAAGCAACCTCTGAGGTTTCCTTGGAAAGATTTCCCATCCCACTCAAGGAAGGAAAGAAGATTTCAACGTCATCGACATTCCTTCCCGGGCCAGGATAGTGCCTGAGATCAATTGTTACTATTTTCAGCCCCACTTGCTTATCCAGCACAAGCTCTGCAAGTAGCTTCGGTTCATCAGCAGCAAGATGATGACTTGTTAAAATTCGAACTGGATGAGGCCATGTAAGAAGTAAGTCAAGTCATGAAGGGTAGGGCTAATTTCAAAAGGACTTACCAACCGGCAGATTAAAGATCAAAAGATTCATATCCATTCTGTTAGTTTCACAAAGAAAGTGGGCATTTAACTTAAAATTGCTGAGCGCTTCGTCTACTAGTACAAAAGATGTTGAGGCAGGGTAAGATGCATGATCTACTCTTAAAGGATGACCATTCTGATCCATCAACTTCAAAAGGCAAAGAAGCAACAGACACTCCTTGGAAGACAATTCTGAAGTAAAAAGGGCATCACAGTTCCAAAAGCTCCTTGCAATCATTTCTGGCCATTTTTACTTTTCATTCTTCAAACATTTTCTCTTTTAAAGCACTACTAAGTGTTCTTTCATTTCAATAAATTTTACGTCAGAGATCTCATACTGACACTTTTCCCTTTTTGGAGTGCCACCTCCTCTATTTTCTCTTTGCCAAAGAGATCACTAAACCACTGAGATTTCACTGAGTCTTGCTTAGGGCCCCCTCGAGGTTGGACTCCGCTGTAATACCACAATGACCACATATAGTGGGGAGTGTTCGCGTATGTATAGTGGGAGCCATCCAACTCTCGTGCAGAGGATTATGGGACTTTGAATCCTAGCTGGTATCTAACACACAGTGAGCATCAAGGGAGGTCCCAGTGTGTTAGCTTTATTGTGATCTGCTAGGGATACATTACAGTTATGGTGATCTCATGACTGTAATAGTCGAATACTATATGGTACTCTCAATCCGTGCTTTCGCGGGGCCCAAAACTTAATTTATCCTTCCAAAGGCGCGCAATGTTATAGACCATATGGAGCACCTAGCCAAACTAATCAGCGATGTTTGTAACCTGAGGCATGAGAGTAATGTATTTATCATTCCTTCTCAGGATTTTGTGTATTTTTCTCTTTTGTGCCTTTCTAAGGGAATACGGCTAGTCCGCTTTAGGTAGGACTACACTCGTGATGACCTTGTTTAGGCAAGCGATGCATAAGGGCCATAGGAAAACTCCTGTGGCAGCATCCAGTCTTTTTTGGGTCATCTTCAAGTGTAGCCCTACTTTTTCATTCTGCCTTCTTTCAGGTTGACAGGTTAATTCCAACCTATAAAAAGGATTTGCAACATCTTTTTGCTTATACTTGCTTTATATATTTGGCTTCATGAAGCTCCATCCGTTGACGATTGATTATGCTTATTCTTGGCATCTATTATTCAATCAAGGAATCTATTTCTATTTATTAACAAGCCATGCTACTGAAGTCTAATCAAGATGTTTTCATCTGGCTGATATGGATTTCATATTAGAGATATCATATTTAATCATGCGAAAAGATCATTATTGCGGTTTGATCTTTATTCAGTTAATAGCAGAGTTTGTCGGGCATTTCCTCTGCTATCCAATAAATATCTTCCTAATCATATCAACAATCAACATTCGCAAGTTATATTCTTGTACTTGCAGCTTACTTTTCAAGCATATCTGTCGCTTAATCTTCTTTTGCAGAGATTAGCAGATATTAGCAAGTTCCCTTCAGGTACTGGCAGCTTACCTTTTTATCATATCTGCTGCTTACTCTTCTTTTGCAGAGATTAGCAGATATTAGCAAGTTCCCTTCAGGTACTTGCAACTTTGTTTTCCTTCATATCTACTGCTTACTCCTTCTTTTGCAGAGACTAGCAGATAATTGCAAGTTCCCTTCAGGTACTTGATACTTACTTTACTTTCATATCTACTACTTATCCTTCTTTTTGCAGAGGATAACAGTTATTTGCAAGTCTCCCTCAGGTACTTGCAAGCTATTATTCTTCTGTGCTTTCCTCTCACCTTTGTTTTGCAGAGCCCAATGGAAGACATTCACATCTCCATTTTGCAAAAGAAACTCGTGTACACGCAAGATGTACCTCTTTTTGCCTGTATTAACTTTTCCTTTGCAGGAAAAAGATAGGCGTTGCCAAACCTTTTCTAAGTAGAGACATCAGGTTCTATTTCTCCCTACCTCTTTTTTTTCCAAGGGATGGATCAAGATTTTTGTGGGTCTCCTACTTTTCGAAATTCCCTTCGGGACTTAAAAAAGTGCGGGGATTATGTTAACCCAGAAATCGGCGATCCCTCCCAAGGTAGATAGCTTGCAAGTTGCTTCCTGCTCTAGGTTCCCCCTGGAGTTCGTGGCCTATCAGTGCCTTTTTCTAAGGATGTTCGGACAGTCTTTTATGTCCGCTCAGGCCGCGTGGCTAGGGAGGTCTCCCCGTCCTAACTTCCCAGGTCGTACAACAGCTGCTTATTCTGCAGGAGCTGCGGACTTCTTCCTCAGTCTGCCCCTGCAGGCCGCGCGGTTAGGTCAGCTAACTACGCAATGGTTCATTCTTCTCTAATAGGAGAACTACCGAAGTAAGCGGCGGACTCACTGCAATCCGCCTAGATCGCCAAGTAACTGCATGCCCAACAGGAGTTGCGTGTTTCTTCAGCCCACTCATACAGGTCACAATGCAAAGCAAGGAAAACTGCCTCATCGCCAGCCGACCTACCTCTAGGTCGCCCAACACAACGCGGACTCAACTCAGTCTGCTAGAAGGTGGCGGACTCAGCCTCTGCCCGCCAAAGGGAGGTAGGCGCTCCGCTCACCAGCTGACAAACTTTCCTCATCCAACAGCAGGCGCGATCTGCTCCCTTCTATCCGCTAGTAGTGGGTAGACTCGGCCTCAGTCCGCCTAAGGGAGAAGGAGACAGGATTGTGCCCAACCCGCACAACACGACGCAGACTCAACTCCAGCGCACTGCCAGAAAACGGTGGCGACCAGCCTCCAGTCTGCCCACAATCAGCAGCGGCGACAAGACTCCAGCTCGCTGAATAGTAGGAATGGTGACCTACCTCTTGGCCACCATTCAACAGCGGCGACATGCCTCCAGGCCGCCAGTCAGCAGCGACGACCTGCCTCAAGGACGCCAGTCAGTAATGGCTACCTGCTCCACCTCGCCAGCATACCCGACCTGCCTCTTCAGTCCGCAAGGTCGTAAAGCCCTTGTCACAAAGTAGGGGGGACAAGCCTCCAGTAGATAAGCTCATCTTGTTCGAAGCGGGCTGGGCAAACTCATTCTGCAGTCTGCCAGCTAGCCCTCTTGTTTCCCAGTGTCTGCTTCTTCCCAGCAACGAGCGGACTGCTCCTCAGCTCGCATAACTTGGCGCGAGCTCGCTTTGTGTAGTAGAGGTGGACTCAACCTAGTCCGCCAATAAAAGATCAACTCAAGTGGAAAAGTCCCTAACCGCAGAACATGGCGCGGACTTGGCAGACTCCCTGTCTACTCGCACAACTTACCTCTCTATTGGGGGTAGCATTACCCAGGACCGACTCCGGCCCGAGCCTATAAATAGGCCCCCATACCTCTCATTCAGCAAGCACAGTGGAGTGGGTCAACCAAGGCATCAAGACCTGCGGACTCAGTCTCTCAATTCGCATGATCTCACCTGTCTTCTCGGCCTGATCGCGCAATCCGCTCGGCATAGTCTAGCAAGCTACGGGATCAGCTAACTCCGTGGTCTGTCGACCTCTCTGGTCTGTCCGTGCAGCCTCCGACAACTTCTTTCCTTAGCCGCCAGCTTACCCCTTTGTACCCTTTATTTTCTTTCTATGTAAAGGTACAATCTCAAGATGTAATCTCAATTCATATTCAAAGGAAAGCCCGTCACAAGAGTGACATTTAAGCTGCGGCGGGCAAAGTCTGTTGTTGCCTCTACAAGTGGAACCCTCTTCTTCTCAATTCCTCTTCTCTCTCAACAACAACATCAACCATCAAAGCCTAACCGTCTGCTCGACAGTTCCTCATCAAACTCCCGTTATCCCTAAAACCCTTGATCAAGCATGTGCTCAACTCTCGAGCATGTAGAAGCATTCACCGCATCCCCCATCAACCTCTCCACCTCGTCCTAGTGAGACCGAACACCTGTTATCTGCTGGTGCCCGCGACCCTTCTATTTCTGCGCATCAACACTACTTTTCTGGACTAAGAACTCCTTAGCCCTAACTACTTCACAGTAATAAGTATGTTCACTTGAGCTGGAAGTGACTTGCAGAACACTGTTTTGCCCCTTTCTGAACTGAACAAAATGTTTAGCCCTATCTCCTTCTTCACAGCTCCCCAAGAGAATGATTTGATGGTTGGATATATGAAGCACTTGCAGTAAGGTCAGCCCTGGCTGCTATCTCTTTCTCAATGAATCACCGTGAGCTTGCTAGCTGGTGCAGATGAAGATGGCACCAGCAATCTTGCTGATGAAGATGTTGTTACCAACAGCTAACTTAATAGGCCTCTAGACTTGCATGTCTTGGTCTCTCTGTTCTTCAGCTTCAGCCACAACAATGGTGATTTCAAAGAACTACTATGACAACTCCTCTTTCGGTAAAGAGATTCTCCTTTTATTTATTGTAACCCAACGACTCTTTTACTATTGGGTCCCACACCATTAATGTTGGCTGCATATTTGCTTTAATGCCTAACTGTCGTACAGTAGGTCTGCGACTCCTTTTATCATGTACTGTGTCTTTGCCGCTCATAATTTTAATATGGTTGACTTTTTGACTTGCTGACATCAGCACCTAAATACTTAGTCAAAATTCAAATATCAATAGTATAGGCGTTGAGTGAATGAGCTTTACTCAACACCAAAATACTTAGACAAAATTTTGTCTATTTAGGCATTGAGAGCATTGAGTGAGCAAGCCTCACTCAATTCTTTTTCCTTAGCAAAAACTTTCTACAACTTAGGCGTTGAGAGCATTGAGTGAGCACGCTTCACTCAACGCTTTTTGCCTTAGAAAAACTTTCTACAACATAGGCATTGGGAGTGTTGAGTGAGCATGCCTCACTCAGTGCTTTTTGCCTTGGCCAAGTTTCTGAACTTACTTTGACGAACTAAACTGAGTTCGACGAATGGTGACCTCAGCTCGACGAACTCTAAACTCAGTTCGACAAATTTTGAACTGAGTTCAACTCACAGCTTTTTGCTATGTGGCGTTGAGTGTGTCTTCAACACTCAATGTCAAACTACTTAGCCATATATCTGCTTTTAGCAGCATGGCGTTGAGTGAGTTGAATTTACTCAATGCCTGTGAACTTAGCAACTTTTCTGCTCTTTTCAACTTAAGCTTTTACTGCTTTAGCATGTCTCAAAGCTTTTTGTTGTATGGCGTTGAGTGAGTTGACTTCACTCAACACCTATGGACATATCCACTTTCTCAGCTTACCGCTACTTTGGCTTTGATTATATAGGATTTACTAAGCGTTATAAGTCATCTAGAGTTGAGTGAGTAACCTTCACTCAACGCCTGTGGACTTGGATAGATTTCTAGGAGCCCACATCTTAGGTAAGTGTTTATCGGACTTGGCCATATAAGCAACCTGTCCAATCAATGCACAGTATTCATCCTGCAATCACTCATCATAAACATAAGTTAGAATACCATATGTATATATATTGTTTGTTGGGCCTTCTTTAAATCTAGGACATTGGGATCAATGGACCCAACACCGCATATTGTAACCACGACTTAGGGCCTATAAAAATTCCCTCAGACCCCACTCATTTTTAACCTTTTCTTCTCCCAGCTTTCTTCTTCCTCAGGTCAGAGCTCTGTAGAAATCCTCTAACGAGTCACCTCCTCCCACTGAGTCACCGAAGAATTCATCTAAGACGTCACGTCGTTTACTCTGAGAATTCTTCTACGTGTGCAACATCCCGCATGTGCAACCCTGTATTCCCTGAGTGGGACCCACCGACAAGTCTAAGGCATAAAAAGAGGGCTCTCAGGTTCAGGCTAGTCAAAATGGCATGTGGGGTAGGCAGATCCGCCCTCGCCCAATGAATCAATAAGCTTTCTCCCATGAAAGAAGAAGAAAACATGCCCTCGGGCATGTGCGGTCTTCATCATGCACTGTCCCAAGGCTCGATCCTTAGTGCGCGGGTAGGAGGGTTTTGTCTGCCTTGGGCAAGTGGAGGGCAGAACTCTCACTCACCCTTTGATGAGGCTAGGATGTGAATACTTGGCTCCTCCATGCTTCTGCCACTTCAGGCAAATGGTGCTTTCACGGGCACTCGTCCGGTGGGGGCCCATGGGTGAAATTACCTGGATTCCCCTGAGGGCCTGAAAATAACCTTTTTCTACAATGAAGTTACGTTGTTGGCAGACCCAATTGGGCTGCATATAGGGAAATAGGACAGCGGAGTTACGTTGTTGGCAGAACAAGTTTTGAAATCCATAAATCGACATTATGGGGAAACTTTGGAGAGACGGATTCTTTTAACTACTTCTTCCTCAGGCTCTTTTTAGCGAGTCTTGAGTATCCTTCAAGGTGCCCAAGCTCAGCATTAGCTTAGGAGGGGAGGAGTTCTTAAATATTCTGGGCGTGCGGTGGGACCTCCTCGCTAAGACCTTGATTTTGTTCCAAGTTTCCTAAGCCTTTGTTCTAGTGATTTAGCTCGGGGGAAGTAAGTGTGAGGCCACACCCCTTTTGGGACCACGAACTCCACAAAAGACCGATTTCATATTTTAACACTTTTGTGCAATGTTCGTGGAGCGTGGTCAACATAGAAGATCCTCAGCTAGTTCCATGACTAGAGGTAAAGGACAAGGGTCTGTCTAAGAGAAATCACCACCCCCACCGGTCTTAGCCATGGTGGGCATGTTCAAATATTTTAGGAAGGAGGCCATGGAGACCTTGCACCATTGGCTAAACGCCACTCGCGAAAAATGCTCGACACTGGTTGTTCCGGTGTTCGCATAGTCTGCTTTAGGCGAGAATGTCTCGTTCAGGCAGACCGAAAAGGAGATGGAGGGTGAGGTTTGCGAGCAGGATCTCATCGGGAGAGATATTTTCCCCGACTTGCCGAGTGTTGGCCGCGTTAACGAGATGGTTTTGCGGGATCCACCCACTTGTGACGCAGGAGGAAGTCCCTTCAGCAAGTTGGTCATGTCGTCCTCGGTTCTAGAATGGTTTAGGGAGTCGGAGATGTCCTACTACACTGGCAGAGAGGACCCTGTTCAGCATGATCAATGGTTTGAGGACGCGGTCTCCATCCGACAAATGTCGGACGCCTTCAAGTGCCAACTTTTTGCCATCTCCTTCAAAGAAAAGGCAAGGTACTTGTTCCACCAACTTCCAACCATCTCAATTTACTGTTATGTAGATTTGCGTCAGGCATTCTTACTAATTCTCGACTTAGAAGAAGAGGAAGATGGGTGCGGAGTTCCTCTTCATAATCAAACTAGGGCAGGAAGAAACCTTGGAAATCTATGTAGACAGGTTTAAGGAGTAAGTTCTCGTCATGGAAGAGGTATCAGGGTTTACCGTGATGATGGACTTCACATCGGGGCTTCAAGAATGGTTATTTAGGGTGGTATTGAAGCAGAGGCCACCGTTTCCCTTTGAGGTAGTGATGGAGAGAGCAACAAAGGAGATCGAGCATGAGGCAGCAAACCCCAATTTTGCTAGGAAGCTGGCCAGGCTAGAAGGAATTGAAGAGAGTGAGCAGGGAGTAATCATGCGCTAGGAGGAGAGAAGGATAAGATTTGAACTTATACCTAGGAGTGGGGTAGAAGCTATAAGCTCCGTGTTGGTCCGAGAGGAGGGTAAGAAGGTGCAATAATTTACTATATGAGCAGGGTTTTGAGGAAGGCGGAGTTCAGGTTTCCGATCTTGGAGAAGCTAGCCTTTGTTTTGATCCTCTTGGCCCGAAGACTCTGACCTTACTTTCAAGTTTACTCGATCTGGGTAGTGACTTACCATCCACTACGTAACATCTTCAAAAGGGTGGGGCATTTTGGAAGTTTGGAGAAATAGTCGGTAGTGTTGAGCGTGTTTGACATCTTTGTCATCCCGCGCCTTTTAGTTAAATCTCAAGCAATGGCAGACTTCTTGGCAGATAGTATGGTGGAGTCAAAAGTGGAAGGACCATGCCACCTTGTTTCTTGGAAGTTGTTGGTGGATGGGGCTTAAGACATTCCTTGGGGGCATGGGTGGTCTTACAAAGCCCCCAGGGGATGAAGATTGAGCAGGTCATAGTGATACACTTTCTTATTACCAACAACCAGGCGGAGTATGAGGCGGTCATCGCGGGGATGCACCTCGCTAAGGAGTTGGGCGTGTAGGATGTGGAGGTGTTGACAGATTCGACTATAGTGGCCTCGCAAGTCAAGGGAGAGTTTAAGATAAGGGAGCCGACCCTACAGCAATATTTAGTTAAAGTAAGGGAATTTATTAGGGGCGTTCTGGATATTCTACATCCGACATATATCGCGGGAAGAGAGTGTTGAAGCAAATTGGTTGGCAAAGTTCGGTCCAAGGGTAGGAGGGACCGTGACGGACTTGTTCTGACCGTCCGTGGAGGAGGAAGAGCTAATGGAGATAGATAAATGCCCCTCATAGATGGACCCATTCATCACATTTTAAACCACCGACGAATTCCCGGGGGAGGCTGAAAATAAGAAGCGCTTTAGAGACAAGTCGGCATACTATTTATTACGCGAAAGAGAGCAATTACAGAATACTCTCTCAGGACTTCCTGCCAGGTGTGTTGCTGAGGAAGAGGTTCTGAAGATCTTAGAGGAGATCCACTTAGGAGAGTGTGGTATCCACTCTGGGAGCAGGACCCTGGAAGGCGGGATAGTTCGGCAAGGGTACTTTTGGCCAACCTTGAGCAAAGATGCAGAAGAGTTCGAGAAAATATTTCATAAATGCCAGCTATTCACGCCACTCCAGCTCCACTTTCGTTGCTATGTCTCTTAGCAAAAGCTTCCGTGATCGTATCGCGTTGGTGCGCCAGCGGAACAAGGCGAGCGTGGCTGCCTTAAACCTAATTCCCGCTCGTACTTCTTCCTCACCACCGCCCTCTTACAATCGCCCGAAGAAGGCGAGAATAACTGATCTGGTTCCCCCGTCGGGAGGACCCTTACCGGATCCCCCGGAGAGACGCATCCCTCCTACACCATCGCTTCCCAAGGGAAAAGAGGTAAGATCCTTGTATACCTCCCCTGTTCGCTATCTATCTTTCATTGCTCCTTTTGCTGTTGGTTTTCAGAAAAGTCATGCACCCCCCCCCCCCCCCCCCCGTCAGTCTGGTAGCACACAAACTCATCTCGCCAACCACCCTCTAAACTCTGTCTCGCCTCCTCCTTCCACTCCTCCTTCTACTCTTGGTGGGAAAAATGGCGAGCCTTCCCATGTCGCTGGGACCTCCCGCCACTCTGGTTAGGAATCTTCTGCCCTGGGCTTCGGCCTCTCTTGCTGCCCACCTTTGATTACGGCCCTTATTCTGTTTTAGCTTTGCAGACGTGCGAGTAGACTCTTCTGCCGAGGACTCTGAAAGTGAGGGATAAGATCAATCCTAACTCTAGAGGGGGGGGGGGGGGTGAATAGAGTGATTTAAAATAGTTTTGTAAATTAAAACTTGTGTGGAGAGAAGGCTTAGATTTACTTAGTGTATGGTGATATAGCAATTAATCAAAGCAAGAAGAGAAACACAGCACAAAACAAAACACAAAGAAACAAGCAACCAGAATACACAAGGAGCTATAGTGGTTCCCCAAAATCTTGGGTAGTCCACTCTTCTATCACCCTTGATAGGAATCCACTTCAAGATGAGTTGATCAGGTGTCTTGAGCACCAGAGAGTTTTTGACCAGGTTCTCACAAACCAAAGGGCTGATTTTTGATCAGGTTTCAGCAAAACCAAAGGTAACTTTTGAAGGGAGTTAAAACCCTGTACAGAAAGAAAAAGAAAAAGCTGATGTTGTCTTCTCTATCAATAAGTAGAGAGAAGCAAAGTGGACCTGTTGATGTTGTCAAAGCTCCCCCTGAGTTCAAGAAGTAGTTCAGGAAGAAGAGCTTTGCACAAGGGTGACAGGTCTTCAATGATCTGATCTGCTCCAGCAAAAGATGATCCAAACAAGTTGGATGGTTGTGTCTGAAGCAATCAGAATTCCTGTGTGTAAGCTTGAATGAATATCACAGAGAGCAAGAGGAAGAATTCTTGTTGTTCTCTGTTAACTGATAGAATTATATCTCTGTGTTCTTCTTCTGAGTCTTTGATAGCCGTTGGCAATGAGCATTAAATGCTTTCTTTAAATGTCCATGCCTCAAAGGAAGTGTCAGGCAAACATTCCTTAGAAAATTCCTTGAGCCATGCACCAGATTTGCTGTAACGGCCAATAAATCTTCAGCATTAATTGTTCTGACAGAAGGAATTTGAATTCCTATTCAAAATTGACGGGTGCCTGGAAAACGTCGAGCTCACAATAAAACGTCGATATGAGCACGACACACGTCGGCCAGAGAGTGGTTTCAGAAAGCAGAGCTGGGCTTGATGGAACGTCGAGCTGAGGTCGACTCCACGTCGAGCTGAGGTCGACTCTACGTCGAGCTGAGGTCGACTCAGCGTCGAGCTGAGGTCGACTCTGCGTCGAGCTGAAGAAGACACTAACTAACCTATGTGACCTTTATAACAACAAGGAGGTCACAACACAAAATCCCTATAGAAATATAGTCATCCTGACCCAAATAGTAATAGGGTGTTCCAACAATCTCCCCCTATTTGGATTAGTATTACTATTTACATGAATTTAGGGATTCAAAAAGAAGTAAAGACAAAATTGAATAAAATACAACCAGACATATGACAGAATAAAACAGCATATATATAACACTATATAGCAGCAATAGTGTTTAATGTCCTGTATTCAGCAGAGAAAAAGAAATAAAACACCTTACATTACTTTTCCTTTGGAGCTTTGTCTTGATCACTTGCCTTGAAGATGATTTCCCTGTTATGATTTGTAGCATCCTTCTTGGATCTGTAATCTTCAGCTGCACCTAAGGATTTCTGACTTTTTCCACTAGCTGGTACAGCTGCAGGATGAAGCTGCATATACTTATCAGAATCAAAGAATTTCTTTGAGTTGTATTTCTCCAATTCTTCTCTCCTTTGATCTGACATGGTGCTGATGTGAGAGGTGTCCAGACCTTTTGCTCTAGCTCTGTCAATCTCATTCAGAGCAGCCATCTCAATCATCCTGGCCTTCCAGTAAGCTGGAGTTTTAGTAGGATCTTCAAAAGGAATAGCTGGTTCATATCTGTTGGCAGAGTGTTCTTGATGAGTTCTTGGAGTCAAGTCAACTCTGGGTCTGTAAGGATAGGGACCAGAGGTTGGATCAATGGGTCCTCCCCTTTGGTAAGGTTGAGATCCTGATCTTCCTCTGGACTGCCTGCCTCTATTGTATCCTCTTTGCTGGTTTCCCCTTTGCTGATTATACCCTTGGGATCTTCTTGACTGATAGGTCTTGCCATGCAGAGATGATGGGGAAGGATTGGAAGAGAGGCTTGCACTTGCACCTGCATCTGGAGGAGGTGGAGGTGGAGGCAGATGGACAGGCTTGGAGGGGCCTTCAATGAACTTTCTTTTCTTCTTCATTGCCTTTCTTTGGTTTAGAGAATATTGCATCCATGGCTCAGTGATTTCATAGTTGTACTTGATGTAGTAAGGGATGTCATGATCTGTGGCTCTAGCCAATGGAACTCTTTTCATTGCTTTGGATCTTGCTTTCCTCTTCCTTGCAATGGTTGTAGAGGAGTCATCTGAATCAGTTGCAAATTCATCCTCTGAGCTTTGAGATTCATCATAAGGATCTATGTAGGTTCTCTTTGAGATAGGAAAATTGATGGGGGCTGGAGCAGCTGAAGAAGTAACTGGAGGAAGGTCTACTGACAGTGTAGAAGAGGAGTCTAACACTGCAGGAAAGGGAATAGCCTCAGGAGCCATAGAGGCTGAGGTGGCTAGTTCCTGAAGAACTTGGGAGACAATGGTCTCAACTTCATCTGGTGTCTCAATCAAATCACCTGAAGTTTCTGAGGGAACAGTCTTAGCAGCTACTACTGCTTCAACAACAACATCATCACAAGCAGGAGCCACAGCTACCACTACTTCATCAAGGATCATGGCATCAACAGCCAAGGAGGATGGAATGATCTTCTGAAAAGGGACAATGGCCCTAGACAGGTCTTCTTGAGGAGGCAGGAGGCTGTAGTTTCTGAAGTGAGGATGTGCTGGAAGGTAGAAGCTCTGGAAGTTTAAGGCACTGCTGATCATCTGAATTGGACCTTGAGGAGGAGCCTCAGAGGTCATCTGAACTTCTACTGCTGAAACTGTTTCTGAACAAACCTGTACTACCTGTACTGCTGAAGGCTGCAGCTCTTCTTCTGCTGACATCTCCCCCTGCCTAGAATTAGTGGCAGTTGACTCTAGGCCACCAGAAGAAGGGCATGCCAGATAGGATGAGAGGGAAGAGACTGAGGCAGAGAGAGAGCTCAGGGAAAGGACTAGAGGAGCCAACTTGGCATCCAATAGAGAGGAGAGCCTAGGGGCCAAAATATCAAATAGCTTATTGGCCAAAGGCAAAAGATCTACTTGCTCAAGTGGTACTTGAGTAGAGGTAGAGGGAGCAGCAGAGAAGGTGAAGGTAGAAGATGTTGTTGGTGGTGCAGACATGGGAGGGATGGCTGGTTCATGGATGGAGGATAGGAGAAGTTCTGAAAATGTTGATGAAGGGTAGAAGTCATAAGGAGAGGAGGGAGAGGCATCCATGAAGGATTCATCATGAATGTTAAGGGAAAGGATGTCCTCATGAGATGAAGAGTCCAAGCTCATGGTAGGAAAATAGTGGAGGGGATGGAAATTGATGAGTGGAGGAATGGAGGATGCAATAGTAGAAATGGATGAAGGGATGGGTTGAGTGGATGAGATGATTGTTGTTGTTGGAATGAAAGAGGATGGGAGGATGATGGCAAAATCCCTACTTCTGGGCCAGTAGACTGAGGAAGAGTGACCTCTACAGTCCTGGTGTCTGCAGAAGTCCTCATTGCTGCAGCTGCCCTGGAGTTCACAATCTTCCTGTCCCACTTGCCAATCAGTGCACATGTGAGCCTCTTAGAAGCATTGATGTGCTTCTTAGAGGACACAAGCAACTGAGGGCAATAGTGGTTCAGAATCAAACCAAGAACCCTTCCAAAGTGGACAAAGTTCTTATCCAGTTTCTTCTTAATCATATCAAAAACAATCAAACCCCAATTGGGATGCTTCTTATCCAAAATTGCAGCCATAATGCAAAACTGATGCCTAGTAATGGCATCATGTGCAGTCCTCTTTGCACAAATTACTTTGCCTGTGATATGTGCTAACAGCCTAAACTCAATAGCTAGGTTAACTTTTAAAAGTTTAGAGGGGTTACCAGAATTATGCCCCATTCTGTCGAGCATCACAGCTAACTCTTCCACAGAGAGTTCTATCTCATCATCTCCAACAGCAAAACCGAAAACCTCTGAAATGATTTGAGGAGAAATGGCTACCTCATTCCCTGAAATTGTTCCTGTCATCGTACTGTTATCTGAATTCACTGCGGTAAAAATCCACTCTTTGATTTCAGATTCTGGAAGAGGAATCCTGGTTGTCATGAAGTTAACCAGGTGCTGCTCTTTGAATAGCTCTAGAATGTCCAGAAAATTCTGCGATGATCCATCAAAGGAGTCGATGTCGATGTCAAAGCCTGAATCAAACTTCATTGCCGCCAATGCACCTGCAGCAATCGCCATTATCCTGCAAATAGATACCTTCCAAGATCAAGAGTAAAGGAGTTGGAGGGAGAAAGCTTGAGCAGAAAATATGAGAGCGCAACTACGAACGACGGAGAAGAATGATTTTATACTAGGGTTCGATGCTGAAATGGAAAGAATGTCGAGCTCAGGTCGACGCTCTAAGGCTCTAGGGGAACTGAAACGACTCAACAGCGTGCAGCTTAGGTTGACGTTCGACGCTTGGGCTGATGCTATATGTCGAGCTCAGGTCGACGTTGAACGAAGGCGTCGACCGAAGGGAGAAATACTCAGGAAGCCAGGGAGCTGTGAACTTAGTTCGACACTAGAAGTAGAGGTCGACATTCGACGCTTTTGAGGGCAACGGACCGTCGATCTTAGTTCGACGCAGCGTCGAGCTTAGTTCAGAGCTCAAAGAAACCACTCAGACAGAGGAATTTTAAAATGAAATTTTTCCTACTCCTGTTAATTATGGGTTTCAAAATCTTGGAGTTTTAATTTATACTGTCTCCATCTAGCATTCCCAACTGATTGAGGAAGAAGAAGTGCTTCTTTTCATCCAAGGGCTTGGTGAAAATATCTCCTCTTTGTAGTTCAGTGGAAATGTATTCTAGTGCTATTTTCTTCTTTTCTACATTATCCCTTAAGAAGTGATGTCTGATCTCTATGTGCTTAGTCCTACTATGGAGAATTGGATTTTGTGCAATGCAAATTGCACTAGTATTATCACAAAAAATTTTAGACATCTCTAAGTTGTAGCCATAGTCTAGGAGCTAGTTTTGAATCCACAAAATCTGTGAGCAACAACTCCCTGCAGCCATGTATTCAGCTTCAGCAGTTGATGTGGACACAGAAGTTTGTTTCTTACAAAACCAGGAGACAAGTCTATCACCAAGGAATTGACAAGTTCCACTGGTGCTTTTCCTGTCTACTCTACATGCAGCATAATCAGAATCTGAAAATCCAGTTAGATCAAATCCTGAGTCATGTGGATACCAGAGACCTAGATTAGGACAACTTTTTACATACCTAAGAATCCTCTTAACTAATGTGAGGTGGGACTCTCTAGGGCTTACTTGAAATCTAGCACAAATGCATGTAGCAAACATTATGTCTGGTCTACTAGCTGTTAGATAAAGTAATGAGCCAATGATTGCTCTATAGTTTGTCTGATCAACTGGTTTTCCAGATTCATCAGCATCTAAAACAACATTTGTAGGCATAGGTGTTTTCATAGAAGATGCTTCAGACATTCCAAATTTTTTAACCAGTTCTCTTGCATACTTGGTTTGAGAGATAAAAATGCCATCCACATGTTGTTTAACTTGCAATCCTAGAAAGAAAGCAAGTTCACCCATGCTACTCATTTCAAACTTTGAATGCATGAGTTGTGAGAACTTTTTGCATAAGTTTGAATTAGTAGACCCAAATATGATATCATCTACATAAATTTGTACTAGTAGGATATGGGACCTATGGGTTCTAATAAAGAGAGTTTGGTCTACTCTACCCCTTTTAAAATCATTTTCCAATAAAAAACAAGCTAAGGTCTCATACCATGCTCTAGGAGCTTGCTTGAGACCATATAAAGCTTTATGCAATTTGAAAACATGATCAGGAGAGGTTGGAGAGATAAAACCTGGAGGTTGCTTTACATAAACCTCTTCCTTGATGTCTCCAATGAGAAATGCACTCTTGACATCCATCTGATATACCTTGAATCTCTTGTGAGCTGCATATGCAAGAAAGATTCTTATGGCCTCCAGCCTTGCAACTGGTGCAAAGGTTTGGTCATAATCAATCCCTTCTTCTTGGTAATATCCTTGTGCAACAAGTCTTGCCTTGTTTCTCACAATTATTCCTTGATCATCCAACTTGTTCCTGAATACCCATTTGGTTCCAACAATTTGCTGGTTCCTTGGTCTTGGTACTAATTCCCAAACTCTATTCCTTTCAAATTGATTCAACTCCTCTTGCATTGCAATGATCCAGTTTGGATCTTGCTCTGCATCTTGTATTATTTGGGGCTCAATTTGAGAAAGAAAGCAAGTGTGCATAATATTGTGACTAACTTGATTCCTTGTTTGCACACCTACCGAGATATCTCCAATTACTTGTGAAATTGGGTGATCTCTTGTTGGTACTAAATCAACAAGGGGTGTTGATGGTGCACCAACCTGTGTTGTTGTTTCCTCTTGTGGAACAACAACTGGTTCTTCAATTTGTTGACCATTTGAGCTTTCCAAAACCTGAGATTCCTCTTCATTGTCACTAAGTTCAGTGTCTTGTTGAATTGTTGAAGGTAATGAATCTTTGTCTGTGATGGTAAGCTGCTTCAGATTTTCTGAGATTGAATGTTCCTGCAAATTGCTTATGGTAGAAGTCTCCTTCTCCTTATAAGACATATTAGTTTCATCAAATGTAACATGCATGGATTCTTCAATTTTATTAGAGCACTTGTTAAACACCCTATAGGCCTTGCTAATCATGGAGTATCCCAGAAACACTCCTTCATCAGCTTTGGCTTCAAATTTAGCTAGGTATTTCTTGTCATTATTGTGAATGAAGCAACTGCAACCAAAAATTTTGAAATAATTTACTTTAGGTTTCTTCCCTTTGAGTAACTCATAGGGAGTCTTACCCTTCAGTTTATGTATCAGGCTTCTGTTCAAAACATAGTTGGAGGTGTTCACAGCCTCTGCCCAAAAGGTTAGAGGAAGGTGAGCATCTGTCAATAATGTTGTGGCAGATTCAATAAGGGTTCTATTTTTCCTTTCAACTACACCATTTTGTTGAGGAGTTCTTGGAGCTGAGAAGGTGTGCCTGATACCTTCCTTCTGACAGAACTCTAGCATAAGAAGAGAATCAAACTCTGTCCCATGATCACTTCTGATCAGGGCAATGTGAGTATTGAACTCAATCTGTATGCCTTTGAGAAAATCTGTCAAAATCTTGAAGTTATCAGACTTCTTTCTCAGAAAGAACACCCAAGAGAATCTTGAGAAGTCATCTACAACTACTAAAGCATAAGATTTCCCTCCTAGGCTTTGTATATTAATTGGTCCAAAAAGGTCCATGTGCAATAAGTACAAAATTCTAGGTGAATCACTCTTGTTAAGTGACTTGAAACTATTTTTAGTTTGCTTACCTAATTGACAAGCCTTGCAAAGTCCTTCCTTCTTGTAGGGACCAGAAGGTAGTCCTCTAACAAGGTTGTCTTTGGATAACTTAGCAATGGTTCTAAGGTTCACATGACCTAATCTTTTATGCCATAGTTCATTAGCTTTGCTAAGGGAGTTAAATAAACAAATATCTACTTTAGATGAATTGAAATCAACTAGATATATGTTATCTTGTCTATTACCAATTAAAACAATGTTGTTATTTAATGCAATATTACATGCTGAGTTGGTAAACCAAACCTGATAACCAGCATCACATAGCTGGCTGATGCTGATTATGTTGTGCTTTAGTCCTTCCACATAGGCCACTTTCTTGAATGTAATTGACCCTATCTTGACTTGGCCATAGCCTTTTGTTTGTCCAAAGTTTGAATCTCCAAAGATTACTTTGGGTCCATGTTTGGCTTTGAAGGACACAAGGTTCTCCTTGTTGCCAGTTATGTGCTTTGAGCACCCACTGTCCAAGTACCACTGCTGGTTCTCAATTGGATAGGTCTTTACCTGCACATATAACAAATCAATTGTTTTTGACCCAGTTTACCTTGGGCCTTTCTTGATATCCTTTAAACTCTGAAATAAAAGACATCTCAGGTTGACTCTTATAGCCTACAGGATGATATCTCCTAGGAGGTATTATCCATTCAGCATAAGGGTTAAAGTGATGAGATGTGGAGCTGGAATTAAATCTTGAATTAACCCCTGAGAACTGACTTTTGCTCTGAGCTTGGCTCGACGCACGTCGAGCTTCGGTCGACGGACTCTGGTGAGTGCGTCGAGCTCCATTCGACGGCGAAGTCTTGCTTTGTTCAGAAGGTAGAAGGCGTCGACCTGAGTTCGACGTTTTCTTGCGATTATGTCGAGCTCTGTTCGACCTCTGTCGAGCTTCGTTCGATGCTTTTTGTCCAGTTTCCTGGGTTAAGTCAGCATTCTTCCTAGCCACTATCAAGACTTCTTTACCTTTATCACTGGTAAATTTGATTGGAGTTGTCAGCACTATGGGTTGGCTGGATGAAGCACCCAAGCCCAGTGTACCATTCAATCTTGAGTTCACTGTACTTGTGATGTCCATTAATTTGATACTTCTCCCATTAAGGGTTTCTTCAAATTGTTTGGCCTTAGATAGTTCACCTTTCAGTGAAGCTATCTCCTCCCCACACTGCTTCAACTCTTCTAAGAGTCTAAGATTATCTGAGTTAATGGATTTGCATTCACTCAATTGTTCTCTAAGAGTTATAATTAACTTTTGAGATTCAATTAAGTCAATGCACATAGATTTGAACTCAGATTTAAATTCATCAGAATTAAAATCAAATGAATCTATTACCTGATCCTCAGTAAGTTCCTGATCAGACAGGTAGTCAGCATCAAGCTCTGAATCAGTATTCTTTTGAGATGCATTGATGGCCATCATGCAGAATCCTTTTTCTTCTGCATCATCCTCATCATCACTAGAGCTGGATGATGAATCAGACTCATCAGAGTCACTCCAGGATTCAGCCACAAATCCTTTTCTGGTGTGCTTGCTGTTGCTGGAGGAAGGCTTGTCATGGTACTTCCTTGACTCCTTATCCTTCCTTTTATCTTTTCTTTCCTTCTTGTCCCTTCTGTCCTTATCTTGATTTTCTGGACAGTTAGGGACAATGTGTCCTGGTTTCCTGCAGCCAAAACAGATAATATCTTTATTAGTAGATCTGTCATACCTTGGCTTGTCTCTGTCTTTGGATGACCATCTTCTGAAGTTCTTTTTATTCAGCTTATTGAACCTTTTGACAAGTAGGCTCATAAGCTCTTCATTTCCCAACACCTTTTCTTTAGGTTGTTCTTCCTGTGCCTTGAAGGCAATGGTTTTCTCAACCTTTTCAGTTGGTGTGGATATCTTCTGCTCTTCTTCTCTCTTCTTAATGAATTGCTCATAACTCTTGAGCTTTCCTAGAAGAGCTTCTGTGGATAACTCACAGACATTCCTTCCATCTTTAATTGACCAGATTCTTGAGTCCCAAGAGCTAGGGAAACAAGTCAGTATCTTGTCATTTATCTCAGTGAGAGATATGTCCTTATCTAGTGATCTAAGCTCACTGATGATTAGACTCAGTCTGTTGTACATGTCAGCAACTGACTTAGACTCTGCCTTTTTGAAGTTCTCATACTGGGTGATGAGGTAGGATCTCCTATCCTTTCTTTCATCTGCAGAACCTGATACAATTTCTGAAAGTTTTTCCCAGATCTCTTTGGCAGTATGACATTTAGCTAATTTCTGGAAAATGTCATCTGACATGGTTTGAGCCAAGATGTTCATGGCTTTAGCATCTGCTGCCTTCCACTTTTTTATGTCAGCATCAGTTCCTGAAGGAGGAGGAACAACTGATGTACTTGTTCCTGTGGGAGGCCTTGGACAATCTGTCAACACAGAATTAAAGATGTCCTCATCAAATGAATTCATGTAAAGTCTAATCCTTGTCTTCCATAGTGCAAACTTAGAGAGATTGCACATAGGAGGTCTGGTGCTAGCAAAGTCCTTGTTTTGTGCCATGAGTTTTAAAGATAAGTAAAACTAAAAGAAATAACCCTTTTGAGAGAAATGATCTTATCAGAGATCTTTTGATCCAGGTGTTAGCCTGTATGAATGATCAACCTCGCTCTGATACCAATTGAAAGTGAGGGATAAGATCAATCCTAACTCTAGAGGGGGGGTGAATAGAGTGATTTAAAATAGTTTTGTAAATTAAAACTTGTGTGGAGAGAAGGCTTAGATTTACTTAGTGTATGGTGATATAGCAATTAATCAAAGCAAGAAGAGAAACACAGCACAGAGCAAAACACAAAGAAACAAGCAACCAGAATACACAAGGAGCTATAGTGGTTCCCCAAAATCTTGGATAGTCCACTCTTCTATCACCCTTGATAGGAATCCACTTCAAGATGAGTTGATCAGGTGTCTTGAGCACCAGAGAGTTTTTGACCAGGTTCTCACAAACCAAAGGGCTGATTTTTGATCAGGTTTCAGCAAAACCAAAGGTAACTTTTGAAGGGAGTTAAAACCCTATACAGAAAGAAAAAGAAAAAGCTGATGTTGTCTTCTCTATCAATAAGTAGAGAGAAGCAAAGTGGATCTGTTGATGTTGTCAAAGCTCCCACTGAGATCAAGAAGTAGTTCAGGAAGAAGAGCTTTGCACAAGGGTGACAGGTCTTCAATGATCTGATCTGCTCCAGCAAAAGATGATCCAAACAAGTTGGATGGTTGTGTCTGAAGCAATCAGAATTCCTGTGTGTAAGCTTGAATGAATATCACAGAGAGCAAGAGGAAGAATTCTTGTTGTTCTCTGTTAACTGATAGAATTATATCTCTGTGTTCTTCTTCTGAGTCTTTGATAGCCGTTGGCAATGAGCATTAAATGCTTTCTTTAAATGTCCATGCCTCAAAGGAAGTGTCAGGCAAACATTCCTTAGAAAATTCCTTGAGCCATGCACCAGATTTGCTGTAACGGCCAATAAATCTTCAGCATTAATTGTTCTGACAGAAGGAATTTGAATTCCTATTCAAAATTGACGGGTGCCTGGAAAACGTCGAGCTCACAATAAAACGTCGATCTGAGCACGACACACGTCGGCCAGAGAGTGGTTTCAGAAAGCAGAGCTGGGCTTGACGGAACGTCGAGCTGAGGTCGACTCCACGTCGAGCTGAGGTCGACTCTACGTCGAGCTGAGGTCGACTCAGCGTCGAGCTGAGGTCGACTCTGCGTCGAGCTGAAGAAGACACTAACTAACCTATGTGACCTTTATAACAACAAGGAGGTCACAACACAAAATCCCTATAGAAATATAGTCATCCTGACCCAAATAGTAATAGGGTGTTCCAACAGACTCGTCTACTGAGGAGAGCCCGAGGCGAGCAGTCTCCTCCCCTCCTCCTCCTATGGACGAGATCGAAGACTACCTTGGCGACCCTATGGATCCGTTGGCGATGAAGCGCAGGGTGGCCGAGATGTTCCGAAAACATGCGATCATGATCCAAGAGTTGGAGAAAGACAAGCAAGCGGCTGACCGGCAGATTGACTGGTTGGAGGTGGAGGTTTCTCGCTTGACTTCTGAAATTGACGTTGATATTGAGATGGACGAGACCGACCCCCAGGCGATTCTAAACGAGGTCGACCAACAACACCGTCTCGCGTGTCGTGGCGTAGATGCGGCTCGTGCTTTTCACCTCCCCCACCGTCCTCCCTGCGCGAGGTCTCGCGGTGGGGGGCGCTGGCGATGGCATAAGGATTGAATCCTTCGCGCCGCCTCGCGCCCTTATTTTCTTTGTACTATTCTGCGTTTTGTAATAACGCTTCCTCTCATGGCTACCGCCCGAACCCTTTGGATCTAATGAATAGGTCTGCTTGATATATGCGAAACGAACGATTTAATAACGCCTTTTAGTAGTTTCTTTGATAATTTTACCTCTCGTACAGTGCTTTTCTTCATTGCAACTTTTGCGTCATATCTATGCTTAAACCATTTTTTATTATATTTTTATGGTACTGTCTCGTCCCCGGCCTGGGACTTACGCTAGATTACACCAATCGAGGTTAGGAGAGAGAAAAGGACGGCCGCCTCTTCCCCTTCCTCTACACTATATATTTTTTTGCCTCTTCGTATTTTTTCTCTTTACCCAACGGGCTATAAATACCCCCCTATCCCTGGGGCCCAGATCATGCTCTCGATTTGTCTCGGCACCCTAAACCTTGCCTCTCTCTCTTCTTCCCCTCGCGAGCAGATCCTGTCGGCGCTTCGTCTCGCCTATTCTTCTCGCATCCCCCTTTCACTCTCTTTGCCTAGAATGGGGAAAAAGAAGGCTGAAGAAGGCGAAGGCGAAGCCGATGCGGGAGGCAGTTTGGTGACCATGATTTTCCTCCCGGCCGAATTTCCTAGGAGGACTACAACGCCTTCACTCGTGATTTCTTGCCGGAGGGTTTTGAGTCACGCCCTCCAAGGGTGGGCGAGTCGATCAATACCTTTTATCCTGGTGAACTCGCCTTCCCTTTCCCGCATTTCGAGGCGGGGCTGAGGTTGCCCCTCTGGCCAGAGGTGAAACAGGTTCTAAAATACTTTGGGACTGTCCCTGCGCAACTGAATCCAAACGCTATCTCAGTACTAGTTGCCTTTGCTTGCTACATGCGTCGGTAGCGAATCGAATTCAGCCTGAACTCCTTCCGCAAGCTTTTTGTCTACCATGCCAACGCCGACGGCGTGCCCTACTTCACGGGGCAGGGTCTCAAGGTTTGCGAGACGCCCAACAAGAACCATCACTGGCTTACTCGCTTTGTCTTCATTCGCGGCAACATGGGAGGCATCCCGCTGGCGCCCGTGTCACCAGCCGAGGTGTTCTACACCACTCCCCAGGTTGGTCGCACGGACAAGCTCCTCTGCGACTTTTTCATTGGCAAGAACTTCGAGGTTCAGTTCCTGAGGCGGGGCCTCGACTCCCACTTCCTGTGCTTCCAGGCGAAGGTAAATGCTGGGGCCCTTTATTTTCATCTAGGTCTAACGAATAGTATTTGTAAACGCCTCGTCTCGCCTTTTCCAGGAGAAAGAAATGTTCCCGCCCGCCCGCCTTACAAAAGCAACATCAAACCCTCCAAAGATGTCGCCTTTGCCACGATGGCAGCTGAGGCGGCGAGAGAAAACCTGCCCCCCTCCCTGAAGAAAAGACCTGTCGAAGGCTCCGCCCCATCTCGCTAGAGTCCTTCAAAGAAAACAAAGGTCAAGAAAGGAGCACCTCTTCCTTCTGGAAAGGCGAAGCAAGTTCCTGCTGAGATGGTAGACGCGTTGGGATCGTTATCCCCCATCTCTCTGGGGTCCCAATCTCCCCAATCCCCTTCTCGGCTTCTCAGTCAGCGGGCCGTCTCGCCGATTGGCGGGATGGGTCAACCTGATCCCCTTGCTTACAACCTTCCCTCTAAATCTCCTACTCGTGAGGTGGGCTCCTCCAGCCGCCCGGCTCCTTCCACCCATCTGAACTTCAACATGGGCCCTGTGATCCTGGATGCTGTTGGCGAGCCAACCCTGATATGGGACAAGGAGGCGAACCGGGTCTCCATCTCTACCCTCCTTCCCCCTGGATAGAGCGAGACCAACCTACGGCTCATGCATTTTCTCTGGGCTTTGGCCTTTACGGTGGCGCAGAGCGAGAACCCGCCGCTGAGCCCCCCTCGCGGGACTTGATCCTGAGGGCCGCGCAATCCCAGCTGCGCTCGCTGGAGATCTCGCACCAGGTCTCGCGCCGTCTGATTTACAATAACAAAAGCTGGAGGGATTTAGAGGCGAATCTGGCGGCCGAGCGCGAGAAGTCTACGGATCTCGAGAAACGGTTGGCCGTGGCCGAAAACCTTCTCGCCAAAGCTCGGGGTGGTGTGGTGAGTTTTTCCACTCTCGATTCCTTCCCTTTCTTTGTCTACCTTCAACTCCCTCTAATAAATAAACCTCTCGCAGGATGCCGAGACGGCCGACAGGATGCACTCGCACATAGCCACTCTGGAAGGGGAGGTTAAAGGCATGGAGTCCGAGATCACTCGACTTCAGGAGGCTGCTCTCTCGCCTTCTCGCGTGGTGATTCCCCAACCTCCTCCCTCTCATTATTCTCATGCTGAGGTTGTGGAACTCTGCAAAGACGCCAATATCCGCACCGCCGAGCTAATCGTGAAGATGATGAAGGAGATGGAAGTCATCAGGGAAGGCTGCGAGGAGGTCACTGCCCGCGACCTGGTACCCGAGATTTATGGCGAGGAGGAAGACGGCCCGTCCTCCAGCGCGGAAGAATAGAAGAATTATTTTTCAGCTCTTTTGTATACCCCCTTTTTTTTGGACACTCAGTACTGAGGCATTTCGTACTACGGCCTTTTTTCGTATATACATATTTTGTTTTTATGACATCTCGTCTTTCTTTTCATCTTTCCTATACGCCTACCTTTTTCTTTATTTGCGGAATGGGATCACGACTTATCTCGCCTACCGATAGAGGGGCTAGCTTTACCCGTGGCGCGAGTGGGCGGGCCCTCATTGCTCTCGCGCAGGGATTGTACCACTTCTTCTCGCCTTGCTTCTGGACACCCCTGGCGCGAGTGGGTCTCGAATCGCTCTTATAATTAGTTTCGTTTGCGAGACGAGGGTACTCTTCTTCTCGCACTTTGGTCGAAGAGCAGACCCCTTACTCTAGGTGCGAATAGTCATGTCCTCGCCGCAGTTGCGCAGGGATTGTGCCCCTTCCACTCGCCTTGCCCCTGGACACCCTTGGCGCGAGTGGATCTTGAGGGACCGACTCCTCCCTCCTCTTATACCTTTAGGACAAGGACTCTGCCTTTGCTCAAATTATGGATTATCTTTACATGAAACCCCCACTCATATGCTGCCCCTTACCCAATCCTCGCACTTTTTGAAGTTCCGAAGGAACTTCGAAAAAGTAGGAGACCCACAAAAATCGTGATCCTCCCCTCAGAAATCAGGAGAGAAAAATTAGAGTTCAGGAGAGATAGAACCTAATGTCCCTTCTCAGAAAAAATCTATCAGTGTCTATCTTTTGCCTGCAAAGAAAAAGTAAATGCAGGCACAAGGAGGTACATCTTGCGTGTACCTGAGTTGCTTTTGTAAATGAGAAAGAGGGCAATTGTCTTCTACTAAACTCTGAATGAGACTTGCTAATATCTGGTAATCTTTGCAAAAGTAGGGTGATTGAGCAGGTAAAAAAAAGAAAATAAGCTGCAAGTACCTGAGGGGAACTTGCTACTATCTGCTAGTCTCTGCAAAAGGAGAGTAAGCAAGCAGATAGAAGAAGAAAATAAGCTGCAAGTACCTGAGGGGAACTTGCTACTATCTGCTAGTCTCTGCAAAAGGAGAGTAAGCAAGCAGATAGAAGAAGAAAATAAGCTACAAGTACCTGAGAGGAGCTTGCTGATATCTGTTGATTTTTGCAAAAGACAGGTAAGCAACAGATATGATAGGAGAGAAGATTAAGTTCGCAAGTACCTGGGCGGAACCTGCGAATGTTGGCTTGTTGATATGATAAGATATAATCGGATAACAGAATAGATACTTGACATACTTTGCTATCAATTGAATAATGATCGAACTGCAATGATGATTATCTCACGTGATCAAGGTATAATGTCAACATAAAAACCCAGATCCGCAAGATAAGAAAATCCGAAATTAGATTCATGATGGCACGACTTGCTAATCAAGAAGAATCATATGCCTTGAATAAATGATGTGTGGCTAATATCTGATGAGAGAACTTGTTGATTATCATCTGAAAAAAGCTTATGCAGGCAGCGCATATAAGATGAGCATAAGCCAAGAGAGATATTGCAGATCTTTAGAGTAGGTTGAATTCAACCTGCTGACCTGTAAGAAGGTAAAAAGAGAAAAGAGGAGCTATATCCCGAGGATGAACTAAAAAGGTTGAATGCTGCCACAGGTGTTCCCTGTGGGCCTTATGCATCACTTGCCAAAGTCATCCTAGGTATAGTCCTAACCAAAGCTGGCTGGCCGCGCATCCTTTAGAAGGGCACAAATAAACAAGAAATAACCCTAAGAAGGATCGACAGATGCACTGCTCTCTTGCCTCGGGTTACAAGCATCGCTGATCAATTAGACTAGTTGTGCCAAGTGGCCTATTGCTTGTCTGCGGATTGATTAGCGGAGTTGTGAGTCCCGCGGAGGCACGGATCGAGAGTACCATAGAGTGTTCGGCCGTCACAGTTGTGAGATGATCGAGGAGACAAGGCTACACTTGATTTCCATTGCTTGTCAAGCAAAGATCATCGTAACTATAACGTATCCCTAACGGAGCACGATAGAACCATCACAGGAGGCCTCCCCTAAGCACTCACACTGCGCTAGACATCGGCCGGGATCCGAAGCCCCGTCATCCTCTACTCGAGAGTTGAACGGCCCCCACTACACATATGAGAAAACTCCTCATCATATGTGGTCATTGTGGTTTTACGCCTGAAGACAATCTCGAGGGGGCACTGAGCAAGACTTGGCGATATCTCGGTGGTTCAGTGATCTCTTTGGCAAAGAGAAAAATATGGAGAAGAAGCATCACAAAAAGGGGACTGTGTCAGTATGTGTTCTCTGACGTAAGCTTTATTGAATGAAAGAATGAAACACTTAGAAGTGCTGAAAAATAGAATGTTTGGAAGGTAAAGTAAAGGCAACCAATCACGATCGCGAGGGGCTTTGAGGAACTGCGATTGTTCATAGCTGATGATGCGGGAAACGTGTCCTCTTTGCTTCAGAATAGTCTTCCAAGGGCACCTTCGTCAACGACATCAATGCACTCGCTTGGAATATTAATGAGCCCCAGCCGGCCCTCATCATGTATTTCCATGCACTCTTGTTGACCCTCAGCCAACTCATTGCCCTTGGAGGTGGAAGGTTTCGCAGAATCAATCTTCTTGACCAGGTCGTTGATCTTGCCTTCGATGAGAAATCTTTCAACCAATCGCCGAAGGGCCTTGCAATCTTCAGTTAAATGACCTTTCTCTTTGTGGAATTCACAGAACGGGTCTGAATTTCTTGATCTCTGATTCACCGGCTGGTAGGGACTTTTGGGATATGCCTTATCCTTCATGATTTGGCTAACTTCTTGCATGACCTCATCTAGCTCAAATTCTGGCAGGTCACCTTCTTGCTGCTGATGGACTGCAGCTGCTAGCGGAGATGACGTTGACAATGGTAGCAGCCATTCTTGGGCACGATCATGGCCTTGGGAGGGGTATTGATGATGATGCTGAAATCTTCTTGCTTTCCTAGAGAGAGATGGAAAGTCTTTCCGAGGAGACCTCGGAGGCTGCTTGTAAGAAGAAGAATTTTTCTCCGATACAAGCCTGGAGATGAAGTTGGGGTTGCTCTTTTCACCGCGGATGTATGAGTTGGCTAAACCAATCAACTCTTGATAAGTTCTTGGTGCTCGGACGTTAGATTCAAACTTTAGTGGACCTTCACGCAGGCCGGGGATGAGAGCCACTCGGTACATTTCTTGATCAACGATCTCAATGTCCAAGATTTCTTTCTGAAAACGATCCACATAATGAGACCAAGTCTCACTCTCTCGCTGCCTGATCTCAAAGAGGGCTTCTGGACCGCCCTTCCTCTTTGAAGAGGTAGAAAATCTGAGTAGGAACTCCCTTCGCAAATCAGCAAAGGAAGAGATTGACTGAGGTCGCAGTCCATAGAACCAGTCTCTCACTTGACCATCAAAAGTCGTTACGAGGAGATGCTCTTGGTAGCATTTGAGAGGGTCTTGAGAGCAACGGCTGATTCAAAAGCTTGAAGATGCTTGACTGGATCAGTATCCCCGGTGTAAATAGGCAACCATGGCTCTCAGAAGTTGACTGGAGTTGGTTCATATCGAACGCTCTCTGTAAACGGCGATGGCTCTTCTGGTTCTACTGCACAAGAAAAGTAAGGAGCATGAGCAGTAGTTGCAAAAGGAGCAGGAGGATAGGAGTAAAAGGTTGCCGCGGGAGGAGCAAAGGTAGGAGCTGAAGAGAAGGGGTGACTTCCCTGAAAGTTCAAAAATCTGGCTGGACTTCCCCGGGCAGCCTCCCGGAAGAAGTTTTGACGAGCTGCAAACTCATCATCTTGAGATCGCAAAGGAGCTGCAGGTCCTTGCGGAAAGGTGGGAGTGTAAAGAGGAGGGTATACCGGCGGATAAGCCGGTGGATAAACTTGAGGAGTCTCTGATGTTGGTGCTGGATTGATTGGAGGAACTGGCGCTGCTGAAGATTGAGCGACCAATTGCTGAGTGAGAGCTGCTAGAGTATGGTTGATGGCTTGAAACTGTTGGGTAGTTTCTCTGCGAGATTGCTCTAAGGCCTCTCAAAGAGAATCATCACTGGGACTTGGAGAAAGATTCTTGGCTGGTTGATGGTCTGACATGAGTAACCACCGCTTTCACTATCTAATCGAGATCTGAAGGTCGCGTGTTAACTGTTGATGCACAAAATACGACACCGACCAGTTAACGGGTTGTTCGATCTCACAAGCTAAGGGTGAAGAAAGAAGGGTTACGGGGATAGAGAGGAAGCCTGCTTGAGCAGAGGAGAAGCTTGCTCAAGCAGAGAGGAAGCTTGCTTGAGCAGAGGAGAAGCTTGCTCAAGCAGAGAGGAAGCTTGCTTGAGCAGAGGAGAAGCTTGCTCAAGCAGAGAGGAAGCTTGCTTGAGCAGAGGAGAAGCTTGCTCAAGCAGAGATGAAGCTTGCTTGAGCAGAGGAGAAGCTTGCTCAAGCAGAGAGGAAGCTTGCTTGAGTAGAGGAGAAGCTTGCTCAAGCAGAGAGGAAGCTTGCTTGAGCAGAGGAGAAGCTTGCTCAAGCAGAGAGGAAGCTTGCTTGAGCAGAGGAGAAGCTTGATCAGGTACTGTTGAGCAGACAGCTACTTGAATGGTTAGCTTTGCAGGTTGATGCCGAGAGAGGAGAGAAGAAGAGAGGAGGCCGCTAGCAGCGGCAACAGCAGACTTCGCCCGCCGCGGCTTGAATGCCACTCTTGCGACGGGCTTTTCCTTTATTCAAGAAGAGTTACAATTTGCTATTGCACCATTACATATAAGAGCTGTAGAGGGTATAATGGGGGAAGCTGGTAGCTGAGGAAGGAGATGCCAGAAACTAAGTAAAAGAAGCTGCAGAGGACTGGAGAACTGAAGCTGCAGATGCTGCCCAAGCTGTCTGCTGAGGGCAGAAAAGACTAAGTCCACAGCTTTGACGACCTGGGCGGACTGAGGATTTGGAGGCCGCAGACCTTGCCTGATCAACCTTGACGGACTGAGAAAACCGAGTCCGCAGCCTTTGATCAAGGGAGCAATTCTCCTCTCGACGGTGCCGAATGAGAGGTCTTGGAGGGTATTTATAAGCCCGGGGAGAATCTGGTCCAATGACGTCATCCTTAGCGACCTCGGCGGACTGAGCAACCTGAGGAGCAGGTGGGCGGACCCTGAGCAGGAGGGGGAGGCCTGAGGAGCAGGCGGCCTGAAGCCAGGCCACCCCTAGGGAGGCGACCTGAGGCCAGACCACCCCTAGGGGAGGCGGCCTGAGGCCAGGTTGCCCCTAGGTGAGGCGGCTTGAGGCCAGGCTGCCCCTAGGGAGGCGGCCTGAGGCCAGGCCGCCCCTAGGGGAGGCGGCCTGAGGCCAGGCCGCCCCTAGGGAGGCGACCTGAGGCCAGGCCGCCCCTAGGGGAGGCGGCCTGAGGCCAGGCCGCCCCTAGGGGAGGCGGCCTGAGGCCAGGCCGCCCCTAGGGGAGGCGTCCTGAGGCCAGGCCGCCCCTAGGGAGGCGTCCTGAGGCCAGGCCGCCCCTAGGGGAGGCGGCCTGAGGCCAGCCGCCCCTAGGGGAGGCGGCCTGAGGCCAGGCCGCCCCTAGGGGGCGACCTGAGGCCAGGCCGCCACTATAGGAGGCGGCCTGAGGCCAGGCCGCCCCTAGGGTGGCGACCTGAGGCCAGGACGCACCTAGGGAGGCGACCTGAGGCCAGGCCGCCCCTAGGGGAGGCGGCCTGAGGCCAGGCCGCCCCTAGGCAGGCGGTCTGAGGCCAGGCCGCCCCCTGACGGCAGAAGCCTAGGGCCAGGCTGGACAGGGGTGCCGAGCCTTGCGATGGTCCGGTCGTGCGCTGGCACCGGCAAATCGAACCTTCGAACTTATATAGGTTGCCTCCTGCAAGGAAGCAATGCTGCATAGTTAGTCTGGCCAAATCGCTTGGGCCAAAAAGGGAAAGCCGAGGCAGATCGCGATCCTCGGGGCGTTCCCCTGAGTGGACCGCGACTTGCGAGCTAGAGACCTTGGGAGGGATCGCCGATTTTGGGGTTAACAATCTGGAAGGAAAGAATCAGATTCTACATGGAAGCAGTCGACCCCCGGCTCTTCATGATAGTGGAGGAGGGACCTTACATTCCCACTAAGGCCTCCACCATTGATCCTACCAAGAAAGTGCCCAAGAAACTTTCGGAAATGGACAAGGACGAAATGGTGCTGTTCGGACTCGACAAGAAAGCTCAGAACATCCTGGTAAGCGCAGTTGATGACTCTATGATGCAGAACTTCTGCAACTGCAGGACTGCCAAGGATCTCTGGAGCTGCCTGATTGTTTTAATGGATGGCACGGATGAAGTGAGGGACGATCGAAGATCCCTCCTCAATCAGAAATATGAGGCCTTCAGGCAAGGGCCAAAGGAGGAGATCAGAGTTACCTTCGAAAACTTCCTCAAGATCATCAATGCACTCAAAGGATATGGAAGAGTGTTCACTGACGGTGAACTCAATGATAAGTTCCTTAGGTCCCTCACTAAGGAATGGGACACAAAGATCTGCGCCATCCGCGAGTTTGGCAGACTTGCGGAAACCGACCCTCAGATTCTGTTGGGGAAGCTCATGTCCTATGAGCTTCAGTTGAACACAAGGAAGGCTGAAGAGGAAGTAGAGAAAGCCGCGGCCAAGGAAAAGACGGTGGCCCTGAAAGCCATTCATTCCAGAAAGGGCAAGGGTGCTGCCTCTTCCCGTGCGTGGAAGAAGGATGAAGAGGAAGACTCTGAGCCAAGCTCCTCCGGCTCAGAATTGTCTGAGGAAGACTTATCCCTTATCACACGGGAATTCAAGAAGTTCCTCAAGCTGAGGAATCAGAGAAAGAGAAACGGCTCCACTTCAAGGGATCAGAAGAAGAACTATTCTTCTGACAGGTATGTTTCCAAACCAAACAAACACCGCTCATCTGACATTATTTGCTTTGGTTGCAACAAGCCAGGACACGTCGTGGCCGACTGCCATCAAGGCAAGAGGGAAAAGGGAAAGGGAGAGGAGCACAGGTCCTCAAAAGAGAAGAAGAAGGAGAGGAGTTACATCGCGAAGAAGCCAAAGACGCTGAGTGAATCTAACACATCAGACACCAGCGATGACGAGGAAGCCTACTTTGGGCTAATGGGTCGCTGTGACTCGGAAGGAGATTGCCCCCCATTTACTGGGAAGGTAAAAGCTCACACCCCTCTCTCTAACTCTGACTCTGATCTTGAGTCTCAGGATGATGACCCTGAGGAAAGCCCTTCGGCCCGTGAAGCTGAGCTCCTCGATAAGTATGAGCTTCTACTCAATACTTTCATGGAATGTCGAAAGAGACTGAAGGCTGAGAAAAAGGAAGTTAAATTCCTTAAAGGTGAGAGTGTATCCCTGAGGGAAGAGATCACCAGTTTGATATCCCTCCGACAGGAGCACTTGGACCTGTCTTCAAATCATTCAGAGTCTCTTAAGCTCCTTGATCTTAAGCAGGAGGAAGTCGACAAGTTGGAAGAACTACTTGCGGCAGAAAGGAAGATCGTCAAGAGCTTCTCTATGCCAAAAAACTGTTCTTCCACTAGTTGATACATTCTCTGCTCAGGCCAAAGGAGCTGGCTTGGGGCATGTAGGGGTATCTGGTTCCTCATCCAGGAGAAACAGGAACCGGAGAAAGAATAAGGCCGCCAAGAAGGCCTCCGCTGCTGAAAAGGGAAAGGCCCCACTCAGTCCTGTTGAGTTCAGAAAGCCTAGCTTTCCCTGCAACCAACATGACTTTGAGTCAACCTTTGGTAATCATTTTCGGCCCTCGGTTGCAAAGCCGAAGAGCCGATATGATGGTTGGAATTTTCCCCGCAAGCTCGGTGAGAGTGTCTTCAAGGCACCTTATGAGGAAATCCACTTGGGAAATTATGGTCATTTCTCTAGCGGCCATAATAGAAAGCAGGCACCAAAAGCCAAGCCTGTTATACTGAAGGAACAGAAGGTGAAGAAATCATGTGACTGCAATCACCATGATGCCTCCACCCCCAGATCCAAGGCCCCAGCTATGCCAACTATTCCCAGGGTGAAGCAAGAGCCTAGGAAGAGGTACAACAGATTTGACTGTTGGTGTTGTGGCAAAGTTGGTCACTTTGTCGTGGATTGTTGGTTTAATCCAAGGTATAACGAGACTCCTTATGTTAGCAATGCGAGGCCGACCACTCGTAGGGCTAACCAATCGAGGGGGAGTATGCTAACAAGGAATCTAGGACCCAAGTTCGATTGGGTTCCTAAGGCAAATTAATTATGTTTTGTAGGAATGTCCAAAGGCCAACAAAACTCCTATTTCGTATTTGGACAGTGGATGCTCCCGTCATATGACCGGGACAAGAAGCCTGCTGCGGGAGTACTCTCCAGTCGAGAATGGACCCAAAGTCATATTTGGGGGATCTGATCGGGGAGTCACCAGAGGTTACGGTACGATTTCCAACGGTATACTCTCTATCACTAATGTAGCTTATGTTGAAGGGTTAAATCATAAGCTGATCAGCGTAAACCAGTTATATGATAAAGGGTATGACGTTAAGTTCTGCAAGGATAAATGCCTGATAATATCATGTGATTCTTTGGAGACCGTATTAACTGGATTTAGGTGCAGAAATATTTTCTGTTTAGATTTTCTTAGTTTAGATTCTTCTACCCCAGTATGCCTCGTTGCAAAAGGTAGTGCATCTCTTTGTGAACAATGGCACAAGAGATTGGCACACATTAATTACAAGACAATTAATATGCTGTTTTCCAAAGACTTAGTAAGGGATGCTCCCATTATTAAGTGCATTAAAGATAGTCCATGTCCTGCATGTCAGATAGGCAAGCAGACTCGGGCTACCTTTAAGTGCATCCCAGACAAAGATTCCTCCTGGTGTCTTTATCTTCTGCACATGGACTTGTTTGGTCCTATGCAAGTTCATAGCTTAGGAGGGAAGTCGTATACGCTAGTGATTGTAGATGATCACTCTCGGTTTATGATAGAGAAAATCGTATTCTCCAATCTATACTCGATTAAGGCAAGTATACCTATCGAAATATAGTATAGGATATGAAAAAATATCAAGGTCGTATAAAAACTCGGGGTAGGCAAGTACTATTACTCACAACGACTCTATTATCCTACCGAACGTTTAATGAGTTTTGAAAATAAAAATAAACTAAGTTAAAAAAGAGAGAATAAACTATTACGAGAAAAGAGTGCTCGATCGACGATTCACTTTGAAATAAAATAACGAAATAATTTAGTTTAACAATTGTAAATCTATTAAGACCGTGACGGATCCAATATTAGGAACTAATCTCGCTAGAGCATTAATTTAAGACCCCCCTTTTTTTTTCTTTTTCAACCACCGGGGTCTTAGGCCCAGAATCGCCGCTTTGCGGTGACACCTTCACGTCCTAAAGGGTCATCACCACAAGGCGCCGATCCTGCCGGCCAATTCGATCACAGAAAGGTAGCACAATAATAGAAGTAAGAGCAATGCAGTCCACAATAATAAATCACATATATAGAAATAAATCTCCACGAAGAGAGTTTCCACAGAAAACATCAGAGTACTATAAATGCGGGCTTATGCCCGGTACAAAATGTCCTCACTACAAGTCTCTCATGCGGAAGCAAAAACAGGAACTACTCAGGGTCGAGACTCACGGTCCCGGCTGTATGAACTCCGGAGCTAGACTGCCCCATCTCCAGGCGCACCGATCTCTGGGGCTGCTCCTCCATGCTGGGCTCCACAATCCCCAAAATGATGCGGTTCGAAAACCGTTAGTCATAAAGACTAAGCCCTATCATCCCCTACCCCTTCCCCCATGGCTCCTAGGTACCGAGCGGAGAGGAAGAAAGGGAAGGACATGAAGGTAGAGATTAATCAAGAAACAGATGGCAGCGGAACTAATCTAGCAATTCTATAATAGTATGACAGAAACAGAAAGTAAGAAAAGTAACCTTAACTTATGTGCGAAACGCATAAGCCAAGGGATCTTATGCAAGGCTCCCATCGTATAGAGTGTCCCATACCACCTATATGTTGGGGTGTCGGTTATCAAACAACAGCATAGGTTTATATATTGAAATTAACCATTGATTTATAAACTTGCCCACACAAGCTTATAGACCAAGGGGTCGTTTTGCGGGTCATAAAGTATAAGCATCCCATACCACTTATACTTTAGGTGTCAGTGTTAAATGAATCGATTACGCCATGACATGCAAGTGGGTATGATGAAACATGCAAGTGCAACTCACACACCCGACTCTGTGCACACAGACCTTTAGTTCCCCCTTTCGGAGACGTTACCTCCCAGGATACCTCCGTAGTGGCGGACGGAAGCGGTGGGTTGGGCCTCGCCCACCTCAAAACCATTAAAAGCACCACTGGTCTGACCTATCGTACGCCTCAACGCTTGGTGCACTAAGCGGACGCCTGCGTACTCTTGCCGGCTGGCGCACCGGACTTCTGTTGGCGAAGTGCTAATCACCCCGCCGAGTCAACGATATCGGTGTCGGTGCAATCGAACTCCACGATATCGAAAAACCCACCACCTTAACTTTCCTATTTTATGCACATGCAAGTTTAATCGTAAACACACAAAAACCGAGCCAAAGCTCCCCGGACCAAAATGTCCGTCTCCAAACCAACCGAGCCGAAGCTCCCCGGACCAAAACGTCCGTCTCCAAACCAACCGAGCCGAAGCTCCCCGGACCAAAGCATCCGTCTCCAACCAACCGAGCCGAAGCTCTCATCAAGCTTCCTGTGCCAACAGTGTTTGTGAAAAGTGCAGCCCTAGTTACTAAGTTACTCTTGTCGGTTTGTTATTACAGTTTACGTTAGCCCAGGACTGCCCCCGGTATTCCCCGTGAAGGGCTCTCAAGGGGCACTAGGAACCAAGACGGCGGCATTACGGCCCGAAGTTCCCTTTCGCAAGGAACTTATTGTTATTGGTTGATCTCCCATAACCCGATTCCCTTCTCATATTACGATAGACTATCCTAGGGTGATTTTTAACCTTCCTCTCTTCGGGAAAAGGCGATCTTTCGCCGAAGCCCGAGCACCTCTTAACTCGAGCTATCACCACTTCTCACTACTCTTTATACCTTCCTATTGTGATTTCCTCCACCATTGTCCACCCAGACATTATGATTAACTCCAATGCCTTCCTCAGATCATGTCCTATTGTATTTCACAAATTGCTATATGCAGACCGACCTAGACTACATGTCGAACCGGTATGCAATGATCCAATACTCATCCAAATGCCCTAAATTATTTACTGGAGACTTACCATGATATAAATGACATAAATCCAGAAAATGGAAATTTTCATAATTTATTTGGCATTAAATTAAATTCCTCGAAAATCCCAAGGGCTACCGGTTTGAACATGAACTACCCTAAGTTCTCATGCATGATGTCCCGCAAACTTATTATAAATAGTAGGTTATCTCAATAGGTTAAATTCAAAGTATCATAATTTTTCTATCATCAAAAGGGCATTAAAACTATTTTAGAAATAATCTCTATCTTTTGTTATTTATGAATCAAGTACAGAAAATATTCTTCCAAAAATTACAAATAATTTATGACATGCAGATAAAGGCCTAAAATTAGCACTGGCCCAGTTTCATAATTTTTCAGTAATAAAATCATCCCTAAATAATTTTCCAAGCATAGAACCCCTTTTTAACTTTTGTGAAGGTAGTACTGGATGTACTCAACTAAAAATTATATAAAAATTCAGGGATAATCATTCTGTTCTAAAATCTATATTTCCAAAATTTCATGAGATTTCAATGAACAAGAATTCCTAAATAATTAAATCATCATCTAAGGCCATAGCAAACTTTACAAATGAAGTGCTAGCAATATTCAACATAAAATTCCAGAAAAATTGCTATAAGTTCTACCTGATCCAAAACTCACACTACCCGAATTTCATAGTTTTTAAATAAGGTTCAGTGACTGATTTTACCTATTTGATATTTTACCCTAAAACTAAGGTTAGGGTTTTAAGGTATCTTCTTGTCTCCAAATTCTCCAAGATTACATCCAGACGATTCTTATCAAGCTTTTGTCAACTCTACAGAGTTTCAAGGCAATACAAGAGCAATTGCCCCCATGTCCTTCAGAACCCTCAAAACCCTTCACTTTGGGTTTGAGCTAGGATCCTAGGGTAAACCAACCCTAAACCTCACCATTTTTCTCCAAGCAGGTTATAACACCCTTCTAAGTCAGAGATCAGAAAATCAGCTTCTGTTGAGGTGATTTGACCTTTCCAAACTCTTAGTGCACTTTTTACTAAAAGGTGTCTCACTAATGCCTAGTTAAGGGTAGAAGATTTCCTACCCAAAACTCCTCCAAATTAGTTGGAATTTTGTACAGACCTAGGTTTTATAGCCAGGGACCACTCACCAAAATTTGGGAGGGTTTGGAGGTCATTTGACCACTTAAATAAATTCCTCTAAGTTTATTAAATTGAAACAAAAACTTTAGGCAAAGTATCACCAAAAATTCCCATTTTTGGTCTGCCTTTAGGTATTTTTAAGGGTAATCCCTTGCCCAAATTTCAGGTCATTTGGACAAGGGACGAAGAGTGGGCATCCGTTTGAATTTCTGCCCAACTCTAGGTACAGCCCCCACTAAAACGGGTGCTGCGGCCGAACCGCTTACCCAAACGAATTGAAACCAATTTTAGATTAATCTAGACTTGAAGGGCTACGACTTTTGTGTCTGGTCACTTTTCCTAAAATGGCCTCTAAGTGCCTCGTTTTGCAGCATTAAAATGTGCCCTTCCAAGTATAATTTCCTTACAAAATTATTTACATAAATTATACATTAAAAACAGTTTTTACTGTTCATCTTCTACAGAACCCGAAAAACCAGACACAGAAAATCATATTTCATGTAGCTCTTTCGCGCTCCATCACCGGTCGTCCGGTCACTTCCCTGGCCAGCCACCACCACCACCGCCTCCGTTGAGGCGATGGCTATCGGTTGGCGGTGGTTTGGCCGCCGGAGGTGGCGGTTTCCGGCGAACTCAAGAATACACTTTTCATGGTTTTCCATGAAAACGAGAGATGGGTCCGGCTCCGTTGAGCGCGAACTCCCTTTCTAAGAATCCTAAGATCTACCCATGAAAGAGAAGAAGCAGAGGAGGACCTTATTCGCGGTTTGGAGGCGAGAAGAACGACGGGGTGCCATGGCGCGGTGGTGGCGTTGCTGAACTTCTCCTACAGCAAGAACAAGGATCTGATCGTTTGATTGAGTGTGTAACCTTCTCCTCTTGCTCCAAGTGGGCTTTTATAAGTCAGCATGTGGGTAGGTGAAAGGGTAAATCCTTAATGGTCATGAAGGCTCCTCCTAATAACATTTCGGTTACAGTGAAGGGATAAGAAACGGTGGAAGATGAACAGGCGTGTCCAGTTGGCGGTTTCCTATCGGACCACATCTTCCTCATTTATTATATAATTACAGAAGGAAAAACGGCCTGTAATTACTCCTGGTGTAACTTCCCACACCAGCATTTATTACCACGCGTGTTAGAATAATTTCGGGCCTGAACCGTCGTTTCGGCCAATGTCACAGGCGTGACACATGGGTCACGGGCGTGACAAGCCCGGATAGCCAATTCTGGGTTCGACGATCGTCGGACTGAGGTCGACGATCGTCGAAGGGTGGTCACGGGCGTGACACCTGAGTCACGGGCGTGACTGACCCGGGTGGTTAATTCTGGGTCGACGATCGTCGAACTGAGATCGACGGTCGTCGAAGGGTGGTCACGCCCTAGGTCACGGGCGTGACACCTAGGTCACGGGCATGACAGGCCCGAGTTTCAATTTCGACGATCTCCTTACGGAGATCGACGATCGTCGAAGGGGTCACGCCCTAGGTCACGGGCGTGACACCTTGGTCACGGGCATGACATGCCCGGGCTGCAAGTTCGACGATCGTCTCGCAGAGATCGACGATCATCGAAGTAGTCACGCCCTAGGTCACGGGCATGACACCTTGGTCACGGGCATGACATGCACGAGCGTGACATGCACGGGCTGCAAGTTCGACGATCGTCTCGCGGAGATCGACGATCGTCGAAATAGTCACGCCCTAGGTCACGGGCGTGACACCTTGGTCACGGGCGTAACATGCTCGGGCAGCAAGTTCGACGATTGTCTCGCGGAGATCGACGATCGTCGAAGTAGTCACGCCCAAAGTCACGGGCGTGACGGGTTGGTCACGGGCGTGACCAACCCGTGACCCGAAACCTCGAACGATTTATTTCAATTTTTTGGGCTTCATAGGGTTCTGTCACGACCAACCGACTCCTAGGGGTCTAGCCGGAAATGAGATGTTACAATTAAATCCCCTAACTTGTAGACGTTTTGACCGAAATCTCTTTACAAGTCAAAATGGCCTAAAGTCGCATTATCGAAGTGACCTGCACTATTGGATTTGACTCCAATCCGGAGGATTTACGTCATCCTATCTCTAGGGGTGTGTGCAACTCCTTCCTTCCTTGAGTGATCTTTCATATTCACGAGCCTCTCGGCCACTCGAATATGAGATCAGAATCTACTACCGTATACTAGAAATACGGAGTCGATACGAGATAATTCAAGGAAGGATCAAAAATAGAAAACTACAAGAGAAAACATAAAAATAAAGATATGCTATTTCATTGCATAGATCCTCGTGATCGGGCACAAAAATAACTAGCTAAGCATATTTGAAAAGAAGATGAGAATAAGAGAAAAGAAATGACATTTGCATTGCTTGAATAAAAAAAAGTACAAAAATAATATCAAAACAAAATTATACTACTAAAGGAAAGAGATTACCATAAAAACTACAACATGAAAATAAGAAAATAACCTCACTTGCTCTCTACAAGATCTCTCAAGAACTAACTTTCTTTTAGACTAAAACTTGCAACTAAAACTACTTGACTTCAAACAAAGGGGGAGGGGTTCCTTTTATAGGAGAGGGAGAAGGATCTAGAAGAGGGAAGGCAAAGGGTGGCCGGCCATATCATGGAGGGATGATTCATGCATGAGTTTAAATGAGGGGAGAGAGAATGCATGGATGCAATGTATTATATTAAATGGACAATATAAAATGGAGAGGGGGGATGAATGGAATTGTGTAGAAGAGGCAAGAGAGGGGGAATTCGGCCATGCTTTTCGGGATGAATGCATGCATTTAATAATGATGGAGAGAGAGATACAAGGTGCATGCATGGGAAAATAAAGGTGGCAAGGTGGCCGGCCATGCTTGTGGGCTGCTTGGAGTGGGCTTTGAGAGAAGTGGGCTGCTCCAAATTGGGCTCGGGTTGACATGTTTGCTTGATGGGCTGCTCCAAGAATGATTGGAGGGCTGCTTGGACTTGTAGGCTCGGGTAGGGGGTTTCACTTGAGCTTGGGCTGCACCATGTGGAGGGGCTCAGGTAGCATGTAGTGGGCTGCTCCATGTAGAAGTGGGCTGCACCTACAATAAAACAAATATAATAACATTAGTTAAATAACAAAACATAACATAGAAACATAACATAACATTAACATAACATTAATTATTTAAACTTAACAAACATAATATACTAATATTATTATTAAAATAAACACAAGTTAAACATATAACATAAAATTAAACTTAAAACATTAAATTAAACATAACATATGAACTATAACAAAGATACTAATATAAATAAAACTAAACATAAAATATAAAATAAATACAACACATAACATAAAACTTTATATTATAAAGGATATCATAACAAGCATACAAAAACACATAATTGTAACAAAAACTTAGGGAAATAAGCTACTAAAATACCCCAAAACTGATGACTAAAACTAGTCATCAAACTCCCCCATGCTTAGGCTTTTGCTATTCCAGAGCAAAAGGAAGAGAAATATTTATAAGACATTATAAAATTTTTAATTGAACTAAAAATTTATTAACACCAACATCTAGCTAAAAATAAAGTTTAGGGATTTAAGAATCAAGTCCTAAATTATGAAATTAAAGTGACAAGAGAGAAGAATTTAGCCAAAAATTCTCTAATAAATTAACTAGCATTCAAAATTTGAGTAAAGTGCAAACAAAGTTAGATTGGGATTATAAAAACCATGACTTAAAAGAAACTTAAGGAAGAAGACAACCTACTACTTATGCTCTCCACATATTTTAATTTAAAAACTAAGACAATGATATTGGCTAAGAGGGTTTTAGGGAGGAAATTAACATGAAGAGGTCTTTGATTGGAGGTGATGAATTTTATCCTCTCACCCCACTCATTTTTTTTGTTTTTTTTAAATAATATATGTAATACCAGAAAATGATAGACTAACATCCTATCACTTCCCCCGACATATATGAACTTTTTAATTCATCTCTTCATTTTTTTTGGGTTCCATATGTTTACCAAGGAATAATGAATTTTATCATCTTATTCCCATGACATATGATCTAACAAATAAAAAGAGAAATGATGGGGTTAAACAAAATTTTTAGAAAATAAACTAAAATACTAGAGAGCAACTACTAGTAGATTGAGATTTCCTAAGAATTTAAAAGCTTGAAGTAATAATAATTGGAATCCAAAATTGTTTTAGCAAAATTACTACAAAATTGAAACTATTTAAAATAAAAGAGAAAAGGTGCTAAATAAATTACTCTAAACAAAGTAAAATCATAAGATGATCCTCAAAACTAAATCACTAAATATTAGATTTACCTAAATATGATGAAAAAAATGATTAGCAAATAAAAATGCTTATAAACTAACTCAAACTAAAGTTCTAAAAATAACAAAAAGCTAAGCATGAGATTTATTATATTTTGATTTTTTGACATTTTTTCATTTTTTTTTGGGTTTTGAGATATTATCTTTTTTTGGAATTTTTGATTTTTCTAATTTTTTGGATTTTTGATAAGGCTTAAATAAAAGCATTACTAAAAAGATCTTAATAAAACTATACTAAACATTTTTATATATATATTTTTTTTTGAAAAGAAAGAAAACAACAAAACCCTCCCCCATGCTTAAACCTTTCATTGTCCTCAATGAAAAATAAAAATAAGAAAGAAAAAGGAAGAAGAAAGGGGAGGGGGATACAATAAAGTAAAAAAAAGAAAACGACTTCCCCGGAGTCGTAAGGCCGAGACAGATGTCGCTTCCCCATGCTTGAGCTGGACACCAGCTCGGGCCTAAGGAAGAGATGAATTGATGGAACCAAACGAACCGCCGGGGGTTTTATTCCTGCAAAACAAAACAAACAAAAAGAAAGAAACAAAAAGGATAAGCAAGGGATGCCTCCCAAGAGCGCTCTCTGTTTAACGTCGGCTGAGCCCGACGTTATTTGTTAGCTAAATGGAAAATAAAAACTGAAATGAAGTGGTAACTACCTAAGTATGCGCTTAGGAGAGTAATGTAAAAAAAAGAAAAAATGAAGAATTGCACCGACATGCGGTGGAATCTTCAAAGGAATGACGCCCGAAAATGAACGGACGGAGTTATAGAAGAACTCCGCCGTATGTAAAGCGGGAAAGAATGGGTCGTCAAAAGAAGAAGAATAAAAAGAAGAAGAAATAGAGAGAGGAATAAAAAAAATAGAAGAAGAAATTTCATCATCAGAAATTTCACAAGAAGAAGAAGAGTCTTGTGAAATTTCGGGAGAGGAAGGGGAAGAAAGAATAAAAGAAGAAGAAAAAGAAGATTCGCTAAAAAGAGAAAAATTAGGAACAGTTGAATTTGAAAGCGTAATGGAATCACCAACGTCTTCAGATGGAGAAATAAGAGACGTCTCGTCATCCTGACCGGGTAAGAAGCACACCGAAATATCCATAGAGGCGTCTTCCAAAGGAGGAAGGAAACAATCCGGGATATCCGAATAGTTATCCTCCTCGAGAGGAACAAGACAAGCCGGGATATCCGGTGACTCAATACATGAAGAAATTGGAGGAGACGGAGAAGAAGACGAAGAAAAAGAAGCGGCCTCGCGAGAAAGATAATCCATCATGGTCTTGAAATGCGAACTAATATTATCAATAGAAGTTTGCAATTCAAGATACCCATGATCGATAGAATTAAAATAAAAATTTAGAGGCGCGGCGCTTTGCGGGGCAAAATCATAAGAAAAATACGGGTTGCCCATCTCCCAAGTTGGACAAAAATTGGAGTAAGGGTCAAATTGGCCAGTTTGACCCACTCCAGAAAAATTGAAATCAAAAGAGGGAGGGGCTCCCAAAAGACATTCCGAATAGAAGTGGTCGGGCGACCCGCAAGAAGCGCAAAAATACGACGATTCCATAAAAAAAATAAACTGCTACGAAAAAGAAAAACTAATTTTTTTTTTGATTTGTTTTTTTTAGATATATATATATATTTTTTAAAATAGGTTTTTTTAATGGATTGGCTCTCGAACTTCCCGAGGACTACCCGGTGAAAGGTTCGCCCGGTACTAGGTAAAATGGTGGCGCTTAAAGCCCCTTACCCTTTTCGAGAGATTTTAGGTTGGATAGAATTTAGATGACGTGGGTTGATTATATAATAATAATAATAATAATAATTCTTTTTTTGTTTTTTTTAGTATAAGTAATAAACTCGGTACTTTCGTAATATTACCAAAAAAATTCCTCGACAACGGCGCCAAAAACTTGATAGAGAAAATCGTATTCTCCAATCTATACTCGATTAAGGCAAGTGTACCTATCGAAATATAGTATAGGATATGAAAAAATATCAAGGTCGTATAAAAACTCGGGGTAGGCAAGTACTATTACTCACAACGACTCTATTATCCTATCGAACGTTTAATGAGTTTTGAAAATAAAAATAAACTAAGTTAAAAAAGAGAGAATAAACTATTACGAGAAAAGAGTGCTCGATCGACGATTCACTTTGAAATAAAATAACGAAATAATTTAGTTTAACAATTGTAAATCTATTAAGACTGTGACGGATCCGATATTAGGAAGTAATCTCGCTAGAGCATTAAATCCCCTAACTTGTAGACGTTTTGACCGAAATCTCTTTACAAGTCAAAATGGCCTAAAGTCGCATTATCGAAGTGACCCGCACTATTGGATTTGACTCCAATCCGGAGGATTTACGTCATCCTATCTCTAGGGGTGCGTGCAACTCCTTCCTTCCTTGAGTGATCTTTCATATTCACGAGCCTCTCGGCCACTCGAATATGAGATCAGAATCTACTACCGTATACTAGAAATACGGAGTCGATACGAGATAATTCAAGGAAGGATCAAAAATAGAAAACTACAAGAGAAAACATAAAAATAAAGATATGCTATTTCATTGCAAAGATCCTCGTGATCGGGCACAAAAATAACTAGCTAAGCATAATTGAAAAGAAGATGAGAATAAGAGAAAACAAATGACATTTGCATTGCTTGAATAAAAAAAGTACAAAAATAATATCAAAACAAAATTATACTACTAAAGGAAAGAGATTACCATAAAAACTACAACATGAAAATAAGAAAATAATCTCACTTGCTCTCTACAAGATCTCTCAAGAACTAACTTTCTTTTAGACTAAAACTTGCAACTAAAACTACTTGACTTCAAACAAAGGGGGAGGGGTTCCTTTTATAGGAGAGGGAGAAGGATCTAGAAGAGGGAAGGCAAAGGGTGGCCGGCCACATCATGGAGGGATGATTCATGCATGAGTTTAAATGAGGGGAGAGAGAATGCATGGATGCAATGTATTATATTAAATGGACAATATAAAATGGAGAGGGGGGGATGAATGGAATTGTGTAGAAGAGGCAAGAGAGGGGGAATTCAGCCATGCTTAGGGGGATGAATGCATCCATTTAATAATGATGGAGAGAGAGATACAAGGTGCATGCATGGGAAAATAAAGGTGGCAAGGTGGCCGGCCATGCTTGTGGGCTGCTTGGAGTGGGCTTTGAGAGAAGTGGGCTGCTCCAAATTGGGCTCGGGTTGACATGTTTGCTTGATGGGCTGCTCTAAGAATGATTGGAGGGCTGCTTGGACTTATAGGCTCGGGTAGGGGGTTTCACTTGAGCTTGGGCTGCACCATGTGGAGGGGCTCGGGTAGCATGTAGTGGGCTGCTCCATGTAGAAGTGGGCTGCACCTACAATAAAACAAATATAATAACATTAGTTAAATAACAAAACATAACATAGAAACATAACATAACATTAACATAACATTAATTATTTAAACTTAACAAACATAATATAATAATAATATTATTAAAATAAACACAAGTAAAACATATAACATAAAATTAAACTTAGAACATTAAATTAAACATAACATATGAACTATAACAAAGATACTAATATAAATAAAACTAAACATAAAATATAAAATAAATACAACACATAACATAAAACTTTATAATATAAAGGATATCATTACAAGCATACAAAAACACATAATTGTAACAAAAACTTAGGGAAATAAGCTACTAAAATACCCCAAAACTGATGACTAAAACTAGTCATCAGTTTACGTGGGTGTTCTTTTTAAAGCGCAAGTCTCATACGTTTGACATCTTCACCAGTTTTGTCAAGCAGATACAGAATGAACTTAACTGCTCAGTGGTCAAAATCAGAAGTGACCACGGAACAGAGTTTGAGTCTGGGGCTATGACAGAGTTCTGTGAAGAACTTGGTATTTTTCATGAGTTCTCCTCCCCTCGCACTCCTCAACAAAATGGAGTGGCGGAGAGGAGGAATAGAACACTCATTGAGGCGTGCACGACAATGTTGAATGACGCTTCTCTCCCAGAATACTTCTGGGTCGAGGCTGTCAATACGGCTTGTCATGTACAAAACCGAGCGATGATCAACAAGAGCCATCGTAAGACTCCTTATAAGCTACTGAAAGGCAAGAAACCAACCATGTCCTATCTGAGGATCTTTGGCTGCAAATGTTATGTACTGAATAATGGGAAGTACCCTCGTACTAAGTTTGGTGAAAAATGCTTCGAAGGCATATTCATGGGCTATAGTAGCCACAGTCGGGCTTATCGAGTTTTTAACAAGAAAACCCTAGTGGTAGAGGAATCAATTAATGTTGTTTTTGATGAAGGAAGTTTGCTTAATTGCAACTCTTCCAGTGGTCTTCTTGAAGATACAGGTGCCAGACTCGACAAGCTACACCTGAATGAGCCCGAGGAAGATGCAACTCTGAAGTACGTCAAGGTCTCCACCTCAACACCGATCGGAGAGGATGACGGTCAGGATGAAGCGGTCCTCCCTGAAGAGGAAGGGGCCCCAGAAATTGCTAGAGCTCCTGATACAAGACTTCTAGAGCTCAGACACGTGAGGGATCATCCCAGAAATCAAATCATTGGAGATCCCCGAGACGGTGTCAGAACTCGCCGAGGTACTCTTAACGAGATTTTACATCTTAGCTTTCTGTCGCAGGTTGAGCCAAAGAAGTTCAACGAAGCGAACAAAGACTCGTCATGGATTTTGGCCATGCAAGATGAGCTGCATCAATTCGAAAGATGCAAAGTCTGGATGCTAGTTCCTAGACCGAAGACGCAAAATGTGATTGGCACCAAGTGGATCTTCAGAAACAAGTTGGATGAACATGGAGTCATCATCAAGAACAAAGCCAGACTGGTGGCTCAAGGATACAGACAGGAGGAGGGGATTGACTTCGACCAGACGTTTGCACCAGTTGCACGGCTCGAGGCAATCCGGCTATTCCTAGCCTATGCCTCTCACAAAGGATTCACAGTCTATCAGATGGACGTGAAATCGGCTTTCTTGAATGGAGACTTGAAAGAGGAAGTATACGTCGCTCAACCTCCAGGTTTTGTCAATCCTACTTATCCTAATCATGTATATTTTCTTAATAAAGCGTTATATGGCTTAAAACAATGTAACGACCCGGGAATTGGCCCACAGCCCCCCATGGTATTGCTACCGGGCTGCAGCCCAAGCACCCCAACCCCTCTCCCTCCACAGGCGGGTTGTTGGTGGCCACAGCCTCCCTTTGATGAGCGAACTCGACAGTTAAGTTGGGCCGTACGGGGACTTCCCAGGAGGTCACCCATCCCAGTACTACTCTCGCCCAAGCACGCTTAACTATGGAGTTCTTTCAACCTTCATCACCAATTGAGCTGGATTTGAGATGCAGGTTGTTTTACACGGCCTGGGACACAGGCGTGTCCCAGGGCGTGTCGGGGGTACACGGCCTGGGACACGGGCGTGTCCCAGGGCGTGTCACTCAAATAATAGGCGGATTGAGTTAGAAGATTACACGGCCTGGAACCAATCCTTGAACACAGCCGTGTCAGATTTGAGACGGGCGTGTCCGATGCCGTGTGCCTACCCATGTACTGCTGGTTGAGTTTGGACCTCGATGAGGCAGGGGTGACACGGGCGTGTCTCATGACTGACACGGGCGTATCAGGTTCGATAAGGGCGTGTCGATGCCTGTGTTCTGGTAAATATCAGTCGGTACGAATACCGCGTGTGCCGCTTAAGGTTACACGGCCTGTGACACGGGCGTGTCACAGGCCGTGTCAGCCAAAAAAAGTGTGATTTTGGGAAAATCGTGGCCGTTCATTTTCTCTCTTTGGATCCAAAGGCTCAGATGATTCCTGTCTGGTTTAAGTCAGCAGAGGCTTGAGTCATTCTTCACTTAGCTAAGGAAGAGAGAAAGAGAGAGGAGGAAGAAGGAGGAGGAGATCAAGCCACCGGCGGAGCTCCCGTGGTCCGATTCGTGATCCAAGGCTAGCGTTGTGAAGGCAAAGCTACTGCGGTGCTTTCACACCAACTAGATTTTGATGGCTCCCAAGAGATCGACAAGGGTTACGATCTCCCTTCTTGGACATGTGAAGTCCTTCTTTTCTGCATTGCATAGGGAAAACCCTTCCCCGCGAGTGTGCGGTGGGTTGTGGTGTCCCTTGGGGTAGATATGTGAAGTCCCCATTGTTAGAGTCCGGAATTGGAGTACGGATCTAGGCATGCTGTGTGAAGCCCATCTGGACATGCTAGTCTGGATTGGTGATGCTTGTTTGCATATCGGAGAAGACTCCGTGATTATGGCTTGTGTTGCCTTGTGCCTACCTGTTGCTTGGTGCAGCAGGAAGTACTGGATGAAGTCCAGGAAATGAAGAGGGTTGGATGCAACTCTTGTGGCAGTGCGTTGCCACTTTGTGTGCGGTTGAGCCGTTGGGATGCAACTCGATGAAAAGGCAGATTGCCGAACGGGAAAGGTGAAACCGACCCGCGCCTATAAATTGCCATGGATACTTCCGTATTCGAGGTGGCACGGCGACTTGAGCAACGGGGGGTGGCTGATCCGTACCTGCGTTAGGTCCGTCCGACTTGGAAGCCTGGTTATGGGTTTTGTTGGAGCGCCTAATGAGAGTCTTAGGCCCGCACACCAAATAGACTAGAATGCTCAATACCGTGTAAACGGTGGTGTTTACCCTGGTTTTCCGGTGCACCAAGAATGTGCCCTGAGTGCACGGACTGTCAGGCCGTGTGGCCGACGGTTGTGATGGCTTGAATGTGCCTGCGCGCACATAGTTGCTATTGTTGATACCATGCTGTGCAGGGAAAGAATGCTACTGCCCCGAGAAAGGGGTAGGATTGTTATAATTGGGTCAGCTGAATGCTGACCGTTGCCATGTTTGCCACCGTTTGGGTGCATTGTACTTATGCAGGTGCTGGAGAGCCAAGTGGTAAATGAAGGGCTGGAGCCCTACTGCTGTTGTTGCTGCTGCTGCTGCTAGCCCTTGAAGGCTGCGAAAAGGGTATTGTTTGTTTTGCTTTTCCTCATGTATGGCCGGCCTGCACGCCGATGTTTGTAATCCATGTTGTATGGAAAGAGGAACTGTAAGGCCTTAAGGCCAAACCTTTGTTGTACATTCCGTGGCTGTATATATAACTGTGGTTTATATATTGGACATTCCTGGTGAGAGTTCAAATTGCAACTTAAAGCTTCCGCTAGCATGCTCTGAGTTAGGATGTGTGTATGGTTTGGTATTATCCTGTGCCCTCACCGTCTGTTTGTGGCATATAGTGTGGGGCCCCGGCCAGACCTTCTACTATACGTCATGAAACGGATGGGGTCGTTACATTTTGGTATCAGCTTCGTTCGGTCTTCCTCTTTCGAATTCATGGTCGAATTCTTTTATGGGGTGGCGAGCGCGAGTTTGTGCGCCCTGCTGTAACGCTTATGAACTCTGGAATGTCCACTAAGGAATGTACAAAATCTTGTTTGAGGAATCTGCGCGTTCCTTTTCTGTTGCTTTGCTTGCATACGTTCGCTAATGTGTGTCTTGTCCACCTATAGGTGACGCGTAGTGGTGCTGGGCAGTCTGAGCCCCAGCGCTCTGATGAGAGTGCGACACCAGCTGAGGTGCCAACACCTCCTCCATCTGCGGAAACTGTTCGTTTAGTTGCTGAGGCTCTCTTTACCATGATTCAGCCGACCGGGCAAGCGCAGCCGGCAGTAGAACCAGTTCGTGTTGTTGTAAGACCCGAGCCGGTTAAGGCTGTAGATCCACGAGCAGCTGACCGACAGTTGAAGCAATTCATGATCTTCAGTCCGCCTACGTTTATGGGACTGGGATCCCCAACGCAGGCAGAGGATTGGTTATCGCGTGTCAAGCGGATAATGACAGCGATCAGGGCGGAGAAACTCTAAAGGTCACCTTGGCCACCTTCATGCTTGAAGGAGAGGCGCGGTTGTGGTGGGACGAGGTTGAGGTACACCAGTTGGCGGGCAGGCAATTAACGCAAGTATCGATTGAGGAGTTCTCTCGAATATTTCTGGCGAAGCATGTCCCAGCGGCGCAATGCATTGCCATGGAAAATGAGTTCCAACGGTTAAAGCAAGGAGAAGATAGCGTGGATACCTACCTGCATGAGTTTACAAGGTTGGGACGCTATGCGGGAACAATCTTCGCGGATGACCAAAGGAAAACGAATAGGTTCTATAAAGGATTGCGGAATGAGTTGAGGTTCCTGCTTTCGAGTTCAGTGAACCAAGGGTTTCAGGCGTTGGTTGATACTGCGTGTGCGTTGGAGAAGGACATGAGGCAGGTGCAAGGGAACAAGGGCTCGGTTGTGTCAAAGCCAGAGGTTCAAGCACCTCGCCCTAGCAAATCGTTCTACCAGAAGAAAGGGGGCAAGAGGTCCAAGCCGTCTGGGCAAGTGACTACGACCGTTGTGTCGGGGGCGACATCAAGGTCGGAGTCTCGTACATGCTATAACTCTAGCCGGGTGGGGCATATAGCCCGTGACTGTAGGGTTATTCAGCCCAAAGGGGAAAAGAAGACGGGTGCGTCTTATGCTGAGAAGGGCAAAGCGGTGGTTGATTCCTCTGCGTCCCAAGCACAGCCCCGAATCTATCACCTTGGCCAGCAGGAGGCGATTAAGCAAAGTGACGTCATCACAGGTACGAGTGAATATAGATTATTTGCTTACGTGCTATTGCTTTTGGTTATGTATAGCTTGTGCATGATGTTTGTGCTGCAGGCTTTGTCCTGATTCGGAATAATCTGGCGAGAGCCCTGTTTGATACGGGTGCTTCGCATTCTTTTCTGTCTGAGGACTTCGTATCTCGAATTGGGGTGCCGAGTCATGTGACGGTTGATAGTACAAGGGTTTTAATGTCGAATGGCTGTGTGATGCTTGCAGATAGGGCTTGCGATGTGGATGTTCAAATAGGAAGTCGAGAATTTGGTTTGAGTGCAGCTGTGCTACCGTTATCGGAGTTTGATGTGATCTTTGGTATGGACTGGCTCTCGGAGTAGCGTGCCTTTATTGATTGCAACTCCAAGGAGATCACACTGGGCCAGAATACCGGACTTGTGACGAAGTTCGCTGGTATGCGAGGAGTTGGCGGGACTCTGTTGACTGCGCTCCAAGTCGTCAATGCTGTTCGGAAGGGCACGGAGTTATTCTTCACGCTAATTCAGGCTGTTGAGCCAAAGGCCAGTGTCGGTGAAGTTCTGGTTATGTCAGAGTTTGCCGATGTGTTTCCTAAAGATCTTCCTGGGTTACCACCCCAGCGGGAGATTGACTTCTCTATTGAGTTGGTGCCAGGTGCTAAACCTGTGGCCCGCTCACCATATCGCGTTGCACCAAAAGAGATGGCGGAATTGAAAGTCCAATTGCAAGAGTTGTTGGAGCAGGGATACATACGCCCAAGTATGTCACCTTGGAGCGCACCTGTTCTCTTTGTGAAAAAGAAAGACGGTAGTTTACGGTTATGTATTGACTACCGCGAATTGAATAAATTGACGGAGAAAAACAAATATCCGATTCCGCGAATTGATGACCTATTTGATCAGCTGGCAGGATCAACGGTCTATTCCAAGTTGGATTAGAAATCGGGATATTGCCAGTTGAGGATTCGGGAAGGTGACATTCCCAAGACGGCGTTTGGAACACGCTACGGTCATTATGAGTTCACGGTAATGCCGTTTGGCCTATGTAATGCGCCTTCGGTATTTATGGATCTAATGCATCGAACGTTCCGAGAGTACTTGGATTTATTCATGATTGTGTTTATCGATGACATCTTAGTATACTCTCAGTCGGAAGAGGATCATGCAAACCTTTTGCGGTTGGTCTTGCATACCCTGCAGAGGAATAAGCTTTATGCCAAGTTCTCAAAGTGTGAGTTCTGGCTCTCTTCAGTAGCCTTTTTAGGCCATATGGTAAGTGGAGAAGGTATCGCGGTGGATCCGTTGAAGATAAGTGCCATTCGAGATTGGCCAGTGATGTCTTCAGTGGCCGAGGTCAGGAGCTTCCTTGGGCTTGCGGGCTACTATAGACGGTTTGTGGAAAACTTCTCACGGATTGCTTTACCTCTGACCACGCTGACGAGAAAAGATCAAAAGTTCATTTGGACGCCGGAGTGCGCGCGAGCTTTTGAAGACTTAAAGAGTCGTTTGACCACGGCGCCTGTGTTGACATCGCCATGTGGTACAGATGGGTATGAGATCTATAGTGATGCTTCCGGGAGCGGCTTAGGCTGCGTCCTTCTGCAGTTTGGGAAAGTGATTGCTTATGGCTCGCGCCAGTTGAAAGTGCATGAGCGGAATTACCCCGTCCATGATTTGGAGTTGGCGGCGGTAATCTTTGCGCTCAAGTTGTGGCGGCACTATCATTATGGCGTTAAAGTGGACATCTATACAGATCACAAAAGCCTAAAGTACTTGTTGGATCAGAAGGATCTGAACATGCGACAACGAAGATGGATGGAGTTCCTTGGGGACTACACCTTCGAGATTCACTATACTCCCGGGAAGGGAAATGTGGTCACTGATGCTTTGAGTCGAAAGAATCCGGTACGGGCAAGCTGGTTGCAGAGGCATGATCAGCGTTTAATCCAGGAATTGGAAGCATTGGAGATATCTTGTGTTGACAAGGGTTCGTCGACCGATGCATGCTTGAACTGGACGGAGGTGCAATATGACCTTACGGACAGAGTTCGGCGAGCAACGGAGCTTGATGAAAGTCTCCAGCGCTATGCTAAAGATGGGCTGGATGACCAGTTTTCTTGGGATAACGGTTTGTTACGAAGAAATGGTCGAGTGTGCGTCCCGAGTGTGGGTAAATTGAGGGAAGAGTTGATGTACGAAGCTCACTTTGCAAAGTACTCAGTTCACCCAGGGAGCACAAAGATGTACAGAGATCTGAAAAAGCTGTTCTGGTGGCCCGGACTAAAGAAAGATGTAGCACGTTATGTGGCGGAATGCCATACTTGTGCATTGGTGAAAGCGGAATGCCAGAAGCCTGGCGGGTTCCTGAAGTCGTTACCTATTCCGGAGTGGAAGTTCGATGACATTTCGATGGATTTCGTGCACGGGTTGCCGAAATCTCAACGCGGTCATGATTCAATCTGGGTGATTGTGGACCGGTTGACAAAAGTGGCGCACTTCCTTCCAAACAGAAGAGACGATTCAGTGGAAACCTTGGCCAAGCTTTATGTGGAGCAGATTGTTCGACTGCACGGTGTTCCTCGGAGCATCTTTAGTGACCGCGATGGGCGATTCACATCGAATGATTGGCGGCTAGTTCATCAAATGTTGGGTACAAAATTAGCGTTTAGTACGGCCATTCATCCCCAAACGGATGGCCAGACTGAACGAACCAACAGGACGATGGAGGACATGCTCCGCATGTGCGCCCTAGACTTTGGTAAGAGATGGGAAGATTATATATTTCTTGTCGAATTTGCCTATAATAATAGCTACCAAGCTAGCATCGGTATGGCACCATTTGAAGCTTTGTATGGTCGTAAATGCCGTACACCGTTAGCTTGGGCAGAAGCAGGCGAATCTAAGCTGAGTGGGAAAAAGGAAGTCGAAGAAGCTACCTCGCTCATACGCTCTATTCGGGAGAGGCTATTGATAGCCCAAGATCGTCAAGCAAAGTACTACAATGCCAAACACCGGAACATGGAGTTCGCGGTTGGTGATTGGGTATATTTGAAGATCAAACCCTTCAAAGGCGTGTCCAGGATTCGGCGTTTGAAAAAGCTAAGTCCGAGGTATCTTGGTCCATTTGAGGTGGTGGAGCGAGTTGGGGAAGCTGCTTATCGACTAGCACTTTCAGCAGACTTGGGTGGATTACATGATGTATTTCACATCTCAGTACTTCGTAAGGCTGTCAAGGATCCAGCTCAAGTAGTGGAGAATGATCGGGTACCGGTCGAGTATGGGCTGACGACGAGGGCTCGACCCATTCGGATCGAGGATCGAGCCGAGAAACAGTTGCGGAACAAAGTGATCGGGATAGTCAAGGTCCGATGGGACAATTGTGGCCGTGAAGAGCTAACATGGGAGTGAGAGCAGACCGTGCGAGCTGAATTTCCCGAGATGTTTGTATAAACTGTAGACCGTGTACCTTGTGTTATAACAGAGTTATCAAGTTATAGCATTGTTTTTCCTTGTTTCCTTACCGTGCAAATTTCGGGACGAAATTTTATTAAGGAGGGGAGGATTGTAACACCCCAAAAATCTCAAAAATGTATTTGAGGTGCAGGTTGTTTTACACGGCCTGGGACACGGGCGTGTCCCAGGGCGTGTCGGGGGTACACGGCCTGGGACACGGGCGTGTCCCAAGGCGTGTCACTCAAATAATAGGCGGATTGAGTCAAAAGATTACATGGCCCGGAACCAAGCCTTGAACACGGCCGTATCAGATTTGACACGGGCGTGTCCGATGCCGTGTGCCTACCCGTGTACTGCTGGTTGAGTTTGGAGCTCGATGAGGCAGGGGTGACACGAGCGTGTCTCATGACTGACACGGGCGTGTCAGGTTCGACACGGGCGTGTCGATGCCCGTGTTCTGGTAAATATCAGTCGGTACGAATACTGCGTGTGCCGCTTATGGGTACATGGCCTGTGACACGGGCGTGTCACAGGCCGTGTCAGCCAAAAAAAAGTGTGATTTTGGGAAAATCATGGCCGTTCATTTTCTCTCTTTGGATCCAAAGGCTCAGATGATTCCTGGCTGGTTTAAGTCAGCAGAGGCTTGAGTCATTCTTCACTTAGCTAAGGAAGAGAGAAAGAGAGAGGAGGAAGAAGGAGGAGGAGGAGATCAAGCCACCGGCGAGCTCCCGTGGTCCGATTCGTGATCCGAGGCCAGCGTTGTGAAGGCAAAGCTACTGCGGTGCTTTCTCACCGGATAGATTTCGATGGCTCCCAAGAGATCGACAAGGGTAACGATCTCCCTTCTTGGACATGTGAAGTCCTTCTTTTCTGCATTGCATAGGGAAAACCCTTCCCCGCGAGTGTGCGGTGGGTTGTGGTGACCCTTGGGGTAGATATGTGAAGTCCCCCTTGTTAGAGTCCGAAATTGGAGTACGGATCTAGGCATGCTGTGTGAAGCCCATCTGGACATGCTAGTCTGGATTGGTGATGCTTGTTTGCATATCGGAGAAGACTCCGTGATTATGGCTTGTGTTGCCTTGTGCCTACCTGTTGCTTGGTACAGCGGGAAGTACTGGATGAAGTCCAGGAAATGAAGAGGGTTGGATGCAACTCTTGTGGCAGTGCGTTGCCACTTTGTGTGCGGTTGAGCCGTTGGGCGGCAACACGATGAAAAGGCAGATTGCCGAACAGGAAAGGTGAAACCGACCCGCGCCTATAAATTGCCATGGATACTTCCGTATTCGAGGTGGCACGGCGACTTGAGCAACGCGGGGTGGCTGATCCGTACCTGCGTTAGGTCCGTCCGACTTGGAAGCCTGGTTATGGGTTTTGTTGGAGCGCCTAATAAGAGTCTTAGGCCCGCGCGACAAAAAGACTAGAATGCTCAATACCGTGTAAACGGTGGTGTTGACCCTGGTTTTCCGGTGCACCAAGAATGTGCCCTGAGTGCACGGACTGTCGGGCCGTGTGGCTGACGGTTGTGATGGCTTGAATGTGCCTGCGCGCACATAGTTGCTATTATTGATACCATGCTGTGCAGGGAAAGAATGCTACTGCCCCGAGAAAGGGGTAGGATTGTTATAATTGGGTCAGCTGAATGCTGACCGTTGCCATGTTTGCCACCGTTTGGGTGGATTGTCCCTATGCAGGTGCTGGAGAGCCAAGTGGTAAATGAAGGGCTGGAGCCCTACTGCTGTTGTTGTTGCTGCTGCTGCGGCTAGCCCTTGAAGGCTGCGAAAAGGGTTTTGTTTGTTTTGCTTTTCCTCATGTATGGCCGGCCTGCACGCCGATGTTTGTAATCCATGTTGTATGGAAAGAGGAACTGTAAGGCCTTAAGGCCAAACCTTTGTTGTACATTCCGTGGCTGTATATATAACTGTGGTTTATATATTCGACATTCCTGGTGAGAGTTCAAATTGCAACTTAAAGCTTCCGCTAGCATGCTCTGAGTTAGGATGCGTGTATGGTTTGGTATTATCCTATGCCCTCACCGTCTGTTTGTGGCATATAGTGTGGGGCCCCGGCCGGACCTTCTACTATTCTTCATGAAACGGATGGGGTCGTTACAAACAAGCTCCTCGAGCTTTGTATGAGACATTGTCTAGTTTTCTTCTTGAGAAAAAGTTCTCTAGAGGAAAAATAGACAAGACATTGTTTCTCAGGGAAGTCAAAGGCAAGATTTTGCTGGTGCAAATCTATGTTGATGACATTATATTCGGCTCAACGGACAACAATCTTTGCAAAAAGTTTTCCAATCTTATGCAAGGAAAGTTTGAAATGAGCAGTATGGGGGAGCTGAAGTATTTCTTGGGACTTCAAGTGAAACAGTCTGAGGAAGGAATCTTCATTTCTCAGACGAAGTTCACAAATGAACTCCTCAAGAAATTCGGAATGGAGAATGCAACCTCTATGAGGACTCCAATGGGATCCACCATGTCTCTGGATAAGGATGAGAAAGGGAAACCTTTTGATGAAACCAAATACAGAAGAAGCATTGGATCTCTGCTCTATCTTACTGTGAGTAGACCGGATATCATGTTCTCCACATGTGTTTATGCCAGATATCAGGTGAACACTAAGGAATGTCATTATGTCGCTGCAAAGCGAATTCTTAGATACCTTAAAGGTACCCCTAATCTTGGCTTATGGTACCCGAGAAGCAATTATGTCGAGCTAATAGGTTTTTCAGATGCTGATTTTGCAGGAAGTAGGGATGACAGGAAAAGCACCTCCGGGATATGTCAATTCCTCGGAAGAAGGCTCATCTCATGGAATAGCAAGAAGCAGAATTGTGTTGCAACCTTTACAGCGGAATCAGAATACATTTCGGCTGGGAGCTGTTGCGCACAACTTCTATGGATCAGAAATCAGTTAGCAGACTATGATCTCAAGTTCAAGGAAGTACCGATGTACTGCGACTCCTCCAGTGCGATTGCTATTGCCAACAATCCGGTATCGCACAGTAGAACGAAGCATATTGAAGTGCGTTACCATTTCATTCCGGAGCACGTGGAGAACAAGGACATCTCTCTCTGCTATGTTCCCACTGACAAGCAGATTGCAGACATTTTCACAAAGCCCCTTGACGAGGCCAAGTTCAGTATGTTCAAAACTGAATTGGGGATGCTAAACTACGAGGAATGAAGACTACATAAGCTCAAGGCTCGTGCGTCTAGGGGGAGCCTCTGCTAGGAATTTAGTGAAAGTAAAGGTACAAGAACTGAGGGGGAGCATGGTGTCTCATGCTTCAGTCCCCGATTTGCAGAAGCCGAAAAGGGGGAGATTACCATTACCCTCTCGGCTAAGGTGCTAAGGTGATAGCTCCATAAGCTCTAAAGATAACGGTATGGAATTTCAACTTCTTATTTTAAGTTCTGTTCTTCCAAGCCGTTGTATTCACCTTATCTTGTAGGGTTTAGGCTTCTTCAAATAGGGGGAGATTGTTGGGTATTGTATCCACAATGTACCTGATTTGAAGAAGCCCCTGAACAAGCTAAGGTGAATTCACTATGTATTTGATGAATTTCTCCTAGTTTTGCTTGCAGCTATTCATTGTTAAGTACACACCAATGTCAGGGTGCAGTAGGTCAATATACACGGGTCTGTGCAACGTAATCCCTCGTTGAGCAGATCAGTGTGTTGGCATACGTGTACTCTCTCTATTGGAGTGTACTTATTTCCAAGCACAGGGTCATGAAAGATCATGAGCAGACAAGGAGTAAGGATGGGCCAAAGACCAGCTCACGGGTTGAAAGACGAGAATCTTCTAAGTGTAAATTGTTGAGAAACACTAGTGATTCTCGACGTCGACGAGTCATCGAGAATCACTAGTGATTCTCTACGAGTTGTCGAGAATCACTAGATGATTCTCGCCGGGTTGGGCTGGCTGTCTCGACGCAGTTAGAAAATTCTCTAAGGCAGAATCGTCGAGAATCACTAAGTGATTCTCGACGATTCGTCGAGAATGACTTTGCATTCTCGACGATTCGGCGAGAATCAAGTGTGATTCCCGCCGATTCTCCCCGACTACTATACTTGTGCAGTCAGAATCCGACTAAGTAGAATTCGGCGAGAATCGTAGGTGACTCTCGCCGATTCGTCGAGAATCACCTACGATTCTCGCCGAATTTGACTTGGGCAAATTTCCGACACTTCCTGAACCGGTCCAGGTTTCCAGCAGTATTTCGAACCAGACTTAAGTCTTATTGATGGTGGGACCCACAACGGTCATCTTTATGACCTAATGTATAAATATACGGGTATTGGTGAACAGTAAACAACAAAACACGCGAATTCAAAAAGGACAGCCGCCGTCGAGCCCTAGCTATCGATCTTGCTCCGCCGATCGTCTCCGCCGCCGCTCGTGCAGTAGTCACCGTAGCGGATCTCGATCTCCTCCAGATCCCCGGTGATAGAAGCCAAGTCTTGCACAACGTCTCACGCGTCTAACCAGAGATCTTTTGTCTCTTGATTTGAGATAGGGAAATCCATCCCCATTCGAATCGATCGAGACGATCGATCCTAGTGTGACCGTTGGAAGACCTTGCCGACTTCGCTAAGAAGATTGAATCTCCAGTGCATAACTGCTGTTTTCAGTTGCCGCCGCCAACACCGAGAGCCTTGCCGCCGCCCTTTGCCGCCGCCGGTCTCGGGGAGATTCTCTCCAAGAAAGATCAAGGGTTGTGGACTTTTCATTGCCTACAAGAACAAGTAGTCTAACGAAAAGGGACACCTAGATCTTCAAGTTGTTTGTATTTCTTATACACTCCAATTTCTTTTTCATTGTAAAGGAACATTTGGTTCCTAGTTGTAGGGTTGGGTGCAACCCGTGTTGTGGGAGTGTTAACTCCTACGTGTGGAAGGGTTCCTTCCGATAGTGCAAGGATTGGATTTCAATCCTGTTGGTGAAGTGACCGAGTCATCCCTGGATTGGGAGATAGGTCGAAGGGGGAAAGTGGACGTACCCAAATCGGGGAACCACTATAAATTGCCTGTGTTATTTTCTGTGCTGTGTGGTTTGTTTTGATTCTGCATGTATAATTTTAATTCAGCAAATACGCTGCAAGTCACCTATCCCCCCCCATAGGTGAAGGTAGTTGACACTAGGTGGACTTTCAAGAGACATCTGCAAAAATGGCCAGATTTCAAGAGCTGATTAAACTTTCATTGATCAATAAAGCTAAAGCAGAAGGAAAAGATCCATCTTAGTACTCCACAATGTCTTCATACAGAAAAGAAGAGCACAAGAGGTATGACAAAGCCAATAAATTTTTCAATATAGATGATTATATGAGTCTCCATCCTGAGGTTATTGTACTAAGGGCTACTTCATGCAACATTATTGGAGCATCTGACATTACTCTGTCTAAGAAAGAAGCTGCAAACCATAACAAGAGAAATCATATTCAAATAGCCATCTGAGATATCTCACAATGAGAATACCAAGAAATCTAAGTAACTATTTGTTTAGTTTATTTTCTGAACTATTCTGTTTTTAATCATGAAGCACTTATTGTACATATCTTCTAGATGTTTATTTTTCTGCCAGATATCTATTTTCATGCTTTATGATTGTATTTCTTTTTTGTGTATTAGTGACCCAACCCAAATAAGGGGAGATTGTTGGATCCCTAGTTTGGATTTGGGCTAGGTTCACTAATTAGGATGTGTTTGACCCACATTGTATAGCTAGGGTCAAGTCTGTTAGTCTTAGAGTCTAGGCTAGTCTTTAGGTTCAATCTTCATGGACCAGCCTACCGAGGACTTCAGTAGACTCAAGACTTAGAATAATTTAGATTTCAAAATATTAGTTCGAAATTCTTCAAACTCAGCTCGACAATCGTCGATCGCAGATCGATGAACTCAGAAATCTTTCTCTGAGTTGAGCTCGACGATATTCGAGCTCAGGTCGACGATCTCTTCCTCAAGACATATTCTCTGCTCGACGAACTTGGAGCACAGAATTGGAAAGTTATTTCCAGAAGGCATTTCACTGAGCTCAAGTCGACGAATAGGAATTATCAGCTCGACGAACTTGGAACTCCAGTCGACGAAATCTGCCCAGAGGGCGACGATTTCTTTCCCAAGCCAGATTGAGAAGTTTTCCTTATTTATTTCCCCAATTTATTATATTATTTAGCAGTAATTCTCTGAGTAATTAATGCTCATATTCTCAAGAATATAACCGTTCTTGGCAGCATTAATTATGGATTTCATCAGAGTTAATTACTTGCTTATTTTAATGGGACAGTTGCGGAAACTCATTAGAGTCAATATTCCAATCGTTTCATTCTCAAGAATCAATCAACAATTAATGCTTGGAATTCAAATTTCAAAGGAGAAATTTGACAGCAGAATATAAATGAGATTTCTTTCAGATGGCTCTTAGTATTACACACACTGAGTACATAGAACACACAAAAAAGAACACCAGGATAGTAAGGAGAATACAGAGAAGATACACAGAACATACAAAAGAATAACTGTTTCTTCTCTGTATAAGAAAACATTCTGTTTTCCCTTGATCTCACTGAAAGATGAAGAAGAACAACCATCACATATCAAGAATCTTCTTCAACTTTAACTCCAGGAATCTTCAAGGACAACAACTCTTGATCAGTCTGCAAGTTCCTGGATCTCTTCAATAAAGGCTGAAGACCTACACCCTGAGCAAGGCTCCAAGCTTTCTAAACATCTTAATATTTCAGAAGGAGCTTTGATAACAGCAATCAACAAGTATTCTATGTTGTATAGAGAAAAGAGGAGACACCATCAACTCTCTCAACCTCCTTTAAAAAAGGGTTTATTAACTCCCTTCAAAAGTTCTTGTGTTGGTTTTTGGGCACCTGATCAAAAGCCTAAAGGGTTGTGATATCTCCCTGCAAATAGATCTTATGGTGATAGGGCACCTGAGCAAAAACCTATGATGGCAGTAATCTAATCAAAAACCTGTTAGTGGATTCCTACCAGGGTGGTAGAAGAGTGGATGTACCCAGGTTGGGGAACCAGTATAAAATTCTTGTGTTGTCTGGTTGTTCATTTTCTTTTTGTTTTTTGTGTGCGATGATAGAGTTGCTTAGCTTGTTTCCATTTCTTTTATTCTATTACAGGTATCACTTATTTTCTCTGATAAATTTAAAAACAACCAAAAGTTTTAATAACTCTATTTACCTCCCCCCCCTCTAGAGTAAATCAGCTCTATCCCCTATCTTTCACTTATCAATTTAATTGCAAACGTACGGGTAGCCAAACCGTTTAGGATCGAACAATGGCGATAGGCCAATATTCTTTCCGGCTAAAAGGACCCACCCGGTCCGATCGAGCGGTGTTGTAACAAAAGAGATCTACCAATAAAATCACGATTTGGAAAACGGTAGATCTCTCCCAACAAAAAGAAAACGAGGTTCGCCAATCCTCTCAAAATTAAATGAAATAAAGAAGAGCAACAAATCAATCGAAGAAAATTCACGATAAAAATTAATGCTATCAAGATTCAACGATAAAGTTTTCCACCACAAAAATTAATCTAGAGAGAAAACACATAAAGTAGAATTTTTTCATTACCCAATCGGAATGGATAATTCTGATTCACTATGTTCAAATCTCTCTTCAATGGCTCCACCGGAGACACGACGGAAGAGAGAAAAATTCGTCTGCTTTCATCGCTTCACGCCAGAGTTGGATTCATAAGGAGGATTCCTTGTGCCTTGGCCGAGATCCACCAAGAGGGTGGGGGGTTGGTCGGCTCTTGGTGTTGAAGAGGGCGGCCGAGTTTGGTCTGATGGAGGTGGTTGGATTTGATGTTGAGGAGGGATCAGGTTTGGGTATTGAGGAAGGTGGCCGGTTTTCCTTGAGATGGGGAGGCTCGGGTAGGAGGGGAGGAGGCTAGGGTGGCGGCTATGAGGGGAGGCCGAATTCTTGAGAGAGGAGAGGAAAGGGAGTCGGCTATTAGGAGAGAGGAGGAGAAGCTTGGTCGAAATTAGAAGAGGGGAAAGAGGAGGGAATTCTCAAGAAGGAGGATTAGGGTTTTCAAAATTCTATTATCATTCAACTTAAAATTAAAATAAACACATCATGGCCTTATATAGGTTTACCTCCAAGTGTTTGTCTACATGCAACCCAAATAGAAAAAAGATAACACACACCATAGTTTTAAACATTACATGAAATAGAAGTGCTCAGAAAATATCAATTAAATTAAGATGTTGTCTTGCGCCGAGGGCGGAGATTGTAGCGTCGCTCCACAAGGTCACCATGGCGCCGCAAGTCTTTTGTTGGAGAAGGAGAAGGATCTTCCGCGAGCATGCCTTCATCATCTTCAACATGTTGGGGGTCACCGTCTCCGTCAATCCTCCCCCGCTCAAAAGTAATCATCAGAGATGAGTTTGTAAGCAGGTAACGACGTAGAAGAGCATCATCCAAAAGAGCCACCACCGATTTCGGAAGACAAGAGTCATCGGAGACTATACGATCACGCCATCAAATCAAGTATCAGCAAATACCCCCGTTGGGAGAGGAGAGCAATTCATCTTTGAGGATAAGTTTACACCCTTGTGGTAGTTGATTACTATTCCAAGCTTACTTGGGTGTTCTTTCTTAAGAAAAAGGATGAAACCCTTGATGTATTCATGAGGTTTGTCAAGCAAATTCAGAATGAGCTTGGCTGTTCTGTGGTCAAAATCAGAAGTGACCATGGGACAGAATTCCAATCTGATAGCATGAAAAAGTTCTGTGAAGAGCATGGGATTCATCAAGAATTCTCTTATCCTAGAAAACTCCAGCAAAATGGGATAGTTGAGAGGAAATATAGGACTCTCATTGAGGCTGGTATAACACTGTTGAGTGACACATCTCTCCCAGAATATTTCTGAGCTGAGACACTAAATACTGCATGTCATGTCCTCAATAGAGCCTCATTCACCAAAGGCCACAAGAAGGCTCCCTATGAGATCTTGAAAGGCAGAAAACCATATATGGGTTATCTCAGAATCTTTGTTAGTAAATGCTTTGTGCTTCACAATGGCAAGTCTTATGTGACTAAGTTTGTTGCCAAATCATATGATTGAATATTTGTTGGGTACAACAATCATAGCAAAGGCTATAGGATCAACAACTTGAAAAGCCAAGTTGTAGAAGAATAAGTTCATGTAGTCTTTGATGAGTCTACCATGATTAACAATGTACTGCCGAGTTCCTCTTATAGTACTGCAGGTACATAATAGATGATGGACAAGTTGACCATCAAGGAAGCATCACCAGTCATCCAAGATGATATGGATACTCCATAAGACCTACCTGGCACACTGGGAGTGGATGAAAATCAACAAGAAGATGCCCCTGTTGCTGAAATAAGGTTGTCACCTACTATCATACATATGAGAGATCATCCAGCACACCAGATCATTGGTGAGTCAAGTCATGGAGTATTGACAAGGGGCAGAAGTCAGAACACAGCCATGTATTCAAGCTTTCTATCCCAAGTGGAGCCTAAGAAGTTTGAAGAGGCCAACATTGACCAGCATTGGATTGGAGCTATGCAGGAGGAACTTAACCTTATCAAGAGGTGCAGGGTCTAGGAAGTTGGTTCCTAGACCTCATTATCATAATGTCATTGAAGTTAAGTGGATCTATAGAAATAAGCTTGATGAAAATGTCTTTATAATTAAGAACAAGGCCAGACTAGTAGTTAAGGGGTACATGATAGAAGAAGGGATTGATTTTGATCAAACCTTTGCCCCTATAGTAAGATGGAGGCCATTAGATTATTCCTTGCATATGCAGCACACAAGGGATTCAAGGTCTACCAAATGGATGTGAAGTCAGCCTCCTAAAGGGTGACTTAAAAGAAGAAGTCTTTGTTGAGCAACCTCAAGGTTTTGTAGTTCTTAACTCACCTAATTTTGTTTATATACTTAGGAAAGCTCTATATGGGATAAAGCAAGCCCCTATGGCATGGTATGAGACATTGTCTAGTTTCCTCATTGAGAACAAATTCTCAAGGGGGAAAATAGACAAGACCATATTCCTAAGGGAATCTAAGGGTAAGATCATCTTAGTCTAGATCGATGTAGATGACATCATCTTTTGATCTACTGATGACAACCTCTGCAAAAAGTTTGCTGAACTTATGCAGGGAAAGTTTAAGATGAGAAGTGTGGGTGAACTTAAGTTCTTCTTGGGCCTCCAAGTAAGACAGACTGATGATGGCTTGTCCATTTCCCAGTGTAAGTTCACTAGAGAGTTAATAACCAAATTTGGCATGGATAATTCCTCCACCATGAGAACTCACATGGGGTCAAGTATGCCTGTAGGAAAAGATGAAGTAGGGAAACCTGTTGATGAAACTTTGTATAGAGGGATAATTGGCTCCCGCCTATATCTGACTACAAGTTGGTCATACATCATGTAAGTTACATGTGTTTGTGCTAGGTATCAGGCTTGCCCTAAAGAATCTAATTACTCTGTAGCTAAGAGAATCTTGAGATATCTTAAGGGCACTCCAGATCTTGGCCTTTGTTACCCTCAAAATGGGGAGTTTGAACTAACTGGCTATTTAGATGCAAATTTTGCAGGCTGCAAATAGGACAGGAAGATCACATCTGGCACCTGTCAATTCTTGGGAGGTAGACTGGTATCTTGGAGCAGCAAGAAACAAACTAGTGTGGCAATATCAACTACAGAGTCAGAGTACATCTCAGCAGGAAGCTGCTGTGCTTAGTTGGTGTGGATCCAGCACCAGCTTCAAGACTACAACCTCTAGATAAGTAGAACTCCTTTATTCTGTGATTCTAATAGTGCAATCTCTATTTCTAGAAATCCTGTCTCCCATAGCTCGACTAAGCACATAGAGATTTGATATCATTTCATTAGGGAGCATGTTGGATCTGAAGAAATCACCCTTGAGTTTGTCCTAACAGACAAGCAAGTGGCTGACATCTTCACTAAGCCACTAGATGATGCAAAGTTTAACACCTTCAAATTTGAGTTGAGTATGTTAAACTTAGTATAGCTTTAGTTGCTCCTCATCTTATTGCAAACTATTTATCATTATGTAGATAGGATGGTCCTTTAAAGAAATGAAGATTCTCCAATTAAGGGGGAGCAAGTCCAGCACAATTCCAACATTTCACTGCTGCCTAATTGATGGGGAGTAGGTGATAAGATGATCAGTTGATCGGGTGCATCCAACCAGTTATTTGCTGCAGTCAAAAAGGGGGAGAGGATAAGATGATCAGATGATCAGACAAGCAAGGCAGCAGCAATTCAGGGGAAGCAGAAGGCAGATGTAGTAATGTTCCATTCTGCAAGTAGGGAAGTGTGGTAACTATAGATCACATCTCAATTATTTAGTTTTCTTTTATTATGTCTTGTGCTACATAGTTATGTGTATATCATTGACTTTGCTTAAGAGTTTTGACTTCCTCAAATAGGGGGAGATTGTTGGGTCCATTGCCCACAATGTCCTGGATTTGAGTGAAGTCAATCTTATCAATGATATACACACATCAGTAGATGAGTATGATAGGTCAGGTAGCCTAAATGGCTAAGTCAGGTAAGCACTTACCTAAGGCGTGGGATGACAGAAATCTGTCTAAGTCCATAGGCGTTGAGTGAAGGAACATCACTCAATGCCAGATGACTTAAAGCGCTGAGTGTAGCCTATACTATCATAACATAAGTTAGAATGAGTTGAAATGTTGCTAAGTCCACAGGGGTTGAGTGAAGTCAACTCACTCAACGCCATGTTACTAAAGAGAAATTTGGCTAAGTGTTTTGGAGTTGAGGGATGAATTCACACTCAACCCAATACAGCAAAAAGGATGTAAGTTGAACTAGATGAACCATGTTCAAATTCGTCGAACTGAGTTAAGAGTTCGTCGAACTAAGTTCAGATTTCATCGAGCTCAGCTCACATTTCGTCGAGCTAAGTTCAGAGCTTGAATTCTGAGTTCATTGAGCTCAGTTGAGATTTCACCGAACTGAGTTCACAGTTCATCGAGCTCAGCTCACATTTAGTCGAGCTAAGTTCAGAGCTTGATTTCTGAGTTTGTCGAGCTCAATTGAGATTTCTTCGAACTGAGTTAAGTTCGTCGAGCTCAGATTCACCATTCACCAAACTCAGAAAGACAGTCTAAGCTGAAAGACTTATTTCAAGAGCCTAGACACCTAGAGGGGGGTGAATAGGTTCTAAATTTCTTTTATAATTCAGGCAATTAACTAGTATTAACACAGCACAGGAAATACAATCTACAGTACAAAAATAAAAGCACAACAAACACTAGATTTATAGTGGTTCCCTAAAGTATGGGTACATTAACTTTCCCCCTGTGCCTATCCAGTAGAGAACTGGATTAAGCCCAACTTCCTTCCACTAGCTCAGATCCATAGATCTGTCAACTCAGAACCAGACTAGTTCCTACAGCTCATACATATACAAGTATTACCTCAGATTCTTCCCAAGAATCCTACCTAAGGCCTCAGCCCTACCTCAGCCTTTATCATTAGGCTTACAACTCAAATTATCACAAGTCATACACCTTGGGCCCTCAGCCCCACCTCAGCCATTATAATTATAGGCTTACAACTCAGATCTTACAAAAGATCCTACAAGAAATTAATTATTTAAGAGATACAAAGATATCACCAGATAGATCTCTCTATAGGTGTGAGCTTCTTGATCAATTCTTGAATAAACTGAATCTTCAGATTCAACCTGACTTAGCTGTTTCAAATCTTCTTGATAGACCAAAATAAGGTTGAACTCTTCTTGATATAGAAGTTGTTCTCCTGTCAGCTCCTTCCTTGAATTCAAAAATAAGATCTAAATCTTCTCTTGCAGACTGCTCTAGATCTGCCTTCTTAAGGGTTTCCCCTTTTCTTGTTATCAGATTCTCTTTCCTAAAATTGCTTGATTACTTCCTTAGTTCTGTTGTTGTGGTGGTTGTCAAGGATCAGTCCCTTATATAGAGTTTCCCCATAATGGCCGGATGATCCGGTTTGTAACAACCTTTTGACAGTTCTGACAAAGGTGTCAGACCTATTGGTTATGACAGTTGTCGAGTCACGAGTCATGATAGTTGATTCCTTAAAGACTTTACAACTCAGCATGAACCACTCAGCAAACTGCTGCACATGTGTCGACACAAATAGACAAAGTGTCGACATTAGTCTTGATGATGTCGACATAATACTATTTGTATTGACATAGTAATTCTTCTGCTACTCGACACAACTTCTGTTTGTATGTGTCGACACAACTACTCCTGGTCTCAACATAACTGATGCTGGCAGATGACGTTGTGTGTATGTCCAGCTGTCATTGAGTATTTGTCGAGACGTCATTCAGTGTGTGTCGACAAAAGTCCCGTGTGTCGACACAAGCCTTCTGACTTAGTATAGCTATTGCTGTTAGATGGCGTTGAGTGTCGTCTAGATGTCGTTGAGTGTGTGTCGACACAAGTCCTGTGTGTCGACACAACTGCTTTAGGTCTTGACTTAGCTGTAGACAAATGGCATTTAGTGTGTGTCGAGACAAACCTTCTTCAGGTGTCGACACAATTCCTGAGTGTCGACACATGCCTTTCTTCTGATGTCGACATAAATCCTGGGTGTAGACACAACTTCTGCTTTAGGTGTCGACAGAATTCCTGCCTTAGGTGTCGACACAATTCTGAATGTCGACACAGCTTCTTCTTCAGGTGTCGACACAATGCCTGGGTGTCGACACAGACCTTGCTCTTAGTGTCGACACAACTTCTGGGTGTCGACACAATTCTTCACAAGTGTCGACACTTGTACTTAGAAAAATTTCTTGCAAACCTTACACCTGCATAATGAAACTCAACCATCAAATACAAATTGATGTATATCATTGAGTAAGATGAGTCTACTCCAAATCTGGTACATATTTTTCAGTGTACCCAACAATCTCCCCCTATTTGGAGAAGTCATAACCCTTATTCAAATATATTCAACACTCATAATAAAGCACATAAAAATAGATGTACATGCATTTCAGTGCAGGATAACATATAAACAATGAAAACAACTAAAATCAATAGTGAAGCTGATTTTATTTATCAATCAGAAAGTTCTGGGTTTACATATTTTTCCTTAGAACAAAAGAAAAAAAGTTACATTGTTCTACACATAATCCTATCTATCCTATGATTGACTAGGCTCCTTGATCACATTGCCTTTTTCAGATTTAATCTTTGCCTGCATAGTGGGTTTTGTATCATCAGCAGGTTTCTTCCATTTGAGATCCTTCTTCTTCAGTTCTTTGGCCTTTATCCTTTGCCTTTCAAAATAGTGAAAAGGCTTGGGGAAGTACCTGCTAGGCTCCAGAGCATTAGCAGGTAACTTTCCAGCTTTTGCACTTCTTCTATACTGAAGATTGGCTTCTTTCCTTGCTTGATACTTATTCCATTCTTGCTCAGAATACCATTTGCCCCTATCATAGGTCTTGTCCATTACAGCCTTCCAGGAAGTCAAAATAATATTCCTGGAAGTAGGGCTCCATTGCTCAAAATCTGGCTTCAACTCAGCCTGTTCTCTGAACCTTTTCTTTGATAGCTGTGCTTCCTTCTGAGCTTTCTTGTCAGCCTCTGACATGTCTACTTTTTCAATAATCATATTTGATGCCTCCTATTAAGGGTTGTACATTGTCTGCACTCCTTATTGAACCATGTCAAAGTCAGCAGGGGGGTAAATAACCTGTGCAACTTCAGACTGATCTCCTTCAATATTTGCAGGTTGTACTTCAGACTCAGCAACATTGTCATCATCACACAAAGGAGGAAAGCCAAGTGTAGCTCTGATGGAATTAGAGATCTATTTTGCATGATCAGAGCTAGCTTTGACTAACAATCTCTCCCCCTTTATGACTTCTCTAGTGATATGATCTCTCAGATCAGTCTTTTGAAACCTTATCTAATTAGCCAGATATTTTGTACCTTCTTGATAGTAAGCTTTTAACTTAGTTAGGTAATCAGAAATGATCATTTGAGAGGCTCTAATAGCTGTTTGAACAGCAGTTAGATCTTCTTGTATTTGCTTTGATATTTCAGTTTTCAAATCAATGGAGATACTGCCCAGTTTTTTGATGATTTCTTCATGGGAGTCTTTGAGGTTTTCATTGGACCTGAATTGATTTTCCAAAACATACCCTTGCTTTGTGGCAATGTCCTCAACCTCAGTCTTCAACAGCTGTTGTTGCTCAGCTAAATATACTACAGCATTGCCTCCCTTATAGAAGTAATCTGTCATCTTTTTCTTATGTAGATTGACTTCAAATCTGATTGATTTTATGTCCTGAGCCAGCTGAAACTGTAGTTCCTTATTCTACTCATCCACATACTTCTTTAAAGACTGCCTTTGTTAATCCAATTTTACTTGCAATTGGACCAGTAATGAACTGAAGTCCATGCTTGGAGAAGGTGGTGGTGTGACTGTTTGTAAGGCTTTCTTGTAGCCTGAGCTCTTTTTCCTTATTGCAACAATCTTCCTCTTCTTAGCCATAGAGGCTTCCTCATCATCGGAGGGTTATGATGAGCTTTCTATATCAACTGTTTCTTTATTAGATGGTTCATTCAGTAGCTCCTCCCCCTCAGTTCTTGGCAGGTCCTTTTCTACCTGTGATTGCTCCCCCTAAGTCCTTGCAGCTGGTAAATCAGGAAATAGCTCTTCCATTGTTACCTCTTGTTGTATCTGTACCGGAGGAACAAGGTTAGTTTGGAAAACAAAAGGTTCTCCCTGGACATCTAGATTTTTGTCCAGGGCCTGTTCTATAAAGGAGATACTTACTTGCTCATTCTAAGCTGTATCTTTTATCTGCATATCTTCTGCTTCCTTCTCAGCAATTTCCAATGTTTCTTTGTTGATATCTGATACAATATCCATTACTGTATCTATTGCATACTCACTCTCTAGAGTACCAGCCTCAATTCCTTCCCCTTGAGCAGGTATCTCAGAAAGTACAGTATCTTGTGCTGCTGGTTCAGGATTTTCTCCCCCTAGAGTTGAGACTACCTATTGCTCTAGGAGCACACTACTCTCTACTTTATCATGACCATTATTTTTGTGGCCTGTCTTCATCTGAACTGAAGACCACTTCCTCTTCAGAATCACTAGAGGATTCTGCTTGCTGAACAACTTCCTTCTTCTTCTTTTCTTTCTTTGTCTGTTTTTATGGAGTAGAAACCTCCTTAGTTAATACTCTATCCCACCTTGATAGAATTTTAGTGTCTATTTTCCTCATATGGTTGATTTTTGTTCCTGGAAGTTGGCTCATTACATCTCGTATTGCTGAAGCTAGACATAAGCTTAGAATCCTTCCTAGATTTAGTTTCTTTATTCCTTCTTGTATTTTGTCAAATACTACAGATGCCCAGTCTATTTTTACAGTGAAGCTGGCCCTTATCATTAGATTGAACATGGAGACTGAAACTCTGTCATGTCCACCAGTCTTACACAGAATTACCTTGCCTATGATATCAGACAGAAACTTTCCTTGTGAATTCATCACATTCCTAGTAATGGATGATCCAACATTGATATTATGGCTTAGCTCGTACCAGCTTTATTCATCTTTTATCATTGATGGAGTGATGTCATCGTCATCATTAACCTTAGTAAGTTGGAGTGATTTCCTAATCGTCTTCAGTGTAAGTTTCACTCGGAAATCATGTATTGTGTCTTAGACTTTCTTCCCGTCTATGTCCACAGTAGCTGATGAATAGAATTCTATGACTTCCTTCTTCAAGATCTTAGTCGGTTCTGAGACCAAGAATTCCAAACCATTCTCTGAAATTAGGGTAATTATACCCTGGATTTCTGGAGACGCTGTCATGAATCCACCACGAACCATCTCATAGCCTTCATTGACCTTGTCTTCCTTGATGGGCGCCATTGATGAAAGGGAGAGAGAGAGAAGAGAAGAGAATATCGAAGTCGACACAAGGTCTAGAGTCGAGAAATCTGAAAGCGTAGTCGACAAGATTCTGGCTTCACCTATTTATAGTCTAGGTGTAATGGGGAGTTCAAAAGACACTCCTTAGATATAATACACGGTCTCGACAACACTTATATGTGTTGACAGAAAAGATCTAGGTCTCGACACTACATAGGTTTAGTCGACTCGTCTATGTGTCGACATGGACTTGTCATGTCTCGACACAGAGTGTCGACTTTGATTTTTGTGTGTCGACACAAAAATCAGTTAACTTAAAGTCTCGACATAGTTTTGTCGACACCTATTCTTCTGTCGACACAAATACTGTGTCTTTGTCGACACATCCTTTTCCTTTGTCGACACAACATACTGAGTGTGTCGACATAATTTGTTTGTGTCGACACAAACATTGTACTTAAACAAATTTCCTAAGAAATATTGTGCTTACATAATCTACTTAGGAATGCTTGTGCTGACCTACTCTACGTTCAACATACCTAATTAAATTTTAAAATGATTGAATTTAGTTTCATCCCGAGATTTTGTAAAAATATCAACAATTTGACAATTTGTGCTTACAAATTCTAGATTTATATCTTCATTCTCCACATGTTCTCTTATAAAATGAAATTTAATTTCTATATGCTTGGTTCTACAATGAGATACAGGATTCTTAGCAATAAAAATAGCACTTGTAGAATCACAAAACAGTGGAATTCTACTTACCTTAATGTCATAATCTTCAAGTTGGTGCTTTATCCATAATAATTGTGCACAGCAACTGCCTGTAGCTTCCTATTCAGACTCAGCTGTTGATATAGCTACACTTGTCTGCTTCTTGCTGCACCATGACACCAGCCTTCCACCTAGGAATTGACAGGTTCTTGTAGTACTCTTTCTATCTTCTTTGCATCCTGCAAAGTCTGCATATGAGAAACCTATTAGTAATAAATCTCTATTCTTAGGGTACCAAAGACCTAGATTAGGTGTGCCCTTAAGATATCTAAAAATTCTTTTAACTGCAGTATAATCAGATTCCTTTGGGCAAGCTTGGTACCTAGCACAGACACATGTAGCATACATGATGTCAGGTCTACTAGCAGTCAAGTAGAGTAGGGAGCCAATTATCCCTCTATACAAATACTCATCAACAGGTTTCCCTATCTCAAATTTTGCCTATAGGCATACTTGTTCCCATTGGAGTTTTCATGCTGGAGGCTGAGTCCATTCAATATTTCTTAATCAACTCCTTGGTGAACTTAGACTGGGATATGAACAATCCATTATTGGAACACCCTATTACTAATTTGGGTAAGGATCACTATGTGCTTAGGAATTTGTTTTGACCTTTTTGTATAGTCATATAGGTCAATTAGAATGAGTCTTAGGGTTAGTACTGGAGGTTTGAAAGCTACCCTCAAGACCTTCTAAAGATCAGGATTCAGTGTTGAAGGCTAGGACAATTCTTGTCAAGCTCAGGTCGACAAAACATCGAACTCAGTTCGACTATCTCTGAGCTCAGTTCAATGAGGCATCGAACTCCGTTCGACGATCTTCGGGCTCAGACCAACGCTCTGTCTCTAGTTGTTTTTGAAGTCTCTGAGCTCAGGTCGACGATCGTAGAGCTCAGATCGATGTTTTCTGTTTTCAGTCTAGTTCAATCTCTGAGCTCAGGTCGATAATCATTGAGCTCAAATCGACGCTTTTCTGAAGAGATCGACGATTTTAGGATTCAAATTCAGGACATTTATGGAATTGATTCAGACTTATTTTCAGCATTTATGGCAAAGGATTTTGTAGCCGTTTCAATCAATCTGGAGCAAGTTTCAAGGAAGACTAATTGGAATGTTTCTTAAGGACTTTCCTCTAGAGGCAGATATCAGTTAAGGTAGTCATTTATGACTGATTAACGGCTATCAAGAAGTCAGAATCTGATATACTCCCTAGAGAATTATTCTGAAATATAGCAAGAGATAGACAATATTTGAAAAATACAGAAAAGAGAACAAGAAAATTATTCATTAAGAATTCATCTTCTGGAATAGACTCAGTAGACAAAATTTTACAGAATTACTGAGTCAGAACTCTTCAAGAACACAAGGAACTTTACTGTGAAGGAGATTATCTGCTATTCTACTCTTTCAAGAATCAAGTGTTCAAAAGCTGCTTCATCAAGGACTCCAGACATCACATATTTCAGCATCTACTGAAGTCATCTATTGCTGGAGATCTGAAGCAACTCAAGGCCTATCACCCTAAGCAAAGCTCATCTTCTGAAACCCTTACAGATCTCAGGGGGAGTATTGACAACATCTTCCACTTGTCTTCTCTCAGATTTTTGACAGAGAAGAACAACTCAACCTTTTTGCTTTTCTTTATTCCTTCTATAAAAGGGTTTCTTAAAACTCCCTTCAAAAGTTTTGTGGCTGGTTTCTGAGACCTTGTCAAAACTCAGTGGTGGCAAGACACCTAATCAAAAATATGATTTGGTTTTTGAGCACCTTATCAAAAGCTCATTGGTGCCCAGGACACCTGATCAACTATTCCTGCAGTTGATTCCTACCTAGGGTGGTAGAAGAGTGGATGTACCCAGGTTATTGGGGAACCACTATAGCTCCTTGTGTCATCTGGTTTACTGTGCTTTTGCTTTGCTGTGTGCTGTGATTTTTTTTATTGCTTCTTAGTTTTATTTTTTTGTAAGCACCTTACACATATACATAAATTAAGACTTCCACTGCTTTACAGTTTTAAATTGTAAATCATTTTAAAATACTCTATTCACCCCCCTCTAGAGTGAAGATAGATATTACCCTCACTTTCAATTGGAATTAGAGGCAGGTTGGTTACTCAATAACTGAATCTTCAACAGATTGGTTGAACAGGCAAACACCTTAACCAAAAGATCCTTGATAAGATAAATCTTCTATAGAGGGTTATTACTTTTTGTATTATATTTATATTCATACAAAACCATGGCACAAAACAAAGATTATGCAAGCACCAGACCTCCAGTGTGCAATCTTTCTAAGTTTGCACTTTGGAAGGCAAGGATTAGGCTTTACATGAATTCTATTGATGAGGATATCTTTAATTCTGTTTTGATAGTGTGTCCAAGACCCCTAGTAATTACAAGTACAAGTGTTGTTCCACCTCCCTCAGGAACAGATGTAGAAATAAAGAAATGGAAACTTGTAGATGCAAAGGCTATGAATATCCTTGCTCAGACTATGTCTGATGAGATATTTCAAAAGGTGGTTGAATGCACTTCAACAAAAGAGATATGGGACAAGTTATCTGAAATTGTCTCAGGATCTGCTGATGAAAGGAAGGACAGGAGATCCCATCTCATAAGCCAATATGAGAACTTCAAAAAGGGAGAAACTGAATCAGTGCCTGACATGTACAACAGGCTCAGCCTAATTGTTAGTGAATTAAAAACACTGCACAAGGAGATCTCTCTAACTGAACTAAATGACAAAATCCTAATGTGCTTCCCCAACACTTGGGATTCAAGGATCTGGCTAATTAAGGATGCCAGAAGCCTAACTTAGATTACTACTGAAGCTTTGTTGGGCAAGCTCAAGTCTTATGAGGTTCTCATCAAGAACAAAGAGGAAGAGCAAAAGGTTGCTTCTCCAGTAATCAGAAAGGAGAAGACAATAGCATTCAAAGCTACAGAAGATCTGCCTGAAGACAAGGTCACAGGCAATGAAGAATTGATGATCTTACTGGTCAAAAGTTTTTATAAGATGGCCAGGAAAGATTTCAGAAAGAGGTCATCCATGTGGCATGAGAAGCCAAGGTATGACAAGTCAAATAATAAAGAAATAATCTGTTTTGGATGCAGGAAATCAGGCCATATTGTGCCTGATTGTCCAGAAAACCAGAACAAGGACAAAAAGGACAGAAAAGAAAGAAGAAGAGATAAGGACTCCAGGGGAAACAATTACAACAAATCCTCCTCCAGCAAAAATAAACATACAAGGAAGGGATTTGTAGGATAAACCTGGAGTGAAACTGAAGACGAATCAGAGGCTTCATCAAGCTCAAGTGATGATGAAGATGATATTGAAGAAAAGGAATTCTGCATGATGGCTATCAATGCCTCCCAACAAAATTCTGTTGCAGAACAAGAGTCAGAGTCTGAATCTGAAACTCAAACTGAAGAAGACCAGGTAATAGATTCCTTTGATTTTGATTCAGAGGACTTTAGATCTGAATTTAAGGCACTTTGTTTAGACCTGTTAAAGTCTGAGAAAGGGATTATCTCCCTCAGAAATCAATTATCTGAACATAGCACTTTAAAATCAGACAAAGTCAAACTCTCTGAGGAGTTAGAATGTTGTAGGGAGGAGATAGCTTCACTAAAAAGTGAACTATCCCAGGCAAAGAAGTTTGAAGAATCCCTTAATGGTAGAAGCATCAGACTGATTGACATCACAAGCACAGTGAACTCTAGACTCAACAGTACACTGGGCTTGGGTGCTTCATCCAGCCAACCTATAGTATTAAAAACCCCAATTAAATTTATCTCAGATAAAGGAAAGGGTGTTGTAGAGGTAGTTATGAAGAATCCTGATTTACCTAAGGAAAACAAAGTTCAACAGAAAAAGTCGAACAGAGCTCGACGATCGTCGAACAGAGCTCGGCGATCTCAGGCTGAAACGTTGAACTCAGGTCGACGACTTCTTAACTCTAAACTCTGGCAGAGTCGATCTTCGAACGGAGCTCGACGATCTGACCCAAGATCATCGAACTCAGCTCAACAATCGTCGAACGGAGCTCAGAGCTTTGAACAATCTTTCAGAGGTAAATCTAAAATCAATCCTAGAGGTGCTACACCCCAAAGCATCAACCCTTATACTGAATGGATAGTACCTCTTAGGAGATACCATCCTGAAGGATATAAAAGTCAGCCAGGGATGTCTTTTATTTCTGAGTTTAAAGGTTATCAACCTAGACCCAAGGTAAACTGGGTCAAAAACATATAAATTGTTTATGTGCAGGTGAAGACCTATCCAGCAATGAACCAACAATAGTATCTTGATAGTTGGTTCTCAAAGCACATGACAGGGAACAAGGAGAATCTAACATCCTTCAAAACCAAACTTGGACCCAAAGTGATATTTGGTGATTCAAACTTTGGTCAAACAAAAGGATATGGTGCTGTCCAGATTGGCTCAGTCATATTCAAGAAGGTGGCTTATGTGGAAGGACTGAAGCACAATCTAATCAGCATCAGTCAACTGTGTGATGAAGGCTATCAAGTGATATTCAACAAATCCTTATGCAAGATCAAGTCAGAGGATAACACAACAGTGTTAACAGGTAAAAGGAAAGGTAACATTTATCTTGTAGATTCCCTTTCAACCAATATAGATATCTATTTATTTAATTTAGTTTGCAAACCAAATCATCTTTGGCATAAGAGATTAGGACACTTAAACCTTAGAACCATTGTTAGGCTATCCAAGGATAACCTTGTTAGAGGACTACCTTCTGGCCCCTACAAGAAGGAAGGACTCTGCAGGGCTTGTCAATTAGGCAAGCAAACTAAAAATAGTTTTAAGTCACTTAACAAGAGTGATTCACCTAGGATCTTGTATCTGTTACACATGGATCTTTTTGGACCCATTACAGTACAAAGCTTAGGTGGGAATTCTTACACTTTGGTGATTGTAGATGACTTCTCTAGATTCACATGGGTATTCTTTCTAAGGAAGAAGTCTGATAACTTTAAGTGTTTGACAGATTTTCTCAAATGCATACAGATTGAGTTCAATACTCACATTGCCCTGATCAGAAGTGATCATGGGACAGAGTTTGATTCTATTCTTATGCAAGAGTTCTGTCAGAGTAAAGGGATCAGGCATACTTTCTCAGCTCCAAGAACTCCTCAACAAAATGGTGTAGCTGAAAGGAAAAATAGAACCCTTATTGAATCTGCCACCATATTGTTGACAGATGCTCACCTTCCTCTATCTTTTTGGGCAGAGGCAGTGAACACCTCTAACTATGTGTTGAACAAAAGTTTGATACATAAACTGAAGGGCTAGACTCCCTATGAATTGCTCAAAGGGAAGAAACCTAAAGTAGACTATTTTAAAATTTTTGGTTGCATTTGTTATATTCACAATAATGATAAGAAATACTTAGCAAAATTCCAAGCTAAAGTTGATGGAGGAGTGTTTCTGGGATACTCCATGATAAGTAAAGCTTATAGGGTTTATAATAAAACTTCTCTTAAAATTGAAGAATCTGTTCATGTATCTTTTGATGAGACTAACATGTTTTACAAGGAGAAGAATACTTCTACCATAGAACTCTTGCAGGTAAACTCTATTTCAGAAAATTTGGACAGGTTACATATTATAGAGAAGGATTCAACACATTCACCTACCCAACAGAGAGGAGAAATCAGTGAAGATGAAGAGGATACTCAACATCTTAGAGAGAACCATCCTGAAGAGCCAGTTGTTGTTCCACAAGAGGAAACAACAACATAGGTTGATGAACAATCAACACCGCCTGTTGATTTAGTAACAACAAGAGATCATCCAATCTCCCAAGTGATTGGAAACATCTCAGCTGGTGTGCAAACCAGAAATCAGGTCAACCAGAACCTGATGCACACATGTTTTTTATCTCAAGTTGAGCCTCAATCCATTCAAGATGCAGAACAAGATCCATACTGGATCATTTCTATGCAAGAGGAACTACATCAATTTGAGAGGAATAAAGTTTGGCAGCTAGTGCCAAGGCCTATGGATCACTCCATTGTTGGAACAAAGTGGGTGTTCAGAAACAAATTGGATGATCAAGGAGTCATTGTTAGGAACAAGGCAAGGCTAGTTGCTCAAGGATACTCTCAAGAAGAAGGAATAGACTATGACCAGACCTTTGCACCATTTGCAAGGTTAGATTCCATAAGAATATTCCTTGCTTATGCAGCTCACAAAGGATTCAAGGTCTACCAAATGAATATGAACAGTGCATTTCTCAATGGAGACATCAAAGAAGAAGTCTATGTTAGACAACTCCCAGGTTTTATCTCTTACACTTTTCCTGACCATGTTTTCAAATTACATAAAGCATTATATGGTCTCAAGCAAGCTCCTAGAGCATTGTATGAGACCTTAGCTTGTTTTCTTATGAAAAATGATTTTATAAGCGGTAGAGTTGACCAAACTCTTTTCATTAGAACCCATAAGTCCCATACCCTACTAGTACAAATATATGTAGATGATATTATATTTGGTTCTAATGACTCAAATTTATGTAAAAAGTTCTCTAAACTAATGCATTCTAAATTTGAAATGAGTAGCATGGGTGAGCTTTCCGTCTTTCTAGGATTACAAGTCAAACAACATGCTGAAGGCATATTTATTTCTCAAACCAAGTATGCAAAAGAACTGGTTAAAAAATTTGGTATGTCTGAAGCATCTTTTATGAAAACACCTATGCCTACTAATGTTGTATTAGATGCTGATGAACATGGAAAACATGTTTATCAGACAACATATAGAGCAATGATTGGCTCTCTATTGTACCTTACTGCTAGTAGACCTGACATAATGTTTGTTATATGTATATGTGCTAGGTTCCAAGTAAGCTCTAGAGAGCCACACCTAACATTAGTTAAGAGGATTCTTAGGTATGTAAAAAGTGGTCCAAATCTAGGTCTATGGTATCCAAAAGACTCAGGATTTGAATTAACTTGATTTTCAGATGCTGATTATGCTGGATGTAGAGTAGACAGGAAAAGCACCAGTAGAACTTGCCAGTTTCTTGGTGACAGACTTGTCTCCTGGTTCTGTAAGAAACAAACATCTGTGTCCACTTTAACTACTGAAGCTGAATACATGGCAGCAGGCAATTATTGCTCACAGATTTTGTGGATTCAAAACCAGCTCCTAGACTATGGTTACAATTTAGAAGGGTCAAAAAATTTCTGTGATAACACTAGTGCTATTTCTATAACACAAAATCCAGTCCTCCATAGTAGGACAAAATATATAGAGATTAGGCATCACTTCTTAAGAGACAATGTTGAGAAAAATAAAATTTAAATTAAATATATCCCAACTGATTTGCAAAGGGGAGATATTTTCACAAAACCATTGGATGAAAAGAAACACACCTTCTTCCTAAATCAGTTAGAAATGTTAGATGGAGGAAGTTTAAAATAAAACCCAAGATTTTAAAACTCTAAAAACACACCAAGACTAGGCTAAAAACTTTTTTTTTCTAGTGTCTGTAGGCTGTCTTTAGTCTCTGAACTGCACTCGACGTTTTTCCCCACGATCGTCGAACGGAGATCGACGTTTTCCGAAAACGTCGACCGGAGTTCAGCGCTTTCCGATAGCGCTAGGCTATCTTCTTCTAGTCAGAGATCGACGATCGGAGATCGACGCCCTCCAATATCGTCGAATGGAGATCGACGTTATTGAAGACTCTTCAGATTCCATTAGAAGCCCAGATTGTCGAACGGAGTTCAACGATCTTTCCTTTCTGGCGTCGAACCCTAATATAAAATTCATTCTTCTGCGGTCGTTCTCCTTTTGCACTTTCATACTCTCTGCAAACTTTTTCTTTCCCTCCAAACTTCTCTACACTTGGTCGTGTTTGTTCATTTTTGCAGGTATACAATGGCAGTGTCTGTTGCTGCCCTCGCCAAAATGAAATTTGACACAGGCTTTGATATAGACATGGACTCCTTTGAAGGCAGCGATCAAATTTTCAAAGATATTCTAGACTTATTCAGAGAACAGCAGTTAGTGTAGTTAATGACCACAAGGATGAAAATTGCTGCCGATGAGATCAAAGAATAGGTATATACGGCGCACAATCTGGATCAGAATACAATTGTTTGTACTATAGCCGGGACTCAGGTATCCCTAACACCTGCTCTCCTGACTAATATCTTTAAATTAAGTACTGGAAATGATTCTATTGAGCTATCTTGAGAGGAGTTTGCAACTATGTTAGATAGAATGGGACATTCTGCCGCTAACCCTAACAAATTGTAGAAAAAGAATTTATCAATTGAGTATAGATTTCTTGCTGGGGTTGTGGGGAAAGTGCTATTGTCAAAGCACTCTGCACATGATACCATATCTAGGTATCAATTCTGCTTGATGGGAGCAATTATGGATAAGAAACATTTAAACTGGGGAGAGATTTTCTTTGACATGATCAAAAAGAAGGTGAACAAAAGTCTTGTAAATTTTGGGAGGATCATAGGGCAATTCCTGCACTCCAGGTGCCCTGAATTATTGGTATCCAGCGGGATGCACATAAATGCCTCCAAGAGGCTGTCCTGTGCCCTTTTTGGCAAATAGTACAGGCAGATTACCAAGCCAAGCAGAGGTCCTGCTGCTGTCACTACTTCAGGCACAAGGACTGATACAGTCACTCCCCTACAGGCAACTGCCCTATTAGAAGAGTTGCCTGCTTCCTCATCTCCTCCTTCACCACCTATTATTTCTACCTCCAGTTCCACAACCACCATCACTACCTCATTCTCTTACCCCATCATCATTTCCTCTCCTCTTTCAACTCCTTCACCTCCTCCATTCACCACAATAGAGCAATTCCATCCCCTTCACTATTATCCATCCATTGACATTTCCTCTTCCCTTCCATCATTCAACCTCATGGATGATTCCTACATGGATGATTCCCACTCCTCACCTCTTGAGCCTCCATCCTCCTCCTCATACCAACAACTACTCCATGACATACTTTCCCAACCATATTTCACCCCATCCATCTCCACACCACTATCTTCCATCTCCACAATTCTAATCTCTCAACCATCCACCACTTCTATCACTACTCTTGCATCTCCTTCACCATCTATCTCTGTCTCTCTAACCTCTACCTCTACTCATGTCTCACTTGAGCAAGTAGATATTCCTACCCTAGCAGACAAGCTTTATGGGATACTGGCTCCCAGGCTAGTAGCCTTGCTGGAGACCTCCATGGCTCCACTCCCTAAATCCAACCAGGAGCTGTCTGCCAGGCTATCCTATATTTCTCCTCCACAGGCAATCCCTTTTATGGGGTGCCTTGATCAAGTTCCAACTGAATCAAGGCAGGGGGAGATGCCATATGAAGAATAGATAGTGCCTACTGCTTCAGAGAAATTCTTACCAGAGACAGCTTCAGTTCCAGCTTACAACTCCTGTACTAATAGTGGACCTCAGGTCACTATCATCAGATTTTGACATTCTTCACTTCAGCTGTTTACCAGCTCAGGAAGTAGAAGATCTGACTAAGGCCATTGTGCCTGTTGCTAGATGTGAGCCCAGAAAAATTACTGCATATATTAAGGCTATGGAACAAGTTCTTTCTGCTGATGTTATGGATGATTCTGCTGCTGTTGATATTGTTTGTTCTGATAGTGCTGCTGCTTATTTACTGATGACAGAGGATGATGAGTCTGCTGTTCATATTGAAGAACTTGCTGCGTAAGTTTCTGTATCTGCTGCTCCTACTGCCTCAATTTCTGTTGCTCCGGTCACTAATGCTGCTACTGCTATTATCTCTTCTGAAAAATCAAAGCAACAACAAGATTACATCAAAAAGATTGATGAGTTATATGACAATCCTCAGAGCTTAGATAGTGACCAATTCCAAAATGATTCTGATGACTCCTTTGCAACTATTACAAGGAAGAGTAAAGCTAAAAGCAAGGCAATGATGAGGGTACCTCCTGAGAAAGTTAAAGATGACAATGATATCCCCTACTATATTCTTCATGACTGCCCTATTTCTGAACCATGGATGCAATATTCTAAGAACCAGCTCAAAGCAATGAAGAAAAAGAGAAAGCTTGACAAATATGATAAAGGATCTTCACACTTTTATCCTCCTCCTCCTCCTCCAGATGCAGGTACTGGTGGAGGATCTGCTTCTCAGTCTGGATTTGTTGGAAAACATAGCTCCTCCCAATCTTCACAGAGTTATCAACAAAGAGGACATTATCAAAGAGGTTATCAGTCAAGAAGAGGACATCATAGAGGATGTCAAAGAGACTACAGAGTTTACTCCAAGCAACATCCATACCAAAGGGAAGGACAAGGTCCTATTGACTCAACCTCTGGTCCTTTCCCTTACAAGCTAAAAGAAACTATTGCTACAAGAATTCCTCCAGATGATTCAGTGATAATAAACAGATATGAACCTTCAGTTCCTTTTGAAGACCATGAAAACAATCCACTCTCCTGGACTGCTAGAATGAAAGAATTCGCTGTATTAGATCAGATCAAGAAAGGAAGAGAGCAAGGCAGAGATACCTCAAATATCACAACTCTATCAGAATAGAGAAAGAAAGAATTAGAAAGATATGCTTCAAAAAAATTCTTTGATCCAAAGAGCTATATGAAGCTGCATCCTGAGGCTGTTGTTTCAAGGCCAAAATCTCAAACCTCCTTAGGTGTAGATGATGATAGAAGATCCAAAAAGGAAGCCCTCAATCCCAACAGAGAAATTATTTTCAAAAAGGCAATGAGTAATTTATGTAAGCTGGTACTTATATCTATTTCTGACTTAATCTGTGATTCTTGTTGTGGTTCTGCATGCTCAACATGTGTTATCTGCATTGTTGTTTCTGTTTTATTTTTATTTCTAATGTATGCTTATTATTTCCTATTTGTCTTGTAAATAGTAATCCTAACCCAAATAGGGGGAGACTGTTGGAACACCATATTACTAATTTGGGTAAGGATCACTATGTGCTTAGGAATTTGTTTTGACCTGGTTGTATAGTCTGATAGGTCAATTAGAATGAGTATTAGGGTTAGTACTTAGATTTGAAAGCTGCCCTCAAGACCTTCTAAAGATCAGGATTCAGTGCTGAAGGCTAGGACAATTCTCGTCGAGCTCAGGTCGACGAAACGTCGAACTCAATTCGACCATCTCTGAGCTCATTTCAATGAGGCGTCAAACTCCGTTCGACGATCTTCGAGCTCAGATCGACGCTCTGTCTCTAGTTGTTTTCCAAGTCTCTGAGCTCAGGTCGACGATCGTAGAGCTCAGGTCGACGTTTTCTGTTTTCAGTCTTGTTCAATCTCTGAGCTCAGGGAGACAATCGTTGAGCTCAGATCGACGCTTTTCTGAAGAGATCGACGATTTCAGGATTCAAATTAAGGACAGTTATGGAATTCATTAAGACTTATTTTCAGCATTTATAGCAAAGGATTTTGTAGCCATTTCAATCAATCTGGAGCAAGTTTCAAGGAAGACTAATTGGAATGTTTCTTAAGGACTTTCCTACATAGGCAGATATTAGTTAAGGTAGTCATTTATGACTGATTAACGGCTATCAAGAAGTCAGAATCTGATATACTCCCTAGAGAAACATTCTGAAATATAGTAAGAGATAGACAAGATTTGAAAAATACAGAAGAGAGAACAAGAAAAGTATTCATCAAGAATTCATCTTCTGGAATAGACTCAGTAGACAAAATTTACAGAATTACTGAGTCAAAACTCTTCAAGAACACTAGGAACTTTACTGTGAAGGAGATCATCTGCTATTCTACTCTTTCAAGCATCAAGTGTCCAAAAGCTGCTTCATCAAGGACTCCAGACATCACACATTTCAGCATCTGCTGAAATCATCTTTTGCTGGAGATCTGAAGCAACTCAAGGCCTATCACCCTAAGCAAAGCTCATCTTCCTGAACCCTTACAGATCTCAGGGGGAGATTTGACAACATCTTCCACTTGTCTTCTCTAAGATTATTGACAGAGAAGAACAACTCAACCTTTTTTGCTTTTCTTTATTCCTTCTGTAAAAGGGTTTCTCAAAACTCCCTTCAAAAGTTTTGTGGCTGGTTTCTGAGACCTTATCAAAACTCAGTGGTGGTAAGACACCTGATCAAAAAATCTGATATGGTTTTTGATCACCTTATCAAAAGCTTATTGGTGCCCAAGACACCTGATCAACTATTCCTGTAGTGGATTCCTACCTAGGGTGGTAGAAGAGTGGATGTACCCAGGTTGTTGGGGAACCACTATAGCTGCTTGTGTCATCTGGTTTGTTATGCTTTTGCTTTGCTGTGTGTTGTGATTTTGTTTATTGCTTCTTAGTTTTATTTTTCTGTAAGCACCTTACACATATACATAAATTAAGACTTCCACTGCTTTACAGTTTTAAATTGTAAATCATTTTAAAATACTCTATTCACCCCCCTCTAGAGTGAAGATAGATCTTACCCTCACTTTCATCCATCATCAGTCTATCTTACTTGAAGTCCCAAGAAGAACTTCAGCTCACCCATCTTGCTCATCTCAAACTTCCCTTGTATAAGTTTGGCAAACTTTCTACAAAGGTTGTTTTCAGTAGATCCAAAGATAATATCATCAACATATATCTGGACTAGGATTATCTTGCCTTTAAAGTCCCTAAAGAATAGAGTTTTGTCTATATTTCCTCTAGAGAATTTATTCTCAATTAAAAAAATAGATAAGGTTTCATACCAAGCCCTAGGCGATTGTTTCAAACCATATAGAGCTTTCCTAAGCATATATACATAATCAGGATAATGAGAATCTACAAAACCTGATGGTTGTTCAACATGGACTTCCTTTTTTAAGTCACCATTCAGAAATGCTGACTTTACATCCATCTGATATACCTTGAACCCTTGATAGGCAGCATAGGCAAAGAACATCCTTGTAGCCTCTAGCCTTGCTACTAGGGCAAAGTTTTGATCAAAGTCAATCCCTTCCTCTTGTCTGTAGACTTTTGCTACCAACCTAGCCTTGTTCTTAATTATAGTGTCATTCTCATCAAGTTTGTTTATGTAGATCCACTAGGTTCCTATAATGTTATGATCCTTTGGTTTAGGAACTAGTTCCTAGACTATACACCTTCTGAATTGATTAAGCTCTTCTTGCATAGAATCAATCCAGTTTGTGTCTTGCATGGCTTCTTCAAACTTCCTGGGTTCTATCTATGACAAGAAACTTGAACATAAAATATTGTTCACGTTCTTGCTCCTTGTTAGAACATCTTGACTTGCATCACAAATGATTTGGTGAGCTAGATGATCCTTCAGGTGTCTTCTAGCTGGAGGAAACCTGTCAACCTCATGGCCTTCTTAATTTTCCTCAACCTGATGCTCCTCATTGTCTTCATCATCCAGTGAGTCTTGTTCTCCCCTAGACAGCATGCATCTTTTTCTTCATCCATCCTAGCAGGAGCTTCATCAATGATGGTCAGCTTGTCCAGCCTGTCTGTTATACCTGTAGAACTAATTGAAGAACTAGACAATTCATTGTTAATCAATTTAGACTCATCAAATACAACATGAACTGATTCTTCTAAAACTTGGGTAGTCAAGTTGTAGATCATGTATGCCCTACTATTATTATTGTACCCAACAAATATCCCTTCCAGGGATTTGGCAGCAAACTTATTTTGGTATTGCTTACCATTAACTAGGACATCACACTTGCTACCAAAGATTCTAAGTTAGGAAATGTTTGGCTTTCTCCCTTTCAAAATCTGATAGGTTGTCATCTTATATTTCTTATTAATGGAGGCTCAATTGAGTACATGACATGCAGTATTTACTGCCTCTGCCCAAAAGTACTCAAGGAGAGTAGTGTCACTAAGTAGTATCCTTCTTGCCTCAATTAAAATCCTATTCTTTCTTTCAGCAACACCATTTTGCTAGGGTGTTCTAGGTGAGGAGAACTCCTGATGGATCCCCAGTTCTTCACAAAACTTTTTCATACATTCAGACTGAAATTTAGTTCCATAGTCACTTCTGATTTTGACATCTTAATTGTTAAACTCATTCTGAATTTGTCAAACAAATGTCTGGAAAATAGTAGGAGTTTCAGATTTCTGCCTCAAAAAGAAAACCCATGTGAATCTAGAATAGTCATCCACAATAACTAATATGTATACTTTCCTACCAAGACTATGAATTGGCATAGGACCAAACAAATCCATATGCAAGAGATATAAACATCTCAATGGATCTTTGGTATCTAGTGCATGGAAAGAGGACTTAGTTTGTTTGCCTTTTTGGCAAGCTGAACACACTCCCTCTTTAATGCACTTGACTTGAGGACCATTCCTCACTAATCCCATGCTAAACAGCTGTCCTATAGACTTATAATTCAGATGAGCTAGCCTCTTGTGCCATTTGACACATAGTTAAGCTTTCTCACCTGCAACTAGGCAAATGGGTGTGTTTTTAAACTCACAATCTAGGTTAAGATAATAAACATTCCCTTTCCTAGTGCCTGTCAAAATGATCTTTTGATCAATTGACCTCCTTATCTGGCATACCCCTTTGAGAAAAGAGATGTCATAACCTAGATCACTAAGTTGACTTATGCTAATTAGGTTATGTTTTAGACCCTTCACATAAGCCACTTTAGTTATGGTAATTGAATCACTAGAAATGTTACCAAATCCTTTGATGATTCCTTTTTTTTATCCACCAAAGATTACTTTTGGTCCATTCGCTATAGGTACATAGTCCCTCAATATTCTTCTTGTTCCAGTCATGTATATGGAACATCCACTATCCAAGTCCATATAGGGGTATAACCACTTGGATTCACCTGCATCAAATAAAGAATCACTCATCCTTAGAATCCAAATTAGTTTTGGGTCCTAGGTTCTTGTTAGTTTGAAAACTTTCATGTTTACATACAGCTTTTCTGATAGGTAAACTATTCTTTGTTTTAACACTTGTGTTAAACCAACAATCCATAATAAAGTGGCCTACCTTGCCACAACACCAACACTCAAATCGGTTGTACCTTCTCTTAGGTAAAGACTTCATAACCTTGTTGCCAGCAGTTCTTTTGAGTGTAGGTGTTGGAGCAGCAAACCCCAAGAATTTCTTTTGAACCTGATGGGCTTGCGTATAGAGTGGCCTACTGGCATTTGCATACTTGCCAATGTGATCTCCATACTCACAATGACCATGAGTAATTTCATGATCATACCTATTTGTAGGTTGCATCACCTTTTTAAAGAAAATAGGGGGCTTAGAGGCTAGTGGCTGAACTAGGGCCTTACCTTTTCCATGTGAATTGGTGGCCCTTGTTCTTCCCTTAAAGCCTAGACCAGTCTTACCTTTTTTAGAAATGAAGATGTCTATTAAAGGCAAGACTAATTTTTGCTTAGAGAATTTAGCCACTAACTCTTTTTATTTCTGAAGTCTTGCCTCCAGATTCATGATATGATTTTCCTTGAATAAGATTGTGCCCATCTGAATGATAGTTATATTCTTCAGTTTGGCAACCTCTTTTAGTTTCAAATTAATCAGCTTGGCTGATTCTTGTTCTGCCTGCTTAAGAGATTCAATCTCCTTGGCCTGCTCCTTGACAAAAAGCTTGATTTTCTTTAGAGCTTGCCAATAACCCACCATACTCATCAATGAGTTGGTGTACATCCCTTTCAGACTCAGAACCATCCACATCTCTTGATGCAGATGCTTCTGATTCTAATCCAGTGAAATAATCAGAAGCTGAGGGAGAATTATATACCTTGCTTGGACCAGGCTGATCCTGACACTGATCATTTTCTGACAGGGCCATCAGCCCTCTATAGCAATGGTCTTCCCCTCCATTTATGGAGTACAGCATTTGTAAAAATTCTAGTTCCCTGGAATCCTCTTCTTTTGAGAAAATCCCAACATATGCTTCTGCATCATCTTCTTCTCCTAATCCTGAAGATGAAGAGTCTGTCCAACTCTTTTGTTTCTGAGCAACAAAAGATTTCTCTTTCTTGCCCTTTTTTGATGCTTCTTCTTGTCCTTAGATTAAGTCCTCTTATCTGGACAGTCAGCTATGACATGTCCTGGCCTGTTGCAATAATAGCAAACAATCTTAGAATTAGTTTGTTTACTAGGTTTTGAGGCATACCTGTCCTCCTTGGGAGTCTTCTTTTTCTTATAATACTAATCCTTTGAAAAGGATGATGATGGTCTGGATCTCCACTTCTTCTTTTTCATGAACCTTTGTAACTGCCTTGTAAAGGCAGCAAAGTCCTCATCAGAGGTGTGGCTATCTGATGTGTTATTGTCAGGAATTCCTTCTTCTGCCTAGGCACTCCAACAGGGTGGAGAAGGAGATTTTCTCCTGCCCTTTCTTGTGTCTTCAGCCTTGAAGGCAACTGATATATCCTTGTACTCATACTTGCTGCTCTTCTCTTCCTCCTTTTTGGCAGTGAGCTATATTTTATATGATAGCAGCTTTCTAAATAGTATGGGAGGAGGTGTATAAGCAAGCTTGGCCACCTCTCTGATGACACAAATCTTTGTGTCCCAGTCCTTTGTCAGAGACCTGAGAAACTTGTCATTCAGTTCATAAGTGTTGAAGACTCTTCCATAGGTCATCAACTCATTAACTATCCTGAAGAACTTTTTGTAACATTCAGTTATGTTGTCAGTCTTGGCTTGTCTAAAGCTCTCAAATTCTTGATTTAATATAGATTTCCTGTCTTCTCTGACTTCTTCAGTTCCCTCCATGTAGACAATCAGGGTGTCCCACATTTCCTTGGAGGTTTTACAATGCACTAGATTCTGAAATATGGCATCATCTATAGCACTTACAATAATGTTCTGTGATCTTTTATCTAATGTTGCCAGAATGATCTCATCATTTGTCATTTTAGAATAGTTCTTAGGGGTTCAAACATTTGCATCCAGAGTTGATACCTTCATTAGAATGAAGGGTCCTTCTTGTACAGTAATATATATTCTTGGATCAGAAGCTTCCATATACAATCTGACCCTTTCCTTCCAAATGCCAAAGCATTCTTTCCTGCAGATAGACAGTTTCATAGATCCAAACTCCTTTTTATTCTCATTTGAACCCATTCTTGAAATCTATTAATTGCCTTGGAGATTCACTCAGACTGTTAAGTCAATCTTTGAGCAACCTCCCTCTGATACCACTTGAAAGTCTTATTTCAAGAGCCTAAACATCTAGAGGGGGGGTGAATAGGTTCTTATTTTCTTTTATAATTCAGGCAATTAACTAGTATTAACACAGCACAAGAAATACAATCTACAGTATAGAAATCACAGCACAGCAAACACCAGATTTACAGTGGTTCCCTAAGGTATGGGTACATCCACTTTCCCCCTTTGCCTATCCAGTAAAGAACTGGATTCAGCCTAACTTTCTTCCACTAGCTCAGATCCACAGATCTTATAACTTAGAACCAGATTGGTTCCTACACCTCAGAATTATATAAGTCTTACCTCAGATTCTTCCCAAGAATCCTACCTCAGGCCTCAGCCTTATCTCAGCCTTTATCACTAGGCTTACAACTCAGACTATCACAAGTCTTACACCTCAGGCCCTCAGCCCTTGTAATACCCCAAAACCCAGTTTTGGTTTTCAGGCCAAGTGACAATGCCTGGGACACGGGCATGTCCTAGGGCGTGTCAAGCAAATACTCGAGATAGTCTCGAGTAAGTTTCAAAGTTGGGTTTCGGGTGTTTTTGGAGTGACACGGCCTGAGACACGGGCATGTCCCATTGTGTGTCCTCCTCGGGTAGCTGCAGGTTGCCCGTTCGACGATCGTTGAGCATCGTGATCAACGATCGACGAGAAGAGGCGACACGGCATGTGACACGGGCGTGTCCTTCTGGAGGAGGGGTGGGCACCTCTGCCGGTGCCGCACTCTCAATAGAATGCTGAGGTTCTGACTGACCCGCAACACTTTGCGTCACCTATATGTGTCAAACCACACAATTCAGCGACAAGCCACACAACAAACAGTCAAAACAAACACACAAGTGTAACACTCCGCCTGTTTGTAAGACATAGTGTGGGGCCCCGGCCGGACCTTCTACTATGTTGTACTTAACGGGTAGGGGTGTTATAGCCCTACCTCAGCCTTTATAATTATAGGCTTATAACTCAGATCTTATAAAAGATCCTACAAGAAATTAATTGTTTTAGAGATATAAATATATGACCAGATAGATCTCTCTATAGGTGTGAGCTTCTTGATCAGTTCTTGAATAAACTGAATCTTTAGATTCAACCTGACTTAGCTATTTCAAAGCTTCTTGATAGAATAAAATAAGGTTTAACTCTTCTTGATGTAGAAGTTGATCTCCTGTCAGCTCCTTCCTTGAATTCAAAAATAAGATCTGAATCTTCTCTTGTAGACTGCTCTGGAGTTGCCTTCTTAAGGGTTTCCCCTTTTCTTGTTGTCAGATTCACTTTCCTGAAATAGCTTGATTACTTCCTTAGTTCTGTTATTGTTGTGGTTGTCAAGGATCAGTCCCTTATATAGAGTTTCCCCATGATGACTGGCTGATCCGGTTTGTAACAACCTTCTGACAGTTCTGACAAAGGTGTTAGACCTTAAAGTGAGGGTAAGATCTATCTTTACTCTAGAGGGGGGTGAATAGAGTATTTTTAAAATAAATTTGCAAATTAAAAACTAATTGGTAGTGGAAGACTTAATTTATTTATAGTGTATTGTGCTCACAGTAAACAAAATAAAGTAAAGCAAGAAACTAATTCACAGCACACAACAAATAAAACACAGGCAACTAGAAGACACAAGGAGCTATAGTGGTTCCCCAATCAACCTGGGTACATCTACTCTTCTACCACCCTAGGTAGGAAGCCACTGTAGGATGAGTTGATCAGGTGTCCTGGGCACCAATGAGCTTTTGATAAGGTGCTCAAAAACCACACCAGATTTTTTGATAAGGTGTCTTGCAACCACTGAGTTTTGACAAGGTCTTAGGAACCAAACACAAAACTTTTGAAGGGAGTTTTGAATAACCCTTTTACAGCAAAACAAAATAAAAGGAGAGAAGATGTTCTTCTCTATCAACAGTCAAAGAGAAGACTAGTGGATTGATGATGTCAAAGCTCCTCCCTGAGATTATCAGTAGGTCAGGAGAAGAAGCTTTGCATAGGGTGATAGGCCTTCAGTAAGAAGATATCTCCAGCAAATGATGATTTCAGCAAAGGCTGAAATATGTTGGGTCTTGAGTCTTGATTGATGAAGCCTGGAAATCTTGAATTAGAGAGGAGGTCTGAAAGAATAGAAGGAATTCTTCTCTGTGTGTTGATCTCCTTCTCTGTTCTATTTCTTGTGTTCTGTAAGAACTCTAACACTAAATCCTGTAGTTCTTGTGTGTGTCTGTCTCTTAGATGTTGTTCTTGGTTGTTGGTTCTCTGTCTCTATATTGTTCTGAAATGATATATTGAAATCCAATCTTCTAGAGAGCCGTTAGCCAGTCATAAATGACTTTCCTTAATTGATAACTGTCTCTGGAGGAAAGTCCTAAGAAACATTCTCTTTTAGTCTCCTTTAAACATGCTCCAGATTGATTGAAACAGCTACAAAATCTTTTGCATTAAATGCTGGAGATTGAAGAAATTTGAATTCCATAACAAACAGATTTGAAATCCTGAAATCGTCGATCTCTCAAAAAAATCATCGATATGAGCTCGACTATCGTCGACCTGAGCTCAGAGACTGGAATTTGACTTGAGACAGAAATCGTCGATATAAGCTCGGAGATCGTCGAACCGAGTTCGACGACTCATCGACCTAAGCTCAGAGATAGTCGAACTGAGTTCGACGCCCCGTCGATCTGAGCTCGACAATAATTGCCTTTGTCTTTTGCACTTGTAATCTGTACTAGGAGGTCTTGGGGGCAGCTTTCAAACCTAAGTTCTAAGCCTTAGACCTATTCTAGATGACCTTTAGATTTATACAATGAGGTCAAGAGACAATCCTATGGACATAGTGATCCTTACCCAAATCAGTAATAGGATGTTCCAACAGACCTATTGGTTATGACAACTATCGAGTCACCAGTCATGACAGTTGATTCCTTAAAGACTTTACAACTCAGCATGAAGCACTCAGTAAACTTCTACACATGTGTCGACACAAATAGACTAAGTGTCGACATAAGTCTTGATGATGTCGACATAACACTCCATGTGTTGACATAGTCATTCTTCTACTACTCTACACAGCTTCTGTTTGTATGTGTCGACACAAGTCCTGTGTGTCGACACAACTGCTCCTGGTCTCGACATAACTGATGCTGGCAGATGGCGTTGAGTGTAGGTCCAGCTGTCGTTAAGTGTGTGTCGAGACGTCATTGAGTGTGTGTCGACACAAGTCCTGTGTGTCAACACAAGCCTTCTGACTCAGTATAGCTATTGTTGTTAGATGGCGTTGAGTGTCATCCAGATGTCGTTGAGTGTGTGTGTACAAGTCCTTTGTGTTGACACAACTGCTTCAAGTCTTGACTTAGCTGTAAACAAATGGCATTGAGTGTGTGTCGACACAAGTCCTGTGTGTCGACACAAACCTTCTTCAGGTGTCGACACAATTCCTGAGTTTCGACACATGCCTTTCTTCTGATGTCGACATAACTCCTGGGTGTCGACACAACTTCTGCTTTAGGTGTCAACACAATTCCTGCCTTAGGTGTCGACGCAATTCTGGGTGTCGACACAGCTTATTCTTCAGGTGTCGACACAATGCCTACGTGTCAATACAGGCCTTGCTTCTACTGTCGACACAACTTCTGGGTGTCGATACAATTCTTCATAAGTGTCGACACTTGTACTTAGAAAAATTTCTTGCAAACCTTACACCTGCACAATGAAACTCAAACCTCCATCAAATACAAATTGATGTATATCATTGAGTAAGATGAGGCTTCTCCAAATCTGGTACATATTTTTCAGTGTACCCAACATAAGCCCAGTGCTTATTAAACACAGAAAATTGGCTAAGGTAGAAAGCATTGAGTGACGCGTGCTCACTCAATTCTCTCAACACTTAAGTTTCTGAAGAAGAAAAAATTTGGTTAAGGCAAAAGACGTTGAGTGGAGGTTACTGAATCAACGCTATCAATGCCTAGTGAAGACAAAATTTTATCTAAGGGGTTTGGCGTTGAGTGATGCCTACTCACTTCACACCAAGTAGTAGAAAGATGATAAAGCAATTTGGCTTTGAGTGAATCTGAATCTCTCAACGCCTAGAAACAGACTTTATATTTTAAGTAATTTGGCATTGAGTGAAGGTTACTCACTCAATGCCAAGAGATAGTAAATCTATCTAAGTTGTTTGGCGTTGAGTGATGCTTACTCACTCAACGCCTATTCTCTGATGCTCGATTTTGGCTAAGTCCACAGGTGCTGACGTCAACAAAATCGACAAGGTAAACTAAGGTCAATTCAGACAAGGGGAAGCAACACTACATTAAGAAACATACCATGACGCTAATGTATGTCTTCTTGCATTAAATTTAGGCGCGGCTGGATGCTGCAGGTTGTAACGCCCCCGATTTTCCTGCGATTATTTAATTCTTGCTTGGCGTTACGTCGACGCATTTTCTTGGCTTGTGCCATCTGTGTAGTGTGGTCTTAACTCATTAGAACTGAGTTGCCCATTTTGTAGCCTATTGATAAGATCTCCCTAGCAAGCCGAGTCATTTTGGGTGACCCGGTGTGGCCTCTCAGGGGATGCTTGTGTTTTGGCTTTGGGTGGGTATAACTCGAGTTCTGTTCGTCGAAAGTTATTTTCGACTTCGTCGTTGTGTTCATAGCGTGGATATTTAGCTATGGTGCGAATTTCGTCGAATTCCGAGGATGTTCGGTTTTCGCGTCGTTTTGTATTTTATGAAAAATAAAACTATTTAATAAATATTATATTAAATATTATTTTGAAAGGGTGCGGGTACTTGGCAATTTTGCCTTGTCTTTTTGTTCATTATTAATTAATTAGCTAATTAAGATTAGTAAGGGTGCTATATATAGAATAGTTTAGATTTAAGTAAAAGAAACCGCTCCTGTTCACCTTCTTCCCCGCCCGCAGCACCTGTTCGCGGAAAACAGAGAAACTGCCAGAACTGCTCCCCTTTGGACGCCGATTCCGGGAGCGTTTGTGGACGGAATTCGATTCCGAAAGAGGATTTTGATTGCTCTCGCCACCTTCATTCCTACGATAAGATTTCCAAGTTTCGTGGTCTTGCTTGTGGTTTCAAATTTCGGGTTTGTTTACTTGTAATCTGCCGTCAATGTCCAGATTTTTCGCCTTGTGCTTCGTTGCCGGATTAGAGTGTGAGAGTAAGGGAGGCCGACCAAGCTTCGCTGGAAATCGAGGCAAGTGGTGCTCTTTCCCTTTCCATGTAGCTTTTCTTGTTTATTTTGTTCCTTGTTATTAGTTAACCTTCCAGATTTTCTCTTGCTAAAAATGCCCAGTTTTTCCCGAAAATCATAACCAAACCTGTTGAATACTTCATGTTAGTTTCTTTTCTCAAACAGCCTTGTCTTCCTATTTTTATTCCTGCTGTTGATTTACCTTGTTCTCGGGTTGGGAGTAGAGTAAGGTGTGTTGGGGTTAACTTTTTCTGTGCAGTAGTTGTAGCCGGGTAGAGGAGAAAAAGCTTTAGTTTTATTTTATACAAAAATTGCCTTGCTTAGACTGGGTTGGGGTGTATGTGTGCTTGCCTCTGTAGTGGCAATATTAGAAGCCTTCCCTACTCTTAGAACTAGGGTTATGGAGTAAGTGGATAAAATTACTTACTCATATACATATACATTGGGTTATATGAAGTTGTTCAAAAAAATAGAATGTTATGAAAAATGAGATTTCATTTTTCCTAAACATAAAACAAAAATAATAGTCCCTCCAGGGAAGAGTAAAAATAATCAACCCGTCCCCAAGAACAATATGACCCTGATATTCCCCACCGGAATATCCTATACTACTCGCGATAGGTGCACTTGCCTCCTTTCATTAAAACTCAGTTTCAACTTTTATATCAAATAAATCAACGTGCCCCGCTTTTCCAACTAAATAAATCACAAACCAAAATAAATAGGGGCGCCGCAAGTTTTAACCATCAAGTTTTTGGTACCATTGCCGTGAAATTTTCGTGTTGTTATTTCGAACTCTGGAAGACTATTACTTTTATTTTATTATCTAAAAAAACTAAAAAAGGGTACTTATAACTTAAAAAAACTATTTAAAAACAAAAAAAAGGTTCTAATAAACTTTTAAAACAGAAATCTACTTAAAAAGAGCTTTTACCACATTTTATAAAAACAAAAAAAAAATATTACTTAAAATATTTTTAAAAATCCTAAAAAATTCTTCTCCCTTTGACTTAATATTTTTATTTCTATTTCAAAAATAAAAAAAATAAAATAAAAAAATTTTAATATGTAGTATATATATTCTAAAAATAAAGCCGGCCGCCAGCTTTTTCCTTTTCTTTTATATTTCAAAAAAAAAATCTAAAATCCAAAAAAATGAAAAAAAATTATTTCAAAAAAAACCGAAAAGATAATTATATATAGCCGCCTATAAAATTATTTTCTCATTCTTATACCCCTCCTCCGTTTATAACCCCGCCTCAAAAAATAACTCTGCCTCAAAATATAACTCCGCATAAATAGTTAAGCTACACGACTATAACCAAAGCGCTCCGGGAGACACCCCATGTCTATCTTTTTGCACTTTTGCCGGGTTTCTAAACGAGCCTCCCCGAGCACGTTTTAGGGAAGTTTTCTACCCTCCCTTTTTATTTCTGTACATATTGCTTTTCAAACTAAATAAACCACAAACAAAAATAAATAGGGGCATCGCGAGTTTTAACCATTTAGTTTAAACCAAAATAAACCCGGACAGAATGCCCACTTTCGTCGATCCCAGCTCGATGTTCGACATTCGTTGATCTTAGCATGATGCTTTGCCAGCTGATTCGTGGATCAACAATCAATTCCAGATCGACTTGCATCGATCTCAGCTTGACATTCGTCGAACGAAGCACGACGATTTGATGTGAGACTCAACGTTCGACGTTCGTCGAACTCAACCCGATCGACGATTCAAACAATGCCATATTGTCTTTCATTGACCCCATCTCGACGTCGTTGAACGAAGCACGACGATTCGAAATGCTCCGAGCGCTCGATGAAAACTCTCCTAATGCCAGTTTGCCGTTCGTCGAGCAGCGATCGATGAATTTCCTTACGATCGACGAATTTCCCCAGCCCCAGCACTCGACCCTTCCAGCAACCACTCAACTCCTTGACCATGACGTGTCCCACACCCGCTGCTTCTAGATCCATGCCAGCCCACCATCTTTTTGGCTTCCCCTACACACTAGAGTGCCACCTCCTGTAATTTTTTCCTTATAAATAGATCTTCTCTGTAAGATCAAATATTCCCTTTTTTTGAAACATTTTGCTTAGGGTAGGTGATGCTTAAGTGTTTTTCATGCTATGTAAGGGAATTTTCTCCCCCGCACTTTAGTTTTTGTTTTTAAATTTTCTATAACTCTTTTTTAACTTAATAAAAGTTCTAGATTTTCTCTTCTTAATGTGTATTGGAATGCATCTGAGTGCCCCTCTTTAAGTGATCTTTTTGTCTTTTTGTTTTTTTATTTTTAAATTGTGTGTGTGGGTGTATGACTTTAATTTTATGTTGTTATATTTTTATGTTTTCAATGTTCTGATAGCTTCTATTTTCTTCTCTTTTTGTTTTGGTTTAGGTTTAATTTTTAGTACTTTTATTTCATTTTTATGGTTTTATACAAGTGTTTTCAAAGTGGCTTTCTATCTTTTTTTTACTTAGTCTTTTTATTTTTGTAAAACTTTTGTTCTTTTCAACTTTTTTTCCACTTTTTAAACCCTTTTATAAAATTATAACAATGAAAAAGTTGTTATTTTAATTCTTAAGATAAGTTTTTTTCTCTTTTTATTGTGTGTGTGTGAGTGTATGAGAATAAGTTTCACTTTGCCCTTTCATATTTTTTTAGAGTGCGTGCGTGTAGGAGTTAGTCTTTTATTGCTTTCTTTATCACTTTCTTCAATTTTTGTAGAGTGCGTGTGTGTATGAGATAGCTTTTCCTGCTTTCATTTTCTGCTTTCTTTTAACGCTTTATTTACTACTTTCTTCAAATTATGTAGAGTGTATGCGTGTGTGCATTTATTTCCTGCCGACTCATTCGAGTAGGACTCGCTTTTATTTGATGCCTACTCGTTTGAGTAGGACTTGCATTTTATAGCTTTCTTTACATCTATCATTTTCTGCTTACTCGTTTGAGTAGGACATGTTATTTCCTGGCTACTCGTTTGAGTAGGAACTTGCAATTCAATTATGTAATTTCTTTTCTTAAGCCGTCCCCATTCCGATGAGTGGCAAATCGCTCTTAGCCCTCAGTATCAAAGAGAAATAGGACAGATAAAATCGTTTTAAATAATTAAAGGTCTTCTTATCCTCATTAATTAAAGCACTTTAGGTTTGTCCCGGGTCTACGACGCGTAAGACCACAAATCAATGTGTGGGCTCTATTTTCGTTGCTTATACACTAGCTAGCCGAGAGGCCGTGCGTATTGACCGATCACCCTTGGGTAAAAAGAATTGTGTGCAGAACCTCGAGAGAGGAGAAGCGTAATTCTCTCAAATTGGGTTCCTTACCCAATAGTTGGGTTCTTAGCATAATGCGGGCATTAAGAGGAATCCTTCGTCGGACTAGAGTTCATTCGAATAGTCTTAATGTTTAGGTGAGCGATATTCCTAGAGCTCGGTGTGCTCATTCTTTTGGAACCTCCACGACCAAGTCGCGCTTTAATTAATTTGAAATTTATGATCTCTAGTTATTAAAAGTTATTTTTGTTCTTATCGATTCGATACCGTTGCGTTATTTCTTTGTCGACTTTTTCAGCTTTTTTTTCTTTTATTTTTTGGATATATATAACCACACTATTTTAATTATATAACCCGTTAAGTTATCTTCGGTAAAATAAAAGTCCCTCCAGGGAAGAGTAAATATAATCAACCGGTCCCCAAGAACAATACGACCCCGATATTCCCCACCGGAATATCATGTACTACTCGTGATAGGTGCACTTGCCTGCTTTCTCCATTTTTATTTTTGTACATATTGCTTTTCATTTCATTTTTTGTTCTAAACACTTATATTATAACATTGGGGAAAATGTTGCAATCAAGTATGGGAGTGTTTTCGTGTTTTCCTTTCTTCACTTCCATTTTTCGCACATAAAAAATTTTAAAAATAAAAAAAAACAAAAAAACACACAAAATTTATAAAATGAAAACTCATTTTTTTTTTGTTTTTTGCTTCATCTTCAAAAATCAAAAAATCAAAAAAAATTATAAAAATAAAATTTCAAAAAAAAATTCTACTTTGTAAATAAATTTTTGTAAACATTCTCTTTCCCCTCTTCTCTTTCTCTTCCCTCTCTTTGCAAATATTTTTTGTAAATATTCTCTTTCGCCTCTTTCTTTCTCTCTCATCTTTGTAAATAATTTCTCTTTCCTCTCTTGTAAATATTTGCTAAAAATCTCAAAAATATAAAAAAATTTATTAAGAAAAAGATAAAAATTCCAAAAAAAAATATAATAAATCAAAAATACAAAAATGATAACTCTAAAAAATAAAAAAACACAAAAAAATTGTTTATAATTAAACAAATAAATCAAATATCTCATTCCTAACCTTTTTTCGCTCTCCAAAAATCTAGTTGCGAGTTAATTTATAAGTGAATTTTTGTAATTATTTGTTTACTATTCGTTTATTAATTGGAGATTGATAGATTTAAATATCTGGGGTATGTTTTAAAGAATTTCTTATGCTTTTATTTTTTTTATTTTAGATAAGGGTCTAGGCACTACTCTACTTTATCTAAATAATTGCATGTGTACTTTGTTAAAACTTAACAACCTTAGTCTTCAATTATGTTTAATCCAAGCTTTTTTTATGAAATGTAGCAATGTTTAATTTATAAAGGTTGCTCTCAAATTTTTTTTTATTAAAATCTAGTTTTCTTTCTGAAAAAATATACCTATCTCCCCATTTTTTTTCATTTCTTACTTGACATGTTTAATTTTGATCCTTAAAAGAACCTATGTCAATGGAAATAAGATTTCGTTACGTAAATATAGGCATCCAATTTTTTAAAATATTATATGTTACGGAGTAAGAGGATAAAATTCATTACTCATATACATATACATTGGGTTATTTGAAGTTGTTAAAAAAATAGAATGTTATGGAAAATAAGATTTCATTTTCCTAAACATAAAACAAAAATAATATTTCATTAGAGGTTTGAGAAAAAATTACCTCACCTCTAAAACCCAAGCCCTCTTCATTAACCAAAACAAAACCCTTGGCCAATTTGAATGATTCTAGACTTAATTTAAAATCTTTTTGAGAGCATAATTTTTAAATTTCATTATATCCTTTTATTTTTACAAGCTAAAGTTCGTATAATTCAAGTTTATTTTTGTTAACCTAACAAATACAATTTTCTCTTCTATTTGATTACATCAAGAAGTCTTTTGGCCAAAACATTTCCTCTATTAAAATCATATTAATAATTTTAGGACTTAACTCTTATTCACCGTATGTTTATTTTGATGTCTCTTCTAATTGATTTAAGCGGTAGCTAATTTTATGATTTTTTTTATTCCTTATAAGTTTACCTCAAACTTTTGCTCTGGAATAGCAAAAACTTAAGTATGGGGGTATTTGATAAGTTATAAATAGTCAAATTTTTACGTAATTTATTTATGTATTTAGTTTATTTTCATTATTTTTAGTAATTTTTGTTTAATAAAATGCTCCTTTTTTGTATATATCTTCTAACTTAGTTTAAATTTGATTTCTAAAAAATTTCAGGAAAAGATAAAAAATTCAAAGTACACGCCCGTGTACTTCACGTCATGCCCGTGACCGGGCAGAATGACCACTTTCGTCGATCCCAGCTCGACATTTGACGTTGGTTAATCTTAACTCGACGCTTCGCCAACTAATTTGTCGATCAACAATCAATGTCAGATCAACTTTCGTCAATCTAAGCTCGACGTTCGTCGAACGAAGCACGACGATTTGATGCCAGACTAAACGTTCGATGTTCTTCAAACTCAACCCGATCGATGGTTCAATCAACGCAAGATCGACTTTCATCGACCCCAGCTCGACGTTCGTTGAACGAAGCACGACGATTCGAAATGCTCTCAGCGCTTGATGAAAACTCTCCCAATGCAAGTTCGTCGTTCGTCGAGCAGCGCTCGATGATTTTCCCTACGCTCAACGAATTTCCCAGCCCCTACACTCGACGCTTCCAAAAACCATTCAATGCCTTGACCATGATGTGTCCCACACCGGCTGCTTCTAGATCCACGCCAACCCACCAGCTTTTGGCTTCCCCTGCACACCAGAGTGCCACGACCTATAATTTTTTGCATATAAATAGATCTTCTCTGTAAGATCAAATGTTCCCTTTTTTGAACCATTTTGCTTAGTGTATGTGCTGCTTAGGTGTTTTCCATGCTATGTAAGGGAATTTTCTCTCCCTCTCTTTAGTTTTTGTTTTTAACTTTTTGTAACTCTTTTTTAACTTAATAAAAGTTCTAGATTTTCTCTTTTATTGTGCATTGGAATGCATCTGAGTGCCCCTCCTTAAGTTATCTTTTTGTCATTTTGTTTTATTATTTTTAAATTGTGTGTGTTGGTGTATGAGTTTAATTTGATGTTGTTATATTTCTATCTTTTCGTAGTTCTGATAGCTTCTATTTTCTTCTCTCTTTGTTTAGGTTTAGGTTTAGTTTTTAGTACTTTTATTTCTTTTGTATGGTTTTATACAAGTGTTTTCAAAGTAGTTTTTTATCTTCTTTTTTTTACTGTTTTTTTATTTTTGTAAAGCATTTGTTCTTTTCAACTTTTTTTCCACTTTTAAAACTCTTTTAAAAAATTATAATATTGAAAAAGTTGTTTTTTAATTCTTAAGTTAAGTTTGTTTTCTTTCTCTTTGTGTTGTGTGTGTAAGAGTGTATGATAATAAGTTTCACTTTGCACTTTCATATTTTAGTAGAATGTGTGTGTGTAGGAGTTAGCCTTTTATCGCTTTTTTTATCGCTTTCTTCAATTTTTGTAGAATGTGTGTGTGTATGAGATAGCTTTTCCTGCTTTCATTTTCTGCTTTCTTTTAACGCATTATTTACTGCTTTCTTCAAATTATGTAGAGTGTGTGCTTGTGTGCAATTATTTCCCGCCTACTCATTCGAGTAGGACTCACTTTCATTTCCCGCCTACTCGTTTGAGAAGGACTTGTATTTTACAGCTTTCATTTCCCGCCTACTTGTTTGAGTAGGACTTGTAATTTTTCGCCTACTCGTTTGAGTAGGACTTGCATTTCAATTATTTATTTCTTTTCTTAAGTCGTCTCCATTCCGATGAGTGAAAAATCGCTCTTAGATCTCAGTATCGAAGAGCATTGTGACAGGTAAAATCATTTTAAATAATTAAAGGTCTTCTTTTTCTCGTTAATTAAAGAACTTAAGGTTTGCCCCGGGTCTGCGACGTGTAGGACCACATATCGATGTGTGGGCTCTATTTTCGTTGTCCATACGCTTGCTAGCCTAGAGGCCGTGCGTATGGACCTATCACCCTTGGGTAAAGAGAATTGCGTGCATAACCTAGAGAGAGGAGAAGCGTAATTCTCCCGGATTGGGTTCCCCACCCAATAATGGGGTTCTTAGCGTAATGCGAGCATTAAGAGGAATCCTTCGTCAGATGAGAGTTCGGTCGAATAGTCTTAATGTCCAGGTGAGTGATATTCCTAGAGCTAGATGAGCTCATTCTTTTGGAACCTCCACGGCCAAGTCGCCTTTTAATTAATTTGAAATTTAGTATCTCTAGTTATTAAAAGTTATTTTAGTTCTTATCGATTCGGTACCGATGCACAATTTCTTTATGGGCTTTTCCAACTTTTTCTGCTCTTATTTTCTGCTTATATATAACCGCGCTATTTAAATAATATAACCCAACAAGTTATCTTCGGTAAAATAATAGTCCTTCCAGGGAAGAGTAAAAATAATCAACCCGTCCCCAAGTATAATATGACCCCGATATTCCCCACCGGAATATCCTGTACTACTCACAATAGGTGCACTTGCCTCCATTCATTAAAACTCGGTTTCAACTTTTATATCAAATAAATCTGCGCGCCATGCTTTTCAAACTAAATAAACCACAAAACAAAGTAAATAGGGGTGTCGCGAGTTTTTGCCATCACTCAACATCCGCTGTCAGGCTCCTACCAAGCTGATTGGGCTGGTGGTAAAGTCTAGAGGTTAAGTGATGCAAAGTTTTCTCACTCTGGGGTTAGGTCCCGAGATGCTCCCGATGTAATGCTTCCACTTAGCTGGCAGGGCCGGGATCCTCGAGTGACGTCATTATGACCCTAGAGGGATGAGGTCGGTTGATTCTCAACACCTGCCATCAGGCTCCCACCTAGCTTGTAATGCCCCATTTTTCCAGACCTTTATCTGGAAGCTACCGCATGGCGATAGTACCTATTTCCCGGTGGTAGCCTTGTTTTGTCGGGTGCAGCTCGATGAAAGCCATTCAGTGAGTGTCGAGAGGGATATCGCCCGATGTTAGTTAGTTACCATGTGGCGATAACCCAGTCGACGAAAGTCATTTGATGAAAGCCAATAATCGAGCGTTGAGAGGACAATCGCTCGACGATAGTTGTTACCGCGCAGCGGTAACCCTGGGGGGCATCGAGAGCATTGAGAGCGTCGAGATATTGAGTTCTCAAGAAAGGATCTACCGCGTCGCATTAGACTTACTGCAAGCATTATCGCGACATTATTTTCTGGAAGAGCGTTCGGGAAACTACTGCTTGGCGGTACGTAGTTACCTCCCAGCAGTAGGGGACGGAAGCAGTTCTATCATTTTGTTTTTTAGCCATCCATTTTCACTTATGTTTTGATCGTAAGGCCCAAGACTCTCCCTCTAGAGTGCTTATATAGGGTTGAGTGGGATTTCTCCCTCATTTTCTTCTCTCTTTGGAGTTGAGTTAGGGTTTGGAAGAGAGAGTGGGAGGAGGAAGAAGAGAGATTTCATCTGCCATTATCGGAGCTTCGGAGCATCAATCATTGATCCGAGTCAAGATCCATGGAGAGGACTTGAAGGCGCTCGTTTTCATCCGTGCAAAGCTAAGATTCCATATCTAGGAAGAGAAGTCGAAGGGTAACGAAAATTCCTCTCTCGGTCTTTAGGATACGTGCATGACATACATGTTGTTTTTTCTTTCTTTCAAGCATATAGGCACCAGATCACTCAAGTGAGAGGGATTCGGGTCACCATGGTTCAAGACGAACCATCGGGTCGATTGTGTCCATCCTCGGCATAATATTGCATTACTGATCCGCTCTGCAAGTGAATTAGGCATTGGGAATGAACCACCGACTCAGTGATGTTTTATAGAGAACTTTAGGATTTTGGTAGAAATCAGTTGTGGTTAGATGTTGTTTGTGATGTGCTAAGGCGTGGCTTTGTCTCCTTGGTCGGCTGGCTATCATGTGACGTGCAAGTCATGTGGGGAGACTGTCCCGGCAAGACAAGCCTGCTTCTATAAAACTGACGAGAATGGCAATCATTGGACAAGCCCGGACAATGAAGCCCACGAGTGGGTGGGGTCCTACGAGGGTTCTTAGTGTCGGTTTGTTTGTTTGAGATGGAATCTTGACGAGAGAAGTCAGAGTCTTCAGGAAAGCCCGGGTTTTGAGACCCACGAGCGGGTGGGGCCTAGGCAAGAATTCTGTATAGTGGCTTGTATGCTGTTTGGGGAAATTGGAAGTACCAATTGGTTTACAGCTCGAATGCCGAAGGGGAAATTGTAAGTACCCGATTGATGATTGCGTGATGATGTGTTAGATTCATATATTATAGGGTGCCTTGGGTGAAACCAAGGATTGTATACATGCTGCATTGTAGGCCCCCTTTTCTTTATGCTTAACTTAGAAACATGTTTGTTGAATGAGACATCCAAACCTATTATATAGCTTTACATGTTATGTAAATAGCCTACGAAGTGCTAACTTGCAGGGTGATGGTGTACCCCGGGGTCCGCTAGGGACGGCTAGGAGAAGATGTGTTGGTTACATAGTTGAGGTCAGCCTTTGTTGACCTACGTTACAACCAATTTTTATAGGGCAAGGATTGCAAGTAGGAGCTAGCTCGCCGGCCAAAAAGGCCTAAGACTCATGAAGTGTTTTAAGTTGTGTAATAGCTCTATTTTGTGGAATTTTATGCTTGATGCACTATGTTTCCGGCTTGCATACCGAGGTAGTCTAGGAGTGCTTATTCACGCTGACGTTTGTTGTTATTATTTGAGTTTTGGACTCTTAATTATTGTAAGGCCTTAAGGCCGTGTTGACACTCATATGTATGGTCTTGTTTTCTGTTTCCGATGTGTTTGTCTAAGTTTTGAGTTGGGTAGTTTATATCATCTTATAATGCTTAAGTTGTGGCGTCTTTATGTTGTGGGGCCCCGACCAGACCCATATTATACTATCATTACAAGGGAGGTGTTACAATTTTGTATCAGAGGGTGTTTAGTGTCCAAGGAGAGGATTTTTGGTCCAATGACATAATTGGATCGCATAGAGTAGTTATCCACATAGGAGTATTGCGGGACCATGAGAGTTATTATGTTTGAGCCTTAGGAATAGAGACAGATTCGTGGTTACCTTGCTTTTGTTAAAGGTCCAAGAAACGAGGCGTTGACGTCGAGGCTATGAGAAGAGCCTTCGGCAAGCAGTGCTACTGCTCTAGGTTCGTTTGGCATGGGGGTAACCCCGGCCGATTTCTGTTGCATGCTTGCAGAAGCAATGGTAGAGGCCCAAGATGTAGTGGCAGCGCAAGCTGTTACCCGTGTTCCTCAGGTACTAAATCCTGCTACCAAAGATGTGGTAACAGTCGTGCCGAGTGGAGGAGCCTGGCAAGTAGAGCCTTTGGCTAAGAGAGTGTTTGTTGGGCACGGAGACCTGCAAATGAACTATTTCTTAAGCTTCCATCCTACAATGATTAAGTGAGTCGGCATGTCGACTGTTGCAGGAGGATTTGTGGGCAAGGATTCAAGAACTTCTGAGGGCAGTAGAGATGCCAGAGGAAAAGAAATCTGAGCTTGCGACCTTCATGTTGGAAGGAGACACTAAGTTGTGTTGGGTGAGCCAGAGTGGTCACCAGTTTCCTGGATGCACTCCATCCATTGAAGAGTTCGGGAATACTTTCTTGAAGAAGTACATTCCTGCGTCGACAAGGTTGGCCCTGTAGAGGCAATTTCTGCACTTTGTGCAACGAGACAAGATGGTGGAAGAGTATTTTTAGGAGTTCACTCATTTGGGTCACTATGCTTGGATGACTATGGCCGATGATGAGGAGAGGGACAACTTATTTTATCATGGGCTGAGGGAGAATCTGAGACAACCCCTCATATCTATGAAAAATGCTGGTTTTAATGAGCTGGTTGAGGCTGCAAAAACATTAGAAAGCGATATGGAGCAAACCCATTATCGTATGGGGTTTGCAGCCATCAGGGAGAAGGGAAGCCTTCTTAATCGCAAGGGAAGTCTGAAGGGAACAGGTGGAAGAAAAAGCCTTATCCTTTCAAGTCAAGTGAGAAAAGCAACATAACGTTTGGAGGGTCTCGCTTCAATGGACCACCATCGTGGTTTAAGTGTGGCAAGCCCGACCACATAGGTCATTTCTATACTGAAGGTGGCATTGAGCAGGAGCCAAGGCAAGAGCAGTCCGTGCTCTCCAAGCCCAGCGTGGCGGAGAAGGGAAAAATCGCGGAGTCTAGCGCTTCTCGTTTCTAACTTGTGTAGCCAAGGGCTTATAACCTTGGGCAACAGGAAGCGATCCTCCAGTCTAATTTGGTGATAGGTATGAAAGTTTAAGTTAATCTTTTACTTTAGACTTTCAAAACTATTTATGTTTGTTTCCTATGTTTTAGGCTTTGTGCTAGTTTCTGGATACCCTGCTAGGGTATTATTTGATATGGGAGCGTCACGCTCCTTTCTTGTGGAAATATTTATCTGTAAGATAGGAGTTGAACCATTCTCGACAGACGCAGAACTGAATGTGCACATGCCCAATTGGTCATTCAAGACTACTGGGGCGAAGGAGCCCATTTGGTTGAGTATAGACGGAGTTGACTTCATGTTGATAGCAGCAGTTCTACCGTTGGTTAAGTTCTATGTTATATTGGGAATGGACTGGCTTGCAGAGCAGCATGCCAGTATTGACTACTTATCTAATATGGTGACCCTGAGAAGTGAAGGGCAGGCAGATGTTCAGATTGAGGGGCTTAATTGAGTGGCATGTGCCCTGATTTCGGCCATGCAGTTGGTGCGGGTAGTTAACCAGGGAGGAGTAGCTTTTGTAACATTGTTAAAGTTCACCTTTCAAGGTTGTTACTTGGAGAAGTGCCGGTAGTGGTAGATTATGAGGATGTGTTCCCTGAGGAACTTCCTAGAACGCCTCCTCAACAGGAGATTGAATTCTCGATTGAGTTAGTGGCAGAGGCTAGGCCGCTGTCACGTCCTCCTTTTAGGATTGCACCAAAAGAGTTTGTCAAACTCAATTTATAGTTACAGGAACTATTGGAGTAGGGGTTATATTAGACCCAGTTCTTCACCATGGAGCGCGTCGGTGTTGTTTGTGAAGAAGAAAGACGGAAGTATGCGGTTGTGCATAGACTACCGAGAGTTTAATAAATTGACCTTCAAGAATAAGTATCTGATTCCATGGATAGATGACCTGTTTGACAAGTTGGTGGGTTCAGTGGTGTAATCTAAGTTTGACTTGAAGTCTGGATACTATCAGTTGCGGATTCAAGATGAGGACATACCAAAGACAGTGTTTGGTACGAGGTATGGTCACTTCAAGTTCTAAGTGATGCCGTTCGGGTTGACATACACACAATCAGTATTCATGGATCTGATGAATTGAGTATTTTGGTAATACTTGGATTCTTTTGTAGTTTTATTTATTGACGATATCTTGGTATACTCCAAATCGAAGGCGGAGCATGAGACTCATTTGAGAGTAGTCCTACAAGTGTTGAGAGAGAACTAGCTTTATGTAATGTTCTCGAAGTGCGAATTCTGGTTGGAGAAGGTGGCGTTTTTGGGCCATGTGATTAGTGGTGATGGGGTGGAGGTAGATCCAGCAAAAGTTGAAGCGATAAGGGATTGGCCAATTTTGAGAACCATGGCGGAAGTCCGAAATTTCCATGGACGAGCCGGGTACTATAGAATGTTTGTGGAAACCTTTTCGCGGATATCTCTACCCCTCACTTCTCTAACTCGTAAGGACCAGAAGTTTGTGTGGACTCAGGAGTGCAATAAGCTGTTTGACACCCTGAAGGAATGGATGATGACAGCTCCTCTCCTAAATCTGCCTACAGGGACTAAAGGATTTCCGAATTTCAGTGATGCATCAGGATGTGGTTTAGGTTGCGTGTTAGTGCAACATGGCATTGTGATAGCCTTTGGGTCTAGGCAGTTGAAACCTCATGAGATGAATTACCCTATCGATGACTTGGAGTTGGCGGCGGTAATTTTTGTGTTGAAATTTTGGCGGCACTATGTGTATGGTGCGAAGGTGGAGATCTTTACGGACCACAAATTCCTAAAGTATCTTCTAGATCAAAAAGATTTGAATATGCAGCAATGCAGATTGGTCGACTTCCTTGGGGTATATGACGTAACGGTTCAATATATGCCAGGCAAAGTAAACATGGTGGAGGATTCCTTGAGTAGAAATTTTCTAGACAGAGGAATTGGATTGAACCTCATGATGAGCAGTTGGTGCGAGACTTTGAGTCCCTCGGCATCGTTTGTGTATCAAGAGGCGAGTCTAGCATGGCTCAATTGAACTGGATTGAGTTGCAAAATGACTTAACCGATCGTGTTCGGGAAACGACTAATTTGGCTGTAGAGTTCCATCCATTCGTGGTGGAAGCTCAAAAGGGTGAAGGTAGCACCTGGGAGATGATTGATGGGATCTTGAGGAAGGACGGAAGGATATGTGTACCGCAGTTCGGTAAGCTCCCTGAGGAGTTTATGTTTGAGGCTCACTTTATGATGTACTCCATTTATCCAGGCAATACAAAGATGTACTTGGATATGAAGAAATCCTTTTGGGGGCCTGGTTTGAAGCGGGATGTAGCTTTGTACGTGAGTCGGTGCCAAACGTTGTGCCTTAGTGAAGGCCGAGTGTCAGAAGCCGGGCAGTTCCTGAAGCCTCTTCCTATCCCCGAATGGAAATTTGATGACATCTCTATGGACTTTGTCCATGGGTTACCTCGATCACAGCAGGGTAATGCCGAGATTTGGGTTATCGTGGATCGCTTGACCAAAGTTGCTCATTTCATCTCAAATCGGAAAGAGGACAGCGTGGAAAAGCTAGTAGAGTTGTATGTTCGCAATATTGTGTGACTATATGGGATTCCTAAGAGTATAGTTAGTTATCGCGATGGATGATTCACGTCCAAAGATTGGATGCTGGTTCAGAAGAGTCTTGGCACGAAGCTTAAGTTCAGTACGACGTTCCATCCTCAAACTGATGGAAAAACCGAAAGAGAGAATCGTATAATAGAGGACATACTGAGGATGTGTACCCTCAACTTTGGGAAAAAGTGGGAAGACCACCTCTTCATGGTGGAGTTTGCCTATAACAACAGTTACCAAGCAAGTATAAATATGGTGTCATACGAAGCTTTGTATGGAAGGCATTGTTGAACGACAATGTCTTGGATAGTGGAGGGAGACACCAATCTTTTTGGAAAAGAAGTGGTGTCTGATGCATGCGAGATGGTGCGAACCATTCAGGAGTTCATGAAGGTTTCCCAGGACCAGCAAGCAAAGTATTTTAATGCTCACCATAGGAATGTGGAGTTCGAGGTAGGCTACTGGGTTTTTCTCAAGATTAAGCTGTTCATAGGCGTTTCGCGGATTCGCAGACTCATGAAGTTGAGTCCGAGGTTTTTGGGACCATTTGAGGTTATAGAACATATTATAGAAGTAGCGTACTGGTTGGCATTGTCCTAGGAGCTGAGTGGATTACACGATGTTTTCCATGTCTCTGTCTTGAGTAAAGCCTTGGTGGAGGCTAGTATGGAGATCGAACGGGCGACGGTGCCGATAAAAGCGGACTTGAGGACGAAAGTTCGTCCGATGGGCATAAAGGATTCAGAAGTTCAGCAATTGCGGAACAAAGAGCTGAAGCTCGTAAAAGTGTGTTGGGACAACTGCGGGCAAGATGAGTTCTCTTGAGAGCGTGAGCAAGAAATGCAGTAGGACTTCCAAGAACTTTTCACTTAAGGTATACTTTTGGTTTGAGTGCATTCTTAATTTTTAGGACAAAATTCTTCTAAGGGGGTAGGTATTGTAACACCCCGGTTTTCCAGACCTTTATTTGGAAGCTACTGCGCGGCGATAGTAGCTATCGTATTGCGGAAGCCTTGTTTCATCGGGTGCAGCTCGACGAAAGCCGTTCGGGTAGTGTCGAGAGGGCTATCGCCCGACGGTAGTTAGTTGTCACGTGGCAGTAATTCAGTCGACGAAAGCTGTTCGATGAAAGCCGATCGTCGAGTGTTGAGAGTACTATCGCTCGGCGGTTATTGTTACCGCACAGCTGTAACACCAGGGGTGTCGTCGAGAGCGTTGAGAGCATTGAGTTCTTGAGAAAGGATCTACTGTGTCGCGTTAGACTTACCGTCAGCGTTAGCTCGGCATTATTTTCTAGCAGAGCGCTCGAGAAACTACCGCTCGGCGGTATATAGTTACCGCCCAACGGTAGGGGAAAAAAGAAGTTTTGTCATTTGGCTTTTTAGCCGTCCAATTTCACTTAGGTTTTTATCCTAAGGCCCAAGACTCTCCCTCCATAGTGATTATATAGGGCTGAGCGGGATTTCTCCCTCATTTTCTTCTCTTTTTGGAGTTGAGTTAGGGTTTGGAAGAGAGAGTGGGAGGAGGAAGAAGAGAGCTTTCTTCCAACATTGTCGGAGCTTCGGAGCCCCGATCGTTGATCCGAGTCCAAATCCGTGGAGAAAACTTGGAGGCGCTCGTTTTCATCCGTGCAAGGTAAAGATTCCATGGCTAGGAAGTAAAATCGAAGTGTAATGACACTTCTCCTCTCGTTATTTAGGATGCGTGCATGACATCCATGTTGTTTTTGCTTTCTTTCAAGCATTTAGGCACCGGATCTCTCAAGTGAAAGGGATTCGGGTCGCAATGGTTCAAGAGGAAGTACCGGGTTGATTTTATCTATCCCCGGCATGATATTGCATTAGAGATCCGCTCCGCTAGTGGATTAGGCATTGTGGTTGAAGCCATAGTCACGACTGTTAGTCTGACTCGGTGATGTTGCATAGTAAACATAAGGTTTTTGGTACAAATCCGTTGTGGCAAGATACTGTTTGTGATGTGCTAAGGCATGGCTTTGTCTCCGATGTAGGTTGGCTATCCCATGACATGTAAGTCATGTAAGGAGAGTGTACCGGAGAGACAAGTCCCCTTCTGTGAAACTAACGAGAATGCCAAGTATTTGACAAGCCCGGGCAATGATGCCCACGAGCGGGTGGGGTCCTACGAGGGTTCTTAGTATCGGTATGTTTGTTTGAGATGTAATCCCGATGAGAAAAGTCAGAGTCTGCAGGCAAGCCCAGGTTTTGAGACCCACGAGCGGGTGGGGCCTTGGCAAGAATTTCGTATAGCGGCTTGTATGTCGTTTGGGGAAATTGGAAGAACCTATGGGTTTGCTGCTCGAACGCCGAAGGGGAAATTGAAAGTACCCGATTGATGATTGTGTGATGATGTGTTAGATTCATACGCTATAGGTGGACTTGGGTGAAACCCAGGATTGCATACATGCTGCATTGTAGGCCCCCGTTTCTTTATGATCAACTTAGAAACATGTTTGTTGAATGAGACATCCTAACCTATTTTATAGTTTCACATGTTATGTAAATTTCATCCAAAGTGCTGACCTGCAGGGTGATTGTGTACCCCAGGGTCCGCTAGGGACGGCCGGGAGAAGATGTGTTGGTTACACAGTTGAGGTCAGCCTTTGCTGACCCACGTTACAACCAATTTTTATAGGGCAAGGATTGCAAGTAGGAGCTAGTTCGCCGACCAAAAAGGCCTAAGCCTCATGAAGTGTTTCAAGTTGTGTAACAACTCTTTTTTGTGGAATTTTATGCTTGATGCATTATATTTCCGGCTTGCATGCCAAGGTAGTCTAGGAGTGCTTATGCACGTTGTCGTTTGTTGTTATTATTTGAGTTTTGGACTATTAATTGTTGTAAGGCCTTAAGGCAGTGTTGACACTCATATGTATGTGTATACTTCTTGTCTTGTTTTTTGTTTCCGCTGTGTTAGTCTTAGTTTTGTGTTGGATAGTTTATACCATCTTATAATGCTTAAATTATGGCGTCTGTATGTTGTGGGGCCCCAGTCGGACCCATATTATATGGTCATTACAGGGGAGGTGTTACATAGTTGATTGGGTCGGTGGTAGTGCCTGGAGGTTAAGTGATGGAAAGTTTTCTCGCTCAAGGGTTAGGTCCCGAGATTCTCCCGCTGCCAGACTTCCACCTAGCTGGCAGGGCCGAGATCCTCGAGTGACGTTGTTATGACCCTGGAGGGCTAAAGTCATTTGTTGCTCAACAACCGTCGTCAGGCTCTCACCTAGATGATGGGACTGAGATTCTCAGCAGATATGGTTATACTTAAATTCATGAATCAACAAGTTGGACTTCAAAGACAGAACACAAAGATGATTATGGGTTGGATCTAGCCATCCTTGGGCATTCTGGACGAGGCTAATATGGGCAGCCTCAAGGAGGAAGAACTTTTACCGGCAAGCTGAGCACTCGCGAGACCAGCTCGGCAAGTCGTCTAGTCCTACTACCCTAGGGGTAGCATCATCCCATGACAAGTTGAGAGTGCGTCGAGCAGAGGTCTCGGCATCCACTGAGGATGGCAAGATTAGGCAGTCCTTGACAAGTACTTCCCACCCCCTCTGGTTTTTACTTGGGAATTTCTGGAAACTTCAACTTGAAGATTGACGTGAAGGATAACTCACGGGTGAGCTACGTACTCACGCGCTTGGTTCGACAGATGGTCTGCCTCCTAATTGTCTAGGGTCGGCAAACTCCCAAGTCCTCTCCGCAAGCGCAAATTCTAACTCATACATTCTAGCAGCAAGCCCTATCCTAGCGAGGTTGCCCAATGAGGAGGTTAGCTCGCAGGTGAGTACATCACATTAGATTCAAAAAATAAGTAGGGATGAATTCAAGCTAAGTACTTTTTCATTAATAAATATTACATGTTACAAAAGGGGGAGGATTACAAAAGAAAAAGAACAAAAATGAGAGGGAGGCGCAAGTTAGCTCTCGCCCTCTCCTCTAGACGCGTTATCCTCCTCGCCTTCCCCTCCAAATGTGTGGTCATCCTTGTAGCCCTTGACATCCTTGAACTGAAACTTGAAGCTTTCCTCCTTCTCACTGGGAGGAATGGCCGACGGTAAAAAGTTCGACACAAGGTCCCTCGTTGTGATCTATTTGCATCCGTCCACAAACACCTCCATGTCTTTCATCATCTAGAGGGTGTAGTAGGCAGTGTTGATGGAGTTGATCCGCAGACTCTCGACGATCATGGCCTCACTGTGGACTTTTGGGTATTTGAGAGGGATGCTCAGCTCGCCATAAGACTGAGGGAGGAAGATGTTTGTCTGCCAGATCAGCTCGCCCTTGAGCCCTTTGTCCTCCTCCCTTAGTCTGTTGATTACCTTCTCCTTCTCGGCGGCGCGAGCATCCAACTCGGTGGAACAAGCTCGCATCTCACTCGCGGCTTCGGCATCCTGCGAGAAAGGTAAGGTATACATTCATAAAAAGATATCTTAAGTGATAAAAAGAAGTGGGTATCCGGTGCTTACCATCTCGCCGATAGTTTTTGTGAGGAGGTTCTCAGCGACCTTTAGTCGCCCTGCCAGGTCGATTACTTTGTCCTTGGCGAGGTCGCGATCCTACTCCTCTTTCAGCAGCTGGTGGATAAGGTTGAAGCCGCGGCGGACCAGCATGTGGTGCAGCTCTAGGGCCCGCATCTGGGGCTGTAGTCCTTCGCAGCCAAGCTGACAAAGGGTCAGGATCTTGAGGCCTCAGTGTCCTCACGCCCATATAGTCTGAAGCCTAGCGCATAGGCATGCTCGGAGGCGGGATGACCCCCTGACCAGGAGAAAGGGAGTGATGAGATGGAGACCCTGTGGGTTTGCTCATCCCACCGCACCATTGGATTGCCAGCCGGGTCATTTGAATTCCCCCAAAGCCGAAGAGGGGGTGGCTTATGTAGTCCCGCTCTTTCGAGCATTTTGGTGGCCGACGAAACAAACGCGACGATCTCGAATAACTCTCACGTCACACTCAAGAATTTAACGCAGCAGCGGTTTAATTAATATTGTTACTATTTAAAGATTACGGGCGGTTCGCGAGGCCCCTTAAGATAATACCAAGGCGATAGGACAAGGTCCTCTCAAGCAAAAAGAACCCGCACAGTTCAGTCAAGCATTGTTGTACCAAAAGAGAATCAACCGAAAGCAAAACATTCGGACGAGGGTGGTTCTCTCCCAACAAAATGCAAACGAGGGCCGCCATGCCTTACGAACTTAAGAGAAAATAAAGTGAATAGGACAATAACTAAAATAAATTAACCACAAAAAACAAGCGTTGCACAAGCCATGCAATTTGCCAATGCCACAAGATCTATCTAAAGAAGAGAAACACATGAAGGTGGAAATGTTCGTTACCCAACCGGATTTGATGAATCCGGTTCACTCTACTAGAATCGTTCTTCAATGGCTCCGCTAGAGATACGCTGGAGGGAGAGAAATTCGTCACCTTCTTCGTATCACGCTATATTTGGAAAGTCCCGGCGAAATCTTCTGAATATGGAAATAATATTTCCCAATAAGGCAGGAGAGAGAAAAGGTGGCAGGATATCAGAAATATTTAAGGAATGATATAATTCAAATATGGTAGGTAGAGAATTTATGGACGGGGATATATTTTGAATATGGTAAATAAGGGGGAATTTTGTAGAGAATACTTTGGATTAGGAAAGAGATTTGTTGTGTAGGCAAAGAGGAGAAGGTGGGGCTCGGTTTTGGTGGTGGTGGAGGGAGCTAAGGTTTGAAGAGGATGAGGGCTGCCCGTGTGAGGGAGTTTTGGGTGGTGGCCGGGTCTTGTGAGGGAGGAGTTAGGTGGCAGCTTTGGAGGTTGGTGATGGAGGTGGCTCGGGTCGGTTGGGGGTGAGAGGTGACCGGTTATATGAAGGATGAAGAGGATGGTAAGGCTCGAGTAGCAAGGATGTAAAGAAGTGATGAAGGGAGAAGGAGAGGAGAAGGGAGGCCGAGAGAGAGGGGAGGAGGAGGGTGGTCGGCGGCCAAAGAAGAAGAAGAGGAATAGAGGGGGGCCGAAACTTGCCTTGGAGAAGGAGGAGGATTTAAATCTTGAAATTGGTTTTCTTTTCATTCATTAACTAGGGAAAAACAAAGGAGTACATGCCTTTATATAGGCTTTATAATCAAGGGAAAAGGGCAACATGCAGCCCAATATGAAAATGAAATAAAACACAACACATACACCATGGTTTTATAACATATCCATATTACAAATAATACATGAAATTAAACATGAAATAAAAATTATAATTTCGAAATAAAACAACTAATAAAATATATTATTACTCAATTATTATTTATTAATATATATTATTAATAAATAATGATTGGGCTTGCGCTCCGGACGGCTATTATGGCGACGCTTCGAAGGGTCGTCCGTAAGCATGCTATCGCCGTCATCAAGGTGTTGCTGGCGGACGTCTCCATTAAAATCTACCGGGTCACCATCATCGTCAGAGGGAGGACGCTCCTTGGCCTCATGTCATGGGAAGTCAGCTCTATCAATCCTCCCTCTCCTAAAAATACTCATCACTGAAGAGTATACCTGTGTGTACTCGCCTGGAAGGTCATCGGCGGGGAAGAAGAACCTGAATGCCAAAAGGTGGTCTTGGAGGGACCTCAAATACGCGTTAGCCAAAGAAGGAAAAAGAATTTCAACAACATCCACCAACATACCTCCGATGGAGACTTAGAAGGAGAACGATCCTAGGAAACTGTCACCACCCAACCCAATAGAAAGCATAGTGGAAAATATATACAGAGAGGTAGACATTTCAAGTGGCATAAAAGCATAAAGCGTAAAGTATGTAATGATGAAAATAGGAGCTATGCCCCAATCAGTGGAAACTTTTAAAAGAAATGTCATGTCACCAAACTTCCGTAAAATTCGTAAAGAATAGACTAGGCGATTCGTTATTATTTCTAAGGTGCCCGGGAGCATCCGTTCAGGGGTGAGACAAGCCAAAACCAAATCAATCACATAACTGTGGGAGACTTTTTGACACAAACTCGCAAGTAAATTGAAGGACGCATTTTGATGGATTAAAAGGATAATAATGTCCCTAATTAACTTATAACCATGTGGGTTGAACCCATGTGCAACATGACTAGAATTAATAGTAGAAAATAACGAAACTATGTCAGGTGGCACGAGTGCTATAAATTCAAAAATTATTTAAGTGGAGCCTAACGTTTTCGTTTTAAATTTGGAATTAAATTTTTATTTAAAAATGTCGTAATGAATAGCTAGCAGAAAACGCTCGTCACAAACTACGTTTACCCACATCCATCGAAGTAAGCCTAATGGGAAGGAGGTAATAATAAACTTCTCCAAATATAAAGGGCTAGAAATGACTAGCTCGTGTCCTAACAAATCATCTACTCTAGTTAAATGAACCGGAGGGAGAGCCGACATGTGTGAATTCGTAGGGGAAGTTAAGTCACACTAAACGTCAAAACACGGATTACTCGTCCAAGAACAAGCCTCTGGTTGCAGTCCGTTAAAATCATAGGAAAAATTAAACAGAGGATTCATCCTCACTGAAAACCCAGCCGACATGTCTTCCAATTCATTAGATATATCATTTAATTCAGAATAAGTGGTCATATCATAGGTTGGCAAAATTGTACCTGACAAAACTTCTAAACTAACACGGTGTAACGCCCCCGATTTTTCTGTGATTATTTAATTCTTGCTTGGCGTTACGTCGACGCGTTTTCTTGGCTTGTGTCATCTGTGGAGTGTGGTCTTAACTCCTTAGAACTGAGTGGCCCATTTTGTAGTCTATTGGAAAGATCTCCCTAGCAAGTCGGGTCGTTTTGGGTGACCCGGTGTGGCCTCTTGGGGATACTGGTGTTTTGACTTCGGGTGGGTATAACTCGAGTTTTGTTCGTCGAAAATTAATTTCGACTTCGTCGTTGCGTTCGTAGCATAGGTAATTAGCTACGGTGCGAATTTCGTCGGATTCTGAGGTGGTTCGTTTTTCGCGTCGTTTTGGTGTGTTATTAATAATAAATGCAATTAAGTAATTAATAAAGCTATAAAATGAAATCCAGCGGTAAAAAAAACTAGGTTATTTAATCTTGCGGCCAGTAGATAAGCAGTTATTGCTTTTGTGCGTGAAAAGGTGGCAGCATGCATGGCTGACGGCTGGTAATAGGCTAGCTTGAAATGAATCCTGCGGTTTTTCTATGAAAGAAAACTGTTGTCCTGTTCGTGAGCAGAAGAAAATCGGCAGGCATCTGTGCCTTCGACCGCCGATTCCCGGAGTTCTAGCGGTCAGATTTTCATTCCGAGGGTAGATCTGGACTGCTCTCCCCTAGATCTCCATTTCGACGTAAAGCTCGGTTAGGTGTTTGCTGCCAGATCCGTGGGGAAGAAGAAAAGTCGGTCGAGACCTTTCTGGAAATCGAGGCAAGTAGTGCTCCTAGCCCTTGCCAAGTAGAAATTTCTTGTTGTTATCTCTATTTTCCGCCATTAATGCTTCCAGGTTCTTGTTAAAACCCGATTTAGCCATGACAAATGTTGCTTAAGCATGCTAATTATACTCTTGTCCAGATTTTTCCTTTTAGAAGTTCTTTCTTTTTACATCTTAATTTGAGATTGTTCCAATCACTGCTCTTAGAACTAAGGTTTGCTGTTAAACATGTAGGATTATGTAGTTTCAGCGGCTGCTAAGTCTACTACCAGGTTGCCGATGAATATATAAGCCGAGTTTTGCTTGATTAGGCTCGGGATGAGTATATTCGGCCTTAGATTAGAGGTAGAAGCAGTTGGAAATTTTTCTCCTCTCCTACGTCTTGTCTAATAAAGAGATTCTGGGCTAATGGTAGTGGTCTGATGTGATAGGATGAGTGTGAGAGTTAATATTCAAGTTACTGTATTTTAGCGATGGAGGATTTAGGGCTTGGCGTTGAGTGTGGTGCACACACTCAACGCCAAGTCTGCTTGGACTTGGCATTGAGTGTGGTGCACACACTCAACGCTGGGTCAACTGGGACTTGGCGTTGAGTGTGGTGCACACACTCAACGCCATTGCCCCTTGATCTGTTCTTTTGCGGCTAAGTAGTGTGGCGTTGAGTGAGAAAATTCTTCTAAGTCAAAATCGACGGGAATCACTTAGTGATTCTCGCCAACTTCGACGAGAATCGTTAGTGATTCCCGCCGATTCGGCGAGAATCAATCTGCATTCCCGCCGACCTCTTTCGGATGGCGTTGAGTGAGTGGGCCTCACTCAACGCCATGGCGGTTTAGGCGCTGAGTGAGGCGGGCTCACTCAACGTCGTAGCCCTGTCCTGCGGGTAAGTACTTTGGCGTTGATTGAGTCGACCTCACTCAACGCCAAAGCTGTTCTATCGTTGAGAATGGTGGGCACACTCAACGCCGCAGTTTGTTTTCGCGGCAAAGTACTTTGGCGTTGAGTGAGTCGACCTCACTCAACGCCAAAGCTGTTTTGGCGTTGAGAGAGGTGGGCTCCCTAAACGCCACAGTTGGGGTTTGCGGTTAAGTGTTAAGGAATTTAGGGAGTGGAACTCACTCAATGGTATAGCTGTTTTGGCGTTGAGTGAGGTTAGCTCACTCAATGCCACAGCCTGTATTGCTGAAGGCATTGAGGGAGTGGACCTCACTCAACGCCATAGCTGTTTTGGCGTTGAGTGAGGTTAGCTCACTCAACGCCACAGCCTGCTTTGCTGAAGGCGTTGAGGGAGTGGACCTCACTCAATGCCATAGCTATTTTGGCGTTGAGTGAGGTTAGCTCACTCAACGCCACAGCAAGTGTTGCAGAAGGCGTTGAGTGAGTGAACCTCACTCAACACCATTGCTGTTTTGGCGTTGAGTGAGGCTAGCTCACTCAATGCCACCGTCTGTTTAGGCGTTGAGTGAGTGGGGCTCACTCAACACCATGCCGTGTTGAGTCATCTCAACGCTTTCCCCTTACCTTGATTTTCTCCCCCGAGTGAATTCCTTGATTTTGAGGTTCCTTGTCGGCTATTTTCTTTTTTTCAAAAAGGCCGAATCGTGGGTCGTGGTTAGTAGTGGTGGTTTGAAGCTCTTAATGGGGGAGGTGTTGTGTAATTTAGCCAAGGCCACCCTTTTTCTTTTATCTTGCTCAAGGTACGGGCTGGGCAAGGGGGTGGGAGGTCCCTAGTGCTTTCATATGTAGACCCCTGAGCTTTGTTTCTTGGAAATTATGGTTGGGGGGCTGAGTTTGCCTCCAACCTGGATCCGCGTTGTTTTTGCTACAACCATCTCTCACAGCTTAGGGTGTTAGACGTTTCTTCCTTTGTAAATTTGCAACGTTTGGGCTCATGGTAGCCTGGTAAACTCTGCAGGATTTATTTTTGGGCAGGGTTATTGTTGTTTCCTCGCACTTACTGCTTTTCTTTTGTCTTGCCTTGGACAGTGGTGCTTGTTTTCGGTTTAATTACTCTTCTTGCTTACCTTATAACCTAACATTTTCATACAGCTTACTTGTTTAGCTTGCTGAGGTATTCTTTTCTTCGTTGAAAGCCTCAGGTTCTGGTTAGTAGCCAATTAGGCGGCTTGTTGTGCTGTGTTGTTACTGGTGGTCTCTCGTTCTGTGGAGATTAGTTCCTTGGTCTTGTGTGGTAGTTTTACTGTTTTTCTTACAAATATACATATTTTCCAGTGGGTTCGTGTCAGTTTGTTGGCGCCTACTGGTAGTTTTACCTTGATACTAGATGTGTAACTTTTTGTAGCTACCTTTCTGGAGTTAGTCTACTTGCTCTTGGGATGATTTATGATAGGTTGCTAGTTACTTTTAAACCTAAAAACACTATTATATGTATACCTCATAATCAGTATATTTTATAAAACTCATCACTATTTTCCAAATAACGTAAAAAGATCATTTTCCTATATATATAGTATAAATCAAAAGTAGGGTCCTGCATAGTATAAGTTGTCCTCTAGGGACACTTATGCACTCTTTTAGGATGTCGAACCTGAATAAAGTATTTTCCACAGCGTATAAGTATAGTTTTTAAATTGTGGACTAGGTGATCCACTGAGCCGAGGGATACGGCCTTTAAAAATATAACTTATTTTCTAATCATATAACGTATGAATTTTCATAAAGTATAGTTGATAGTGGTTTGCCTGAGCGTCGGCAGTTATCCCCTGCTCGACGTGGCATCATGACGCGTGTTTTCTCCTACTCTGATAATCTATTTTCCTCGGAGAAAATGCGGGTTGTGACACAGGTGGGGCCCACCGATCTCTAAGAGTCGTTGATCATCAAACTACAAAAGGAAGAGATAGGGCCAAGACAAAGATAACTTTTAGGGTATACAATATTCAAAAAGGAGTGTAGCCATCTTCATCTTCTTTGCCAATGCAGCATGTGAAAAGCTTGAAGCTCTCCAGCAAGAAAAGTTCAGTTAGCTGTGCAAGTCTCGATCTGCCACAGCAGATTCAGAATAAGTTCTGAAGAAAGAAGAACCTTAATCCTTTTATAGGTTCAGTTTGTTGTTTGAAGACTCAAGATCAAAAAATCTTTAGCCTTCAACAGCAAGTTCAGAAGTTATCTTCTGAGTTCCTCCAGCAAATTCTTTCCCTGCTGTGAAGAGAGTTGGAGCTGAAATTTTTTCTGCTCTAGTTATAGTCACAGAGAAATTTATATATGTCAAAGTAAAGTAAACTAATTCTTTTTGTAAGATCCTTCTGGATCTGAGCTGTAGGACCTTTTGGGTCTAAGGTAGGGCAAAATTTGCCTAAGGGGTAGGATAGTGCTTCTCTTTAAGGTAGGTGAGTGTTTCTCACAGAGTAGCAGGGCAGTTCTTCCTGAACTGTAAGTGAGTGCATCTCTCTAAGTTATAGGAGCAAGCTTGCTCTGAGGTAGGGCTATTCTCCATAGCCTGAGTGGTAGGGCTTAAGTGCCTGAGGTAGGTAATACTTGTATCTCTAAGTATAGGCCTTTGTGGCTGAAGTGTAAGTCTTGGAGGAGACTGAGAGATCCTGAGGTATATGAGGTGTAAGCTCCTTGGAGCATTTGTTTGGAGAAGTTCCTTGACTAACAGGAGGTTTGCAAGATGGGAGGAGAGTGGATGTACCCATAATTTTGGGGAACCACTATAAAACACTTGTGTGCTTTTCTGTGTTTGCTTTTATTTTCTTAATTGCAGATGCTAAGGACAAGCTCTAGATCACTCTAAGATGAAAGCTAAAAGAAATAATCAAGTGATTTAAAAGAAGATCAAAAGACCTAAAGAAACCTATTACCCCCCCCCCCCCTCTAGGTTTCTAGCTATCTTGAAAATAAGATCTTTTAAGTGGTATCATAGGGAGGTTCCTCGAAAAGGATTTAACAATCCTAGTGATCCTCCAAGGTAGCTGCTGCTAAGTGGTCTTGGGCTTAGGAGAGAGCCAGAGAGAGCTGAGTTCCATGAAACTCCCCATCTGCAGAAAGGAGCAGTTTAGAATATGGAAGGAGAGGGTGAGGTTATTCATTGAAGCCTATGATCCAAGAATTTTTGCATTTATTAGGGAGGGACCTATCATTCCTACGAAGGTCTCTGCTCTAGATGCAAACATCCAGACACCAAAGACACTCTTTGAATTGACCAAAGATGAGGTCATACTAGCTGGCCTAGACAAGAGAGAACAGAACATCATTGCCAGTGTTGTAGATGACTCAACCTTCCTGAACTTGGTTCACTTCCAGACCTCCAAGGAGATATGGGACACCCTTGTGGTCTACATGGAGGGTGCTGATGAGGTAAGAGATGATAGGAAGTCTCTGATCAACCAAAAGTATGAGGCTTTCAGGCAAATCCTAAATGAGAACATAACTACCTGTTATGAAAGATTTTTCAGGATCATAAATGAGTTGAAAACCTATGGAAGGGGCTTTAATAATTATGAAATTAATGACAAGTTTCTTAGATCTCTCACTAGAGACTGGGATACAAAGATCTATGCCATAAGAGAGATGGTCAAGCTTGTTGACACTCCTCCCCAAATATTATTTGGGAAACTGCTCCCCTACGAGATGCAGCTGGCTGCCAGGAAGGAGGAAGATGCCTCCAACAAATCACTGGCCAAGAAAAGTCCTTGGCCTTCATAGCTGAAAGCATAAGGAAAGGCAAGGAAAAGATTCCTTCTCCACCAAGGAGATTAGCTGAGTCAGACAGCTCTAACTCAGAGGCATCAGACAGCAGTATGTCTGATGATGATTTTGCAGCCTTTTCCAAACAACTCCAGAGGTTAATGAAGAAGAAGGATTGGAAGAAAAGGCCGTCCAATTCCACTCATCACAGAAAGAACCAATCCAAGATTGACAGGTATTGTTAAATATAACTCCTCTAAAGTAATTTTCTATTGTTGCAGCAAGCCTGTGCATGTGATAGCTGACTGCCCAGAGAAGAGGAAGGAGACTGAGGAACAGAAGCAGTACCAGCACAAAAGAAAGAAGGAAAAGTCCTTCATTGTCAAGAAGTAAAAGAGTTGGACAGACTCATCATCTTCCGAGTCTGAAGAAGAGGAAGCCTATATTGGGCTAGTTGCTAGTACTGTTATAGATGAAGCTATTATAGAAGGAGAAGTAAATCCTCCAGGGAGGATAGGAATCAAAGCCCCTCTGACACTATCATACAGTGAGTCAGAGGTGGATGAAGATGTCCACAGCTACAAAGGGATGATGGCATTGACAGATGAGGAAGGCAACTAGGATCAACCTGGTTAGAGCAAGGTACATCTATCACCTAACTCTGCTTATCTATCTGAGGTTGAGACTAGTCCTTTCTCAGAAGCCTCTTCACCCTATGATGAATAAGATTCTGGATCTGAAGGAGATGTCAATCAACTGATTTACAAGTAAGGAGAACTTCTGAATGCCTTCAAGAAGGTCAAGAAGTTGTCTAAGAAGCAAGCTAAAGAGATCTCATCTCTTAAGCTTGTAGTTGCCTAGCAGACTATAATAGCAAATCTGCTGGACCAGAATGCTAGGGAAATTAGCCAACTGAAGTCCCTCTTGGACATTCAGGTAGCCTCCATCAAGCACAAGAACTGTCTCATCAGGGAGCTTGAATATAAGCTTGAGAAGGAGAAAAGATTAGTGGCTAGCTATTCTTAGCCAAGTACTATCCTACCCTTGATTGACTCCTCCTCTCAAAAGGGAAAGAAGAGGTTGGGATTCAAGGGAAGCACAAGAGTTGCTCCTTCCAAAAAGAAGGGCACAACTCCAGCTCCACCTCAGCTTATTGCTTCTAGGCCTCCCATTCTTTTCAGAAAAGTTTTGATACCTTCTAATAGGTATGACCAAGAAAGCTCTTATGGTCACTGGGAGAGGGGTTGTTCATCTAGAGTGAACAAAGATGTTCACTGCCATGGTGAAAGCTTAAGCAGGGGGTGTGCAGTCAAGGCTACCAATGAGAAATTTCAAATGGCCCAATCTGGACCATTTGTCTTTGGTGCTTCTGCACCAACTCTCAAAATGTTGCTACAGCCAAGGTTCAGAATCTAATAGCAAAGGTTCTGACTAAGGTCAAGTCCAAGAATCTGGCTGATCTGGGCATATCTGAAGCCATCAGAAGCATACTTTCTGAAAAGAAGCTAGCTGCTGCTGGCACTCAGGGCAGACCAAATATGCTAGCTATAAGACTTACCTTCAGTCAAATTCTGTCTGAAAGAAATCAGAAAAAGGATATAGCACTTCTTTCTCCTATTAAGGTTGTTACTCATCAAGCTGCAGGGCCTTCATAAAAAATAAGATATAACATACATGATTGTTGGTGCTGTGGTTAGATAGGGCATTTTGCCATTGACTATTGGCACAATCCCAATACGGCCAGAGCTAGTGTCAGTCCACCAGTCAGAAATTCTGCTGGTGGACATGTTTAGTTTCATTCTTACATGCACCAAGGACTCAATAGATATTAGGGTCGTAAGGATAAGTAATTTGTATATTGCAAGATAGTTCAAGGTGTCATACCCCTACATGGTACTTGGACAGTGGGTGTTCCAGGCACATAACTGGAACAAGGAGCAACTTGAAGGAGTTTACTCCAGTAAAAGATGGACCCAAAGTCATCTTTGGAGGTTCAGATAGAGGTTTAACAAGAGGATATTGCAAGATTACCAATGGCATTGTCACCATCACCAAGGTAGCTTATGTTGAAGGGTTGCAACACAACCTTAAAAGCATAAGCCAGCTTTGTGATCTTGGCTATATTATTGTCTTCCATAAGGAAAAGTGTAAAATTAGGAGGTCAAGTGACCAAGAGGTCATCTTGACAGGTACTAGGAGTGGAAATGTTTATTGCTTGAACTTTCTATGACTAGACACAAATTCTCCTATCTGTTTATTGGCAAATGAGAAAGTCTCCTACTGTGCCCAGTGGCACAAGAGCCTAGCCCATTTGAATTTCAAGACTATTGGAAAGATCTTCATTCAAGAGCTAGTTAGGAATGGCCCCAATGTGAAGTTCTCAAAGGAGGGCATTTACTCAGCTTGCCAAAAGGGTAAGCAGACAAAAGTCTTCTACATGTGTATTGGGACCAAAGACTCTGTGAGGTACTTATACCACTTACACTTGGACCTATTTGGTCCAATGCCAGTTCACAATCTTGGAAGGAAAGTCTACACCCTTGTTGTAGAGTATGACTATTCCAAGTTTACTTGGGTATTCTTTCTTAAGAAAAGGGATGAAACCCTTGATGTATTCAAGAAGTTTGTCATGCAAATTCAGAATGATATTGGCTGTTCTGTGGTCAAAATCAAAAGTGACCATGGGATAGAATTCCAGTCTGATAGCATGACAAAGTTCTATGAAGAGCATGGGGTTCATCAAGAATTCTCTTCTCCTAGAATACTCCAGCAAAATGAGATAGTTGAGAGGAAAAATAGGACTCTCAGAGAGGCTGGTAGAACACTGTTGAGTGACACATCTCTCCCAGAATATTTTTGGGCTGAGGCAGTAAATACTGCATGTCATGTCCTCAATAGAGCCTTTATCACCAAAGGCAACAAGAAGACTCCCTATGAGATCTTGAAGGGCAGAAAACCAAATCTGGGCTATCTCAGAATCTTTGGTAGTAAATTCTTTGTGCTTCACAATGGCAAGTCCTATGTGACTAAGTTTGCTGCCAAATCCTATGATGGAATATTTGTTGGGTATAGCAATCATAGCAAATACTATAGGATCTATAACTTGAGAAGCCAAGTTATAGAAGAAATAGTTCATGTAGTCTTTGATGAGTCTACTATAATTAACAATGGACTGTCTAGTTTCAATTATAGTACTGTAGGTATAGAACAGATGATGGACAAGCTGACCATCAAGGAAGCAACACCAGTCATCCAAGATGACATGGATACTCCAGAAGATCTACCTTGCACACTGGATCAACAAGAAGATGCCCCTATTGCTGAAAGAAGACTGCCACCTACAGTCAGGCATATGAGAGATCATCCAGCACACCAAATCATTGGTAAGTCAAGTCATGGAGTAGTGACAAGGAGCAGAAGTAAGAACATAGCCATGCATTCAAGATTTCTATCCCAAGTGGAGCCCAAGAAGTGCTAAGAGGCCAACATAGACCAGCATTGGATTGGAGCTATGCAGGAGAAACTGAACTAGTTCAAGAGATGTATGATGTAGGCCACGGGTTTCGACACCGTAACGGCTAAGGGATTCACACGCTCGCTTAATTATAATTACTATTATGCTCACACGAAGAATAAACACAGCCACTACGCAAGTTGCAACAATTAATTTAATGGGATTCGGGGGGGGTTCGCTAGGCCCCTTAAGATAATATCAAGGCTATAGGCCAAGATCCTCTCAAGCAAAATGAACCCACACGGTTCGATCGAGCGTACGTTGTACCAAAAGAGACACCACCGAAATAAGGATTCGGATAACGGGTGGTTCTCTCCCAACGAAATAAAATGAGGGCCTCCACGCCTCACGAATTCAAATGGGAATCAAATAACAATAACAATAATTTAATAGATATTATCCACGAAAATTCTACCAATCACAAATCACACGATATGCTAAATGCCCAAAGAAAAGATCTAAGAGAGAAACACACAAGAGTGGAGACGTTCGTTACCCAACCGGAATGGATGATTCCGATTTAACTCTCTTTGGATCACTCCGTTCCGGATCCACCGAAAGTGTGCCGGTTGGAGGGAAACTCGAAGTTCTTTGTTGCCTTCCGACGCCGTTGAAGTTTCACAAGATTCACCATGAGCTTTGGCCGATTCTTCTCTTGGATTAGAAGATGGGGCTGATTTGGATCTCACCAAAGGAATCGGTTTTTGGGGAGAGGATATATGTGATGGTCGGGTTTTGTTGAGAGGGATGAGGATGGTTTTGTGGAGTAGAGGTGGTGGTTGGGTTGATGTTGAAAGGGGGGCTCGGGTGTGGTGATGGAGGTGGAGGCCGGCGGCTAGGGGAGGTTGAAAGTGGTCGACCTTCTTGAAGATGAAGAGGGGGCTCGGTTTTTGGAGAGGGATTGAAGGTTATGGTTGATTATTGGAAAGGAGGAGGTGGAGGTAGAGAGGAGGCCGAAATAGGGAGAGGAAGGAGAGGGGTGGCCGACGGCCAAGGAGGAGAGGGGGTAGGGGAGCCGAACTCCAAGAGGAAGAGGGAAGAGGGAAGAGGGAAAACCAATTTAGGGTTTCAATTTTATTTCATTCATTCACTAATCTCAAAATCCAATACAACATAGCCTTATATAGGCTGTACAAAGACAAGGGTTATAAGCACCCCAAATTTTGCTAAACAAATGCCAAAATGAAATGACAAATAATTAAAACTTTGGCTAAACATTGGCCAAATAAAAACATAATTAAAATCTGAAATAATGTTTAAAATGATGCGACAGAGATTTGACATGACATTGGCGGAGATGTTGACGCGGCCATGGCGGAGGATGTCATGACAAATCTTCATCTCGAGGCGGCAAAGGAACATCAAGCTTGAGTCGGCACCCACATAAACTGGGTCACCATAATCATCTGGAAGGGGATCTTCTTCGGCAATATGACGTGGATCTTTGACATGTACCGGATCACCAACATCGTCCGGTGGGGGACGCTCCAAGTCAACATGTCGGGGGATGGCGGCGCCATCAATCCTCCCCCGCTCAAAAATACTCATCACTGATGAGTAGTCCCGGGTATATTCGTTGAGGAAGAGGAACCTGCAAAGCAAAAGGTGGTCTTGGGGGGACCTCACAGACGCATTAGACAAATAAGAACAAAGTATTTCCACAACGTCAACCAACATACCTCCGATGGAGACCGGAGAAGAGAACGATCCAAACAAACTATCACCACCCAACCCAATAGAAAACATAGTGTAATATGTAAACGGAGAGATAAACTTTTCAAGGGCATAGAAACATGATGCGTAAAGTATGAAAAGTAGAAAATAGGAGCGATGCTCCAATCAATGGAAAATTCTACAAGAAATGTCATGCTACTAAATTTCCATAAGATTCGCAAATAATGGACTGGCCGGTTCATAAATATTTCTGAGGTGCCCGGAGGCATCCGTTCAGGGACGAGACAAACCAAAACCAAATCACTTATATAACGGTAGGATACTCTCTGATTCCAACAAACAATCTTAGAACTGTGTGGGGAGAACCCATGTGCAACATGACTTGCTTTAACAGTGGGAAGTAACAGGACCAAGTCAGGTGGCACGGGTGCTAATAAAGCAGTGGTGAAATCAATGCCATACAACGTCGTAGTTTTAGATTTAAACTTAAATTTAAATTTTAAAACGTCATGAATAAAAGCTAATGGAAAACACTCATCACTATATATAGAACGGGGTGCTTCCAGAATTGACATTACGTGGGCAACACAACTTAACATTCGCAACTACGTTCACTAGCGTGTGCGTGCACGGGTCATCAAAAGGCGGGGGATTAATGCGTGCGACCGGCTTGGCAAATAAGTTTGTCGAGGGACATCATGTCATAAGGCACCATCGCCAAGGTACCACTAGTAATCCAATTTGAAACCTCAAAACACGGATTTGACTTCCAATAAAGATCATCCGGTCGCAACCCAATAAAGTCATAAGAAAGTTCAAACAGTGGATTCGCTCTTACGGAAAAATCATCCGACATGTCTTCTAAATCATGTGGGTAATCATGTATTTCAGATTCAGTGATCGGATCATAGATCGACAACGCTACAACGAGATCAGGCGTTACAAACGGTAGAGAGTTAAAATCACATTCAAGTTTAGGTAAAGGAGTTAGCATTAGGGGATGCTCATCCGGTTCCACTTCAATATCGTATTCCAAAAGTATAACTCCTTTACTAGAACAATCTTCCAACACATCAGTCCTGACATCAGTTACAGTGAAAATCTCAGAAATGGGCACTTCGATACTTCTCGGACTAGAAATAGCAAGCTCATGTCCTAACAGATCGTCAAATGAATCACGACTGGGTAAGCTCTCAGCAGACTGTAACTCTTCTGACTCAGCTAGAATATCAATCGACTTAGGATCATCAAAAGGCTCCATAACATTCAAAGGGGATGGCTCCAAAATGTCGTCGAAAGGGAGTGGAGAGGGTTCCTCAAATGAGAAATCCTCATCCAAGTCACTCGGGTAACCAATCTCCTTATCGTCACTCATGTTGTCAACATTAACAGCATCGGCCTCAGTGACGGGCGTACTCGTAATCGCAAGCTCAGATACCATTTTCACGCTGATAGGAACACTCTCATAAACAGGAAAGGGTCTAGTGCACAGGCGGGGAGAATTAAAATCATGAGACGTCCTCATACGGGAGTACGAGGGAACATGCTGGTTTGATGTAGGCAAAATCTTGGACGGCGACTCACTCAGATAATCAGTAGACGGAGAACGGCAGTATGGAGGGTAATACTCATCCGTTAATAAATTCTTCATAATCTGCCAACCTATACGTGGGTCGACGGAGGGCATTCCTAAACGTCTTTCCTCATTGAGCCAGAAAGTATGGACTCGACCAAATAATTGCAGTCTCGCAACGGGAATCCTGTGGGATCCACAATACGATATTGCACAAAATAATGCTCCATATCGTTCACCCAACATAGAAACACTCGCGGTCCACTTAGCCCATCATATGTCGGAGCAGGAATCCTAACACGTCTACAGGTGCGCGGTGTAACTTGATTAGCCTTTAGTTGGCCAATCAACCCCTTAATCTCTTCCACTACCGGGCCATGGACTGACTTTCTAACTTTCATGACGGAACCTAAAGATTTCATTCGGGAAACGTGAACATCGTAGGCCATTTTTTGTTTTCATTTTCAGCGGGAAAATGGGGATAGACTACTCGGATTAAGTGCACAAATACAAAGAAATATAGTCTGGTTCGATTTAATTTTCAAAGATCGATTTGTTCCCGCTAATATTTCAAAATACTATATACATATTTTTTGATAGTCTTGCTGGCAAAAATATGGAGATTATTAATAAATTTTTTATTTTTGAATTTTGCTGAAAAAATAAAAATATAGGCCGCTTTTGGCAGACCAACTATTAAATTTTAAAATAACTTAATAAAAATAATGACTTAATGAAAAATAATTTTTTTTGGATTTCTTATAAAAAATAAGATAGAGAATTTCTAGAATTTTATTTTTTAGATTTTGAGAAAAATTTGAAATTTAGAATTTGAAATTGGAAATTTGAAATTTTGAATTTTGAAATTTTAAATTTTGAAATTTGAAATTTGAAATTTGAAATCTTGAAATTTGAAATTTGAAATTTGAAATTTGGAATTTGAAATTTCGATATTTGAAATTTGAAATTTTGAAATTTGAAATTTGAAATTTTAAATCTGAAATTTGAAATTTAAAATTTGAAATTTGAAATTTGAAATTCGAATTTTGAATTTTAAATTTTGAATTTTGAATTTTGAAATTTTGAATTTTGAATTTTGAATTTTGAATTTTGAATTTTGAAATTTGAAATTTGAAATTCGAAATTTGAATTTTAAATTTTGAAATTTGAAATTTGAAATTTTGAAATTTGAAATTTTATTTTCTTTAGCCTACCTAAAAAATAGAAGGATGGTGCCGATTAGAAATCGATAATAACCTCCCTCTGATACCAAATTGATGTAGGCCACGGGTTTCGACACCGTAACGGCTAAGGGATTCACACGCTCGCTTAATTATAATTACTATTACGCTCACACGAAGAATAAACACAGCCACTACGCAAGTTGCAACAATTAATTTAATAGGATTCGGGGGGGTTCGCTAGGCCCCTTAAGATAATATCAAGGCTATAGGCCAAGATCCTCTCAAGCGAAATGAACCCACACGGTTCGATCGAGCATACATTGCACCAAAAGAGACACCACCGAAATAAGGATTCGGAGAACGGGTGGTTCTCTCCCAACGAAATAAAATGAGGGCCTCCACGTCTCACGAATTCAAATGGGAATCAAATAACAATAATAATAATTTAATAGATATTATCCACGAAAATTCTACCAATCACAAATCACACGATATGCTAAATGCCCAAAGAAAAGATCTAAGAGAGAAACACACAAGAGTGGAGACGTTCGTTACCCAACCGGAATGGATGATTCCGATTTAACTCTCTTTGGATCACTCCGTTCCGGATCCACCGAAAGTGTGCCGGTTGGAGGGAAACTCGAAGTTCTTTGTTGCCTTCCGACGCCGTTGAAGTTTCACAAGATTCACCACAAGCTTTGGCCGATTCTTCTCTTGGATTAGAAGATGGGCTGATTTGGATCTCACCAAAGGAATCGGTTTTTGGGGAGAGGATATATGTGATGGTCGGGTTTTGTTGAGAGGGATGAGGACGGTTTTGTGGAGTAGAGGTGGTGGTCGGGTTGATGTTGAAAGGGGGGTTCGGGTGCGGTGATGGAGGTGGAGGCCGGCGGCTAGGGGAGGTTGCAAGTGGTCGGCCTTCTTGAAGATGAAGAGGAGGGCTCGATTTTGGAGAGGGATTGAAGGTTATGGTTAATTATTGGAAAGGAGGAGGTGGAGGTAGAGAGGAGGCCGAAATAGGGAGAGGAAGGAGAGGGGTGGCCGGCGGCCAAGGAGGAGAGGGGGTAGGGGATCCGAACTCCATGAGGAAGAGGGAAGAGGGAAAACCAATTTAGGGTTTCAATTTTATTTCATTCAGTCACTAATCTCAAAATCCAATACAACATAGCCTTATATAGGCTGTACAAAGACAAGGGTTATAAGAACCTCAAATGTGGCTAAATAAATGCCAAAATGAAATGACAAATAATTAAAACTTTGGCTAAACATTGGCCAAATAAAAACATAATTAAAATATGAAATAATATTTAAAATGACGCGGCGGAGATTTGACACGACATTGGCGGAGATGTTGACGCAGCCATGGTGGAGGATGTCGTGACAAATCTTCATCTCGAGGCGGCAAAGGAACATCAAGCCTGAGTCGGCACCCATATAAACCGGGTCATCATAATCATCTGGAAGGGGATCTTCTTCGGCAACATGATGTGGATCTTTGACATGTACCAGATCACCAACGTCGTCCGGTGGGGACGCTCCAAGTCAACATATCGGGGGATGGCGGCGCCATCAGTATAGGTTCTGGAAGCTGGTTCCTAGACCTCATTGTCATAATGTCATTGGAGTCAAGTGGATCTGAAGAAACAAGCTTGATGAAAATGGCATTATAATTAAGAACAAGGCCAGACTAGTAGTTAAGGGGTACATGCAAGAAGAAGGGATTGATTTTGATCAAAACCTTTGCCCCTGTAGCAAGATTGGAGGCCATCGGATTATTCCTTGCATATGCAGCACACAAGGGATTCAAGGTCTACCAAATGGATGTAAAGTCAGCCTTCCTAAATGGTGACTTAAAAGAAGAAGTCTATATTGAGCAGCCTCCAGGTTTTGTAGTTCCTAGCTCACCTGATTTTGTTTATACACTTAGGAAAGCTCTATATTGGCTAAAGCAAGCCCCTAAAGCATGGTATGAGACATTGTCTAGTTTCCTCATTGAGAACAAATTCTCAAGGGGGAAAATAGACAAGACCCTATTACTAAGGTAATCTAAGGGTAAGATCATCCTAGTCCAGATCTATGTATTTGACATCATCTTTGGATCTACTGATGACAACCTCTGCAAAAGTTTGCTAAACTTATGCAGGGGAAGTTTGAGATGAGCAGTATGAGTGAACATAAGTTCTTCATGGGCCTCCAAGTAAGACAGACTGATGATGGCTTGTCCATATCCCAGTCTAAGTTCACTAGGGAGTTAATCAATAAATTTGGCATGGTGAATTCCTCCATAATGAGAACTCCTATGGGGTCAAGTATGCTTGTAGGCAAAGATGAAGCAGGGAAACCTTTTGATGAAACTTTGTATAGAGGGATAATTGGCTCCCTTATATATCTGACTGCAAGTTGGCCAGACATCATATATGTTACATGTGTTTGTACTAGGTATCAAGCATGCCCTAAAGAATCTCACTACTCTGCAGCTAAGTGAATCTTGAGGTATCTTAAGGGCACTCTAGATTTTGGCCTTTGGTACCCTGAGAACGGGGATTTTGAATTAACTGGCTATTCAGATGCAGATTTTGTCGGCTGTAAATAGGACAGGAAGAGCACATCTGGCACCTATAAGTTCTTGGGAGTGAGACTAGTATCTTGGAGCAGCAAGAAACAAACTAGTGTGGCAATATCAATAATAGAGTTAGAGTACATCTTAGTAGGAAGCTTATGTGCTCAGTTGTTGTTGATCCAGCACCAGCTTCAAGACTACAACCTCCAATAAGTAGAACTCCTTTATTCTTTGATTCTACTAATGCAATCTCTATTGATAGGAATCCTGTCTCCCATAGCAGTACTAAGCACATAGAGATTAGATAACATTTCATTAGGGAGCATGTTGAATGTGAAGACATCACCCTTGAGTTTGTCCCAACAGACAAGCAAGTGGCTGACATCTTCACTAAGCCACTAGAAGAAGCAAAGTTTAACACCTTTAAATTTGAGTTGGTATGTTAAACTTAGTATAGCTTCAGTTTCTCCTCATCTGGTTGCAAACTATTTGGCATTATGTAGATAGGATGGTCCTTTAAAGAAATGAAGATTCTCCAATTGAGGTGGAGCAAGTCCAACACAATTCCAACATTTCATTGTTACCTAATTGAGGGGGAGCAGGTGATAAGATGATTAGGTGCATCCTATCAGCTCTTTACTACAGTCAAAAAGGGGGAGAGGATAAGATGATCAGATGATCAGACAAGCAAGGTAGCAGCAAGGCAGCAGCAATTCTGGGGGAGCAGATGGCAGATGCAGTAATGTTCCATTCTTAAGGCAGGGAAGTGTGGTAACTATAGATCACATCACAATTATTTAGTTTTCTTTATTATGCCTTGTGCTGCATGGTTTTGTGTATGTCATTGACTTTGCTTAAGAGTTTTGACTTCCTCAAATAGGGGAGATTGTTTGGTCCATTGCCCACAATGTCCTGTATTTGAGAGAAGTCAATCTATCAATGATATACACACATTAGTAGATGACTATGATAGGTCAGGTAGCCTAAGTGGCTAAGTCTGGTAAGCACTTACCTAAGGTGTGGGATGATAGAAATCTGTCTAAGTCCACAGGCGTTGAGTGATGGAACATCACTCAATGCCAGATGACTTATGGTGCTGAGTGTAGCCTATACTGTCATAGCCTAAGTTGGAATGAGCTGAAATGTGGCTAAGTCCACAAGCGTTGAGTGAAGTCAACTCACTCAATGTTATTCTACTAAAGAGAAATTTGGCTAAGTGTTTTGGCATTGAGGGATGAATTCAAACTCAATATCATACAACAAAAAGGCTATAAGTTGAACTAGTTATACCATGTTCAAATTCGTCGAACTGAGTTCAGAGTTCGTCGAACTGAGTTCAGAGTTCGTCGAGCTCAGCTCACATTTCATCGAGCTAAGTTCAAAGCTTGAGTTCTGAGTTCGTCGAGCTCAGTTGATATTTCGTTGAACTGAGTTCAGAGTTCGTTGAGCTCAGCTCATATTTCGTAGAGCTAAGTTCAGAGCTTGAGTTCTGAGTTCGCCGAGCTCAGTTGAGATTTCGTGGAACTGAGTTCAAAGTCTGTCGAGCTCAGATTCACCATTCATCAAACTCAGAAAGACAGTCTATGCCCAGTGCTTATTAAACACAAAAAATTAGCTAAGGTAGAAAGCATTGAGTGAGGCGTGCTCACTCAACGCTCTCAACGCTTAAGTTGCTGAAGAAGCAGAAATTTGGTTAAGGAAAAAAGCATTGAGTGGAGGTTACTGACTCACTACTGTCAATGCCTAGTGAAGATAGAATTTTTTCGAAGGGGTTTGGTGTTGAGTGATGCCTACTCACTCAACGCCAAGCAGCAGAAAGCTGATAAAGCAATATGGCATTGAGTGAAGCTGAATCTCTCAATGCCTAAAAATAGACTTTATTTTTTAAGTAGTTTGGCGTTGAGTGAAGGTTACTACTCAACGCCAAGAGACAGTAAATTTGTCTAAGTGGTTTGGCAATGAGTGATGCTTACTCACTCAATGCCTATTCTTTGATGCTCGAATTTGGATAAGTCCACAGGTGCTGACGTCAGCAAAATCGACAAGGTCAACTAAGGTCAATTTAGACAAGGGGAAGCTACACTACATGAAAAAACTTGTCGTGAAGCTACTATATGTCTTCTTACGTTAAAGAAAGGCGTAGCTGGAAGCTGCAGGTGGGTCCCACCGATCTCTGAGAGTCGTTGATCGGCGAACTACAAAAGGAAGAGATTGGCAAAAACAATGACAACTTTTAGGGCATACAATATTCAAAAAGGAGAGCATCCATCTTCATCTTCTTCACACCATTGCTGCATGTGAAAAGCTTGAAGCTCTCCAGCAAGAAAAGTTCAATTAGCTGTGCAAGTCTCCATCTGCCACAACAGATTCAGAATCAGTTCTAAAGAAAGAAGAACCTTCATCATTTTACAGTTCAATGAGCTGTTTGAAGACTCAAGATCAAAAGATCTTTATACTTCAGCCCCAAGTTTAGAAGTTATCTTCTGAGTTCCTCCAGCAAATTCTTTCCCTGTTGTGAGGTGAGTTGGAGCAGAAATTTTTCTGCTCTAATTTTAGACATAGAGAAATTTCTCTGTGTCAAAATAAAGTAAATTATTTATTTTTATAGGATCCTTCTGGATCTGAGTTGTAGGGCCTTTTGGGTTTTTGGTAGGGCAAATTTTCCTGAGCTGTAGGAGAGTGCTGCTCTCTGAGGTAGGTGAGTTTTACTCACTGAGTAGCAGGGCAGTTTTTCCAGAACTATAGGAGAGTGCATCTCTCTAAGTTGTAGGAGCAAGCTTGCTCGGAGGTTGGGCTATCCTCCATATCCTGAGTGGTAGGGATTAAGTGCCTGAGGTAGGTGATACATGTATCATAGAGTGTAGTCCTTTGTGGCTGAAGTGTAAGTCTTGGAGGAGACTGAGAGATTCTGAGGGATTTGAGGTGTAAGCTCCTTAGAGCATTGGTTTGGAGAAGTGCCTTGACTAACAGGAAGTTAGCAAGGTGGGAGGAGAGTGGATATACCCATAATTTTTGGGAACCACTACTATAAAACACTTGTGTGCTTTTCTGTGTTTGCTTTTATTTTCTTACTTGCAGGTGCTAAGGACAAGCTCTAGATCACTCTAAGCTGAAAGCTAAAAGAAATAAAAAAGTGATTTAAAAGAAGTTCAAAAGACCTAAAGAAACCTATTAACCCCCCCCCCCTTTAGATTGCTAGCTACCTTGAAAATAAAATCTTTCAAGGTTCAGAATCTCTGGTACAGTTTGTCAAAGGTACAAGGACAGAATTCTCCCTAAATTCAGTACAACCATACACTCAGTAATCCTTTCAAAGAGAATTCTTCCCCAGTCAGTTTTCCTGGTCAATATGACCCTCCACATCAGCTCGAACATATTTTTCGAGATCTTGTCGCGGGAGCATGTTTTACATAACAGAGCCTTCCTGATGACATCTGCCAAAAACTTGCCGTCCAGGTTTAATTCCTTCCTTAGGATTGATCCAGTGGAGTGCTTGGACAACCCACACCATTTCAGCGTAGTTTTTACATCATCTTGCGACAGTTCGTCTTCTTCATCAATCACAGAGAACTTTTTCAACTTTAGGGCTTTGCTTAGCCTTCTTGATATTATCTTGAATTTTGTTCTACTCACAAACGTCTTGATTTTTTTAGCCGCCACATCTTCCTTGGCATTGGAGAATAACTCTAGCACCCCCATTTCCAAATCAAATAGAGTCCCGATAGGATGAATTCTAGGTCAAATGTTCAGAGAAGATGAAGAACATACTGTACCTCTTCAGGAGCATCTCTAAATCAATTTCTCACCAATTACGAACCCTCGAATAGAAAATTTTGTCCCTTGGGTGCCATTGAGCTTGAGAATTTTGCAACCTTGCGAGAACAGCTTTCTGTCGATTTGGTAAATACGGGCGGAGAGGGCAAGGAATAGTGCTTTTGCTTTATACACAAGCTCAACTATTTATATTTATATCTTAAGAGAAGGCGGAAAGTCACTCACCCATTTAAGATCAAAGATATGATCAATGGCTGGGTTTAACTTCCGCTACTTAGCCGCAGACCGACTAATCAATATATTTTGTTGAGTAAGCTTATTCTCCTCAACCTTTGACTTCTTGGTCTTAATTGATTGACCATTTCTTTAGCAATTTAATTGCCTTTGACTTCTTTAGTAAAACTAAATTTGCCTAATCAACAGGATTAAGAAAACCTATAATGCACATTATACTGTGTCATAGTGTGGTGCAATTAGACATAAACTCAACATCCCTATGTCAAGTTGGAGGATGTTGAGCATAGTTGCATCTTGTGGCATAGTGACCATGAGAGCCACTAAACTATTTAATTAGACAAGTATTTAGATAATTGTCCTACATCTTCTCAAACTTTAAGTTCAACTATCTTTTTTCTAATATGCATTGCTCTTGCAATTAAGAGAACATTTAGTAGAGTCATAAATAGGATGAATTCTACTTATCTTTGTCTAGTGGACTAGGAGCTGATGCTAGATTCACAGCCTCTAAGCACACCAGCTTCCTTGCTCCTGAACTTTAGCCATTGATATGCATCTAGCTTTCTTTTGTAATCTCCCCCTCAATAATTGCACATGTGTTAGGCATCTTGTGCATCCTAGTCAATTCATCCAATCCTTGTACCAAGACTTAGGTCTGGTACAACTTTTTCCAAGGACTATATATGGGCATGGCCGCTTGGACTATCATACAAAAAAGAAATACCTTACCTTAGGAACACAATATTCCTTGGGTCCCAAGTTCCTGTTAGCATAAGAATGCATATGTCTACCTATAGGAGTCCTGTCAGGAAGACACTGCCTAGCCTTTTGCACACAGGGGTTGTGCAAATAATCTATGACAAAGTGGCCCACTTTTACATAGCACCAACATTCATGGATTTTGTATCTCCTTTTCTGAACACACCTTGAAGTGTGCAAGCCACTTCTGGCTGCATGTTCAGTGGGGAGAACTGTGGCCTTCTTCTTATTTCTTTCAACAAGAGCTTGACCAAAAGTGAGTATAACAGTAAAGGAACATGGCTTACTCTGAACATCATTAGCAATAGCCTTCTTTGCAGATGGCATGTTCTTTATGGATTTAGGGATAGCCAAGGTTGCCTAACTAATTGGCTTTCCTTTGGTTTGAGTTCTTGCTGGAAGAATTTATAATAAGCCATAGCAATATCCTTGAATGAGGGGGCTGGGGCACCAAATACAAAAGGTCCAGGTTGGGCCTTTTGGACTTCTACATAGGGAGCCTTCTTTGCACTCAATCCCATGACCTCTCTTCTTCCATTATAAGGTACATTGGTAATCTTACAAGAATGATTCCCACACCTCCCTGACCACACTTACAGTCTTGGTCATACCTGTTAGATGGGAGAATTACCTTGTGAGAGGTTGATTGAGGCCTGACAGGATCTTGGCCTCTACTCTGAGATTGGATAACTTTTGAAATCCACTCATATTCAGATTTTCTCTTGATAGCATCTATCTTAGTTAAATTGGCCACAATTCTCTTCTCCCTATCAAGTTTCTCTCCAAGATCCTTGATGATAGAATTCTTATATTTGATGGAATCAACATGGATATCTACCATGATATTCAGATAAGCTAATTCCCTCTCTTTTAGTTATAGATAACATGAAGTCTCACCTTGCTGGGAAGCAACAAGCTGTAGGGAGGTAATTTCCTCTACTTATTTCTTAACAAGCATTTTGCTTTTCTTGAAAGCTTTAAGAAGTGCAGTATAATTTTCAATCAATTGATTGATATCATCTTCTAACAGAGGACTCCCATCATCACTTGATGAGGAAGCATCAGAGTCTGAGCAGGATTTATATCCAGACTCTTAGGATGAGCTAGAAGGGGAATATACCTCATTTTTTCCAGGCTGATCCAGGCAGGATTCTTCTTCTGGAGTAGCGTTCATCTCATAGCCTCTGCATTCTCCTTCTTCAACTACATCCACCTCTGAGTCATTATCTAAATGTGTCAGAGAGGTCCTGATCTTTGCTCTAGTATATGGATGTACTTTGTCTTCCACAAGAGCTGTCAATAGTTCAGTGTTGTTCATGTCTTTTCTGTAGAATTGGAGCTCCATTGATCTCTACACCTATGGTTCACTTTTGAAACACATAAGTTTAAACCTTTAAGCTATCCTTTGAGGTCTACTCAGACTGTTAGGTCCTTTTTGAGTAACCTCCCTCTAATACCACTTAAAAGTCTTTGTTTTCAAGGATAACTAAATCACCTAGAGGGGGGTGAATAGGTTTCTTAGTCCTTAGTGACTATCTTTTATTTTCCTTAAGCTGGATGCTTTATTAGTTGATTAAATTTTTCTTTCAAGGCATGCAACCTACATAAAGAAAATAACACAGAAAAGCACACACAGATTTATAGTGGTTCCCCTAACAAGGGTACATCAACTTTCCCTCCCACCTATCCAACTTTCTTGTTGAACTAAGCACTCTCCAAAACTCTGCTCCAAGGAGCTTATACCTCAGATCCCTCAGGATCTCTTAGTCTTCTCCAAGACTTACAGATCAGCCATAAGGGCCTACAACTTAGTGATCAGCTGATCACCTACCTCAGGCCAAAGGACTTACACTTAGGCTGGGAGGACATCCCTACCTCATGTCCACTAGGGATCCTACCTCAGAGCAAACTTGCTCTACCACTTAGATCCAAGAGAATCCTATAACTCAGAGATCTTTACTCTCCTACAACTCAGGCAATATTGCCCTACCTTAGGCTAGTGGCCATACAGCTCAGATCTAGTTGGATCCTATAAGATGGAAGTGGGTTGGTGAGTCTTGATTGGACATAAGAGAAATATCTCTGTGCCAATCTACCTTCACTGAGATAGACTCAACCCAACTTTTACTCCAGAAATGTATTTCCTGAGTCTACCTTTTCTTGAACTGAGATATACTCAGTCCCAACTTCTTCTTCACAACACCAGGGATTTTTCTTATTGGAACTGTAAAGTGACTGCAGCAAAGCTTGCTCTTAACTGAGCTGAAGGATTCTCAGCTCAAATACTTCACAGAACAAGGATGAGGAGACTTGTGCTGGAAGCAACTTGCAGACAAAAGTTCTGCTTCCACTATCTTTCCTGAGTTGAGGAGATTTAGCCCTGACTTCCTCTTCACATCCTCCAATAAAAGATCATCAGAGTAGGAGTTGGATCTGTGAAGACCTTACTAATGTAGATAGAAAATGACACCACCTAACTTTCTTTCTCATCTTTAGAGATCTGCTCTGATCTTATTGTAGTCGATGATGAAGACAAACATCTAACTGATTTGCTCTTAGTCTTGCTGACTTGAGCTTTATGTTCTTCAGTCACAGCAACAATGGCAGTGAGGAAAAAGCACCTTAACAGCTCCTTGAAAAGCTATCTTCCTCTGTAAGAGCTTTTCCTTTTATTATTATATCCCAATGGCTCTTAGAGAAGTGGGACCCACACATTTAATGCAAGCTACAACCTTGCTTTGACGTCAACTATCGTATAGTAGCTCAGCGGTGCCTTTTGGCTTGTACTATAGCTTTCCCACTATCAATTTGAATAATGTTTACTTGTTGACTTGCTGATGTAACCATCTGTGGACTTAGCCAAGAATCAAGCATCAATAGCATAGGCGTTGAGTGAGCATGCCTTACTCAGCGCCAAAACAATTAGACAGAATTCTGTCTATCTATACATTAAGTGAGTAAGCTACACTCAACGCCAAATCACTTAGGCAACTTTTCTGTCTTTAGGCATTGATAACATTGAGTGAGCAAACCTCACTTAATGCCAAAACACTTGAGAAAACTTTCTGCCAATAGGCATTGACAGTGTTGAGTAAGCAAGCCTCACTCAACGCTTTTTGTCTTAGCTTATTTTTCAGCTTCTTCTGCATGTATGGCATTGAGAGCGTTGAGCGAGCATGCCTCACTATATGCTTTTTTACTTAGCCATGCTTTTTGCTACTTGGCATTGAGTGAGTAAGCTCCACTCAACCCAAACTTCTTAACAGACATTTCTGTTATCTGGCGTTAAGTGAGTGAGCAACACTTATCGCATTTGGACTTAGCCAAATTTCTGTGTCTAAAAAATGAACACTCCCTTTGAGAATTAGTCAACGCATTGGCACATGGCATTGAGTGAGTTTGCCTCACGCAACGCCTGTGTACTTGGCAAATATTCATAATTTTCCTGTGGCATTGACTGACTGAGCTATACTCAATAATTATGAAGTTATGGCATTGATTGAGTGAGCTACACTCAACGTCTATGGACTTAGCCACATTTCTGCTCATTTCTACTAAGGCTATTACTGCATCAGCCAGACTCACAGCCTTTTGTTGTAAGACATTGAGTGAGTTAACTTCACTCAATGCTTGTGGACTTAGACTTTTTCAGCCTGCCATTACTATTGCGATTTGACTATATAGGCTCCACTCAGTACTATAAGTCATCTGGCGTTGAGTGAGTAGCCTTCACTCAATGCTTGTGGATGTAGACATATTTCTATCTATCCACACCTCAGGTAAGAGTTTACCTGACTTAGCCACTTAAGTTATATATCCCATCAGTGTTATAGGACAACCTGCAATCACAAAACTTGAGCACAAGTTAGATCACCACATGTGTATTCATTGTATGCTAGGCCTTCTTCAAATTCAGTACATTGGGATCAATGGACCCAACACTAAAAAAATTAAATAAAATATAAATTACCGACTTTGAAGAGTCTTGACGTTCGAGCCTGCTGACCATCATTCATCAACAAACTTCCAAACCTATAAAAAACTAAACATATAATTTTAACAGAAAAAGGATAACCATGGGGTGCCTCCCAAGAGCGCTTTTCTTTTTCCCATCTTTAGTTTGATTGGTTAAGAAAGAGGGAAGTAAAAATTGAAGTGATGGGCAACTCCCTTAATTCACGCTTTCTAAGACCAAATGTGTCGATCTCTTCATTGGACTAAATCGGTTCATCTTCTTAATTGGATCGACTTAAAAATTTATTCAAAGAAAATAAACAAATTGTAGCTGAAAGGATATTGAGAGGCGGAAGCATAAACTATGATAAACTTTTGCTCTTATTGACAAATCGGAGGCTATTAGAATATAAAAATGCATTTTCAAGATATTTCAAAGAAATTCA